>OY728165.1:528341212-530841212 GCA_963277665.1 Viscum album
CACAACAAACATTATTGTTTAATATGGATTAAGTCTCACAAAAATAAAATTGATAATAGAAATCCAATAACCTTGAGTTGAACTTGTCCATATTGTTATTTATCTCAGTGAAATAATAAATATATATAAATTATTTACATGATTGAGAATATTTTACAATTTTATCTTTAATTTTATTCTTCTTATTACCATGTTATAAAAAATTACCTAATTAATTATGTATACAATGAATGATCAGACCATATTCGGCTTGTGTGTCAAAAATGACTTCTGTGGGTTGAATATTGTCAATGTGATTAATATTTAAAAATATATAGAGTAATTAAAATTAAATAATAATAATGTTTAAACATATATTATTCTTATAAAACCAATCCCTGATGGTGGTAATGAAAAATTAACCATTGTTACAATCATGGAGACAATATTCTATATATATATTCATGAGTAACGTTCCAAAATTTCAATTATACTTATGGAAAGAAGTTAAGTAATATTTTTATTTCCACAATGACCAATATATAATAAATACCATTTAATTTAATTTTAAATACTTATTCATATAATTCAACATATGTGTTGGTGAAAAAATTAGAATCACATCGCTTTGATGTGGTAGATATCTAGACACCCATAGAGAACATTATACATTTTTCTATGTGTGGAAATGTAGTATATAAAGTGTCATAATATATTTAATGAAACATAATTATGTAAATAATATAATTTATATTAAATTTTTATCAAATATTTTTATTAAAATATTTTTAATACATTCCAGGTAAAACATGAATGATTCACATCACATTGAGGATGTGGTAGTCCAAACGTCCTCAAATGATGTTATCGTATTCATATACAATGGAATGCAAGAAGTAATGATGTATCTAATAATATAATAATAATAATTAATAAATCCTAAATATAGAATATATCAAAAAAATTATTTACATCCTTATTCCTAATCATGAGAGGCAGAAATGGAAGAAAGAATGACATCGCTTCACGAGGAGGCAGTCCACTGTACACACAAATGATGATTGTATTTTCCATATGATGGATGTTTTGGATGTTTTAGATCATAAAAGTTACATAATATCCTCTTATTACATTTTATAAGATTATTTTATTTTATAATAATAATATAAAATGGATTTAATGTGTGGAGAAAGAAATAAAAAATGTTCTCACTGAAGAATGTTACCTCTTCATTGGGTAAATCCTTTTTGTTTGCACCAAATAAATTACTTGGTTTCATTTATGACAAAATGAAGGACTCAATAATGGTGTTATATATTTCTAGAGTTCATTCATATCAGTTTTTATGATTAAAATGTCTAATTATTTTTTTATCAGTGGGGATAGTGGATTTTTTATAGTGGAGGATGAGTGGTATTCAGGTAGATAGAGAATGGTAGACTGTATTGAGAGGTAGTACGTACCTAAAATGCCCCAAATAATGAATCAATTTTTTAGAATATCCTATTATGTAAATATATATAAATAAAATGGTGTTTTGGGATGTTTCTAGGTAATTTGGCGCATAAATAATAATATTAAACCACTTAGAAAACTCATTTTTTACTTTAATTACTATAATTAATTTTAGTTTTGTTCATTAATATTTTTTAAAAAAAATATGTATACCTTAATATAAATTATAAATTATTATTATTAAAAATTTGTATTCCATTATTCCTATTTATATTTATAGAAATTCTATAATTTAAAAAAAATTATTCTCATTGATGGGACAAAAAATGTGGGTTTTAAAGAGAAAATAGTTAAAGGTTTAATAATTTTTTATATCCAATATCAGTATGAAATTGATTTCAATGAAATAAATTGGATTAATGCATATATAATTTAACTAATTATTCTTTGAAAACAATTAAAAATATAATATAATTCTATATTTTATTTTTATTAAAAAGAAGTTTTGAATTTTAATTCATTATTTTTCAATATTAATCATAAAATGAAATTTATCAGAAAAATTAAAAAAATTAAATTTTTATATTACAATTTATTTAAAAAAATTATTTTTTAAAAATATATTAACAAAAGTTTTAAAATTTATCATTAAAACATGTCGTCCATTAAAAGGTCGAATTTCATTATTTTAAAAAAATTATAAATTTTTATGATTAAAATTGTATTTGTAATTATTTTATGCCAATAATACATATTGGATGAATTTAAAAACCTTTTATATAACAGTTAAAATTTAAAATTAATTAATATAATTAATTAATAGTTATTTTTTAAATTTGTTTGTTAAAACACCTTTGTAGTCATAAAAAATATTTTTTAATACAAACACATCCTTCACCTTAATATCCTTTTTATTTTCATTTATAATTAATTTTGAATCAATAAATTATTTTTATAATCATATACAAACCATATTTCATTAATTTATTAAATCTTATTTATTCTTTATATTCAAATGGATATGTGGAAACAATCATGTTATATTTTAATACTATATTATTGTTCCAAAAAAACACTTTCTTGTGTGCAACACACATTGACAAAGAAACTTGAGGTTGAATGTAATGAAAGATAAACATTTTATAGAGTATAATGCAAGATAAACTATAAATTATGTGTAAAAAAATCTATTGAATAATTTAAATAATATTTTTCCATAAAATGTTTTGCTTTTATATTACTTATGGAGTGAGACATTCTTTCAACAACATCATTCTTATGTTTCGTGACAATTTTTTTAATTTCATGAATGTTTTTAATAGAAATTATTCTCAATGATCAAGAATATACTAGAAATAGAGTTATGTATGAATAAATATATATTATTAGGTAACTGGCCTTCATAATTTATAATGTTGAATTAGTAGTGGTGTGATCCAGATCTTTAAACCATATATATAGCCCTGTTATGTAGATTGAGTTTTGGAAGATATCTTTTGGTCTCATGATTTAGTGAATATTATTTTATATTTCTAAATTACTTAATTTTATATATGTAACATTAGCCTCATATAGATTTCATAGTGAAAACGTATGCAAAATGTGGAATTATAGAACCAATGTTGTTCTGTTTCTTTTTAAAGACTGTTCTTGTTTTGGTTTATAGTTTACCCAACTTACCATTAGTTTTAAACATTATTAATTTATAACCTCTTTGGATCACAATTATAAAATATATCACAAAAACATCATTAATAAAATAAAAAATTGAACTCTATTATGCTTCAATTGACCGACCAAACATTATCACATATTATGTAGAAACATATATGTAAGAAAATTAATAATATAGGATCAATTGAATTATCATCAAAAACCATGAAATAACATAAAACCAGACATTATTATATTCCTAATGTAGTGGTTTATAATTTAGTTGATATATCCAATAAAATAATATCTTAATGGCTCTAATAAAATTTACAAAACATTAATTCATTTAGTATTATTTTATATTTTTCCTAGGAAAAAATCCATGAATTTCTATCTTATTATTAAAATAATCATTCTTATTAGAAATTTTAAAAGTAAATATTACATATTATGATTTTTTGTGAGTTATTATCATAAATATAATTTTTTATTTATATTAATAAAATGTTAGATAATGAAAACATGTACTATATAATAATAATTCCTTTATTAATTAATATTTATTTATGAATGTTCCAAACAATTTTAGATTTGTATAATAATTTACCCATTACAGATAATTATTTATGTTATATTTCCCAAAATATCAAAAAAAGGGAATGAGTTATTGGTATTTGGTAAATATCTATGTGTATACTATTGGGTATACAATATACAATAATGAGACAAAATTGTTAATTATTTTCCAAATAGACTCCAATGAGTCTAAAAATGAAAAATAAAACAAAACATCATTGATATGATTGTGTATTATTTTTCTTTATAATATAGAATTAGAATAATTAAAATGGTACTAAATAAGTGAAATTCCATATTCAGACACATTTTATTCATCAATCCATGATGTTTGAACAAATTTGGTTGATTTGGTATGCTTCTAATCTAATAGGGTTTCTCCCTAAAAAATATGGGATATTTATTATTATAATAGTTGTATGAAATTAGGGCCTAAATAAGATATAATATATAAGTGAATTAATATTCCTAGTTGAGTGACACGTGAATTAACCACCTATGAAAATGAATATTATGATATATATTTTTTGAGATTAATGGTATGTGATTAATTCAGCAAACATGAATAGCCATTTCATAGAGAATATAGAATGTGGGATTAGGAATATAAGGGATTAATTGGTTCTGGGCCACATATATTAAATTAATTTCTTACCAAAATATTTTAAACATATTAATGATGGATGAGACATATTTATTGGAAGAATACAAAAATATAAATGTGTCTGAAGGATAAAATGTAAGATCCTATAGCTTTTTGAGTTATTGTGAAGCATTTACACATATTTCTCTTAGATTATAGTTATATGTTAGGTAAATATATTCATTATCAATTTAATAAATCTATAGTGTCATACAATCTTTTTTAGGATTATTGATTTTGTTTTTTTGAAATGTTTTTATTCAATAATAAGATAATTATGTGGTTTCACATCCAAAAAAATATTATATTGATATCCATGGTTGTTTGGGGTATGTCTTCACAAGTTGAAACATATTATGAAAATTAATGTGAAATGTTAAGAAAAAGTTTTTGGTATTTAGAAAGCATAACCGATTGATGTCCTTTTTCACTAAAAATTATTACATACAGTGTAATATAAAACATATGTATTTATTTTATTGGAATACATCATGGAAAGTGTGTATATATCTTTAAGTGATATAATTTAATGTAATTTAATATAATATATGACATAATGATATACTAGATATTATATTCAATTGAAAACTTATCCTATTAACTGAAAACCTTAGATAATTAGAGGATTTATAATTCAGTTATGTCTTAGGTGATATAATATATCATTATACATTTTTTAAACTGTAAAAATTCAGTGTTTCAATAATTCAAGTGAAAAGGAATAGTTTTCAAAATATTTCTTGTGTAAACTAATTATGAAATCCATTATCTTTTACTTGATCCATGGAGTATGAAATAATATATATATATAAATAAGATCAAATTATGGAAAAAAGTAATTTTTCTAGTGTCTGTAAACATCAAACTACAAAAATCCTATTCATTTATTTCTTTATTTACTAATAGGAGTTTTTATCACACCATTGGGGAATATAGATCCTTATAATATGTTGAAAATTTCACAATAATAATTAATTTCAAGGGATAAAATATTATTTTGGATTATATAGAGATATTAACTAGACGCATTTGTAAATAAAATGTTTATATAATAATGTAACTGTTTTCTTTATTATTATTAATTTTTAATTATTTGTAAAAAAATTACGGATGAAATTTTATGAATTTTTATAGGATTATTCTACTAAATTTAAGAAATATAATTTTCCATCAAGACCCAATTTTTAAGAACATTGATTGATATAACAGTATCTACTCATAAGTATAAGGACATCCAATATTGAGAATGATTGTAATTCATGGTGAAAAACTATATTGCCAGGAATTACTACCGTGTTGTGTGGATATAAACATTAGGAAAAAGATGTAGGACTTGCAGTGAAAATTACATGATAACCTGTAACTCATTCCATACAATTTTTAATCATGCAATTTTTTTGAATAAATTAATTTCCAAAAAATTAAAAATATTTGGGTAACTAAATGATTGATATTATTCTATGGCTAATATGTCAAAAAATCATAAAAAAATTTAAAAAGTGATTGGAATTATTTTGTTACAAATAATATAAAAAGGGTTGTAACTCACTTATAATGGAATAATAAATTGTACGTGTGAATTTATTAATATTCTCACATTCAATTAATAGTGGTGGAATTTCATAACTTCAGGGTAACAAAAACATATTTATTAAAGAAATATCATTCAATCTCTTAACTCTATGCCCTAAACTATACTTTATTATGATTTGATAGTATATATTATTGTATTTAATTTCATATATTGTTATGTAATCAAGATTAATTGTAGATTATTACTTATCATGGTCATTTCATGTTGCTTTTAGTCTAATTATAAGGATATAGACTTAAACATCACAAAATATATTTCTTTTTACAATAATTCAATTTTATTCATTACATAATATCTTCAAGTTTTATTACTTTAGATAGTTAGGTAAAAGTTGGGGAATTAAATATCTATATATATACCAAGTGGATACTTCTAAACAATAACAATTTTTTCAACAAAAAGAAATTTTTCAAAATAGAACATGATTTCTTTTCAAGAAAAATATTTATAACATTCAACATGAATTCATTAATTGCCTCTATCATCCTCAAACTAATTTAATAATATTATAAAATGTGGATGAAAAATATAATTATACTAATATATTTATATAATATTTATAAATCATTTATTTACTTAAAAACATTGCAAATCATAAAATTATTTTCGTAAAAAATTTAATTTGTATCCCAAAATAAAATTATATCTCATTTAAAAATATCATTATAATACCTTTTTCAAATTATAGAATTTAAATAAAAACATTAACAATAATTGGATTGTAATTTAGGTTCCTTGAAAAATAATCATTGTAAATCTCATAGAAGGCACCTAAAATTATAATAACTATATGGTCGATGTCTAATATAATTATTCAAAGAAAATAATCATTACACAATTTAGTAGAGTTCTATATGGGTGAACCAATCGTATAAGTTATAATGGGATCACCCAATAACATATAAGTTCACACTTCATATAATCTATATCAATATCACCCTTGTTCTTTAATGGGGATCAACCCTTTGTAAAAATACATATTAAGATGAATACATTTTTAAAACCTCAGAAAACACATTTATATCTTTGTGAAAAACATTATGTGTATCAAAATTCCCATTCTTTGTAAAACCAATTTTCAATCACAGGGTAAGAAGAAAAAGAAAATTTTCATTTTCTAAATAAAAGAAATTGATTACGTATGACTAAAAAAATCAAATAATGGTTATAATATTGGGTACATCACTGTCATCATATAAGATAAAAAATAACACCATCTCTTGTCTTTATCTAATGTATATGAAAATATTTTGTAGAAGAATAATATATAAATTTGATGAATGAATGTCATAAAAACCATACATTTCCACTTATAATTAACATATATATTTATATATTAATAAAAAAACATATTTAAAATGTACATAAATTTAAATAAAATGTAGTTTTAAGGGAAAAATTAACATAGTATTATTAAAATGAATGTACATTTCTTTGATTTTGTTTCACCATGTACATTCACTATATTACTCTATAAAAAATATTTTAATTTTATTCATACATAAGATAATAGTTGAGTTAATTATTCATTTATTTTATTTAATACTATGTTATGTAAAATTTTTTAATCAATAAAATTCACATCGCCCATTTTAAAAATATTCAACTACTATTTTAAAATTGACTTTGGTAGGTTGACTATTGTCCAAGAGTTAATTTCTAAATAATATAGAGAATAATAATCATTAAATTATGAATTATTTTATAAATCAAATACACATTTAAAATCAATCATTAAATATGGTTATGAAAAATGAACTATGTTAAAATCATGGAGCAGGTAGGTCGTACGTATGCGTGATTAACATTACAAATTTGTTGGGATTGTTATAAAAAGAAGGTAGGTATTATTTTATCTTTTAATAATGATAATTATATCTTAAAAATCATATTAATTTTTTAATACATGTATATATATAATCTATGTTATATGGTGATGAAAAAAGAATCAGAACACTTTATAGAGATGGTAGTCCACATGTACGCAAGAATAAAATTTACAATTTTCAATTAATGGAAAGGTAAGATGGTAAAATATATATTTTATATTTATAATGATAAATATTACATTAAATTGATACAAATAAATTAATTCCATCATTACAGTCCATCAATGCAAATTGGTGACGGAAATCCAATTACATATGTTCATGAGGTTGTAGTCCGCCGTAAATATGAATAATGGTTTCATTTCCTATTTTTTAGAATAAGATATTAATTTAGGTTTTAAAATAACATAACAATACAAATTTATATGTAATATAATAATTTTATTATATAATAATGTTTATGGAATATTTGAAGGATTCATAACAAAAAACAAAATGTAAATGGTCGATTAAAAGCAATACAACATCAACATACAACTTCTTTTTCTTAACTTCTTCAGTCATTTATATTTAGTTTTATAAATATGTAATTAGGGGAGGTATTATAGAAATTTATTTTGGATTATATTATATTTAAATAACTTTTTTAGGAGTGAGGTAAAGGGATTAATATAATCTTATTATAAGAGAGGAGAGGGGCACTCATGGAATGCTTCAAAATATTAGATTAATATAAATCAATTTTGAAATAAAAGATTGTGAAAACTAATTTATTTTAAATATAAGAATAATATGGATAAAAATATTGGCATATAATAAAAAATTATACAATTTTTATAAACATACTTACCCATACATTTTTTGTTTTAACCGTTCATTAACACCTTTCACATTTACTTTGATACATTAGAATTTTACTATTTGAGGGTTAATATTGTTTCAATAAATAGATGAAAGGCCCATAAAACGACCATGGTAGAAATTTAAATCAATTTTCTAACTAAAATTAAAATTAAATTATTATAATTAATTATATATAATTTATCAAAATATTATTCACTATAGTATATCATTACTATTATTTTCTTGAACTAATCATTACATTGAAATTAACGAAATCTATTAAACAAGTAAAATTAAATAAAAATATTTTAATAAATCCATATAATTTCATAGCCATATATAATATTAATATCCCACATTAATAATCTCAAATTATATTTCTTTTAATATTTTTAATAGATTTTATTTTTCACCATTAATTAAATAATTAATGCGCCAGTGTTGCCTAAATTTTTATTGTAATCATTTCCTCAAAAATATTAAAACAAAATTTCCATGATAATGATAAATAATTTAAATTTTAAAATTAAATTTATAACATAATATATCCTTTTTTATCTCAATGTTAAAAATATTATAGTTTCAAAAATATGAATGTTGATATTTTTTTACATTTCATTAAATAAATTATTATAAATGATATAGTCACAACAAAATTGAAAAGCGTTATATCCCTTAATATTTCATGAGTATGTACTATATTTACTCATCAAATAAAGTTAGGTCCTGTGTTAATGTCATTTTACAGTACATTTCATTTCATTTTTCACTTCCATTACCCGTATTACCTTTAAATATTGGAAAAAATACTCTTGTTACTATTCATTTTGACCAATAAATAAAATCAACATATTTTAAAATTTTGGACTCATTGATTCCAAATATAGAATAAATTTTTCAGAAATTATATACAAGCCAGTGGTAGAATTTAATTTAAAACTATACATGTAAAACAAAATGTAAATGGTTTCTGAGAAACATATATTTTTAAAATATAAAATGAATTTATAAAAAATTCAAGAATATAATTTCATTAAAAAATATATTAATTAAAATTAATTTTTAAAAATTAAATTTTAAATATAATTCAAAGAAAAAATTCTATCATAAATACATTAAAATAAAATTCAGATTTTAATGAAAAATAATAATTTAATTATTTATTCTAATAAAAAAATTCATAAATTTATAAAAAATTATACTAAGATAATTTTAACATTATTATTTAAAAAATTTAATTTAATTTTTATAATTAAAATGTATTAATTTGAAAAAAAAACAATAAATATAACCTTCTAATAAATGAGTTTAATAATAGTATTTCTTTTTTAAATAAAAAATAATTAATATTTCAATAAGAAATATAAGTATATATTTCATGATTGGTATATGTATAAAAATGAATTATACTATCATTATAGGGGTTGAAAATTTTTTCCATACCTTTTAAGAATAATCAATTGCAATTTTATCCACTTATTTAAGAAGTGGGATATCATTCTCATATACCTAGGTTACTTCTTTTAATATATGGTTTTCCCACAAAAGATTAATCTAGTGAATTAACTTATCCCAAATAAAATTATCTCTATGTTTAATAATATAAAAATTTTATTCCTAATAATAAAGGATGTCATCTAAGTAATCTAGTTCAGTTCTGAAAATACGAAGTGATTTTAGAACATAATTTCTTAACATTAAAACATGAAAAAGTTTGTGTACCACAAATAAAATCAGTATAAAATTCATTTTTTATGAAACTGATCCATCTTTCTCTAGGATTTAATATGGTCTAAAGAAATATGGAAGTATCTTCAATATTTTACCAAAACACATAAAAACATTTCATGTAGGAACATTAAGAAAAGTTGATCACCTACATCACATTAAAGATCATTCCTTTGGTTATCCGAATAATGTTATTGTATGATTTCAGCTATCCCCATATGTTGAAATATTACCTTCACCTTTTAAACAATTTTATATACCAAATATAATACCATCCTTATCATTTCACCAACTCATCCCAAAATATATTAGTCTTACATCACATTCCATATAAATCATTAAATGGTTTCATTTTTTCATTAAAATGAAAAAAACACATTATAAGAAAAATAATATAATATATGATGTTGATTCTAAAAACCCTAATAATCTATTAAACAACAATGAATCTTTACTTCTAGTATAGATTTTTTATATTTAATTTCCAATAGATTTTAGATAAAAATATGTACAGTAATTTAACATAGTACCGAATTACGTTGAAAATCCTATCCCAAAAAATAAATTGAACCTTCCATTATGGAAAGATACTATTGTAGGGGAAATCCATGTAACCTATATATCTCCGTGAGATATAATTGATAATGTTGATCTAATGACTGGTTATCTCAAATGGTAGGGAAATAAAAATATTTAATTAATCAATCAATAATAACCTAAATTGATTTATTACCTAATGATGTATTTGTAAATCCCAATATAAAATTAATTTATATAATTTAATATTTCTTATATGGTGGTATAAAATAATGAATATCACCCTTTAGTAATTATCATTATTCATTAACCCAGTATCTAATAAAACATTTCCTAGATAGTTAGAAATACATATTTTTATTATATCCTAAAAATAATGATTTGGAAGGAATTTTTCTACCTAAGGAAATTTAGTATTAATATAAAAAAGGGAACTATGGGCTTCACTCATTAATTCTTTCATTGTCAGAGAATCAAAAGGAACACATAATCTCTTTTCAAATTAGAAAAAACTTTTTTTCCAACATTAAATTCATGAAAATTACCATCATTAACCCATTCAAACGTTTCATGAAACCCATGGACTTTCTTATGATCATTCTTAATTATACAAGTCAATGTCAACAATACTACATCTTGAAACAAAATAGTCTAAGGTCTAATATCCACCACATATTGGCCAAAATTAATCAATTAATCAACTAAATAATCATGCTATAAATGTAACATTATTAATGTACCATTATTTTTATAAATCAATTATTCATCAATAGTATTTTCTTTTCTTGGATGATAAATAATTATGTATACATAATAATTTATCAGTTCTATCTGTCTTATATGCAACATGATAAAATCCTTTCCATGTTAATATTTTCTTCAAAACATTACAATTAATATATATATATACTACTTGTATCTATATAAAGGATGGATCTAAACATTAATAAGTAAAACAATAGAATCTATGTCTAGATCAGGTGTGGGATAACATAACTTATGAAGTTTTATTAACCCTAATGAATAATTAATTACCTGATCATTCTGCATTATAATTCAGTCAAGTCCATTCAATGAAACATTATTGTAGATGAAAAATTCACCAACTATTGGGTGAAAATGGTATACTATTCCATTCGGTAATAATGATTTAATTTCTTAAATATAATAATCACACTATTTTCTAGATTAATTTATAATATTTTAGAGCTAACATATTTAGTTGCACCGATAACAATGTATTCTTTAAAAAACAATTCAAAACATTTTAATCCAAGAAAACAATTATTCTTTGTGACATTGGTAGTTGTTTTCCTCTATTCAACAACATTTGTTTTAGTATGGTTGATATTAATGACATAATTAGAATCAATATGGCCGTGAAAAAAATAATTTTTTAGGAAAAAATCACAGTTATTAAATTTTTTATATATTTTCATTTTCATTTTTATTTAAAAACTCAAATTTATATTATATTGATTATCATCATATAATATATAATAAAACACTATTTGACCAATAAATAAATCTAAAATATTATCCAAATATACCTATAAGACTCTAATCATAACATCCATAAATACGTTAGGATCAATAGAAAATCCAATTTGTATGAATAAAAATTCATCAAGCCCATAACTAGTCTGAAATTGATTATTCATATTATCTACCTCCTTTAACATCAACTATTGGTACCACAACCTAAGATAAATTTTTGAAAATTACTAATCTCCCAAGATCTCATCAAACAAATAATCATTTTGATGAAAATTATACTTGTTCTAAATAGTTATGTTATTTAATGACCTATAATAAATGTAAAGAATCAAGGAACCATATTTTATTTAAAAAAAATAGAAACAACCCAAGGTTAGTTTGCTGAATAATTAAAACCATTTATTTTAAATTCTATCAATTTTTTTTGTTTTTAATTTTTTACATGTGCCATTGGTTAACATGGTCTTGTAATTAGCTATGAATTAGGTATTAAATCAATGTTAAACTAAACCTCCCAATCATGAATCATACTCTATAACATATCAAGAATGATAACCATATATTCATTTAATGTTGTGAAATCAAAAATCCATATAATTTTAAAAATTTCCAAAATAATTTCTAGGTAACTTTCACTTCCATTTCAAATAATGTACACAAAGTCATTATCTTTTATCAAATTTATAACATCATTGAACCAAAATCTCATGGATCTGAAATCTATATTATCATGATTAAGAGAACCAATCCATACCCAAAATAATATCAAATGCTAACATGGATGGTTCAAAAATATTTATAAGAAAGAACATTCAATTTATAATAAAGGAATGATTTCTATAAATCATTGTTTCTTTAAAAATTTCACCTGGATTTTTCAAAAAAATTTATATTATAAATTAAGGATGTATTCTCCTTATAAAATTTTAAATTTTATTAAAAATGATTTAATGTGAATATATATAATGAAATAGGTTATTGGAATAATAAAAATAAACATGTTACATACCAATAACTGCTTCATTATATGTCTCCGTGATAATATTTTGTAACACATTTTTAAATTAAATATATATAATTTAAATCATTTGTAACTATCTCCTGATACATGTTATCAAAATGACCCAACTCATTTTAATAGAATCATATTAATAATGGATTTCTATTAGATTCCTAATTCTTTTATTTTCCATGACTCTTTTACTTATAGTCACGAGTCATGAGAGAAAACATACAACACTTTTAAAATATTCAAGAATTTTTTAGATAACACAAATGAAGATTTTTACCGCACATCTCACATGATGAGATCATTATTTTCAGAAATATATTTTTATTAGATGTGTTATTTTTCATTTCCCATCATTATGACCTTATTTTCTTAATATCATCAAATACATGATCATTGTTGAGGCTGATTTATATCTTCTCTGCACACCAAAACTGTTTCTTAGAACATTAGAATTCATGGTAACGTAATTCATTTTTATATCTTGGATTAATTATTTATTAAAACTTATTAGTGTTTCTATCAGGATCCAAGATAAAATAAAACACATACCAAGAAATTTTTGTAAATATTTCTTGAAATGAAGTTATATTATCATTATCTAATCACCTAAATTCTAAGAATTTCATATCTATCTTTAGTCGAACATCCTTATGTAACTACTTATCGTGGAATTTTATCTTAAATGTCTCCCATTACATGTAATATATCTCATCTCACCCTATTTTATTATAAACCATAGATCACTATCGATGATCTTCTCCATAAAAATGATAAATGGGAAGGGTTTTCTATTTGATATTATGTAAGCCACAGGATTGAATATGTCATCACTAGCGAATTGATTGATTCATTACATACAACTTGTTTAAAATCTCAACTGCATGCTAGAAGAGGTATTCATATAAAAGGTTCCACATTATTCATGTTACTCAATGGTAGATATAGCTGCACTCTAGAATGGATTACACTAATATTTATATCTTCTGTAAACTGATCTATCAATGAAAGAAAATACTTAGTTACAATTCCAATAGAACTATGATTTTTATTTGGTTGGATAGAATACTTTTAGTTACTTCCTACTATAGAATCCATGTTTTCTCTATGGAAAAAATTCAGAAAAAAAAAACATTTTTAGTCAATGAAACATGTTAATCATAAAATGATATATCATTTAAACTTAAAATTAGGTAAATATTTCTAGTGTATTCCTATAGATACCTACGATTCCCATAAATTTCTATTACATCGATTTTATGAATATTCATTAAATTACATAAACACATGTGTCGAGATAATAAAGGTACATTCTCTTTGGAGACTGGACATAAAATCTCATTATTTTTGAAAATATCTTCAATTTATCCCATAAATATATTTAATTATATTACTCTTTATAAAAATAATCCATTTAAAACCTAAATTCATAACCTTACGAGAAAAAGTAAAAATATGATGATATCAAATTCTCAATAAGGGTAAACAAGGGAGAGGAGTATGCATAACATGATCATAAGGGTGTGGTAAAATTAAAAATACTTTTTAAAACCATACCATACATATCCAAAATAACAATCTTCATATATTGAATAATGATAGTATGTTCACATGATTTAGATCATAATGAAAAAACATGATCTATTAGAGAATAAAATTTGCAGAAGACATGGAATTTTTTATGCACATAATCATATAAAATCATTACCACATCAGTAAAAGATCAATTACAATGACATCATGGTATAATGGGTTCATTCCCCAAACCATCATAGTAGTTGGGGATCACTCCAAAGACTATTATATTAGATAATGTCCCTTACAAAACGAGGTAAACATTCCATTCCATTCCTGTATATCTCATGAGATATAAGTATTTACCAAATTCATTTGAGTTAGATAATATTCCTACCCGTCACATAATTAAAATCAATAATATGTGTTCCACAATACCACAACATAGTCACCATAACAAAACCCATGATTTTAAACAGGTTTCATGAAATTTCATCATATAAAAACCTAGAGAAAATCTATAACTTTTATAATATTTTTAACATTTCATCATTGAAAAACCCATGAAAAAAGTGTGTTTCATAACATAATTTCATCTTGAATATAAACCATTCATATATTGAATAAAAATGGTGTCCATAAATCATGCCCCCTTTAATGCATATGTAACATCAATGGATGTAATTTTAGATGGAAAATGATTTTAAAGGCACATGGAATATTTCATGAGGAAAATAAATTTTCATTGGAAATTAATTTTTTAAGATAAAAAGTTATAAAACATTTTTTGATCCATTTTCTTTGAAAATATACATTGAAAACATTTAAATTATTATTAAGAATTATTGAAACATTCTTGTAAGGAAAATAACTTTTTCACTTTGAAAAACATGTTTTGAAACATAAATCCATTTAGAAAAAAATTAATATAAAATATATAAATTTTAAAGTAATATTTAATGAAAATAATGGTCATAGTGTTTGGAATTCAATTCATGTCGTAAATGTAAAAAAATATTCCATTCATATTTCTAGTAACTACCCAATATACATTGTATTGAAAATGGCATGGATATTTCTTTTAAACATTGTGTAGAAAAATGCATCATGGGTAAATAATAAATAAAAAATCATTTGAAAAATTTTAAAAAATAATTTGAAATGACTTTCTGAAAAAATATTTTTTGAATAAAAACACGATTTTGACCAAATAGAGAAATGGAAATGATTTCTATAAAAACCTTAATGTTTAAAACTGGAGTACATGGAGAGAAGAAAATGTAGGGAAAATGTGTTTTCATAAAAAATAACTAGAGGATAAGAAAATTAATTTTTATATGGAAAGATATATCATGATATTTCATCATTATAATCATAATCATGTGCAATCCCAGAAAAAAGTAATATTGTAACATAACACTCTTTCTACATTTGTATTTTTTAATCCTAATAACTATGAAATAATTACACTAAATAAAAATTTAAATAACAAAAAAAAAATACATTATATAACATGTACAAGGGAAAGTATATAAATCTCGATAATGAATATTGGTTTATAACATAATATATTTCATAATTATAGAAAATATAGAAAAAAAATCTCTCCCTACATTGGTATCTTTTGAACACTAAACCCCATGAAACAGAGAAACACATATGGATATTTGATTCCACAAAATATCAAGTTCAAACATCAAAAAAATTCAATTATTGGAATTACATACACAACATAAAAATGTTATCTGGTGAATATGGATTGTGACTTAGTGAAAATAAAAGTGAGATGAAAATACCTTATATATGTCTCAAATTACATCCCAACAAATTAAAATTTTTGTACAAAAAATATAAATTTATTATAAATAATGTATAGAACTGTAAATATATGTGTAATTTTATATAATTTCTTTCACCTTTTAATACTATCCTACAAACAATTATGCATTAACATCATGTTTTAGGAATTAAAATTATTGTTTTTATGTATTCTCTGGTATGCTATTTTCAGTCCTTTTATATTTTTTATTGTCCAATAATCTAAATAATTTTAAACATGATATAAAAATAATATATAATCATTAAATATGAATTTATTGTAATCTATAAAAATTTGAGAAAAAATTGAAATACACCTTGCATGGAGATGGTTGGTCGTACAGACACATAAATGTTATATCAATTGTTTTTGAATGATTGATATAAATAATTATAACTACTATAATAAAATTACATAATAATTTTGAGTTTATATATATATATCGTATTTTTGAAAAACCCATCATTACTAAGTTCCATATAATACATGATTGAATCACACCATTTTATGAGGATTTAATTTTATGTAAACATGAGATACATTATCATATTCTCACATAATGGAATGTACAAATATTTATATAGTGTAATAATTTCCTAACTATTGTATTATCATAAATTTCATATATATTATCATTTAATACATAATTATACACATCCATTATCGTTTGTGATGGAAAAATTATTATATTGGTATGTGAGGGGTCATTATTCCATACACATGATCGACAGTTTCAGTTTTCGTTTGATGGAAGTTGAAAATGATATTGGAAATTAAATTTATATAATAAAATATAATTATTTATTAGAAACATTTTTTTATTATATTGTATGTATTAAAAAATAATTTATTATGGAAAATGATGAATTAAAAAGAAGGTGCTTAGTGATGAAAATTACATTCTCTTTAATGAACCTCTATTGGATCTCTTATTAATGAACCTTATGTTTGTTTTTTGGGTGAACCATAAGATCTAAAACATTGATATAGATGTTTTAGATGGATTTTTCTATGTTAGGGTTTGTTATATGGCTTCATAGGTATGAATTTCTTAAGGGTTGTGGTGGCATTTTATTATAGGGGAAAGGAGACCACTTGGATACTACTAAAAAATTTCCCAAAATAATGAAAAATTAATGAAATTTAAATTTTAAAATCTTCTAAATGAAAATATATTTCAACAAGTATAGGATAATTTTTAAATATGGCTATCTGTTATAAATTTTAAAACTGTTATAGTCATTTTAACTCATATATTCATTATTTATCATCCGGGTAATCTGATATTTACCTCAACCATAGTAATAAATTTTTTCTCCTTTTTTCACAATTAATTATTGTGATAATGATTAAATTATGAGATAATATTAATTAGTATGATTCCAAATATTTGATCCATTTTCCAAATTCCATTCATATAATTGAAAAAAATATTTACAATTTAACTCGCAAATGTGATAAGAAATCTGTTTCCAAAGAGATAATGTTCAAAATTTAAAAAATAATTAAATAAACAATAATTAAATAATTAATTAAAATAAAAAAATAAGATAAATAGATTTAATATTGAACTAATTTTACATATAATTTATCTCTAAAAAATTGGTTTTTTAAAAGTATTTAAAATAAATGACAATTCATGATTAAAACTAGTATTTATCTATTGATCAGAAAATTTATATTTTTAAAATATTCCTAAAATTTAATTCTTAAATAATTTTAAAATTATGATTTAAAAAAAATAAAATTTTATTTATATAATTCAGATAATTAGTTTTAAAATAATTTTTCCAATGTTTAAAAAACGATTTCTTGAAAAATACAGGTTTTTATTATAAAATACTATTTAATTTTATATCTTTCCAAGAAAAAAAATATGCTTGTTATTAATTATCTGATTGAATATATATTTTATAAATTTATATAAATTAATTAAAAATGTTTCTTTGGTTAATCTATTATTTTAAAAAACATTTTTTTTCAATACAAGTAATTATCCCAAAATATAATTCATTTATTTTCAAATGGATTTTGTTATTTCTAATCAATTTTCCACGAAATAATTAATTATATATATATGTAAACACTATTTTTATAATTAAATTAATCACATTAATACCTGACATCCCATTAGATAAGTGATAATTATATTATTAAATAATAATATTTCAATATTATGTTACATTTTCTTAAACATGATGTTACGGGTAACAAAACATAAAGATAGTTTTTCCAATAATTAATGATAAAAAGGGTCACATATAACCAAAAATATAAAATATTGTAATTTTATATGAAACCATTTTTTAAAAAAATCTCATGGTTTTAAATTCCACTACCCAAAAAAGAATTTTTTAATAAAAATTATTATTTTCTGTTAAATAAACTAAGCAATCATCTTTCTAATTAAATAAATATGATCCCACATAACTTCCTCAAGATTTTTTTTTTCAAAACAAAATAACCAACCTAGTGGTCTTCTGTCATAGAACATTCTCTATTTGATCTAGAATATAAACCAGTTATTCATTAAAAAAAAATATATTACATCAATGGTATGAACACTATGTTTAGTGTGTGTGATAGATTATGTATATGACTCTTTAATTAAGATACATGGAACACATCATGAAAATGAGAGAGATTCATTGGATACTCCTTTTGATAAGCTACAATCCTAATATGAACAAGAATTTTTAATTGAATAAAATTCATTGGGTAAATTTAGACATTATTTATTCAGTGATGAAATTATTAAAAAAACTTCTAAAAAACATAAATTCAAGATAACATCATATATTATCAAATAGATTTTTTTACCATTTTCTTCCCTCACATGTTTTTAAATGGCTCTAACATTCACATCCATTTCATCATCTAGCTCATTCCCTACTATATTTATTTCTAAAAATTCATTCTACTATTTTAGTTTTATATACTTATTTTGATAACTGGAAGAAGAAGGAGTCATCTAATTACTTGATTTAATGTTGTTATTATAATAAAACTCAATTAATGGAATTTTTTTTATCAAAACCATCATTAAAATCTATATAAAATTATCTTTGTAAATACTATATGGTTTGAATTATTCTCTTCAACTCACTATCATTTTGAGAATGATACAATGTAAAGAAACATAACTATGTATCTAGATCTTTCTAAATACATTAGTAAAACTATATTGTAAACATAAAATCACAATCAGAGATAGTTGATTAAGGTACTCTATTACCCGTAAACACTTATTTAGTATTTAATCTATAAATTGTGTCCTCATATAAATCTTATGTGGTGGAAATGAAGTGTCATGACTTCATAATTTGATCAGCTACATACCATAACTTTTTCAATATAATATGTATTAAAAACCCTAATAATTACCAGTACCATTAATCACATGTCTTGAAATTTTAATGGAATAACCACTTATATAAATTTTCCACAAATACATACACAAAACTATGTAGATATATTGAAATAAATTTTACATAAAATATACTTATTCATGATAAACTCCAATCATATAAAAACACATAAAGGTTGTTAATGAATTTGAAAATTAGATCAAACATAAAATCATAATCTTGTGATAGTATGAAGAACTATTATGTTAATCATACAAGGATACATATATACTTAAAAATTTCAATTCACCCATTATTCCTTATGTAATAACATATCTTATATGAAAAAAATTTCATTGGAAGAATGGGTTTATCACTCAAGTAATAGAATATAAAATTTTATTTTATTATTCCATAATCCATTTATATGGATATAATCATATCATATATCAATAAATTATGAAAAACAATATTTTTTAGTCTCCATTAATAAAACCTAATACATAAAATTTTTTATCAATGGAGGTTAGGATAATTGCATCAGAATTAGCATGATTCACACAATCCAATAATAATTTATAAGATTTTCCATAGGCCTTTTTCTTTAATGTTTGTTGTGAATTATCAATCACATTAGCCTTTATAAGAGGGAATTAATACGAATAATTGTCAATCTTCAAGAACATGAATCATTGCATTATGGGAGGCATATTTTGATGAGTTCTCTTGATTAATTTAAATGATTTTCATCTTCACATCATTTCTATATTATTTTTTAGTTACCGTTATTAAAAAATATCTAACACCATCCTTATCCTTCCATCAATACAATTGACTATTTATTCCCTAAATTTAGGAATATAGGTAACTGAAATTTCATTCCACCTTGTGAATTAGTGGAGTTATTATGAGACTCAAACTTTATGTTCTTAAAAATACAATTGGATTGTAATGAATCTATATTTTCAATTTCTTCATATATTTTTCATCAATTAACTTATTCATAACTTCTAATGTCTCTTGTATACAACAGCTTTTGAATAATATGAATTAAGACACCAATTAATTGATTAAGATAGATTTATGGACTAATGATTATACCATATGCATACAAATAAATTCTTGAAAATTTTTATTTTTAATACCAATATATTCACCATCAGTCTATTAATGATGGAGAAATTAATTCTCCATCATTTTTCATGGAATATGAACCAATTACTTACTAAAAAAGGTTATATTAAACTCATATTATTCTATAGATTCAATTAACTCCTCTTGATATGTATTCATAATATGGTTCCACCATTGAACTACTCCACCTTCCAAACACTAGAAATAGAAAATTACATTTTAATTTTTTAAAAACTGGAAACAAGATATTATCTTTTTAGTGGCAATGAAACATTAATAAAAAACCATAGGATCAACGAATTCACTAAAATATGTGAGTTTTTTCCTCATCATGGTGTGAAAAAAAATTCTCCCATTTTATCAATTAGAAGTTCTGCATGATTCACAGTTAAAATGTTACGTAAGAATCACAATGATAATTTTTATTCTATATCCCATAACATTAATTTTCTCAAGAAGAAAATCATTGAATTTTTAAATTTATTCAGAATTGACAAGGTTCTATTAGGTCTTAACCATTGACTAAAAGCATAAAGCATATGTCTGAAATAATAGTCATACTGAAAAAAATATGATCATGAAAAATCATTTTAATGATGTCTAAACATTGACACAGAATTTTTCATCTATAATACCATATTCATTACCAAGGTCATTAATTTTCATTATTGAAATGATTCATATTGGATCATAATTATTTTGTGAATTCAAAAAACATAAACATAGGTAGAGTAAAACTAGGTGTGCTCAAGGCTTGTTATCATTTACCAACTGATAATTGTGTCCAAATCAATGCACCATTTTCTGAGTGATTACCCCTTGGTTCTTCTGTTCTAGAGCCACATCCACTTGTTGTTTCAAGATTGTGATGTAATTTATTTGAATCTATTTTCTATATCATTTAACAAAATTTCAATACATTTTCTTATACATTAACTAAAAATAAGACTTATCCTTATAGGTATCCCTAGAAATATCTCTAAAATACCCCTTTGGGTATCCGTAATTTTTTTATAGCATAGTTTTCAAAGGATACCAAAAACATTCCTTTGATGCCAACTATAGAATAGTAAAATTATCCTATATATAAAAATTAAATCATTATAGATTAATATTAATTATATTTGATAAACATGTTCCTAAATATAATAATGGTAGAGTTACATTGGATACTAGAAAAATATCCACTTACTTCATGAAATATATTCAAAAACTCATATAATGATTTTTCCACATAGTAGTATTCATAAATATACACTACATAAAATTGATCTTCATAACCCTATGAGGTGAAACATAAGAATGGGTGAGATAATATTCCCCATAATGGTAAACATGGGAGATACATAAGAAAAACATGAACATAAGGGTATGAGAACATGGAAATATTATTTTATGACCATAATGTGTATTTTGATGATTATTTTAATGAATCATGAAATAAACATTGGCAGGTCATAAGACTTGGAAAATAAAAAATTAATGAGCATGATTAACGACCACTACCATAATATATGGTTTTTTCGCATTCAAATAAGCACTGAAAATCATATTAATATTACTAAAGGATCAATGGAAATGATATCATAGTGGAATGGGTCCACTCTCGAAATGATCATAGTATTCAAGGATCACTTAAAAGTCCATAAAAAAGGAAAATGTACCTTACTAAACCATGTTCACTCACCATTTAATTCTTTTCTATCCTATGATATATAAATTAATACTTAATTAGTCGGAGGGAGATATAGGTCCCACCCATCACATAATTAAAATCATACATATATGTGGAATAAAAGACAAAATAAATCATTATATCATATCACCTGAAATGATATGGATTTCATAATCATTTAAGAATATCATAAGATATGGAATTAATATTGGTTTCACAATCAATTTAACACTTCATCATAATGTAATGTATTAAAAAAATAATTCTTTATATATATCATTCAAGCATTAACATAATCCTTTAATAGAAATAATAATAGTTTTATATTAGTATAATATACCATATAGGTAATAGGTAACATCAATAGATTTCATCATAGGTGGAAAATGATTTTGAAAATGTAGTTTAAACATTTCATGGTGTGAATGGATTTAAATTGAAAAGAAAATTTTAAAACAACTTTATTTATAAGAAATTGAAAAATAAATTTTTTAATGATGATTACATTTAAAATATATAATAAATGATTTAAAATCATTTAAAACATTTTTTGAGGAAAATATATTATTATCTATGAAAATTTATTAAAAAAAATTGGGGTTACATCATTTTGAAATAGTAATAGAATCATATATTGTAATATTAAATGAAAATAATGGTCATGACATCTAGAAACTGTGTTCATGTCAGGCATGTTAAAATGAATATTTCTTTCATATTTTCAGTAAAAACATAAAGGATATTGTTTTGAAAATGAATTTAATATACATAATAGAAATAATTATAAAAAATTAAAAAATGTATAAAAATTTCATTAATAAATATATTTTATAATTATTGGAAAAAAAATTGAAGAAATTTTTAGAAAACATGGTATCTATAAGAAAATTACTTTTCATTTGAAGAGAGAAATAAAGATTATTTTTCGTAAAATGTTTCGTTTGAAAAATTATTTCATAAAGAGGGGAAAATAAAGTTAAAATATGTATTCTATAGAAAAAACCATATGACATGAAATTTTAAAATATTATTTACAAATAAATTATAGAATGTGTTTATTGGAAGAACCATAAGGAACAATCTTTATAAAAGATGAGATTTTTACTTAAAACATACACCGTTTTGGAAACAACGAATAATAATAAAATGGAAAGAATATATTTAAAAAACATATAATATCTATAAAATAGTGATATTAATCATATTAATGGCCAATATGTATGTATACACTCCTCATTAAATAAGATAGGTGCATAATATAACATATTCTCTAAAGAATAAAAAATGAGACAAATATTCATTACTGATTTGGTAATTTTTGTTCAATAAAGCCCATGAAAGATATTTCCTAAAATTGATGTATAATTGACCATAATTAGAAGGATAAAAATCAAAAAATAAATTCATAGGCTGTATATACACCTCATTAATGACCCATGCTGTGAATATGGATAACATCTCACAAAAAATAAAAGTGAAACATAAATCCATTATCTTAAATTCTCACTTCTTTTTACACATTATGACCTAAAATATAATAATTATAATTTTATTACACATATATTAAATAAAATTATTTATATATAGAAATATGTATCTCCCAATATCATTTTTTTCTAAATTTTATTACATTTCTGTTAATAATTCTACATTAATGTCACAATATGGGCTGTGACAACATTGTTTTTCATATATATTTTGAGTTTTAATTTTCAATCATATTACTTTGATAATGATTCAATTATATTTATAATTTTATACATTATAAAAATATCATATTTATCTATTATATATGTATTTATAGTAATCAATAAATATTAGGAATTTGTAATGAAATACACCATTCCTGGAGACGGTATATCATATATACAAATGATTGTTGATTCCCTTTTCTTGACAAATACAAATAAATAAAAGTTAATATTATAATAACATTGAATAATTATTTTTTCCATGTATATCAGATATTTTTATTAAAACCATCATAATTACTTCCTATACAAATCATGAAAAATCACATTACTTTGTAAGGAGGTATCCCATCGTACAAACGAGAAACGTTATAATAATCCCACATAATGAAAAGTATAAAGGTATACGTGTTATAATAATTATTTATGTATAATAATATCCAAATAATTATATATATACATTTTTACATCATTATATCCATCCATGAGATGTTGTTGAAAAATATTTTCATTGGTTCGTGAGAAGGTTCTCCACCATACACATGATCAATTGATTCATTTTTTATTTGATGGTAGTGGAGAAGGATATTGGTTATTTAATTAATATAATATCATCTCATAATATTAAATAGAATGATTTTATTATGTTGGAATGTTTAATAAATACTTAATGGGGGTATTTAATAAATAAAATTATGGATGACAGTGAATACAATTACCTTCACTTAGAAGGACAACCTTTGGATCAGTTATTACAGACCATAGTATTGGAATTTATCCAGGACTAAAATCTATATAACATTGATTTGGATGTTTTTAGGGATGGTGTGAGGGATTATTTGATCTAAATGTCATCCTAGGTGATACCATGTGGATGTTGGTGGTGGCCTTTAATATGTGGGGGGAAATAATCCACTGCATTACGTTTTGGAAATTACCCAAATGAATCGATAATAATAATATCATTCAAAATAAAAATTAAAATATATTCCATATATTAATAATTATTAGGATAATATTGAAATATTTATAAAATATGTAATCTTAAAATTCATAGAGTCATTTTATCCCATATCTTCCCAGTTTATCCCTCAATAAACCCAATTTTACCTTAACCATGATAAATATGTTTTTCAGTTTTTACAATTCATTATGGTAAAAAATTATGTGGATAATATCTGAAAATATTTATTATATTTATTTAAATTATTCAAACCATTTTCCAAATTCTATTTACCAAATTAGAAAAAATTTAATTTGATGTCAAACCTACAAACACAAGGATAATGTAGTTTTCCAAATACAAAGTGCTCAAAAGATTAAATAGTATTTCAATGATAATTAAATATTAAATTGATTCCTATTACATAATTTTTATTAACTGATATATAATTTATCTAATTTTACATTTAAAATCATAATTAAACAATTTTTTGGTTTTAAATTATTTTAATGAAATAACATTTCTTAATAAAAACCTATTTTTTCAAAATTCAACAAAAAATGTATCTATTAAGAAATGATAATAAATCTTGTACATAATAATTATTACATCATTATTTTAAATATGATGTCTATTTTTTTAAAAAAAAAGTATAAAATTGGAAAAAAAATTATTTTTCAAATAGTTTCACCTATGGTCACAAAACATCTTTTTTGGTAATTAACGGTTTTATTATAAAAATAGATTTATAATTATATATTTCATAGAAAAAACATAATAAAAATGTTAAAAATTTCATTGAATATTTAATATTTAAATTAATTTTGATTCATTCTCAAAATATTATATGGTTATTTAATTGATTTAAAACACATTTTGCACATAAAAATATTTTTTTTTGAAAATATTTCTTTTATATTCCAATGCAAATTATTCTAATTTATTATTTTATTTATCACTAATTGATTAATTAAATATCCATTCATAAAAAATATTTTATAAATTTTGTTAAATCCATTCATATATAACATACCAATGACTATGTGATAAATATTTTATTATATAATAATATTTAAATAGTTTGTTTTGTTTCGTCTAAATTTTGTGTTTGGTGTAACACAAGATAATGTCAATATTGATTGTAACTTAATAAAAATCATATTTATATGTAATGAAAGATAAAATCAATGTTTCATATGACACAAAATATTTAGCAGATTAAATGTCATTCCTTGAACCCAAACATCTAAATTTGGTAATAATTACATGATTTGAATTTTTATAATGAAAAATAGAAAATAAATATTATATTAGAAAACCAATGTTATTTTCCTATATAGGTTTTAATGGATTAAGAATATTTCATACATAAAATTAGTGTTTAAAATTAAATAATTATAAAATTATAAATTCCCATCATGTGTAATATCACTTGAAATGAAGCCATCCATTTTAAAACATCTAAGATACTTGTGAAAAATGTTTTTAAAATATATGTTGGGAATGAAATATCCCAATAAGTGGTTTTATAACTAGTAAAAAACACATTTATAAAAATTTATTTTAGAACTATTTTAAATTTTTTTAAATCATAAACAAAATATTTGATAATATTTAAAAATTACCAATATTATAAAATATGATTTTTTATGAAAAACCCATATTTTATTTTTTTTTTAAAATATTAGTCATTTCAAAATCCATATAAAAAATTACTCTATATTTTGTTTAAAAATACATATAATATTTAATCCATCATCTATTTCGTTTGAAAAATATATGGATTTCTCTTTTAAAAAATTTGAATAAAGAAAAATTTTATTGATTCAAATGATACATAGAAAATCTAAAACATCATGTAGCCACTAGTAGTATCACATGTAGTACAACATCCCCAATAAGGTAATATGTTCACACGCCATTCCACATCATCTAATTTGATATAAATTTTTGGAATAAAAAAACAATTTTATAAAATCATTCGTTCTCATTCATAACCCATTAAAAACCATTCGTAAATGCTCAATTGGATTATTTTTAAAACTTAATGAAAATTTATAACTTTTATTCTTTAATAAAAATGTTTTTTAAAAAATGTGAGAAATACATATTTTGCGAAATACTACTTACATTTTATAAGATATAATCATAAACACATATTTAAAAAAATATTATTTTGAAAATAAAACATTTTTGAATAAAAAAATATTTATATTTTTTATACTTACTTGCATGACATTCATAAATATCATTCTTATTATGAAAATAATAATATTTATTTAAAAAATATTTTTTTCAAAATATAAACATTTGGGAATAATTATTTCCCCTACTAACATGAAAATAATATTTTTAAACTTTGTACATGTATCTACATAATTTTAAATATAGGATTTTTTAAAAATGTGTGTTTTTTAACCATAAAGACTCTTATTAACTCAAAGATTTCCTACAGAAAAACTAAGGAAAGATACTAGTTTTTTAACATACTTATCGTATGAGTAAGGAAAAAGTGTTTTTGGGATTCTCTGGAACAAATTGAAGGATGATAAGGAAATAAAGTTCAGTTCTTATATGTAAAATTCCAACAAAAAAATTAAATATAGTCTTTACATCATGTCTATCCATATAAAGTGTTTGAAAAAAATTGTGTTCGAGTACCAAAAATGGAATTCCAAGGATCATGGTATTCATATAACGATGCAATATATAGTATTTTATATATTTAATATTTCATTTTTCTACATTATATGATAGTATCAAATAATTAACATAACACAATTCAAGAACTGATATCCGTATTGTCTAAAAAACTATAGATAACAAAAACTAAAATCATAGAAAGATGGAGATTCACCCTAAAATATCTAATAATTTAATAAACACTATAAATATTAATCAGATATATTTATTTATTTAAAAATATTAAAACATATATATACAAATATACTATAATATATTAAAATTAAATTGGTGGATGATTCTTTAAAAAGATTCAAAAATCAAAAATGATCTGACCCAAATCATTTAAAAAACTATTTCAATTCAATATAATAATTTTAAATAACCAAGGAGAAATCAAGGTGAAGAAAAATATATATTGATGATAAAAGGGTACTGCTAATATGAAACGTCTACATAAGGGAGAGTTAGAAACCAAATATATATACACTAACACATAAATCATGATTATTGGAGGACCACAATGAAGAATCGATTGTCTCCCTTCTTTTTTTGAAGCCCCTTTCAGTAAATCCAACCCCCTTTAGTAACTGACTACACTTTTTACCTCCTCTGGTTTAACAGCCGATCCCCTTTAGTGTTCAACCTCCATCTTGTTTTTCCTTTCAAAAATTGAAGCCCTTGGGTTTCATTTCTAGTCACTCTTAAAAACATCACCCATGTTCAGCTTCCCTAAACTGAAGAAATCAAATTCGACTCTCACTTGTCCCCTAAACTCGTATTTTCAGAAGTTATATCTTATCATATGATAATTTTAAAAAAATTATACTTATATTTCTAAATTCAAATTTTATAATATTTTCATAATTTTATTTATTATTAATTTCTTCATTTAGAAATTTTATAAAAACAATCCATAATCCAGAATAAAGAAAATTAATTTATTTTCTAATTATATTATTTTTATTAATTTAGAATATAATATATTTTATATTAAATTATATTGCCTCAATTTTATAATAATTATAATAATTACATTTAATATCAAAAAATTTAATTATTCATATTTCAACAATTCCAAATGTTTTATAGTGATAAATTTTTTAAAATAGTTATAAATATAAAATTAGGTACGGAGAAAATAACTTCATTTATCTATAATTTTTTATGTAATATTAAAATAATAATAAATTTTTTACAAAAAATTTATTTAATTTATCAATAAAACTTTTTTTTTCAAAATTGCCTTATAAAATTAATTTATATAAATTTATAAGTATTAATTTTTAAACGAGTTTAACTAATTTTATTTAATAATAAATTATTATATAGAAAAAAAATCTATATTATTATAAATATTATCATTTCTATTAGGGTTTACATATTTCTAATTTTTTTAAATTTCAACATTTATTTATAATCAGATTATCTTAACATAATTTATATAATGTTTTTATTTCATATAAATCAAATCATCACAAAAATATGAAATCTCAATTTATTCTCATTAAAATATAAATTAATCAATTTAGAATAAATTTTATTTAAAAAACCTATACTTATAATTTTCTGGATGTCACAGTCCCCCCCCCTAAAATGAATTGTACCCTAACAATTAATTCACTGCACTTATTAATATTTTGAATTTCACTCATCAGAATTAATAAAAACTAGAATAACTAAAATTCTATATTCTAAATTTTATTTATTTACCTAGAAGTTAAAAATAAAATAACATCTCATTAATTTTTACTCAAAATACAATGTGTAATATCCATAGATTCCAAGTTTGTTGCTCTAATACCAATTGTCAATCCCCAAAACTACACTTCATAATTTAGTACTAATAACATGAATTTTATTATTCTTAACAGAATATAATAATTTTAATATATTCATAATAAAATATATTACACGGAAAAAATAATTATTTAAATTGTAAATATTATTTATATTAATTATTATTATTATTATTACATTTTTCATTTAATTTTCAATTAGTTGCATAAAAAATGGATGTTTATAACATATATTTTAATTCATAATTTTATTTATACTTATACATAAAATTTTAAAAATAAATAACTTTTAGTAACAAATAAATACAAATTGTGGATATATTTTTTTATAAAATTAATTGTTAAAAATAATTTATATAAATTTATAATTATTAATTTCAAAGAGTTTAATTTATTTCCATAATGATAAATTATTATACATAACCACATTCTTATTTATATTTATAATTTTATCATTACCATTATGTTAATATCTTTATACTTGGTTAAATTTCAATATTTACTTATAATTGGATTATTTGAACTTATTATATATTCGGTATTTATTTTCCTTGAATAAAACAATCTCATAAAATATTAATAATCATTTTAGTTTGATTTAGATGTAAATTAAGACAATCAATAATATATTTATATAAAATGTAACTAAGATTATAATTTCCAAAATGTTATATTAAATTTATTTGATAATAAATATATTTTACAAAATCTAAGGGTGTTACAATTCTAAAATAATTATCCAAACTCCTAATGTTATTTATGAAGTCCTATGCTATGAAATATAAGTACGAAATCATAAACCTAACATAATCTAAAATTTGTATACTAAAATTGACATTCTTCCATTAAATTGATCTTTTATGATTAGTGTTTTAGATATTTAGGTATTAAATCCAACATATATAATAAATATATATACAAATAGGATTCCACTAATTAGTATCAACTTTCCAAAAATATAATTTTTTTTAAATAAAACTACATTTCCATTCATGAAAAAAAACATCATTAATTTTAAAACAACTTCTTCATTTCTATTACATAACCTTAAACCCCATGAAAAATATTGTAAAACATATGTTGAACAAAAAAAATCAGTAATGTGATTTGGAAGAATTAATCTCTTGGTCTAATAGATTACATAAAATAAAATAATAAAAATTTTCATAAAAAATACGTTGTTATACGACAAGTGAATTTTTTTCCTTTAAAATTATTACTATATTAACTTTTTAAATTAGTAAAATTTTATGATAACTTTTTACAAATAACATAAAATTTATTTTGGTAAAATCAAACACCAAATTCATAAACCCTTTAAAAACCCATTATAATTAGAATCACTATAAGAACAAAATCATATATATTTTTTCCGAGTACATAATCACTACAATTTGCATTATAATTTTATCTAGGTGCACCCATCATATGAGATATAATGTTCTCACCCAACACTGTCTGGGTTCTCCCAAAATGTAATATATATAGGTGTCAACAATGGGACATAATAGGGATTAACCCATTATAAACACACTCAAGAGACTACATCCTAAATAAATATTTTTGAAAACCTTTTTAAACCTATATGAATGTAAATTTGAAAATAAAAACAACCATTCTTATTGAAAAAAAAATCAAAATCGAAAATAATAAAAAAAGTGAAACTGGGTTTTTATTTGAAAAAATGAATTATTTTAGAGGAATTCAGACTTTAAATAATGTGTATAAATATATAAATTCATTTTTACTATATATGTTAAAATTTATCATTCCTTTTTATTATTTTGTAATAGAAATCAAAATATTCAATTAAATATACATAATTAAATCCATTGATAGAATTTCAAAATTTTCTTAACATGTCAACTATAATAAAATGTCATATAAAAATACATCCAGAATTTAGTATTAAAATTATTTGTATGGATGAAACATACATTTAATGGAAAAACTAAAAGTGGATTTTTAAATTAATATCAAATACCATGAGTCCAACATGTCCTGTATGTTCTTCCTTTTCCAAAATAAAATAAATATGTTAATTACATAATCTCATAATATCCTTTTTCAATTTTTTTATTATGTTTTTTCTTTTAATACCATATTATATAAAACCACATAATAAATGAAATTCACGACATGCATTTTGATGATATTTGGAAAATATATTAGTAATGACATCAGAAGGTTGACAATAGTCAAAGAGGTTACTGTTCGTTCATAAAAAAAATAATATTGATGACATAAATATAATTATTTACATCAATTCAACTCTTGAAACCAATATTTAATTTTTTATTATGAAAAATAAAATACATTACAATCAAGGAGATGGTTGGCCATATGTATGCATGAGTAACATTTTTACATTTTCAATGATCATTTCAGAAAAAGGGAATTAAATATTTTTTAATCAATTATAATAATTATATAATAATTATAATTTATATATATATACTTATATATGTCATACACGTTATTCAGTGATGAAAAGTTTATCACATTGCTTTGTGGAGGTGGTAATTCACACCTATGCGTAAATGATGTTATCATTTTTTGTGAATCTGATGGTAAAAATGTAAATTATATATTATAACTTTAAAAGGATAAATATTTTATGAATATCATATATAAATATTAATTTATTCATTATAATCCATCCATGAGAGATGAGGATGGAAAATTAATTTCATTTATTCGCAAGGCGGTAGTCCTCCATACACATGAATAATAGTTTCCTTTTTCATTTCATAAATGAGGATCTGGACATAGTTTGTCTATAAAAATAAGAACAACTAAGTTTATGTAAGAAATTTTTATATAATAATGTTTATGTATTATTATAAAGATATAGAATATGAAATAAAACAGATTCTCTCAATTAAAAACAATAACTTTTCATCAAATAACCTTCTTTTTATAACACATTAAGACCACTGAGGTTGGTATTATTCATAAAAAATAACTATGTAATTTGGTGAGGTATTATAAGATGGTATTTAGGTAGAATGTTTCTGATATAAATGGGGTTTTAAGAGTTATGTAATGGGAAGAAGATAATCCCCAATATGATAGAGTGGGAAGACACACTATAAATTTCCCCACATAATAAATTGAATTATAATAATATTCAATTTCAAATGGAAAAAATTTATTTAATTCTTATATAAGATTATTTTATAGATAAATAAACAAATTAAATAAAAATTTATTAATTTTTCATCACTTCTTTAGCTTAAAGTTTTTTTAACCTCTCATGAGCCCTTTTAAAACGTATCATGACATCATGGATATTTACACATTAAAGGCCAAAATTGTTACCATTATTGAAAAAATGGACTATATATTAATGTATAAACAAATAATAACCTCATGGATATGATTTTTATAAAGTTTATATGACTTAATAAAATATTATTTATTATTACATATCATTAATGTTAATTTTGAGAACTCTTTATTTCATTAAACCTAATAACACTGGAAAACGTAAAATTAAAATTAATTAATACATCCCTAAAATATCAAGTTAACATAAAAAATTCTTTTTTCCAATTAATTATCTAAAATTATATCATATTTAATATTTTTAATATCAATTTTTTTAATTATTAATATTTTTATAATTCCAATATCAGTATTGTGTAAATTTTTTTGGAATTTATTTTTTCAATAAAAATTTAAAATATGTTATCATGGTGAACATAAACCATTTCTATTCATTTTTTGTAATTATAACTGGTCATAACCTCTGGTAATTCATATTTTAAAAAATATTATGTTTACGAAAAATATAAGGGTGACTTTTTTACCTTTCTTTAAATAAAATATTATAATTGTTATAATCACATCCCAATTGAATGAAAATGTTATATAATATAATATTGGAAGAGAATTGATGAAATGAACTCATTGAATAAGATTTAGAAAAAATTTTGTGTCCTTTTTTGGCCCAAATGATTTTATTTTTAACTTTGTATTCTTATATTACCCATTATTGTGGTAACAAAAAATAATATGGTAAATAATCATTTTGACTAAAATAAAAAATCACTAATTTATCAAATTTTGATTCAGTAATTCTAAATATGGAATCAATTTTCAAAAATTCCAAACACATAAGTGGAAAACATTAATTTAAAACTAAAATAGAAAATCCTACGAAAACATTTTTGCATAAAAATTACCATTTTAAATTTAAAATTACTTTATTATATGATAATATATAGAATTCATTTCAATAATCACACATATATTATTTTAAACAATATTTAGAAAATTAAATTTTAAAAATATACCATAATAGAATTTTAGTTAGTAAATTATTTAAAATAAAACATTACATTCAATAAAAATTAGTATTTCTACTAAATAATGAAAAAAAATTAGAATATTATCAAAATTTTACACAATGATAATTTTGACATTATGATTATTTAAAATAGAATTCACTATGAAAAATTGAAATTATGTAATACGGGAATTTAAATTTTACATAAAAAAATTTAAAATATAGTTTAAAAAATTTCAATTTTTTTATTAAAAATTAATTAATACAGTTATGATAAATTTATCTATCAAATACCTGAACTCTATATATATAAAAATGATTTAATCTATAATATTTCATATCATTTTATGGGAGTTTAGGATTAGTTCATATTTTTTACCATGAAAATTATACAATTTTATTATAGATATATCATACGGATCATATTTAACGTTTCCAAAATTCACATCAAGAAAAAAAATACTTTTTTATGTTTTGTGGAAAATAATCCAAGGCATGCAAAGAATTATAAACAAAATAATTTTTTTGGACAAAGGATTTGATTTACCTAAATATTTAAGGTTTCATTTCACATTTTGATTCCTTCCCAACACACTCATGTTACCTAGTTTCCATGTTGTGAGGTATGCTATATATAAATATAAAACATTTAGGCATATATATTATCCACAACTAAGGGGATCTTTACCATGTTTATCTTTTAATTCATGCAATATATCATTTCATTATTTGTAGGAGACACTATTATATTATATACCATAAATACATACTTAATATAACCATTGAACTATGTATATAGTAGTATATATGTTTAATTCAATATCATTAAGAAATTTTAAAATGATAAATGTTCACAATGACTAGGATAAGATGAAATTTCATTTCATAGCCCATTCCCTTCTTTATTTTTTAACCCATGGGATGAATCATCTTAATCAAAAAAAATTTCACACAAACACCCTCCCCTTAAATTAGGAAGCATTTTTTATCTCTATTTCCAAATAAATATAACGTATTAATATCCTTTTCCGCAAATCCTCTACATCATTTTTAATTTTACCAATGATCATGAAAAATATTTATTGTAAATCACTATCTAATTATGTTCAATATTATGATACCCTACTTATTAATTATATATATATATATATTTATTGTGTAATAATATAATATAATTGGACATGTATAGAACATTTTGGAGAAATTAACATTAAAAATATATTTTCTCACAAATAATTTATTTCGACATAGAAACTTTTTCAATGATCACATAAAATATGTTATTTTATATGAATAAAAATAATAAAGAATTTAATATATGACAAAAAAGATAAATTTTTTGATAGAAAAAATTTATATAGATAACAACATTTCTAAAGGATAACATTAAATTTTTCTTACATGGTATATAATATTCATAAATTTATTATTTTCATAGTTTTTGAGATATATTAAATGAAAAACAACATATCAATGTAAATAATGTTTTTTTAAATTTATAAAAATTAATGAAAGAATATATTAATTAGTGAAGAATTATTTCATATAAAATTTAACTCTATGAACATGACAAAACATGTCATAGTAGCAATAAGTTTCATTTCACAACACCATTTATAAGGAGAAATTTTTAAAATTCTATTTCATATTCATGTAATATTTTCATACATAATGAAAATATTATAAACAAATATTATATATAAATTAATTTTAGAAGAAAATTAATATTCACTTCTAATTTTATTTTAATTTATTTTAATTTCATGGTTTTGAGAAGTTGGGGCTATATAAATTATGACTACTGATTTATGAACAAAAAATATTTCAATGAATGTGAAAAAAGTAATAATAGGCATCAATTGATTTGAAATTGATAATAAAATTCAATTTGATTAATAATGTTATCTAATTATTTTGATGTGACTAATATAACAAAATTTCAATTAGACTGTATTATTTATTAATAAACCATATGAATTTATAAAAAAATTAATTATTTACTTTGTAATGATTTTTTCATAGAAGGCATAAATTAGAGAATTTTATAAGATTTAAAGATATTAAAAAATTTAAACATATTCTCATTATTCATATTTTTGATGAAATATTATTTAATTTTGATAAGCTGATAAAAATATAAGGTATTTAATATATAATGAGAATACCCAATTCAATTTACATAAATATTTTATTTATTTAAAATAGTAGACAAGAATCATTAATATAATAATAGATATTATACTAAATTCCAATTATAATCAATGAATAAATGATATATTTAAGAGAGATAATTTTTATAAAATGATATATTATTGACTAAGTGTTCATTAAACTATATATAAATGAAAAATATGATCATTCTGTTCATTCAAATACATCATAAGTTCAAATTTATATTTTTTAAATTATTAGGTTTCATTTATCTAGGTAATCAAATGAAAATATATACTGATTGAATAAATGATGACACTATCTCATTAATAATTTAAATCATTATCTCAATCCACTTTATACTATGTGACCAGTATGATACCTAAAATAATATTCATATTGTAAAACAAAATGGTATAGAACCTTGTAACCCATGTGTGTTCCAGTATTATTATTTATTTTCAATCATCATGTCAGTAAAAATTTAATAAAATGGTTGATCCTCTACTCTTAATAATATATATGGAATTATGAAATGTTATTTTAAAAATTAAACAAGTATAATTATCCTTATCATATTGTTTCAATCATTAATATCCAAAGGAAGTATTGTATTATTAAAAAAATATGTATCTTTAGTTGGACAATTTTTATGAAGTTTTTATATTTACTTAACATAGTTATTATTTTTTTTATTATGGTTATGTAATATTAAATTTATAAACTATATCAACATAATATAAATTGACGAATTTTATGGAAAAATTTCACATTATAAATTTAAATATATATCCATAGGTATTTTATTTATGAGTGAATGTTAGTAATTTTGTTAGAAAGGGTTTTACTTAATTTGGAATGTAGAATTTAGTTCTAAATTATTGGTATAACACGGAATTTGATTTCAAGGAAATGAATTATCTATTGTCTTCTTCCTTTAACAAGGATTTTATAGAGATATTAATATGTAATAATAATTTTATGCAGAAATATTAAATTAAATTGAGTGATAATGTTAAGAACTCTTTAATATATAATGTTGAAATAATTTATGAATTATTCACTAATCTAAATGAAGTATTATATTTATATTGAGAAAATGGATAAACTATTAAATATTCTACCATTAAAAAATATAGTTATTATTTTCAATGAAAATTTTGATAAAAAAGTTTCAATTAATAAAAAAATCATATTATTTTCCCCATTATTATTTTAATATAACCATCATTTCTTTTTTGATGAAAAAATTCTATTGTTTAAAAAATGATAAAATAACTAAATAACGTAATATTCAGTGTGATAAATAATATGAATATTAATGTGATATGATAATATTATAAAACTAAATTCAATTAGTGATAACATGATAAATTCTATTATGAAACGCTAACCTCATATCCAAGAATTTTATATATGAAAAAAGAGTTCTATGGAAAAATAAATTTAAATTATTAAACTGCTGAAATACATAAATCTTTTTTAATTAATTTTTTATGTATAATTATGTTGAAAATGATATTAATGGTAAATATGATTTTATTCCAAAAATTAAATTCAATAGTTTCCTTCAATAAAATAAAATAAAGAATGTATAATTTTAAATAAAAAATATTACAAAAAAATATATTATTTTCATTCGACAAAATAAGATAGAATATATATATATATATAATAAAATGAATAAAATAATGATGTTTTACAAAAATAATACTCATGTACTCATTTAAAAGTTTTTAAGATACATTATGATGTTAAAAATATTCTTATTCATATAAAATTAACAAGAATAATTAAAATTATAGTATCGTATTGATTAAAATTACATTTTAATAAATGATACAATAAACAAAAAGAAAGTGGTTTTTTATTAAAATCATAAATAATAAAATGGAATCCAATTTTGAAACTCCATCATCATAAAATTTATATAGTTTTGTTGTTTTATTAAACACTTATATAACATGATTCTGGGAATTTAGCCTGCCTTGGGTTCATTTTCTATACATAGTCTAAATAACTACATAAACATTATGTTTTCATATTGATTGGTGTTAAACATAAAAATAATTTATAAAGAGGATTCTCTGATGATTTATCTTAGGTAAGAATAATTACTTTTTAATCATATCCAATATATTCATTTTATGTCATCATATATTGGTTTATTTTGTTCCTTGGTGTTGGGTTCTTTTGTTCCTTATAATAAATATATAGTTAACAAATAATTTAGAGGTTCATCCCAATAATATGATAGGGAACATAGGAACCCAATACCCAGGAAGTTGCATCTTAAAATTTTGATATTTCTTATAGTGAACAAATACAATGGAATTTCTATAAGAAAAATTAGAGATATTATATAGTGACTCAATCCATTCAAAGGAATATCGGGATAATTGGAGTTAGTATATAAGGACCCCATCCCTGATGATGATATATGAGGTTTATAATCCCAACACACTATAGTCTCCTTGGATTTTCATAACCATAATTAAAAAAATAATATATTCATAGTAACATTTACAAAAGATAATATTTAATTTAAATCTTATAGTGATGATTTTTGTAATTCTTGAACCTTTCCTTACAATCAAATTATAAAAAATTCACTTAATATGTCTCACCTCGTAACCAATACTCTATGTGCCCCCCAAACATAGCTCACTTCACTCGACTTTGTCACCCCTAACATATCCCAACATAAATCCATAACCTATTCTTAACCCCTATTACCGAAGGATATAATCATTATCATAACATTTTACTGATAAATTTATATGATTGAAGTAATCATTAATATCATCCCACACAAGTGAATCAATATCACTCATCCCTTGAGGATATATCATGAATCATTTTATAATAAAAAAATCTCATATTAAAGAAATTACAAGGTGATTATATATTAACTTATTCGTAATCAAAACCTGACGATTTAATGAGTATATATAATCTTTATCTCATGTCAAATAATCATCATAATGTTTGATTAAAACTATTTTAAACAACTCTCATTGTTTTTATAACACTAAAATAAATTATAAAATAACATCCCATTCGAAAATACTAAATATAATCCATGTAAAAATTTAATACGTAATATTTCCTAGAGGTAAAACACTCATATTATTTCTAAGACATGCAAGCATTACTATTTTTCCCCATTTCTTAATTCAGCTAGTTTATAATCTATAAATTAAAATGACACCCATGTATATCAATATATCACATAATTTTTTATGGTGGTTAAATAGAGGAACAATTATAAAATAATAACCATAACAAAATCCATTAAAGGAACCACATAACATCAATACACCAATCCTCTCATGGTTTTACATGATTATATATATAGCTTCATTCACAATAATTTATTCAATAATGATTCAAATGTTAATAAAATATATTGTCATCATTAAATAAATAAATATATATATATATTCTAATTCCTACCAAAACATAAATAAGAATACTATTATAGGTCCTTAACTTTAAATCAATGGATCCCAAATATTATTACTCATATACTATCATAGTCTGAGATTCCCTTACTAAGGGCATCATACTAAACTAGTTCATGAATAAAACAACATGCATAAAACAAAAAAATCACAATTTATGTGGGACAATGTAACTTCTTTTTATATATGTTTAAATGTCTTATATCATTACCTTTTTTTCTTATATTCCTAAATAAATGAATTAGAAATAAATGTTAAAATTAAGCATTTTCAAATGAACTCAATGGAGATGAATACAAAATGAAAATAAAATATATCAATTTCATTACTCCCCATCAAAGGATACCACAACCATATATTTATCACTAATTGAGAAAGTTATTGAGTGCCAAAATGTGGAATAAGAAGATAGATAATGAGATAAAAGTAATGGGATTTGGATCTATAAAGACTAAAGTTTAAGAGATGGATGGTGATTATTATTTCATAATAAAATTGTAGAAAATAAATAAATATAACTACAATAATTTTTTATGCGTTGTAGGGGAAAGTTGACAAAACCACCTTTTTTGAATGTAGTTTATACATTATCTATTTAACAATATTAACCAAAAATCCGTAATAGTTATTACATAGAAGACTATTATATTCAATTAATTCCCGGAATCTTATTGTTTTGTCTATATTATTAGTGTATTTTGTTTATATTACCATTATTAGAATTTATTTATAAATAACACAATTCATATAATATTAAATATTATATTAAAAAACAAAATGCACCTCGAAAAACCAATTTCACCAGTAAATACCATTGTCAAAAAATTATCAATCATATTACCAAGCTACTGTCATAGTGGATTAAAATTCACATATCAAAATTAAAGTCCATAAAAATAAAAATATCAATAATAAATATATATAATATCCATTATATTCTATCTATTTTAGATTGAATGGATTTACAATTATAAGAATTGAATAGGTCTACTCACTGATCAATATATTGGGTCACCATTGAAAAATCTACACTCTATTATTGGTTATATAGAAAAAATAATATCAATACAAAAATAATATAATACATAAAATCTAGAGTTAATTATATAGTTACATATACATAATCCAGGTAATAATATACTGAAATATTATAGTATACATGTATCTAACAATATTTTGATATTATCCATCCCAACAATAAGATCATTATGTTATCCATATTTTTTTATCCAATAAAAAATGAGCAAGTGGTTATGGTACTCATACTAGTAATCATTACCGTAATGTAATCCAATTAACACACTTATACAGATATCCATCAACATGTATTTGTTTCTTGATGTTTTCATATTCACTAAATTAAACATTTCAAAATATATATATCTCTAGGTTGATCTACTATAATCAATAATATTGGTTAATGTCACCCTAAACTTTTTTGGATCACAATTTCATATCTGATTATAACAATATAGTTAACCATTATATTATCATCATCAAATTAAACTATATTTTTGTGAACTTTCTAAAATATAAAAATATAAAAGGCAATTTAATAATATAAAAAATTCTTTCATATCGTTTCAAAAAACATAATCACAATATCCATGTCAATCCACATCACATAGTAATAAAACATCATCATAATGGTATGTTTTCATTCATCACAAATATAAATTTCATTTCATTTCAGTTTCATGTTTTCATCATTAGAAGGACACAAAAATTTCACCATCCATCTCCACATTAAATCATATATGAAATTTCAAAATATTCATGTAACATTTCATTGACATTCATAGTCCATAAAGGATTTCCACTACCCACTTCCATAAATAAAAATAAAAATTATTTTTATTTTACAATATAAATTATCAATCCAACTAATCATAATATTTTTATGAAATTTGGTAAAACATAAGTATTCTTATGTATCACAATTAAAACCAAATTCATCAAACCATAATACATAAACTCGCATATTTATCCTAATATAATTATTTAATCATCATACAATATTCAAATCACTAAATTAAGGGAACAATTGAGTTTGAAAAGATTTTATTAATGTATATTCTTTTAATATATGAAAGCATCACATCACCAATATCCCTAGAGTATAATATTTAAGGGTACTAAAAACTCATATTTAATAAAATATATTAATCATAAAAATATCATCATCATTATATATGTCAGTCATTATCCATGGTCTACTATTAAATTATTAAATAAATTCATTATTTGAAATTGATACATTTTAAACAATTAACATACCAATATTTTTATGAATATATATGTATATAAAAATATATATATCTTAAAAATAAATATACCATTATTATTATATTTATTTAGAATGAGGTTTATATAACATATAGATAATAATGTTATATTGAAGCATCAACCTAGTCAATATATATTTAATAAATATATAAATAAGTATGTCAAACACATAATATGGGTTCTCTTTACATGAATCATTCAAACGGTTCTAATTGATCTCTTTTGATCCTACAGAGTCTAGAGTTCAAGATAGCCTTTAAATGGTATATCATTGTTCATATATATATGATATGGTTTCATTAACAAAGGAATTCACTAGTAAAATTCCATTTTTCAATTATTCATCCATATAACACAAACTAGTTAAATGTGATTATGGTCATATCTACATGTGCACCTATTTATCACCCAATCGATCATATTTCATATGGTCCACTACTTGTCTTTATCATAGAACATTGAGTCCATAATTATTAGACCTCTATCTAACAGTGTTTTTACATTATATCCTTCTTATCTATAATAATAACCCTACCACATCAACCAATATCACATTAAAAACTATTTTTTTCTTATTTTATGGAATCATCCATTGTCAAAGTGTTTTCTAACATGAATCACTTCTAGAATAGATTATAACCACATAGATAGGACAATGTTTACATTATATAAATATACAATTTCTTCCACTCCCATTTGAAATTAAATACCTAAATATTATCTAATGAGACATCAACAATCCATAACATTAACAGTCATTTCCATTATATGTTCTTCAAAAAATATAATTGGAAAATCGTTAGTGGAAATATAAATTTAAAATACATAAGGTGAGGGGATATTTGGACATTATTAGTGGGTTAAAGTGAATATTTTATTGATTGAGGATATGGTGATGAATTTATAGATAGTTATTCTATGAAATATGTGGTTAAATTAAAATACAAGACATTATATTGGTTAATAAAAATATATTGTGTAAAATCTGACATTTTTATTTGAATTAGTCTTTACAAAGCATATAAGTTTCCTTGTTATATTTTGATACACATTCAATAAAAATGAAACATTCATTTTATTGAAAAGTTTATAATAAAATATTAAGGATTAATATATTTTATTAGATTTCTATATGTTTTATTAGATATTAAAGATATATTACTAAAATTTGAAAATAAAATGGGTAGTGTAGTACAAGGTATACCATAGAAATGATAAACATTATAGAAAAATTATATTAAATTTGTGAATGCAATTTTGTAAAATTAATTGTAAATAATAATAATAGAACTTTTTTCACTTAATAATGTAATAAAAAACAGGAATTAAGTGTAATTATAATAGTTTCCTGGATTTTGGAATAATAACTGACCCCTAGATTGACGACATAGTCATTAAGATGAGTAAAATAACTAAAAATTAGAAATTTCAAGAAATAAAATATTTAAAAATAAACATTATAATAATATAAAATTATTTATCAAAATATAAAACATAATCTATGTATGTGTAAGATTTAATAATTTGTATTTTTGTATATTTATTGGTGTACTAATTCTATGATATTATATAAGTAATAAAATTAAACAATTTTGAAATTTATTTAATTAAAATTGATCATTTTTTTTGAAAACATACTTTCAAAATTATCATATTGTTCATTTTTTGTAATTTTCTATTGAAATTGATTTTTATGTGAATAGTAAAAAAATTCATTTCAATGTATACCAGAATTGGTTTGACATAATTATGATCTATAATGAAGAAAATAATATATAATTTTTTTAATATAAATTACATTTTATTAGTGGAATATTAAATTTCAGTAAACATAATTTCATAGCCTATGAATTTGATTTTCAAATGAAATGTATATTTTTCACTAATAAAAATAATACTTTCCAATTTATTAAATATTTTAATGATTCTATATGGTTTTCATTATATTAAAATTTTAAATAATCATATTTTTCATAAAATAAAATGATTAAAAGTCATAGTAATCAATAATATTTATATTATTTTATCCTATATAACATATTTATCAATATTTAATTCAATGATACCCCATTTTATATACACACGGAAAAATCATCACAATATCGTCATATACAAAACCAAATATTTTATAAGAAATATATAAATAAAAAGCTCCCAAAAATCACTTACCCATGTTTCTTTAGTCAAGTTCAAAAAAATACAATCCTCCAAAAGGCATTATTCTCAATCAAAAAGAGTCATCTTAAATTTAAAGGTATGGGTTATAAAAGATTTTCATTTCATTTCGATTTTCCAATTACCCCACACATGAAATAAATAATTATTATTGTATTTTTGAAATAGTATTATATTTCTATTATAAATTTTTGGATATATAAATATTTATAGTCATTTAATTATTATAATCTCTTTTAAAACAATTCACTCACTCATTAAAGTTTTATTCTACCTATGTGTGTGATAATACATTATTTTCACTGGTGTCCATTATGCTTACTTTTAAATTGATATTAATGTATACATATTCTTTTAGTAATTTTTTTAATATTAGGGAGTTATAAATTCAAACAAATATCAATTAAATAATGATAAATCATTATGGTTAGTTGAAGGGTCAAGCCTATCTTATGGGATATGGATCCCTGAACTATAATAATATGTGAAATAATAAAATTAACTAACATCTAGACTAACATTAACTTTAAAACATAACTCTTATTCATATAGAACCTTTTACCCCAATAGCCAACCATTATCATTTAATTAAATTACATTTGGATTCATGAATTGAAAAAAAAACATAAAAAATGATTAACATAAACAATACTTATTTAATAATTATATTAAACATTATAATGAGTGGATAATTAGTGGTAGAATAATATTGAGGTTTTCAGTAATGTAATTATTAAATGTATCTTGATTATTCAGGATTTAGAGGAGCATTTAATGTGACATAACACTCTGGATTTGGGATTCTTTTCTAAATATAAATTATTTTCAAGAAACATTTTTCTATTAACTTTATTATTTTATATGTATCATGTCCACTATCATGGGAATATACATTATATTTAGAATTTTATTTACCTTTTAAAAAATACCTTCTTATTTCCATTATTGATTTATTATTTATACCTTATATTATTCATAAAGAAAAAAATTAATAGTTTTTTATTTCAATTTATTATTCTATATTACATTTATTATTTGGATATATTCTTCTTTCCAAATTTCTCATAAGACTCATTTATGTTTTTTATATCTTTTTATTTCATTTAGTTACACAAATTTATATATGATTGACTATTATTTATTTAATTAAATCCAAATGAATATTATAAGGGAATATTTTACACTTTTTTCTTCATTCTTAAATTAGTAATATATTACGTACTAAATAATTAATTTTCCCTTAATGTCAAATAATCACTTTTTATTTTGGTATTTTTACATTTCAAAATTCAATAAAGAACATACCTCCCTTATTTTTTGTCTATTAGATTAATATTTATTACTATGAATTATGTATTTTATATCTAAAATGTTTTTTGTAAAATTTATTTACATCATGTTTATATATAATGTATGATTAATATTTAAAATTTTCAAACATATTCATTATTAGTGTTCAATGTTTGTTATTTTTTATGAAGAATATTTTCTATATATTCTTTTTTAAAATATTAAAATTCACAAATATTTATGTTTATATATCTCGATTATGTATCCTACAATAATTTTTTTTACCATTAAAAAACATTAGAGTAATTACATATAAATATATATATTCCTTCTCAGAACTGTCTGATATATAATTATTTTAATTTACCGTTATGTAGCTTCTAAATACCTTTACATAGCTCAGAATTTATTTCTCATTTCCCTTTTTCAAATATGTATGATACTATAATTCATGTTAATTTATCATTTAAATTATACATCATATATATATTTATATTTAAGTAGCCCATGAAAAACATATTATTCAATTATTCAACATATATTATACCATTATGCATTTATTAAAAATTAATTCCAATTTTACACATGTTTAGAATAGAATCATAAAAAATATATATTTTTTCTTTATATTTATGTGTTTGTTATTTAATTTTTATTTACATAGTTTATAATAAATCAATCATGTCATCATATATGTGTTAAAATAACCAAAATAATTAAATGATACCATTCCTATACCCATATTTTATTATGCATCTAATTATATAAAATTTCCATCATAAAATGTTTATTTTCATAACCTATATTGATGTTAATCATTATATTTAATGGAAATTTTAATGACTTTAAATAAATTATTACGTAGTAGAAGAGTTTTTGGTCTATCTATTACTTTTATTTATATACAAATATAGAGCTATGTTGAGTATAAAGGTGGTAATAGGGATGTTATATTGGTTACTATATTTTTCAATGACATTCATAGATTGCTTTGCTTTATACAAATATTATTTATTTAATTTTATTTAATTTTTATATGCTCATTTTAAATATATTGAAACAATGTGAAATAATTTGGGAATTTATTACACTCATTTAAGTGGGCATTACATTTTTCATCATGAACATTTGACAAAGCATTTTGAAAAATTTATATATAATTATTATTAGTTGATTTATGAAATTTATTTTTATTTATAGAAAAATTCGACGGTGTTAATGAAATTTTATTGAATTTATATGTAATTTATTCATATATGCATGAAAACTATTGAAGAATCGCTTCTTGCCACAAGAAGAAGATATCTATATAAACCCTGCTAGAATAACATAACCCCATCTTGAGACACATTTAGATTACCTTTTGTAATTTCTTCTAGATAAATAAAATTCAATAATTTGTTCATGTAAAAGAATCCCACCTGATTCTAAAAATCATAGTGAATCCCATCTTGAAAAGTTCTCATGATAGAGATATCATTATCTTTTAAGTATGGCACACCACACATCATGTTGATCAGGTGTCTAGAGTATTCTATCACTATCATGACCAATTTTATTAGGTTTATGAACTCATAAGATTTCTCATCCCTCAAAATCACAGGATAGATGTTTGTCGGAAACTTCACCTCAAATTCCTTCTAAGAAAACTTTTCTTGCTACTTAAATATCCCTATAAGTACACAAAAATTCATGGAAGTTCCATTGATCATGTAAAAATACAGATTCACTATTATATAATTTGGTTTCACCAGGTTCATAATGATCTATTTGACTGACTCGATCAGGAACTACGATTCTTGAGAGACTGAATCCCTATTTGATATAGGGGGATTCTGAATCAGAAAATCATTCTCCAACTTATAGACTGAAGGAACATTTTGAACAATCTCCCTTTCCATCGATCAGATGAACCTCATAAATCTATCATGAATATGAACATCCATAAGATCCTTATGATCCATAGGGAACATCTAATTATCTACATTATGAGTGTAATAATTTCCACTCTCTAAACACTCTATTCAAATGTTACAAGGATGGATTTTCTAATCAAGATAAATACACTCCTTAGAACATTGGAAATAACCAGAATGTTAACCTCAATAGGTGATAACAATATAGAACCAATGGACATTATCTCAAAAATATGGATTATACATTCTTCATCAATACGCATATGTTCGTCAATTTCCATTTATCAGATATGACTTGTATCTCTTTTTATAATTCAAACAACCATATATATATATCATATGCAAAAATATGCCCATATCATGTACAATTCATGTAATAAATATATATCCCTATGTTCATATCATTAACAATGTATAGTTATATAATTCCCTATATGGACTTGTTGATAAATCTATACAAATTACATCACAAAGCATGTGAATCCCCCAAGCTGAAATAACATCATTGTAATAGGAGAACATCATTAACAGTAATACCATCCATGGGTAAATGTATTATCTAATTTACCTTGGTAAGATACTCACATTCATAAGATTTTTTCCAAGTCAAGACACATCCTGGTCTCTTTTCCTAAATTTATAAATAAATAAAAAATAGAAATGATAAACAACCAGACCCTATAATACCACTTGGTAATATCTCCTTATATTGAACTCTATTTAGTGGCCAAATCATTTTTATTACATGAACTCAAATTTTCCTCTCCATGCTCCATTGGATTATGACTAGCAGTGGGGGTGTGATTAGTTTACTGGAGATATAGAACCTACTAGTATAGAGTTTCCATATAGTGTAAATAAAAAACTATCATTACAATGAAAATACTGTAAAGATTACACCTTCAACAATGAAAAAATGTCAATCCAAAAAAACAATACTGATAAAACATTATATTTTATGATGTAATGTATATAAATGTAAAACAAAAGTAAGAGAAATAAAACAGTAAATGAAAAAAATAAACTCAAATGTCCCCAGTCACAAGCCCCATGTAATTTATGTCTCCAAACACCATCACATCCAGTAAAAAATAATCAACAACAAGATCCTTATCCCTTATCCAAACAAGAATTAGTGAAATAATATTTAGTACTAAAGGGTCGTGGAAAATGGTGCGAGTAAATCTCACTATGTTGGAACCACTATATCGGGAAAAAACTATTCTAATAAATAATTTCATGAAGTTATGAAAATTATATGTGTATTAATTAATCAATTAATAAAAATAAAATAATACGCCTAAGTTGGAACAATTACAAATTTCAGTGTGCATATGGAACAACCATTCCAACCATATCAATATACACATGGAATAATCTATATCTAGTAAAATACCTCATTATAATAAATTAACCTTTTAAAAAATCCAATATATAATCATTTCACCATTTGTTTGGCCAAACTGTCAATATATGTATTACATCATGAAACATGGATAAGACTACTATTTAAGAATTATATTATGAAACCGGTCCAATCCATCTATATAATCATTACAGCATCACTGGGTATAATCCAACATAAATGAAATAAATAATCACCATGCATATCCCTATATATAATTATTACAACATGAATGAAAAAACATGTCATAACAGAAGTGATATGACAAAATCACATCATAATCCTCAATTGATAATTATAAAGATTTCTATTTATTAATCAATTACACATTCTTTTATTTTTTATATTATATTTTGAAATTTCAATAAACAAAATCCATTTAAAATGCTATACTATATTATACAATCACATGGGTTCTCATATACTGCTAAACACACATAAATTCATTTCAAATCTTTTTTTTGTAAATATTTTCACTCACCAAATGGGTTTCTAAAATATAAATCACAAAAATTTTTGAATATAATTTCATCCAAGAAAGAACCCATTCCATGAATTATCATCATCCATCATTCAATAAAGTAATAACCACTTTATGTCACAATAATAAAAATATTTTACTTACTTGAAAACTAACCAGAATAACACTATGTGATTTTAAAAGTTTAATATTTTATTCTCTTTCATAGAGGACACTCAACATATTGTTGATATTTAAATAAATGAAACACATAGTTTAACTTATATAACACAAAACCTAGATATTTTTAGGTTCAATTATATTTTCAAATTAAATACTAAACTTAAATAACCCATGAAATACATTATAAGCATAACAATGTTTTTGAATGAATAGTATGAATAGGATTAACAGAATTATAAAAATATATTTTTCATATATTATATATTGTCCAAAAAATTAGAAATTAAACAAAATTCATTTTAAGATAAAATAAAACATTTTTATGAAAATATTTTTAAAAAGAAGAACTATATTTTCTAAAAATTAATTACAAAATAATATTTCTTTGTTATATTAATTAAAATTATATTTTTTATATTCAATATAATTTTTAACATTAATATTATGATTTTTATAGATATGGTATAAGAAAATATATCCAATTTTACTATTTAACTTTACTTTTTTTCAAAAAAAGTTTTTCATTCATTTTTTTACACTTTTATTAAGAATTGTTTTTGAAATAATCATAAAATATATTTTATTTAATTAATTTAATTTTTTGAGTCATAATATAAAAATTTACATTCTGTGAAATTTTGTTATTTTTCAGATAATACTAATTTTTTAGTTAATGGTGGAAAATAATGCTTTTTGTACAAAGTATATTCTTATCAAGTGATTGAATAGTACCAATATAATTTGAATATTATTTAAAATTACATAAGTATTATTTATTTGTTTTTTTCTAATTAATTATGTTTTAATGAAATTTATATTGGTTTTTTATTTAATGTTTTTTCGGTTTAAAGAGAAGTTTTTATAAAAAACAATTTTGTAATGCATATTGTTTTGCCTTTTACATTCTTAATGGTAATTTTTTTAATTTAAATGTATACATTATATATCAATAAATTTATTTTTATTTTTATCCGGTAATTATTATTATTAATATAATTAATATAGAACCATTTATTTTATTAAAAAATACTCTTTTTTTGAAAACATTTTGTTTCAACGAATCTATGAGATTAATATTAAATTAAAATTTCCACTAAACTGAATTGAATTTGAAAAAAATGGAGTAAATTTTTAAAATTTGAATAAAGTATAATTTATAATAATTTTATCTAAAAATTTGATCAATGTGAGTATGTATAACAATTACAAATTAATTATTTTGATTAGAAAAAAGGAGTTTAATTAATGGTTTATCATAGAATATAATTTGTAAAAAATGACCCAAAACCCTCTATAAACCCGATTATATAGAAATATTTAGACCTTAAAACTTCCATTTTGGTGTTTTCTTCATTATTGGTTCCTGGTTACAAGATATATTGTGGTTTAAATTTACTCTTCCTAAAAAAATACAAGTGTGCCACTCACCACACGTATAAAAGGCCACTAACTCTCCTCCTCACGTCACACCATCAAAAATAATTATTTCAGGATATACCTTCCCAAATAGCATCTAAATATCCATATTAATATATTATTATCATTAAATATGTAATACGATAAAATAATGATCATTTTTCTGAAAACCAAAAGGAGATATCAAAAGAGGAGGTGTTGTTCCTCAACGTCTTTTTTTGTTTTATTTATTTTTCTGCGCATTAAATTACTTTTATACCATGATGATATAATAAAATATGTATAATACACAAAATTAAATGTTTTCATGTTAGCATTATGAAATATACCAATAAATACATTAATCAAATGGGTTACAAAAATATCATTCATGTGTTCGGTGGACTACCAATTCCTGAACCTATGTCATTCATTTTTCTGGTAAAACCTAACACGATTGGGTATACTAATAGATAAAAATATTTTATATGATATGTAAAACAATATAATATCTATTTATTCTTTATATAATATATACTCTTTTTATATTCCATTATATAAGGTATATGATAACATTGCTCGTGTGTCCGGTGGACTACAACCTTATGAAGCGATATGATTCCTTTATCACAAATACATTAAATAAAAGGTAATACGGATAATTATATTAAATATATTTTACATAAATTATATTTTAAGTTTATTAATGATATATGTATATATATTTAAATATTACATATGATTTTTTTTTCATTTTCACTCATGGAAAAAATTATAACGTTAGTTGTTGATGTGTGGACTACAGCCTCCTCGAAGTGATGTGATTATTTTTTCTACCACCGCATAAAGATAATATTATATATAAGTATTATAAAGTTTAATATAATTATATTTAATATATTATAATAATTATCTATAGTTAAAATATAACTTACCTTATTTCTATAATGAACATTTTAAAATGTAAATTTTACTTATGCGAATATATGGCCTACCGTCTCCATGACCACAATGTTATTGAAATGTCCAAACCCATAATTCATGATTTGTTGAAAATTATAATTTATATATAAAAATAATAACTATTAAATTAATATTATTCTAGAAATGTATAAATAATGACCACTGTTACCATAGTAAACACACCAATTTCATTTTCGACACACAAGAAAAATAATGTCAAAACATAGGAAATAAATTGAATTGATTTTGTAATCATACATATAAATTAGCTAAGTAAAATAAAATTACTAATAAACATGAAAAACATTATAAGTAATTTAAATAGTTAACATTATTTTATTATTTAGGATTATACACACACGCATGGAATGTGAGACTCAATGTAAGGGTTTTTCTCGTCATAGACTTATTTCTGTGAGATATGTACCATTTTCAACACATTTGTTTTTCTATAGTGTATATTATCCCCAATAATATATTTTATTCTTATTATTATTTAACTTATTACTATTTAAATGTTAATATTAATATCCCTATTTCATGGGGTTTATGGATTCAATGGTATGTGAGTGGTAAAGTATTATTTGTCTCAATTTTCCTTTAATGAGACATGTGTTAGGATATAAAACAATATGATTATATGTGGTGTACATAAATACACATTTACATGTAATAAAATTAATTTATTCTCAATATATTTTAGGTTTAATTAAATTTTATCATTTCATTGGGCTTACAATTAAATAATTTTGAAGTGGTAAGAGTTTCATATTACAAACTAATTGACGATCAAGATTGTGTATGATGAAGTCTTTGATGTTAAAATATTATAATTCTCAGTTATTATATTATAATGTAGTTATTAGTTATTTATAAAAATAATTTTACAAAATTTTCCCTCATTGATTTTATTTTTTATTCCTAGAATTTTTGTAATGAAAAATTGCATTCATTTCAATCATCATTCAAATTGTTTTTTTATTCCTAATGTTTTTTTAAAATTCTCCAAAAAATTGGATGAAAAACTATTTTTTATATCTGAAAGTATATTTCTCTAAAACAAATTATAAAATTATTTCTAAACATCTAGTATATTTTTATGGGGTTGCTTTCAAAAAATATAACTTTCAAATTTTTTTATGTTTTAAAAATTACTTTTCAAAATGAAAAAGATATACTTCCCAAAAAATTTTAATGATCATATAATGATATTTCAATTCATAAATGTAAAAAACATTACTAATACAAAAATATATATATTTTTTATTTATAAAATGCATATTATTTATCTTCATGGATAAATATTTTTTTAATATACTTTTATGGAAACCATTTCATTTCTATGGGTTAATAATGATTTAAATAGATTGTTGTGGAACCCTTTTTTCTATATTATAATCATATTTTAAATATATAGTTATGGAAATTACTTCATTCACCCCAATTAATCATGTTTTAAATATACAAATACTAAAACTATTTATTTTCCCTAGGATAATTAGGTTATAAAAGAATAATTAATTTTTATGAGTTTTAGAATAAAATAAATATGTTATTTATTTATATTGTGGTTCTTGGACACCACATATGATGGGGTGTCCCAAATAGCATTATTTGAGACCAACACAGCTTATTTGATGGAGTATTCCAAGTAGCATAGGGTGAGCTCATTACAACTTATATAATGGGGTGGCCCATATAGATTTAACAGATTCTGTTATAGATAATATGATTGGGAATCCATAATAACATATGGTGAGCTTATTATAGCTCATATTATGGGTGTTATAAGATAGAACAAAAATTAATCTAACAATGATTAAATTTGAAGTTATCTATATGTTTATTCCAATTAAATGTGTATTGAAATTGTATTATGAATGTGATTCTATATGATACCAAAAATTGTTTCTATTTCCATCATTGGGTTTACAATGTTACTTATAATGAATATTGATATCACATGTATCATGATTATTGATTCCATTTACCATATCCTTATACATTTTTTTAATATTTTATGATATATGTATTAATTACATGAGTTATTTTATTATTCCCTCATGTATTATGGTTTTTTCATCATACCCTAATTCACTTATTATGCTCATTTATGATAATCAATAGTTAATGATTATGTTTTCACTTACCGGTCATTTGAGAAAACCCTTATTATGTATTACTCAATCTAATATTAAAAAAATGATGTTGAATGAAATATGACTATAAGTAATTTCAGAAGGATGATTTTTATGACCTAATGTGAAGTAAGAAAATATTTGTATAAAGTGAGATGTTGATTATCTTAACGAAACAATTTTATGAATCCAATTTTATTGGAGTTGGTCCTAATTCTCTAAAAAACTAATCCAAATTGGCCTAGAGATATGTAAGTGAACCAATATTTCATTTCTTAAATTTTAATTATTTTATTAGAGATAATTATTCTTGTTATTTAGTATAAAAAAATAAAATTTTATTAATTTAACACCAGATTGGGGAATCCTGGTTCTAGGATATTATTACAATACTATAGGGTAAGGTTTTAGACCACCTACCATTATCTAATGATCAAGTCAATGCTTTTGACCAATAATTAATACCTAATGGAATTTTGATAATATATCAAGAAGGAACATATATCAAACAAGATTAAGTTCTCATCCCACACCAACCATGTTCAAGCGACTCTACCTTCGTAATGAATAACGATGGAATAGAATGTAAAACCTAAGAAAACAATTCACAAAAGATTTGTTACATGAATGGGATGTCCATAATGGTGGATGGTGCTGCAAAATATCTTGTAATTATACTAGGTAATGATAGAGTAGGGGGGCACACTGATTGAAAGAAAATTATAACCATTTACCTTCATAAAACTATTGATCACAAGAAATACATGGAGTGTAACCCTCTTTCTTGTCTTATATTTTATATTTAATATTAATAAAAAAAATATTCCTTAGATGAATTTAACAATTCTTAAGTATTAGATATCATGTAATTTGGACTTATGATGTGTAACTATTTTATGATATGTAACCATTTCAAAACATCTTATTGGTAAGAGTTACACATTAGGTAATACATTTAAAAAGTGATAAAATTTTATGTATGAGAATTTAAACTCAACATCCATATAAAATATCAACCCCCCTATGAATACTCAAAAACTTGTAGAAAACATGCATCAGACATTTTATACATTTATACCCATACTCAATAGATTAAAAAAACATATATTCATAAGAATTGGATCATTTTCCACAATAAAGGATTCATGTATCTGAATGATACTCAGCCAACAAGGTTCAAAGGTGAAGGGAACCCCAAAAAAGATGTCAAAAAATCAAATAAGGATGTACCTAAAAAAATATGGGTCTTGTCACAAACCCCAACCCACAAAGTGTACCCCTCCTGGGCTGGAAATGTGAGAAAAGAGATAATGACCTCCAATTCCCAACTCCAGTAGGCCCTAGGTTGGTGACTAGAACCAAGGGTATAGTAAACACATAGATGGGAGGCATAAACCTCTAAGATAACACATGTGGAAGAGAGAGATAAGATAGACACTAACCAATTCCATCTCACACAGAAATATAAAATAAAAACCATGTGCGCATATTTAATGTCCTGAAAAAGTACTACAACTTTAAGGGGAAAACTGAAATTACCCAAAAGAATGTAAAAACATTAGCAACCACAAGCTTGAATAGCTCCTTTATCCCCAAGCTAGTAGAAACCATATTGATCTCCAACCTACACTATGTGACCTGAAAATAGTATATATATATATAGGGTGAGTATAATAAATTACTTAGTAAGATCCACCCAAGAGCCTCTCTTGTAAAAGTAAGGAAATCATGATAAAGCATAGTGGACAAGAAGTGAAACTAACTTATCACCTAAACAGGTATACTAAGTTCCTAGTGTCACCATGGATACTATCTCCATGTAATTCATACAAGAGTATATAATAAAATAAATAATATCAGGTTTACCCCATAACAACTTCCCCACTGGTTTTCCACTTTTCCCCAACACCACCTGTCTTAAGCATCTCTCTCCAAAAACAATTGTCCACAAACACTTGGGTGAAGCACCAGAACATGAACCTCATGCAAAAAAACCCCAATGTCCACAATGGAAATTAACAAGGTAGTTTCCAATTGCCACCATAGCTCGAATAAAGAGTATCATACATCAGGTATTATACCTCAATCCATTACAACCGATACACCGAGTAAGGATCCTCAGTCGATCACATCCTATACACATTACACCTATAGTAGTCCATAGGATACTATATCCAAAATATATGCGTTAAAATAACCAAAAGACATTACATCCATCTTCCAACATATATGGGGAAAAATAACCACTCTACATACCAGCACAAGTAACTACCAATAGAAGAGAGTGGGGCTAAAGGGGGTCTTCAGCAATCCATCCTCCCACCACGAATGTTGGAGAAAACAACCCCGATGGCTTAGAATCCACGGGGTGTCATTTTCCCTAACATATGGGGTGATGTAGTTTATAGAAACACAAAAATTACATAATATAATATATCTCAAAACCACACTATGGGAATAAACTAGTCTTAACTCATCTTCAGCTAACATCACTCGGATTCCTAGCTGCCACTTCTAAGACTAGGTATCCTATAACCACAAAACCATTTAAATAGATTTATTAAATTACTTTATCCCATTTTTTTCAGTTCCGCTTTACATTAATTTATTCTTTATACATTAATTAACCATCTAAAATTTCAAAATTATATTTCATTAGCATCTCCCACAATGTCCATTGTCCCTTTACAATTGCAACCTCAATATTTGGTTCGAGTAAGCTCTAACCCTAGGGGTTTTCAACATTCATTTAATTATTTTTTATACCATTATTTTCCCATATTCCCATGCATTATAGAAAAACATTATATGCTACTAAACACAAGGTGGCTCAACACGGTGAGTATAGGAACTACCCGTTGAGTATTTTCTGCCTATATAAAAATCATATACCAATCCTCCCTTGAGAAGCTAGACATAGAAAGCAAGTGGCATACCTCGCGCATCTTCACCCCTTTCGGAAGAAGGGTAAAAAAGACTAGCTGCCCTGAGCAGTTGGGAATGTATATAAGATAACCAATCAATGAAATATCAAGCTTCCAAACATTCACATCCAACCTGTTTCATCATCTTCAGTGTCCTCTCTGACACCCACATGCATAAACAGATGTATATCTCCACTCTAGGTGTCAACTACAACCACAATCAGTAGGCCTCCCTTCCCCCACCTATCATAATAGCCATCCAGGCACATATCCCAACACAAGAAGTAGGAAAAACACATCTTATCATCTTGGCTCTTGGCCCTTAAACAAGCATGAGGGTAACTCAAAACCTGACAATAAATTATCTTTTATCGAACAACTATTTATCTAACCCATCATGGATTAACCAATTAAATATTATCAGCTTCCAAAGTCAGGAAACCTAATCAGTAATCTTTCACTAATAATAAAACATGTTGACTGCACCAATTTGATTAACATATAATTACCAAAAGAGGAACTAGATTCATTTACATGCCACATTATTTTTATCCAACTAATTATCAATTAATTATGGCTTTATGTTCCTTAACAATTTTAATTGAGAATGAAAAAAATCTAAGAAAGAATGCATAGATATCACACTATCTAGATAAACAAGAGGCAATAACATACGATCGATCACAATTTATTTATCTGATTCAAATGTTTATTATGCCAATTTCATTGTGATCTAGTGGGATAAAACATGCTAACTCTACAGTTTCATGTAACAAAAAAGATAAGTAAGGAATACTCTACCTCAAATAGTTCTTGAAGTTCCTTATACAAGGATGAGTCACACAACTAGTTACGGTCTCCTCCTTTCTGACAATTGTATCTGTCACGACCCGACCACACTAGTCTCGAGCCGCAACTACACCAAGCCCACCTCTATAGGCCAGGGTCTGGCGGCAAGTGCCAAAGGCATAACAATCTCAGGGAGGCTTTTTCTTAAGTACATGTACACACACAAAGCCCACTCAATTCTCAAATGAAAAGTAAAAAAGAAATCCAAAGGACAAACAACTATAACCCAACCACATCCATGCATCAAATTCTATTTATCACACGTATAGTGGTTAAAAGTACTACAAAATAAACTAAAAATTAATTGGAAAACACGCGCCCAATAAGAAAGGTGCCACTACCCTGCAACAGGTAAACGAAAGTAAACAGCTGGTGAGTCTCACACCTGGAAATCCTCCTACGACCACTGAACACAGCCCAAGCTCATGTGTCCTCAATGCTCATTTGTAGACTAGATCGACTTTTCTGTTGTCTTCTGGGGAACACCAAGTGCGGGCAAAGCCCAAGAACAGCTGATTATAAAGATACATAGTAGGATTCCCCAAAAAATTGGGGGAGAAAAAAGGAGATACTAAAATAGTGAGTAGTAGATAGAACAAGAATAGTGTAAGAGTACATAAGAGAGAGTGCACCTCAACCCGACAAGAGAAAGGAAACAGGCTCATCCAACCATGAAAATCTAGACACATAAAGTCAGTGTCTTACCCAGTGCGTCTTCGCCCCTCCTAGAAGGAGAGTAACTGAACCAAAGGATTTAGAACAAAAGTAGGGTGTATATATATACTCATCAAGAAACCGAAACGATTGTGTAAGGGGATATCTATCTCCAAGATCATCCCAAGAAAAGACACCAAGAGTTCAAAGGATATCCATCATTGATTCCCAACAGTCCTGCATGCCAAAGATGCCTCATCGCTAAACCGTACAACCAAGGGTCCCACACCGGTAATCATGTCGGAAAGTCACTGACTAGCCTCATAGAAAAGGGATGAGTCTGAAAGAAGTCGTCGGGTAACCCATTGACCAGCCCCGCTAGAGGGTAATCTCTAAGCTTAACGGGTAACCCACTGCCCGGCCCCAATAGAGCGTAAACCCTAAGGAAAATGGTTAATCCCCTGACCAACCCCACTAGAGGGTGCACCCTCAAGGGTCAACAAGTAACCCACTACCTAGCATCACTGGAGGGTAAACCCTAAGATCAATGAGTAACCCACAACCCAGCCTCTCTAGAGGGTATACCCTAGGGTCAATGGGTAACCCACTGCCCAGCCTCACTAGAGGGTAAACCCTAAGATCAACGAGTAATCCACTTCCTAGCCTCACTGGATGGTAAACCCTAAGGTCAATGAGTAACCTACCACCCATCCTCACTGGAGGGTAAAACCTATGGTCAATGGGTAACCCACTACCCAGCCTCACTAGAGGGTAAACCCAAAGGTCAATGGGTAACCCACTACCCAACCATGCTAGAGGGTAATCCCTAAGTTCAAAGGGTAACCCACTACCTAGCCTCACAGGAGGGTAAATCCAGAACTGCTCTGATATCTCCGCATTACACGTTCCATCAATGGGTGTAGCTAACATCGCTACCATGCGTTTGTTCAAAGTGCATCAAAGGAATCTCCGACCGACACCCTTTCATGTTTCTACATTTAATGAGAACTTTAATTAGGATCCTCATGCTCAAATAGATTACACCATTGTAATCATTGCGGAAAAACACGAGAGATAGACTATTTACTCACCCTGAATGGACGTTTGATGAAAATTTCACAGTACGCTGGACACGGCTTAAAAGATAGCCTATGGGGCCCACACCTCAACAATGGCTTCAATGCCTGAAACCACCCAGTTCAACTTCATCTCGATGCTAGGGTCACAATGCTGCTGATGATGCCTATAACGTACTTCGGATGGAGAAGCTGCAACTCCACAAGTTATTTGTAAACAGGGCCCTGTGGGGCCCACACCTCGATCCTGAAACATGTCTCGCAGATCATACCATTGTGTTCCCGGAAGATAACCCTGAGGCATAGGCTATTAATTTACCCTAAACAAACTTATAAAGAAGAAGTTATAAAAACACATCTTATGTCGTAAAGATGCCTGATGGGGCCCACACGTCGGGCCCGAATTTAGGCGAGCAGATAGCGCCGTCGCAATCCCTTCAGAAGAACACTCAGAAACTAGTACTCAAACACCCCAAACAGATGTCGGGTGAAAAATTGGTGTTTCACCGTAAAATGTGTGAACCCGGCCCTATGGGGCCCATAGTTTTTCTCCAACCCGAACACTTCGAAATGCATCTCAAAAAGTTCGAATGATGATTGGGGTCACACTACTGCTGGCACGTGAATTGGACCTCCCAAACATGAGTTAGGTCCGATGCAAGAATAATTAATTCAATAATTAGTTAATTAATTATTCGCATTAATCATTTCGTGCCATCGATCAATGAAACCAAACCGTAGGGGTTCTGACCAACATTGTAATGATCTTCTTAACTCGAAGGCCACAGTGCCTTTGATGGCCCTCCAAACAGACATCTGGCTCGCAAAGAACATCCGTTGCAAGATTTAATAATAATTTATTATTATTTAATTAATGCATCTCGGGTCACCCGTCCTTGGGCGCAGAACTAAAAAACTATGAAACCCAATTCAAAAGGGTCATCTCGCTGACACGAACCCACATCTATTGACGGCGCAACAAATAGACGCGTCATTTAGGAGATATCCCCCCTTGAACAAAGGGGGACCAAAATTGGGCCAGTCCAGACCGGCAGGCCTAGTCCACAACATCGGCCCGTGGCCCAACCACTGGTCCGGTCCAGCTCGCTGCCGCCCACTGGCCGCAACCCATCCAGAAGCAACCAGACCCCTCGGGTCTTGTCCTTCCATGAAGACTGACCACATGGATGGTCTTGTCCACGAGCCAAACCAGCAGGACATGCGCTTTACGGGTCCTTGTCCATGGTGTCCCCTAAGGTCAGCACCTCGAGGCTCCTCCCAAGCAAGATAGGCCAATGGCGACCCCTCCTCTGGCTGAGCGCACCTCACAACACCAATTCCTATGCTGCCTGGTTTCTCGCTCCCCACACCAGTACGGCCGCCATGATGCCCAGACCTGCTCAGTTCCTCCCTGTCACCCCACCGCAGCTGTCGCCTGGCCTCGACGGCATTCCACCACCCAACACCGCCGTTCCTCAGGACTCCTCCCGGTAGCACCCTATCCGCGCCGGCCACACCCGACATCGCCGTCTGCCAATTGCACCCGACGTCGGCCCTCTGAGCTCCACCTCGGCCTAATGTGCCACACCGAATGCCTTCAGCCGGCTCCACCGCTTCACCACCACGATCACTGGCCACCACCCTTTCTGGATTTGGGGCTTCTATCAGCCGCCACAACTGCTCCGGCGGCCCGATTTCAAAACTAAAGATAGTTTTGGGATCCTTGAGACGAGGCCTTAACAATTCCTTCGCCCAATCAATGATCTGATAGTCGATGGGCGCTTCCGAAAAAAATTCGGATGAAGAACGACGAAGAATGCGGGTTTTATAATGAGACTCTGATGATGGTCGTGTTCGTTTGGCCATATTCCTAATTCTAAAATTGTAGAATTTAAAAAATGGAATTGATGAAAACTCAAGAAACCGGAGATGGTGTGAAAATTAACAAAAAAACAGACCTCGAATCGGTCATTCATCATTGGTGATGTGTTCGCTGTGATCCCACTTCGATCCGCCAGAGTAAGCTCATCAATACATAGAAGAACGCCGAAAGAACAGGAGAGAGAGAGAGGGAGGTGAAGAAGAAGAAGAAGAATGTGTTCTCCCCTTATCTCAAGCATATTTATAAAGACACACTGAAATGCCACCCTCAGTCGCGGATCCCAAAACCTCCTCACCCACTTATTTTATATCTGTCCTAGGAAAAACACCACATTACAAACTCAACAGTAGTCTCGGAATTTGATTCTGAGACTTCCTTCAAATTTTACTTAATAACAATGTAAGAGATAAAATCCCAAAGTCATTATTTTAAAATGATGATTTTCCCCTGGATGACATCTCTCATAGTAGGCCCATGCCTACAACATTTGAACCCCGCCTAGGGTAAACGGAACGCTCCGGACACAACCGTGCCCTCGGATTTCCAATCTGAGATACCATTTATGATAAGAAACAACCCTACCGTGTACATAGTATAAAAACACTTAATATTTTTATAAAATTTATTCTGGGAACCTCGGGCCTCGTAATTTCACGCCATCTTAGCTCATACCTCTAGAAATATATCTAGAAATATTCCAAAGTCTTAGAGGAAAAAACAAGGTCTCTAAATCATTCCCTCTATCAATATTTTTTTCCTTGAAAAGAAAAAATGGGAAAAACAACTCGAGATACAGATATCACACCTAGCTCTCCTACTCCCAAAAAAAATGGTCAACACCATGCTGGCACAACATGTTTGCAAAAGGGATGGTTCATACTCATATGGTATACTGATTTTGATGACATGTATAGGAACATGCATGCACCTCATCAGTTGTGACACGTGGAAGGCGTCGTGCGCCCACTCCTACTATTGGGAGTGTATGGAAAGATGGTAGGAAACCTCTCCAACTCTTACACAATTACTGGATGGCCCAATGAAACTAAGGGGACTTCCCTGACAGAACCTCTACTTTCCACGTCATGACCGAAATCACAGTTTGTTTCTGTAACATGGTCTCGTGATTCCATCCTTCAGAATACCCATCTTGCGAAACACCCAAGGGAATCCGGTCACACAACATTCCACAGTCAGTACATCACAAATGAGACTTTCTTACATGCTCAAGAAGTTGATGAGTCAACACCCCTGACTAAAGAAATGTTTCAACCTTTTGGTCCAATATGGCAAACTGAAGGGAAGATAAATACTACGAAACTTCCTGCACCTGACATGTCTGGGATTTTATACTAATAGAACCTGGGAAAACACTGGCATTTTCCATGAATAAGGACTACATCAAAAAAATAGTCCTGCAAACATTTCAACCCACAACGTCGTCTTTAGTTCAAGTCTCTCTGGGTGAGGACACACCAGAGACACTGGTTTTCTGAGAAAACCACAAAGTGATCTCCCAAAAGATAGCATCACGACATTCATAGGGAAAAGAATACCACCACCAGCATCACATAGTGAATCACATAGTTCTGTTTATGGGGTTTCCATAACCTAGACCTGTACATGATAATGGTATCAAGATTGACGTTGAGCACGCAAGGTACCAATGAATAGGAAAGGTGTGAAAACTCATCCAACTGCCAGAGTGTAACATCCCATGTAAGTAATGAATAATATATATTTTTATCTATGTCTACTTATGAATTTGATAGTTTTTTAGAGGCTTAAAATGAGAATAAATCCAATCTTAAGCATGGAATACACTAATATTCTTAAAAGATTGTTACACTGCCATTTGATGTCAAAACATTTTTTAAATCAATCTTTTGAAAATTTATGAGCTCTATTTGTCAAAATAAACTTATAATTTATGAATCAGACATTGAAATTTACTTTGGATAATGTTTTGGTATTTTCCTGAAAATGTTCATTTTTTAATGAATAGTGAAAAATACTGCATTTTACATCAAAACTTCTTTTTCATATAATTAAATTATATTGTTAGATTATATTTTTAATTGGTTTTAAAGTGTAAATATAATTTTTTTTACCATTTAATCCAATAGTGGTCGTTATAATTAATTTCACTTTGGAATTGGGGATAAACTAATGCCAAACTTTTCATAGATATTGTTTCAAAAACACCCGCTATTTGTTTTGACAACAGGAATTATTTTTAAATTAATTATTGCAATTTATGTGTTTGGAATTTGGTAAAATGGATTCCATATTTGGAATCAGAAGGTCTAAATTAAGTAATTAAGACTCTTTTGGTTTTGGACTTTGTGAATAGTAACAACGGTAATTATCGTTAATTATCTTGATTAATTAGTAATCGGGTAGTTAAGGATAATAAATTAAAGTCATAATAATAAAACAATGACACCAACATGTGTCCTAATACTACTTGTTGTGTCATGGAAGACCATGGGGTTCCTTGTGCCAAACTTGGGGACCCCATGGAGTCACTTTTGTGTGAAAATGACTTTTTATCTTTTTATTTTTTAAAGAAAGTAAATATAAGAAAGAATGTATCACCTGAGTAAAACATTCTTAATTTTTACTACATAAATGATATTTTAGTCTAAAAATTTTCATTGGAAGTATAAAAATATTTCCTACATCATAGTATTTGTTTCATAATTTTTAGACATTAAATAAATTAAATTTTTTATGACATCATGATGATGCAGCGATTACCTCATTATTTAACGATTTAAGTAAAATAAAAAGATAATGTAAACTCTAAGACCTAAACTTGTAAACAACCTATTGGATGAGTATATTTAGAACCCTAATAACCTTATCCTCAAAATAAATCAATTTGGGACCTTTAAAATTCGAAAAGCATTTGAAAATAAAGTAACGTTTTGTAACATTCCAAGAGTGCCCCTCCTCTCCTCTTATAAAAGGCCCCCACATCTACCTACTTACCCACACCTATAAAGCCTTTGGCTCGGCCAAACCCTACTAATTTCTCTCTCCACATCCCTCTATTACTTCTAGAAACCTCACTTTGGGTAGAAGTCTTCCAAAGGAAGCCATTGAGCTCAAATCAAAGAGAGTTACTCGATTTTAAGGTAATGTCTTCACTTGTGTTCTTTTGTTTTATTTTGCTTTACCAACCCCTAAACTCTTTTTATTCATTCCTTTTGTAACAACCCTAGTATATTCAATATAATAGGATTTTTTTTATAAGAAGCATTCAATGTACACTTACACACAACTACATATAATGGTTAAGAACATCCTGTTTCTGTGGATGGTGAATTTCTGCCTCACGAAATGATGATTGTTCAACACTCATATAACACCATCAAAGGTGGCCATTAAGATATCACTATATTTATACATTATATATAATATGTTTATGTTTTAATTAATATTATGTAATTTTAATTTATGGAATACCTTTATGGTGTCCATTATGGGTAAACGCGATATCTTCATTTTAGGAAGTGCGGACTACCACCCCCTCAAAGTGATTTGATTCGTTAATACCATATGTGGTACATATAAAGGATTTGATTTAATGATATTATATATGATATTATACTAGAAGTATAATATACCTTTATATAATTATTACTTATTTCCATTAAAGTATGAGATAGAAATGAAAGTAGCGTTAATGCGTATGTACGACTTACCATCTCCATGAATGGTGCATTACATTTTTTATCCCCAAATGTAATGTACTATTATAAGTACATATATAATGGATATATATGATGTATGTGACATCTGAATGATGAATATAATTCTGTAATTAAATTATAAATATCTGTCATTTAGTTTTAATTCCATTAATATGACATAGAAATGAATGTAGCGTTCATGCGTACGTACGGCTTACCGTCTCTATGAACGGTGCATTTCATTTCTTACCTCTAAATGATTATGTAATATTATAAATGCATTTATATACTGGATATATATGATATATATGGAATATACATCATGAATATAATTCTTGAGCTAATTTATATTTGACTACGTGAACAACTTGTAAATATAAGAAGTTCACTTTTGAAGCAAGTACCAAATATCGACAAAACGACCGTTATTAACTTAAATGATTACATAATCTTCATAACATGGTAATAAGTGATATAAAAGGAATAATTAACTTCAAAAATGATCTTATGAAAGTATAAATTAACTCACGTTTATTATTCAGGACATTAAATAATGATCGAGTCAAGTCGGACCCGAGGTAAGGGAACTTCTTAACCCAATTTCCGTTCTTTGGGTTAATCTCCTACATTAAAATTATGTAATGATATTATTATTTCTTATCTTGTATTTGTACTTTATTTATCTGTACTTATGGTGAATACACATAATAGATCTATTTTATTTAAAAAATGATCTATGTAAGGGACTTCTTCTCAATCTCCAATCATTGAGGCATATTTCATTTTATACACAACCTTCTTTTATACGGTGTATAAACCACTTTGAATTTTACGTTTATCCAAAAGAAATATTTTTTATACAAAGTGTTTTACTAAATGACAAAAGGGAATGTTTTTGTCGTACGTATGCGGCGACAATGACTTCTCTGCCGCTGTGACCATTATTTGAGGTTCATCATACTCTACAAGCCATACATTTTTTTAAATGAAAAATAAATACCATGTTTTACATCTCTTATATTTTGGTATTGAAAATGGTTTTCATAATGTTTTTATTATATCAATATTTTTTATTGATATATTGGGATTGAAATGTGAAATTTTTATGTTTCCTTTATGCATGTTTTATGTGATAAGATTATGTTATAGTTCTTGGGCATTGTTATGAAGATGTGTGGTTCTGTGATAAAATAGGGGTGGGTGAGGCCGAAATAGCTCTCCAATGCATTGGGTAACGCGAAGGGGTTGAACGTTAAGGTTTCTCCGAAGAGATTTAGGTAATATACTGTGATGGGTATTCCAAACGTAACCAAGAGGGTTACTCCCTACGTAAGAATATTATGAATGCATCAAGTTACCTTTATGTCTTATGATTTCTATGATTTATTCATGATTTGATGAGGTATGTTAAAGTGCTTATATTTTTTGAGTAAATTATGATTTCATTGATTCTTATGTATACATGTACTCATGTTTCCTTTCAATGTTTTTATATCCCTTACTGAGATTTTTATGCTCATCCCATGTTTTTGAAATGTTTTTCACAGGTCAAGGGAAAGGCACATGATATGATGATAGTGTCAAGGAAGTGTCAAGAAAGAATACTTGTTTTATTTTATATATTTTTCCGTTGATGGGAAAAATGAATACTATCTTTTATGTAACCACTTTGTTTAAATATGGAATGTAATGCATGTTTTATGATCTAATTCTCTAAAACTCTAAACCAGAAAAGATCCTCAACATTTATTCTTTATGTAACTCAAGATTAAGTAATTTTTAAGGATAAGGCCTTATGGTTGGTATCAGAGGTCGGTTTATATAACTTTAGGAGTTAGAAAATTGTTATATTATAAATTAATTTATTGTATGATTGGAATTATATAGCATTCTAAGATTACCATGTTGTTTCTCCTAAGATATTTCAATGTTAAGAATTGTTTCTCATAGAGGAAACAGAATAGATTTTCTGGGAAGGCATACAGAGGGAAATTACCTTTCAAATCAGTATCCTGAGATGGTCAGAATCAGAACTAAACAGTTTGTTGCAGTGATGGCTCAGTTCACTCAGTTGAAAAATGCTGGTTGTTTTTGTTAATGATATTTTGGTGTTTTCTAAAATTTAAGAGGACAATGAAAGTCATTTAAGGGTTATCATTCAAAGCTTAAAATAAAAGAAACTGTATGGAAAATTTAGCAAGTGTGAGTTTTGGTTACAACAAATTTCTTTCCTTGGTCATATTGTTTCTAAAGATGGAATAACTATGGATCATGCAAAAACAAGAGTTATTGGAGAATGTCCAATACCCACAAATGTAACCGAGATCCATAGTTTTCTTGGTTTGGCAGGTTACAACTGAATGATTGTTGAAAATTTTTCAAGGTTATCTAGTCTAATGACTAAGCTAACTCGGAAGGGTGTTATGTTTATCTAGACAAAAGAATGTGATGATTGTTTTCAAGAGTTGAAAAGAAGATTGGTGAATGCTCCAGTTCTGGCACTTCCTTCCAGGAATGGTGAGTTTGTTATATATAGTGATGCTTCGTTGAAGGGACTTGGATGTGTCCTAATGTAGAATGATCAGGTAATTGCATATGCTTCACATCAGTTGAAAACTCATGAGTTAAATTACCCTACACATGATTTGGAATTAGCCACTTTTTATTTTGCTTTAAATATTTGGAAGCATCATTTGTATGGAGTAACTGTGAAATATATACCGATCACAAAAATTTAAAGTATATATTCACTCAGAACGAATTGAACATGAGACAGAGGAGATGGTTATAATTAATCAAAGATTATGATTGTACAATTCATTACCATCCGGGAAAAGCAAATAAATATGGCTGGTGCTTTGAGTCGAAAAAGTAATTCTTCATTAACAATGTTGTGTTTGGAACGTGATACTTTGGTTAAGGATTTGATGAACTTTGTAATAGAAGATGTTGGTGTAGGATGTCCTTATTTTTTGTTTTAGGTATCAGTGAAATCTTCTCTATCAGACAGAATTAAGCAAGCACAGAAGCAAGACAGTGAGTTTTAGAAAAGGGTAGAGTTGGTTCAGAAGGTTATGTTTCCTGAATTCAACTTTGATAATGATTTTGTTTTGATATTTGGGAAGAGATTGTGTGTGCCTTGCGATTCACAGTTTAAGAGAGAGTTGTTATGTGAGGCTCATTGTTCCCCGTTTTCAGTTCATCCTGGTAGTACTAAGATGTACAGAGATCTGTGGGAGTAATACTGGTGGGATGGAATGAACAGAGATATTGCTGATTTTACTGTGAAGTGTTTGACTTTTCAGCATGTTAAAGCAGAGAAGCAGTTACCGAAAGGGATGCTTCAGCCTTTACCAGTGCCAGAGTGGAAACGGGAAAACATATCCATGGTCATTGTTGTCGGATTACTGAAGACATCTCAAGGTAATAATTCAATCTGGTTTATTATTGATTGCTTGACTAAATCTTCTCATTTCCTTCCTATTTGAGATACTTTTTACCTAGATCAATATTATCGTTTGTATCTTAAAGAGATAGTCAGGTTACATGGAGTTCCTCTCTCTATTGTATCTGACTGTAATCACAGGTTTACTTATAAATTTTGTAAAGGCCTTCAAGAGTCGTTGGGTACTGAATTAAATTTTAGTATAGCTTTTCATCCGAAATCAGATGGCCAGTCATAACGAACAATTCAAACTTTGAAGGATACACTACATGCTTGTTCGATGGATTATTAGGGAAGTTAGGACCAACAAATTTCTTTGGTTGAGTTTTCTTATAATAAAAATTTTCATTCCAGTATACAGATGACACCGTTTGAGGCATTATATGGGAAGCTGTGTCGAACTCCAGTTTTCTAGGATGAAGTGGGTGAAAGAAAGTTGATGGGACCGGAATTAGTAGAAGAGATGGCAGAAAAATTTCAGTTGATTCAGAAACACAAGAGAACAGCTCAGAGCAGATAGAAAAGTTATGCAGACAATAGGAGGAATGATCTATCTTTCGAGGTAGGTGATCATGTTTTTCTCAACGTTTCACCATGGAAAAGTGTGATGCGATTTGGTAAGAAAGGAAAGATCAGTCCAAGGTTCATTAGACCGTATGAAATTCTGGAGAGAGTTGGATCAGTTGCATACCGAGTGGGTTTACCTCTGAGTTTATCTCAGGTACACAATGTTTTTCTTGTTTTGATTTTGATAAAGTATATGCCAGATCTATGTCATGTTTTGAGTCAAGAGGTAGTTCAGTTTGAAGAGAATCTATCATATAAGGAACAACCGGTCCCGATTCTTGACCACATGGAGCAAGTGTTACAGAATAAGGTGATTCATCAAGTACAAGTTTTGTGGAAGAACCACATGAGTGAAGAGGCAACATGGGAATCTGAAAATGCAATGAGGGATAAATACCCCCACTTATTCGATAAGTAAATAAATTGCGGGGACACAATATTTTAAAGGGGGGAAGGATGTAACATCCCAAGTAAGTAATGAATAATAGATATTTTTATCTATGTCTATTTATGAATTAGATGGTGTTTTAGAGGCTTAAAATGAGAATAAATCCAAACTTAAGCATGTAATACACTAATATTCTTAAAAAATTGTTTTACTACCTTTTGATGGCAAACCATTTTTTAAATCAAACTTTTGAAAATTTTATAAGCTCTATTTGTCAAAATAAAATTATTATTTATTATTGGGACATTGAAATTTACTTTGGATAAATTATTGGTATTTTTCTGACAATGTTCATATTTTAATGAATAGTGAAAAATACTGCATTTTACATCAAAACTGCTTTTTCATCTAATTTAATTCTATGGTTATATTTTCTTTTTAGTTTTTTAAAGTTTAAATAGAATATATTTTTTCCATTTAATCCAATATTGTTCATTATAATTAATTTCACTTTGGAATTGGGCATAAACTAATGCCAAACTTTTCATAGATATTGTTTTAAAAAAACCCACTATTTGTTTTGATAACGGGAATTATATTTAAATTAATTATTGAAATTTACGTGTTTGGAATATGGTAAAATGGATTCCATATTTGGAATCAGAAGGTCCAAATTATGTAACTAAGACTATTTTGTTTTTTGACTTTTTGAATAGTAACAAAGGTAATTATCGTTAATTATCTTGATTAATTAGTAATCGGGTAGTTAAGGATAATAAAATAAAGTCATAATAATAAAAATGACATGAAAATGTGTCCTAATACTACTTTTTGTGTCATTTCCGACCATGGGGTGCCTTGTGACAATCTTGGGGACTCCATGGAATCACTTTTGTGTGATAATGACTTTTTATCTTTTTATTTTTTAAAGAAAGTAAATATAACAAAGAATGTATCACCTGAGTAAAACATTTTTAATTTTGTCTAAATAAATAATATTTTGGTCTATAAATATTAATTGGAAATCTAAAAATATTTCCTACATCACTGTATTTTTTTCATAATTTTTAGTCATTAAATAAATTAAATTATTTATGACATCATGATGATGCAATGATTACCTCATTATTTAACGATTTAAATAAAATAAAAAGATAATGTAAAATATAAGACCTAAACTTGTAAAAGTCCTTTTGGATTAGTATATTTCGAAACCTAATATCATTATCCTAGAAATACATCAATTTGGGACCTTTAAAATCATAAACCCATTTGAAAATAAAGTAACATTTTGTAACTTTCCAAGAGTGCCCCTCCTCTCCCCTTATAAAAGGCCCCCACCACTACCTCCTTACCCACACCTATAAAGACTTTGGCTTGGCCAAAACCTGCAAATTTTCTATCTCCACATCCCTCTATTACTCCTAGAAACCTCACATTGGGCAGATGTCTTCCCAAGGAAGAATTTGAGCCCAAATCAAAGAGAGTTACCTGATTTTACGGTAATGTCTTCACTTGTGTTCTTTTGTTTTATTTTTCTTCTCCACCCCCAAAAGTCTTTTTATTCATTTATTTTGTAACAACTCCAGTATCATCAATATACTAGGATGTTTTTATAAGAAGCATTTGAGCTACACTTACACACACCTACATCTAATGGTTAATGAACATACTGTTTCTAGGGATGGAGAATTTTTTCCTCATGAAACGATGATTGTTCAACACTCAAATAACACCTTCAAAGGTGGCCATTAAGATGTAACTATATTTATATATGATGTATAATATATTTATGTTTTAATTAAGCTTCTTTATTTTTAATTTATGGAATACCTTTATGGTTTCCATCATGGGTAAACGCGATATCTTCATTTTAGGTAGTGCGGACTACCACACCCTCGAAGTGATTTGATTCATTAATACCATATGTGGTATGTATAAATGATAGATTTCATGATATTATATATGATATTATACTGGAATTATAATATACCTTTATATAATTATTATTTATTTCCATTAAAGTATGAGATATTAATGAAAGTAGCGTTAATGCGTACGTACGACTTACCGTCTCCATGAACGGTGCATTTCATTTCTTATCCCAAAATGTAATGTACTATTATAAGTACATATCTATAATGGATATATTTGATGTATGTGACATCTGAATGATGAATATAATTCTGGAATTAAATTATAAATATCTGTCATTTTGTTTTAATTCCATTAGTATGACATAGAATTGAAAGTAGCGTTCATGCGTACGTACGACTTATCGTCTCCATTAATGGTGCATTTCATTTCTTACCTCTAAATGATTATGTAATATTATAAATGCATGTATATACTGGATATTTATGATATATATGGCATCTACATCATGAATATCATTCTTCAGATAATGTATATTTGACTATGTGAACAACTTGTAAATATAAGTAGTTCACTTTCGACTCAAGTACCAAATATCGCCAAAACGAATGTTATTAATAGAAATGATTACATAATCTTCATAACATGGTAATAAGTGATATAAAAGGAATAATGAACTTCAAAAAGGTTCTTAAGAAAGTATGAATCAACTCAAGTTTATTATTTAGAACATTAATGAACGATCGAATCAAGTCGGACCCGAGGTAAGGGAACTTCTTAACCAAATTTCCGTTCTTTGGGTTAATCTCCTACTTTCAAATTATGTCATGATATTATTGTGTCATATCTTGTATTTCTACCATATTTATGTGTACTTATGGTGAATACACATAATAGATCTATTTTATTTAAAAAAATGATCATTGTAAGGGACTTTATCTCAATCTCCATTCATTGAGGCATATTTTGTTTTATACACAACCTTCTTCTATATGGTGTATAAACCCCTTTTTCTTTTATATTTATCCAAAAGGAATATTTTTTATACGAAGAATTTTACTAAATGACAAAAGGGATTGTTTTTTCCGTACGTATGCGGCGACAACAACTTCTCCGCCGTTGTGACCATTATTTGTGTTTCGGATTCCTCTACAAGCCATTAATTTTTTCTAAATGAAAAATAAATACCATGTTTTACTTCTCTTTTATTTTGGTATTGAAAATGGTTTTCATAATGTTCTTATTATATCAATGTGTTGTATTGATATCTTGTGATTGAAATGTGGAAATGTTATGTTTCCTTTATGCATGTTTTATGTGATACGATTATGTTATGGTTCTTGGGAATTGTAATAAAGACAGGTGGTTCCGTGATAAACTAAGGGAGGGTGAGCCCGAAATAGCTCTCCAATGCATTGGGTAACGCGAAGGGGTTAAAAGTTAAGGTTTATCCTATGAGATTTAGGGAATATACTGTTATGGGTATTCCAAATGTAACCAAGAGGGTTACTCCCTACATAAGAATGTTATGAATGCCTCAGGTTACCTTTATGTATTATGATTTCTATGATTTATTCATGATTTGATGAGGTATGTTAAAGTGATTATGTTTTATGAGTAAAGTATGATTTCATTGATTCTTATGTATACTGGTAATCATGATTCCTTTCAATATTTTTATATCCCTTAATTGGATTTTTATGCTCATCCCATGTTTTTGAAATATTTTTCATAGGTCAAGGGAAAGGTACATGATATGATGATCATGTCAAGGAAGTGTCAAGAAATAATCCATGTTTTATTTTAAATATGTTTTCGTTGATGGGAAAAAATGTATACTATCTTTTATGTAACCACTTTCTTTAAATGTGTAATGTAATGCAGGTCTTATGATCTAATTCTATAAAACTCTAAACCTGAAAAGATCCTCAACGTGTATTCTTGAATTAACTCAAGATTAAGTAATGTTTAAGGCTGGGGCCTTATACAGAAGCTAGACACTAAAAGCATGTGGCATACCCCACTTGTCTTTTCCCCTCTTGGAAGGAGAATAATCCCCAAAAAAGGAACTCTTCCAAACCAAATAGTGGAACCTCAATCAAAGGGAGGTCAAGAAGAAAAGCCCCACTGGAAAATCCAGATACTGCTCTGACACTCCACCACACAACCCTTCCATGAATGCACATTTCAGAGGGATTGATCCACCGTACCTCAATACTATCCGCTTTGGGTTGTACTAACCCTCCCTCGTGATTTCGATTGCATCCCAAAAACACATCTCAGTGGGGGAAGAATCCCTCTTTCATGTGAATTCAAATCTACGTTGGACAACACCAATACCGGGTTACACCGATACGCTTCTTCACCCTCGGTAACTCCTCGAACAAGGAGTTAGACAAAAAGAGTACCTCACGCAATGTTTTAAAAGTTATACTGAGAAATGTAGAAAAAGACACATAGTATTCCTCTTATAATCTCATGCGTTGTAGAATTATAGACATCCATAGCACACAACCGCCCGCGGCCCCGTCCATCAGCTCCCTGAGCCAGACCTGTACCGCTTAGTGGTGGTGGAATGAACTTGAAAAGTTATCCACCAACCACAGATCGTCCTGCTCTTCTACCAACACCGCCTCCCTGGGGACCACCCTGTACTCATATAGGAGTTCTCTGATCACGAAAGTGCCTCTGTCATGGTGGTGCATCTACCAACTATCTGGAAAACTCAAAACATTTGGTCGGGTAGTCTCATGCCACGTGACCTCGCACATCACAATCATAACACATGTCCTCCCTGGGCTGTCTCAGTGCTCTATGCTATCCCTTACCATTTTCTTGAGTCTCGTCAAGGGGATACCTCCAGCACCAAGGCCCTACCAATTGACATCCCTCTGAAAAATATTTCTCTATCACCAGTGCCTGCTCCAGCACCATGAGATGGATGAGGATGCATAAGGGCACTACGCTAGCACAAATCTTCTCTATAGAGACCTTGCTCAAAATTATGTGCTCATGATTTTTCATCATGGACTACATAAAAAGGGTACCGAGTAAGGTATGCGAATCTAGGCACATGCTCAACCACTTCCATCACTCCCCATTGAAGCTCTAGTAGCTCCTAAAACTGAATAAAACGTAAGTTGGATGGGTATTAATCCTCAGAAAACAACTGATAGATGTCATCCCACGAGAGTACCGACTCATCGTGCATCTGAGTAACTATGTCTCTAATTACTCCAAACTGCTTGGTGGAACAAGAATGGATTTCAAAGCCACTATCTAACCTATCAGTGTCCGAACAAGCCTGAAAAGGAGAACGACTGACTCTAGCCAACTCTTCACTGTCGAAGGGTATGGATCTCCAAGGAACCTCATCAACCAATGATGTTGGAATTCATGTAGCATTCCCAGCCTGCGCTTTTCATCAGCCTCCACTGCTGGTACTATCTGCTACTCCAGAGGTGGAGGTGCTGCTGCATGTCCTCCTGGAGAAAGGGTAATTGTAAAATGGATCTTGAACTGAGGCCTCGTCACCCACGAAGTCATCTTCATGAACCAGAGCTAGTATCCAAGCTTCATATCATCGCAAAGACATCTTGAATCAGATTAAGGAGTACTACGGTCAAATGTGTATATATATATAAACAATGATGGGGAGATGAGTTAATAAGGATAGTCAAAGATTCAATCATATATGATGCCTGAACCAAATTTCTTGCAACAAGTGTCTCAGTGTGACAAGTTTACAAGCGCGTTATCAGGGTCCTGGTGAATGGATATGTCGGCAGCCGCACCATCAGAAGACTCCCTATCCTAAGAGCCACTTTCGAGACATGTTGATATTATTTCCCCAAAACTCAACCAATTACTTTTTAGGGACATCTGAACAACTCCCAAAGGAACGTACCACCTCTGGTACCACTTTGTCATGACCCAACACTACCGGTATCGAACTGAAACTACCCCAATCCAGGCCCCATAGGCCAGGGGCTGACAACAAGCACCGAAGGCATAACAATCTCAGGGAGGCTTTTCCTAAGTACCTATACACACACACATAGCCCACTCAATGCAGAAGTGCGGAGTAAAAAGAAAACCAAAAGACAAACAACTATAACCCAACCTCATTCATGCATAAACATCTAAATAGAACTAGTATAGTGATGAAAAGTATGGAAAAATAAATTTAATGGTAAAGGGGAAAACTCACGCCCAACTAGAAAGGTTCCATAACCCGGAAACAGGTAAAAAAAAGTAAACAACAGTTGATTCTTACACCCGGAAATCCTCCTACAACCACTGTACGCATCCCAAGCTCTTATGTACTCTACGCTCCTCCGTAGTCTCGATCGACCTGCCCGCCATCTACAAGGGAACACCAAGTGCAGTAAAAGCCCAAGCAGGGGTGAGTATAATGATACTGAGTTGGATGCACTAAAAACTTGAGGGAGAATCAAATGAGATACTAAAATGGTGAGTAGTAGACATAACAAGAAAACTGTAAGAGTAAAAAAGTGAGAGTGCATCTCACCCCAACAAGAGAATAGAAGCAGGCTCGTCTAACCAAGAGGAGCTAGACACAGACAACACGTGGCATACCCTGTGCATCTTCGCCCCTCCTAGAAAGAGATTAGCAGTGTAAAGACCTGAAGCTTGACGTACATGGACATTACATTACTTTTACGGAATACTTAGTACATAACAGAAACACACAGACAAGGATCGTAATAGTTTAGTGTCTTTGGAAACTCGGAACGTAATCTTCTAATCGTGGTGAAAGATCATCAATATCTCCCATAAAGATCTTCCCTTTTTTTTTACCTAAAACCTTTCTTTATATCCTGGGGAAAAGAAAACATAAAAGGGTGAGCTCAAATGCTCAGTAAGGGTAAACAAAAGAGAAATCAATCACATCATATTCATAAGAACATAACATTTGGAAATCGTAACCTACAAAAGAGAGCATAATTTCATAACATGGGATAAATCATAGTAGTGAAATGAAATCCCAATAATCATAACTTAAAACATGAAACTTTGTGGAATACACACATAATCATATATAATCATTTCTTGTTGCTCAAGACTCATTGCCAAGACTATCTTAGTGGGCAAATTCCCTTTCTGAATCGAGTAACCCTCGTTTCAGTCCTGTTTCACTGAACCGGTATAACCTACCATTTCAGCCATGTCTATCTCATGAGATATAAAATCTTTACCCAATGCATTGGAGGGAGATATAGGTCCCACCCATCTCATAATGATACCATTCTTATGTGTGCCACAAAATCATAAACCATACATCATTTCATAACCCATGTAATAAAAATGGGATTCTTAAACATCATGACATCATAAAACAATTCATATAAGATAAAGGAATTCATAAAAATAATTCCATCACAACATAACCAAATCAATATAATAATAGGGATAGAAAAAGAACCCTATGTTATCTTAGATGGAAAATAATTTTGATAAAACACTTGAACTCCATTCTTGAGGAAAATATCCTTTCAACTTAAATAAACACTTTTCCTTTCTTAACATGTCATACAATTACAAACTACAAAAAGTTGATTAAAAATAAACTTGAAAACTTTTAAAGGAAGCTTCTTGGAAATAATGTTTTAAAAATCCATTAATGCCGTATAAGTTAAAAAAACATTCTTCGTACTTTTGTCGGAAAAGTCAAAAAGTACCTCGTACGAAAAACGACAAAATATTCCATTCTTATCTTTTACTAAAAATTCACCGAAGGGTAAAATTGGATTTAAACAATTGTAGGTGGATGGAAATAATATTACATATTGAGGAATCATGGATGTGGATGATAAAATACACCCCAGTAAATGCCAAAGTAAAAACAATCTCGGATAAAAATGAGATTGTGATATTTTCCCTTACCTTAGGTTCGACTTGCTTTGTAAGTGTCCAAACCTCCTGTATAATGATTTAAATAATGTTATTTACTTATTCCAGAATCATATTCATTGTTATTATATCATATATGGTCCACTTATGACTTTATATTACCCGTTCTTTTGTAAATTCATGTTAAAGTAGCGTTTTGGCTAAAATCGTCTCATTTGTCGTTCGTGTTTTAACTTGTAATTATTCATATGATTGGTTAGATCATAATTACTTATTTACAGAATATAAAACATGATTTACATATAATATATATTCAGAATATACATATATAATAAATCAGTAAATGGAAAGAAATACACCATTCATGGAGACGGTAGTCCGTGCGTATGCATGAACGCTGTTTTCGTTTCCTTATTGAATTGAATGGAATTAAGTAGATGACATACATATAAATATAAATAATTCCAGTATCATTATCAGGTCATATATTTCATTAGTACTTAATATATATACTTTATAATCATTCATGAATGGTTAATCATTGAGAATGAATCTCATCGCGTCGTGGAGACGGTAGTCCGTACGTACGCACGAGCGATGATATCGTTCCCATGTTCGTGGAATTGTGTTGAAGTGTATTTATACTATTTCAGTATCAATATAACTTTATAATAATCATATATAGTTACTAATTACACCTTTATACCCATCCAATTAAGGTGGTGGCGGAAAATAGATTACTCCACGGCGTGGAGACGGTATTCCGTACGTACGCACGTGCGGTGATTTCCTTTTTCTGTAGGATGGATAGAAGGTTAATTAGAGTTGTTTCATATTTATAATAACATATCAGTATATAATAAATACTGATGTTATTACTTTATCATGAAACAACTAAAGAAGAAGAAGTTGAAGAAGAAAGAAATTGAAAAAGATCGGTAATGGATATTACCTCTTTTTGACGCACCTTTTCTTAGCCTCCACTTAAAGAACTAAGGACGGTCTTTGAAGAAGATGAGGACCTCTAGGATGATACTAGGGAAGTGGAGAAGGGATTTTCATAGGGGTTGGCCGAGCTTGAGTGCTCAAATTGGTGTGAGGAGGAGGGGGAGGAGGTGTCCTTTTATAAGGGAGGAGAGGGGCACCTTAGGAATATCTCAAAATATTATTTTATATTAAAGACAAAATCGGTTTATAATGGTTTCAAAAAGTCTTATTTCGAAGATAAAGTGGGGATGGGTCGCAATAATATCAAACAATAGGATTTAGACAAGTTTAGGTTATTATTTTAACCTTATCAATTAGATTTAACTCTAAGTTAAATAATTTAACTTTTACCGTGTCTTTTTGTTTTCATACACTATATGGTTAATAAACATGATATATCATGCCAAACTAACCCCAAATTGTTTATTATTAATATATATATCTTTATCTAAGTCATTTTGCCGAACCATATATTTTTTGGAATAAAATAACAATTAATAATATAATGTTTGATTTACAAACTATTTTGTGTCAATTTTGACACTATTTGATATATGATTTTTGTGAAAGTAATAACAGAATTATATGTTTGAAACAAGTTGATTAAATAAATACTAATATATCATAGTAACCTAGAAAATTATTGGAATTCATAAAAAGTCTCAAATTACATTTATTTTGGTGTTTATAACATCAATTATGTCAATATTTCATTAATAAGATAATTACTGCATCATCATTGTGTCATAAATAAATTAATTTATATAATGTCTAAAAATAAAAAATAAAATATGATTATATAGGAAATCTTTTTATCTTTCTAATGAATATTTATAGTCGAATTTATCTTATGTATAACCCCATATTAATAATGATTTACTTATTAAACTTTGATTTTTACTATTTTAACTATTCATTAAATAAAATAATATTAAATGTCATAATCTAATCCAAGTGGACCTAAATGGTCATATTATATTCATAGAGTTGTTTTTGGTCTAATTAAACTTATCCAATAGAATTAGGACATGTGTTGGGGTAATAGTAATATCATATTTACCCTTAGTTACCCTATTTACTATTAACCGCGGTAAAAAAAAGTATGAAGTTACTATTCACCAAAAATTATTTTCATCACATTGAACCACATTTTACTTACTGACATCAACCGTGTCTCTCGGATTTTTGAAATTCCATTCACATAAGCAGTAAAATTAAGTTTTATGAAAAATTCAGTTTTTTAACTACCACTTAGTAGTTTTACTATTCATCAAAAATTGATGTTTTTCAGAACAATGCCAAAATTTCATCCTAAGCTATATTTCATATTCCGAATTCAAAAATGAAGTATATTTTACCAAATTCATAACATAGAATTTGCATTAATTAATTTTATAATTAAATCCCGCTGTTAAAACAAATAGCATTTTTTTAAGAAACAATATCTATCCAAAGATTGACACTTGATTATGTCTGGTTGAAATGTGAAATTACAACCAATGACCATTATTGTATTAAATTGTAAAAATATATTCCAAATATACTTTAAAACCACTCAAATTAATAATTTATCACTATTAATTATTTCAATTAAAAAATTTGTTTTTAATTATAATTTAGTAATTTTCACTATTCATCAGAATATGAAAGTTATCCGAAAAGTACCAAAATTTCACCTCAGGCTATTCGATACTCTGAATCTAAAAATGAATTCCATTTTGAAAAATAAAATTTACAAAATTTCAAAAAGTGGTTATTACTATTCATAACGGTTAGTTTTAATAATATTCTAATAGCATATCGTTGTTTCGTGAAACTCAGTATTGCGTACTACACACGATATCGAGGAAGGTTGTGATTGCGTGTAATGCAAGGCAAGTCAAGGATGCATGTTGTGCAAGCTCCTTTTGGTGTAGCGTACAACACAGGACATTAGTGAAATTAAAAAGAATATTTTTCATAAAATCTCGGGGTGTTACAAGCAGAACCCATGGAGTGGGAAAAAATTTGGGTGTATATATATGCTCAACAAGAATCTCGAATGAGTGTGTAAGTGAATCTCTATCTCCATGATCATCCCATGAAAAGTTTCCAATAGTTAAATTATATCCATTGCTAGTGCCCAACAGTTCCGCATGCCAAAGTTGTGTCATAACTGAATCGTACAACCAAGGGTCTGGCTTTGGTAATCACGAAGAAAAGTCACTGACTAGACTCATATAAAGGGATGAGTCTAAAAGAAGTCGTTGTGTAACCCATTTCCCAGCCCCGCTAGAGGGTAAACTCTAAGGTTAACGTGTAACCCACTACCCAACCCCACTGGAGGGTAAACACAAAGGTTAACAGTTAATCCACTACCAAGCCTCGCTAGAGGGTGAACCCTAAGTGGTCCACGAATAACCCACTACCCAGCATCACTGGAGGGTATACCCTAAGGTCAACAGGTAACCCACTAACCAGCCTTACTGGAGGGTAAACCCTAAGGAAACGGGTAACCCACTGCCCATCCTTGCTGGAGGGTAAAACCTAAGGTCAATGGGTAACCCACAACCCAACATCACTTGAGGGTAAACCCTAAGGTCAATGGGTAACCCACTTCCTACCCTTACTGGTGGGTAACCCCTAAGGTCAACAGGTAACCCACTACCTAGCCTCAGTGGTGGATAAACCCAATGGTCAACGGGTAACCCACTTCCTAGCCTCTCTTGAGGGTAAACACTAAGGTCAACGGGTAACCCACTGCTCGACCTCTGTAGAGGGTAATCCCAAAACTTGTCCGATATCTTTACACTACCCGTGCCATCACTGGGTGTTGCTAGCATTGCTACAATGTGTTGGTTCAGAGTGCGTCGAAGGAACCTCCGAACAACTCCATTTCATGTTTCTGCATTTAATGAGGTCTCGAACGAGGCTCCTCATTCTTTTGAAGTATGCTTCACTAGATTAAAAGACGGCCCATGGTGCCCACATGACAATTCCAACATCAATGCCTGAAACCACCCAGGTCATCTTAGTCTTGATTCCAGTGTCGCAACGCCGCATATGGTGCCTAAAATGGGCTTCGGAAGCATAAGTTGCAACTCCCCGCATTATAAAAAAACAGGGCCATGTGGGGCCCATACCTCGATCCTGAAACACATCTCGTAGAATGTACCATTGTGTTCCTTGCAGATAACCATGAGTAATAGGCTATTCATACTCCTTGAACGGAATTATAAAGCATAAGTCGTAAAAATGCAGCATACATCCAAAATCCGCCTCTTGGGGCCCATGCCTCAGGATCGAATTTAGGCGGGTGGATTGGGCCATCGTAATCCCCTCAGAAAAACACTCAGAAATGAGTACCCAAACACCCCAAACAGATGTCGGGTGAAAAAGTGGTGTTTCATCGTAAAACGTGTGAACCAGGCCCTATGGGGCCCGCACATTGTCTCCAACCCGATTACTTTGGGAAGCATCTCAAAAATTCTGCACGATGACTGGGGTCATGCAGACTGTGAGGGAATGTCAATCAGATTCCCCACACAGGAGTTAGGTCTGATGAAAGAATAATTAATTAATTAATTAATTAAATATTCGCATTAAGCGTTTCATGCCACCGAGCAATGTAACCAATCCGAAAGGGTTCCGAACCAACTTTGGAAGGATTGTCTCAACTCCAGGGCCACATATCCTCTAACGGCATGCCAAAAAGACGTTTGGCTCGTGAAGCGCGTATGTCGCAAGATTTAACAATAATTTTTTATTATTGAATTAATGAATCCAAGGCCATCCGCCCTAAGGGGTAGAACTCAAAAACACGAAACCTAATTGAAAAATGGTCATCTTTCTGACACGAACCCACACCACTGAAGGTGCGTCAAACAGACACGCCATTTAGGATATATGCCCCCTTGAATTATTGGAGCCCAAAATTGGGCATGTCCAGACTGCCGACACGTGGCCCGACCACAGGTCCAGTCCAGCTTGTCGCAGACCACTAGCCACGACCCATCTGAAAACCATTGGAACCCTCATGTCTGGTTCTTCCAAGAAGACCGGCGACATGGCCGGTCTTGTCCGCTGACCACACCAGCAAGACCTGCGCTTTGCTGGTCCTTGTCTATAGCGCCCCCACCCCTTGAGGTCTCTCCTCAGGGCTCCTCCCAAGCGCGAAAGGCCGAGGGTGACCCCTCCACCGGCTGAGCGCACCACCCAGCACTGGCACCCATGCCGCCTAGTTGCCTGCTCCCTACTCCCTTGCGGCCTCTTGGATGCCCCGACCTGCTCAGCTCCCCCGGGTCACCACGCCGTAGTCGCCACGTGGCCTCTCCGGCATTGCACTGCCTGATGCCACTAGTCCTCGTGACTCCTCCCGGCCACACCCCATTCATGTCGGCCACACCTGACACCACCGTCCACCAGCAACTGCCGACACCAGCCCTCTGATCGCCGCCTCGGCCTAATGTGCCACACCAAATGCCTCCGGCTTGCTCCACCACTGCGCTAACCTGATCTCCGGCCACTGCCCTTGCTGGAGTCGGGAAATCCATCTGCCACCACAACTTCCCCGGCGGCCTGATTTTAAAACCGAAGACATTTTTGGGATCCTCGGGATGAGGCCTTCATAGTGCCTACCCACAATCAATGATCCGACAGTCTATTGGTGCATCTGAAAAAATTTTGGACGAAGAACAATGAAGAACACGAGTTTTATAACGGGACTCGGATGATGGCCGTGTTTGTTTGGTCAATGTCCTAATTCAAAAATTGTAGAATTTAAACAACATAATTTTCTAAAACTCAAGAAACTAGTGAAGGTGAAAAAAATAACCAAAATCCCTACCTCGAATCAGTCGTTTGTCGTTGGCAACACATTCACTGCAATCCCACAACGATCCTCCAGAGTTTGATCATCAATCCGGTGATGAACGCTGAATAATAAGAGACAGAGAGAGAGAGAGGGAGGTAGAGAGTGGAAGAAGAATAAGAAAAACAAGAATCATGGGTTCTCCCCTTATCTCATGCATATTTATAAAAATACACTGAAATGACACCAACAGTCTTGGATCCCAAAACCTATGCGCCCACTTATTTTATATCTCGTCTAGACAAAACACCACATTACGAACTCAACGGAAGTCTCATATTTCCTTTCTGATACATTGTTCAAAAGTTATTTAAAAAGAACGATCATGATAAAATCACTACGTCATTATCTTAAAGTGACGAATTTTCCCATGGGTGACATCTCTCACAGCAGGACCACAACTGCAACTTTTACACCCCGCCTTGGTTAAACGACATGCTTCGGACGCAACCATGCCCTCAGATTTCTGATCTGAGCTACCGTTTAAGATAAAACATAACCCCGACTCATGTATAGTATAAAAACACTTAATGTTTTTATAAAATTTATTCCAGGCACACTGGGCCTCATAATTGCACACCGTCTTAGCTCCTTGCTCATGAAATATATGTAGAAATATTTCAAAGACTTATAGGGAAAAAACAAGGTCTCTAAAGTATCCACATTGGAATTCAAAGGCACCACAACATTGGACAACACCCAAGAAAGTCCCATTAGGAACATGGGGGTGATAGTCCATAAAAATGGAAAGGATAATGAAAGAGATAAACTCAAAATAATAAAGACATATCATACTTATATCGAAGATTAATCAATATTTATTGGTTGCATCAAAATAGAGAGGAAGAAATTCTAGGAGGAAAGATTGATTGCACAACTTCTACAGAGAGGAAAGAGATGTTCGAGCATCTAACACACGAGAACAAGGAGGAAGTACTAGGGAGGAAGATATCTCATCCCATTAGAAGATTTAACAGAGAAATGGTTTAAGATATGATGGGTTTCCCATTAAAAGATGATCACATTAAACAATGTGGTTTGACATGTAAAACAGATTGAGCCTCAGGGGAAGTTAATATAGGAGTTAAGACCTTTGAATCAACCTTAGAGTCCTCAAAACCAGGGGTTGAATGCATTTTAAGTCAAATGAAATTTCAAAGGGGTGAAACTGTAGGAATATGGAAACGCTATTCAGGAACTCGAAATTTGGAAAATGAAAAATATTGTTCACGAAACACAATGTAGGAACATCACCATTCTGGAAACACTATTTCTGAACTCAAAATTTGTTAATGGAAAAAGGTCATTGTTGGAACCTCACCATTCCAGAAACACTATTCATGAACCCAAAATATGGCAATGGAAATTGGTCACCATTGGAACCTCACCGTTTTGGTAACACTGTTCAAGAACTCAATATTTGGCCACGAAAAAAAGACATCGTTGGAACCATACCATTGGAACCTCCCCGTTGCACTGTTCCTAGAAGGTTACTGATGAAACTGTTGACCTTGGGCTACTGATGCACTATTCACATAAGGTCACATTTTCACTATTCAAAAAAGGTTACCGATGAGACTATTCATAGAAGGTCATCGATTACACTATTCAAATAAGGTCACTGATGACACTGTTCACATAAGGTCACTATTAAACTGTTCACATAAGGTTACCGATGAAACTATTCATAAAAGGTAACCATTGAACTATTTACAAAAGGTTACCGATATCACTATTCACATAAGTTCACTGATGTCACTGACCACATAAGGTCATTGTTGCATTATTCACATAAGGTTACCGATAACACTATTCAAATAAGGTCATCGATGAAACTGTTCACAGATTGTTACCAATGCCAAGTTCACATTGTTCAACCGTTAACACTATTAATAGAAGGTCACCGATGGCACTATTGATAGAACGTTACTGATTAATTGTTCACAACGATCTACCATTGGAACTTTTCATCGATGGAACTATTCACAGAAATGGAAATTTGGAAAATTGTTAGGGATTTGTAAACTTGACCTCCTGAAATAGATCACACGCCTGGTTTTTGCCATGGGATGGACCTTAGAGGTCTGGGCCATTACGTCAGATACCTCTCAAAACATTATCATCTTCAAGAATTCAAAACCCACCTAAAGGGAAAATGAAATGGTGTTGTAACAACCACCCAAAGAGATACCTCTCAAAATAGAGCATTACACAAGAAGCAACAAAATAAATCCATATTATAAACATGAAATGTCTCTAACCATAAAGGCTACTTTGATACATGAAAAGTGTTAAACATCAAACAACTATGGGTACTGAGCATGTATCTGTGACTCATGTTCCCAGGTACTATCCTCCATGCCACCATGTATCCTCAAGTGTTGGTAAAAAATCCCTCATGAAATCGTTGAAGCATTTTTGAGGTGATTGTGTTTGTTGAAAATAAACATCGGTGTTGTGATTGTTGAAAATTCAACCCATGACATATAAATTTGTTGAAAAAGGGGATTTTATGGTGGAATGTCGAGTTCAAGAGTTGTAGACAACGATCCATGTTAGATTCAAGAATTTTGACAATAGAATGGATGATCTGGAGGCGGCATTAAAAGAATAGATACAAGGTGGCGTCATTTACCAGTGTTTGCCAAATTTTTGGGCCTGAAAATAGACAAATGAAGAAATGTGGTTTTTGGCAAAGGGACTTGCGATCCATGCACTTTAAGGCTTGTGAACTTGTGCGCCATATTTTTTTCAAGATCAGATCATCAAAATATGGCAAAGGGATAAGGGTCGCGCATGTTTTCGTGAGGTCACGCAGGTGACTTGTGCAACGTGAAAGGGACTTGCACGCCAATGCCTTGGAAGCTTGAGAACTTTCACACCTATGGGTTTTCAGGATCAGAAGATCAGAATATGGAAAAGTAAAGAGGTTTTCACAAGTTTGGAAGTAGGTCATGCAAGTGACTTGTAGGGGAAGAGATATGCGCATCAAGAATTGCGCGCCGAGGGTTGACTTGCGGGCCGTCACACTGGGTGGTCAATTTGCCTATAAATAATAGACCATCCCTCCCCATTCTTAAATGGAGTTCATCAATTTGAGAAATCAGAGCTCCCGTCACAGAGGTGTGGTGGTCGCGCAAGTGGTGTGTGGGTCGCTCTAGTGAAGTTGCGTGCCAGTGGTTGAAGTTGTGTGCCAGTGTGAGAAGTTGCTCCCTGGTTGGCAGTTGCGCGCCAATATTGGTTTGGCAGTAAAAGGAAGAGAGTCGTGCAAGTTTGGAGTTGGGAATGATTGTGTCGCGCAAGGGTCTAAAGTGGACTTGCACGACCATTGTGACTTGCGCACCGATACTTGTGCGCCGAGATTGAGTTGCGCTCCAAGTAAGGATTACTTACAGTAGTGATTTTCAGGCTGCGTGGAAGATGGATGTTTTCCCGATACCTTCGGTGCAAAGAGATATTAATCTATAGGTGAATGTTTTACTTCAACGGAGCATCTATATATAGAGGAAGATGCATTCTTTCATGAAAATGAAGAGACCTACAGGTCTATAAACTATGAGTGGATCCTTTTCGGAGCAGTGAGAGAAGGAATATGAAGAAGGTGATCCTCTCCACCAGCAGTGAGACAGAGAGAGAGAACCAGGGAGTGACCCTTGGGAAAGCAGTGAGCTGACCCTAAAATTGTAAAGGCAGTGTGCCTAGGCTTAGAAGTGATCTAGCCCGAACCATTGTATCCACATCTAGTGAAGAATAGTGGAATTTTGAATGACCGTAAACTTGTCGGCATATGCTCCTTGGACGTAGCCCAGTGAGGGTGAACCAAGTAAAAATATTTGTGTCTACTTGCTTAATTCCTTGCATTGAATTTAATGCATCATCATCAGATAAAGAATAAAATAAGTGATCATAATAAACACACAGGTGAAAACAAAGTGACCCTTATAATAAAGAGGTCAAGATCCAGTGGGGCAGGAAGAACTTTGAAAAATAATATCCATACCCTGATTCACCCCCCCCCCCCTCTCAAGGTTTATAGGCCCATATTGGTCCTAACAATTGTTATCTGAGGGACGATTTCCTTTATCAGATTTGTTTTCTCTGACTTGGTTTAGTCGATCTGTGTGGTTAAAGAATTAGTCTGCTCTTATCTCGGTGTTCCATGGAATAGGGAAAAACATCAAAGAAGAATCAAAAGTCAGGTGGTATTCCTCAGTGTGGAAGTGTGTATGGAAAAAGTGTGATTCAATTAAAAGAATCAAACAGCTTACTGAAAGAAGGACTAGATGAATCTGATAAGGAAAATATTGATTCACTCAATCAAGATGTTGGAATGAGTGAAATACATGAACATCAAAGTGATATTGAAACAACTGATGATGAAGAAGTTTTGAGAAGGAAGCCACTAGTAGATGTTGTCATCATGACAAAGAAATTGGACCGAAAATTGGATGAAGAAGACAAATCTAAAGATATCCGGATAAAAGTATTGGAGATTGAGGTCAAAAAGCTATGAGGCTTAAATCAAAGGATTATTGATGTGGCTACTGACCTAAATGAGAAGAATGATTCTCAAGGTGAAGAACTACAAAAGGTGGCTAAAATGAATGGAAAAAAATGCTGGTGATTATGAAGAGAATCAAAAGTTAGATGAAGTTCAGAATCTGAAAGCAAGAAATGATGATCAAGCAACATAGTTGTCTGAAGAAGTTCAGAAGAATCAAAGGCTAAATAAGAGAATGAATCTTTCACTAAATCTATTTCTGAGGGAAAATTGAAAGTAATGAAGAAAGGTGACATGGAAGAAAATCTCACACTGGATCTAGAAGATGAGTTGAGTAGAGGGAAGAATCTCATAAAAGAACTGAATGCTCAACTTGAATAAATAAATAAGAAGATTCAACAATTGCAGAACGTAATAGAAAAATACAAGAAAGAAATGGAGATATCAAGGGACAAAGGAAAACCTAAGTTGAAGGATGCACTGCACTTACATGATTATTATAGTATATTTATGCTGTTATTCTTCTTTCGGTTGTATTTTTCTCATCAAATTTTTTGAGGTGACAGTTGAGATAGTCAGTAGTGATGGCCCTATGGTCTATCTCAATGTGGCCGTCAACAACCTTATACATGTGGTATTCCGCTGGTGTGATCATGAACCAGTTGGTTAGTTCATACATACATTCATTTGGGATGAATACATCATCCCACAAGAATAATTCATATAGTGGATACATTTCTCATAGTGAGTTGTCTTTTTAAGCATCAGACAGAAGGTCTATCATGTATTCATAGTCCAAATGGCTCTAAAAATACTCAACAATCGTGATATTGTTTTCCATTTCTCCTTAATCTATAATCCACAAGGACCTCCAAAGAAACTTATTTAGTATCCATTTGATTTAGGACAGAATATTTTTTTTTGAATTGTTCATGAAGGCCACTCTCGAGGAATGCTAGTGAGTCCATGGTTTGGAATGCATCCCCAGGTTTCATGAGAGTCATGAATTAGTAGGGGATCATGGTTCCATAGTTCATTGAATGAGAATTAATGAAGAAAAAGAACTATGAATTTTAGATCACATAGATGCATTCACGAGGTAAATGTATTTATGAAAATGGAGATCTCGAATAGTTTTTCATGATGATCAAGTATGGAAAATGGGCCCCTCATCCCCTATTGATATTACGAGGCTAATTGGGCATCATAGTAGAATCGAAACACCCGAGCATCACCGAGAATACGTGTATGGTCACTACGTTCCATGTAATTGTTATCTAGCTTCACAACCATCAATATTTTTAAAGTGATTTACCCATTTAATCTTACCATCCTTTTTTTATCAGCTCCCATTCTGATGAGGATATTTTTTCTTCTGCTGAAAAACATACTACTAGAGAAATTGAGAAGGTCCTAACTGGTTTGAAGACAATTTGGTCTCATAAGGCATCAAAATTCATCAAAGGTTTATACCTTGCTATGATATATTCGTTAGAAAACTCCCCACTACAGGCATGAAGGAGGTTGATAGTACTTACATAACTCTGAAAAGCCTTGATACGACATGAAAGTCATTGAAAGATGGATCCGTGTGGCTGATGGAGCCCAACCACATCGTGGTTCCATTTTTCCTTCACATCATGCCTCGTGGGCATAATCATCCTCATTTCCTATAAATTTGTTGTTCTCCCCCACCTCAAAAGATTTTTTCCTTGACTTCTCATCATATGATCTCCCATTTCATGATTCTCCCAAGAACAATGAACCTAGACCAAAAAATGTATCACCCTAATTCCTAGGGAATCTCGATCCACAATTTCCATTGTTCCTCATAGCCAATACCTTTTGTAGGGACAAATTTTTTGAATTCATCCTCCCTTTGTGATGTAGGGATCCCCTTTGGGTTGCTGGAGGATTCACGAAGCATTGAGCCTTTTCAAAGCACACTTCTATTAAACTAGAAATTCATTCAGTGGTTAGGGTCCCAGGCATCATGATTTCATTTCCATCGTGAATACCATTTCCTTCATGAATCACCCTAGCTTCATGAAGCCCATTTTAGAAAGGTTCCTTGCTTTGTGATATCCTCCTTTGTGTGGCCCTCTAGGAAGGCGTGTGGTGATTTCCCTATCCCTTGTGAAATATCCCTTGTTTTGTATACCTAACTCTATCTTATTTTATTTTTATTCTAATTGATATTTATTTTTAGAATAACCATGCTAACATGGACCCCATGAGTGACAACTCCTCCACCCCACTCTATTTGGGAATTTTTGATGACTTCCCTTCCCCAATAGTAGGTGGGTATAAATTACGTAAGTATAGGGGTGAGGAGTGAATACTCCCTGTCCAAACTGCATGACATTAAAATACCGAGCTCAGTTTTCCTTACCACACGATTTTAAACAATAGTCTATCCCCATGCAAAGAAAATGGGGTCTCATACCATTGGAATTATCTATGCACACTCATCTCAATCGGGGAGAGATATTCCTTTCCCTCCAAGATGGGAATGATTTCCTCCTCACATAGAATAATATCCTCTTTGGGAATCCCTATTTGATTACGCCCCAATATCCATCTCCATGGGCATCCTCTCTGCATAATCCCCATATCACCTCTTGTGGGCACACTTTTCAGTACATGATCCTCAAGTCTACTTCTACCTATTATTTCTCACACTAAAAATAACTCAAATGGTCTTAGAGATTATTAATGACCCTGAAACCTAACCACCCAGGATTCCTTAGTGTGTGATCCATATGTCCCTCAATTATTAACTATGTGATTTTTGATCTATGTATTCTGAATAAGGTACATTGGAAGCCAATCTGAGGTTCAGTCCTAATAAACGGTAAACTATAGTGCTTCCTCTAGAGGACATATCCGCATGTGGTGATATATACCCTCTATGGGACACATCCCCTAGATCCACATCCATGAGATATTCTAATCCATACTTCATCACATTATCCATAACCTCACCATTATCCTGGTGATATCACATTCCTTCCATTCTATGCACTTGGACATCATCAACGTGTAATCCCCAACCACATGCCTCATATCCACTAACCCTGTATGGGCCCGAAAATGTCAACAGGTAGTTGGGTATATGTAAAATCTGATTCCATCCCTAAATACGTTGGCTTTGATCAATGTATCCTAAATAGGGAACATTGGAAGCTTACCGAATGTTCAATCCCATCATCTATTCACATCCTTTTTTCCCTCGGGTCATTATGTCTTCAGAAGATCATTCCCCATCCCTAACATACACTTCATTTGGGTCCCTATCCATGCACTCCATTCACTCATGTTTCCACCTTAGTTGTTTCATCGCATCATCCAAAACTACATGGTCATTGATTCCTAGACACTGGGATATATAGGAATCCTTCTCAGGGTTCAAGTCCATCAGCCCTCACATTCCCTCCATCCTCTCCATTTCAACACATCCTGTGTTTCCATATTGATTCATCCATGTTTCTTCATCTCAATGGTATAATTCCATCAATATGATATGTTAATGTGTTTAAGCCCCATCTACATCATCACTACGGCTAGATGCACTAAATAAGTCTCATTGCATAATCCCGACACAATCCATGTTCATCCAAACAAGATAAACCCCCTTGTGATAGGCTAGTATCCATGTGTAATCCCCAAACTGCCACTTCGACCAATATGTATTTTTATCCATTTTTCACAGAGGGTATATCAGAAGCCTCCACCATGTCCAATTTGATCCAATAGTAATCCTTGGCATCCCAAACATATTGGGGTTCACCTCACTAATCCACCTGTATTGATGTCCAGGTCATCCTTCATGGCATGACATCATTCCCATTATGGTACACACCACCTAGGGTTTATCATAAGAGGTGTTCCCATCTATTAAATAGTAATCCTTGGTTCCTCTTTCATAATAAATCACCCCTTCACAGTGTCAAATATTACCTATATGGGACACACTATCCTGGGTCTAGTCCCATTAGGCGTTTTGATCCACCCATATGGTAAGCCTTCCAGGTTCTCTCTCCCAGGGATGTACCTCTCTGATCAACCAACATCATGTGTCCATATTAACCCCTTTTTTGGAAAATGTTAAACTCATGGACTTCCCCATGTTAAAAATGGGATGCCTAAGGAAAACCATGGATGACATGCCTTTGGAATAAGATACCATGTGATTACCATATGATGCCTCAGGTCCGTGCCATTGGGAATCCCTCTTATAAAGAAATAATATAGGTGATTCAAGATTTCATTATCCTAACAGGCTTAGTGATTCAAAACATGACTACCCTTCTGACCAAAGAAGAACATGATGTCGACTGCAAAAAATTAGATTTTTAGTTTGACTATAAGTTTTGCAGTATAGTAGTAATCGAATGTCATCTTTCGATGGAGCTGTAGATCATTAATTTAAAAAATAATGTTTTTGATTATGAAAATTAAATGGTATTTTTTTATTATAAAACTTCGGTTTTTTTGATTTAAAAATATGAATTTATACTATACTATGATTTGAGATAAACAGGATGGAGAAATCTTGAACAACCCAGGTATGTGTCCCTTGATGCTCAATCCATCACCACTATCAAGGGAATGGTAAGGATAATTGATTACATTATTTTATACATAATTAAACCAATAGGTTATGTGAGTTATTACTAGGTTACCACCTAGGATTTTACCAACCAATGACATTGGTTATCGACCACCACTCAAAATCAACACTATGGAATCGATGTAAAAACTTAACTCAACCATGGTATTACTTCAACTACATGATGAGGTGTCTAGATTTTTGTCAATGATAATATTTCCAGAAGGCAAATAAAATTAATATTCATGGGTTATAGATTTAATATTTTATCAATCGATGTGATCCATCGGCATACTAATGAACGGGAAGGGGATAGAAAAGTGTTGAACATGCTCAAATCATTGCATGATCTGGGTTATGAATGAAAGAATGATGATTCTTATTCGATTTATTTTTATTTGATAATACTAGAATACACACAAATTCAAAAGGTATATATTTTGGGAAATAGACAACAATCCTGGGAATTCAATTACCATTTTATTATTAAAATCATGGCTCTTAGGATTACGACAATGGACACCACCCAAATTGATCACCAAGAGTCTTATATGTACATGATGGTGAATATACTAAAATGGGTGAATTAATCTCACAAGTTCAACCCAACATTATTCCTAGGTATGAAACATGTTATAATGAGGTGTAGGAATTATTTTATGGAAAATAAATACATGTATTCCCAAAAGATGTCATGTATCTAAGGGGATAGGTGACTATTAATGGAATAATTTTTACTCAATTTTAATCTCGACGGTTTACTAAACACAACATGTTAAAATTACTTCAATTTTAGTTGAGAGGTGGGGATTCATGTTATCTATCCAATGAATTTATATTTATAACATGTTGAGGTCTGAGTCTTGTGTTATATCCCTAATACATAAGGGTCATCCAATCTGGATGCCCAAAATTTCATTTTAATGTGGATCTATTTTTGGGCCTCTAAATTGACAAATTGGGATCCATGATGTTATTGATAAATGTATACCACATAGTTTTTAACTACCCCACCAATTATAAGCCATCTTTTATATACAAATTATCCATAGTAGATATTTAACTCCCTTTGTGAGCTCGGTTTCTCACGTGGTTTGGCATATTTTACATGAATTCTCTTATGGGCTTCCAAAATCACCTAATACTACAATTTAAATAGTAAAACAAGTAAAATTTCCCTATTTAACTGTGCTAAAAATTAAATAATTTATTTTAACATTATTTTTAATTTTTTATATTATATAGAAATTTCAATATGAAACCAGTTTAAAATAGCGATGTAAGGGTGGAAATGAATAGTGAATCGCTATGTGATCACTCACCCCCACCGAAACATTTTCACTCCTAGGAAACAATGAACATATCCAAAAATAATGATTCATGTTGATATATCAAAATTAATAAATATTTATAATTCAATAAAATTTTAATTCCTTAAATAGATGTGATAAATGAAAAAAACGCACCAAGGAGTTATTCCAAACAGATCATTGAAAAAGATGTCATATAAATTATTTCAAAATGAAATTCATAGAGATGATGGAAATAAATTGAGTAGTGAATTTAAATGTAAAAAAATAAAACTAACTCACTATGTTTGTGTTTAAAAAAGATTCCATGCTATTATTTCCACTTTCAATCTAGTAAATATATTATATTTTATAATTTTTGAGCTGAAATGATTTTCTCCAGCGAACCTTACCTACACCCTTTGCTATCAAATTTCATGAACCAATCACTTAAAAATTCATGGAAGACAATCCTTATTATCATGACTAATATATCGTCATATTATTTAAATCTAATCACTCCCCTCTTTTTTCATCAAAATTTTCATTTGTAATCAATCTCACAGAAATATCCAAACCATTGTTTAACCTCCTCAAGAAACTAATTTTAATATTTATAAATAGATTAATGGATGAGGAAGAGTTGGTTTGGACCTTTACAATACACAAACAACTATTTTTAATGTTTTTATGTTTTTTTATGTTTTTTATGGTGTACAAAAGTCAGATAATAGGTACACACCCATAGAACAATCTGGTTGAGTAGTGAAACAAATCAGATATGGAATGAATGAATGGAAAATAATTGTAGAATGATGATTAATATTATACTAAAATTTATTTATATTATATTACGAAATGAATATTCACACTTTTTGGTTTGGTGAAAAAATGTGTCGAGATATCATTGACATAGTTTTCCCAACAACCACCCACACAAGGGGTATTAATCATCTCAAAGGATTCATAGAGATAAAACCATTTATATCATTGATATAAATATAATTTACAAAAAATGACTCCCCAATGTTTAATTCAAACAAATAATTATTCCATAACAGAGAAAAATTTTCATATAATGTTAAAATAATATAGAATCCAAAACAAGAACATGAAATTTTAGTATGTTCAATTATTTTTTAACATTAAGAAGGGGGAGAATAAGTAAAAAATAAAATAGAGATTCTGAATAAGTGAATAAATAAGAATAAAAATGAATATCCATATAAGCTCAATAATCTAGGGATAAGAGAAAATACCATAAATACAGAGAAAATGGTAATAAAGAAGAAATATGAGGAAAATAGTAGTGAAACTAAGAATGTATCCACCCATAGACCTAGAATATGAAGATTCCTTACCATAATAAATGAGAATGTTAAAAGGAAGGATAAAACATGATGTGTTTCACTGGAATGTTTCTTCATGAATTTGGATTTACACCCCCAGATTCTTTGGAAAATCCTCATATAAGTTATTAAGTGGATACCCATTGATGGTAATACTTTTTCCACTCCTCTCCTAAAAAATGTATTTCACCAAACGTTTAAACAATACTAATAGTATAAGGAACATGAAATTAAGAAAGAAGCTAACCTGGGTAGATATTTAACCATGAATTGTACATGTGGACCTGATCCTCAATATGGAACATTCAATAATGAATCATGTTATCATGGATATCTTTTTTTTCTCTTTATAGATCTAGGATTTCTCATATGAATCTTGTTTAATTTATTTGAAATTTGGGTTCTATAACTTCATAAGTTCACATACATCTGATATATTCACATTAAATTGTTTAATAACCCAATATTCATGGTTTTCTACCTCTAACAGGAGGTGTTGTGCCTTTCCAGACATAATCCTTTATAGTGATAGTCTGATTGGGGTTTTAAAAGATATATTGTATGTCTGAAGTGCCTCATCCAAGAACAAACTCCAATCTTTCCTATTGGATTGTACCATTTTCTCTATGATTCAATTAACTTCCAGATTTGAGTGTTTTGATTTTCCTTTATTTTGGGGGTTATATAATGTTGATTATTTATGAATAGCTTCATACTTAGGAAGAAATTGTTTCATGTTGTGATTGAAAAAATTTGAACCCTTGTCACTAATGATGAATCTCGACATACCAAACCTACTAAAAATCTACGACCTCACAAAATCAATAATAACTCTAGAGTAATCAATCCCAATATAAATTTATTCTGCCCATTTAGAAACATACTAAAATTCTAATTGGATGTACAATAAGAGAAAGGAATTTGGAAATGGCCCCATGATTTCAATTCCACATGCATCAATGATTTTTCAGAATAACATGGTCTGTTGGGGAATTTCAATCCCCTTAGAATTATTCCCTATGAATTAACAATGACTACATGAATTGAAAAATTATGGGTATCCCTATAAAATGTAATCCAATAATATCCTCAGTCAAGTAAATTTCCAGATTTATGTTGAGAGACAAAGTATCCCCCACAATCCAATGTGTAGCAGAAGTTCAAAAGAGAAAAGAGCTCAAGGCCTGGGACAAACCCATGAATATCATAGTCACTACAAATCCTACAGAAATATGGGTCACCCCAATTATACCAATGAGAATAATGCATAATTTTATGTGATTGTGTGGTGCTAAAATCATTGGGGACACCGATTTTGCTAGAAATTTTACAATGTCTGCATATTATGGGTTAAGGTCCATAACATTACAAAGGTTATCACAAATGAAGAATTATCCAATAAGGAGAGATGATTCAACATGGTGGTCTAGTTGTAGAGAAAAAATATTTAAGTGGTTATCTAAAACATTTTACACACCCCAAATATCTCTAATCTCATATCAAACTCATAGATTTGGAACATTGACCATATGAGGTTGGGGACAACTTTAGGTTTCTTTCATGGAAAATTATGGGCAACATGTTCAGAAAACTCAATGACTATAGAACCAAAAATATATAAACTAAATTTTTCCAAGGAAAAAAATATAATGTATTTATTTTTAGTTATTGTGTTATTTACTTGGTCAGGGCCAATGGTACATGAGTCATACACAATGACATGATGATACTTCTCAACACTTTGTAACAAAACTGCTGCTATTAAAAAGAAATATTAAACAAAAATAAGTTTGAAGGGGAGATCCCACCATGGTGGTTGTATAATGGGAGGTGATTTGAGACTAATTTTTACTGAATTTAATGTATCCTCCCATGTTTTATCAAACACAATCTCAACATATTTTTTAATAACTTTGTAAATGGATGTGCGATCTTACTAAATAATTTAATGAATCGACTGTAAAAGCAAGAGAGACCCAATAATGTTCACCCTAGACAAACAAATTTTGGATATAAAGGGGTTGAAATTAATTCAGTTTTAAATTTATCCTCTTGAATTACCTCATTTTAAATTACATTCCCAAGAACTATCCCCCACTCAACTAGGAAATGATATTTCAGATCAATTAATAAAATATCTTTTTCAATGCAGCAACTGAGGACGTAACCTATGTGTTTTAATGTGTCACCAAAAGAATAGAAATATTCCATGAAATCATCTATAAATAATTATTTAAAATTATCCAGTTACATATAAATATTACACAACATATATCACTAAAAAGTACTAAGAGAATTACATAGACTAAAAGGAATCCTTTTATATGAAAATGGTCCAGAAAAACATGTTAATGTAGTCTTTTCATGATCGTTATGGTCTATATGGATTTGGAAATTACCACAATAAAAATCAAGGAAACAATAATTATGTAAGGTTGGGAAATATGGTCCTTTGGTGTGTATTGATTTAGTTGACAGTAGTCATGACAGAATCACCCACTATTTTGCACATTTTTTGGGACCAATTCATCTAATTCATTTGACACTACCATTATTCTTGTTTTTAGGATCAATTTTTACATGGATAACCAAATTAATATCAGATAGAGGATAAATGGTCCCAATAGCATGTAATTTACAGACATCCAATTTTACAACTTCTTGGATATTTAGATTCAACAGATGATGAGATTTTCTTATGGGATTTTCCTTACCCTAAAAAACTATTTGGTATATTCAAATAAATGTGCTAGTCATGAGAATATCTTACAATGTCCATCATTTCACCTTTTCACACTCTCTCAAATGTTTAAGAAGTTCTGATTCCTATCATTTTGAGAGTTTATTGGAAATAATGACATGAAATTGGCCAATACCCTCATGATATGCATGTTTTAAATTTTAATGAATTTGTTTTAATTCTATCACATGTGGTTTTTCGATTGAGGAATGTGATTTAGGAGGAGTGAGGTATGTTAAAAATATATATATTTTCATGTTTATCCAATAAGGATATATAATATATTAAAAATTCATTCATAGAATAATTAACGGTAATTGCTACCTCAGAATGATCACAATCATCACTTGAAGCACAAAATTTACATTTTTCAGAACCCACATAACACTAAAAACATGATTCAAAACAAAAATCATCCATGGGATAAGAAGATTCAAAATGATTCAGAGTATAGTTCGAGGAGATAATTTTGTGTTTTTTTGTATTTAGAGACAACATCCATTGAATATACAAGAACATTGTATTTCCCTTCAACTGGGTGTTTCATTGCATCAAGGATGACAAAATTAGCTTTTCCTACTGAAATTCATTTACAATGTATCACTTTGAACATTGATGATCATATTTTTTGTTTTAAGGAATGGAATCCCATGTATGATTGGAGCATTAACTTGGATTTGGGTATCATCCATCTCAAAAATCTAGAAATCGGTGAGGAAGATGAGATTATTCAAACTTACAAGTACGTCCTTAATCAGTCATGCATGGTACGTAGTGCTTCAGATGGAATGTTTATCAAAGGATCATGTTGGTTGAAGCTATACATCATATTAGGAATTACACAAGTAGTGAGGCATTACATTAATAAAAGATCCTAAATCTAACATATCATCTAAAAATAATGCCTCCCCTATGATACAATACATTGTGAATGTGAACGAATAATTTCATTTGGTTAGAATTACTGGTTGAATCATAGACGAGACATTTCATCATAGTTTGACTTCCTCATTTCTATTTATTCCACCATCTAGGGGTGAAAATATCATTAATAAATCTGTCACATATTTGGATTTGATTAACTACATCTAACAAAGGTATGTTAACTTTCACCTTATTAAATCTATCAAAAATTTCCTTATCTATTACATTAACAAAATTATTCATTAATTTAGAGTCATCGAGAGAAAATATGTGGAATGGATTGTTCTTGGGAATCCTCATTGTTAATTTTTTACCCATTCTATTTTTTTCATTATTATAATATTTTATGAGTAGAGAAAGTGTATTTTCAAGAGGGGGGATACTTGTTTGGTAGTATCAATGGATGAAAAACATCCTTACCACTACGAAGTGTGAAATAACCGACATTACCTTTTTCATTTTTATTATTAACATGTTGGGATGATAATTTTCCAGAACCATTCATCTTTATCTCACTGATAGGGTTCTCCAATTGTCCCACTTGAGTTCATAGGTTTTGAATAGACGATTGTGTGGTCTATTGGAACTGGTGGTTTTGGGTTTTCATTTCCTTCACCATATCCTCAAGTGTTGGTTTAGATTTGGGAGGAGGAGGTGGAGGTATATTTTAATAAGGTGAAGGATAAGACAGTTGTATATTATGGCCTTTTTGATACCAAATATTATTAGGGTAGCTTGAGTTTCCTTCTTGTAGGTAATGTAACACTCGAGACTTTTATAAGAAATATTATGTTTTTATTTTATATAAATCATTAAAATAATCTTTCACTACACACAACACTAGCTTGGCTTGCTTTACACGCAATCGTGACCTTCCTAGATAGCTTGCGTCGTAAGTAATACCGAGTTTCACTAAAAAACGATTTTCTATTAAAATATTATTAAAACTAGCCATTATGAATAGTAATAACCACTTTTTGAAATTTTGTAAATTTTATTTTTCAAAATTGATATCATTTTTGGATTCGGAATATCGAAATTAGCCTAGGGTTGAATTTTGGTATTTTTCTGAAAACATTCAATTTTTGATGAATAGTGAAAACACAGTGTTACTATTTAAAAACCGACTTTTTATTTAAATAATTATTTATTTTACTTAAATTTATTTTAGGTCATAATTTATACACAATACCTATATAATTTCAATGTAATTCATTGGAATAATTTTATAATAATTTTAGATATATAAAAATTTTATTGAACTTTTCACCGCCTTTTACCCACCTCCTAGGAGAATTTGAAAATTTACATAAAACATAATTATACTGCTTCTGTGAGTGGAATTTCAAAAATCCGAGAGATACGGTTGATTTCAGTAAGTAAAGTGTTGTTCAATGTGATTAAAATAATTTTTGGTGAATAGTAACTTTTTACTTTTATTTACAACGGTTAAAAGTAAATAGGTTAATTAAGAGTAAAAATGATATTTTTATTACCCTAACACATGTCTTAATTATATTGGATAAGTGACATTGGAAATTCCCAACTCACATTTTTTTGATATATATATAACTTAAGAATTATAGTCTAAAAAATAGACCATATCGGGTATTTGTCACAAGAAAAAACATGGGGGAATTAACTGTTTTAAAAATTTTCAAATGTTCTGCTCATCTAACTTATAAAATTGCACCCATCTCATCCACTATTAACTCATTTAAAACCAATTGGATCATCCAATAACATCCTAAATAACTTCATAAAATTTAACCCATAATCCTAGAAGCCTTATATTAGAAATAATGTATAGTGACCTAGAATTTTATACATATTAATATATTATTTTAGGAATAAAATACAATCCAATGATTGAAAAATAAATTGTATTTTGAAGACATGGTACATTAAATTGATAAATGGAAGTAGAATAAAAATATTTTTATTAATTTCCAGATTGATATCATTAATTAATTTGAGATCCTATAACTGTAACATATAACTTGGGAAATACATAAACATAATGAATAAGCTAACACCCTAGAAAGGAAATAAACATGGGAAATAAATAATAACACATATGTTATCTGTCTAACATGATAACATGAAAGGTATGGATCATGAATAAAAATAATAATTATAATATATAGAACATGGAATAATATGATCAATGAAATATAAAAATTTAAAAACAATATATAACATGACATACACATGAGTTAAAGCAAACTGCTATGACTATATCACCTAGTGGACAATGTCTCGTAATTGATTATGTTTACAACCTAATTCCATACATTACATATCATGATACTAAAAATTACCCAATTAATTGTAGAAATTGTTGAAAACTCCCATAATAACATGTTCTTGAATATGTGTTTCCTAATAAGAAATCAAACAAAATTTACAAACATTGGGGTTACCCATAAACTGAAATAGGCATCATAATCAAGTTGATTAGGAATAACCAAAGGGTGTATCCTATTGGTATGTATTAAATATATTGGTAAGATATTTTTTTTACATTAATAAGGGAAAAAGGGGAATATATCATGAATAATGATTGCCATTTAAAATTATTAAATGAATTTTTTTTATAAGAATCTTTAGGAATAACCAACTTTAGTGTTGTCTTTGAGAAAATAAAAAAGTTTAATTTAAAATATTAATTGAATAATTATTTGATAAACCAATAAGTTAACTAATATAGTATTTTAAAAAAAAAGTGATTTCATAAATATATTATTGTATTATAATTGTTTATTTTGTTACATCAAAATGGGTTAAATGAAGAATTTTACATTACATGAGCTAGTTTATCAATAGGAATTGAGAGGTGAACCTGTTATAAAATATATTTACCCATAAAATAATGATGAATTTATATATATAAACTTTTTTAGACAATATAAAAGAAACATAAAAAAGAATATTATAATAAAGAATATATATATTAGGGTGAACCAAATTTGAGTGTATTCTCTTGGACATCATCATTTCAGGCCTCCCTAGGTCCTCTTTATGTCTCATCTCACACATAATAAAAATGTAATGATAATTATGATGGTCATTACCTGAGAGAACAATAGAGATTTAGAGAGAATACTTTATATTTTGTCTGAATGTGTTTTGAACAAGAACAAAATATCTCGTATAATCAAACAATATCCATTAATTAATTCATTAATAACATATTATACAAGTATTTGATTAATTATAATTTTATACTGTTCGTTGATGTCCGTTTCAAGGAGTTATAAAGCTCAATTGCATCATTCTAGGTGCATTAATTTTCATGGTTTCATGGTATGTTTACTTGTTTATAAGTATGAAATCTCTTTTTAAAAGATAATATTTCTATATAAGTGTAGTTATATCGTACTAATTCACTATCAAATGTATAAATGGTCCCACATATCATTTTATTTTCTATATTGAGGAGGATTAATTTGATAAAATATTAATGATAAATATATATTTTATTTCGACTATTTTTCATCATAATGAACATGTTTTGTTTAATGTAATATTATGTATATATATTAGTAATAGAACTCTAAACAAGTTATAATATAAATATTTAAATCGATTTTGAACATAAGATTGGTTTTATGAAATAATTTAATGAAGGTAATGTCACACACTGATTTTTAATCCCCTGCTTTGTTTCAAATCATCTTTTGTTTCTAGTTTTCTCTTGGCTTTCAGGTGCTCTCGGTATGAAATTTTGGTGTCTCTTGTGTTTTTGATCTAGGACCTTGGTTATTGGGGGTATTATATGATTCTTTTTCTACTATTTGGTCAAAAGATTGGTATGATGATGAAATGTTTTGGAGTTGGTTTTGTGACACTCCTAGTGGAACCACTTGTGGGGTATGTTGTTGAGGTGGATTATACCAATGTGTTGGATGAGTTCTCAAATGGAAAAGATGATTTTTTGGGACATTTCTACCCTCTAATTGGGTGATTGTTTCCCCTTGGATTCCCCCACAGACCCCCTAAAATTAGAGGGGAATCGTTTGGTTTTTAACGACATGGATACCCCTGCACGATTTTCCTACACAGTTTAGTTGTATTTGTGTAGTTTTGTTTACCATATATGGACTCCATCAAAACCAACACCAAACCCAGACCGTGACAAGGCCCGAAGGGCATTCCGAATCCCTAAGGGCTGGTAAAACTACCCATGTATCATAAAATGAACAATTGGGAACAATTTACATGAGTTTATAAACATACAAAAATAACCAAATGCAATAATCTAAATTAGGATTTTTCAAACAAAACTATTTTGTCGTCGGCTGGGTTTGGTTTCAGTTTTTACCAAGCCCATGAGGCATAGATTGATTTTAAATATATTTAATTATTTCACGATAGAGGTGAAATTTTTTGATTATGAGAGTATTCCTTAATTAATTGATCATTAGAGGTGTTTGGCCTTTCAAGGGCGGACCAAAACATGGAATAAGAGTACATCTTGGTTTATCGGTTGGGTTGAATTTTTTATTTTTTCTTTGTTGTGGATTTTTGGGGGAATACATATATATGGAGGGGGGAAAACATGATTCACGGTTAGGCCGCATGGTTTAATAATCCATGAAGGAAAACCATGAATGTGTTTCTATATCTTTAAAATCTTTTTGTAATTCCCATTTTCCCTCTCATAAATAAATAAAATCCTCTCCAATCATCCCCAATTCGACCATATCATTCAGGGGAGGCCTCCAATATCCCTCAAGCTCCTTTGGAACCCATCTTTGATGGGGTTTTTGTGGGGAAAATCCATGATTTTATCATGTATGTGTTTCATTCCATGATTTCATCAATTTAATTAGGGTTTCATTTTGCTTTAATGATGTTTAAAAATGTCAAGAAGTTATGGTTCAAACATAGGGTTTGATTTTGTGTCTTTTTTGGTGTAATCATAATATTTTAGGTTACTCTTCACATCCTTGTTGTGTGGCGGTGGTGCACATGATCTTTCGAACCAATATTTGAGGGTCTTGACTCAAATGGTAAGTGATTATATGTGTATACATTCCTTAATGAGTTATAATTCTTGATTAACTTATTTTTAATGTTCCTCATATGTTTTTTGTGAAGAAAAATATTATTTTGATGGATTTGGTTAAGCATTTTAAATGTATAGTTTCATTTTAGCTTGAAATTGGGTTCTTTTCTTATATGACTCTTGGGGTAATATTTGGGTTTAATTTTATAACAAGTGAAATTGATTTATTAGAGTTGAAAGATGATGAAAATTCTGGTTTTTTAATTCTTTGGTGTCATGTAGGGATCAAAAGGGGGTTTTGGAATGGTTTTTATGTGTAAAACATTGCTATACTTTTTGAAAGTGTTTTTTAGAAATGTTTGATTTTCATGTGTATCGTTTGTGGTATTATTCGAGGAAAATTTATAACACTTGGGGGTGGATTAATAAATGTTTATAAGGTTTAAAATTCTATTTTGGATTGGTATCGGTTTGATCTTGGTCTTGAATGAGGGTTTTGAAATGGGGTTTGTGTGCAAGACATATTTACACCCTATGGGTTTTTTTTTGAAAATTGTAAATGTTTTATTTGGTTAACAAAAGTTGTAAAATGTCGTATATGCACTATTTGGGTGCGTGATGTAATATAATAATGGGTTTTGAACGATAAAGTGGGGATTTAATATGTCAAAATATTTTTGAATGATTTGTAAATTTCGGAAATGTATTCCTAAATTGTGATGTGGGGGAGAAACATATTTGTGGAATATTTCATGTGAGTTTGGGGAAAAATGAATTTTGAATGTGATAATCGTATTATGAGATATGTGTGTGGGATTTTATGTGATTTTTAATGTCTTGGAAAAGTTTTATAAAATTATTTGAATGATTTGTATAAGTGTTAATGAAATGTGAAATGTGTTGTGGGCTATTTTGGTGTGAGTATGATTTCAAAATGCATTTGAATGAAAAATTATATTTTGTGACTCGTGTGATATACATGGGGGATGTTTGGTTAATGTGAGGTGTGGATGTGGTGTTTTCATGAGCCAAATATTTTTCATGGCTTGCTGAACCTGTTTGATTATAAGATGGAAACTCATGTATCTAGGTGTGTGGATATGTACCAGTATGCTACTTTTCTCGGCGTGTTTGGCATGAGGTTCCTGTAGAAAGATTAACGATGAATAAAATAACTAGACTATGATGATTATGATAATGTGGGACCACTAGGTTATGGGTATGTTCCCTGCTATTGGCTCAAGCATGAGAATGAATATTGTGATGGTTACTCTCGCTGAGATACGAGGTACTGGGGTCACACAATGTTCTAGTGCTTAGGGGTTATTTCTTATTTCATGTGCTCATTGTTTGATTTTTTATTTCAATCGGAATAAGTTATGGTTGGATAGAAAATTTAGAAGCATTGGAATTATTTTTAAAAAGTGTTCATTCTTTAAAATATCTCACATGAAAACTATTTTAGTTAATGTTGCAGTTTTTTAGAAAATTGTAACTTGCACATCAAGTTATGAAAACGTTCATGAATTTCATATTTTAATGTTAATCACATGCAATATCTTAGTGCTGGTATCCTACTAGGCATTGTATCACACCCAACATACACCTTTGGGTGTAATTAGACTTGGTTATTTTTGCCATAGGTTCGGGTACAATTTGTGTGCCAATGGTTCGAGTTTAGTGGTCCTTCACGATGCGTTGTTGTTGAGATGGCTTGAGGGTGTTGCCTATTCCCATGTGGAGGTTCTTGGGATGATCATTTTGGTTATTTAATTTGTTATAGTATTTGATAGTTGTTTTAAACTAGTTAATTATTGTCGGAATTTTTGTAAATGATGCTTTGGTTTGAAAATCCGGATTGTGTATATTGCCTTTTTTGTTTATGTATGTTTCTAAAATTGGGTAAATCATTCCCAAAATTCATTTTATGTTACCTGGAAACTTTTTCCAGCCAATTAGGATTGAGAAAATCTTTTGGGATTTTTCATGGGACATGTTTGCTGCCAGTTTTGATGGAGGCTAGATTCCGTTCTTGACTGGAAATGCAAAAGAAAAATTCATTGTCCACAAAGATGTTGAACCAACAAATAGATAATGTTTTCACTTTCATAATTAAAGGATAAGATATGAGATTTAATGATAAATATTTCTTTGACAAAATAATATTCCATAACAAATACTACAATATTGTAATTAGGACACTTTGTATAGGGGGTAAACGTTAACATTGAAGAAATAATGAATTTATAAGAGAAATATGGAGGAAATTACCTCTTGAATGTTGTCTCCTTGAGAACCTCATTAATGGAATTTGATTTTGAATTTTGTTGAGAAAATAAGATATTGGATGTGGGTATTATTCTTGGGATGTGAATTAGGTAAAATATTGATATGATTAATCTCTTAGAATCTGTAAGGATAATAGGTGGTGAGGGGTGGGATTTATATGTGGGAGGAGGGGAGTGTTTGTGATTCTTATGTTCATTAGTTTATTATTTTGGATCAATAATATTAATAGTGTGGAATTCTATGAATAAATACTATAAATAGATCATGATATTTTTATCCAAATGGTTAATAAATCATTAGTAAATCATATATTACTCAAGAATTCATTTATTTAACATGAGTACCAAAAATATCCATTTTTCAACATTCACCCAATATTCCGCTATTTTAGAAAAATTTTAAAAATAACTCAAACCATTTATCCAAGAGTATATTAAAAATATGGACTCAATTTCATGAAAAATAATTTTATAAATATGAGAACCATAGTTATTTAATTAAAATGAACATTTATTTGAGAAATACAGATTTTAAACTATAATCAGTTTTATGACACTTTGAAAAATTACTATTTTGTCATCAAATAATATTTTAATTATTACAAAAACTAATATTAATTAATGAATCCAATTTATGTAAATAAAATGTGTTGTAAATCATTATATATATTGTAAATGATTTATTAAAAACATTTATGTTTCACAGAAATATAGACACTTAATTTCATATTTTTAAAACATATATTTACTTATACCATGATATCAATATATATCATATTTTCATTTTATAGGTTACATATATAAAATTTTACATTTCCATAGGAGTGGTTACTATTATATTAGTCATATTACAATTCTAAATGGTCATATTACTATTACAATGGTAATGTTACTATTACAACTATTATATTTAATGCACCCATATGGGTTCATTAACTTATATTGATACCATTTAGATAATTCATTGTTCGTCTACATCAATTTAATCTCAAATTTATTTATACTTCCATATTAAAAATTAATTTTTTATTTATATAATTATGATATATAACTATATATTTTTTCATGATTGATTTCATTCTTGTGGACTGAGCATAACCAAATTCTACGATTCTTATTATTTTTTATCTATATTTTTTCCCATAGTAATATTTTTCAGTCTTATAATTTTAGTTACTGAATAATGTATACTTATTAATTTATAAGAATAATATTTTTATTGGGTTCTCTATGTGATTTATGTGTTTTATAAATGAAAAGGTAACATCCATTGATAATTTTATAGGTAATTATATAAATCTTACCTAGGAATGGTATAGTAAAAACCTAAAGAAGATACCTGAATAAGAGGTAATGTTATCAATAATCATCGTTATTTTACTTCTTTATCCAAATCCTTTTATTATTATTATTCTAGGATGATATAATTTCATTAGTATCATACCTTTATGGAGATTGTTTTATAATATCTTCATGACGTAAAACCATCTCCACATCTATCATTTAGGTTAAAAAATAATCATTTGTGTGTACGACAGACTACCGCATCACAAACCCATGTCGTTCAATTTTTTAATTCATATTCGCAAGGTTGGTTATGATGATTTATATAAGGTATAAATATATATTTAATTTAAAAATTAATCTTCCTTTGAATAATTTATATCATATATATTTTTCTATCTTCCATTCCATAGGATACAAGTAACATTTCTTGTGTGTACAATGGACTACCACCCCGCAAACCGATGTGACACATCCTTCACAACATGAAACATAGTAGGTGATATTGAATAATTTTAATTATTATATGTGATATATATTATGTAATTATGATATCCATGTCATATTTATCATTATATTAAGATAATACATATATATATATATCGTTTCGTTTATTTTCTTTTCACTCAACTAAATATGATGACTTCATTACTGCATATGTGGACTACAACATTCAAAAAGAGACACTACTTTTTTTCATCACCAAACAAAATTGATGATATATATAAGAAAACATTGATTTATTAATGATATTTAGTTGTTTATATAAATTTAAAATATCACTTTTCTCTTTTACATAATGTTCATTGGAAAATTGAAAATATTACTCATGCGTTGGTATGACATATAGTCTCCATGATTGTAATGTACTTAATTTTTCATAATCACCATTCCTAATCAGTTTTAATAGTTTAATATATATATAAATATTATAATTATTAAATGATTATTTTTATAGTGATTATATAATTATATAATATGTTCATGAACTAGATCTTTTATAATGAATCAAAAGTGAGAAAACATGGTAATTAAAAAGTGAATCAAAGAAAACCATAAATATTTTTAATGAATATGTGATAAGATGATATAAAATGATGTGATATGATATAAAAAATATTAATATGGTTACGAAATAGTTATATAACTTGTATATAACCACTATATAGGCGTTTAAATAATGATCAATCAGAATGAAATGTAAAGTAAATGACTTTTCCTCAATTATATTCATTGAGGAATATTATAGTGTTATGTACTTAGAATATTTTTTATGGCTTATATATTACCCCATTTTACATTTATTATAACTAGTAATAAATAATTCATTTTATTTTAATATTATATTATATTTATTTAATTTATTCCTATTTTAAGTAAAATTTATCAAGTGGTAAACATTTTCAAAACTAAATTTTCTTCTCAATGGGATATATTACTTCTGTATTAAAATTCAATGATTATGTGTCTAATAAATTTGGGAATCAATTTTTTTATCATGAAATATTTATTTAGATGTAAATTTTCCTCACATAATTAATTAATTTTTCAATTCTCACTTCCATGTTATTATAAGTTTGACAATTTCTTTCACAATTTCATACTAATCGAGATTATTTATTCTTGAATATGTACTAAAGGGAAATATTTCATCATTTTTAATTATCCATATAATTTTCTTATTATTTGATTACTTATAATATTTCCATGTAATTCTACCCTTTTCTTCCATTTATTACTTCAAATGTTTTATAATTTTTCTTAAATAATTTGACATCATTTCTCTCCCCATTTTGAAATTTGTTTATCCTTAAAAAATTGATTGCTAAAAATGTTTTCTAAAATTGTTTTTAACTCTCCAAAATTATTTATAAAGGGACAATTTTATAAATTTCTTCTCTTAAAAAATTTAATGGAATTAAATTTCATTTTAAAAACAATACTTCTTTTCCTTTTACCAATTATTTTAAAAGATATATTCTTGTTATTTTCTGAACATGGAAATTTCCCAACATTATTACAATGAAAAATGAATGCTTTTATTTATTTTATGGAATGTGTAGAATCAACCGCTTTGACTTCAATAATTTAAATTAAAAATCTATTTATTTTTTTACAAGTATTTTTAAAATTATCTATTTTTAAAAGTGATTTTTAATGTAATGTTTTTTCAAATTTTTTTAAAAAAAAATGATATTTTCATAAGTAATGTTTTTAAATATTGATTTATAGTATTTATATTTATCAATTAAAACAACCCATTATTCTTAATCCAAAGGGTATATAATGTATTGATTCCAACCTTATTCTTACTTTTGATGGTTTAATATTATTTTGACCGAGGATTATAATAACATTCACCTCATTTATTCATTATTGTAATCCTTATAAACATATTGAGGTATTCACATTACATTACATGTTAACGTTTCCTTAAATATCCATATTATTTATGGTTGATATGTTTACTTCCAAAAGCATATATAATATTTACAATTTTTTTACTTTTATAACTACTTAATCAACTATGGATGCATTGTTAAATCCATATATTTTCTCAATGTAGATATTTTATGTTAATACCTATTAACTATTGAATTAAATATATTATTTAATATATAAGGAATTATTTGGACATGAAGTGATTGATGGTTCATAAATTAATATATAATCTTAATGCATCGGTTTGTAACATGAAAAAATTATTTAAGTTAGCATTAAACATGTTTTAACCTGTATTTTAAATCGTATTGTGAATGGTCAAGATAATAGAGGTACCATGTGCCAAATACATGATTTCTAAATAATTATGAATTACTATAATTAATATTTCAGTTTTTTATCTAGGATAATTTCACTATGATATTATCTCTAGATGAAATTCGATTTTAGTTTATTTTTTATATGGACTGTGTGTTTTGTTATTTATCCTTCCATAGAGATAATATCATGACATTTCATGTGGTCATGATATTTAAATTTAATGTTTACTTGGTTATTTAAATGTAAATGTTTTTTTGTGTATTTATTCATGATATCAAATGTTTTACTTAACCATTATTGACAATTTGTTAATACCCTTATTTCATTTTCCTTCCCAAGGATTCATGATATTTATTATTATTGATATGTAAGAATATTGTACAGGTAATAATGATAATCTAAAAATAAAAAAATCATGTTGTTTTTATTTAAATGTAATGTATGACTTCATTTTGTTTCTATTTTTCCAATGATAATAAGTAGACTATCCTTCTGGAATGCCATTCAATGTATGTTCTGTAAATATATTTAAGAAGCCACTAGCTCCTGGATACTAGGGTTAAGGATTATACATCATGATTCTTCATTTTATTTACCATTTATTTGAATTAATTAATATTTTTATTTTCTATTAAATCTAAACATCACTGGTATATGTCCACACCCAAATATATCCCAGATATATTTTCAACAAGACACCAAGATTTCACTTATGTGCTCTACCTATCGTAGCTTACCACATATGATAAATACACCAATTATCTAATGTTTATTTCCTTTTATTAGGTCATGTATATATATAATCAAGGATAATGTTCCATTCACTTATGATAGATAATAATTTTTTTCTCTAATATATCTTATTAACACTCTACATCCCATTAAATCCATCTAATCATTCTCATCCATCATCCCGAAATACATCACTAGTTCATTATAAAATTTAGTGTGTTACACTTAAATCATTTATTCAATTTATAATGAGTTACCCATTGGATATAATCCCAAATATGTAGGATCCACGGTGTATAAGTTTTAATGATATCCTGTTGATAATTAGTTCATAATTCTTAGGAAACTAAGTGCGCCAACATTCACTCAAGAAACTAATAATTGACACTCCAAACATTTGATAATAGCTCTTTAGAAACAATTAGCTATACCTAAGTACAATTAAAGTGACTTATATATACCATGCCTACAGTATTTTGTAATCTACTACAATATTTCACTACATATGTGTAAAACCAACACAAAAACATTTATAACAACCATTACCTTTTCCATTATAAAACACCCTAAATATATGTAATTATTAATACACTTATGTGTTTAAATAATAAAACAAATTTTTAATTGATTAATGACCTCAAAGGAACCATAATAGTCTTATATGCATGACCATAAAAGGAAAATAATTTGACATGGATGAAAAAACATAAAAAAACAAGATTAGTAAACAATACATGGAAATAAATAAACTAAAATAGTCCTAGAAAGAAGGCCATAAAAAGAAAAATAATTACTCCTCATCAAATGAACATTAAATAAATATAATTGGACATGGTTTTATAAACATAATAGATTCAAAAAATTTCTATATACATAACCTTAAAATGAATATAATTTTTCCCAGATGAATGCCCTTAAAATTAAAATCATTGGTTTGTATCACATGAACATACAATATATAATATGACACATTATATACAACTAAATTAAAGTACCTTGATTAAATTTATAGGGATATATTAGTCACCTCTTTCATGAGATCAATCCAAAATCATAAATCCATCTACCTCCCTAGATAGTGAAAAATTCTTAGGTCAACAGCTATATGAATTTACAATGTAATATAACAAATCAATGATGAAGAATATCAAAAACATCTCATACACATTCTTAGTGAAATTAGGGTATTAATTGATAACTATTTCATAATAGGAGTAATTGAAATTATCATTGGGGTGGATTTAATTAACATATAATACATCCAAAATTTATTCTCGTACTAGACAACAACATCCTTAGTGGGATAATTCAACCTCCCAACCAATTTATTAAAATATAAAACACCTTATCCACTAATAATTATTTTATCTGACAACAATCCATTATAAATATGTTACATGAAAAAAAATCAAATAGGGGGTATTGGGTAAAATGTCGTTTGATGATGATATTTCTCAGAAGTATTCCCTCCTTAATTTTTACCCACTGAAAAATAATATTTTATTTTCCACAAGTTTGTCTCCCTTAGTGGATTAAAATATAGATATTTTTTTCTTTTTTATAATGTTAAAGTATATTTAGTTATTTTTCATGAGTATTTATATGGAATTGAAAATTCTATGAGAAGAAGATTCATGAAGAAAGAATATCAATATGGTACCCAAACCTAGTTTAATTCGTGTTTACATCTTTATTCCATGTTAATGTTTTTACAACAAATAACACTATTATGAGATTATAATCACAAAGTATGAACCTAAAATTTTCAATGTGGAAAAAATATAATAAAACACTTTTTATTGAACACTTTTTTTCCTAGATTGTAAATTTTTTTAGTAATCCCTAAATAAAAACATACAACCATGAATAAATTGTTCTCATAACTCAAAATCATGAAAATAATTTTTAAAAAATTGAATCAAAGGCAACTATAATGTTATTAAATATTATCACACCATAGTTTTACAAAATGGGTCATTATATTCCACATAATATGAAGTAATAAATTGATTGGGAATTTTTTTTTAAAATTTTAGATAACGAAACCAAAATATAAAAAATAATAAAAAACATTCATTTGAATGAAAAAATTCTAATAAAATGATAATTAATCAATAAAAATGATATAAAGTCACTACTGAAAACACAAAATTAACTCCCAACTTATGAGCATTAGAACATAAACTACCAGGGATGATTCAATTGAGGTATACATAATCAAAACTTATTTGATGCTTTTATGATGTCTCAACATATTATAGTAGAATGAATTCCTACTTTATATCTATATCTTATAATTAATGGGAAATTTCTATATTCTATTTTAAAATAATTGATAGATATTGTATTTAACTATCACTATTATAAATTTAATGATATAAAAAATGAAATATAATACTTTTTTCGATAGTTAATATATTTGAGAATTAAATATTACATGGGTTATTCCATCAACTGAGTTAATTATTTTACACTAGTTACCTCATAGTTCTACATCAGTTTGTCATTGAATATCTGAAACATGTATTCTATGACAATTCTCAACACCCACCACGTCATAGATTTCACAAGACTAGAGTATACACATGAGATAAGGTGTTGAATTATGTGTTCCTAGTCTATTACCAAATTCCAAAGGTCTTTATAATCTCCAAACACAATCTAACTTTCAATACATCTTACCTGCTAATATAAATGTAAATATTTTTAATATTTTCCCTGGACACATATAACACATGTCAATATTGGATATATTGAGGAGTGGTAAATGGTATTTTTAAAATTTTTATTCATATATGGGTGAAATAATCCTATCTATGTTTGGGATAAACTGATATATACATTTTACAATAACATCCATCTTTGATTATATCTGACTTGGTATTGTATTATCCTATAACTTAGTGTGCAATGAATATCCTTATATTAGGATGTATTATGTACTAACAGAAATCAACCATGTTTACCAACATAACAAGAAATTTTCATCTTACCAAATAATCATAACGATATCTTCTAATAGTGTTATATTGTAATATGTTTTCCAAGAATAAATTATTCTTCCACAAGTTGAGACTTCTATATAATTGTTTATATGTGAAATTTTCATCTAGTACATTCAGTTGTGAAATTATATCAATTTTATCAATCCAATAATAACACATCCAAGAGAAATTATCTTCTTTTATCTTATCCTAATTCAATAATCATTGGGTTTTTTCACACTAAACATAAATAAAATTAATCTCTGATGTTATTTATCCTTCTTCTTTATCATTATTATTTGACTCAAATTTTCATAATAATAGAATCAATTAAATTTCATCAAAAATTATTCAAATAATTTCTTTTTCATAAACAAAATAAATAATAGGTTTTATAAGAATTGAACATTCAATATAGTTTATGTACCTCATCTAATATATTCTTAAATAAATAAAATAATAAACTTGATTATCACAAGTTTTTAATTCTTCATTTTTATTCAGATAATATTTCATCAAATGACTAGTATCTAGGTTTCTATTATTTTCACTTTCACCAATACAAAAATATTTTTTTGGAATTATTCTATATCATTATTTATTTCAAACTCTATTTATTTTAGTCAACATTTTTTATTAAATATATTTATATGAATATTATTTTCCTAAATTATTTATTAAAATTCAATGATCTTGGAAAATCATTATAATTCAGGCCATCCAATATGAATCATCCTACACAATTTATAATGTTATTAATTTCTAATATTATAATTTAAAATCCCCACCAATATTTTCTATTATCTTTTGATTCAAATCATACAAAAATTTATGCATAATATTTTCTTCATAGTACTCAATGAGAACACCTACATTTAATGTTTTTTTAATTAGGTACCCTTTTGTGAATGATAACCTTTTACCCATTTATGTTCAACTTTTTGCATGTCGTGAAATTGTAAAAATTCATATTGAATAAAAATCACTTATTTTGATTTTTATTGATTACTAGTTCACTATTAATTTAAAAGTTTCATCTTATGATTCATAAAATTTATTCTAGAAAACTAAAAACATATCTCTTTATAGATATTTCAACATTATCAAATATAGAAATTTATATATGATATTTCATATCTCATGTATAACTCCACTGACAAAAGAATAATGTATAATTTTCATACCTATGTATAATTCTTCATCAATACACTGAAAACATCTTAATTATTACTTTTATTCTAGAGAGAGTATAACATATAATTTTCCTTTTGAAATTAAATTTCAAATTTAATTCCTCTAGAAAAAATACATTATATAATATAAAATATATTATATATTAATTACATTAAGAAGTTTCCACTTTAGGACTATTGAAATATGTTATGAATACTGAATATCTTTTGGTATGATGGTTTTTGTTAGTAAAAAATTCAACTTCATCCATCATTAAATATTACACATTTAAAAAAAATTAGGCATCAATTTTTTTAAAAATATGTCATCTATTCCTCTTATATTATACACAATAAAAAATATCAAATGATTTGACAGGTATTATATAAATTTTCTATCTATTTACAATAATCCTAGTTATTATCTATATAATAAATTACAAATTCCATTCTAATGAGAAATATTTTAATTATTCCTCTACCATAGATAAATGTTTAATATAATTGAGTAAAAATGTTATAAATCCACCTTCATTTGAAAAAATATTATGCAATACACTTTTTTTGTCAATATAATAAGTATTATGACAAATATATATTACTTATGAAATAAAACCATACTCATTCCATATCGTTTCACTTTTTTATCACATCTCTAAAAATATCTCCTATATGAACAAATACCCGATGTATAAAAAAATCCGAGACATATTTATCAGGAAATTTAACAAATATATCAAATAAGATTATAATAACTTCTAATAACATCAATGAATTCTAATGTAAAAAATAAAATCTCAAATTATTATAGAGATAATTTTAAATTATCAATATGGGTTGGAATATCATCAAATCATCTCCAATGTTTTCCTTGAGGACAGATAATATTCTATAAGTATCACCATCAGTTAAAATAAAAAAATTAATTTCCTTTTAATATAAATCATCATTAATCCCCACCCATATCTCACAATCATTGATGATATTATATTTCATGATCTATAATCATCCGCATTAAGTAACACATTACAAGATATTAAATACATAGTGAAATAACCACTTAAACATTATTTTTACATGATATAAACATGTTATATTCAATGACTATATATATATGTCTTCGAAATAACTCCTAGTAAATAGGCCACCATTAATTTTCTATTTTCGTAGATACTACATTCCGTAAAAATTAATACTTAATATGTTTTTTATGAATGGAAAATTGAAAATTAGAATTTAAACATTCTACATATAATTTTTTTAAATAGTTATTCAATTATAATTGTTCAAATCCTATTTACTAATCAATGTTTAGGTAGAATGTTCGTCATTCTCAATCATCCAATTCTCATGTTTAAATCACTTCAACCTTCCTAACAATAAAATAGATATATAAAACACAATTTCATCATAAATAACTCACTTGGGAACATCTTCATCTTCTAGTATCACATAATTCATATCTCTATCATCTCCTAACTTAACTATATATTTACTTTACTTCAAACTGATATATTTGGAAAATGTTAATCAATTCAATTAACTTTTTAATATTTATGTTCATCATAGGTGAACCACTAATTCATCATCAATGATTTATTCCAATCGTCTTTTGTAATCCTATGAAATTAACTTGATTAAAAACAATCTACAAATCCATCATAATTTAGGGAAAAAATATAGACTTCTTTAATCCATTAATCTATACTGACTTAACTAGATGAAATAATGTTGGTGTCATGGGAACAATAAAAAATATGTATTAAAATGGAATCGTAAAATAATATATGGTTGAAATTTCACTTGTAACTACTATGAATCAATGGTTGAAATATTTTGGTATATTAATAGAATATATAAAAAACATTTCACAACATTTGTTTAATGGATTACTTTAGTCATCCCATTAAAGATTATGGACTAACAAAAAAAACCCATGTGAGGGATATAAATCAAGGCCAGTGGCACAACATAATAATTATAATATTAATAATAATTTAAATATTAATTATGATGAGGAAAAGGTCACATAATTAAAAAAATTAAAATTTTAATTAAATGAAGATAAATTAATGTAATTAAACTGTATAAAAGTAAACATAGATATATTTTTGAGAAATTTATTTATTAATGGATTATTATTCCAATGAATATTATATGAAAATAATCGAATATTAATCATGATGAATTCATAAAAAATATAATTTCTCTCGTAATAAAAAATAGATATAAATTTTAAATGAAATGCCTACCATTTATGTCGAAATTTGAAATTACTCAGTCTCATCAATCCATCATGATTGATCAATGAACAATACTTATTTATTATTTTTGTTGAAATTATTATTTAATTTCTATTAAACCATTAAAATATTTCCCCTCTATACTGGGAATTATTTCACTCACACTTGTAAATGTATTTAAGTGATGTTATACTCAATTTGGAAACATGAACATATATTCTTATAATCATTTTATATCACTATTTTTTCAACTCATTTGAGAAAATATAGTGTATATCAAGATGGATTTTTAAATAGTTGTGCTCTTGATCATTGGTATGGTTATTCTATGTCAAATATATGATCAGAATGGGTGGGTTCTATAATTAATTATAATTCATAGATAAGTGTTTTTAGTTCAATAGGAAATATTATAAAAACGAATTCCAGATATCATAAAGTCATTTTTATATCAATCCACACATTAATTCAAACATTGAAAATGGTTCTCTTTCCATCTGAACCTTTTTTCCTATTTTTACAAATTTTTTCATTTTTACACTCTTTACATTTCTGTATTATTTAAATAAAATAAAAAATAAAAAATATTCTATCATAGATATATAAAAATTATTTTCATCTCTTTCTCATATAATTATATAAAAATTTCAACCAAAAAAACATTATATCCCATGAACCAATATAATTCCTATTTTTTTATTACATAATCATTGCTATTTACATTAATTATGAATACAATATTGGTGAAATTAACTTGAAATTAAATATGGATTATATATGTTCTCTTATAATCATTATAGATTATATGTGGGAACATTTTTTATGGTGGACAAATTGTGACACAACGGATTATTTAAATAAAAAATAGCCTTCATTATTCACATAATTAAATTCACATATAGTATTATAATATATGCTACTGTGATTTAATTGTTTTTTGGAATTTATGATGATTCATCAATGTATATGGTTATTGGAATAAATATGATTAAAACTAAAAAATATAATCATGTAAATGCATAATAAAACTGTACTTTTTAGGGGACCCTTTGTTTTATACAAGATTTTAATTTACTTCAATGTTTAATTTAATACAAAAGAATAGGTTTATATATCTAGTCATTTGAATTTGTTCCATAAAATGAAAAGAATTAAAATCTTAAGCTATAATATAATTTAGTAGTGATATTAAAATATCAATCAAATGACAACAAAAAAATTAGTGTAATAATTAAATAAAAAAATTATGAACACAATAACGTGAAAAAATATAAATGAAAAGTAATGTTTTCATATCCCACTATACATATATTTTATAGTTTATAAAATTAATGAAAATATTTTATATCCCATTATAATAATAACAATAGAAAATAAATATCAAACTGGATGGAAATAAACAAACTATGTATATTTATGATAAAAATATATTGATGGATTACCTCATGATCTAGACACTCCCTTTATATTTCTTAAAATAACTTCACTAATTTTCCACACCTTAAAAAAATAACTATTTTCTATTCATGATTTTCCAATACACTATTTATATTTTCCCTCGATATATACGTATTAGATGATATCCACTTGATGATATATATTGTATAAATAGATAATTTGAAGTTCTACCAATACTTTGTATACTAGAAGATAGGAAGTCATTTTACCCTAATCACCTCATCATGATTCCCACATAAAACCATAAGGTACATCTTAATTGAAAAAAAACAAAGCTAAATTTAAATTTAACAATGTATGAAAGGAAAAATCATATTAGTTTGGTTAAACGATTCTATTATATATCTATTAGATAAATGTAGATACATACCATATAAAATTGAAGAAACAATAAATCAAATTTAATTATCCTAGGAGATAGAAATATTAAACAAATTATATGTAACGTAGTAAATGTACCATTAAACCTATACTAGTGGTCTCTACATACCTATATTATTTACCAGTAGATCAATGTGTTACTCCACCATCATAAAATCTTGGATAACACACCAATGATATGTGTTGACTATTGATGTATACTAAATATTTGATAAGACTACTATAGATTGTGAACCAGGATACAAAACAATCCATTTGATAAAAAATTATGAAGATAAGCATCCACTACATGTCATATACATAACTAATTTTATTACAATAACACATTAGATGATATTTTAATATAATAAGTATTCACCTACTATATGTTATTTTTTCATTACTATAATCAATGGGACGAAACATTTCCTAGTTCAATACATCTATTTGTAATCCTCTAGTGAACTGATTTATTTTTCACATACAAGAAACTTCCCACTATAAGACAGATTGAAGGAACCTTAGGTATCTCTCCAACAATTTCAAATATATTTTCCACATACATAGTAATGGTGGTTAATGTTTTCATTTCATTTTTCTCACCAAAGTACCATAAAAGAAGAATTATGAGTCTAACATTCTTAGAAAAATATATTTCTAAAATAACCTTCTAAATTTTTTTATAAATTTTTTTAAAATATAATACAATTTTCTCAATAATGGTTGGGATAAAATAATATTTCAAGTCAATATATTCATTATATTCAAGAAACCAGATATTTCAAATCAAGGGAATCCCACATTTACTATTCAAGAACAAGACTACACCATCTTAAATATTTTGTAACTCCATTAATGATTGTATCAACCATAACAATCCCTTATATACTATTATTATATTTAGATAAATAAATTTGATTTTCGAAAATTAAATAATTTACTGATGATATTAAATCCAATTGACTATTATTTATTTATACATTAGAATAAACCCTTTGGTTCTATTTTATCTATCTAAATCCATTATTCGCTCATCATAAAAAAAATTAAATTTATCATTCACAAAAAATAAAAAAGGATTCATGTTTTGATATATTCATATATAGGGTAATCTATTTCACTAAAAAAATGTTCCCCACCTAGATTAGAAATGAATTATAACACCCCTCCTAAGGTAATTTAAAAGTTGGATTGTGTACATATCATTGAATATATAAGAATTCATATCATTGATGAAAAATAATCTTTCTCCATGTATGCGACCTTATCAAATTACAAAAAATATTTCTCTTTGAATAACATCATGTGTCCATACAAATATTTTGAAATTTTCTAACACATTATAAAACATTTATTGACGACCTTCTAGATGATTTCCATTAAAGATAGGGCCGATGTAATAATACTCCTAAAAATAATTTTTTATCATATATTTTTCTTTATAAATCTTAATAGACCAACATTTATCTAATTATAAATCTTTTTAATGTCTATAATAATAAGAAAATTTTCATCTGCACTGAATAAAATTATGATGAAAAATCCATCATCTCGTACCTTCCAATAAAAATAGTGTTATCCATTAAATCATAAAAAATATTATTCTCCATGAATTCATCACACATATGATTCTATATAACAATAGACAAACTCATGATGTAAATAATTTTATTCATATTACACAACAGATAGTAGTTTTTTTCAAAACTTATCGTTATCTTCGTTTAAATCACTTCCTCTATATATCCATGAAATAAGGATGTCTTTATATCCATTCACTCAAGGAATCAATTAATATTTAAATCTATTATCAATATACATGGGATGGTATCATAATTATTTATTAGCCATAAGATCTCAAAATATTCAATTATTACCTTATTATGAAATGCATTCCCTATAAATGTTTCATTATATATATTTGGATAGACACCTTCCTTTCTGAAGGGGAAAACCATAAGATAATATTTCAATGACAATTATATGGTATTTACACTACCCTAAATATACTCACCATTTCACCCTACTTTTATAATGAAGTAATATGTTTTCTACCCAAAGATTGAACACCACTAAAACATATAATTATAGTCAAATAGACATATTGTGTTGCATCCTTGTTAAATTTTAATGACCCAATGTTTTATCAATGAATATTATTTACATATAATTATGTATTATAGAATAATTCATATAAAATAACATAGATATCACAATACATACCCTAAAAATGAATAATAAATGTAATAATAGATATTTATAGAAATTAGGTAACCAAAACTAATGGAATTGTAACTAGTCCATTGCAATAGTAATGTGATAATTAAGAATAGTAATCCATTTAATAGAATAGTATCTCTACCATTGAATGTTTAAATAATTTTTTTATCGTATAAATGATAATATGATATATTTATATCAGAAAATATGTAAATAAATATTTTTAAAAATTAAAAATTATGTATTAGTATTTTTATAAGTCGAAAATATTTAATTACAATTTTATAGAAAATATAATGCATTAAAATTATTATTAACTTTAGAAAACATATTCATAAATTAATATTTTGTTGTTCTATTATTATAATATATTTTTATGGGACCTTAGTTAACTCACGAAACTATTATAAAATCATTTATACTATTAATAGTCATATTTAATAAAATAATTTTTTAAATTTTTTTAAAAATAAAATTTATCATATTTATAAAAAAAATCTTCAAATTTTCTGAGTTTTTGAAATTATAATGAGGAAATATTCCAAGAGGTGTTTTTAGGTAATTATTTAAAATACTTCAATTTTCAAGAGACTAGTAAAAATTCAATTTTTAACATAATTGGAATATCTTAAATTACATCATTCGTTATGAAATGGTGAAATAATCCTTCATATAACATTAGATTAAGAAATTGTATATTTAATATAATAAATGGTTCTTTAAAATACAATAAACTCTATTTTCAAACCTAAAAATAATTCCAAAACCAAAAGGAAAAATTGATTCTGTAAAATATTATTTTTTATTTCTTTCCACATTCCTTTTTAATAAATTCAGGAATTAAAATTATAAATGGAATATAAAGTCCAAAACTTATTATATAATATTAATATATGATTTATAATGTCACAAATTCACTATTACATGTTTTAAATTCCATATATTATCTAATTGGATATTTTATTTTAGTAATACCCCCTCCTCGAGTATAAATAACTCATCTCTCGACCCTTATGAGACCACTCATACCACCCATTAAAATCCTAATATGTACCCTAACACTCCCTCAAATGATCTTTAGAATACATAAAGATGTTATAGAGAAATCCAACAATAAAAAATGATTTATTGTATCATACAAGAGAAGCTACATCGAGGAGGGAGTTAGTCGCTATTAACTCTTCCCTCTTTTCTTATTATTTTTTCTTTTTAAATGCTCTCACATTAAAAAATATATTAAAAAATATTGATTATACATTAATTTAACATTATAACAAATATTTTACCAACTTTAATTATAAAATTTCTGTCAAATATAAATGTTATACTTCACTTTCCCACTCTTTTGAAAATAACTTGTTAAAGGACTATTAACCACATAAAGAGACATTGCTATGAAAATTCATATAACCTCTTAAATGGATCGGTAATATGAATTTTATAGGATATATAAATATTTAATTAAATTTATTATTTTATAAAATAATTAATTGTACTAATGTATATATTATATTTAATAAAATTGAGAAATCATTGAAAATCGAGATATTTTTACGTAACACATGATATCAAAATGCTTCAGTTTCATCAATGGAAATTGAGAAATATAATGAAATGACTATAATTGATAAATATTTTTAAAAAATGACTATAAATACCATTATGATCAGTTTCTTATTAAATTTATTTATTATTCAGGAGGATCAAATGTAATGAAATTAAGTGGGAATTACAGTAAAGGTAATTCTCGAACACAACTCCTCTTGCTGGGGATATACCTATTTCACCCAATTTTCATTGTAGATATTCTTTCAATGTTATATAAAGATAATTTCTTTATAATTATCATATATTTTCTTGGATAAACATGTTTCTAATATAGTTTTATGAAAAATAGCATGATTTTCAAAAAGAACTCTTCTTTTTGGAAACACATCTATTATTTCTATTTATATTGTTTATCCTTCCGAAGATATTGATACCAAAAAAAATTCAGTTTGGGAGGACTAATTTATATTCAGGAATGTATGATATTTGAAATTTAACCGATTTATTTCCCTGATTTATTTTATTTCAATTATTGATATAAATTCTATGTGGAATGCACGATAGTGTAAATGTTATGATGGGATGGACACACCCAAAATTATATAGCACATGAAAGTGTTATGATGTGATAGGTGTACCTATAATTATATATCACTATAATGCACTAGGTAATATGATGTATCTCCTAAGATAATGTTAAATAATAATGTTGGTTGACCATTAAGAAACTATGTTTAATTTTTATGCATTTCAACATTTTGAGACATTATTTAATGCTTCATCTCATGATTAAGAACCTAAGACTATGTTATGATAATAATAATTATGTTCATCCCTTGTTATATTTATTCATGATCTTATATACCATCTTACATTGATCTTATCTCTCTCATTTCATTGATGTATATCCTCTAGTGATTAATTCTTCTAAGGACATTTTGAAGGGAACTAAGAGGCTTGGGAAGTGAAAAATAAATAATTCTTTTGTTTTATTATGTAAAATTTATGAATTGTCCTAATATTACCAAAACAATAAATATTTTATCATTTATATGTAACAATATTATGTTTTTTATATTTAAAATGATGTAATAGTAATGTTAGAAAAAGAGGTTCTCTATAGTTGGTATCATATCATGGTATTGTGAATTTGGGAATAAGGGTTATAGAGTCCTATTGACAACACATAGTATGTGAATGAGAAAATTAAAGAACCCAATAAGATTTTTTTAGAAAAATGTTAAATATAGGTTTCCCACAAGTTATTCCTTTATAGTAAATTTCCCAATGTAATAAATTATTTATTCATGAAATGTTGACTTATGTTTTGTTCTAAACTTTCATATATTAGAAAATGGTGGGAACCAAGAGAAACCCGGACAACGACCTATATAAGGGACAGTTAAGTGATTACACAAATGACATACCCTGTTCCTTGGGAGGAGGGGTTCAAAATTTCAAGGAATTTATTACCCAAATGTCTAATGTTTTGAAAAATAACCTAAATAATGTAGAACACCCTCCTTCACATAAGAGGGGTAAAATGGATATCGAGTGCTTCATCCAAAATAACCCCTGATGATTCAGCGGATCTTACAATCAACAAGTCTTGTAACAGTGGGTCAACTCAATAGGGAAGATATATTTTTTTATTCTCTATTTTGAGATTAAGAATGCGACTATGGTCTTTTATATTTATACGGGGAGGCCAATCAATGGTGGGATCTGATTAAGAACACCATGACGAAGGATAAAATTGGAGAGATAGAGTGAGAAGACTTTAAGATAATGTCTCTTACCATGTATTTTCCCTAAAATCATTATAGCATTATTATATATTATTCATAGAGAAAATGTAACAAGAATATACAATTTTCAAGGTCTAAAAAGTAAATATGAAAAAAAAATCAATGCATACATTGAGTATTTTAATAAAAATAGATAAAAATAGATAGATTATTTATTATATTAAAAAAACCTTGAAATCCATTATAAAATCAATACTTTTTGATTTATGAATATGATTTTTGATTTTCGACCAAATTGGATATAGAGATCCGAGAACATTCACATGACAATGGTGAAAAGAAATGAAATATGGAGTTTCAAACAAGGGGGTCTAATGAAAAATGCGGAAATAAATACCAACCACCCACATTTCAAAAATTTACAATGAACCATCATGGTAACTATCTAAAAGTGGTGGGGAAATGATATAAGTGTGGAGGATAATCCCACCAATTCCATATATGTCAAATAGATGGAAATAAGTTAGATGATATAATGGAGGAATGGAGGGAACCACCCTTGGAACAATGCTGCAACTATAGGGAGCAAGGGAACTATGAAATCATGTTACTAAACCTATAGTCTTTGATGTTCAACATCATCATCATCTAACAAAATATAAATGAAAAAAAATGAAAGGATTTTTTAATCACTACTAAAAATGTAGAGAAATAAAATGAATTCAAAAAAGGTACACATTATATTCACTCATGAATTGAAAATGTTTTATTTGATTATGGTTTTATGAATTATTTTATATATTGAGTTTTTAAAGAACTATTGAATCAAATCACTTATTACATGATGTATATATATCCATAAGAACACCTAGTGGTGTGATCATTATAACCAAAGTGTTAGAATATTATCTTATTAGAGTATGTGGGATTATTTTCCTATAAAATCTCATGATACATTAATTTTTTGAACTTAATCATTTACATGGGATGTATTAACTCTCATTTTATAGATATAACCTAAAATTTTTGGAAAAATAATATGTTTTCATATTCTAAACCATCCCATGCTACTCTATAAAAATTAAATAATATTATGAACATCCTTTGGAAAATCGACAAATGATGTTGGTTTTTATTCCCTGTGAAAAATCATACCTATCTAAATTCGTTGAGTAAAAGGAATGGATAAACCTAGTTGAATTTCCATTATGAGGGAATAAAATGATTTATTTCCCAAAGTTACCCAAAAATACCCCAAATCATGAGGAAGAATTCTCAATATAACACCAACCTGAAGCTACCCATATCAGATGATGACGATATAAGATGTCCCTTGTCAAAATGGGGGAGTTAAAGAAGATGATGCTAGAGAATTTAAGAAAAGTGTTTGTCTTCCCTAGTGTATCACCTTGGGTTGCACCATTTTTCTTGATAAAGAGTAATTTTGGATCAATTCTCTTGTGTATCAACTTCGAGGAGCTCAAAAAGATCACCATAAAAAACAAGTATCCTCTTCCAAGTATTGATGACTTATTAGACATGCTATGAGGAGCTCAATACATATCATAATTGAATCTTCATTATATATATCATCAGCTAAATATGATGATGTAATATATTCACAAAACCGCCTTCCATACAAGGTATTCACATTATATGTTATGGTGATTACCATTGGACTTACTAATATCAATGTAATATTTTGGTATTTGATTAATGTTGTATTTGGACATTACCTGAACACATTTGTGGTAGTGTTTGTTGATGATATTATTTTATACTAAAAGTGTAATGGGAAATATTAAGAACATATTTATTGTGTGGGAGACATGAAATAAAGATATATTGTACTCCAAGTTCAGAAATTATTACTTTTGGATGAAACCGGTCACATTATTGGGATATGTGATCAGAAGTGATGGAATTTCATTAGACCCTTTTAAAAAACAATTGAAGAACGGTCCAGAACCTCTAGTGTCATGCAATTATATATTTTTCATGTCTCAACATGGTACTATAAAATTTTTGTGATAAACTTCTAAAATTTTCAATCCATAAAACTAACGTAATTAAGAAATGAGTCATGTATATCTGGATGGAAGAATTTGAGGAAATTTTAAAGGAGTTAAAGAGGAAGATGATAACTGAAACATTACTCACATTTCCAAAAAGTGGATAAAATGTTATGATATACAATGATAATTCAATGAAATATTTGTTTAAGTACTCTTACAGAATAAAAAATTAATAGCTTATTCTTGAAGACAGTTCATGATCCTTGATCAAAATTACCCTACACATGACCTGTAGTTTTTATATTTTAATTTTTCATTGAAAATATGGCGACAGAGGCTCTATGGTGAGAGGTGTGACATATAAACCAATAAAAAGAATCTAGCATATATATTCACACAACTGGAGCTCCACAGGCATTAGTGGATACTATTAACGAGAATTAAGGACTAGGATTTCTATATTCACTATCACCCTGGGATGGAAAAAATTAATATGAAGATCTTTGTAGAAAACAATTTTATAGTCTTTCTATGATGTGTATTGAGAAAGACCTTATCTTCTTGTTCAAGAAAATTATAGATCTGAAAATCATAATACCATGGAAGAAATCCTAAATTTCCAGAATTATATCCCAACCATCTATCCAAGAAAAAATTTAGGTGGAAAAAAGGGATGATACAATGTTAAAAAATAAGGTGAATATAGTAAAAGAAGGTATGTTGTATGTGTATCAAATTGATGATGATGGTGCTATTTTGTTTATCTCGGATTTCTGTGCCATTATCACCTCATATAAGGAATGATATGTTGGATAATGAAAATATCTAAACTTTTTCGATCTTTATGGTGGAACCAAGTTGTACTATAATCCGCGAGTAATCTTATGGTGGGACAACGTGATGGGAGAGAATTCTGGATATATTTCAAGGTTCTTGATATTTATTATATTGATGAATACTTATAAAAGTCCAAATTGATGATAGAAAAATTACTGATGCCCATGTGGAAATGGTAGAATGCAACTATGGACTTTGTTATAATAATTTTGAATATATCTAAAGGAAATAATGCATTATTGGTTTTTGGGGACCAACTCTCCCTGAATTTCAACTTTTTTTCTAAACGATAATATTCCTCACTCAAACAACATTAAACGATATATTTATATAATGCAGTGAGGATGAATGGGGTAACACGTTCAGTCATATCTGATCATGATCCAATGTTCACATATAAATTTTTGAGAACTCTAAAACATGAAATAAGTACTGAATTGAATTTCATTATAGATATTCACCCCCAATTATTGTTCAAACTAAAAGGACTACCCGGATTCTCTATGACATTTTATTATCACACTAAATAGAATTCAAATGATCATGGGATCAAAATATTTTATCATTTTAGTTCACATAAAATTATAGCTTCCTCTCAAGTAATCATATGTCTCCATATGAAGACCTATATTGAAAGTGATTTAGAACTTCAACCTACTGGGATGAAGCTGGAAAATATAATCTATATGGACTTGATCTTCTAAATGAAATGATATAAAAGGATCATGCCATACAGTAACATATCAATGATTCTAAGTGTTGTAAAAATTCTTAGGCTGAAACCATTGAAGGGAATTTGAGTTCAATGTCGGAGACAAAGACTTTCTTTTAATATTACCATGTAAAAGAGTCAGGTGGTTTGGAATGAAAGGGAAACTATTCCCAAGGTAAATTAGACAATTTATGATATTTGATCACAATGGGGTAGTGGCATATTGTCTTTCACTACCACCATGTATGGGTAAAATTCAAGATGTGTTCCATGTATCCTTCCTTAGGAAGTACATACCATATCCCTCACAAGTATTGATATAGAAGTTTGTATAGTCAGAAGATGATATCAAAAAATGAGGATCATCTGATAAAGATTATGGACTAGATAGATACGTTCCACATAATAGGACAACTTGCATTTTCAAAGCCATGTAGAGAAATCATAAGTATTATGATGAAAATTGGGAACTAGAAAAGGCAATTAAGGATAAATACCCTCTCCTATCTATGTAAAACAAAATATTAAGGAAACAATTTCAATTGGGGAAAAGAAAGTAACGACACAAACTTTTATCAATGAAATTCTCATTCTTATAACTATGTATTATAGAATAAAACTCAAAAAAATACATATATATCACAATACAAACCTAAAAAATGAATAATAAATGAAATAATAGGAATTTGTAGAAAATATTTAAACTCTACTGATAGAATAATAACTTGGCCATTAGAATAGTAATGTGTCCATTAGCAATAGTAAACCATCCAATAGAATTGTAACCTCACCTTTGAAAGTATACATAAATTTTTTGTATATTCTTAATGAAAATATATTATATTTATATAATTAAATATGTTATTAAATATTTTTAAAAAATAATAAATTATGTACTAGTAATTTTATAATTTATAAATATATATTTACAATTTTATAATAAATAAAAATATTTTAATGAAGAAATATATTAAGAAAATATATGGAAAAATTAATTTTTTCTTTTCATTATAATATGAATTTATGTTACCTTAATTAATTTTTCAAAGTGTTATAAAATCTGTTATAATATTAAACATAATATTTTATCAAATATATAATTTTTTTAACTGAAAAATAAATTAATCATATGTAAAAATTAATTTCAAAAAATGTTTTCTATATTTCAAGTCAGCATATCAAAATTGGGAAAGGTTTATTTTTTGGTAATTTTTTGAAATACTATAACTTTTTGGACAATAGTAATAATGTAGTTTTCATATAACTAGTATATTTAAAACTAAATCATTCCTTATTAAATGGTGAAATAATAATTTCTATAACTTTTGGTTCTAACATGTTATATATAATTTATTAAAAATTTTCTTATAAGTACAATCTACTCAATTACAAACATAATAAGATGTTTCTAAAATGGGAATTCAAATGTTATTCCACAAAATATTAGATTTTAATTCCTTTCACATTTATTTTTAATAAATAAATATATTCGATTTATAATATGGATTAAATCTCTATAATAATTTATATTATTTTAATACATGGATTACAATGTAAAAACTACACTATTTCATGTTTTATCTTTGATATATTATTTCGTTCAATAATTTATAATAAAAAACCCCCCTCTTCAGGCATAAATAACCCTTATCCCACCCCTTGGAAAGCCACTCCTCCAACCCATTTAAAAGCCTAATATCTATGAAAATACTCTCTCTTAGTCAACATAGAATATATAAGGATGTTATAGAGAAATGCAACTCCAAACACCAAATATTTATGGTGCCATACAAGAGAAGCTACATTGAGGGGGGAGTAAGTCTATATTAACTCTTCCTCACTTTTGTACCTCTTTTTTAACATTTGACCTTCTATTCTTCAAAATAATAAAATAAAAATTGACAATAAATTATGTTAACATAACATCAATAATTTAACACACAATAATTATCATATTTATGAAAAATATAAACCCCATACTTCCTTTTCCCACACTTTCGACAACGTCCTGTTAAAGGTCAGTCAACCACCTATCCTGAGGTTCCCAAGAAAATTCATATAACCACCTTCATGGATGTATAGTATGAATAATATATAATATATTAATATTTAATTAAATTTATTATATTATTCTTTAATTAGTTTTATTAATTTGTAAATAACATTTAATAAAATAGTTAAATCATTTCAAAATACGAAATTTTTTAGTAAAACAAGATATTAAAACGCCATAATTTAATGATTTAAAATTAATAAATATAATCCAATGATTATAATAAATATATATTTTTAAAAATTAATATATATAACTTTTTTATTAGTGTTTTAATAAACCTATTTTTTTATTCAAGAGGAGAAAAAGTGAAGAAATTTAGTAAGAATTTAGGTAAGGGTGATTCTCAAACACTACTCTCATTCATTGGGATTTCACACCTTCACCCCATTCTCTCTATGGATTTTTCATTAATTCGCCATAAATATCAATTTTTTTCTTTAGCTTATATTTTCTGGGATATTCATTTTTCCAATACGATTTCTTGAAATTTTTTAAAAAATCGAAAACAACTATTCTTTCTAAATACAAATATTTTTATTATCTTGAGATAGTTTCCAATTAATTAAATATAGATATTTTTTTTATTATTTTTGGGAACAATAATGTTTATTCATGATTTTATTCTTCATGAAATTATACCCATTTAATTATATTTGTTATTTTATTTCCAAATTTATATATGTTTTATATGGCATGCATGACAATGTAAATTATATGATGTGTGGGGTGAACTCAAAAATATATAGAACAAGTAAGTGTTATAATGTTGTAGGTGCACCCAAAATTATATAAATATATAATGCATAGGAAAATGTGATGTCACTCATGACATAAATTGAAATAAGAATAAATGTTTACCACATAGACATCATATTTTATTTTTATGTAGTGCTTTATTCCAAGAATTTTTAATACTTTCTCTAAGTGTTTTGATCCTATGACTATATTATGATGATAATGATAATATTTAACCAATGTATATTGATTCAAATTCTTATCTATCCTCTTAATAATATTTTATATCACCAGTTTCATTGTGGTTTATCATTAGGTGATTAAATTTACTAAGGATATTACAATGGCCACCGAGAATCTAGAGAATACTAAATAAAATATGGTGATGTTTTATTGTATAAAAGTAATGTATAGTCCTAGTTTCCCATGAAATTAAACAGTTTGATCCTTGATATGTAACACTATTATGTTTTTATCATTAAAATTATGTAATATTAATTTAAGGAAAATTATGGTCATTAGAAAAACGTATATGAATAGGATGATAAATAGAGAAGAATGGTAATAGATCTGATATATATCATCAAAAGAATATCTATAAACTAATCCATGAGTTTATTTTTCATGAGTATATATTGATAAAAATTAATTAACTCTATAAATCTAGTGAAATACTCATTCATTAAATGATTACCTATATCCAACTTTAGGATATCATAAGCCTTTCATGCTCTCAAGGTTTATGAGTGCAACTTCCAATTCAACACCAGGTAAAACAACATACACTTGATATACTATTGTGTTCTTGAAAGAACCAATAATTCCCACCAGAAACTTCATTGTACATAAATAAAATATGTGGAAAATCCGAAATTCGAGGACTCTAGTGTCTCTGAGAACTCAAGGATCTTCCCGATTTGATCCTCCCAAAACTCAAGCACATTGAGTCCCTTGACTCTATGTTACATAGTTGGGTTGTACCTTCCAAAATATGGAGAATGGTGAACCATTAATGTATAATCATTACCACCCACTTGACACATGGTTAGTATGGTACATGGCAACAAATCCATTAATTCTAGATCAATAGGATGGGTTTCCTACAAAGTACTTCCCATTGAAAAGTTTATATCTCTATAAAATGTCATGCATGGTGGAATTTTATACAAAATGAAAAACACAATAATTATCATGAACAATTCAACCTCAAAACATTGTATATGGGGCAAACAAAACCCTCAATATCGGAATCAATAAAAAGCATAATCCCACAATCGAATCTAAATAAAAATGGATAACAACAACAATAATAACAAAGATTTCCCACTATTTATGTTTTTTCCTCATAGTTTGGCTAACCATGTGACATCTATGTTGTTTCACTGGTGTTAGAAGGATAGAAAAAATGGGTTGTACATGGTTACTATAACTTCTCTCACTATATTTGCACCACACCAAATCTCACTATTCAAAACCAAGACTGAATATGGCCCTTTGGATTTCCTTAGGGTAGTCCATCTATAAGAAAATAAAATGAAACATTATTGAATAACCCAAAAACATGCCCAAAACATAAACACAACACTAGAACACCCATGGAATCTCAAGGTTTTTAAAAAGTAAGGAATATCTAAGAATTCACCAATTCCTAAATCCCATATTCTGATACTCCATGTTCTATTATACCATTGGCTATAAGGATAAAAATACTAAAAAAATTTCCATTTTACCATTTTTAAAGATCCAAATTGGGTCGAGAAAACATGTCACTAAAGTTGATCATCCACACACTCTCATGTTCTTCCTCAATGAATATAGGCCAAGGAATATAACAAAATATCACTTGGGAATAGTTTCTCCACCAGTATTCCAGCGTGACCCATCAAAAAAATGGGATAACCACACAGCCAAAATCATAATCAATGTTTAATAAACAATCCAGACAAACATAGTATAAATATACAGATTCCATAAAAATTACAAATATTAATATACAAAAAATTTCTTAAATGAACATAAGAATCTAAAAAATACCCCTAAAACCAAAAATCAAAAGAATAATGACAAAAAATTCACAGACATCAGACCTAATAGATAAGAAATTTTCAAATTTACTTCAAACTTTCCAAACCCTATGACACCATATCTACTCATCAAAACACTAGACAATGGTAAATAAGAAGATACATTTGATTACATGGTTACCCAACCCCAACATATGACCTTCAAAACAAAGCCAACAAATACACAAAGTCCCAAGAATAATTTGTGGAATCACTCCTTTCATGATTCCACCCTTAATCTATTTAAAATTATTACATAATGGAAGCCAAAAAAAGATCTAAAAGGGTTTCAAAACCAAAAAATTATGAAAACAAACCACATTAAAATACACATGAATATTCTCATTGGTTTTTCCAATTATAATAAACTGGTCTTCCAAAATTTTTCCTTCATGGCTCAAATAGAAAACTTAATTAATACGGAAAACATTCTCAAAATGTATAATAAAAAATAAATAGAATGAGAATAAAAGTAAAAATCATAAAATTATATAAATAGAAATGGTTATAATATACATGTTCACATAAAAATGGAAGAAATATAATGTACAATCATACAGACAACTCCATCATATTTCATATAAATTTAGGGTTATTAAAATCAGACCTTTCATGAGTGAGTAATCATCAATTCTAGCTAGCTAATAATATGGAATATCACATGGTCTTCCTCGAGCTAAAATCCATGATCATCATGGTCCCTCAACTTCCAACATGTATTATTACATGGTTTATATAATCAAAGGATCACTTGGTCCATTGGAATCCTAATTTTAATATTTCTATTAACACCATAAAATGGATTACATGTTTAATTTGACAAAAAAAATTAATATTAGACGGTCCATACTCCGATGGATCATATAGACCTTAAAATAAATCCCTCAAAAAAACCCCATTTAAACAAAGTGAAACTCTTTTCCCACAATCCCAAAAAAGTTCCCATATAAAATATTCTATAACGTAACTGATATAAAAAACAAATCCATTTTATTGAAAAATATTTTCCAAGGTAAAAAATTTCTAAATCCTCTCTCTAAAAAAATTCAAAACCATTAAATTCTATTGGATCTATTTTATAAAAACACTAGTGTGTGCAGAAGGCATGACCTATTGAAAATCCCATTTAAACACCCAAAATTTCCAAACCAATCCATGAAACAAATGATAACTGAAATTAGAAAAACTATAAAACACTTAGTTGGAAATTCAAACCAAAAAAACCAAAAAATAATAGTAATTTAATGGAATTAAATGACAAATTCACTAAAATAGAAATAACTACATCAATTATGGACCAAAGATACTCAACCATAAGGATGAAGACTCATAAGTAGAATAAAAAATTGTAACACACCTTGTATATTAAAAAAAGATATATCCAACAATATATACCCTAGATATAACTAAAACCACCCCTAGGGTTGTACATCTCCATGTAACTAGAGGAATATGGGAATGAATGAGGAAGAGATTGTTGAGCACGTGTTGTTTCAACAATATATATTTAATGGGGGATATTGATGAGAATAATACACTATCTCTTTAAGATGATTTTGATGTTCACAAAACCCTCTAATTGTTTTCTAATGATTTTAATTTATGTATTTTCTAAGAATTATATTTTATATATTATCATTTTTGGATGAATATTCAAGTGTTTACACAGCCTGGAACAATTGGTAAACCATTCGGGAATCAATTTAATGTGTTTTGGAAACACTATTCATACCTTATGTTTGGAAAGCGTAGCATAAAGAATGAAAGGAAAGCATAGCGTATAGAAAGAAAGGAAAGCCTATCGTAAAGAAATAAAGGAAAGCGTAGCATAAAAAGGGAATGGAACCCGCAGTTTACTCCATACAGATTATCAGAAAAGTATGTTTAATCAAACATACATTATCAGAATGTATGAAAGAAAGGAACCCTATGTAATGAAAAACCCTACGTTATGAAGGAACCATATGTTTGGGATATTGAGAATGTATTGAAGAAGAAACATTACGTAAATCATTAATGTTTTGTTTGTTTCTAAAAAGTATGGTTAATCAACCTTACTTTTGTAAATAGCCTTACGTTACATGAAGCAGTATGAATCGTAAACATTACGTATGAAAGCTTAGAAAAGTATGATATACATTTGGATATGGAAGAGAAAAGTATGGATGGTCAACCCTATGTTTTTGATCATCCTTACGTTCGTCATCAAAATTAAGTTTTATGAATGCGACATCAACCCTATGTTTGATCTATGTTACATTTAAGAGGATGCATGCAGTGCAACTCAAACTTACGTTTGGTGTCAGGAATTTGAAGTTGATATTTTTGTTCAACAGTCTGCAAGCGATTGAACAGGCTAACTTTAAGCCAGAATAAATGCTTATTTTGAAGTGTTTCCTTGACAGATTAAGAACCATTTGAAGGATTGATTGAAACAGAGCTTTTCATGGTAAGTATTATGGAGTTTTAAAACTGCTCAGATTAATTCACAAGTTTGAATATTGCGAGTAAAAGGGTGATATTTGTGGATCTTATTTTTTTAGAGGAAGCGGTCGATATATCTTTTCTCATTTTGAATTTCTAAATATACAATACACATCAAAACAGAAACAAGTGTGATATTTGAAAAAGTGTAAAGAGATCGATATAGCATTCGAGAACGCAAGTGCAGATACAATCATTGCATTCGAAAGAAAGATCTTCAGCACATACAACGCTATTTATGAAAAGCAAAAACAGAGACAAATCAAGATACAACGATCTAATGATTATAAAGAGCGACTACACTCTATTTTATTGAAGAAGAAGGAACACAAGAAGATTCATCTATTTGTCAATGACAATCTTTTGAGAATATCCTACTGATTATATTGTGATTATATTTTCTATATCTACTGCAACCGGATCGAATCGGAACTGCTTTTACTTGAAGATCAACATTTTTGAAGATGACGATCCATGAGCTGTCAATTTCATTCTGTTGCAATTCTGAATATCATCTGGAAATGTTATTTATAAAAGAAAACCCTTTTTTTCGAGTGACCAGCTTCTCATACTAAGCTGAATAGGTTCCTGTTTGAACCAGAAGGATTTTTTTGCTTGAAAATTGTAAAGGTGTCAACTGCCTGTTTTCAGTTGTTGGATGATATGTAGAAAAGAGGACTAGATAGTTATAATCATCATGCTCATGGAGCAGAGCATCGGTGGAGTGGATTAGGGGACTTCTTTTCCCCGAACCACTATATATCCATGTTTCCCTGCTTTTACTTATTCCACTCCATGATCAAATCTAATAAATCATAGAGGATAGAACTCCATCAATCAAAGAGTTAACAAAAAATCTGAAAGACACAATTCACTCCCTATTGTGTATAATCTGAATATTCATGATCCAACAATTGGTATCAGAGTAGGTGCTTCTGATAGAGCCTTAGAAAGCGAGAAGCAATTAAAGATTATACAACAGAGCATCATAACAGATACAAGAGAAGGGATGTCAATAGTCAGAACACCATATTTTAATGGAGACAACTATGGCTGCTAGAAATCGTGCATGATAATATATCTGAAAAACCTCGGATATAAAGTCTATTCAAAGATTCTGACTCCTTATGAAATTACTGAAAATCCTTAGACAAGGAGTACTGCTACAGAGGTAGAGTATGATATGAATTTGAAGGCTATGAATGAAATTATCTGCGGTCTTGGACCAGATGAATTTAACAGAGTATATTAGTGCCCGACAACATATGAGATGTGGAAAAAAATAGTTGTGGCATATGAAGGAATATAAAATGTGAGAAAAATGAGATATACTACTTCCAAATTGAAATTTTATACTTTCATAATTTTTGAAGGTGAAAGCATTACCCAAATAAATTGGAGATTGAAAAAAATTGAGAATAATATAACTGCTCTAGGAGTTCCTATCAAGATGGATGATCAAATATTAAATGTTCTGAGGGTACTTCCTACTCGATGGAATGGTATCTCCGCTGCAATCAAACAATCAACACGTGTTAATGATCTTACCAAGAGAGAGATAATTGGTACACTGATGATGTACGAATCTGAAATGCAAGATGAGGCAAATGAACATAAAGTCTATATCAAAAAGGATGATACTTCCTTGAAGGTAACATCACAAAAAATAATAAAAAGATGAATAATAGATAATTCAAATCCAAATTAGATATCTTTGACTCGTCAAACTCAGATGAAGAACTGTCTCGGCTAGCCAGAAAATTCAGAAAATTCTATAGCAAGAAAAGAGGCGTAAAAAATCCTTTAAGAAAGATGATAAGAAAGTAAGATGCTATGAATGCAAGAAGATGGGGAATATCAGACCAGATTTCCCACAATGGAAAGATGCAAAGAAGAAGAAATTATTCAAAAGAAATGACTATGATAAGAAAGACAAAAAAGCTATGAAATCCATATTGATTGTTTCGGAAGACTCTAGTAGCTCTCCAAAATCAAGCTCAGCGAATGAAGAAGTCAATCTGAATGAAAAAATGTGTTTCATGGCAGAAATAGATGATGTACAACCATATTACTCCTCTGACTCAAATAATGAATCAAATTCAGAATCAATCTACACAAATTAAAAACATGCAACCTACTGCAATATGCTTGAAGAAATATATGACTCACTATTTAGGAAACATAAGTCACTAAAAAACATACATAAGGCTATTTTAGATGAATGAGATACAATGGTGAAACAACATAAATAATTAACATATAAATATAATTCTATTAACACTAACTATATTAATTTTAAATCAAGAATAAAAACACTGCAAGATGAAGTATAATCTCACAAATAGGATTCATTTGTTTTTAAAAAAATGAGAGAATTCATTAAATGAAATTCTTGGAAATACTGTCATTGAAAAGGAAATATTTGGAATTGGCATTAAAGGAGAAAAACCAGAGCTATACAAAAAATATTTTGTTCCTATCACTAAAAGGGTTGATTGTAACTTTTGTGGGACAAAGGGACATATAGCTAAACACTGTTTCTTAAGACTACATCAAATATTTGGTATTAAAAAAGCCTATTTTTCAAAAGACATATATGATTCAGCTGATTTTAAAAGAACAAAGCAAATCTAGATACCAAGATCATTACTAGCTAACCCCCGTGGAACCAACAAAATATGGGTACCAAGCAATTTGTTTAAATGTCATTGTAGGTAGCAGGCCACCCAAAAAGAAAATATATATTGTACATGGATAGTGGATTCTCAAAGAATATGAGTGGGAAATCAGAAATTTTATAAAACAAACTCAAAAGGAAGGAGGACTTGTCACATTTGGTGACTTTTCCAAAGAGAAAAAATCCTTGGAATTGGAATTGTTGGAGATCCAAAAAACAGTCCCAATCAACAAAGTAATTTATGTACAAGGATTAAAACACAACCTAATAAGTATCTCTCAACTTTGTGATGATGTATATACTGTTGATTTAACTAACAATTGTTTTACTCTATTTAAAGATAAACTGTTTAAATTTAAGGCACCATGAATTGAGAATGTCTATACTTTGGATTTAAATTTCTTGTGTAAACAACAAGTAAATTTCTTGACTGCTAAAGTAAGAGAATCATGGATCTGGCATAGGAGACTTGGACATTGTAATATATATGTTTTACATAAGTTATCTAAGAAACACTTAGTTTCTAACTTTCCAAGTCTCAGATTTGAAAGTAACAGATTATGCGATGCATGCCAACTTGGAAAGAAACACAAATCATCATTCAAATATGTTAGCAAAGTTTCTACAACTAAACGTCTAGAACTTATCCATATGGATTTTTTTGGACTTTCGAGAGTATAAATATTGTCTGGTAAATTATATGTTTATGTATTATTTGATAATTATTTTAGTTTTACTTGTATTTTCTTTTTGAAATTTAAAAATGAATCTTTTACTTTATTTGAAAGTTTCTGCAAATCTGTTCAAAATGAAAATGATTTAATATATTCTCATTGAGAAGTGATCATGGTGGAGAATTTTAGAATCAAGAATTTAAATCTTTTTTCTCAAACATGGGTATTAAAAATACTTTATCTTCACCAGGAACACCTCAACAAAATGGTATTGTAGAAAGAAGAAATAGTACAATTCAAGAAATGGACAGAACTATGTCAAATGAATATATCCTACCTATATATTTTTTGGAATAAGCTGTAAATATAGCATGCTATATAATTAACAGAGTTTTAATAAGACCTATTTTAAAAAAGACAACCTATGAACTATGGAATAACAGAAAACCTAAAGTAAATTACTTTAATGTTTTTGGATGCAAGGTTTACACCATAAACACCAAGGAAAATCTTGGTAAGTTTGATCCAATATCTGATGAAGGAAGTTTATTGGGATATTATACTATTTCCAAAGCATATAGAATTTTTAATAAAATTTCAAGGATTATTAACGAATCAGTTCATGTAAAATTTGATGAATCTGGTCCCTTTGAGAAAAGAACAGATCAAATTGATAAACCTGACTCTAACAATAACATGAGACTTGAGAACATAACGAATGGTTTTGAAAATGATATAAAAGAAATTCAGTCCAGTTCAGAGGAACATGATACTAAAGAACCTTTAAATGTATTTCCTAGTCAGTCTAGAACCCTAAAGAATCACCCTTTAGAAACTGTGATAGGTGACTTAGAAACTAGTATTCAAACTATATGAAACATATGAAATCTAGTGGAATTCTCTGCCTTCCTATCCCAAATAGAACCCAAGACTATAGCAGAATCATTAGATGATGAAAGATGGGTAATATCAATGTAAGATGAATTAAACAAGTTCAAAAGAAATGAAGTTTGTAAATTAGTGGAAAGACCTCATAATTATCCAGTAATATGAAGCACATGTGTCTTTAGAAATAAACAGGATGACCAAGGTATAATAACAAGAAATAAAGAACGATTAGTAGTTAAATGATATAATCAAGAAGAAGGAATAGATTATGATTAGACTTTTGCAGCAGTAGCTAGTTTAGAAGCCATTAGAATCATTTTAGCCTTTGCATCTCATATGAATTTTAAATTATTTCAGATGGATGTTAAATCTGCCTTTTTAAATGGTTATATAATAGAGGAAGTTTATGTTGAGCAACCTCCTAGTTTTGAAAAATCTCGAAAACCTGATTCTGTTTTTCATCTTACTAAAACTATTTATGGCCTTAGACAAGCATGTATAGCTTGGTATGAAATATAACGTTATTTTCTTATGAAAAATGATTTTACTGTTGGATTGGAATATTCAACACTTTTTATGAAAACTGTGAAAAATGATTTTTTATTGGTTCAAATTTATGTTGATGATATAATTTTTGGATCTTCTAATAAAAAAAATTGCCATAAATTTTCAAAATTAATGCAAGAATAATTTTAAATGATTATTATGGGAGAATTAAATTTCTTTTTGGGACTTCATATATTTCCAAAAGATTTTGGAAATGTTTTAAATCAAAGAAAATACATTGCTGATTTACTTAAAAAATTTGGACATGAAAATAGTAAGACATTTAAAAATCCTATGTGTACTAATATAAAACATGATTTGGATGAAACTGGGAAATCAGGTGACAACAAGTTATATAGAGGTATGATTGGTAGCATGTTATATCTTACTACTAGTAGACCAAATATAATGTATTCAATATGTCTTTGTGCTAGATTTCAATAAAATACCAATGAATATCATTTAACTGCTATTAAAAGTATTTTTTTGATATTTAAATTGAAATAATTTTCAATCTCTACTCTATCCTAAAGCATCTGATTTTAATTTGATTTTATATTTAGATGCTGACATTGGAAGTTGTAGACTAGATAGAAAAAGAACATCAGGAACATGTCACTTTTTAGGAAAGTCTTTAGTGTCATGGTCTGGTAAGAAACAACATTTAGTTTCTATGTCAACAGCTGAGGCAGAATATGTATCTGCTCGCAGTTGCTGTGCACAAGTGTTGTGGATGATAAACACTCTTATAGCTTTGGATTAAATTTTAATAAAACACCTATTTTATGTGATAATACAAGTGCAATTAATATTTCCAAAAGTCCTATTAGTAATTCTAGAACTAAGAACATTGATATATGGCAATATTTTTTAAGAGATCATGTTCTTAAAAAGGATATATTTTTAGAATTTATAAATACAGAGATTCAATTAGCAGATATTTTTGCTAAACCACTTCCCACTGCAAGGTTTGATTTTATTAAGGGGGATCTAGGTTTATTTAATTTTAAATAATTTTTTTATTTTTAAATATTATTTATTTAATTGTATTTAGTTTAATTTTATTTGCTCAATTGTGTATATTTTATTTTGTTTTTTAATTCTGTTTAAAATAAATTAATTATTTTTTATTCAAAAAATGATTAAAATTTATTTTTTATTTATATTAATTTTTCAACATTTCAGTTTTATTTGTTTTTAATGTAAATGTAATGATTAGTGATTACACGGGAATCATGGCTGTCAGAGCCCTTTCGAATTCGAAACTGTTTCATTTCCACCTAACAAAAACACATTCGAACCCGAAAACAGCATATTGTTGCACACCCCTGATCTTCGAATCTTCAAACCCTAAAATCTTCAAACCTTCAGAAATCTACTCAATAATTGCAAAGACCCAGCGATCAGATGAGGATGAGAGCAGTGACACGAAGAATCAAAAGTCAGTCGTGTGAAAATATTTTCAAGGTAATGTTATAGATCAGGAATGGCTATTCCAGACTAATCTGTTATTGAAACAGGACTTGTCTTTTCAAAACCATGAGCAGACATTCAATAGTGAAAAGTCTGAGTTTATGTATGAGGTAGAACTATGATATTTTTTTGAATAGTTCAGCTCAGTCTAGGTGAGGACGAAGAAACTATGATTTCAAAGATTGAGGACAGAGATTTCTCGATCTCTTCTATTGAAATAGGAAAAATCCTGAATTTCCAACATGAAAGAGTATATCTTTTTGATTTGAAAAACATTGAAGATTTGGTGCATATGTCTGAGGAAATTATGTCCTTTTTTTTTGAACAGATACTTTTAAGAAAATGGTTTTAATGGATTTAGAATCAGATCAGAAGATCTTGGTAAAATTTGTTCAGACTGGAATAGCTCCCAGGATGTCCGAAATGGAAATGATTTTTTACCCTGATATGTACATAATGTATCTTCTGTTAAGTGATATCAAATGAAACTTCCCAAGGTACATGGTAAGGTAACTCAATTACTACTTCCAGAGCGAGGCATGAATGAACTCTATTCCTTTTTGAAGGTTCATTTCAATGTTGTTTCTCAAGAAAGGATTGGTGAGACTTGTAGATGTGAGAATAGGGTTTCATCACGGTAATACCTTTAGTGCTGGGACACTAAGAAAAATTGGTTATTTTTGGAGAACCATAAAAGGAAAAATCTGTCCAGTGGGGGAAGAAGAGGATGAAGAGGAAGAATAGAAGATATTTTCAGCTCATCTTGAAAAGGGTAAAGAAAAACAACCTGAATCCAGAGAAACTAAAATTGCAAGGAGAATTCGTTATGAAATTGTAGAGGTTGAAGATGAAGGAAGTCAGGAAGGACTTCAAGTAACAAGGAAAAGATCTACAAGAGACGAAGAGGAAACGATGGTTTCTCCACCACAATCTGTTAAAGATATTTTGGGCTACAGTTCCGTGAGGGATAAGGATAATATTGTTCATCCTCAAGAAGAGGAAGCTCGAGTTAAAATTGTTGTTGAAATAGAGAGACCCAAAACAGCTATTGTTTAACCTGAACGAGTTGAATCAATGGCTGAACTCCAAAATGAGACTCCTATTTATGTTGTGAAATAGTGAGTGCCTGGAGGAGAAGTGGCCATTCCTCAGGCTGCTCTGGAAGATGATGTTGCTGAAAATCTTGTTCAAGATGATATCATTATTGAAAAATATGATGATGATGCATCAGATGTTCACACTGAAGTGTTACAGGATGTTTTTTCTAGGGAGGAGTCTAAAAAAACTCTGAGGAATAATCAGTAGACCAAGATGAAAAGGGAGATGAAGAAACAGTTGCAAAATCTTTGACCCTAGTGTTGATTAATCAAATACCTGAAGAAGAAAATCAAGCACATAGTGCTTCTACCACACCGAATGAAGTAGTTGAAGAAGTTTACAAGAAGTTACAAAGAATAGATACTGAGAATGCTGCTCTAATGAGAGGTTTTGAATTAGAAAAGTTGAAATTTCATAAACTGAAATCCAACACAGTTTCAAGAAATTAAGTTGGGAATTTCAAAAGGGAAATGATGACAGAGGATGTAAAAATGAAATCAAAAATGGTTTTGAAATCAGATTTGTCTGATTTTAATGTTTATATGGAAACTCAGTTTGAATCCATAAGGTGCAGTGGTGCTAGTGGTTCAGGTACATCACCAAATCTCATAAGGAGATTTTGGGCTATTACAACTGTAACGAGTAATATGAATGAGTGGTTGACTGATCTTCAATGTTAATGTTCTCAATTTTCAATGTTGTTGGACAATCAGAAATTTTTTGTGGATCAGCTGACATCCAGTGAGCCATGAATTAGAACAATATTAAATCAGATGTCATAGAAGCTGTTAGTGTTTATTGAAAAAGAAGAAATAATGCATTATCTTTTTAGAGTCATTTTAATAGAGGATATTCATATGACTCAGGAGAACAGAGAGCTCATTATCAAACTTGGAGATGGGATGATGAAGATACTGAGGTAAAAGATTACATAAATCAATGATGTTGTTCAGAGAAAATAAACCCTATCTTAACCCTAATATCCCTTGATTCCTGTGTATATCATTATCATGAATATATTGATGTTTATGAATGGATTTTTTTTATTTATCGTTATGTTTATTTATCTGTTTGTAAATCTAATTTTACTATTTTATGTTTAAATATTCTAGTATACCAGATTACCTTGCTGATAAATAGTTAATTATAGCATTTAACTACAGTTCAGTTTAACATTAAATGTGTTCAAATCCATGATTTATCATTCTTCTTTAAATCAAAAAAGGGGGAGAAATTTGGATAAACACAAAATTTTATTTTAAAATTGGAAATTTCCTTTTAGGTTTTATTTGGGAGAAAATTGTATAAAACTAAAAACTTTTATTTTAATCTTTACTTTTATTTTTATAAATAAAGGGGGATAATTTTTTTTAATACAATATTTATTTATTGAAAACATTTTTTTTAAAATTAAATATTGATTTATCTTTTCAAAATTCAAAACTATAAGTAACTAATTTTGAAAATTAATTTCATTTAATTATTAATATTATTTCATGGGCTTTCTGATCATCAAAAAGAGGGAGATTATTGAACATGTTTTGTTTTCAACAATACATATTTAATGGGGGATATTGTTCAGAATAATACTCTATCTCTTTATGGTGATTTTGATGTTCACAAATGCCCTCTAATTTTTTTTCTAATGATTTTAATTTAGGTATTTTTTCAGAAATTATATGTTATATATTCTCATTTTTTGGATGAATATTCAAGTGTCTACACAACATGGAACAATTTCTAAACCATTCGGGAGTCAATTTAAAGTGTTCTGGGAAAACTATTCAAACCATACATTTAGAAAGGATAGCAAAAAGAAAGAAAGGAAAGCGTAGCATAATGAAAGAAAGGAAAGCGTAGCATAAAAAAGTGAATGGAACCTGATGTTTACTCTTTACAGATTATTAGGAAATTATGGTTAAACAACCATACGTTATCAAAAAGTTTGAATGAAAGGAACCCTATGTGAAGAAAAGCACTACGTTAGGTAGAAACCCTACGTTTTGGATATTGAGAAAGTATTGAAGAAGAAATATTATGTACATTTTTATGTTTTGTTTGTTTCCCAAAAGTATGGTTAATCAACCTTAATTTTGTAAACAAACTTACGTTACATGAAACAGTATGGATCGTAAACCTTATGTTTGAATTCTTAGAAAATTATGATATATGTTTGGATATGGAAGAGAAAAGTACGGATGGTCAAACATATGTTTTTGATCAACCTTACATTCGTCATCAACCTTATGTTTGATGAATGCAACATCAACCCTACGTTTGATCTATGTTACATTTCAGAGGATGTATGAAGTGCAACACAACCTTATGTTTGGCGTCAGGAATTTGAAGTAGATATTTTTGTTCAACGATCTATAAGGGATTGATGAGGCTAATTTTATGCCGGACCAAATGCTGATTTTGAAGTGCGTCCTTGACAGATTCAGAACCTTTTGAAGGATTGATTTAACTGGGGATTTTCATGGTGAATATTATGGAGTTTTACGACTGCTCAGATTAATTCACAATTTTGAATATTGGGAATAAAAGGGAGATATTTGTGGATCTGATTTTTCCGAGGAAGTGCTCGATATATCTGTTCTCATTTTGAATTTCAAAATATACAATACACATCATAACAAAAACAATTGTGATATACAAAAAAGTGTACAGAGATCGATATAGTGATCATGAACGCAAGTGCAGATACAATCATTGTATTCGAAAGAATTATCTGCTGAAAAGACAATGCTATTTCTGAAAAGAGAAAACAGAGACAAATCAAGATACAAAGATCTACTGATTACGATGAGCGACTACACTATGTTTTATTGAAGAAGAAGGAACACAATAAAAGATTCATCTATTTATAAATGAAAATCTTCTGTGAATCTATTGTTGCATAAGTGGAAATTTTGTTTTCTATATCCACTACAACCAGATCGACTCAGAACTACATTGAATTAAAGATCAATATTTATGAAGACATTAATCCATCTGCTTTCAATTAAATTCTGTTGCAATTGTGAATATCAACTAAAAAAGTTCTTTCTAAATGAAAACACATTTTATCTCGAGTGACCAGCTTCTCATACTATGCTGAATAGGTTCGTGTTTGAACCAGAAGGCTTTGTTCGCCTGAAAATTGTAAAGGTGTCAACTTATTGTTTTCAGTTATTGGAATGTCTGTGGAATAGAGGACTAGATAGTAAAAATCAACAAGCTCGTGGAGTAGAGCATTGGTGGAGTGGACTAGGGGCCTTCTATTCCCTGAACCACTATACATATGTGTTTCCCTTCTTTTACTTATTCCACTGCATAATCAAATCTAATAAAGTATATGGGAAATAACTCGATCAATCGAAGAGTTAACGAAAAATATGAAAGGCACAATTCACCCCCTCTTATGAATAATCTGTATATTCAAGAGCCAATATAGATAAAGAAAACAAAACATAACCACCTTTCTTTAGCTAAAAAATCATTAGTCTATGAGAAATTAAACAAGGAATGAGAGGGGAATCTCCACCTAGAAGGGATAACTGATTCACATAATGGAGGAGGAATATGTGCCCCCAAATACTAAATATGTAAAAAGTATATTTTTGTAAAAATCACCTTTTATAAGAGCTGGACATGGACCCATTGTTTAACTTCATGGTTATGAAAACCATGTACCAACCCTATGGGTGAAACAATTCACCTAGAAATGTACATCACAATTACCCCTAGGGTCACAAAGATCGAAGAAAAATGCTTAAAACCTGAAAAAAAAACATATTTCTAGTAATACTATGACACATTATGAAATATTCACAAGGTTATACAAACCCTGTGTTAAACGATTTCCATGTCATATCTTACAAAGAAACCAAGTTTCAATCCTCAACACTTTAGAACTCCAAGAACACGTCAATAGAAGTATCAAACTAAGAATTAGATGCACATGTGAACCAACAAGTGTTCTAGTTTGGAATATGAAAAATCCCACCTCTTGAAACCAGAGTATACATAAGAAACTATATGTCAATGTTCTTAACAACAACTACACCACATATATAATGGATATAGGTCAATGAATTGCTAAAAAATACATAACAATATACTATCTTTAATATATCACATCAAAGTGGTTCAGATTGTCTAAACATATCTCACTCTATAACTCTATACACTTAGCAAGATTAACACTATACATACCAAATGTCCACTATAAAAAAATCCAAATATCGACACACATAATAGATGTTCTTAAACATAGTTCTCCCAACAACCAAAAAATAAAACAACAACGACTAATCCCTACATTTAATATTTCCATAAACTATAACAGAAATATAATATTTAATTTTAAGGGGATTCATTATCACCACCTACCATCATATCCAAATGTAACTAGACTTTCATTTCTTTTCCTGCAAAAATCTAATTATAAATTATTTTAATTTCAAAAGTATTTTATTACTACAACATTAGAATAATCATATTTCATACATTAACATACTAAATTGTTCACATTTTGAATTCCTCATAGATCATGGTATTCATAAATAATCCTCTATAAATTCATAGGATTCATATTTCAAATAAATTCCGGACATACCGAGATTAGGAACTCTATAAGGCTTAGTTATATGTAATTTTATTCGAATGATATAAATGAAACAATTTTATCAGTTTATTACTGGGACTCTATTTAATAAAGACTTCAAATTTACAATCCATTAATATATACCTTTACATAATGATAACATCTACGGAATCAAATATTTAAGATTCCACCTTATATTTATTTTTGAGAACACCATATGAGATGTTCTTGACACTATAAATCACCAACCATGATTATTACGAACAACATTTGTAAAAGAGGAAGATATAAATCATTCTTATATAATAGTGGGTTAAAATAAACCACATACAACACGATTTTCAAAACTAAATCCCATGTCCCTAGTATAATTCATGTCATTTGAATCCCTATATTCCAAAAATTATGAGTGAATGATCCCACATCCTATTTACATACTAGTTGAATAGTATTAATACAATAATCTAATAAAATAAAAAATCAACCATAACCCTGAATATTAAATAAAAATAAAACATTAATAGATAAAATGCACTAAAAATGATTTCTATAGAAATATGTGTTTTCATCATCCATAGGTTGATCACTCCCTAGAATAAACCCCATTCCAAGACATATAACATCAACTCAATTTATCAATAAATTCAATGTAGTAAGTCAAAGTAAAACAAAAATGATTATACTTTGGGATGCTCTGCCTCCCAAAACCACTAACTATTGATGGAGTAGTGGTGAACACAACAAATTGGTAATGTCTCTTTACACACTGGAGTCTTTTGTATAATGGTGATGTTCTATTAGATACAATAGAGAGACTATACTGTCTAATCATAGTATAATTTGTGGAAGGAATAATATAAATAAATAAATGGGGCCAAAATAAAAACACAAATAATATAGGGAATGTTATACAATTTAACTAATCATCACAATTCCAATATAATGGACCATGAAATACTTGATACAACATAACCCCAAAAGATGAATCATATATAAGAGATAATAATAATAAATTATGACCTTATACTAGAACTCATCCCGAGTTTTTTTAGATCATGGCCTTGTATTATCTCCCATAATCCACTATTGAGTTCTGTAAAAAAATGGTATTCGAACTTTCCCTGAAACTATAACACGTGAAAATATTATGATATATTCATAGTAAATAATGTGAAATGATGACCTAATCAGTTAGTGTCTACAACATAGAAGAGCACCACTAATAAAATACATAATATAACTATCCTGATATAAATGTTCCTGCATAATTTCTAATTTAAACAAATAATCATTTAAAACAATTCCAAATATTATGTTGAAAACTAACTCTAAATCATCAAGTTTATGGTTAACATTGAGTTCATTCAAACCATTATATATCCTTAGTTACATGACCCAAATTAGTATTTCCTACTAAATCAAGTGTAATGGGGTATTTAATAATGTTATGTTGACTTTTCCATCCAACAAATTACTAGAGTTACCCTAATATACATGATTAGAAAAACATAACTCCCCAACAATAGTTTTATCATCCTATTTTCAAATATAATAAGTAAACCATACTTCTTTTATGAGTGGTTTCCCAGAATGGAATTAAAAAAAATATAAATAAAATCATAACCTAGAAGATTATTCTCAGTATGAAATCAAAACCACCCATAATGATGTTTTTATTTAAACTGAAAACAATACATCTCTGATGAGACTTTTAATTACCTTTAAAAACAAGACTAACACAAGGTATTTCCCCTTCATTTTTATATAATAACTACCCAAACGGTTCATTTTAATTAAAATAAATAAATATACTAAAAGGTGTTTTATATTCTATAAAAGTTATCTTAATGGGATATTTTCTCTTTATTTAAATAATTTCCATCATCAAAGAGAGTATTCAATTCCATTAAATGATTTAATCATCATAAAAAATTTTAAATAGTTTTATAAGGAACATTCAAAATCCAAATAGAAACACCACATAGAAAAATTATTTCCCATTTGAATAAAATTTAAAAAAATTCTTATTCTCCATTCCATTATAAAATCCAAGTTTCCATTTCAAAAATAATTTATATAATATACCAATTATCCCAGGGGAACTATTTTATTTTCTAAAATAACCTATAATATATTTACAATTTAAAAAAAATATTTGTAAGATGAAAATTACATTACATTAATTTCAAATAAAACCCTTTAATCATCATTATATTATAAAACCAAACATTAGATTATTTTTTATTATCATAATGGGAGAATACTTTTGATATCCATGAGTGATTTTGAAAATCTAGTTCACATTAACAAATTTGGGAAAAAATCCTTAATAATTTTTTTAATGTGGAATAATAATTTTATAGTTTCTAGAAAAAAATATAAAAAATTTATAAATTAAGGGAATCTAAACTAACATAAACTACAATTTAAAATTTTTAGTTAAACATAACATTATTAGATGGAAAACATGAGATAACACACACCTCATGCACCAAATCAAAAGAAACACCATATCATTAATTAAGATATTGTGTTTCTAATATAAAAAAAATACAACATATCTATTTTCGTCCTTTTCATAGGCTTAAATTAGAATAAAATGAAAAACTGTAAAAACACCCTTAAAATGGGGAATATTGGGGGAAACTAGTGAGGACCTACTTGAAAGATAAATAACTAAAAAATATATAGTGGAGGAATCATAGAACTACTATGGGCTCTTTATCATACCATATTGAATCAATAATATCCATGAATGAAGGGATATCTTACATGGAGATAGTGAGTGAGGAAAAAGATTACACGGGGTTACTCTTACGGTGAAGTGGGATGAAATATTGAGTGGGGACTTAAGGAGGCATGTGGGGTAAACATATTCTACCCTTTAAAGAAACAACCCATGAAACCACCAGAAATACACTAGCCACATCTAGATAGTTGGTTGGCCATTGGAAGGCAGGTGAGAAAAACATCAAACAAAGGATATTTCCCTAGACACTAGATAGCAGGTGACACTGCAACAAACATGCTACAAGATAAAATTATTGGACCCACTAAATGCTCAATAAAACCCTCAATGCTACCTACCAATTCCCATTTTATGTCTATATACACAGTTTTTGGTTTTTATAACCTTCATCACCATGTTATGATGATCAATTAAAAAACATTCCCATCCTCTATTAAAAATTCACGCTCTTACAAAAACATCGAATTATAAAATTAACAAAAGGAATAAAATTATTGTTTTTCTATTATTAAATATATTATTTTTATTATTTTTATTATATTTGAGAAATTTATTTTCATTATTTAATTATTCAATTATATTATCTTTAATTTGTTTATTATTTTTTATTTTTTGAAATGTTTTATCATTATTTTTTTTATAAATTTTTCTCGTGAATTATAAATAAATTAATATGGGATCAATAACATATAAATATTGTTTTAATCAAATATATTTAATAATTATATTATATATTTTTAATAGTTTTCTACATAATTGTAATTTACTTATTAAATAATAATTATTTCATATTGTCATATGTAGATTAAAATATAAATTTATCCTTTAAAAAATTATATTAAATTCAATATATAAATAATTTTATAGTGGGTAATTAATTATTATTGGATAACTCCATATTAAACAAGTGATAAATAAGATAATGGGGTTGATTGTTTTTTAGAATATTAGAAACTAAACATTCCAAACAAATTGTATTTTTTCAATTCATGATACGTATTTTTAACTATGATAATTTAATCATGTGGATATGATAAATATCATTTATCGTTATGTGGTTTTAATCTTAGTAAAATTTTAGGGATTTAACTTTGTGAAATTGGGAAGATTACAAAAATCTAATTGAGATTTATATTTTAATGATAATAAATTTTATTAATTAATTGAAATTAAATTTTGAAATTTAAGTGAAATAAATTGATAAAATGTCGATCTTGAAGTCCTTATTTGGTGATGCATAAGAACCATTTTATATATGTTGAATGAAATTTATGATTTAATTAATGTATTTATGTTGGTAAAAAATTATAACTAGGAGTGGACAGAGTGAAAATTATATTAAGTAGTCACTAATTATGTTGAACGATATAATAATTAAATTTATTAATCTACTAGATTCACCTAATATTGAGAAATAACATTAAACCTATTTTAATTAAAGAACAAAATACACATTATAACCCCTAATAAAACTATATAGTATAAGAAGAAATATAATCATATTTCCATATTTCCAAAATGTTGTTCATCATGGTATAATTTGAAATAAATTTCTTATGTTGGTTTATATATTATTCTATATACTAATACTATGACTAAGTAAATTTGGAATCAATTTAAAATAAAAAATTTGACAAATTTATTTAAGATTTGAAATGATGAGAAAATGATTAAAATGAAATGTTTATCAAATAATTTATGATTTGAAGTCAATTCATACAAATGATTATCCCCATTTTAAGAAAAATCATTTAAATTTTCACAATTTTTGGAACTAATGTTAAATTTATTATATAAAAACTATTAATTGATATAATGAATCCATATCAAAGATCTAGTGGAAATCATAGTTCATGACATTTATAATTTTTAATTTATGACTTTTCAGTTTAATTTTTTAGGATTCAAAAATATATTATATTGATGTTAATGATTTCGAGACTAAAATATCCTTGATAATACATAAAAGATTACATGATAGAATTTCTTAATGATATGAAACTCTTATAGGAGAAAGGTATAAGAATCTATAATTCTTATAAAAATGAACATCTCAAATTACATGATATCATTATGGTCAAAATAAAATAAATACATATATATGGGATTTTTTTTAGATTCAATGTTATATTGTTTAAACCATGTATAATCTACAAAGAGTGAAAGAGAGAAAAATAGTGTACATGGTTCCACAACGGTTTTTTTGGTATGTATCATTCTTATAAATGGTTAAAAATAATTAAATGGCTAATAAAAACATGAAATTTATCCAAATATATTAAAATTGCTATTTATTTTAAGAGGGTAAAAATATTAATGTCACATTTTTACAGACACCAAAACATAGTAATGAATGAAATCTATAGCTGGATAAATTTATATTTTTATGCTTCCTTATTAGACATATCATGAGTTCAAACATAATATTTATGTTATAAATATAGAAAATAATATTTTTTATTATTTTATTGGAACAATTTATTATATAAATATGATGATTAATCATAGATTTAATTCAATATTTTAGTTACAATTAGTTGGAATATGTTGGATGTTATCTACCATTTATGAGGAAAATTAAACCTACATTCCTTTTTGTTTTCATATATTATATAATAGAGAAAAACATAATTTTTTTAGAATGTAAATGGTATAAATATACAACATGGATATGCATTATTTGTAAAAAAATCATTTACCAAAATATTTTAAGTTAATGGTCATGAATTTAATATAGTTCATTTAATGATTAAAAAACATGTAATAACTCATTACATAGATTACTACCTATTCAATATATATTAACTATTATCAAGTATATTTATTTTATAAATTCCATAACTAATAAATTTATTTTTTGAAATTTATTGAAAAATAAAAAATACAATATAGTTTATATGCTTTTTCAAACAAAAATCACTTTCCACTAATTTTTTTAATTCATAATATATTTATATATTATTGATTGAGAAGAAATGTTTTTTCTTTTGTATATTTAAATTATATTTATAAATTATAATGTTATAAGAATATATTTATAGGGTATGTTAAAAATTCATATCATCTAGAAGAAAAAATTACTAATAATTATATTTTTTTTAAGAAGAGGATTCCTTTCGTATATGATCCTTTCTATAGTGACACACGTCTTTTCTTAAAAATATCTATATAAGGATATTAAATTTGCAGAAATTGGACCCAAATTATGAAAATAAATATTTTTCAAGTGAAAATATAATTGGTTAACATCTACACATCATAAATAACACAAAAATATATATTATATATAAAATCGTCTGTTAATATATTTAAATAATTTTATCTAATGACTTATTTTAAGGGGTTACTGAATAATGATTAGAAAACATTTTTCAATGGCATGAGGAGGAACATGTGGAATATCTAAATTAGAAGAATTTATATGTATAAAATAAACCTTATGATGATATTTGATACTATTTTCCATGTATGAAATTAATAACATTTAATTTTATTCGAAATATTGAGATAATAGAATTTAGGATAAGAAAATTATTTTATTGGGGTTCTATAAACAAACACACTTTTTAAGTTCAAAATTAAAATATCAATATGTACATCATGAGAAAGTTGAAGACTTACTGAAGATATATTCGAGATTTATTTCATTTAATTTTATATCCTTGTATTATACTATTAATTTTTTTTAACAGTATTAGTAATTATGATTAATTAATCATAAAAATAGAATATCTTAATATATTATAATACATAGATGGAATGATCTAACAAAAACACAAGTAAAATGAATTTTGTATGATCAATATCTATGAAATATGATGTGATCTATCATTTTGAATGGGAAGTAATTGTATTTTTGTGATGAAGAAGATGACTATGATAAATAATAATGTGATATCCCAACATTCTAGGTATTACTATCAAATAATATTGATGACCATGTGGTGTACAAGCTTTATTTCATACTGAATAATCATGAAGAATGAATATTTGACAATTTATGTCAAAATATTATTTTTAGGATATTTTTATCTTCATAAATAATACCTTAGCATATAGTTATTCATTATATATTATTTATTGTCTAAGAAATGTTGAAAAATAATAATTTTTGTTATATAAACTATCAAATATTATAAATATGTGTTTATTATATTTTAGCATTATATGTATCATTTTAAAATTATGATTAATTTATTTATATATATATATTGGATTTAAATACACTTTTACATATATTTATTCCATTATATATACCTCTTTTCATCCCATTAATGATAGAATTATTTTTTATAATTGTAGTCATCCACACTAATGAATAAAAAATTAATTTTTTATTTATTTATTTTTCTTTAGCTTGTTTAATTCTTCCGTTTATTATAACTCTATATGTATCAATTGGACTTGTATAAACTTTTATATATATTATTCATTCATATATCTATACCATTACCTATATCAAAAATAATTTTTTTATTTTTTATCATTTTAGATTGTTGTGTCAAAAAATGTGATAATATGTTTGTTTTGTATTGGTTCTAAAACTATCTAATTTTTTCATTTTTATATATAACTATTTGATATAAAGAAACGTTCATTTATTTTTTATTAAATTAAATCGTAGGATCATACCAAATAAAATATTTTATTCATCTCTATATTCAGGAAAGGAAACTGAAAATAACTCTTTTAATGAGCCCCTCCATTCCTCTACATGTGATCCCCTTACATATTACTAGAATGAGTATGATTCAAGGTTTTTAGAAGTTGGTATTGCACATTAAACTAAAATATCACTATTTGGACCGGAGGATACGAGGACAAGTATCCTAATTTATTTTAATTGTAAGACCCTCGTCAAAATACAATTATATGTATGATTTTTGTCAATATGAAAACGTAAGAAAAAAATAAAAAATTTAACATAATATTTCCTAATTTTAAAATATATGAAATTAGTTTATCTAAGATAGAATAATTTTGTATAACCATTTATAATTTGTTTCATTTAGTATAACATACTTTTAATTATTAATATATGATATTTTACTGATCATTAAAAATTATATATCGAAATCCTAACATTAATAAATTTATGATGAGCTATTTGTATTTTATTACATAGAAATATATGAATTAATATTCAACAAAAAAATTAGATTTATTTGTTATACATGAAAAAATGAAAATCACTATAATATATAACTTTTTCTCGATGTAGGTACATATATTGTATTTTAAAGAATTATATTGATGTATTTATTTCTAGAAATTTTAATTAAATATAAATAATGTTTTTTTTATCATCACTTAAAATGAACATATTAAAGATTTTATTGTAATTACAATATAAAATATAGAGATCTCATAAGGATATACAAGTGATAAATGTATTCCCACATACATTATACCATGGTGTGAATTTTTTACATAAATTAAAAATGATAGATAGAACGATTTGGAAATTTAGGGTCAAATATCTAGGCTCTATAGAGAGTAACCACCCTCACAATATCAGGACTTGAAAAATAGAAAATTGATATATTATGAATATAAAAAATATATTATAAAAGATTCAAATTATAACAACCTCAAACCACACACTCATATCCAGTTATAATAACAAAACATTTTAATTTGAGTCCTACCAAAAATGCCAGGAACCGGTGGAAGATGGTCCTAATAAAATTAAATAAAAAAGGAAACGAGTCAAGAATACAAGGGGTTATTACATAAACGAGTGTTCATCACACCACATCTATCCGCCTCCACCAGTGGGGCATAGTAGTCCGGGGACGTGAAGGACCACATCTCTCTAGGATCATTGAGCGCCCGCTTTGCCAATGCATCTGCCACCATATTAGCATCCCGATAGACATGTGAAACGTCTACTCGCATTTGAGAAATTTCCTTAAGGCAACCAACCCAATGAGGCAGCATACACCAAGGGACCTGGCGTGTCATCGTGCTCAAGGCATGAACCCTGGTCTGAGAGTTAGATTCAATCCATATATATTACCAATTAAACTCGACAGCGTACCTAATGTCATAGATCATTGACCAAATTTTGGCTCCTATAATTGAAATAATAATGACCCAATTTTACAATTCAAAATAACACAACATAAAATGGAAAAATTGGATGACTATAAAAACCAAGTAACATGATAGTTTTTTATTTTTATAGATATACGAAAAATATCTTACAAAACAATAATCAATTTTCAAATAGATCATTTTTTCAAATAAACCCTGATTTTTATATTCTACATTAGTTATTCAATCCCTAAAATAAAATTATTCACAAATCAAATGTTTCAAGAAAAAATTCAGTTAACAAAATGATTCATTACCTTTGTAAAATAATATATAAGAATGAATTTTATATTTCCCTCTAGGGTTGAACATAATCAATAATAAATAAATGTCATCAGTGACCATAATTTGAGTATAAGGGTGCGATGAAATAATATATGTGTATGATCATAACAAAAAATAAGTCATCCACATCAAAATGTGGATCATAAATAATGATATATGTATCAAAGATATAATATCAGACTAGATTCATATAATTCATCAATAATTGGCCTTGTGAAAATAATCCTTGAGTAATGGATTCACAAGTAATAATAAAAATAATTAAAAATTTATGTAGTTATAATAAAATATTATCTCTATAGAACCATTACAAGAATCCTTAAAATAATACATAAAAATATAAGAACATACTTTTTTGATAATAACATATTTCTCAAAATAAAATAATACTCAGACTATTAATTATAATATTATATTGGGCTCACACACCACCATCAAAAATTACAATAACCATAACAGAAATAAATTAAATAGATATTTATTTCTTTCATAAAACTCATAGAAATAACAATTATTTCACTCAAAACATATTAATATTATTTAAAAGAAATGTGTTATAAAATATTCTATTTAAAAAATAATATATATTCCTAAAATATAATAAGGATATAACCATTTTATTCTATCCACATTCTATCATAATAAAATAATAAATGATATTGGAATGGTTGTAAAGTACATTTAAATGAATATTTGAGAGAGTTTTTTAAATTTGATAAAATATTATTTTATAATTACAATATTTTATAAAAATTTCTAGAATATTTAGTGAAATATTTTCTTTAAAAATAAAATTTCATCTTAAAGAATTAATATTCAATGAAAATAATTTTCATGGGGGTTTTAACAGCAAAAAATGTCAAATACATTAAAGAAAATCATTATTTTAAAATATTCTTTAAATATGGTGAAGAGTTACCCATGTATAAAATATTAAAATATTTCCTTTAAAACCATTTTAAAAAAAGGTTAAATATCAATAAAAATGAATTTATGAATGAATTTATGTTTAGAAAATAATATTCATGATATAATATGTTTAATGTAAGGGATAATGTTTTTTAATTGTCATTAATTACATTAAAAAATTTATTAAAAATCATTTTTCTACATTTTAAAAACAAAATCTATTTGAAAAAAATATATATAAGAAGAAACATAAAATAACATGAGTATAGAATTATATATGATTTTTACATCATAAGTTAGTACATAAAATCAATAAATTAATATAGGTTCATCAAAAATAACTAGCCTCATAGATTTATTTTTCAGACAATAAACCCTTGAATATTCTGTAATGCAGGAATAAAATAGACAATGAATAAAGGAAAATAAAATGATTCTATAAAAAATAATTTTAAAAAATGAATATGTGAATAAAAAATCATGGGGAGGTAATTACCCAATATAAAACAAAAAAAGTAACCTAACATGAATTATATGTAAAATAATTGAAATTTAGACCCCTAAAAACCTTGAATAATTTTTAAAATTTGAATACATATCTACATAATGATGGAAAATTATTGGAAATATAAATATCATGATAAATGAGTAATTTATTATATAATATATCAATATGTATTATATAGACCATTTTTAATCATTTAAGTAAATAATATGAAACATGTGTTAAAGAAAAAAGATTGACATGAATATTCCTTACAAAAATTATTCCAAATAAAAGAGAATTAATCGTTGAGTGGATTATGTGTATAAATTTTCAAAAAAAATAAAATGAATATAAATACAACATAATATAATAAGTGGAAATTTTAAACATAATCTAGGCACAATATAATTAATTATGTAGATGTATAACCCAATGAATATAACATGATCATAGAGACCACTTACCTCGAGTCAAAAATATTTATGTGTTCCCTTAAACTCTTGTATAATAAACATAAATAATGTATTTAAATTTAATACCATTTTATAGGTTTATAGAATTATTATTAAAATAAAATTTCATTTAATTAAATGAAATATGTAGTTACATAAATATGCATGTTTACATACAGTGTTGTGAAGATGTTTGGTTTAAAATTGAATAACTACGTCAGTGTATTGAAAATTATAAAAGAGGTTAACATTCAATAATATATATATAAAAGAATGACATAGTTAATAAATATATTTTTTAAATATTATTTTTTAATACAATTCATGTATGATAGTAATAAAAATTTAATTATGTTTCATCATATAGATGGTAGTCCACATGTACACATGAGTACTGTTTCCATTTTTCAAAGAAAATAGGGAAACATAGGGAAGAATAATTTTATATTTAAAAATTTATAAATGATTCGAAAATATAATATTATCTCCTAAAATATATTTATATACACTCTCCATGTGGGTGGTCTCCAAAAATTAATCACATCACTTTATGGAGGTGGTAATCAACAAATAGTCACAAATGACATTTTCAATTTTAAATGGAATGGAATGTTGGAAAATATAAATTATATTAAAATTTCAGAGTGATAAAAATTTCATTAATAATATAAATATTTATTAAATACATTATTATGACTAATCATGAGAGGCGGTTATAGAAAATGAATTACAACTGTACGTGAGGCAGTTGCTCACTATACATACGAATGATCATCTCATTTCTAATTTCATAAAAGATTATATGGATGATGATTCTTAAATAAAGAAAATTATATCTAAGTATATAAAATATAATTATATATTTTAATTTCAATATTCAGAATATTTTTCAAGTAGATATGTGATGAAATAAAATTACAAAACATAGTTAATTATTTCACCTATTCATTAGATAACATCCATATGATTCCACCATTTTCATTTTATGTTTGGTACTATTATATATATATGTCATATTGGATATATAGAGTGATAATATGAGGTTATTTAGTAATTTATTTTAAAATATTAGAATCTCATTAAATTTGGAGAAAATATCATACATGTGTCCTTTTAAAATTGTGAAGAGGACACATATAAAAATTATCAAATGTTATAAATTATATTATTTAATTCTCATTTACATGTGCCCCAATAAAGAATTAATATTAGTAATAAGTTTATTGGAATATAAATATATTCATCTGAAAAAATTTAGATAAAATATTGAGGCCTTATCAATTTTTTATGAAGGTTAAGTTGACTTCTTCATTTACCTTGGTGAAAATTTTTTCACTAATGTTACAAATCATAAGAAAAAAAATATAATACATCACATTATGAAAACTACAAAAGTGATTTCAAAAAATGTAATCTATTTAAACAATTTCAAAATTTTAATGGGAGGAAATATAATTTTTTATATGAAATTAAAGTCCATTTTTAAGAAAAATAAGGCATTAGACTAAAATTACATTTATAGAATTCCTATAAAATAATATAAATATAAGGTTAGAATATTTTTTTAATATATAATCAATAAATTAAATCAAAAAAATAATCAACGAAGATTAATATAATTTAATGTGAAATAAATATTACTTGAATAAAAAATATTTTTTAAAAAAAAATTGTTAAGAAAAAAAATTATCATAAATAGAAATCAAGAATAATTATAATTTATATATAATTATTTATATTATTTATAATTATATGATAATTATAATAAATTAAAATAATATTCAAACCATAATTTCTATTTTCATTTACATTATTTCATGAAAATAATTGATAGTTTTAAAGAAACTTGTATTTTCATTATTGATTGAGTACCATATACATTTTGAAATATTTTAATAATCAACCAATGATATTACTAAAAATATTTTTACATAAATAATATGAATTTATATTAATAAAATGTCTAAATTTTTTGAAATTAATTTCAATTTTATGATGAAATGTAATGGAAACCATATCAGAAAAAATGTATTTTAAAATGGTAAAATGAATTTATTATAGTTCCTCTAAAAATATACACAATAAAATTAATGTTAATTAATTTAGTTTGACTATTATAATATTCTCATATTATTATAATAATTTATCAATAGTGAAAAATTTAATATATTAAGATAAAAATACATCTCAGCCAAAAAAGCTCTTTGAAAAAAAATTTAGCATTAATTGATTTAATCTTCATTTTAAACAAATTAATAATATATTAATGAATATTAATTGTAGGAAACAAATTCTTAATATATTTCTTAAATTTTTATTCGTATTAATTATAATCAAACCAATGACTATGTTATAATGATGATAATTAAATAATAATTTTTGTATAGCATATCAAATTTCACTTGAAGTAAGATGTTTCCTTTTTAGCAGGTAATCAAAAATAATATTCTTTTAAAATAAATTTTCGATGTTATAAATAAAGTATATTATAGATCATGCATGAGACCTTATTATTTAGTGTAGAAAATATATATCCCCTAAAAAAATAAACTGTAAAACACATATATCACATACAAGGATATTTTACTAACGTATATACTACAATTTTATGTATTTATTCTTGAAATTAATCAAGGGACTATGTATTTGAGTAAATAAAAGACTCTTCATAAGCTAAAGATTAGGAGAGTTGTGAGATTATGGACTATATGATTGGATTATTTGAAAATCAATTTTTTTGGACAGGTAGTTTCAAGAGTAAAATCACACTCCCCATCCTTCACCTATATACCACACTCGTCCACATCCTCAACCATATTTATCATTTACATTGAGTAATATATTATGGATCTCCAATATAATATTTTAGCATATGGGATCACATATTACATTATGAATACCCTATATCATCATCAAATGAAGATAAATTGGAATAGGATAATGGTATATGGTGTTATATATTCACAAATTATTGTATTATGCCATACTTATTAGTTTTCAATAGTAAGAAAACGTGAAATTGTTTTACATTTTCTATCTACAATATTCCAATAACATACTACAGAGGTATCTATAAATTATTTATTTATCTAATAATTTGTGAAATATTTTATTAGTTTTTAAATTTCTTTTCCTTTTATTACAATTATATTAGTGGCATAATTTTTATAAAGGACAAATATGTTGATATACCATTGATTTTATACATGTTTTTTTTATAAAAGGAACTCTTGATTATAATATTATGCATTTATGTTATTGGATGTTTATGACATGAAATTGAGTTCATAAAATAAATATAGATTTTTTATGCAAGATTATATATGGATGGTTTTTATGAATTTTATATTCATTCATGTAACAACATATATATTGGGCATAAAAGTGATTAAAATATTACCAGTAATTTATTATAATAATATTCAGTTTATTTATATAACTTTTATTTACATTACTATATTTGTTTTTTATTATGTATCATTATAAGAGTTTTATCTAGTAAAATAGATCATTTTCGTATTGATTCATAGACTGATTTTACTTATCTATTATCATGGACATTATAGGATAAATAAATAGAAAAATATGTTTCTCATGTATTTCATAATTAATTTACTAATTAATGGATAATTACTTATTATGAAAGGTTTCAGACATATGTTTTTTAGCTTTTTTAATAAACATTAAATAATTACACACATCATATTGTTTATATAAGTTTCCAATTTATTTTTTGTTAATATTCTATAAAAAATACCACTTATTGGTTATTCTATAATTATGGTAATGTGCAAAGAAGAATTAAATAATTATTAGAGAATTATGTTTCAATATTTTATTTTTAATAAATAATAATAATTTTTTATTTCATATCGTACTTATCATTTTCAACTAGAAAAAGGATACAATATAATTGGTTAATAAGAAAGTGGATAAAAATATATCAATTATTCATGTGAAAATGTGACTTTTTATTAAGATTTATAATTCAAAACATATATAATAATATATTTTTAGTTGATAATATATATTAAAATATATTTTCCATTACCAATAAAGAGTAATTGAAAATGGATATTCTTCTATAGAATTTATTTATGAATATATTCTCATTAGAAAAAGATATTTATTTTGAAAATTATTGATTTTATATTACATGTCATTTTATTTTTGTTATAATTATTTTGAGATTAAAGGAAACATGTTTTCTTGTTAATTTGTATCCTTTAATTATCCTCATATTTATAATGAAAAAAGGGAAAAATATTCTATTGATATCATATTTTAATTATTATACATGTTTGAATTAGTTTTTCTTTTGCCTCATTATCTATGGAATGTTGATTTTTAAATTTAAACTAAAAAATATAAAGTTGTGGTAATTATATTAGAGTAGTGATATAAAATTTTATTATAGAATTATACTATAATTTTTAGGATTTTGTTTTTGTTGTTGTTTGATACTATATTTTTATATTATTGCAACATTTTTATTCTATTATTAGTTTTTTATTTTATTTCGTAATAATTTCAAAAAAACCTTTTATCACATAAATTATTATTATAAACTACAAAAATATTAAATTAATAATCATTTATTTTATAACCAATGTTGATGTAGTTTTTTACATCATTTATACAAAATTAATAATGAGAAAATACTCTCTAGATTAGTTATAAGGTAACTGGTATTGGATATTTCCAAAATGTTAATTTCAAGGTGGGTTTGGAATTTATATAATTTTAATAAATGAGGGTTTATTTTGTGACATACATCTGCTATTTTATATAATAGATGTAAAAATTATAATTCCATATATGTTATATTAATGACATGAATTATAAGATCACCAATGTTTCATTTTTGACTGTTTTAAACATTATTTATTTATAAAAAATTGAAATTATATTTTTATATTATTTTTTATCCAATGTAAAAAAAACATTTTCAATAAAAATTATGAAGATATAACATTTCAATTAAATATAGAATCAATAAGTGTGATTAGAAACTCTATTTTAATATTCTAATATATGTATGACACTCATATGTATTTTTCATGTAATATCACTCTTGTTGAGATTATATTTATAATGTTATGATATTAAAACTTGAGGATAATGAATTTATACACTTAATCATGTACCCATAGGTTTGTTCTATATTAATCTCTAAGAAGGTAAATGGTAATATACGTTTAAGGGTGGATTATGTTAAGGTGAAAAATGTGAGGGTCAATAACGAGTACACCGTTCCTTAAATAGATTACATATTTTGTTTTTTATGGGGATCAAAGTGGTTCTCAATGATTTATATTAGTAAGGTATATAGTAAGTTGCGGTGAGGAAAAATGGAGTTCCTCAAACTAAATTCAATAGATGGTATAACCTATATGTTTTTCGTGTGATATGGGTTGGTTTGAATGATGTTCTAATTTTTTATGTATTCCCTAATTGAGGTCTTGTACACTAATTTGGATTATTTTAATATTATATTTTTTTTAATGAAATGTTTTTGTAAAAAAAATAGGATCACACTATTCATTTAGATATTGCAATCAACACACTGAGTGAGAATAAACTACATTATAATGTATTTAAAATTCAAATCTGGATAATGGAGGTCTACGTCTTAGGGCTACTGATATCTGTGGTTGTTATATCTCTGTTCTCCATGATAATTAGGACTATGGTTTCTTAGAAGAAATCGAATACTATTTTTGACATTTTTATTTTTCTATGATTGGATTGAAATTAAATAATATTAATTATATACTTTTCTAGAATGGTGGTTAAAATTACATCTATGAATATGTATGGGATGATATTTTAGTGGTGTAATCACATTTCGTGATCCTTCCATGAGCTGAAGAGTGTGTTTTCATCTTTAATTTTTTTTAAATTACAAACAATATATATGGAGTTTAACTAGTATTATATGGAATCAAGGGACATTTTGAGAGTATTTATAATAATCATGTGTTGTAGTCACTTTTAGTTCCAAAAATTAGAGGCCAGATGAATGAAAATAACCAATGTGTTCATGATATAGATAATGTAATTCGGAAATTTTGTGTTATAATATTTCATATAATTTGGCCCACTGGGATTCCAATCGATCTAGTAATAAGACAAAAGTGTCACTCCATAATCACATACTATAGTTACAGAGTAATAATATAGCACCAATATAGTATAAATATATCTGATAGGCCTCATCATATAAAAAACTCTTCTATAAATTCATATAATACAAACAATATTATTAAAATTTCTAGATGTAGAGGATCATTAAAACTATAAAATAATGCATTCATGGAATAATAAAAAATCTATAAATTTATATAAATGATTTCCATGAATGGAATATGAAAATAAAAATTCCAAAATCTACTATGTACTATGGATTCCCAGATTCTGATAACTCTTTATATCCATGATGTCTAATGGAATGAACATCATCGTCGAAACTCTCCACTATAAACCTTCAAGAATTATAATTCAATATATTCACCAATTCCAGAATCATTACACCCAAAATAGTCTTCTCCAAACCATGTGACATCTTAATAGAAAAAAATGTGTCAACATAATTCCCATATAGGGGTGAGTATGAATATACCGATTTAAATTCCCTAAAAGGGAAATAAAAAAATAAATTAACTATTTAGATCAATCTTATGGCCACGATAATCTTGGGACTAAAAATTGAAATTATAACCAAAATATGAAATTGATTAAAGATAACCCGAAAAAAAATTAATATTTGAAATACACATATATTATCTATAAATGATTAATTCATACGTCACCCAAATATTCAAGTCTAATAAAGAATATAATTATTGAATTCTACATCTAAATGTACCCATATCAAGATTGTAGGAATGATAACCTATTATTTTTTCCATATACTAATGGAATCAAAAAAATTCAATAATTCATAAGTCTCACCACATCAAAAAATTTCACATCCACCATATCAAAATCCACCCTCAAAGCCAGTAGTAATTGGTGACTCCTTCCATGAAAAGTTTATTAACCGATAGTGATCTCTATCTCTATAAATGACACAAGCCTTACCTTGTATATTGTTAATTACATGAGAGGGTTACCTTTACTATGATTGTATTACTTATTCCCCATCATTATAATAAATTAACCTCCCCATTTAATATATGGAAGACATATTCCTAAGATACATTAAAATACACTGAGCGATTTTTACCCCATCACTAGTCTTGTTGTTCTACCTTATATTTTATAGTCTCTGTGAACCTATGAAACAATATCTTATCCAATTACATATAAATAAATAATATGAGTTGTTAAAATATATAATTTCACTTTATTTGTGTAAAACTACACAAAAATGACAAGTAAAACATCTAAAACACACAATTTTATTGAATGGAAGGATATATATTGATTTTCTTCTTATTCATAGAATATCATTAAAGGATACATTTCTTATGGGAATATTCTACCATATTATACTACAACCTATTCACCCCATATTTGTGAATATGATGTACATTGTGCATATAGTGGGATACATAGTTTGTAGTTTCACATGGAGATGTTTTTCATGAACGTTTTTAGTTTCTATGAAATGTTAGAACATAGTTAATAATAATAATTTTAGCAGAAAAATATTTCCGAATGGTATGTACTCAGCAAACATAGTTCATCACCTCGCCTATAGTATATATTATCATTATGAGACACCTGGGATTTAGATCCATTTCAACTCACTATAATGTTTATATCTTACATGTCTTTCCACTAACCCATGAGATACATGGCATGTATAAAGGATTACAATATATATATATATATATATATATATATGATTATCCATGAACTCGCATGTACATGGAGTAAATCCCTAGTTTTTTAGTCTTACGATACAAGGCGTCTGACCTAGAGACATGTGATGTGTGATATTTTTTTGATAACATAAACCCGTGTACCACAGAAGGAGGATTAAATAGGTAGTAACCCTAAGAATTAAAATCATGTTGTCTATGTTCATTGATAAACACCTAATTATATATTGGAATTTGATTCATTAATAAAACCACCTATCAATTTTTGATACATGTCCTTTGATTCATCAAGATCAACAATATCCCATACGAAATATCTCTCCAATCACCATCTGCCTCATCTAATGGTAAATGGAAGATGAAATATCCAATATGAACATCTTATCCATCATCAAACACTACGGTGAGATATATAATTCCCCTATTGTTGAACTTTACTCATCCATCTTACAATTTTGAATCCCAAACAACAATAGAAAGAATACTAATATCAATGAATGGTGGTTAATGAAGGGTCTAACCACCAAAAAAATTTCATCTCCACATTCATCAATGAATTCATGGGAAATGGAAATTAATATATTTATTAAATGTTTAATTATTTTTTACATACATCACCCTTTATTTTCATTTTGAATCTGTTATGTTCTTTTATTAATAAACAATATTAGTCTGATGCAAATAATTATAATTTAAATTTAAATTTTATAATTATTATTCAATAAAAAAATTAATGTTAAACCCGTAAACATGAATTGTTAAATAGTACATCCAAATGATAACATTATAATAACTTTAATATAATTATTTATAGAATGAAAAAAACAATATTACAATGTACATCATAGAAATAACATTATTTTCCATAATATAACAAGTTTTAAATTAGAATATAAAAATAATCAATAACATTATTTAACAATAATTATTTATCAAATTGAAATATTTGTTTCATAATTGAATTTTTAAAAAAATTATTATTTTCCATGAACTATATTCAATATTTTTTTCAAATTATAAATAAAAACATAAAACATGAAAATATATGAATATTCATTGTTTAAAAAAAATCAAATTTTTAACACAAATTTTTAATTTTTATTTATAATTTCATTAATCAATTAATTTATACATTTTCATATTATAATTATGTGAAATATTTTAAATTATATTATATAGAGAACATTAAGATTAAAAAAGTGTTATGTAAAGTCAAATATTAAAAGTACCTACACTAATGGTGATTTTTCATCCTCAGAAACCCTTGTATTAGTTGGAATATTATTTTTTATCTTATTGACATGAATAATGGTCTACTATTATGAAATAATTTAAATGGATCCTATAGGGATACAAAAAATGGGGATGATAGGGGGAGTAATTTTAATTTCACTATTCTTCAAAAAAATGATTTCTAACTGCGTAATTATTCTCTCTATATTTAGTAACCATTAATTTACCATTTAGTTACCATTAATTTAACATCCACTAATAATATATTGGATCAATAAAAAATTCTTTCCTAAAATATATATCAATTAAAAATTATCAAGACAAGTCACACTTTACCAGGGGTTTTACATAAATTGTACTAAATCACTCTTTGCATATCTATACCCATAATGGGTGCAAAATAATCAGTATTCCAAACCCCCATAATATTCAAATTTACATGATCCCCCCATAAAAAATTCATTCACCTTTTTATTGTATTCTATATATTATTTTGAAATATTTATGTTTATATGATTTGAGTGATAAATAGAGTCTATACAATAAGTAAATATTTTCAAATGAACATTCCTAGATTTCACCTTTAGATACATAATATAAATGTTTGAATAAAATTTAATCCAACAAGAATTAAATTGATATCTAATTTTATATTTGATGCATTGATAATTTCCCATAAATCCACTTCATATGTAGTTTAAATTCTATTATAATGGAACAATGGGAAATTAATAATGTAACAATGGGTTTGAAAGATACCTCCATAAATTGAAAGAATTATAATATCTAGGTACAGATACTAAATATTGAAATTTAACATTGATGTGATCAGAGGGATCGGGTGGATTGAATTATAAATGATAGGATTCATGGTCCTATCCAAGACCCCCATCCTTAAAATAATTTATATGTCAGTGGTATATTTTTTCATGGTACCCATTTTCACTTTTGATACCACACACATATCCATTTATAAATTAGGTGTACCTAAATAAGAATATATTTTTTTAGTTCTAAAAAAATTCCCTTCAATATACTCTAGATAGATTCAATGATATTGGCCTTTGATGATAAAAGTTGCTACAAAATTTGATCACTCCACCCATCTTGACTGAGAAAATCAATGGGATATCTATATTCTTGTCAATTTCATTGTTAATAAAAAACATGATTCCTACATATATCTTGAGTTATTGGTAAGATTATCATCCCAAGAAGAGGTGTTACAAATTCTCTATAGCATTGAAGAAAATATAATTGGTGGAAAAAAGATCACAACTAGTCCTTTAATTAATCGATTAATTAATTATTTATCATCCAATTAAAGATATCAATTCTAAAACTATCCTAACTCACCCCATTATTATAACAAAAAAATTAATTAAAACACAACCATCAAAATTATAATATGTTTTATATGTTAAGTCTATTATTTATTAGTTTTTATTGTATAGAAATCAAAATGTTCATTCTTTAGCTCAACACTTGAGCATATAGGTTACACTTACCCATGGAAAAACAATATTCCAGACACAAAAAATGCTATCCAAATTTATAAATGATATTTCAGATGGGGTATATTAACGTTCCCACTTATGGGATTAATTTTTAACAAATTAATAATTTATAATTATCCAATTAAATTAAAATAGTATGGAATTTTATTATAATTAATCATATGGTTAAAAACTACAATCTGAGATAAAAAAATCAAAAGAAGTTTTTTAGAGTTCAGATCAAAGGGAATATATAATGTTTTAGCTACATTAATGAACATAACCTACAAGTCCCAACAATAAACTAATTCTTTTTATATACTAATTTTTTTCACTCTACTATCCTAATCATTAAATGTATTGAACCATGAAATATAAATAAAGAAAGATAAAAATTAGAGAATATTGATAAAAAACTCATCAAGAATACAACCCATCATATTTTATATGCAATTAACATGTAATGGACCATGATTTAAGAATAAAATGTAAAAAATACATTGTAAAATATACATAACCTACTCAAAATAAATATATACATAAATCATATCTCAATAAAGGGATTATATAGTGGTGGAAGATCAATTTAACTATATCAGGCCATTGATTTTGTATCAAACACCATTCTAACCATTTCTTACCCATATATAGTTATAAAGTATTAAGCTAAAATCAATTAACATAAACCATAAATAAACTATCATTAAAAATAGAACATTCCAAGAGAATACCACAACCGCCAAAATTAATGAGAATCATTTTCTCAAAAACATTAAATAAATCAATAAACATAAAAAATTGACTCTTAGCGGTCAAATTATAAAATATACACTAGAAACTAATGAGTCCACTTAGTTAGGTCCTTCAATTTCTATTCTTATTTCATCACTAAAACAAGAGGTGTACATATGTTTATCTATTACATTATGTATTATTTAACCACTAACTCTTGGAATATTCTTATTTCATACAATATTAATATTAACCCAACCACACCTATTATTCCCAATAAGATAAAAGTCAATAATGAGGATTACGTATATGGGGTATTTTTCTCTATATGTGATGCTTAATAATGATCACACTATGTCTTTATATCAACTTATTCAAATAACAATGAATCAAACCAAAATTTCAGTCCTGAAATGTCATAATGTAATTTTAATCGTGTCATAATTTACACCCCTTCCCCATTAAATCCAAACCCTAAGATAACACATAATGTGAATAATTATAAATGTCATATAATAAAATCAATTATTTGTTTCTAAAAAAAACTAGTAAATGAAAAAAATTATATCATCCAAACATGGAATCCACTGATCAGTGCATGAGTTGTTTGAAAAAATTGCCTCAAGAACACCACTAAAAATACATGATTCTCCAAACTTGTAGATAGGGCCTTGGGTGTTACCAAGGGGATACTATATAAACTTCATTAGATTGTATTATTAGTTTAATTAATAATGATAATAAGTAAAAACAATAATAAAAAAAGTAGCAAAATATTAAATCGTCCAGATAAATTAATAGGTTGAATGGGGATCAATTTCTCATAAAAATGATGATAATTCCATGATGATTAAAAAAATATACAAGATATAAATGCATTTATTAATATACAAAATTAAATGAAAATTAAAAAAGGCAAAAAAAAACTACCTCTACTAGAATAAACATCATAGTATACATCTTGTTCTCCAATACCCAATCCTTGTAACGAATAAAATCGTCAAATTCTAGGTGCTTCTCTTTGTCTACCCTTGAACTCATAAGGTTTGTTTGGGTGCCATGGGTTTCTCGAATAAGGATTAAGTTATACTCTATACACCATAACAAATTTTTTGTAGACTTAAATATTTTTTCATATAAAATGAGGTGAATGCGGGTAAATATTTATTGTACGGTAATAAATAAATAAACCACATAAAACTGGATTTATCATGGGAAAACTGACTAACACTAACATCTTTAAACTAAGAGTAATATTTATAAACCATGGTTAATATCTATAGAAATAATATGGAGGTAAATAAAATATAATTCTTTTAAAATTCATCTACTTAAAGAATAACTTGGTCATCTAATATTCAAATGTAAACATAGGAAAATCTCAGACATGTTATTTGGTTTTGAGGACACATACTAAACATAATAAAATGTTACCCAACGTTTTTTATAAAGAGGATCCTGAATGACTTCATGATACTATGTAAAAAGGAATCCCATGTATCAATATATGAGAAATATAAATATCCATCATTGTTAGAATCAATCCTAGGTGATCCATAAGTGGAACCCAAGTATCACTCCCAACACCGTCTAATTGAATAACCCAATGATATTATCGATGGTGTGTCACATAGGGAACCAGGTACATCTCCTGGAATGTTATATTAAAATTCTATACTAAGACCCCAAAAGGAAATCAACTAGGGTTTTCGGTACCCCTCAATGGGATAGTACACAAGGAATCTACATGGTTGGCCTATCTAAGGCATTCTACTAAAATAAACCAAGTATAACTACCAAAATATTGAGATTAATTTCCATCATTATAATTTATAATCCTCAACATGCCTGAGCATGGTGTCCTTTGGTTAAATACCTTATATCTCTCTCATCCTAATGAATGAGTATCATTTAAGTGATCGTGATGTTTATAACACTTATGAAAATTCATTAAATTTAATACTATAGAAATTCACAAACATCAAATTGTGGTTTAAATTAACTCGATGCATGTGGATCTTAGGCATATATGATAGGAAGACCCATAGGGGTCATATTTAATGTAGGTTCACCCTATGATGTTAGATAAATGGTTTCATGGAATATAATAAACATGGGTTATCATATAATTTAACTTATTATACATTTCAGAGGCATCACAATAGAAGTCCCACACATGAACAAATGGCACATGATAGAATACAAATATACCGTTTTTCTAAGAAATTGAATACCTAATTTAGGTTGGTAGATAACCACTATTCTATTTATAACTTCTTAATTGATATATAATGGAACGAATTATAAGAATCATTAGATTACATGATAAAATTTAATATCAAATCACATTAAAAATATGCATAGACTAAAAAAGAAACTGAGAAATAATGGATGTGGACTGCAGAAATTACTTTCGTGATTCTAATGTGGTGAATTTTGGTTTGATAAGAGTATAGATTAAGTTGAAATAAGGGAACCTAGGATTGGAATGGAGGAGGATCTTTATATTATTGGGCTATAATGAAACAACTATCCAGAAGGAAAAAAATTCCATGTCTAAGAAACTAATTCTAAAATTACATGGTTCTATATACATTTAAAGAATACAAACTTCTTGGAAAATTTTCTATGTTGCAAACACCCCTCCTTAAGGAAACACATCCCCAAGATTACCTTCTAAGGGTTGTAAAAAATCATCTGAGAAATGTTCTTACCATTGAGAAAGTAAATTAACCTCCCTCTCTGATTTCATATCATACACGTGGTTATGATTCCATAGTACACATTATAGTAGATCATAGCTACCTCATAAGACCTTAATGATCTTATAAATGACATGTATAGGATTTACCTAAATCAATTAATCCATATATATATCTATATCCTCAAAATAAAATGAATGAGACAAGTCCAAATAATAATGGTGAAGCTTTGATAGAAGGAGGAAGTGATTCATAACAAGATTATTCTGATTTAAATGAAACTAAAAGGCTACTGATATGAATTATAAAAGATTTTGAATGTCTTTATATGTTAAGGAAATAAATTTCCCAATATCATATTCAATATCTGATCCAATATACATGTAACTCATAGAAATACTCAATGCAGAATATAAAATCCAGTGGCTGGGATCAATTATTGGTATAAGACTACATACTAGAATGATTTATAGATACACTATTCTAAATAATCTAGACCTACTATGAAGACTTTTGATTAATATATGGTCCTAGTAATGATTCCTCACCCGCCTCTTACAACATCATGGAGAAATACATGACCTACCACATAGATCTTCATAATGAGCCATCAAAATCATTTAATACAATATTTTATTTTAGGAGAACACACACATAGTTATGTGTTTCTATAAAAAATGCTTGAAATAATTTATTATTCATCCATCATATCATCTATGACATGTATCATACACTTAGGTTTTTTGCCTGTCTATTGGTGAAATTATTTTTTCAAAGAAAATTTTTAACCCACTTTTTCTTTACGACCTTATAGAACCCTGATGAAAAAAAGAATCATTGTTTGATACAATAGAAAGGGGAACCTCATGAAGGTGTGAAACCTCATGAATATAAACCCTTCGAAGCTCATAAACTGGAATGGTTTCTCAAGTAGGTAGGAAGTGTGAGACCTTGAAAAAACAATCGATGATCAACCATACTGAAAAAATTCCACATGGAGATCATAATAATCCCATAAAAATTCCATAGTGATTTTATAAAATTTCAACTCTATAATAATCATAGGCTATAAAATTTTAGATGGACACCGGTACCCCACCTTCACCTCATCACAGATGGAACACTATGTGATGAAACCAAAAATCCATCTCTTCATACCTGGGCACCAACACAAATGATTTATTTCTCAAAACATCTTGTTAATATTAATGTGTACTGATGAATTGTGATATTATGTGACGATTGAGTTGATGTGATTAATGTGTACTTAAAATATATTGAAAATATATTATTCTATCAATTTTTACCATATGTCTTATGGAACACAAATACTTCCATGAAACTGAAGGATCTCATCCTGGTTAATAGGACAACCATATGATGGCTTCACTCCAGACACTACCTTAAATTATCCAATGTAGACGGAGTTATTTTTTACATTAGAATGGGTAATAACCCCTTCTAAAGTCATTATCGGCGGTTTTCAGGAGCCACCACTAATGTGACCGCATACAACTAGTACATGAAGTTGGGAGTAAGAAATGGTAAATTCATAGTGAATTTTGTAGTGGTTACATTGGAGGGGTTAAAACCCCATGTAATGATACACATAAATTATCACATTAGAGGGGGTTATAACGGAAACCTGCCCAAATTTTGGAATTTAGGGGAGGTTTGAACCGGACCTAACAGTGATCTCATTTGAGGCATTAGGGGTAGTTTCCACATAACCACCCCTAACCCCATGACACCAATAGGGGTGACACGCCACCCCCAAACACCCAGGTTGACACCACCACGACACCCCACCTATTTTGACACCCCCAACAAACACCCTGCACACCCCCACTCTCGACACACACACCACACAACCCCCCTAAAACCCACCCCTATTGACACCCCCAAAACACACCTTGTGAGCCCCCACCACACAAAACAAACCAGAGCACCCTCATGCGCCCCCACCCTTGTCTGCCACACCACCCCAAAACCCCCCTGTTGACACCCGACACCCCCAACACCCCATGACACCCCCTGCTGAAACCAACCAGACAACCCCCACCCTGTTAACACGCCCCACACCTATTGACACCCACCGACACTCACCCAACACCCCCACCCCCCATTAGGGGTGCCCTGCCACCACCAAAGACCCCTGTTGACACAACCCAACACCCCATGACACCCCACCCCTTTTGACACCCACGACACACACCCCGCACACGCCCACCCCAGACACACACCCCGAACACCTCCAACCCTTGAAACACACTACAATTGGCACCCCGGACACACACCCGGCGTGCCCCCACCCCATGACACACACTAGGACACCCCCCACCCCACGACACCCCCAGTTGACACCACCCAGACACCCCACCATATTGACACACCACACCCTTGTTGACAACCCCGGCACACACCACGTGCGCCCCCACCCCTTGAGACCCACCCATGTTGAACCCCCAACACCCCCCCCCCCCTGTGCACCACTACCCTTGTCCGCATGAGCACCCCCTACGTCCGAACACCACCTGCGACCAAGCACCCCATGTGCCCGCCCCTTGTCTTCCAGAGCGGTCATGCGGCCGCCAACACCTATGTGCCATAGCCAGGATGTAAAAATTCATCTGCTGGGTTTCGAACACCTGACTGGTGCTACATAGCGCACCCAACACAAACCACTAGGCTATGCTCAATTTCTTATATATTACATGCCACATTATATTTAAATATATTTCAAATTATTATATTATATTATATTATATTATATATATGTGTGTGTGTGTGTGTGTGTGTATAAATATAAATAATAATATATATATATATAATATTTCTCTATAATATAATATATAATTGTGTATAATATTTATATATAATATATATTTATGTATAATTATAATATATTTTTGTATAATATATATATATATATAGATAATTGGGTATATTTAAAATATATTAATACATATTTATTCAGATATTAGTAGATATATTTATATTTATGTGTGTCTGTGTATTTCTTGAATTTATAGATATAATATAATTACAATATATATTATACATATATTATATAAAATACATTTATATTATATATTAATGTATGTAATTATATTCATTTATATTATATCATCAACTCACATATATATACACACAAAATTAAATGTATTCATATAATTAGAAGCAGATAATATAATTAAATGATATATATATGTGTGTGTTTGTACTAAATTAATTAATAATTAATAATATATACTACAATATAAATAAAATAATTATATAATAAATAAAAATATATTTACAATAAAACATTTATAATATAATATATAATATAAATAAATAATATTTTTATTTTTTTTCTAAATTATTTCAATTAATTTACATATTCTAATATAAATGTATTTGTACATAAGTATACAATAAAAATGTATTAATGTGTGTGTGTATAAATTTAATAATATTAATTATTATCTGATATACATACATATATTTATATATATACTAAATTAATTTATTATTAATATGTTATACTACAATATACCTAAAATAATTATATTATACATATAAATTTATTTACAATAATATATTTATAATATAATTGATAATATAGCGAAATAATATATTAATATATATATATATATATATATATATTTCATTTTAGTTTTTTCTAAATTATGTAAATTAGTATAAATAATATTACATAAATGCTTTTGTACATAAGTATACAATAAAAATGTATTTATGTACGTGTGTGTATCAATAATATTATTAATTATTATCTAATATATATATATATACTAATTTAATCTATAACTAAAATGGTATGATACATTATATGTAAAATAATTATATAATATATATAAATTTATATATAATTAATTATTTATAATATATATATAATTTAACTAAATAAAAGAAGTATGTATATTTAAATTTATATTTAATGTTGTCTATATTATATATATCTTTATTCATAATATAATACAACTGTATTTAATATAATATACTTATAATATAAATAATAATAAAATTTATAGTAATTATAATATTATATATAAATTATAGAAATTTGAATAAATATAGTTATAATTACATTTATATTATGTATATCAATATTTATAAATATGTACACATTTTTTAATTATATGTTTAAGTATTTATTTAAAATATGTATATAATGTTCTTATATATATGTGTTATAATGTATTTAAAAACATCTATATAATATGTTTCTGTAATATATATATACAATCACATGAACACTCCCACATATATGTTAAAAATTTTGAATTCATATGAGATTTAATTTAGAAAATAAATTAAAATTTAGATGGAGTTTAAAACCCCCTCTAATCAAAGGGATTTTCAGCGGTTCATAAACCCCATCGAATTTCTTGAATTAAAGGGTGTTAGTAACCCCCTCTAATGTCATAAATTAAATGGGGTTTTGAACCCCCCTCCACATTCTTAAATTATAAGTGGTACAAAATCTCCTCTAATGTAGTCAATTAGGGGGGTTCAAAACCCCCGCTAATTTCATCAATTGGAGGGGGTTCAAAACCCCGTCTTATTTTTTAAACTTGAAAGTGTTCATCCTCCCTCTAATGTCATGAATTAGAGGGTGTTCAAAAACTCCTCTAATGTCATCAATTAGAGGGGGTTAAAATCCCCTCTAGTTTCATCAATTATAGGGGGTTAAAACACCCTAGAATTTATTAAATTAGAAGGGGTTCAGACCCCCCTCTAATATGATGGATTAGCAGCGTTTCATGCCCTATAATATCATAAATTTGAGGGGGTTGTGAACCCCCACTATTTAATTTTAAAAAATCAATTATATATATGAATATATATATATATATATATATATATATATCCAAACGAATGTTATATATATATCTCCTCTAAAATTCAACAGAATATATAATTCCATTAATTATTAAATCGACAGCGGTTTTGATATGACCAGATCTAAAATCCAACCAAATATTAAAAAAACAATGGTAAAAAATTTATAGGGGGTTATGAACCCCCATTAAATTTGATGATTTGCATAATCCCTCTCTAAATTTTATGAAAAATATATTTAAAGGGGGTTTAGAACCCTGTATAAATTTTATGATTTGTGGGGGTTGTGCTGAACCCCCTTTAATGCTACAAAAATAAATTTAGAGAGTTTTGGGTGGAACCACCTTTGAATAACACCCTCTAATGTACTATTTTGTTTTCTATTGTGTGCGACACTTTCCCTCTGAACTAGTGCATTGTGATCTAAAATATGTGTTTTCATTAGTAGTTCCAAAAGGGAATATTTAAGTGCTTATGCATCCAAAACATGATTTCCTTGACATTATATAACCTCAAGCTTCATTTAAAGAAAGGGTTATCAAATTCCACTAAATAATATCCTATTGGTGTCTTGTTTCATTTTTTTCCTTATCATGGAGCCATCGACTAATTTTCACATTCTATGAATATACAGAGAATCAATGTTTAATTAATATTGGAATTATACACACTTTTGTTCACTGATATTCAAATCAAACTACTTAGAATTGTATTTGAGACTTTTTTTCATCTTTGTAAATGATGATCCATTCACGTCAAAGGTAATGACTCCACAATCGGAGAACATGATCCATGGATACTAAATCATGGTCATGTCAAGGGTAATTCACCTAATTTGTTCTCTACTTGTGGAACCCATTTTCTACAACTCGATCACCCAACATCAAAACTACCCCAATACTGATTTCTAATTCATCATAGAAAATATATCTCCTACTCAACTTCGTAAGAATCATGAATGACTCTGAATTTAGTCTCCATTTTTATCACCAAAAAAGATACTTCACAGAATCAAAACCATTGATACAATACATCCTTTTATTTTATCACATGATAGTTACTCATAGGAATGAATATTCTAGAATGAAATTCATGTAATAAAATTATTTTCCCAAGAAACTACTAATGAAAAAACACATTATTGGGACGATCCTAATAAAATAAGGCTCTCGCAATCTATTGGTCAATAAATACTCCTACCTATGAGATAATATGTTCCATGAGGTGAACCTTATCAACCCAGATGTTTCAATTTGGGAGATTAGCATATTGATATTTCTCTCTCAATGTATTCAAAATGATCTAAAGATTTGTTTCATTATCTTGTATAATTTGAGAATACTTCAAGATATCAACTATGAATACCACCACAAATGTATTAAAAAATAGTTGAAAAATAAATTCATTAGAGACATGAAAACTACAATAATATTTTTATGTAAGAATGATATAACCTTACAGTTTCTGAATCCATGTATTCTATAGAATTCGATAATCATTATGTTTCATGACCTCACACTTACATGATGGTCTACGGTTATAAATTTTATCTTATAAAATATCATTGATCATTTGAAAAGGTTAAATAGGTTTCTTATGAAAGATAGTGGATACTGGTTCTTAAAAAAAGGATGGTTCAAACAATTGTAATCCTTGCACAATTTGAGGGTACCCAAAACATTTCAGGAGAAAATAACATGATAACACCATAGTAATGTATAGGTTCATATAAGGACCTTATCATCCAAGTTCCCTAAAAATAGGTTTTGTTCGATGATATATGTATTTGTCTTCATGTAAGGATGAATATACATTGTTGCTACTCCTAGAACTATATCAATGTTGAACTAAACCTCTATCAGAAGAGGTAGTCTTTAGAATTCATTTGGAAAAAATTCGTTGAAATGATCCACCACAGGAGGGAATTCATCAGGTTGTGTTCTGGGTCTCTCATAAGGATACTATCCATCCATCCTATCTCTATTATCATATCTCAAGGCTCCATTCAATCTTGATATTATTAGATACCCCATTTCCCCTTGTGAACATTTTTACCACACTCGGATGATAGAAAAGTCACCCTTGGGTGATATAAATCAACATGGTTGTGGTATGGAACTAACCAATACATCCTATGAATGTTATCGAATACTATCATATCAATGATAAAATATTCCAATGGAAGATACATCCACCCAAATCATGAGGGAAATCCATGTACTATCATATTCACTATGATTGAACCCATGATGATGTGTTGAGAGTTATCATGCCAAATATGTATTCCACTTCTATACCCAGACATTCGATAACTAATAAAGATATAAAAATGTGTGAATTTCCTATACCAAAAAATGACTAATGTAATTTATAGGATACTAGAATATTACCTCATGCAATAGAAGTCCCAATATACATTTCCTCATAAGTAGGATTCACACCATATATTTAAATAGATATGTGGACCAATGATGAAACTTGACTAGAGTGGGTAAATTTGAAGTTCTGGTGTTTTACCGCCTATGTATAACTACCTGAGACATGAATACCTCTTTGGCCTCGTTGGAAGGTAGTACTCAAGATCCCCACAAGAAATGGAGATATTGATCCTGTACTAGGATGTGGACCCCTTTAAAATTCCTTCCCAGAATGTATTTTATGGAATTTTTGGATGAAACACTGAAAGTGAACCATCTATCCATAAGATTGAAATTCAATTTGTTCACCTATACAATGGTTATTCTTTTGGATCACCATACCATACTAGTGGAACAACACATGAAAATTAGTTCATTCAATGTAAATCAGATTGTTCTCACGAGTATACTCAAGGTGACACTTGTTACCTCTGGATGAACTGTCTCCCTACATAGATGTAAAAATTCTCGGACTCACATTAGCATCTTACCATAGGTTCGAAACAGTAATGAGGACGTTGTTCAATATATTTTACATTATAGTCATTAGAATTAAATTCACCCATGATTTAATAGAGTATAGAATCCCATCCTAATGCCATCTCACAATAATCATCTCATCAGTCATTGGGGTTGGAAAAAAATAATGAAGCTTCATAAAATGACTTTAATACTCCATCACGGACATAACAACAAAAGTTACATTCATAACCTATATAAAAGGGCCAATTTTCAATGTATATGGAAATAAGTAGTCATATATGTATTTATTGAATTCCTCCCATCCCATATATTGATGATGATCAACCTAATATATGAAGCCCCATCATCACTTGGAATAGTCACATATAATATAGGTTGAGAGAATTACCCTAATATTTGGATATATCTCCAAATTCTTCATGATATATAAAATAGGCTCCCTAAAATATTATACTTCATCAAGAACACCATTACCGTATAAATTGGGAGGTTTCTACTACTAAAAATCAAATTTCATCTCTAACATAGTTGATGAAGTTCATGGAGATCCCTATAAAAACTATATTAGGTTCTCTAAGATCATTGAAATATGATTATCAATTCTCAGTGTGGTTTGAACATGATATTCCTTTAGTGGAAAGACATGAGGTAATATTTTTTACTCCAGGACCACTGCCTATGGAGAGTGGTCATCACCACCATTTTGGTGCATGACTCGATGATGGATTGGAGGAAGGACTCTAGAAATTAAAAAACATGGCTTAGATAGGATTCAAAAATACATAGGATCACGATAGATGTAATGGATACAAAAAAACCTTTCCACAAACAGTTCCCTTATCCCTTTAGGATCTAAAATCTTCTTCTAGTTTATATGATATGGAAAAAACGTTTCAATATAAACTACATACTACCAAATACTCTGGATGGTTAAGGGTCAAGGAGACATATAAAACAATAAGGGTTATTGTATATGGATTTTAAATATCATGGTATATATGAAAAAAAAATTACATTTAATTAGTAACCGGATTTAGTGGTAATCATTTCATTTAATATTTTAAACATATTTTTATTCGTACCCTCTTAATTACATATAACACAGTCTAGTTAGAATTGTCAAAATTATCTACTTACAAAGGCTGATACAAATATTAAATTGTAATTAGTATATCAAATAATTGTGAATTGACCCTTACATGTGATATTAGGATGTAACATATCATATAAATTGATTGAATAAATAAATTACCATTCAAAATATACATAAGTACATATTTATAAAATTTTATTAAAAATCATGTAATCAAACAAACTAAAATTTATCCCAAGTAGCTAGTGGTCCATGGCTCAAACCAATTGTAATTATAAAATTAAGTTAACATCATCAATTTATTTGGGAAAAACTATTCATATTGATTCATAAACCTTATTTATTCTAATTATTTTATCCCTATATGAAATATTTAAAAATTTCTGTATATAATAATCAATGAGATCACATCAATAACATGAAATATAGGCAATTAATGCAGTAATATAAATATTTCATTGAATAATGTCAGAAATTTGTATCCTTATGTATAAATAATGATACATGAGATGATATATCATTATTGTACTGAGAAAAGGGAAAAGTTCATAATAATTGTGAGAATAATAAAAACATAACAGAACAAATGTGTCACCCACTAGTGAAATCAATACAACTGTAATAATCACAAATAAAAACTAAAATATAACATCATATGTAATTTGGGTTTCCCCCATATGTGGGTTATTTACTCTAATTCACTGGATCAACATGAATTCCCAAAACCTTCCCAATTTCCTGCCAAAATACCTAATATCAAAAAAGGAAAAAAATCTATGATAATACTTTGTAGAAACCCTGTCCATAATCTACTGATCACTTTCATAGAAGGTTGGCCCCATTTCCTAAATAATTCATAGTCCTGTTCTAAAGTCTTATGGAAAGTAGCAAGTTCCTAGAGTGTTCCTACAAAGAGACTTTTCCCTAATGATATGATTATAGATAATTAGAATGTAATAGTGGTAAGAATTTTAACAAGTAATAAATAATAATTAGAGGAATAATAAATCTTATAGATAAATAATAAGTGGAAGGTGAATCATTATCAGATATAAAAATGATGATCATCACATGATTCTATGAAAGATATTAAGCACTAGGGATATAGGGATATAATCATATACACCATGATAAAAAATGGAAAAATGAAATGAACTACCTCCACTAGTATGATAATAATAAGCTCAATATTTTGGTCCCATACACCATCCTAGTATTGAAATCAAATAACAAAAGATGGGTTTTTCCCTTTGTCTACCCTTGCAATCACATGGTCATTTTGGGTACCATTGGTGGTCTGAATAAGGAGTTAAATATACTCATTAGGCCACCATCAATAATGTTAAGAATAATCTAATCTTTTCATATGAAATTAGTAGTGTGAAGGTAATTAATAAATTAATATTAATATATAAAGTACCCCATTGGACTCAGTTTTACATGGTATAACAATTCGACACTACAGACTTTAATATAAGACAGATATCTATGAACTATGTCCAATATATATATATATATAATAGGTAAATATTATATAATTATATTTTAATACGTTTATGGAAATCATAATTGGAACATCGAAAAGGTGAGTGTGAACATATACTGAACCCAATCATATTTTTTAGTTTGGAGGAAAAATCCTAAAACTTAATAGAAAGGTATCCTTATTTTTTAAAAAAAAGATGAATCATGCAGCCATCCATGAAAATCCTTAAGAAGTAATCCAATGTGTATCACTTTGAGAACTATAATTATCCATCATAGTAAGATACCACCCAATGCGATCTGTATTTGGATCCCAAGTATCAGTCCCATTGTGGACTAAAGGAATAACCCTCTGATCCCATCCATGGGGTACCATATAGGGAGTAATGTGTCATTCATCACATATTATAGATATATTTGACACCAATCAGGTCCATGTAAATTCACTAGGGAACCCAGTATCTCTCATGGGTATGGTATAAAAGGTATCAAACAAGTGATCAGATAAATTATATTCAACTATAATAATATATGTATCACTTTTGGAATATTCAGATTGATTTACAAAATTAGAATTTATAAACATTCAAGGGTGCATCCACTGAATAATTAAGTTAATACCATTGTATCACCCTCGAATTGAAAAAAAAAATATAGGATTTAACTAACATGAATATTATATAATTTATGGAAAATCAATACATTCATTAATAGGTCATTTTAAACACTTCAAGTGTTGGTTAAAATAATCACAAATCATTCTTCACTAAGGAATCTATGGAATGAATGCCTATAGGGGTATTGTGTTTTAGGATATTCACCATATGAAATCAATTAATATGTTTTCAATACTATATTAAATGTGGGTTATACTTTCATTTAATTTATTATCATTTAGGAGGAATGTCCAGAGATGTATAGTGTTCATCATAAAAATTAATGATAAAATACACAGATATTTTTGTGAAATAACTATCCAACCTACCATCGGTAGGTAGATGACCACAGATATATTATCATCTTTCTAAATGTTATAAAATAAAATAAATAATAAAAATTGATAAATAAATTTAAAATAGGTCAAATTATATCTGACTAAAAAACACCAAATATGGTAGAATTAACTATGAAATGTCAGATGGGGATATCAGAGCTTACCGACATGGCTCCAACATGATGAACGGTGGTATAATCTGTATCTACATGAATGGGAATGAAGGGAACCTAGGTTAGGTGTGGGGGGGGTCTTTAGATAGTTGGGCTATTGTGCAGGATAATAAAATAGGACTATATAAAAACTAGTTTTTTCCTTTTTTTTGATAATTCTTAGTATATTCAAGATGTGTATATTTTTACATGTAGTTTAAATCTTGTGTCCCCCACACCCTTGGGAAAAAAATTCACATTTAAAATGGGCTCTAGTCTGACCAATTCACTTCGTGTATTTGTATTATAGCCACACTATAACCTCCTCCTCCCATATTGTCACAATGAACCAACTAGACCAAAGGCATGATTTTTCAATTATTCATTAGAAATAAAAACATAATGAGGATTTGATGAAATTTAATGAACATTTACCTCTCTGAATACATGGGATGTTATAACAAAAAAGTTTATTAAAATTATCCTACAATGTTTTTGTTCTCAAAAGGGATCCTTTTTTAAATATATTCATTAAAAGACCTCAGATAAGTCTTATAGAGATATCGCTATTTAAAAATGAAGTAAGACAACAATCTCAAAACCATTAATGTAATTCATCATTTGAAATGTCCAAGCATATGAGAATAAAACCCCCCTGAAATGAAATAACTCATATTGATACTCTCACATTTAAAAATATATTAGGTTCATTTATACTAGTGAATTATATACAATATCTCCCATAGTGGGAAAATATATTGAGGATAGTATCAAAGATATCACCAACATCCATTTAGCATAAATCTATCTTCTAAGGATTCGATCCAACTCTATATTGTTATTACACTATGATCATAAAATTCATTATATCCTTGATCATAATGTGGATGATCTTGCACACCACCATATAAAAATTATTTCCTCAAAATATGGATTTATTAATCTCAAATCAAATGCAATACGAATTTTTTATTCCATTTGTGTTTCTAAAATGTGGTTAAAGACACCCTCTAAATTCTCAATACTCAAACCATATATTTTACATCAAATTATGATGGGATCGATCAAGAATACCAAAAAAATACATTATTTACATAATAAAAATTTTAAATTATTTTCCACCAACATCATAATTAGGATTTTTAGATATAATTAACTGTGACGAAAAATTACCTATAGAGGATTATTCTCACTAAACTACTGATGGTTCTTCGGAAAATCCTCGAAGAAATTTTTTTAAAAAGGGTCACATGTATCCAATCTAAAACCATCATCCCTTAGGAATTAAAATTATTTGTTATGCCCTTGAACTTCACCAGGATTTCAAAAGAGTCATTAGAAATAATTTTGAACTCATTAAATAATGATGATATGAAATCCAAACAGTTGTTCAGAGTAACCATAGGTTATCCTTCAATAAAAAAAAAATTATTTATAAAACCATTTTAATTTTTATTTTCACATAGATAACATATCATTCAATGTTAGACACTCAAATGGGTGTATGGCTAAAGAAAATATATAGAATATTAACCCTAATAAATAGTTTTCCTTAAAAACGCCATTTTGATTCCATTTAATTGAGCATAGATGAATTTACAAATAAAGAAATACCTAAATATGGGTATTATTTTCCCCAAAAAATAAAAAGGATGAAGAAGGTGGAAGTGACCTACATATCATGTAAGCCTTCATAGGACTCATGATCATGTGAAATTTATAAGGATTTGCGAAGACCTCACATGTAGCACACAACCATCAATGGATCTCTAAAAATACTTTCTACAAGACCTACTCCTCTTGCAAAGCAATTTCAGAAAACCAATGGTCGTACAATAGTAGAAAAAGTAATTTACTCTCATCCATGAAGGTTTTCATTAGACATGTCTGATCAAAATCATAGAAAAATCCATTATAAATATGATAATAATATCTAAAAACAATAATCCACTTCCATTCATAATGTTCATAGAAGAAATAACTAATATGAAGGGTAATTATACATGAAAACATCTATGAAAACTCAAAATACCCCTAAGACTTAGTAGAATATAAAAAATAAATAAAAGATGGGTTATGTGGATGACTCATGTGGTGGTAAAAGGAATGATACATGAACCCGACATCCTAGAAGATGTCGCAAGTCCTGAGTGATATTCCCACCTCTTCTCGTGAAAGCCTTTTGGCATGTCAGCGTCATGTCCTACAAGACCTCAAGTATTCTTATGAAACCATTTCCCCCAACATTCAGTCCCTAAATATAAACAGATATATGTTTCCAGGAAATGGTCACACTTTTCCATGAGACCTATATTGGTCATGTGATGCCTCATGAAGAGGTAGAGTAATTATATTTGACATTGCTCATTTAATTTCACATGACCCCCATAATATGAAAAAAAATGAAATAAATTAGTTCATATGTAGAATCCTCTCAAGGTCATAAAATTACTAATTCAAATTAATGAAGTATCAAACGTAGTCCCATGGGACTTCTATACAAGCCAACCTTACCTCCTAAAATATCCTTGGCAAGGCATCGAACATCTCGTGAAGGATTTTCAATTGGAACATTGATCCCGTGAAGACCCTTAGACATGTGTAAATGACAACATGGAAGTCCATCGATATATACCAAATTATTCACTGGGACTCATTTAATTGAATTTAATCCTATAAAAGAATAATTGATAGAAGGGACTAAAAGGAATAGAAAATCAGGTGACCCAAATGGAAGAATCCAGGAAAGATACTTGCAATGATGTGTGGTTATAGATCCCTTCACTGAATCCTTACTTGATTATCTCTACATCAAATGATAAAATTGTTCATTAATCATGGTGGAATGGCCAATTATTTACCAACCCCATAATTAAAAATAAATCGATTTGCTATCAAAAATAGATATCATTAGACTCTTGGGTGAAAATAATTTTTAGCATTCAGACGGACCTATGCTAGAAGGTATTTCTCATAGTGATGGATCTCACAACTATAATGTTCCTCATTATATAAGATTCTAGAAACCCACCATAGATACCATGAATCATGCATTGGTTGTTAATTTGATCACTCATTAAACACACAATGGAAATCTGGCATGAAATTCAAAGAACATCAAAAAATCCTAAAAGATCATGGGAAATCTAAAATAAGATAACATTGATCAAATATAAGGAATTCACAATATAACGTCTGAAATTGATACTCAAAAATGGGAGGCTTATAAAAAATACACACAAAATGATCATCATGAGCTTCGCATAAACAAACCACATCAGGTGACAATGATAGGGTATGTCACCAAGGTCTCATGACACCCTATTGGAGTAATATTTAGATCAAGCCAAGTCATATAGAAATGTTAATGAAATCCATACAACACCCCTGAACCATGTCAACCTAGTCCCAAAGTTCACTCTGGACAATTCAGACAGGCATCATGATGTCCTTCAGACATGTCACCTCACTCATATAATAAAATTATATCACGGCAGCTGAATCTCATTATGGAACGTAGTCATGTCAACTACCTCTCAAGATTACCTTAGGAAATGATCGACAATTCACGTGAATCCATCCATGCATGTCATCCAAGATGTGTGAAACCCATCGAGACAGGTCACACTATCTCTCATGGCATAATCAATGTTTGTCAGACTGCTCTCATGATGGAACTAGGGTAAGTCAACTGAATCATTTAAAACCCGCTAAGATAATATTATGTGGAAGGAGATGGATTCCAAGAAAAAAATACCTATGTCTCAAAAAAATCCCCTAAATGAGCAAAAAATGATCACAAGACAACCCTCAAATATTCCATCCATGATATGTGATTTCCCTCAAAAAATTCAACTATATCAAATGATTTCTTTTCCCATATTAGTTTGACATACCATTACATATCATGTAGATGGCCTAGGTATGTCGATATGATAACCAATGCATGATAGTAAGTAAAATGGCCTAGGTTAAAAGGGAAACCACAATTTTTATGACTAGATTATAGGGGTAACCTCAGTGTGTAAAGAACTTTGAAAAGGGAAACCTTAGAGTGTAAGCATCGATAAACAAAACTATGACAACTCTGATTCCTACAAAAACCAGGATATGTAGGGTCCCTCCTTTGGACCCAATATCTATATCATCCATTTGAAGTTCAGTCTCCAAATGAATGTCCCATGTCTTCATGAAATGATTATTTACCATCCCTTGTAAATTACATTGATCATAGCTCACTTGGAAAATAGAGTGGATGTAATCTTATCTTCTACACCATAAATATATACAAATAATAGGGAAACCTCATTTTATAATCTCTAACCATATTCATGATATAATATGACCGATGTCAATAGGGAAACCTTAGTGTGTATTCTCAGATCTTAAGGCCAACCACAGAGTGTAATCCACCATCATTTGACCAATGAGAACTGTGATTCCGCATTAACTAGGATATGTATGATTTCTTCCTATGGTCCGAGATCAATGAAAAATTTATTCCAGTGTATTACCAATTTCTTTGAAATTTCAACCAATGGGAAAAAATTATTCCAGTGGGATGATCCCTATACCTCACCTCACATCAATTTGAGAAATCCTTTTAACAATGGAGACTCTGATTCCTCTCATAATAAGGATGTTTATAATGTCTCAATTGGGCCAAAGCACCATATTAAAATGGATTTCCTAACAGGCTAGGTTCCATAACCATATTCCATTATGCTAATAACATTTCATTAAATATTTCTAACCCTAACCATAGATCTTCTGATATTAGATAGCCATAATGAACACCTCATTGGCATCATGAATATCCAAAAGATAAGGTCATTTATATATATATATATCCCAATGAGTGGAATGATCTAAACACTTATCATATAAGGGAATCTACCATGGGGTATGTCCCAAGGGCATGATCAAACTGGAATAACTCTGATTCCTACAACAACTATGATATATAGGATGTCTTCTCAATACTTGAGATCAAGAATTCAATTCCATAGTGACCGCATATACATGGTCTTCACATGCCATTAAAAGTGAACTTGTTTAATAAAATACATGTGAATTGATTTCTGCTTTAACCATGATATGTTGGATGCCTAATAATTGAACAATACCCCCTAAAAATGTTAAATATATCTCATAATAGAAATATATTTTGAAGATTCTTGTTATATGGTTTCAATATATAATGATACCACCCATTACCTAGAAATATATGAAGAACTTCTGATACATATAAATTGATTCACTAAAGATATTCCCTTTCTATTGTTCATCAATGATAATCACATTATTTTTCTTCTAAGTAAAATTAACCTATAATATTGTTAGGTTACCCATACCTGTATAGGGATTAAAAATAGATTTGAGAAGATAACTTAATTCTATAAGAGGGTCCTAAAGTTTTAAATAAATCCCCCCATAAAGGGGTGTGATGAGCCTGAACTCCCATATCTAGACCAATGCGAGTCCCCAAGTGTTAGTAGGCATATAATCCCATATGAAGTCTTTCTCGGGGAAAGTAGGTATGTACATAGGTACAGAAGAGGGGACCATTAGGAATTTCCTATAAGAGTGACAATGGTAATCCAATGTTCAAGATTTTTTACTGCACAACCCCCCGATCAACCATTGGGTCAAACAAAATCCAATTCCATGAGGGTTCCTGATCATTTTTCGAATCCCAAGGAAACAAAAATGGTGAACCTGATGTGATTATTGGTAATGAAAAAATTTGTGTTATAATCCATCAGTCAATGCTACTTCCACCCCTTACACACAAAAAACTATCAAGCCCTACATGAATATCTCAAATGACAGGATAGTCATGCTTCACATGACATTGTTTCGAATTTTCTATAAAAACTGTGTAATACCCGCATAATCATAATGTTTATCTTCTATACCCAGGTTTCTCATGAAATAAGTACAACTGTTCTTTGATATGACCATGTGAGAAGAATGGATGAACGAGAAATAAAATAATAAATGCGTTAACCATGAATATCTAATTGTGAATATTTTTCCTATCATAATTCACTAATCAGTAACTTTTTCTTTGAAATATTCATAACTATAGATAATTATCTTAGTATATTGGTTAGATATTGTGTCTTCATCACCCAACAACAACTCAGCTAAATCACCTACGGCTTCCACCTTCAGAGGTCGCAAAATGATATCACCGGCTTGACAATTCCTATATCAGTTGGTGAACGAGATGGTCTAGGATTACTACTAATGCGGAAAATATCAACCGTGGAAAATTAACATGATTTTCTCCAATCAGGACAACCAGAAATTCTGTATCTCCATATAAATGTTGTTTCTAAGCCTTCAACTCTTATCGCTACCACCAACTGCTTCAGGAGGTTTTCCCTAGTGTGAAACAATTGAAAACTATAGTGTATGATAAATTTGAATCGGGGGGAAAAATATAGTTCCCTTCCAATGGATGTTCCACTGATGAGGGATCCTATTAACCTTCATCAAAAACTCCATTCCACCAGTACCCACAAATCTCACACTGAAGTTACCACACAACACACTAATTCATATGATTCCCATGCATGGGTAATAATAAAAGCGCATTGGAGGAATAATTCATTAGATATCCAAGAGAGGATTTATATCCCTACTTGTGATAATGATTCCTATCAGCATATAATGGTAGGAACTAGAAAAAAGTCACAAATATTCTAACATAGATCAAGTCTATGGGAATATTCCAGTATCAGGAATGGTGGATGCATATCCCTGCCCCTTTCATCAATCCTATCAATATATTAAGATGGAATGTGGAGGAAATGAGTGGGAACATATTACCTATTAAATCAAATAAATATTCTATTGTATAATGTATATGAAAAATATTCATGGAGATATTCATGAACACTCTTTTCCAAAATTTAAATATATTTTTCCAACATCTAAAGAACTCTTCTAGAATATTCTAGCACATTTCCTGATTCATGGAAATGTGAATACTTCTATCATTATAGGCATAGAAACTCAACATTCTATTAATTGTGAACTTGTGGATGTACTCGATCAAGAACAAATTCATTATCCCATCCAAGAATATTATCAACATATTTAATAAAGTAAGAGTCATCAGACCAGGATCATATGCCCATTCCAACTGAGGTTCACCAGGTGAGAGAGCCATAAGCCTTGGGTTAAGGGATCATGCATGTTGAAAATGATTGATAAAATATTCCAAATTCCCAGGATCAGGCTCATATCCGTGTTTTTTCCAAGGATCACCATTTGAGATGGGCACATGACTCAGGTCAGAACCATATTCCAAATGATTAATCCAATAGGAATACTCCAATGGCCTTGGATCGAGAATATATCACTATTCTAACCATAATAGATGATGTGATAGTAGAACAATCCTAATTACATGTTCATATTCCCACCCGTTGATATACCCAGCATACTCAAGAAGATCATAAATTCCAAGAAAATACTCCTACATCTTCTGATGAATGACTGGACCAACATCATTCCATGTAAAAGTTAAATGAAGCATAAACCCTTCTCCCATTCTGGAGGTCCAACAAAAAATTCTGACGGGGAATGCATATCTGGGCCATGCTCATATTTCTGTTCCAATCGGGGTTCACCAACTGAGAGTTTCACGTGTCTCAAGTCATGGTCGTAAACCTACAAATATTAACTAGTTACATATCCCAAAGAATAATGATCTGGATCATATTTCCATCTTAATTGAGGCTCGACATGTGTGAATAAAACATGACATAGGACAATACCATATCCTTAACAAAAATGAAATGCATAGTTTCATATTCCAACATCTTCTTAGTTGTGGGATAATATTATCAAAACAACATATAGTTATATAAATTTTTTGATAATCCATCATATTGCAGTCCCATATCCTTACACAATCACAAAATTTCAGTTGACATATTCTACACACGATGCATTACATGCCCATATTCCTAATCTACTCAATGTCGGTGTCCATGAGGTTTTTTGAGACACATTAATTACACCAAGAGAGTCCTCTAACTAATATATCCATGGGAAATTAGACCTTGTTCATTATTAGGTTAGTTTCTCTCATGGTAGTGTAGAGACAGATCATAGAGAATGTACTTCAGGAATCTACTGTGGTCAACCTTTCTCTGAAAATATCACCCATAGACAAGGAAATATTCCACTTTTTGGGAAACCTCTATACAAAAAGTTATTGAAAACATTTTCACATTTTTAATGATTGTTTTTTGAAACATCATGGTCCACTATACATGGTTCCCCAAAAACATCATGAAACACTCCACTCTTATTAGTGTGTAACCATAATATTTATCTTCTATGGCCTTATTGTATGGAGGCATGTATGTATAATGATAAGGAGGCCAACATTGATATATGAAAAGATATAGCTAGAGAGAACCTCCCAATCACGATCTTTCCCTCACCACATCTAACTATGAGATCCCAGATGAGTGAGAAAATGAGTTCATTCCTTATAGATGCTAGAATATGTAGGACAAATCTATAGCTAATGAAGGCTCCATATCCACCTTATCCAGGATATGAGTGTCACCTTCAAACAATCAATAAACTCTGTTTTCATCTAGACATGTCCATTATATTCATTATTCAAGATCCAATATTAGAAATTCATGAAGAAAATATGCAACATGCTTCCCACCATTTTATAGTGAATATTTAGCAGGTGATGTTTGAAGCCATGTCATTTATTCATATTTGATGATGGGGACAATATAGTGAAAAAACATTTATGCACAACTGATACAATAGAACACTTACTATTTCTAATCTTATAATTTTATAGCCTATTATGAAAATATGGGACCAGGTAACACTCAAGCCAGTTGGACACAATAATGGAACTCCCGGCTTAAACGATTCCTATATATCATGAACATAGGGAGTGGATAACCACAATAACATCAAAATCGGACCCTAGAAGTAATTTTAATGAGTCTATGACATGATTTTTTATGTTTTGATCATCAAGAAAACTTATAAAAATGAGTTGTTCACATAATGTGATTCCATCACACCCATCCCCCACATGATCACATCTATGCTTCATCAAATGAGTCATATTATCACATTCTGTAGAATTACTTATTGAGAAGACCAACCCCTCTGTGATAGGGGATATCTTCCACTTCCTCAAACCCATTTATTACCAATTCCTTAGAGGATCATGACATATAAATAGTACCTACATGAAAACCCAAACTTACCGGGATTCAAGCATTTATATTTCATTAACTATCTATATTTTCATCATCCCATAATATGGTCCTTGAAGAAACATTGGTGATTCAAAATCATCACCACCCCATTATTTTTGGGGGAATTTATATCACCATGGCTTTCCTAGAAATCATCATATATCTGAATAGAATAATTATATACTCAACAACAAGACAAATCAATGAAAATTGTGGCCTAGATGACCTCTACCCCAAAGGAATCTAGGAATTTTCAACATCATCAGCACCATAGATAGAATCAGTGTTCTCTAGGTTGGGAGTTAAATAGTGAATGTCACACATATTTCTCCCACTACACAACATGCCTCGTATGGTTTGGCCCAGTCAGTAGTCACAACTAGATGCTCCCTCGATGTCACTTTTCATAGACTACGATGGGAGGATCATATGGAAAATGCGATAAAACCCCAATGTGTTTAGAAGAAAAAATGACCATATATGGCCTGGGGTTCAATTAACAACACTAATAAATGAATTATAGAATAATATTGTTGAATTTAATGTAATGGCCCAAACAAAATATCCTGATATGCCTATGAAAATTTCATCACTATCAACAAGGTAGACATTGATCAGGACACAAATGAAGTGGCGAACAAAATAGAAAATTTACCCTATGTGGAGGGTTATTTGGATACAAAAAATAAGGATACAATAAACTGACACAAAATATGTCTCCAAAATTAGAATCCTTCGAATAATGAGCTTTCAAATCTCTATTGGAATCCTTATAATGAAAAAGAAAAAAGTGTAGCTACATCCCGATCATCAACTGGAAGAGTTGATATTCCTTCCATAGTGGAGTCACTATCACAAAATGAGAGTTAAATTAAAACTCTCTAAAAAATAAACGAGAATCAACTCAAAGGTCACATCCCTACAATGTATTTTCTTTAGGAAGAGATGAATAATATCTCTCTAAAATACAATCCATCAGGAAGAGTGGAATCAGCGCATCACACTGATTCCATATCAAAATATCTAGTCTACACATATGAGTAAGTTAAAAAGGCCATTAATTCCCTCCACTATGGTGATATCATATTCCATTATATTAAAATAATTCAATAATATGATTAATCAAGTTTCAGTTGGAGATGAATGTGGGACCACCTCATTTCCCCCACCCACCCATTGTTTACATGATATTGCTCAAAGAATAGTTCCCCTAGAGTTACTAAACAAAATCGAGTTAGTAGCTACTGGAATTGATTCCTTGGAGGAGTGAAACATGCATGTGCATCCTGTGAGTAAGACAAATAAAAAAATGGTTGGATGATAAACTATAGCCACCAAACATGAAAAATCATACCTTCCAAAAATTGGATCGAAATAGTGACCCCGAAAACCATCCCAAACATGTCCTATCACATTTTGCCAGGATGATGGGAACTTGTTAATAATATGAGGCATAAAACTATGGGTTTTCATACATATTCAAATAGGTCTATCCTTTGATTGATATAACAGCCTTCCAAAAAGATTCATTACAGGATGGGGAGACCTTCATAAAATGTTACTTTATCAATTCATCCCCAAAATAAGGAAAATGATGATTGTTTACCTAACAAATAGAAATTAATGTGAGAACATTAGGGTGTCTGGTTTCCAAAAAATGTGGAATGGTTTAACCTAATCTCTTCACATTCCTATAAAATAAGATAAACTAATGGAAATATATTCTGAAAATATAATGGATTAGTTATAAATACCTTTGATCCCCATGATATATCCTAGTGGATTATGTGAGCTAAATGAAACAACCAAACATTTGGAAGAATCTATTTAGAAAAACAATTCCACAACTCAACTAATGAACACCACATTGTGTAACATTAATGGAAGCATAAGAGTCGAAAATGTTGTTCTCAATTTAATAAAATGCACATTCAATCACCTAGGTAGGCCTCGAATAATCTAGTAGCTTCTGTCAAGTGGTGACAAGCAAAAAATCTTCCATAACCAGACACATATACAAATCAGGGTCATAGAAGTTTTGAGGATGAAATGAAAAAAGAATACATATATTGAAATGAATAAGTCCATAGTTAGTTTTTGGAATCCATGGACAATAAAATTCTCACGATTCTATAGCCTAGGATTCCTTATGAGGTAGAACCCACCAACCATCCCAACTACCACCCTTACCATAGAAGGGTGGTTTATAACATCCAAGTACGTTTAATCTTCAATGAAATCATTAAAGGCATGGAGAATTCTAGAATGGTGGACTTTAGAAAATCCATATATCATGTGGCCGTTGTAAACATTGTATGGGGAAATAAATAATATGAATTTTAGAATGTCCTGGCCAAGCATGCCAAAATTTTGGACAACTATATTAACCAAATAATTATTGATCAAGCTCATTCCACCATGAATGAATACATTTTAATACCTAAAATATATCCACCAACATTTTTTGATACATTATAAGTGCCTCTAAAAGGTGGTTATGACCACCAGAAGTAGGAAGAAATAGATTAGAATAACACATATTCTTCTGAAATGTAATCCCTAACTCTTGTAGATTTCTTCCCTATGAAATACACAGTCGGGGAACCACTCAACCATATTATATCCTCAATAGATTAAGATATCATATTTATTTTTTTAATGTGATACACTTGGTATACCCCGTCTATGATGATAATTACACTCTCAAATACTAACTTTCATCACATAACTATGGGACAGATGGCCCCTTGTGCTGAAACCAAGTATAGAGGGGACAACATGTAAGTGGTCAGACTGAATATTATAAAAATACCCCCAATGAGGACATATATGTAGCCGTGAATCATGGGAAATTGCATCAACATGCCCAAAAGAGGAATGTAACTTCCCTGGATCCCTCCAATAGTTTTCCACAAAAGATTGAATTGCATGACTACCTTTAAGGGGTTCCATACCATCAAACCAAGATATGGGGAAGGCATGTGGACCTTTTCCACTTGTATTATATATTTCCTAATCATCCACAAAATCCAAAGGCCTATCCACCTCATATTCTCTAGCTCTTAAAATACCATGCCTTGGAGGAACCCCAAATCAGCAATCACCAAACACTAGATCAAAAATAATACTTTCTAAAATTGTTTGTTATTTTCCCTACAATGATCTCAATCCTTGATTCACTCGGTCTTTCAAAATAACTCAAGAAGGTACTTTTTTACATCCTCGAATCCCATAAGACTTCATGATTGAAGTTTCCACAGTTGAGATCTATAGTGTATAGACTATGTCCTTAAAATGGCATGTCACCATCTCATTAACTGGTAAAGATCAGGGAGAGGCTGTCTAAGGGAACATCAGACTGCTATATATATTGGGAAGAATTAATAATGTCATGTTACAAAAGAATCAGATTGATGATGGTTCTTGGATAAATATTATCATAGTTCAAACCATTTGATGTTTTGAACATGGAAAAGGGAACCTATATCTCACAAATATGACTATTCTAGGGTATGGTATACATTATTAAATTCCTCTTAGGAGGATCAAAATATAATACCAGTTTAGGGAACACACATATGATGTTGATTTCATGGTTATCCTGCAAGACAATGCGTATAATTTTCTACTTAGAAGGTCCTAACTCCATATCCACTTAGTAGTTCCATCAACATTCCATCAGTGTATAATGTACCCCATTAATGGAAAATTCGACATACTACATGGTTAAAACACCCCCGAAAAGAAATGGTGATCCATATATGATACAATGTATTTTTAAAATAAGGGAGGGAATAAACTAATGGCATATGATGATATGTAGGTTGTAGGTCCCGATGTATTATGGACCACCCCTATGGATCCCTAAAGTATTCTCTACAACAACTATGTGCTCTCCATAAATCTCGTCAAGGTTGTTGATCTAGTCCTAGATGTCAAGCCCCCCTTTTCATATGTGACAGATTAATAAAAATCAACTCCAATATCTCCCACTAATTACTCGGGTATTACTAGATGATAATGTCACTTCTCGTGAACTCCCTCACCCTAATAGTGATTGGGAAGCCCCCATATTTTTATCTTCTCCTAGATATGTCTCCACATATTCATAGTTTTAAGAACAGAGGATTAACAAAGAAATGAACCTCCAACATTCAAGGAATATTCCACCACCACCATAGATGAGACAAGGAAACAAAAACTAGAAATATAAGAATACCCATGACCTACTATGATTTGTACACCCATGCCCCTCAAAGAGAATGATATTTAAATCATATTTATAAAACATCACTGTTATATGTTCTCATTGAACTATATGGAAATGAATGGATAGAATGAAAATGTGGATGCATACCATCTCAGAATACCCTATGAGCATCAAGGATTCAAATAGGATTCCAAGAGGATACGTCCATCTCATTACATCAATGTAGAGATGGAGTTTGAAAGGTTGATCAATTCCATCATTGTCCAAGAAGTGTAGTACCTGAGATGGATTCCTAACATCATCCACTTCAAGAAAAAGAACATGTAGATTTAGGTCCTCACTCTCATCAGAGACCTTAATTGGAATTTATTGATGGAAAATTTCGCATTTATGATCACCTAACTCTTGATTAATGAATCTTTTTTCTTCCATTACCTTTACTTCATTTGTAGGTATTTAGGGTACAATCAAATTAATATGAAACTTGAAGAAGGGAAATCCACCCCCTTCAGAGTGCCAAAAAATATTTCTATTATCATGTAATTCCATTTGGAGTAAATATTTATGGTGCTACATATCAGTGCACCATGCATGACATCTTTATGCCATCATTGCAAAAAATAGATGAGTGTTGTGTCGATGACATGGTTGTTAAGTCCATATAATGATGTGATCATTTCACATTTGTCAAGACAATCTTTGAAAATATGTGACATCACAATTTAAATATGAATCCACTAAAATTCACATTCGAGGTAACATTGGGAATGTTCCATGGCATTGTTGTATGCCACCATGACATTGAGTGTGATCTAAAGTAGAATAGTGATATTTTAGAAATGTCACCCCCCATAAATATCAATAAACTAAATGGAATCCAAGAGAAACCTCGCCTAAATTCAGTGATTCATATCCAACATTTCCAGGAAATCTCTCCCATTCACCTGATAAGTAATAATGGAATCACCTATCAACTGGTTGAAAAAAACTATAAAACCTTATATTGTTTTAAGATGTAACTACTATGCCCACCTAATCTAATTATTCCAGCATAATAGATGACCCTTATATTATATGTGGAAGCCATGGAAGGCTCACTGGACATGCTCCACTCCCAAATAAATGATCCAGGAAGTGAGAATATTCTTTACTAACTCATCTGAAGGATGATTGGTACTTTGACTGGATATTATGCTATTGAGAAGAACTTTCTATCACTTATCTTTATAGTGAAATGTATAATAATTAATTGAAAAACTATAAATTACAGCCGGTCTATCGTATTGAACAATTAATGTACATCATTGGTCCACCTATGTTGATTGGGTTCTGGGATTGATGGGAATTCATTCTTTAGACATATGAAATTCAATTAATATAACAGAAGTCAATGATGGAGAAGACCTGGGTGATTTCATCAAAACACATCCTGACCCAAAAAATACACATGAAGCCGCCAATCTTTTAGATGAGGAGGCCTTATCCACCCTTTACACTCCTTGGAAACAAGAAATACAATTTGTTACAACCTCCCGAAGTACTATCAGAATAAGGATGTAAAATATGAAGTTCAATCAGGTTGATCTAGGGACTGTATTGTTCTCTCCTGAAAAATCAGTTGTTCCATAATATTTCTCAGTATCTGAAGGCATAAAAAATAATGAGGTCGAATACCAATCCCTCATCATAGGATTGGATCTATCCCAACATGTACACATTTATAAACTAAATTCCAAATGGTACCCAAAATTGGTAATAAATAATACCAATGTTGAAAATTTTATTAAAAATAAATAGATGGCCATTGTTAATAGAAATTTCAAGGGACTGATGGAAGATTTAATTTTTGAACATGCATTACATCTTGTTCCCCGATCACATAATGTTATCACTAACACATTAGATAATACAACAACTATCCTGGAAGAGCTTAATTAGGAGTACATAATATTATGTATCACACAAATGGCCTCATCTATTGTCATATGTGATATAAAGCAAATAAATTAGGTCATCATTCCCCAAAGCATGATGTACCAATGAATACTAGGGGATGTATGGATTCCATGATAAGTTATCTTGAGAAATGGGATTCTCTAAATAGATCATGCTAAAAGAAAACAGATTCGACACTAGAAAATGAATTTCACTCTGTAGGCTGGTCCAATTGAGTTGAAATCCCTCTAAAAATGAGGCATTGATAGAATCCTCCCCAGATGCATAGTATAAGGATATATTCTCATAGTCATGGAATAAGTACATGTCATCTCCTCTAGATCCCATTAGTCTCAAACAAGGCTCTACCACCAAAATAAGGGGTTATGATATTACTGGAAAATAATTATGTAAGACTATATGGAATTCACTATGAAATATCACACATTATAGATCCACAAAACATGTTCCATTAGTCCCCAAAATGGGTATATATAGCTAAATATTCCTGGCCATTTGTCATTTGGGTAATGGATGTTGTGGGACCATATTTCATATCCATAACTAATAAGTTCAATTACATCCTTGTTGTTACAGACCTATTTTCACAATGGGATGAGTTGATACCTCTCAAGGTAGTCAGGATGATGAATATATACAACTTAGTAAAGTCCCAAATCATCACCAGTTTCGGGGCCTCTCACACAATATTGATGAATAACGACACCAAAATCTATTCTAAGGAGTATAAGATACTTCACCGTGAGTAAAATATCAATTTGAGTCACTCATATCCGTATAATGAACCCGAAAATAGATAGGTAAAGGCCTTAAAATAGACTCTATTGAATATAACACAGAATATAGAGAACAAGGATAAGAATTGTTGGCTGGAAAATCTTATATATTCTTTGTGGACCTACCATACCACCATATGTACTAGCACACAAGCAATTCCATGCTATTTGGTGTTCATGTTCGAGGTAGTGTTTTTCATATAGTTCCATTTTCCTTCTCTTCAAATATAAATCTTATGAAAATCTATGTTGATGAAAAGTTTCCAAGGTTGTTGGACGATGTGGAATGGCTAGATGAGAATAATTAGCATACACTACAAAACATAGAGGTCCGTCAGAAATAGATCACATGGCCCTTTAATAATAGTGTTTTCCAATATACTTTTCAACAAGGGTAATTGGTTCTAGATCATAGAACACCAATGATACGAAGAAATAATTCCCTGGTTATGAATACCAAATGGGAACATCCTTACATCATGCATAAGGTATATAATAATAGAGAATACTCATTGTATTCTAAGGATGTGGAATGTGTTACAATTCCCACCAATTCAAGGTTTCTCAATAAATAATTTACATAGACATCATCAAACGGGAATCGACCTCGGTGTATGTCATAAAATTCATCCTGAACACATGACATTAAACTATATGGATCTCATTATGACCACATGATGATAAAAAGTATGGACCTTTTCCTAAATAAATTATTTTAAACTATACTAATTTTATCTTATACACATGATAAAAAATGATACAAAAATTTCCATAGAGAAATATTCTACACTACACGACATCTCATGTCCTTATCGGATGACATAAAATTCTGCAAATCTATAACATAAATCTTCATTTACATCAGTTTATAAATGTCTTTAACACATGTAGTTAAACTGAATGGGTTTCTAGAACTATGTATGTCTTGATTCTAATTTCCATTGAGATACGCAATGATTCATTGATATTATATCTTGGTCCCACCAACAAATGATAAAAAATGCACCTATTATGTTACTAAATTCCTCTATATAGTGATAAGAACCCTTTCCATTCCATGTTTGTCACACATAACATAGCTCCAGTGGGATTACGAGCCTTGTTAACAGATTCCACACAAAAACAAGGCATACAATCTTTCTACAATCCCATCTCAGTCATGGATGAATGTCCGTAAAAGGAATACCATTATTCCTTATCTAAAGACATTAAACTACTATATTAATCTCTCCTAATAGACGTGAAACTAGACACTCTTATGGACCTAACCAATGTGGAACAATATAGTTACTGTTGGTATTCTACCACACCTATATCCACTCTATCCACTTCACATCTGGGATCCATCATCATTTCCACATGACATTCAAATGAAATATTCTTCAAGGATTATCTGTGTCTCGATTCTTGTTTTCATAAGATATTTCCTGAAACACTTACATCCTTATTTGGGCCTATCCTCAACATTACCACTTTGTTCTCATAAATAATCCTTCTTCATTTCAACATCATGTTAAAATTCATAGTAAATCAAGAACATTGTGTGACATGATTTATTTCCTCACATGATACACAAGAATTTCCATATTTTCAACACCTTTCCCAGTCACATCAAAATAATATAAAAATATCCTCTATTTGCATATAGGTCAGATATACAGTTGAAATTTATTAAAAACAATGTCGGTCTTGATTCCCATCACCTTGGGAAACGTAGTAAAACCCATAATTCAATTAATGTGACCATTAACAATACATTTATATCACATTAGGGTATCCATATCCTCACTATATTACATTAAACATCATGGTATTTGAAGTACTACATGTGGATTGATTTGCTTCATCATTGGATATGTAGTGACATCCGAATCTCTAATCCTAGACCATGTTGAAAAAACGGATATGAAATGGACCCTAAATCTATAGAATCCACATCACATAGGCTCATTTTTCCAATGTAAAATCTATATCTAGGTATGGATTCCTTATGTATGTAATACATCATACACCATTTATTCATGTAGATTTCCACATCCTTACAACATGATGTTAATATATACGAGAGTACATCCTTACAAAATTTCGTTAAAATACAAAGAACTAAATACATACAAAATGATGTTAAACATCAAGGAAAACATTTTGATCTCCTGAAATAAAAAAAAAAACAAAAATATTTCCTTACAACATACTGATAAAATGCAGAGAAAATTTTCTAACCACATAATGTTTAGCAATATAGAATATGTCCACATTACGTTAAAACAAACTGTATAGTCCATTAACAATTTCTATACCATATAAAGAGACCACAATATCCTTTTCCCAATAAACCAGAGTATGGCGTGCTTCTAACATCATTTAAAATAACCTTAATCCATGTGCCACAATTCTGGTAATGAGTACCTTATGTTTTCGAAATCCTTTCATTGCCTTTGTAAAAGAGAAAATATATCTCAATGTGACTATGGTGTTGACACAAAAGGGAATGAGGCCCATAATTTTTTTACATCCTGGCCCAATATAAAAGAATATATAATTATTGTGAGCCTAAAATATCTAAGACTGAAATCAACAGATTATCATGATATGGATCTCTCCTAATATGACTATATAGTTCATTACCCCTAGCCAATTATATTCTTTTAATGATTTACAACATTTTATCCTCCCATTCAAAAGGATTTTGGATTGCTATTGACCCTAGGTTTCCTAATTAGGATCTTGTGTTATATCTAACAAATTAGGTCTATATGAGTCATGAACTTAATATTCTTCCACATTCATCAAAACTGTACGTCCTTAAGAGCTATCCTATGATGGTCCAAATTGAAAGACCATAAACTAATAGATAAAGGGACATTTAATTTTTTAGGTTGAAAACTTGTAAAGGGAGACTTGAGAAAGAGTCCACTTTTCACTCGTTAAACACATCATATTAAGAGATTAGAAAAAATTAAAGAAATAAGGAATAGGCAATAAATTTCGCAGTGTCTAATTTTTATCCCTAGTAAAATCAGAGATATTATCATTGAACCCACTTGTTTATGAAAAAATTGGATTAATAAATTGATACATCTCCTCACCATTAGAATATGTTCTCTAGATAGTGAATACACTATTATTTTGTTCAAAAATTTCTTGGATACTACACTTTCCACTAATCACACATCATGATTTTGGTTCCTAGGATCCTTGTAAACCACTCATTTCATGTGTAAAAGATATATAGCTTCAATGTACCCTTTTCATAGAAATGTGTGTATGAATGTGGATTATACCTATGATCTTATGGCCAGTAAACAAATACGACACTCTGAAAAAGGACATTACAATCTTTTTTAGCCGTAACCACATTATGTCAGCACTAAACACCTTAGTGTGTCTGAAATACTCTCAGTATGAACATCCCATATCATCATCTTGATCTGAGTACTTTTATCCATGATTTACAGTCTGTATACCAAGATCTATGAGAATATTCGACATCCTCGATGTTACATCAGTTTATTCTATACACATTCTCAAAGAAGGACGGCAACACTCCTTTATCGAACCCTCGATGGCCAGCATATTTTTATTAAAAAATTTACAGTGTACGGGTTGAGCATCATAACCAAGAAATGAACTACCCGATGGGGCTGAATCCCTTCTTGGATAGCTTTCCCTCCATGACAAGACTCGTCATCTAAACATTTTGACCCCACAAATCTTACATAAACATTAGAAATAGGTAGAGGTCATCATTTTATTAGTGATTATATAGACATGAAAGGTCCATGAACCACTAACATAAGGAATATCCTCATTTTAATATATGTTTTTTAATCATTGTGAGTCCTAGAAATACCACTGTAGAACATGGCATCAAGAATGTCATGAGACACACATGAAATGAATGCACCATTACATATTAACTATTAAAATTGTTTGGTTATGATATAGAGTAAAAATAATCCAACTATCCAGGAAGACCTACTACACCTAGTATTTTCAATAAACCGAAATTACCTCCATGAATAATCCATAGCCATGGAAATTTATCCCTGAATACAAGATACATTTTATTAACTATTCACACATCCATATCACCCCTTCGTATGAAAAAATAGTCATCTACCAAATGAACCACTCTGTAAAAAGTGTTTTCTGATCCTCAAGAGCCTCATTAACACCGCAGTAGACCCCAACATCTTAAAGTGTTCAATTTAATTTTTGGAATGTCAAAACTATATTTTATGATCCTCTATAAGGACTTTTCTAAATTAACATAAACATTAAATATCAGGTCGAAGGTGTAATACCATAAAATAAAGAAATATAATGTCCAAGATAGAAGCCCCTAAACTACAATATTCCAATACACAAGATAAAATACCCTAAACAAAATCCTATATATGATTGAGCAAAAGGTCACCAAAATATAGAAAATCAAGGTTCAAGATAAAACACCCAAAAATACATCACATCTAGGTCTGAGCGAAAATTCCACAAAAAAAAACGAAATTGATTGTACAACCCAAAAGACCCTAAACTAAAACAAATCGAGGTCAAATCTATACAGATCCCAAAATATAACACATCAATGTTCAGGCTAAAATACCCTAAAAAACAACACATCATGGTCAGAGCTAAAATATCATAAAATAAAGAGATATAATTCCCAAGATAAATTTACTTAAACAAAAGAAATAACATGCCCAATATAAAATGAAGTGCCCAGATCAGTGTGAATCACTGAGAGGGGGAGGGGGTGAATCAGTGATCCCTTAAAATCTTTTTACTAATTGATTCTTAATCAATTAAACCTCTATGGCTGGTTAAAGCCTCGATCCACTCTTCTTGTATCTCTCACCTTTCCACGAATGATGCAGTAAATGTAAAGGCACTGGACACAAATATTTACAAGGTTCGGCACCAAAGGCCTACATCCTTGCCATGCTCTCCAAGCATGGATTCTCCATTATAACCTGTTAAAATTACAATGGTCGATACAGAGTCCCACTGTATCTCTCCTGAGTCCCACAGGAGGGTCTTTATACTGCGTCCCACAGTGTTACCAGAGTCCCACTGGCCCGCTCCAGAATCCCACTAAAGACTTCTTCTCCCTGAGTCCCACAGGGTCTTCTCTTGGCTCCTCGAGTCGCACGAGTAGCTCTTCTTCACTTTAAGGTCTTCAAGTATCCTCAGCAGTCTGGGATAAAGACTGCTGGCCTTGCTCTGTACCTCTGATCACTTGTGATGATCAGGGTCTTCTCAATCTACTGAATGCTCAGACAAATAATATCTTTATCTTCGGTCTGGTCCAGTCTCAGTCCTGGTCTTGGACAACTCAAATGCACACCACTGATTTGGCTTTCTTCACGTGTGCACGTGCATGCATGCATGCATGCACTCTCCTCTTTCTCTTGGTGCAATAAACCCACAAAGGGTGTAATCAAATATAGCACACACACCTTCTTTCTCCTTCACACACTTTAACCAATTTGTTTACACACTTAGAGTGTGTTCTACTTTAGTGTGGGTCACTCCTTATTTTACTTCTAGGTGTTTACACTTTTAGTGCACACACTAGGTTCGGCCTTTTAGTTCTTTTGCACACACAAATGCCTATGGCCTTCTTCCCTTCTTGTGCTCACACCTAGGCTTCGGCCAACTTCTTGCTCACTTTATACACACACTTAATGAGTGTGGTCTTCTAACCACTTGGCACACACTTGGACTTTCACTTTATCTTGCACACAAAAATGCCCGTAGGGTGTATTTGCACTTTGCACACACAATCTTGGCTATGACCTCTTCTTTCTTTGACACACACTAACTTAGGTTTAGTTGTGGTCTTCTTGTTCACTTAGCACACATAGAAGGCTACTGCCTTTTCTTCAAATGCACACATAGAGTGCAAGTCTCGGCCAAGGTGTGTTCATGTCCACTTTGCACACACACTGCCTATGTGCTTCTCCTCTTCTCCACTGCCGCGCAAGGCTTCGGCCTTCTTTGGCACACACAATGTGTGTAAAACACAACCCGAACTCCTTCACTTCACACACACACAAAATGAGTGTGGTATACTGCCTTGATCTCAAAGGAGGCGCGCAAGGTGTCTTGGTACAAGGGGCAGCCGCGCAAGGTGTGGTGGGCTTAAGCCACAAGGCGCACACGTGCAAGGCACAAGCCACGGGTGTGCAAGCCTTCGAGCGCGCAAGGAGCACGGCACAGGGGCGTGCAAGACCTCGGGTGCAAAGCACCTCGGGCTTCAACCGTGGGCGCGCAGAGTGCCGCGGCCCTGGGTTCTTCCTGCCGCGCAAGGATTAGCGCGCAGGGGTCTCCCCTTCACTTCTTTCGTGCAAGGGATGCACAAAAGGGACTCCTTCGGGCCTCAGATGGCACCGAGAACAATAGCCGCGCAAGTGGGATGCGCGGGGCTTCGGCTTCGCGAGGCAGAGAGTGCTCTGCGGGACTCCGGATCTTCAACAAAATAATCAGCAAGCAACAATGAGGTCTCGGCCTCTCCTTTTATAGGCAGAGAATCCTCAAAACTTCCGTGTGATAAATCTTTGAACTCCCGAAAGTTTCGGGTTATCAAGATTTTCCAAATCTTAATTTCTTTCCTCTGTTTCCACGCGGGTTCCCATTTATTTTTTCTCTATGTGCATGCGACTCATAACGCATGAACAGCCTTCGGTTTAGGCTGATCCATGCAAACCATAAACCCTTCAACACCTCGGCAGATTCTCTTGCCTCGGCCTTCTTAGAATTCAACCAACCATAGCATGCAAGTCTCTTTTTGTGCATGGATGGGTTCAGGTGGTCCAGACGAGTCCAATGGTGTCTTCGGATTCGGAAATGGTGGCCGGGAACTCGAATTTTGTCTTCGGGGAGGCTCTGGTTCAGCGGATGCTCGCGGGGAGGCTTCGTGCGAGCTCGGGGAAGAAGACAGTCGCTGGGCCGTTGGATCAGCCGATCAAACGACTTTGGACGGCCTGGATCAGATCGCGGCGCCGCGGATCAGATGTGCGGCGCAGATCAAGCGCGCGATGCGACGGACGGCGGAGATTTGCTCCCGGGATTTTTTGCGCTTCCCACATCGAAACGCAGCCCGGTTTATCCGCGGCTTATAACCCAGCCGCTCCCTTGAACGGCCAGTTGAAACTCCTCCCTCCACGGTGCCGCCCCGCACCGTGTTCTCCCTGCGGGCGCGCTCTGCGCCCACTCTTGCTCCTGCGGGCGCGCTCTAGCGCCCACTATGCTCCTCCGGCGCGCGGGTTTCACCACCGCGTGCCCTCTGGGGCTTATACAGGGCCCCCTGCGCTCCTCCGGGCGTGCCCCAGCGCCTCTGTGGTGTCTGCGGGTGCGCCCCTGCCGCCCTGAGCTCGCCCCATGGGTTCCCCCTTGGGCGTGGCGCCTTAGGCCCACATGAGCCTTGGGGTTGAACCCACAAGGTGCTCACGGGCAGGCCAATTTTTTGGCTAAGTCTTGAATAAGACTTTGTAAAAACAAAGTCCTCCATGTAAAATATGCCAAGTGCCACTTGCCCTTCAAGGCATTATTTTCCTTCATCTTCTTCTTGAGAATTCAAACATTAATCTTCTTGATTAAAAACAACTCCTCAATTTATAATTCTTCTTCACCATCTCATTTTCAACTTAGGAGAGAATTCTCAAGGATCTTCATCAACCGAGCTACTTGATCAATTATTTCTTCTTCATTAGAATTCCTCCATTCTTCTTCAACATTTATTCATCACTTATGAATGGAATTTCAAACGGTTTCTTCTTAATCTTCTTCATCTCCTCTTCCATATGTGTTCAATACTTAGGAGGGACTTCTTGAAGGTTTTTCATCTTCAACCGAACTCCTGAATCAAATAACTTCTTCAATTCTCTTTGTTGATTTAATCAGAGATCAAATTGGAACTTCTTCAAATTCTCATGCACTAAGTGATAGTGCATGGACTTTATTAATCCACTTCATCCACTTAGAAGTTGTGGATGGATCTCTTCAACTCCTCATGCATTGTCAGTACAATGCATGGTCTTCTAATCATGTTGTGACTTTGTATCCAGTTGATACAAGTTCTATGAACTTAAAGAACAGCTCCACAATCGTCAGATGTCCATGGAGAATGTTTCAACCATATTCTCCAATGTCACTTAGTGAATCTCCTAAGTGACATGCATCTTAGTACTATGGCCATTCTCCTTCACCACCAACACCATCACTACCTTTGTCATTCACATCTTGACATTCCCTGACTTCCATTCATTCCAAGACAACTTCATGCCTCATTGACAACAAATGCAACACAATGCACTTCAATCTCCCCCTTTGTATTTGTTGTCAATACACTCCTTTAGCACATATGAATGGGTCAATATGTGTGCCAATATTTTCTCCCCCTTATTGGAAATCAAATGCAAAGGTGTGGTGTGGTTCACTTTCAAAAATCTCTTCCTCGCTTATAAATAGTATTCTCTTGAAAAACACTGAGAGAGGGATGATGTCACATGTTCTTCTTTAGCAAAGAACCTTTAGTAGATCAACTCTATGTCTACTTGGGCTAACCCGGTGTAGAAAACAAGAGTGATGTAACCAAGGTACTCAATGCTGTCCATAACTCTCTACACATGTGAGATCATGCTTAGGGGTTGAATTTTTTCAGATATTCAATGAATTGCTGAATCCTTCACTTTTCTCAAGATGATATTAAATCCCAAAATATCATCTTCTCCAGATTGGCTCCCCCTCAAGCGGTGCACAAGATTCTTTCCAAACCATCCTCCAGTTGAGAATGATCATCATCTTCAATTCCCTGCATTGTTAGCACATGTAAATACCAATGTATAAGGGAATAAGATGGAACCTTCTTGGTTCATCAATGTGAACAACAAGGTTGAGAAGATTCTCTCAACCGAGATGTCCCATTTTCACCAGTCTTCACACTTGCACATTTGATCTTCATTGATGATTGTGCTGGTGTGGTTCTCAACACATCTTCATGTGAAACCTTCTTCTTCCTTTTTGCTTTAGCAGTTTCCAGAGCTTCATCTTCAGCTCTTTGCAGTTCTCTGGCAAGTTGCAACTGATTTGGCCATATGACTAGTAAATCATTTGGAAGTGTGGCCTCAGTTCTGGAAGTTCCACATGGTTCCTTTGATGCTGTCAAGCTACCTCTCTTAGGCAACTTGTTTTCAATCAATCCCTTCGGCTTCTTCTGGATTGATGGTCTGTTTGAGTGCAGTTGGCTTCTATTTAGTTTCATGGCTTCTTTACAAAGGTCCATGATGTGTCCTTTCTTTCCACAGTAGAAGCATTTCTTGGTGGTCCTTCTGGATGCATCACCCTTCTTGGACTCAGACTCCAAGGACTTCTCTTCATTTCTCAAACACTTCTTGGGAGCATTTTCCACTTTCTTCTTCTTGCTTCCCAAGGAATCTTTTTGAGCCAGGTTCTGTGATCTTTTCTTCTTTTGAGCTCTGGATACAGTTGGAGATTGACATGTATCTTTTTGTTGACCACTTTTGCAATCATCCCAGATGTTGTCAAGTAATCCAAATCTATTTGCAGTGAACAGATGTCTCTGGACCTGTGGATGTTGCTTCCTTCCTTCTGGCTTGCTCCCCCTTGGCATGGGCTTCCTCTGTGCTTTGGCATTCAGTGGATTGTACCAACAATCCTTTGCACAATGCCCATACTTGTTACAACACCAACATTGACCCACAAATCTTGACCTCTTGATTCCTTCTGATTGTTGGGTACCTGTCTTGAATTGTTGTGCTGCTTCAGGAGAGCTTTCTTTCTTCATTGTCTTCATCCATACTTGTTTGGAATTATTTTTCCATCCTGCACTTTTTGTGGAAACACAATTAGAAGCATTAGTACAAGATGGTATGGATGGTACCTTCTTTCTAGAAGATGTTGCACTTTTATTGGAGGATGTCTTTCTCTTAGAATCATTCTGCTCAAAGCATACTTGAGTAGCAACATGTCTTCTTTCAGCTGACTGGGAGGATTCAGATTTAGGTGATTGCTGATTTTTCAATATCACCTCCAGTTCTAAGCATTTCATATTGAGGGAGTTCTTCTCATCCTCAACAGTTCTTAGCTTTCCTTCCCAATTCTCCACCAGTTGTTTCATCTGGTCTTCATGCACCTTCTTCAATTCTTGCAATGAATTGTCCAACTCCTTCACCAATTTGACTTTGTCTTCAAGTTGAGCATTTCTGACAACCATTGACACTTTGTGCCTCTTTTCCAGTGCATGGAAAACTTCTTTGATTATTACTTTAAATAATTCTTTCTCAGAAAGGCTTCTCTGCAATTCTTCAGCAGTGTCTTCATATCTTTCATTGCAAAGAGAGACTGTTTCATCTTTAGACTTCACCAGCTTTCTGAGAGTGTTGGTTATGCCAACCCTTTTAGCCAATTGGACTTCCAGAGAATTGGCTGCATCTTCTAGCTGTAATTTTTCTTCTTGAAGATCAAGGAGGCCTGTAGCTATACACATTGCAATTTCCTTGGGGACTCTCTTCTGAAGATATTTGATTGCATTTAGAAGATCATTGTTCCTTCCATCTTCATCACAGATAGAGCACGCTTCATCAGAAGAATGATAAAAGGAATTGTCATCTGATGTGACTTTCACATTTCTTTCCATAGAAGGAGTTTCTCTGATTGCAACAACCTTCTTCCTCATCTTCTTTGCCTGTTTCTTCATTCTGTTTTTCAGAGTCTTGGCAGATATCTCCATTTGAGGCTGTTCTTTCATTTCCTCAAATCTGCACTCCATATAGACTCCCTTGGATCTTTTAGAGGTAACCTGGCTCTGATACCAATTGAAGTGCCCAGATCAGTGTGAATCACTGAGAGGGGGAGTGGGTGAATCAGTGATCCCTTAAAATCTTTTTACTAATTGACTCTTAATCAATTAAACCTCTATGGCTGGTTAAAGCCTCGATCCACTCTTCTTGTATCTCTCACCTTTCCACGAATGATGCAGTAAATGTAAAGGCACTGGACACAAAGATTTACAAGGTTCGGCACCAAAGGCCTACATCCTTGCCATGCTCTCCAAGCATGGATTCTCCATTATAACCTGTTATAATTACAATGGTCGATACAGAGTCCCACTGTATCTCTCCTGAGTCCCACAGGAGGGTCTTTATACTGCGTCCCACAGTGTTACCAGAGTCCCACTGGCCCGCTCCAGAATCCCACTGAAGACTTCTTCTCCCTGAGTCCCACAGGGTCTTCTCTTGGCTCCTCGAGTCGCATGAGTAGCTCTTCTTCACTTTAAGGTCTTCAAGTATCCTCAGCAGTCTGGGATAAAGACTGCTGGCCTTGCTCTGTACCTCTGATCACTTGTGATGATCAGGGTCTTCTCAATCTACTGAATGCTCAGACAAATAATATCTTTATCTTCGGTCTGGTCCAGTCTCAGTCCTGGTCTTGGACAACTCAAATGCACACCACTGATTTGGCTTTCTTCACGTGTGCACGTGCATGCATGCATGCATGCACTCTCCTCTTTCTCTTGGTGCAATAAACCCACAAAGGGTGTAATCAAATATAGCACACACACCTTCTTTCTCCTTCACACACTTTAACCAATTTGTTTACACACTTAGAGTGTGTTCTACTTTAGTGTGGGTCACTCCTTATTTTACTTCTAGGTGTTTACACTTTTAGTGCACACACTAGGTTCGGCCTTTTAGTTCTTTTGCACACACAAATGCCTATGGCCTTCTTCCCTTCTTGTGCACACACCTAGGCTTCGGCCAACTTCTTGCTCACTTTATACACACACTTAATGAGTGTGGTCTTCTAACCACTTGGCACACACTTGGCCTTTCACTTTATCTTGCACACAAAAATGCCCGTAGGGTGTATTTGCACTTTGCACACACAATCTTGGCTATGACCTCTTCTTTCTTTGACACACACTAACTTAGGTTTAGTTGTGGTCTTCTTGTTCACTTAGCACACACACAAGGCTACTGCCTTTTCTTCAAATGCACACACAGAGTGCAAGTCTCGGCCAAGGTGTGTTCATGTCCACTTTGCACACACACTGCCTATGTGCTTCTCCTCTTCTCCACTGCCGCGCAAGGCTTCGGCCTTCTTTGGCACACACAATGTGTGTAAAACACAACCCGAACTCCTTCACTTCACACACACACAAAATGAGTGTGGTATACTGCCTTGATCTCAAAGGAGGCGCGCAAGGTGTGTTGGTACAAGGGGCAGCCGCGCAAGGTGTGGTGGGCTTAAGCCACAAGGCGCACACGTGCAAGGCACAAGCCATGGGTGTGCAAGCCTTCGAGCGCGCAAGGAGCACGGCACAGGGGCGTGCAAGACCTCAGGTGCAAAGCACCTCGGGCTTCAACCGTGGGCGCGCAGAGTGCCGCGGCCCTGGGTTCTTCCTGCCGCGCAAGGATTAGCGCGCAGGGGTCTCCCTTTCACTTCTTTCGCGCAAGGGATGCGCAAAAGGGACTCCTTCGGGCCTCAGATGGCACCGAGAACAATAGCCGCGCAAGTGGGATGCGCGGGGCTTCTGCTTCGCGAGGCAGAGAGTGCTCCGCGGGACTCCGGATCTTCAACAAAATAATCAGTAAGCAACAATGAGGTCTCGACCTCTCCTTTTATAGGCAGAGAATCCTCAAAACTTCCGTGTGATAAATCTTTGAACTCCCGAAAGTTTCGGGTTATCAAGATTTTCCAAATCTTAATTTCTTTCCTCTGTTTCCACGCGGGTTCCCATTTATTTTTTCTCTATGTGCATGCGACTCATAACGCATGCACAGCCTTCGGTTTAGGCTGATCCATGCAAACCATAAACCCTTCAACGCCTCGGCAGATTCTCTTGCCTCGGCCGAACATCAGATTCTCCATTTCGTGCATGCAGGTCAAGGATTTACAAGGTTCGGCCCCAAAGGCCTACATAAAATACCTTAAACTAATGAAATAGAAGGTCTGTGATAAAATACATTAAATTAAATAAATATCATGTCTATGCTAAATGAGCATAAACTAAAACACAATAATTATTTAGACTGAAATATATTATGTGGAGAAACACATGGAATTAGAGTAATCAAGAGAATTTAGTCAATACAATTATCTTTGGAAGAAGAGAGGGAACCCTACCTTTGAGACATTTATCCCACCCAAGCAATCCTTCTATAAATCATGTGATATCAAGATACCATGAATAAATCACATATAAGTAATCTCATTTTACTGGTCATTCATGAGTACTTATCGAAGGGAATATTTTATGATTTTAATATTTAGACCCAGACATTCATGTTTACCAGATGTTATGGAAATTTTGGGTAGTGGAAGAGATTCTCTTAAAATCAGAACAATTAAAAGTCTTTCACATTAGGAATGATCAAAAACTGTATATTAATATGGATTGTTTTGAAAATTTATTCATTCATATTGTGAAAAAATATAGAGAAATATCAATTTTTTAGAGACCCACCAATGTCTCAAAGATAGAGTTCATAATATTGGTCACGATATGTTCAATATCTATAGGTTGTTCTGGAAAGGTTTAAAATAGTCTGACAGGAAGCATTGATGGAACGTTGGAGTAAGAATCCTCCACTTCTTTGACTTCAACCCTAGGAGGAAGAATATTCAACCATTACTTCAACTCAAAATCCATATTTCAGAAGGTTTCTAGATAAAATTATGATCGTTAATTATCATACCTCATATGAGTTATAAATTTCTCGCATATCTATCTCAACATAGTCTATTTATCGATATGAGTCTGAAATTTGGATATCAACTGACAAACATTCTCAAATTCCTTCAATGTGTCCCTAATCATCAAAGATTGATGAGACCCGTCTATAAGATTGAGAAAATATCTTTCATTTAATGCATGTTCTTTACATTAAAAAATGATCTGTTTCATAATGTCATACAATGGATTTCAATGAAAACCACATGTACCGTTTCATGAAGTAACTAGTTAATATGTTCCACATGGTCACAAAATACATCCATGATTTTCTCACTAAGGAAGGAATGAATATATTTCTTTATTATCCTACATTACACATGATCCTATGAAATTTATGGTGTATTTATGATAGGAGGAGAAATAACCAGTTCAACCAATTTGAAAATAAGAGAAGAGTCCTCACATTACCTTCTTCCAACAGGTGTATCATTTATATCCTGTGTTAGAGGATTAATTTTCTCAAAAAAATCTATTTCTCCATTAGAATAGTGATCACTCCAACCATGCCTATTTCATGAAGGCACTTGAAAATCATTGATCAACTCCATAGCCACCACTAATAATGGGGTTGAGTGGAAAAGGTAATTTCTATATAAAGAACCAACTGGTCTGGAACACAACCTGTGTAAGATGCTTCCAAGGCATGTGCATAATCTTAGGTAACAAAGGTGGATGAATCATGAGGTACTCGTATGATTTTATCCTCAACATCTTCACTTACTGGCATCTTCTGAAATTAGTGAATGAATCTACGATGTCACTCCCCTAAAAACCAACCAAAGGAATAAGGGATTGTTGGAGTTGGTTCCCAAGAAACAAAATTTTTCTTACATTATGATAAACATGTATTCATTGGATTCATATTAATTAATTAATTATCACATCATGATTTTTCTTCTACATGGCATAGTACATGAAAATTTCCATAGAATATCTATCACACTAAAAGGTCATAGTGGCTGCATGCTATGATTAGAACTCAAAAGTACCATGACACTATTCTTGAATATATTTTCTATGTACAAATTATATCATTTTAAGGGACTCAAATGATATAGGCTATCATGGTTGGTGACTAAAGAAACATTGAGGCAATATCCCATTGTTTGGGACATTGGTAATATATAGGAGAATATTATGAGAACCAGACCTTGTAGTAGAAAATCAACATTTGTAAGTTTCAATGGATGTTCCTATCTACAGATGTCTTTATAGGTCCACGGACGTCAATATTATTATTAATGGGTATTATGACTCATGCACTTAGATGTATTGATGAAAAACATGACGAAAAATGTTCATGGTGAGGTAGGATATGTTTTGGTGCATCACGAGTTATACTACATTAATGAATAATGTGAGAAAGGATTTGACCCTTATACGGAAGTAGATATCTTTGGGCCTTTGATGGAAATGATATTCCCTAACCAATTCCTTGTCCATGGTTTTAACTAGGAATGCTCAATTATGTGAATTCAGAGAATGGGGAATTGAGATCATTGTTTGAAGACACTTTCATGAAACCCGCATGATTAGAGAGATCAAGAAAAAGGGATAATATTAGACATTATATTCTCTTATGAGGTGACATATCTTTGAAACATCAACTTCTGTATTTTTTGTTCCTTGACCCAATACTAGATAGTATTCATGCACATTAGGAAAGAGAACCTAATTCTAATGAGAAATATACCTAATGAGCCACACAATAATTATAGCCAGTATCATAGTTAAATAATATATTATTTAAAAAGAAGAATAAATATTATTCCTAGTTTTGGTTTAATAATTATTCATGTATTCCTAATTTCATTTATTTCCTCACTAGTTAATCAAGTGAATATACTGTGGATGGAATGTTTATTTATCAGAGAATAATGTAGTTACATTTATTATGAAAATTAATAGTCATTATTCAAGGATTGATAAATATTAAAGAAGTTTTGTAGACCATGTAATGGCTCTTGTGAGAAGTAATATTAAATATTGTTTGGTTAAAAAATATATAAATATAACAAAAATTTTAAGCACTTGTCATGGAAATAATATCATTTATATAATTATTTGACATGTGGTTTCGCATAGAATAACAAATAATGTAACGAAAGCTATGCTAATTATTTATTATTACGTTTTGAATTAAATTTCTTGTTATGCTTTTTTCTATAAATTATCCAAGGGGTTATTTTACTAGATAATCAATGGTTGTGTGCAAAAAATACATGGATAAAATCACTCAAACCTAGAGAGAATTTAACTCTCAAAGAACATTGTCAAGAAATAGAGTGATCCTCCTCCACTAGATCTAGGAGATCACATTTGAAGCGATTCTAAAGGAAATCAATGGAGGGATATCACAACTGAAAATATATTCAACTGTAACACCCAGATACACCTACCGAAACATCTAGAGATAAATGGAGAACACGTGGATCATCACAAAATGAAACATATAATTGTATTCTATATTGCAAAAAAGTATCATCGTGGACCTATGGTCAAACACGTCATGGAATAAATAATCACCTTGGAGTTAATTCATTAATTTAGTAAAAATAATTATAAAAAATATATGTCAATCCTCTGTTCTCGGTTTTGGGTTCCCTACATTGTATTTTTTCTTTGATTAAATTACATGTATATTGGTGTTTAATCATCATATTGATCCCAGATTAATCATCAATCATTGCAGTTTTCATATTTGTGTACACGCCCATCCTTTGCTTCCACTACGACCAGAACCAATAGGTTTAGAGACCCGAAGCTTGAAGTACATGGACATTACATTACTTTTGCGGAATACTTAATACATAACAAAAATAGACACACAAGGACCGTAATAGTTTAGTGTCTTTGGAAACTTGAAATAAAATCTTCTAATCGCGGTGAAAGATTTCAACATCTCCCATAAAGATCTTCCCCTTTATTTCTTACCTAGAACCTTTCTTTATATCCTGGGGAAAAGAAAACATAAAAAGGGTGAGCTCAAATGCTCAGTAAGGGTAATAATTGATAAAATAAAACATACTATATACATTTGAACTTAAAAACATGAACATAATTTTTAAACATCAAAAGCTTGGGCAATGACATAAAACATGGAAGTACGTAAGGCATAGATCATAAAAAACATAAGAATGATAAAATAGCATGGGAATAAAACATGTAATCTTGGCATCCATTAAACACATGTAAGGAATTACATAGTAGCCAACGAATTGCTGCAAAGACCATTTTAGTGGACAAAGTCCCATTCTGAATCGAGTTCACTCCTCGTTTCAGTCCTATAACACTGAACTGGATGAACTTACCATTCTAGCCATGTCTATCTCATGAGATATGGAATCATTACCCAATGCATTGGAGGGAGATATAGGTCCCACCCATCTCATAATGAAATCATTCTTACTTGTTCCACAATATAAACATAATACATTCATCATAACCCAAAGAAAAAAATGGGTTTCATAAACATCATCTCATCATCTCATAATCCATATAAAACAAATGGAAATTTCATCATAAGAAAAGTGAAACCATGTAAATGATAGAGAAATTAAACATGAAACATAGACATATGAAATAATGTCATCTTAGATGGAGAATGGTTTTGATAAAACACTTGAAATGAAATCTTGAGTAAAATATCCTTTATTCTTCAAAATCATTCTCTTTTCACAAAATGTCATGAAATTTTAAAATAAAAGGATTTTTTTAAAAATTGTCATAAAATCTTTAAAATTAATCTTTTTGAATATAAGGCTTTATAAAAACGTAAAAATCCGTTCGTGTCGTATAAGTTAAAAAAACATTATTCTCATACTTTTGCCGGAAAAGTGAAAAAGTACCTCGTAAAAGAATGATTCCATACATACCATGTAGAAAAAGTCAAAAATGGGTAAAAATGACATGAAACCATTTTTAGGAAACGTGTACATGGATGAGAACAATAACCCCAGTAAATACTTACGAGTAAACAATCTCGGATAAGAATGAGATTGGAATAATTATCCCTTACCTTAGGTCTGATTTGCTTCATAAGTGTCCGAACCTCCTGTATAAGAATTTAAATAATGTCATTGACTTATTCCAGAATCATACTCATTTTTATGATATCATATATGGTTCACATATGACTTTATATTACCCGTTCTTTTGTAAATTCCATGTTAAAGAGCGTTTTGGGTAAAATCGTTTCATTTGTCATCCGTGTTTTGACTTGTAATTATTCATATGATTACTTAGATCATGATTACTTAATTCCAAAATATAAAACATGATTTATATATAATATAAATTCAAAATATATATATATATATAATAGATCAGTAAATGGAATGAAATACACCGTTCATGGAGACGGTAGGCCGTACGTACGCATGAACGTTGTTTTCGTTTCCTTATTGAGTTGAATGGAATTAAGTAGATGAAATAAATATATATACACATAAATACAGTATCATTATTATGTCATATATTTCATGATTACTTATTATATATTCTTTATAATCATTCATGAATGGTTAACATGGAGAATTCATCTCATCGCGTCGTGGAGACGGTATTCCGTACGTACGCACGAGCGATGATATCATTCTCATGATTGTGTAATTGTATTGGAGTGTATGTATACTATTTCAGAATCAATATCACATTACAATAATCATATATAGATATTATGTACACCATTATACCCATCCAAGTAAGGTGGTGGTGGAAAATAGATTACACCATGGCGTGGAGATGGTATTTCATACGTACGCACGCGTGGTGATTTAGTTTTCCGTAGGATGGATAGATAGTTAAATAGGGTTGTTTCATAATTATAATAACATATCAGTATATGAGTGATAATGATGTTATTAATTTATAATGAAACAACCTAATAAGAAGAATTTTATGAAGAAAAAAAGTTGAAAGAATCTGTAACGGACATTACCTCTTCTTTGAAGCACCTCTTTGAGTCCTCCTCTTAGGGCACTAAAATTGGACCTTGAAGAAGACCAGGACCACTAGGATGTTTCTAGGAAAGTGGAGAAGATAATTTGGCATAGCTTGAATGCTCAAAGTGGTGTGAGGAAGAGAGGTAGGTGGTGCCCTTTTATAAGGGAGGAGAGGGGCACCTTTGGAATAACAAAAAATATTATTTTATTATAAAGTCATATTCGGATTTAAATAGCTCCAAATTGATTTATTTTGAAGATAAGGGGGGTATGGGTCGAAATCCTCTCATCCAATAGAATTTAGAGAAGTTTAGGTTCCTATTTTAACCTTATCATTAATATTTAAGTTTAAGTTAGATAATTTTACTTTTACCATGTCTTTTTGTGTTCTTACACTATAAGGTTAACAAACTTACTATAACAAGCCAAACGAACCCCATGTTGTTTATTATTAATATATATAACCTTATCTAAGTCATTTGGTAGAATCATAGATTTTTAGGAATAAAATAACAATTAATAATATAATATTTTTTGAAAAACTATTTTATGTCAATTTTGACACTATTTATTAATTGATTTTTGTGAAAATCATAACATAATTATTAGTTCTAAAAAAGTTAATTAAATCAATAATAACATGTCTTATTAACCTATTAAATTAGTGGAATTCATAAAAATACTCAAATTACATTCATTAGTGTATTTATAACATCAATTATTCAATATTTCATTAATAAAATAATTACTGCATCATCATTGTGTCATAAATAAATTAACTTATTTAATGTCTAAAAATTACAATTTAAATATCATTATGTAGGAAATATTGTTTTATTTCTAAGGAATATTTATAGTCTAATTTAGCTTATTTATAACCCTATATTAAAATGATTTACTTATTAAACTTTGATTTTAACTATTTTAACCCTTCTTCGAATAAATTAATAATAAATGTCCAAATCTAATCCAAGTGGGCCTAAATTTTCATATTTTATTATTAAGGTTGTTTTGGGTCGAATTAATATTATCCAATAGAATTAGGACATGTGTTAGGTTAATAATAATATCATCTTTACCCTTAATTACCCTATTTACTTTTAACCGTGGTAAAAAAAAGTAAAAAGTTACTATTCACCAAAAATTATTTCATCTCATTGAACCACATTTTACTTACTGACATCAACTGTGTCTCTCGGATTTTTGAAATTCCACTCACAAAAGCGGTAAAATTACGTTTTATGAAAAATTCAGTTTTTTTAACTACCACTTAGTGGTTTCACTATTCATCAAAAAATGAAAGTTTCCAGAAAAATACCAAAAGTTATGCCTAAGCTATATTTGATATTATGAATTCAAAAATGATGTCTATTTTATCAAATTCATAACATATCAGATACAATAACTAATATATAAATTAATTCCCGTCGTCAAAACAAATAGCGTGTTTTTACGAGATAATAACTACCAAAAGATTGACACTTGTTTACAACTGGTTTAAATGTGAAATTACATCCAATGACCAACATTGTATTAAACTGTAAAAATATATTCTAAATATACTTTAAAACCTCTAAAATTAATAATTTATCACTATTAATTATTTCGATTAAAAAAGTTTTTTTTAATTAAAATTTAGTAATTTTCACTATTCATCAGAATATGAAAGTTATCCGAAAAGTACCAAAATTTCACCCTAAGCTAATTTTGATATTCCGAATCTAAAAATGAAGTCAATTTTGAAAAATAAAATTCACAAATTTTCAAAAAGTGGTTATTACTATTCATAACAGATAGTTTTAATAATATTTTAATAGCATATCGTTGTTTAGTGAAACTCGGTATTGGGTACTACACACGCTATCGAGGAAGGTCACGATTGTGTGTAATGCAAGGCAAGTCAAGGATGTGGGTTTTTCAAGATCCTTTTGGTCTAGCGTACAACACAAGAAATTAATTAAATTAAAAAAAATATTTTTCATAAAATCTCGGGGTGTTACATTATACCCCCCTTAAAATGAATTTCGCCCTTGAAATTCATCAGGGTTATAAATGGTTTACCACTCAAAATTTTATTTAATATAAACCCACATCGTAAAAGGAATATCAAAACAAATCTTTAAAAACAAAAGTATGAAACGTAATGGTTACCCAAATTAACTAATCACTGGGTTTCTACATAGGAGAACATAGGTGAAAATATGGGTATGGAAGAGAAATCTAACCGTCATGTTCTGATGGAGAGTGGTAGAGAACATGACTATGAAAAAGCCATCAATCACAAAGCCATTAATTTGTGATGTTCTAAGGTACCATCTGATTTATCGAATATAAGGGCACCAGGACAACATTTTTGGTTCTCAAGATCATTTCCCTAAAGTTGAAGAATTTGAATTAGAATAAATACTTACTTTATTTTGGTACAATCTCACTGTTTTTCATGATTTGAACAATTTCTATAGAGACCCGAAGCTTAACGTACATGGAAATTACATTAATTTTGTGGAATACTTAGTACATAACAAAAACACACACACAAGGACCATAATAGTTTAGTGTCTTTGGAAACTCGGAACGTAATCTTCTAATCATAGTGAAAGATCTTCAACATCTCCTATAAAGATCTTCCATTTTTTTCTTACCTAAAACCTTTATTTATATCCAGGGGAAAAGAAAACATAAAAGGGTGAGCTCAAATGATCAGTAAGTATAAAAAAAGAAATATCAATCACATCATATTCACAAGAACATAACATTTTGAAAATCTTATCCTGCAAAAGAGATCATAATATCATAACGTGGGATAAATCATAGTAGTGAAATGTAATCCCAATAATCATAACATAAAACAAGAAACTCTGTGGCGTACCCACATAATCATTGAGAATCATTTCTTATTAGTCAAGACTCATTTCCAAGACTATCTTAGTGGACAAAGTCCATTTCTGAACTGAGTTCATTCCGCGTTTCAGTCCTGCTTCACTGAACCGGTTTAACCTGCCGTTCCAGCCATGTCTATCTCATGAGATATAAAATCTTTACCCAATGCATTGGAAGAAGATATAGGTCCCACCCATCTCATAATGATACCATTCTTATGTGTGCCATAAAATCATAAATCATATATCATTGCATAACCCATGTAATAAAAAAGGGAATCTTAAACAGCATACCATCATAACATAATCCATATAAGATAAAAGGACATCATAAAAATTATTCCATCATAACATAATAAAATCAATGTAAAAATAGGGATTGAAACAGAACCCTTTATTATCTTAGATGGAAAATAATTTTGACTTATTCCAGAATCATACTCATTGTTATGATATCACATATGGTATTATTCTTAGCTTATTATTACTAATATTTCTTTACAACTTGTTATTCTGGTGTTTATTACTTTTTGTTCTTATGCGTGTTTTGTCGAATAAATTCTTATTCTTCTGTTTAATTTATAGATTCCTCATTCCATAATGTTATTAGTGTAATATATATCATATTCATTCATTAAATTCATTTATATAATCATTATGCAATGACGATCACGTAGAATGAGTCGCATCACATCGTGGAGACGGTATTCCTTACGTACGCACGAGCGAGGATATCGTTACCATGATCATGGAATTGTATTGGAGTGTATGTATACTATTTCAGAATCCATAACACTTTAAAATAATCATCTATAGTCATTATTTACACCATTATACCCATCCAAGTAAGGTGGTGGTGGAAAATTGATTATACCACGGCGTGGAGACGGTATTCCGTACGTACGCACGCGCGGTGATTTCATTTTCCGTAGGATGCATAGATGGTGAAATAGGTTTGTTTCATACTTATAATAACATATCCGTATATGAGTGATACTGATGTTATTACTTCAGGATGAAACAACTAAATAAGAAGAAGTGGAAGAAGAAATAAAGATGAAAGAATCGGTCACGGGCATTACCTCTTCTTTGAAGCACTTCTTTGAGACCTCCTTTTAGAGCACTAAAATTGGTCTTTGAAGAAGACCAGGAACTCTAGGATGTCTTTAGGGAAGTGGAGAGAAGAAATTTTCAGGGTTTGGCCGATCTTGAAGGCTCAAAGTGATGTGAGGAAGAGAGGGAGGAGGTGCTCTTTTATAAGGGAGGAGAGGGGCTCCTTTGGAAAACTAAAAATATTATTTTATTATAAAGTCATATTCGGATTTAAATAGCTCCAAATTGATTTATTTCGAAGCTAAGGTGTGGATGGGTCGAAATCTTATCATACAATAGAATTTAGGCAAGTTTAGGTTCCTATTTTACCCTTATCATTTTGATTTAAACTTATGTTAAATAATTCTACTTTTACCGTGTCTTCTTGTGTTCTTGCACTATAAGGCTAATAAACATACTATAACAAGCCAAACGAACCCCAAGATGTTTATTATTAATATATATAACCTTATCTAAGTCATTTTTTCTGAACCGTAGATTTTTAGGAATAAAATAACAATTAATAATATAAGATTTGTTTTAAAAACTATTTTCTGTCAATTTTGACACTATTTGGTAATTGATTTTTTTGAAAATCATAACAGAATTATTAGTTCAAAAAAGTTAATTAAATCAATACTAACATTCCATATTAACCTATAAAATTAGTGTAATTCCTAAAAAGTTTCAAATTACATTTATTTGTTTATTTATAACATCAATTATGTCAATATTTCATTAATAAGATAATTATTGCATCATCTTTGTGTCAAAAATAAAATAAATTATATAATGTCTAAAAATTACAAATAAAATATCATTATGTAGGAAATATTTTTACCTTTCTAATAAATATTTATAGTCGAATTTATCTTATGTATAACCATATATTACAAATGATTTACTTATTAAACATTGATTTTAACTATTTTAACCCTTCTTTAAATAAATTAATAATAAATGTCCCAATCTAATCCAAGTGGGCCTTAATGGTCATATTTTATTCCTAAGGTTGTTTTTTGTCGAATTACACTTATCCAATAGAATTAGAACATGTGTTATGGTAATAATAATATCATTTTTATCCTTAATTACCCTATTTACTTTTAATCGTGGTAAAAAAAGTAAAAAGTTACTATTCACCAAAAATTATTTTCATCTCATTGAACCACATATTACTTACTGACATCAACCATGTCTCTTGGATTTTTGAAATTCCACTCATAGAAGCGGCAAAATTAAGCTTTATGAAAAATTCATTTTTTTAACTACCACATAGTGGTTTCACTATTCATCAAAAAATGAAAGTTTCCAAAAAAATATAAAAAATTAGGCCTAAGCTATATTTGATATTATGAACTCAAAAATTATGTCTATTTAACCAAATTCAAAACGTATCAGTTGCATTAATTAATTTAAAAATTAATTCCCGTCGTCAAAACAAATAGCGTGTTCTTAAGAGATAATAACTATCAAAAGATTGACACTTATTTATGTCTGGTTTAAATGTAAAATTACATCCAATGACCAACATTGTATTAAATTGTAAAAATATATTCTAAATATACTTTAAAACCACTCAAATTAATAATTTATCACTATTAATTATTTCGATTAAAAATGTTGTTTTAATTAAAATTTAGTAATTTTCACTATTCATTAGAAAATGAAATTTATCTGAAAGGTACCAAAATTTCACCCGAAGCTAATATAGATCTTATGAATCCAAAAATGAAGTCCATTTTGAAAAATAAAATTTACCAAATTTCAAAAAGTTGTTATTACTATGCATAACAGATAGTTTTAATAATATTTTAATAGCATATCGTTGTTTAGTGAAACTCGGTATTGCGTACTACACACGCTATCGAGGAAGGTCGTGATTGCGTGTAATGCAAGGCAAGTCAAGGATTCATTTTTTGCAAGCTCCTTTTGGTGTAGCGTACAACACAAGACATTAATGAAATTAAATAGAATATTTTTCATAAAATCTCAGGGTGTTACATTCTACCCCCCTTAAAATGAATTTCGCCCTCATAATTCGTCAGGGTTATAAATGGTTTACTATTCGTAAGTTTCATTCATAGAAACCCACATCGTAAAAACGAATACCAAAACCAATCTTTAAAAACAAAAGTATGAAACGTAACGGTTACACAAATAAACTAATCACTGGGGTTCCACATAGGTGAAAATATGGATATGGAAGAGAAATCTAACCATCATGTTCTGATGGAGAGTGGTAGAGAACATGGCTATGGAAAAGCCAGAAATCACAAAGCCATAAATTTGTGACGATCTAAGGTACCATCTGATTCATCAGATATAAGAGCACTAGGAAAACATTTTTTGTTTTCAAGATCGTTTCCCTAAAGTTGATGAAATTGGAATTAGAAGAAATACTTTCGTGATTTCGGTATAGTCTAACCTTTGGTCGTTATTTGGAAAATTTCCACTTCATCTCTTAAAGAAATGAAGTTGAATTTGTCATTCGTGATGTGTTAGCAGATCATGTGATTGAATGATGGGTCATTCCATCTTTCTCAAACAAAAGGTTAGAAAAGTTATCAAAAAATACATAAGTCCATCTATAGTGATATTAATCATATATGGTTCCTAAAATGGACATATACTTCATATATCATACTTCTTAATATAATAAAACTAGTTTCTACTAAACAGGGACTTCCTGTAAACCAGTGGTAGGTGATAAAGGCCAGTCGCACTTCGGTTGTGGGTTCGATTCCCACAGCCTTGTCCGACACGATGGGCTGTCGCCCATCCTGCAGGTTGTCCTTTTTCTAAAACTATATTACTATAACATCCCATCAATAATATCGAAAAAACTTATATCCTTAAACAATACTAACTTATGTCCAACATAATCCATTCCAATCTTTAGGCTTATCCATAATACTGCAGTCCATTCTCATAATATAGTGAAAACGATTACCAGAGATTTAATACCATTTTTGATCCCCATATATCATAAGATATGTCTTGTTGGTCACATTATAAACATTCAAAGGCCTTAATCATGTATTCTCTTGAATACCCATTGAACCTTAGTGAAAACCTGAATGCAGTTAAAAGTTAACACTTTCCACATACCAAAATCCTCAAAATTCTATATACTCAAACCATGATATCACCTAGTCCTTATATCAATCATGAGCTCATGAATACTGTCAAATATTTCATTTTCTCGTTTTCCCTTCATTATGCGCATATCATCTTTTTTTCCAAAAATATATCAATCACATTCCATGGTTACTGGTACCATAAAATTATTTAAAACCACAATAGACCAATACATAAATATTCCAATATTCCACGATACTATATACAACATTATTTTTGAATCCCATTACATAAACACATAATCATTCCACCACATAGTTTTCATATTCATCATCGCCAATGGTGATCGCATGTGACTTTCCTTTGTCCTATGCCTTGAGTGGTTACTCATGTCGATCATCACTAACCCTTAGATTAGGGCATTTATTAGCATAATGCCCCATTTCCTTGCACTTGAAGCATTGAAGTGTAGTAGGTTCATTCTGTGTATCCCTTCCTTTGTTTGCATCATTATCCATCTTCTTCCCATCATTGCGGCATTCAAATGCCCGATGACCTTTTTTTCCACATTTGAATCATTTACATGTCCCTTTAAGACAATCTCCACCATGCTTCTTTCCACACTTTGAGCATAAGGAAACATTCATCTTCTTTTCACCATTATTCTGAGATTTCTCCTTGAACTCCATCTTTCGTTTCTTGTCAAAACTATGAGATGGATAAGTAACACCAACTTCCATTTCTACCTTCATAGCACAACACACAATTTATTCATAGCTACTGAAGTCTCATATAGCTAATGCCCTTTGAAGATTTGGTTTTGAGCCACTGAAGAATCGATCAACTTTACTTTCAGGTTGGATGATAAATCCAGATGCATACCTTGCAGGCCTTGTAAAATTCTCTTCGTATATACCAACAGATTCATCATCCTTTCGCTTTAGTTCAAGAAACTCTTTCTCCATCTTTGTTCGAAGAATACGAGGGAAGTACCTATTGAAAAATTAGTTCTTGAACTCGTCCCATTCCATGGACTCAATTTCATCTCTTTGCCCCGTATTCTTGATACGATTCCACCATTGATCAGCTTCACCTTCCAAACGATATACTGTTAAGATGACTTTATCATGTTTAGAACATTGAATAACTGAAAAAATCTTTTCAGTGGTATTGATCCATTGTTCAGCAACAAGTGGATCAGAAGACCCACTGAAATAAGGCGGACGTTGCCTCATGAAGGACTCAATAGAATATTGTTCCCTTCTCTACTCATTTGGAAGTCCAGAATGATTCATAGCTTGTGTAATTATAGCTATAAGATTTTACACTCCATCTCCCATAAAATTTGTTTGTTCAGGAGGACAATCATTGCATTGTCCATTGCATTTATCAACACGGTTCCTTCAGGTTCCATCCATTTTCTAAAACCCAAAAAAGAATAGTGTGAGAGGAAAAAATCATGCTAGGGAAAACAACATAGTAAAAGTGGATTATCCTCAATATCTAACATCTTAGGTTAAATTCTTTGATCGTTACCGCAGTTCTAGGACTGTATCCTATACGTATACTTATCCTTAGGGACATCCCTAGACATACCTTAGAAATGTCTTTAGGGATATCACTAACGTTTTCTCATCCTAGTTTCCAAAGGTTGACTAAACCATTCCTCTGATACCATCTATAGAGACCCGAAGCTTAACGTACATGGACATCACATTACATTTGCGGAATACATAGTTCATAAGAAAAACACACACATAAGGACTGTAATAGTTTAGTGTCTTTGGAAACTCGGAACGTAATATTCTAATCATGGTGAAAGATCTTCAATATCTCTCATAAAGATCTTCCCTTTTTTTCTTACCTAAAACCTTTCTTTATATCCTGGGGAAATGAAAACATAAAAGGTTGAGCTCAAATTCTCAGTAAGGGTAAACAAAAGAAATATCAATCACATCATATTCATAAGAACATAACATTTTGGAAATCTTAACCTGCAAAAGAGATCATAATATCATAACATGGGATAAATCATAGTAGTGAAATGTAATCCCAATAATCATAACTTAAAACATGAAACATTGTGGCGTACACACATAATCATAGAGAATCATTTCTTATTAGTCAAGACTCATTTCCAAGACTATCTTAGTGGACAAAGTCCATTTCTGAACCAAGTTCAATCCTCGTTTCAGTCCTGCTTCACTGAACCGGTTTAACCTGTCATTCCATCCATTTCTATTTCATGAGATATAAAATCTTTACCCAATTCATTGGAGGGAGATATAGGTCCCACCCATCTCATAATGATACCATTCTTATGTGTGCCACAAAAACATAAATCATACATCATTGCATAACCCATGTAATAAAAATGGGAATCTTAAACATCATGCCATCATAACATAATCCATATAAGATAAAAGGACATCATAAAAATAAATCCATCATAACATAATAAAATCAATGTTAAAATAGGGGTAGAAACAGAACCCTTTATTATCGTATATGGAAAATAATTTTGATAAAACACTTGAACTCCATTCTTGAGGAAAATATTCTTTCTACTTCAAAAACTCTTTTCCTTTCTAAACATGTCATAAAATTCTAAACTAAAAGAAGTTGATTAAAAATAAACTTGAAAACTTATAAAGTAAGATTCTTGGAAAAAAATGTTTTAAAAATCCATTCATGTCGTATAAGTTAAAAAAACATTCTTCTCGCCCTTTTGTCGAAAAAGTCAAAAAGTACCTCGTACGAAAAACAACAAAAGATTCCTTTCATATATTTTACTAAAAACTCACCGAAGTGTGAAATTGGATTTAAAAAATTGTAGGTGGATGGAAATAATATTAAATATTGAGGAAACATGGATGTGGATGATAAAATACACCTCAGTAAATTTCAAAGTATAAACAATCTCGGATAAAAATGAGATTGTGATATTTCCCATACCTTAGGTCCGATATGATTTGTACGTGTCTGAAACTCCTGTATAATGATTTAAATAATGTTATTGACTTATTCCAGAATCATACTCATTGTTATGATATCACATATGGTCATATTCTTAGCTTCATATTACTAATATTTCATTACAACTTGTTATTCGGGTGTTCATTACTTTTTGTTCTTATGCGTGTTGTGTCGAATAAATTCTTATTCTTACATTTAGGTTATAGATACCTCATTTCCAGAATGTTATTAGTGTAATGTATATCATATTCACTAATTCAATTAATTTATATAATCATTATGCAATGAAGATCACGTAGAACGAGTCGCATCACATCGTGGATACGGTATTCCGTACGTACGCACGACCGATGATATCGTTCCCATGATCATGGAATTGTATTGGAGTGTATGTATACTATTTCAGAATCAATATCATTTTACAATAATTATATATAGTCATTATTTACACCATTATACCCATCCAAATAAGGTGGTGGTGGAAAATAGATTACCCCACGACGTGGAGACAGTATTCCGTACGTACGCACCCACGGTGATTTCATTTTTCGTAGGATGGATAGATGGTGAAATAGGGTTTTTTCATACTTATAATAACATATCAGTATATGAGTGATACTGATGTTAATACTTCATGATGAAACAACTATATAAGAAGAAGTGGAAGAAGAAATAAATATGAAAGAATCGGTAACAGGCATTACCTCTTCTTTCAAGCGCTTCTTTGAGACCTCCTTTTAGGGCACTAAAATTGGTCTTTAAAGAATACCAGGACCTCTAGGATGTCTCTATGGAAGTGGAGAGAATAAAATGGCAGGGTTTGGCCGAGCTTTAAGGCTCAATGTGGTGTGAGGAAGGGAGGTAGGAGGTTCCCTTTTATAAGGGAGGATAGGGGCTCCTTTGGAAAACTGAAAATATTATTTTATTATAAAGTCATATTCAGTTTTAAATAGCTCCAAATTGATTTATTTATAAGCTAAGGTGAGGATGGGTCGAAATCCTCTCATCCAATATAATTTAGACAAGTTTAGGTTCCTATTTTAACCTTATCATTTAGATTTAACATTAAGTTAAATAATTTTACTTTTACCGTGTCTTCTTGTGTTCTTACACTATAAGATTAATAAACTTACTATAACAAGCCAAATGAACCCCAAGTTGTTTATTATTAATATATATAACCTTATATAAGTCATTTTTCCGATCCTTAGATTTTTAGGAAAAAATTTACAAATATATAATATAATATTTGTTTTAAAAACTATTTTATGTCAATTTTGACACTATTTGGTAATTGATTTTTTTTTTAAAATTATAACAAAATTATTAGTTCACAAAAATTTAATTAAATCCATACTAACATGTCATATTAACCTAGAAAATTAGTGGAATTCATAAAAAGTCTCAAAATACACTTTATTTGGGTATTTATAACATCAATTATGGCAATATTTCATTAATAAGATAATTACTGCATCATCTTTGTGTCATAAATAAATTAAATTATTTAATGTCTAAAAATTACAAATAAAATATAATTATGTAGGAAATCGTTTTATCTTTCCAATAAATATTTATAGTAGAATTTATCTTATGTATATCCCTATATTAAAAATGATTTACTTATTAAACATTATTTTAACTATTTTAACCCTTCTTTAAATAAATTAATAATAAATTTCCCAATCTAATCCAAGTGGGTCTAAATGGTCATATTTTATTCCTAAGGTTGTTTTTGGTCGAATTACACTAATCCAATAGAATTAGGACATGTGTTAGGGTAATAATAATATCATTTTTACCCTTAATTACCATATTTACATTTAACCGTGGTAAAAAAAAGAAAAAAGTTAATATTCACCAAAAATTATTTTCATCACATTGAACCACATTTTACTTACTGATATCAACCGTGTCTCTCGGATTTTTTAAATTCTACTCACAAAAGCGGTAAAATTAAGTTTTATGAAAAATTCATTTTTTTTAACTACCACTTAGTGGTTCACTATTCATTAAAAAATGAAAGTTTCCAGAAAAATACCAAAAATTAGGCCTAAGCTATATTTGATATTATGAACTCAAAAATGATGTCTATTTTACCAAATTCAAAACATATCAGTTGGATTCATTAATTTAAAAATTAATTCTCATCGTCAAAACAAATAGCGTGTTCTTAAGAGATAATAACTATCAAAATATTGACACTTGTTTATGTCTGGTTTAAATGTAAAATTACACCCAATGACCACCATTGTATTAAATTGTAAAAATATATTCTAAATATAAATTAAAACCACTAAAATTAATAATTTATCACTATTAATTATTTCGATTAAAAAGGTTTTCTTAATTAAAATTTAGTAATTTTCACTATTCATTAGAAAATGAAAGTTATCCGAAAAGTACCAAAATTTCACCCTAAGATAATTTCGATATTCCGAATCCAAAAAAGAAGTCCATTTTGAAAAATAAAATTTACCAAATTTCAAAATGTTGTTATTACTATTTGTAACGGCTAGTTTTAATAATATTTTAATAGCATATCGTTGTTTAGTGAAACTCAGTATTGCGTACTACACACGCTATCGAGGAAGGTCGTGATTGCGTGTAATGCAAGGCAAGTCAAGGATGTGTGTTGTGCAATCTCATTTTGGTGTAGCGTACAACACAAGACATTAATGAAATTAAAAAGAATATTTTTCATAAAATCTCGGGGTGTTACAATTTCCACTTCATCTCTTAAAGAAATGAAGTTGAGTTTGTTATTCGTGAAGTGTTAGAAGATCATGTGATAGAATGATGGGTCATTCCATCTACCTCAAACAAAAGGTTAGAAAAAGTTATTATATATACATAAGTCGATCTATAGTGAGATTAATCATATATAGTTCCTAAAATGGACTTATACTTCATATATCATACTACTTAATATAATAAAACTAATTTCTACTAAATAGGGACTTCCTGTAGGCCAGTGGTAGGCGATAAATGCCAATCACACTTTTGTTGTGGGTTCGATTACCACATCCTTTTCTGATACGATGGGTTGTCGCCCATCCTGCAGGTTTTCCTTTTTATACAACTATATTACCATAACATCACATCAATAATATCGAAAAAACTTTTATCCTTAAACAATACTAACTTATGTCCAACTTAATCCATTCCAATCATTAGGCTTATCCATAATACTGCAGTCCACTCTCATAATATATTGAAAACGATTACCAGAGATTTTATATAACAAGAATGTTAATACCATCGTTGATCCCCATATATCATAACATATGCCTTGTTGGTCACATTGCAAACATTTGAAGGCCTTAATCATGTATCCTCTTGAAAAATGAATACCCATTGAACCTTAGTGAAAACATGAATGCAGTTAAAAGATAACACTTTCCACATACAAAAATCCTCAAAATTCTATATACTCAAACCATGATATCCCTTATATCAATCATGAGCTCATGAATACAATCAAACATCTCATTATCTTCTTATTTTTTCATTATGCGCATATCATCTACTTTACAAAAATATCTGAATAACCTTTCATGGTTACTGGTACCATTCAAAATATACATTCAAATACTTTTTGGAAAAACAATAGTGTAACAATCCTTAGATAATTCTTTATTCCATAGTACCATTATCTATACAACATAACTCTCGATAAACATACAATCAGTCCACCACCTTCTAAAACCATTGACCGAGCTTCAACAATTCTTTCATCTCACATATAATTTGTAGTCTCTTCATCATCATCAACATAAATACTACCCATACGGCCGTACTGATTCTCTTCATGAGACTATCCCTTATGGCATTGGTTTTCATAATGCCCGTACATTCCACATTTAAAACATTTAACCATTGTTGATGTCGTAGCAATACCATTATCCTCATCCATGGTGTTAACTGAACCTTTTCCTTTGCACTTACTGGCTTTGTTTCCTTCTTTTGCACTCCCAAAGAATCTTCCAGTTCCCTTGAAACAATCTCCCCGATGCCTCTTCCCACATGATTTACATGAGGGAAATTGAACTTTCTTTCCTCTATGATCATCATGAAACTCCATATTTCTCTTATTATCTGAGTCGGGAAACTTACCAAAGTTGAGATTATTGATCATATTATGAGGTTGTTGATTAGGAATAATAACGATGTTTGGACTACCAAATCCTATTTCATTTGGTTTCTCATGAAGAATATAATTCCATTGTCCGCCATATCCTCCATTATCATGAATCTTCCTGTTTCCAGCCATTTTCTAAAACCCAAAAAGAATAGTGTGAGAGGCAAAAATCATGCTAGGGAAAACAACATAGTAAAGGGGGAGCACCCTCAATATCTAACATCTTTGGTTAAATTCTATGATTGTTATCGTAGTTCTAGGACTATATCCTATACGTATACTTATCCTTAGGGACATCCCTAGACATACCATAGAAGTATCTCTAGGGATCTCACTAACGTTTTCACATCCTAGTTTCCAAAGGTTTACTAAACCTTTCCTCTGATACCAACTGTAGAGACCTGAAGCTTGAAGTACATGGAAATTACATTACTTTTGCGTAATACTTAATACATAACAAAAATAGACACACAAGGACTGTAATAGTTTAGTGTCTTTGGAAACTCGGAATAAAATATTTTAATCGTGGTGAAAGATCTTCAACATCTCCCATAAAGATCTTCCCCTATTTTTTTCTTACCGAAAACCATTCTTTATATCCTGGGGAAAATAAAACATAAAAAGGGTGAGCTCAAATGATCAATAAGGATAAACATGGATAAAATAAAACATACTAAATGCATTTGAACTTAAAAACATGAACATAATGTTTAAACATCAAAAGCTTTAGCAATGACATAAAACATGGAAGTACGTAAGGCATAGATCATAAAGAAACATTATGAATGATAAAATAGCATGGGAATAAAACATGTAATTGTGGCATCCATTAAACACATGTAATGATTTCTATAGTAGGCAAGGCATTGCTGCCAAGACCATCTTAGTGGACAAAGTCCCATTCTGAATTGAGTTCACTCCTCGTTTCAGTCCTCTAACACTGAACCAGATTAACTTACCGTTCCATCCATGTCTATCTCATGAGATATAAAATCTCTACCCAATGAATTGGAGGGAGATATAGGTCCCACCCATCTCATAATGAAGTCATTCTTACTTGTGCCACCAAATAAACATAAAACATTCATCATAACCCAAAGAATAAAATGGGCTTCATAAAAATAATCTCATCATCTCATAATCCATATAAAACAAATGGACATTTCATCATAAGAAAAGTGAAACAATTTAAATCATAGTGAAATTAAACTTCAAACATACACATATGAAATAATGTCATCATATATGGAAAATGGTTTTGATAAAACACTTGAAATGAATTCTTGAGGAAAATATCCTTTATTCTTCAAAATCAATCTTTTTTCACAAAATGCCATGAAATTTTAAAATAAAAGGATTTTTTTGAAAATAGTAAAGAAATATTTTGGAGGAAGCTTCCTGAAAATAAGGCTTTATAAAACCGTAAAAATCCGTTCGTGCCGTATAAGTTAAAAAAACATTATTCTCGTACTTTTGTCGGAAAAGTCAAAATGTACCTCGTAAAAGAAAGATTCCATACATACCATGTATTAAAAGTAAAAAATGGGTAAAAATGACATGAAACCATTTTTAGGAAACATGGACATGGATGAGAACAATAACCCCAGTAAATACTTACAGATAAACAATCTCGGATAAGAATGAGATTGAAATAATTATCCCTTACCTTAGGACCGATTTGCTTCGTAAGTGTCCGAACCTCCTGTATAATGATTTAAATAATGTCATTGAGTTATTCAAGAATCATACTAATTGTTTTGATATCATATATGGTTCACTTATGACTTTATGTTACCTGTTCTTTTGTAAATTCCATGTTAAAGAGCGTTTTGGTTAAAATTGTTTCATTTGTCGTCCGTGTTTTGACTTGTAATTATTTATATGATTACATAGATCATGATTACTTAATTCCAGAATATAAAACACGATTTATATGTAATTTATATTCAGAATATACATATATATAATAGATCAGTAGATGGAAATAAATACACCGTTCATGGAGACGGTAGGCCGTACGTACGCATGAACGCTGTTTTCGTTTCCTTGTTGAGTTGAATGGAATTAAGTAGATGAAATACATATATATAAACATAAATACAGTATCATTATTATGTCATATATTTCATGATTACTTATTATATATAGTTTATAATCATTCATGAATGGTTAACGTGGAGAATGAATCTCATCACGTCGTGGAGACGGTATTCTGTACGTACGCACGAGCGATGATATCATTCTCATGATCGTGGAATTGTATTGGAGTGTATGTATACTATATAAAAATCAATATCACTTTAAAATAATCATATATAGTTATTATGTACACCATTATACCCATCCAAGTAAGGTGGTGGTTGAAAATAGATTACACCACGGCGTGGAGACGGTATTCCGTACGTACGCAAGCGCGGTGATTTCATTTTATGTAGGATGGATAGATGGTTAAATAGGGTTGTTTCATTCTTATAATAAAATATCAGTATATTATTGATACTTATGTTATTACCTCATAATTAAACATCCTAAGAAGAATAAGTGGAAGAAGAAATAAAGTTGAAAGAATTGGTAACGGACATTACCTCTTCTTTGAAGCGCCTCTTTGAGTCCTCCTCTTAGGGCACTAAAATTGGTCATTGAAGAAGACCAGGACCTCTAGGATGTTTCTAGGGAAGTGGAGAAGAGAATTGTTTAGGGGTTGGACGAGCTTTAAGGCTCAAAGTGGCGTGAGGAAGATAGATAGGAGGTGACCTTTTATAAGGGAGGAGAGGGGAACATTTGGAATAACTAAAACTATTATTTTATTATGAAGTCATATTCTATTTTAAATAGATCCAAATTGATTTATTTAAAATCTAAGGTGGGGATGGGTCGAAATAATCTCATCCAATAGAATTTAGACATGTTTATGTTCCTATTCTAACCTTATCATTTATATTTAACTTTAAGATAGATAATTTTACTTTTACCGTGTTTTTTTGTGTTCTTACACTATAAAGTTAATAAACATACTATAACAGTCCAAAAGAACCCCAAGTTGATTATTATTAATATATATAACCTTATCTAAGTCATTTGTCTGATTCTTAGTTTTTTAGGAATAAAAAAACAATTAATAATATAATATTTGTTTTAAAAACAATTTTATGTCAATTTTGACACTATTTAGTAATTTATTTTTGTTAAAATCATAACAGGATGATTAGTTCGAAAAAACTTAGTTAAATAAATAATAACATGTCATATTAACCTAGAAAATTAGTTGAATTCATAAAACTTCTCAAATTACATTTATTTGGGTATTTATAACATCAATTCTGTCAATATTTCGTTAATAAAATAATTACTACATCATCATTGTGTCATAAATATATTAATTTATATAATGTCTAAAAATTAAAAATTAACTATCATTCTGTAGGAAATATTTTTACCTTTCTAATGAATATTTATAGTCGAATTTATCTTATGTATAACCCTATATTAAAAATTATTTACTTATTAAACATTGATTTTCACTATTTTAACCCTTCTTTGAATAAATTAATAATAAATGTCCTAATCTAATCCATGTGGGCCTAAATGGTCCTATTTTATTCCTACGGTTGTTTTGGTCGAATTAGACTTATCCAATAGTATTAGGACATGTGTTATGGTAATAACAATATCATTTTTACCCTTAATTACCCTATTTACTTTTAACCATGGTAAAAAAAAGTAAAAAGTTACTATTCACCAAAAATTATTTTCATCTCATTGAACAACATTTTACTTACTAATATCAACTGTGTCTCTCGGAGTTTTGAAATTCCACTCAGAGAAGCGGTAAAATTAAGATTTATGAAAAATTCAGTTTTTTTAACTACCACTTAGTGGTTTCACTATTTATCAAAAAATGAAAGTTTCTAGAAAAATACCAAAAATTAGGCCTAAGATATATTTGATATTATGAATTCAAAAATGATGTCTATTTTATCAAATTCAAAACATATTAGCTACATTAACTAATTTAAAAATTAATTCCCGTCGTCAAAACAAATAGCGTGATTTTATGAGATAATAACTATCAAAAGATTGACACTTGTTTATAATTGGTTTAAATGTGAAATTACATCCAATGACCAACATTGTTTTAAATTGTAAAAATATATTCTAAATATACTTTAAAACCACTCAAATTAATAATTTATCACTATTAATTATTTCGATTAAAAATTTGTTTTTAATTAAAATTTATTAATTTTCACTATTCATCAGAATATGAAAGTTATCTGAAAAGTACCAAAATTTCATCCTAAGATAATTTCAATATTCCGAATTGAAAAATGAAGTCCATTTTGAAAAAAAAAATTAAAAATTCCAAAAAGTGGTTATTACTATTCATAACAGCTAGTTTTAATAATATTTTAATAGCATATCGTTGCTTAGTGAAACTCGGTATTGCGTACTACACACGCTATTGAGGAAGGTCGCGATTGCATGTAATGCAAGGCAAGTCAAGGATGCATGTTGTGTAAGCTCGTTTGGGTGTAGTGTACAACACAAGACATCAATGAAATTAAAAAGAATATTTTTCATAAAATCTCGGGGTGTTACAATAGGGATAACCATTGAATACATCAAAACTAATGAGTGAATTAGAAATGTGTATATGGTTAACATAAAACAAGATCATCCAATCTAGTTGTATCAACCCGACCCCAGTTACCCGGAGTCAGTGAATTATTACGTAACATTCACATGATCAAAAATGATCAAGTCCTTAAGGACCGATTAATTTAGTATCCTTGGAATACCTAGATACATTCATAAAGTTTACATTACATCATAAAGTGGAAACTAAAACCACATCTTGTCTCCACACTAATATCCCCTTGTACTATCCCTGCAGGTCTTTCATAAAATACTTCTTCACATCCTGGGAAAATAAAACATAGAAAGGGGTGAGCTCAGATGCCCAATAAGGATAACAATATAGAGGAAACATTAATAAATAAGCATAAACATTTAAGGCAATGTATAACAAATACAAAAGCCTTTTAAACATGAAATTCAGCATAATATGGAAATGATAAAATGAAATAATCCCTTTTACTTATTTACATGGATATTCTACTAATCGAATAATCACATTCAATATCAATTACAACTTTCAAAATGATGGAATGTATAATTCCAGACTATCATAACCACGAAGCCAAGGCCTCGTGCCAAGACTACTAATAAGATTTTTTCAAGGCCTCATGCCAAGACACTAGTTTCTCTCATTAGACCTACCGATGCATCGAAGAGCTATAGCGGGCTCCACCCGTCACTTACTAAGTCCCATGCATTCCTCATATGAACATGTTTAAACATAACATAAACATTCGTATTAAAACAAGAATACAAAATGTAAATACTTTCTCCATAAACCATGAATGGTATAAACATAACACATCCACATTCAAACATTTCAAAAAACCTTCAATAGAATATGGACGTTTTTTATCATAATAAAGCAACTTCAAATAAGCTTAAAATCCATCAAAAGAAGTTGACATAGATGAAATCAAAAATATTTGAGAGAAATATCTCTTTTTAAAATAATTTATAATTATCATAATTATAATATAAAAAATTTAATTAGAAAATATTCTTATAATATCGTAGGGGAATCTTCTATTATTTTACAACGGTGGAAAATAGCTGCACCCGCTGTATAAGTTAAAAAAAATTCTTACCTTAATTTTTTGAAAAGGATAAAAACGTCCTTGTTTGGAAAATTACGTAAAGAATAATTGATAAACATAATATAAAAATAAAAACAAGGGTATAAATGAATTTAACCCATATTATTTAAAATAGTAAGATTGTTTTGAAATAAATTTTTAATAAACATGGATGTTGATGATAAAGAGGTCCCAATAGATAATTGCATATAAACAACCTCGGATAATGAAGAGATTGTGAAATAAACCCTTACATTGTACTTTTCCTTGATAGAGTGTAGGTTAACCTTCTGTATAATAGTTAAATCATTATTATTAAACCATACAAAAATCATATACATAAATTTGATATCATATATGACCGTTTAACATTTCTTTGATAATAATATCTTAGTATTATTGTCGTTTCGGGTGTTAACTTACTCGTTTTATTTTATATGTTTTGTTACATAAGACGTGTTTGTTAAGGATAGGTTTTATATTATTCATATCCAGAATGATTTAAAGTCTTCAAAAATTATTTTTAATCATAAAATGACAATTATACTTGAATGGATACGATGGGGAATGAATCTCATCACGTTCGTTGAGATGGTAATCTGTACGTACGCACGAACGCTACTTCCATTTCAATTCCCATTTCCAATGTAAATAAAAACCAAATGATACATAGGTATATTATTATTATAGTATAATATAATCTCTTATATGTGTTACTTATGTTCATTAACACCATCCTTTATATGTTCCATGTATGGTAAGAACGAGTCATATCACTTTGAGGGGGTGGTAGTCCGCACTTCCTCAAATGAAATTATCGTATACATATACAACATGAAATGAATAATGTTATGTTATAAAATGGAATTATATAATATTATATATAAAATAAATATCATTAATATCTTATTTAATTATAGTTACATCATAATGGCCACAATGAGAGGTGGTGGGAGATAATTGAACAGTCATCGTTTCGTGAGGCGTTTGGTTTCTATCCACAGAAACATTATGTTCTTCACCCATTAGATGGAGGTGTGTGTTAGTGTAGTTAGAAAACATCTAATTAAAATATCCTAGTATATTTCTGTTACCGGTTTTGTTACCAAAGAAAATAATATGAAGAGTTTAGGGGTTGGATAAGTAAAATAAAAGAAAAGAAGCTAAGAGAAATTGTTACCTTTAATTTGGGTAACTCCTTTTGTTTGAACTAAAAAGACTCTTGAAGTTCCTTCATCTTAAGTTAATGCTTCTAGGAGGAGTATAGGGATATAGGTAGATTAATGGGTCAGAGTTTGGATGAGCCAAAAGGCTTGAGAGGTATGAGGAATTGGTCAGAAGTGGTGTCCTTTTATAAGGGGGGCGGGGCTCTTTAGAAAAAACATAATGTATTAATGTATAATAAATTCATATTCGGTTTCTAACGGCTCCAATGTATATTATTAAAAGTATATGGTGGTTATGGATCAAAAAACTCTCAATAAATAGATTTTAGACAGTTTTTGGTCACTATAGTAACCTTATCTTTTAGATTTAACTCTTAGTTAAATAGTTTGAGATTTACCATGTCTCTTTGTATTTTTATATTATATAGTTATAAACAAACATTATACTTCCAAGATACCCTAAAGTGTTCCAATAAAGACACACCTATCATTATATAAGTCCTTTGGCTGAACCATAGATTTTTAGGAATATAATATAAATTAATAATATAATACGTGTTTTAAAAACTCTTTTATGTCAATTTTTACACTATTGGGTATTCTGTTTTTGATAAATTCATAATAGCATTATTACTTCAAATACTATTCATATAACCCATAATAATATGTCATATTAACCAGGAAAAATATTGAAATGTATAAAAAGTCTCAAATTATATTTATTTGGGTATTTATAATATCATTTATTTTAATATTTCACTAATAAGGTAATTACTGTATCACCATTGTGTCATAAATAAATTAAATTATTTAATGACTAAAAATTATAAATAAAATACCATTATATAGGAAATCTTTTTTTCTTTCTAATGAATTTTTATAATCGAATTTATCTTATATATAACCATATATTAAAATGTTTTAGTTATTAAACATTGATTTTAACACTTTTAACTTTTCTTTGAATTTAATAATAATAAATGTCCTAATCTAATCCAAGTGGACCAGATAGGTTCATATATTATTCCTAAGGTTGTTTTTTGTCTAATTATACATATCCAATAGAATTAGGACATGTGTAAGGGTAATAAAAATATCATTTTTACCCTTAATTACCCTATTTACTTTTTACAGTGGTAAATATAAGTTAAAAGATACTATTCACCTATAATTTTTTTATCTTATTGAACCAAATTTTACTCCTTGATATTAACTGTGTCTCTTGGTTTTTTGAAATTTCACTAATAGAAGTGGTAAAATTATGTTTTATATAAATTTGGAAATTCTCCTAGGAGATGGGTAAAAGATGGTGAAAAGTTCAATAAAATTTTTATCTGTCTAATATTATTATAAACTGACTCCAAGGAATTAAATTGAACTTATATACGTATTACATATCTATTTTTAACTAAAATAAATTTAAATAAAATAAATAATTATTTAAATAAAAATTCGGTTTTAACCAATAACTCAGTATTTTTCACTATTCATCAAAAATCGAAAGTTTTCAGAAAAATACCAAATATTCTCCCTGGGGTAATTTTGATATTCTAAATTAAAAAATGAATTCTGTTTTAACAAATTCAAAACATAGAAGATTCATTTAATAATTTAAAAATAATTCCCGTTGTCAAAACCAAAAGGCTTATTTTTAAGAAATAATAACTATCAAAAGATTGACACTTGTTTATGTCCAATTTCAAAGTGAAATTAATTACAATGACCATAATTGGATAAAATGGTAAAAATATAATCTATTTATACTTCCAAAACATTAAAATTTATAATTTAACATTATAAATTATTTTGATTAAAAAATTTGTTTTTAATTAAAATATAGTATTTTTACTATTCACCAAAATATGAAAGTTATAAGAAAAACACCAAAACATTATTGAAATTAAATTATTATGTCTTGATTATAAAGAGGGTGTTTATTTTGTCAAATTGAATATATAAATGTTTCAAATGTGGGATTTAAAATGGGTTCACCAATAAAAGACGGTAAAAGTGTATTTTTTGAAAAATACTTCTTTTATTTGAAAATTTTGAATTAGTTCTTAAATTTAGTCTAACAAACTCATAATATGGATTCTAAAATTATAAGGATTATGTAATGTTCAAATTTTTTCTAATACTATTCATAACTACTTTTGAACTTCTAGATTGGTAATCTTGTGGTGCGCTTGAACTCAGTGTTGCGTGTAGTGCAAGTTATTTAATTACATTAAAGAAATAATGTACTATGATGTATTGGGGTGTTACAATAGCTATGTGAACAAAATCCATGAGAGTGTGTATATATGTCCTTTCTCTAAGGGAACCACTTCAATTATCATCAATCTGTCCAACTGGTGCTTGGAAAAAAGTAACATCGAAGCATCTAGAATGAATCAACACGTATTTAACTACAACATGTCGTATATACATGGTCCCAACCCCTAATATATTCAACCCTATGGTGAGGAATAAATCATTAGGGTTCTAGGTGGCTTTGTAATATTCATTACAATGAAATTGCTCCACTATCCAACCAAACAAAAAATATTGAGGATCACTGATCCTATAAGGGGTTCTATATTCTTGAATATAACCCAAGATTTGTTAAAGGCATGGAAGGATTGGTACTATAAAATTGAGATTTTTCCTTCTGATATTCATGTTTCCATTTCCAAATTACTAACTCGGATCCCTGAGTGTGTGTCCCTAAATGAAAAAATAAAAACAGTATTAATCATTTTTATAAAGCATTCTAACCTAATTTCTTGAAAAATTTTGAAATTAAATCAGTATCCACACAAGTTATAAGTTCTAGATTCAAAGATATCCCAATACATTCTAGTTTCATCACAGACATGCTATGAAGGGCCCCGATGAGGATTCGTAAAATTTATCCAATCGAATCTGTAGTAAATAAATATATCGATACAATCCTTGAACTATATGACTGAAACCATTTTCAGATTCTTCTTCAAAATTTTCTTTACTATAATAATCATCTCCCTTCCTAAAATTGGGTTATTCAATGGATTATCCCATACATACATAGTAGGAATAAATTAATCATTCCTCACTCCAAGAGTCGTAATACCTCCCAATTAGAATATTTTCCATAAGATAATACCCACTTTGTTGTGGGGAATGTGGAATGTTTTGTTTCCTCAACACCAATATCTAACCACATATCTAAATGGTTGGGTTAGAATTAAGTTATAGAATTGTAAATCCACACAACTTCAGGTAGATGAACTATGTATATATGATCAAAAAATCCTATAAATCATTACCTAACCCATAAGGGACATTTACAATTCATCATAGAAATTATCAACATGATTAAGATCACACATCAAACTCTATCTCGTGCAATGAATTTTATGAGAAATTGAAAATATACTTGCATAGCTCTGATAAACAGGTTTTTGAGAAAAAACATAGAAATCATGGAATATGGATGAGTTTTCCAATATATAATATAAATCATTAAACTGAGGTATTATCAGTCGATCATCCTTGGAAATTAATGATTGGACATGGTTAAGATTAGTTGAAAACTAGTGAGATAAAAAATGTTAGGAAAGATTTGGGGGAATCATCTATTAGACAAAACTATTATAGACGGATTCACTGAGATAATGGAATTTCCCTATGCTCATATGAGAGGATCCTCATCAATCTATCATTATTAGTTTATAATCAATATCAATTATCGATATTCTAATTCATACAGATAATTTCCCTTTTATGGGATTCAACTAGGGGTGATTTATGAGAAGCAGAGCCATCTAAGCAAGTGAATGTGAACTTTGTTTTAAAAATAAAATAAAGTCTTATCACATTGAGGAAAAAAACTAGCAGCATCATTCACCTTTCATGAATCAACAATGGATTAAAAAACTACAAAAGTATATGAAAATTGATTATCCTCCGATGCAATTTTGGGTTGCATAACCTCCGATGTGAATCACAAAATTGCATGAAACCTTCGGTGAATCATGATCGTGTGATATGGACATGATCAGAATATTCTAATGATGATCAATAAATCATATGATCAAACCATTATATCTTGTGAGAAACTCAGGATAATTAATATCCTCATAACCAAATTTCATGAAATTATTATAGGTTAATTTGTTTTCTGGATGGTACACTCTCAAGTGTAAAAGTTTTATTACAAGGGAGTTCTCAAAAAATGGACTCATTATAAAAGATCATGATCAGAAATCATGAAGTCATCTTTCGGATGAGTTGCCCGATAGAGGCAATGTGAGATAACTTTTGTGGAGTGATAGTGGGTGGATAAAACCACCCTCCATCATCAGATATATATGTAATTTTATAGAATAGCTATCATCACCTGACAGTCCAAATGTCACCCAATATATTGATTCACGACATTCCCAATGAAATGCGAGGAAATTTACTTCTCATGACTGAGACTCATCCCTACATTCATCACTCTTATGGGGTTGGGGGGGGGGGGTTATTGATGCTTTCCAATTAAGTGTCAAAAAATTCATAAGGTAAGAATTATATGAATACATGTATTATATTATCATAAAATGAAATTGTATATGAAGGATTAAAAGACCTATGAATCATTTTATACTTCAAAGTACTCATGATCTCATTAAAATTTTAATTCCATAAAAGACTCCACACATAGTTCATAACCAGTAGAGGATCCCATGTAACCCCTTTAAACTACCCCTCCAACTATTATCATGATGCATTGAACAACCAGTGGTTATCCTATAGTATCCAGATAATCTCCATTAGGTCATGTGGTTTTTTCATTAGGGGATTCCTTAAAAAACCTTAAAAAATTATCTGAAATATGGTTGAAAATATATAATAGGTGAAATCATTTGCAGTCAAAAAGAGTATGTGATGCATCACAGATGGGATGTATAATTTTTCTTCACCACATCCCATGAATCTTATGAGACCCCCATTAAATTGTAGAAAAATATAATATAAATAAAAGAGGGAGGCGGAAGAAGCCTCTAGTAGACATAAAAGTTATCTGACTTTCCCATAGTACCGATAAGGCATTGAGAGACTCTATTTATATATATTCCTAATCTCATAAAATCCATTTGTCTTTTTATCCCCACCATGTGAAATACCTTGTGTATTTCCAAGAAACCAGGTGCTCTTTGTTTTCCTTCACAAGAAAAATAGAGGGGGTTTTCCATGAAATGTTCACACTTCTCCCAAAGACCTCTATTTTTTGTACGATGCATCATCAAGATGAAGATTAATTGTCTTTAATAACTTTAATGTAATATATCATGACCCTCATATATTGTTAAAGAAAACTAATGAAATAAAATAAAAGGGATGAAGAAGCCTCTCACATACATAAAATTCTTGCGATGTTCTAAGGAAGTATTAAACGCACTCTAATGAGAATCCTATAAAAGAAACCCTTTCCCCACGAAGCGGCCTAGGAAAGGCATTGTGAATATTTTGAAGGCCTTTCAATGTGAAATTTGATCTTCTGAATACCCTTACACATTTCAATATTATAATATGAAATCCCTTCATCAAATCCATATTAATTAAGTGGTTCCCTGTTTATTGGTAAAAATCCTACAAAAACTATGATCAAAGGGATTCACAGTCACTGAAAATTTGGTGACACTCTTAAAATGATCTAAGGTAGAGACTCATGAAGAATCATGACAGAAGATCCCTTCATTGACACCATCCTGAATTTTCTATAAATATGCCTCATAAAAAAATGAACAATTAGGGTGGGGAGGGCTATAAAATCCCCACCCAAGCCAAAAAAAACCAAACAACTACCACATATAGATCTATCGGGACTCTCAGGTGTAAATACTTTTTAGAATTAAGATGCACTAGTGCAAGAGATGATTTCTCTGAGTGGTTGATCCCATGATAAGAAAGATCCTCATTTGGAATCATACTAGATATCAATCAAAAATAACATGTAACATGCATTAGTGCTTCATGTATTCACTCAATGATTATCTGAGGGACTTCAAGAAGGACATGAAAATAACATATAACACACCCTATATGTCATGAAATATTTAAAACAAGATAACATTGAATAAATATAAGGAATTCCCAATATAAAGGATAGATATAAGTATAATAAATAAGAAACTTAGGAGGAAGACACACATGATGAACCTTATTCACTTCACACATACCAACCATGTCATGCGACAACACCATGGTATGTCACCCCTGTATCATGAAACCCCTTGGGAATAGTATTTTCATCAAGATAATATCTAAGGTCATGTAAGGTAATTTCATAAAATACTCCTTGTACATGTCACCCTAGTTTCATGATGCACTTCGATCTTGTTATACAAGAATCATGATGTTCATCTGGCATGTCACCTGACTCATATAATGGAACTAATTCATGTAACTAAAATCTTGTAGTAGCACACAGTCATTTCAACTGAATCTCATGAATCCCTCCAAGAATGCCATCCAATAATCACAATTCCCTCTAGTCATGTCATCCAAGATAAGTGAATCCACCTATGACATGTCACTCTAAAACTCGTGATTCCCTCCATATGTCTCTGCCATGTCACGTTATGAAACTAAGACAATTCTTCTAGATCATGAGACAACCTCTAAGACAAGTCAATAGGGTCATCAGATTAATTTTAGTACAAAACAATTGGTTCTTGAGATGCCCACTAGATGAGACAATCATGATCATATGACAGTCACAAAATACTCCATCTATGATATGTGATGTCCATAAAAAAATTCAACTGGATCACATGATTTCCTTTCCACATGTTCGGATGACATTCTATGATCTATCAGGAATACCCCCAATGCATTTCATATAGAAAACCAACACAATAAAGTCTGAAAAACAAGCTAGTTAATAAAGAAAATATCAGTTCATAAGCCCCGATCAAAAGGTATACCTCATTGCCTATGCCCTGATCATAAGGGAAACCTCAAAGTGTATGATCTGGTCAACTGAATAATGTCAACTCCGATTCCTATAATAATTAGGATATGTTGGACGTATCCCAAGGGCCTGAGATCCATATCAACCATTCTAAGGGTAGTCCCTGAACATAAGACCCACTTAAATAAATGAAATTGATTATTTAGCATCCTTTTTTCTCATAATGAATATAGCTCACATTGGATTAGAGAGGTGCATTAATCATGTCTTCTATAATGTAAACCTATACAAATAACAAGGAAACCATATTTCATAAAACCTAAATAGAGACATGATATAATATTCAATACATCAATAGGGATACCACATTGTGCAAGCCCAAATCATATTGAAACCTCATAGTTTAATCAATGATCAATTGAATTATGACAACTCTGATTCCAGTAATAACTAAGATAAGTAGGACACCCATCTAAGGCCCAAGATCCCATTAACAAATATTTTGAAGTAATCTACATGTATCTAACATATAAACTACTGGGAAGTAATTTTTCAAATGAGTTGATCCCAGTGCAACATCTCTCAGTAGATTGATAAACCCACTAAACGATGATGACTCTGATTCCAGCAATTATCAGGATATGTAGGATGATTTTATAGTGTTTGATAAACATATTAAAAGGGTTTTCCCAGTACATATGCCTCCACAACTATATTTCTCACAGCTGATATCTTTTTATCCCTTGTTTATCAATCTGAGAATTTCTCACATGGGCTTGGGGTACCACAACGAGCACATCATTAGAATCATGAATCTCCAAAAACTAGAGAAATATAAGTATGTAAGCCCTGATGAGTGGAATGATATGAACACCCCTCATATAATGGATTCTACATTTTTTTCAGTGCCTAGGGCATGATCGAACTACGATAACTCTGATTCCTTCTATAACTAGAATACGTATGACTTCTCCTCTTGGGCTGACCATAAGGATTCAAGGCCTCAGTTCCAGCATATATTTCCTCTTTCCATGAATTTAAAATAATATAGTTTTAATGAACAATGTGGGTTTTTATTCTTTTATAAAAAGGATAAGCATGATGTCTGAAAATGGATCAATCCCCTCCTCAGAATACAAACCATCTCTCCACAAAATAAATTTTTCCAATGAATCTGGTAATATGCATTCAACCTATAAATTGGTCACCCAATACTCTAAAATTAATTAACAACCTTGTATATAGAAAGATGGATTCACTAATGAAATTCCCTTTCCTTTATTCTCCAATGAGATTCCCTTTCTTTTTTGAATATAAGCAGAAATAACCAATAATCAATTTTTTTGGGTTACTGGTCTTGTATCATGATTTGGAATAGATTCACCAAAATATCTTGAATCTATAAGAGAGTACCAATGAATGTAATAATCCCCCCATAATAGGGGTGTGATGAGCCCAACCTCCCATCATCTCGTCCAATGCTGGTCTCCCATAGTAATTAGGACTAAAAACCTATTTGACCACCATCCTTTAGAAATCATGTCCGTACACATCTATTGATGAGGTATTCATTGGTAGATTCTACTAAGATATAAAATGCTAATCTTAGGTTCATTATTTTCACAACAGAAACATCCCCCACACCCCCTCCAAAATCAACCATCGGGTCAAACCAAACCCACATTAATGAAGGTTCCTGATCACACCTGAAATCCTAAAAAAACACAACATAAAATATCGAATCCGTAATAGGGATGGTTACACATGGTAACATTATAAGAAATTGAAATATCTTAACGGTTTTCCATTCTAGAGGTTATACTCACACATCTAGTCATTATATGAAATTGAAGTCCACCATTACTGGGATCTACTATTAATAATGTTTTTGATAATTGCTTCAATAGAATCACTAATCCGTTAATAATAACATCGGGAGGATAAATTTTCCAAAACTAAATTAATGTGTATGAATTTATATAAATAAGATAGAAATTATACCTCATTTCATAGTAATTAATTCTTGTGTAGACCTATCCACTGCACAAAATTATCTATGACCCGACTTCCAGTCACAATGAGTTTGATATGGATTATTAAAACCTATTGGTCCAGATGGTCCAAAGCATTGTCCATTACTAACTAATTACTCACCACTAACACTTCTCCTACTAGGAAGATAATTAGTTCTTAATAGGTAATAAAATAACCAAAAATTGTTTTTTACAATAGAAATTGTTCGACAACCCCACACTAGATGTTAGAAATAACTAGGGTAGTCTAATAAAAACAGAGCTTCACATCATAGAAAATATTCATACTGAAAAAAATATATGTCTCTAATAGAAATGGAAAGGAAAAAGGAATAAATAAACAATAAACTCAAACCAATGGTCTTACACAAACTATTATGTTCTTAAGAATCAATTATAAATTAGGTGTAGGAACTTCTCTATCAATATAAAATATCATGGTCATAGATACGTGTCCTTGAGAAAATATCTATCAACTTATGAACTAAATATGTCTATAAAATCAATGAATATGAATCCTTGAGTAGAATATCACATTAAAATCATAGTAGGATATAATAATCATATGTTATTATATACATTAAAAATTATTTTTACACTATGATGGATATTTCAAATGTATGAACCATTATCTATTGATTTCAATAATAAATAAAATGAAAATATCTAACTCTAACCAATACTATTACACAAAAAAAGAAATACAAATATATAATATCACATTCCATATATCATTAAGGCAGTCATATCTTCTAATGTCTTTTGGTGGACCATCATATATTTATATGAAATTTCATTAATTTCTTAAACGAATCAACACAACCCGTATATAGGGATGAATCTTCAGATTTTTCATGAGGAAAAGATACATCCAAAATTGCCTTTAGATAAATATTTCATATATAAAATAATTATCGGAGAGGATCTCAGATAAATTTATAATAAAATATGAACCATACCCCAATGTTAAATCATTTATTCTATAATTTTTAAAAATTTAGATAGGAAAAACCCAGGGTTATTAGAGAATATCAAAGTGCCTATCACAAAGAAATCATGATAAATCATGAATGGAAACTATATAATAATTATAGAAATATATATGTAACCTTATAAGGATTCCTCATAGTTTTTGGTGAACTAATAGTTTGACATTGTTTTTGAAAAAATTATGTCATCTGATATATTAATTGTAGTCTCTTTTGAATGATATCTAAACTTGGACCCACTATAACATCGCTTCCCTATGTTCCCAAAAAAATCCTCATATGGGATATAACTATAAATTATATCTATATGAATCAATAAATTATGCTACCATTATGAGAAATTATAACCCAAAAGGGACCCCCTTAATCTAGATGTTAGATGACTATTCCATCCTAATCCTACCAATAATAGATCAAAATATGGAGACTTTCACAAAAAAGGAATAAACATGTGTGGGAGAATATATATTATTGAAATCATTAATATAAATCCATCACTAAAACATAATAATATCTATCAATACTAGTAATATATTACCAAAAAAATATAAAGTTGTAAATTAATGGGAAAATAGTTATCTATCACAATTCAATGAAGGAAAACCCAAAATGGGATTTGGAAATTCCTTAGAAAAAATATATCAAATACTACTAAATCCTAGAATAGGTTAACACCGCCAATACAAGACATCAAAAGGAAAAAATTCAGTCTGTAACTATCTCTATCATGAACAACTGTTATAAAAAATGTAATAACTCCACTAAATCTATATTCCATGTATCATCCAAGGTCATATTTTAAATATGTTATTTATAAATAGACAAAATGTGATCGCAAAAGTGTTATATAAAAGTGATTATAAATACGCCTAAAAGTAGGACATAAATCATAAGGTAAACATAAACCATGATGTTAAACCATAGTTTCAATGAAGGGGAAAATATGATGGATTAACCTTATAAGAAAACTTATATGATATATGGTCAAGAATAAAACAAAAAATAAATATTATAATTATTAAAAACTCAACAATGAATGATCATATTACAAAATAAAAGACGTACTAGTGTTAGAAGAGTCATAATTTATGATTTTTACATATAATTATATCAAACTCAAAACTTTTCTAATAGTTTATTGAAATTTCATTAAAATACCAATGTGTTGTGGAATATTGATTCTTAATATGACTTAGAACACTAGAACATTCTAAAATCTATAATATTCCAATCATCACTCAGTGGATTTAGTAAGTGTATTCTGATACCCTCATGAATTAATTATTCATGAGGGATTATAACCATAATAGAAGACTTGTGATCATTTCATGTGTAATGTTCATTGGTCAATAGTTTTACTGACTCTATATGTGGGAAACCCATGCATGTTCACCTCATGAGGGTTACCTTCCCCACAATGTACATAGAGGGTCCATTAAATATAGGCCATGTAAAAATTATAAGGTTAACAACCCCATGGATACATTATTTATCCATACTAAAAAATGTCTTATATATATAAATATACATAACACCATATAATAAAACATTCCATATCAAAACTTCATATGATGTAGTGAAAAGTGCCATCATGTTATATTGAAACAATTCATAGAATGATATAATCATACATCGATAACTAAATTTTCATACTTATTTTAAAATAAATATAAAATTACATGTACTATATGGTGTTCCCTTAAATGATATATTTCATGTGGTGTACTATGGATGTCTGTTCTTCTTATTTCATGACCCAATCCATGTGATGATGAATTACATAGAAAATAAAATATGGTACACAAAATGTAATTTCACATGGTAAAGATAATTGTGTACTTATATGGTGTCCATATGGTTTATTAATGTACATGGATGTGCATAAGATTACATTATGTTATGAACTAGATGGGAAAGACTCTATGTACTAGTGGTACTTGTAGAGTCATCTTCAATAGAGTACAATGTTTTCTGTGAGATACACAATGTGTATATCTTTTGTAACAACATGGAATGTAAAACCTAGACATGATTAGTTTCTAAATCACAAGAGACATTGTGTGTATGGTGGTGTATGAGATATAAAGATGATATGTGCTGACCAAGCATGTATGTGGTGTACATACCATGGTTATCGGTCCTAAAGAACATTTTTTTCATTAGTAAGTCATACCACATGTGATATTTATCAGACCTAATAGAACCCTATTGTTATATAATGTGGAATGCATGACCTGAATTCCTAATACTCGAATTATTTAGTCATGAAACATATATTAATACATATTTTATATCATTACTTATTTTATTCAAAGAAACCACCATTTCCATTTCAATAAGAATAATCTAATATGTCAATTTATTTCACCGCCTACAAAAAATGTATCATTGAGAAGCATTTATTACAACTCATGGCCAAATTTATTCTTAAAATTTGACAAGAACCTCCCATACAACCACTTCCATGACGTGTAAACATGAATTACCCAGTAGTTTTATTTGTGAATCCATTTTATAATTTTCAAACCAGAACAGTAACATAGGATGATGATATTTGGTAATTGCGGTCAATGTGAAGTCTGAAAATTGAAAATCATGTACCCATTTCTGTTTTTATAAGAACCTAGTAGATATATGATGGTAAAATAATTATTAAATACTTAATTTATTTTCCATAATTCACAATCTGAATTCATTTAGTATCACTTTCTTTCATCAATTGAGAAAAAATTAAATTCATGTAAATAAATTAATAATAAAAATAATATTATCATTATTATTATCATTAGTATTATCATTATTAATAATAAATATAAATAATTCATTATTTATGCATCATAATTAAACCAAAATATTAGTAGATAAATAAAAAAATTTATATTTTTAATATTATTATTGATCGAATAACAACTCAATAGAAATGTTAATTCTATAAATGAAATTCCATTAGTTTTGAATAATTAACTTAATATATTATATAAATAATACGTAAAAATTATCATTAAATTAATTTAATGAAAATTATTTTAAAAATGGAATATTTACCAATAATTTATTTATTTCAATAATTCCTAATTCATAGAAATTATTACCTATTTCTTTTCATATCATTTATCAAAAATTATAACGTTTTGTAATAAAAGATTAATCATTGGTTAAAACATTGTCATTTTAACTCTATTGTATAATTATATATTTATTGATATTTGTAAATTAGTTTTATTTTTTTAATATAAGAATATTAAATAATTTAGTGAATTTAATATTATAATGAAGGCATAAATTCATAGAGTATAGTGATGTTAAATAATCGATTTTTTTGCCTTAATTGTAGAAAAAATATTCGAGATCCCTTAACATTATCTATAGTCTATATAATAATCATCATAAAAGAAAAAATATCACCCACTATATGAAAATTTATAACCATACCCTATAGATTATATTATAGGGTAGAGGAAGAAGTTTATATGTTCATTTCCCCACATGTGAAAAAAAGAATTATAATGGAGGAATTATTCTCTCTATAATTAATATCCATGATATCACGATGTAAATTTTCATGAATTATTCCTTATATAATTTATTAAAAAAACTATTTGATATATAAATTATTTAAACCCCATAAAACATAATTTCACCATAAAATGTAAAATTTAATGTCACATTAACATAACTGAAACATTTTAATTTTTTATGTCATGTGTCTGATTTATCTACATTTCCAATAATGTCCCTAAAATTATTGATATATTTCCCAATGCATAAGAACATATGATAAATCTGTCTAATAGAAAACCAAAAATTCAAAACATATCCATACATTTGTAAATTAAATACATGTAGTGTTTAGGGAGGTATTAATATCCAAGTGAACATGGTAAATATATCTTTATGTAACAAATATTAATTATTCATTACAATTCAACTATTTCAATATTATACCAAAATATATCCCAATGGTAAAAACAATTTATATGTTCAATATAATAGTTAAGAAAATTTAATAAGGTAAACCACTATTGTAAAGTTACCAGTTTACACTTTTTATTTCACCCAACCACAAAAAACTCAATAATAAATTAAATATCATATATGAACAATATTTTCCCCAAAAATCAATATCTATTTTGTTATGACCATTGGATTGAATTTTATTATTTCTATAAAACTAGATGTATTGATTATTGAAAATTATTTCAATATGCATATATATGTTATTGATTTTTAGTGGAGGTCATTCCAAGATAAATTGAACTGAATTGACGTTGTACCTCACGAATCATACCATGGAATTACTTAAGAAATAAAAGATTTAATTTTTGAAAATTTAAGCCTTTTTATTTATATAAATCAAAGTCATGTGTTTCTGTTTATAGAGAAACAATATAAAAAAATTTGGGTGTTTTTGATGTTTTTTAAGTAGAAATGGTGTGGTTCAAAGATGTTTAGAGATTTTTTAATGTGATTTATAGAATTAGACATTTAGTGATTGATATTTCTCTATAAAACGTCATATGTAAAATACTATAGGGTCCATAATAATTGTAATCCAATGAAATACATTTATGGATGTTAATATGAAATTTTTTTATTTGTCAGAATATTCTATCCAAATATAGGATATTTCTATATATGTAATATATTTCTCATTTTGAAAGATATTTTGTGATGTCTTTGATGATATTTGATTTTTCAATAATTTGTCGATGGATGTGGTTTATGACTTTTTTAAATAGATCATATGTGGTAACCCAACCTTAGAGATGTAGAAACTATTCTTCAGAGTGGGGATCCACTGAACCTTAGGAATGTCTCCCCATACCCTAAAGGATACCAAATAGTATCATGTATATATCAGTGATAGTATGGTGACTATACCATATGAATAACCAAAATAAATACAATAATAATTATAACACTTTGGAAGTGTTTTAAACAAAATATTTGATGATATAGACATGAACTTACATAAAAAATATAGAAATATATATTCCATTCCTGTCATACGTAGGAGAAAAATATATTTTATTAAATTATCATATTTATAAATTTCAAAAATACATAATAATGGTCACCATCCCAACACCAAGAAACTACACGGTCCACCTGACAAAAACTATTTCATCAACCTTGTGAACAATCTTTATTTTACTCATCATTATTCTCAAATCCTTATGCCCAGTTCGTTTTATATACTCAATGAAATATTGTATTAATACATCGTGAAGGGGCCAATAAGGGTGTTAGAATAAACATTTTAGACAACCATAAAGGGTTTCCCTTTCATACATTAACAAATATACAATTAAATGTTTCATGTAAATAAATGGTTCAACTAATTGACATAATATAACAAACATAATCAATTATTTTAAACCATAGGATATCATTTAAATACATTGACCATTGTTTTAGTGGAACAAAGTATCCATTATTTTTATTATAAGAACCTTTTCCTTCCAACCATACTCAAAATAAATGACATTAAATTCCAACTTTTATCATATACACAACATTAAACCGCCTATCTATATCTTTATTGAACCCCTATGAGTTAATCATACATTCAAATATCTTGTCCACAAGTCTTGTCAAATTTCCCTTAGACATCAAAATATTTTTTTCACTGTATGATCAGAAACATGAAGTCCTAGGGAATGATGACACCCTTCCTGACATAGTCAAGGACCATCTCTTCCAACGGAGTAGTGAGGCACACCAAAATCATATTTTCAAACAGAACATCATTTTCTTCCTTCTAAAGTGAGAACATCCTTCGTACTGAGGTCCAAAAAAACTCCTTTATTGTAGGAAAAAATTCCATCACCCATAAATAGTGTTCAATACAAACTCATTGGGAACTACCATGAGTTAATGTGACTTAAACAACATTATCATCGAATAAAGGAAAAAATAAATCACCTCACAATCCGTTCCCAAGACTCATGTGAACCTTGGTCCCCACATAAAGGCAATATCACCCAACTGTAGAATTGATCATCAATATGAAACATATCTTGAAGATCCATGTTACCTAACCTTTTCTGATTAACATCACCCATCAACATACAAGACCTGTGAAATGTGTTCCTATTGAACCTACTCACCTATAGGCTCAATTTAATAAATTTCCATAACTGACATCATCCTTCTAAACCCACTAAGGAAACCCATTTCAAACCAACCATGTAATACCTATCTCAATTGTACCGTATCACACACAAGAATAAAATTCATCAACTAATAAAAATAAATGAAAATATAACAAATCAAAAATATATATCACTCAAGACACTCGAATCTTTCCAATTTACCCTAAATCAAATAATATAGGTATAATTAAATAAATTTGTAACTACTTACCTATTACCCACATATTCTTACTCTTAGAATAGTAAACCCTATTATATATTTATAAAAAGAAAATTGGATAAAATATAATAACATACATGAAAACGGTAATATAGAATGCAACCAATATTAGAAAAGAATCAATATTGAAAATGGATGGAGCCCTAAAAAGTGGGTAGGGTTCCCTATTTCTACAATGCATATAATTTTTATACCCCATTCAATTTTCTGTTTTTATTCATATTTTAAATTGATGGGTTGATTCATGGTGTGATGAACTTTTTCACATTTTGATTTCATTGGGTAAGGATCTTCCCCCTTTCAAACTAAATTAAAATTATAATCATATCATTATAGACTAGAATGGCTACATGCTACAACCATTTTGTTACCCAACCACCCACTTCACTTACCCCATGGTAACTACCATCCATAGTAACACCTAAAACCCTGTAAAATAAATTTTTTATTTTGATAATTAAAAATATCTTTACCCCTAATGAGTTTTAGTATTTTAAAATCTCCACTACTTATGATATCTTGTTTGTGTTCTATTTAGTGATATGCTAACAAGAGCACTCAATCAACCAAAATTCCCTCCACTGTATTTTACATGAAATATAATATGATATTTAATGTAACAATCTCATTTTGATCTACCTATACTACCATTGTTACTCACTCAATAGGCTGATTACTTCTATGAAATTGTCCACCATCTAAATCACTTACCCTGTCAATCGTTGATAAATCAACTAATATCATAAGGGTTTCCCCCATCCATTATTTAATCCACACATGTCATGAGAATCACATACTATTAACCTCACCTACAAATATATTCCCATCTCGTAAATGAATCATACATGATTCCAATCTGGTCCTCAATCACTCTTGATGCTCACTAATGTCCCTCATCTCAAATAATCCCTTCCAAGGTCCCACATGACACATGTTTCCAAAACAACCCCCAGATTCCAACACCTATATTATCAATTATGCATCATTCTTTATTAACACATATTAAATATCACCTGGATAATTAACATAATATAAATTAACAACATGAACCAATATCTTAAATAAAAAATAAAATGTGGCATGGCCAACCTCATGGAATACCTCTAACTGCCATCATCTCCTAAGTCAACATTGAACTAGTCATCTAGACTGAATATATATGGATAGATTCAAAAATGCATCGTTCTTGTCCTCAAATTAGAGATATACTCACTACTAGAAATTTTAATGGACTCCTAGGTATCTCTATCTTTTCGATGTCCTTAATGTATAGTTATATCCTGATTTTTATCTTGCATGTTCTATATATCCCTCCAATAATTGTTCTGTAAGAATTATTCCCCAAAACCAGTCCATTCAAGACATATTCTAAAAAATCCTCTTTAAATTTTATATTTATCTAAATATACATCACAGATTTGGAGGCTCATCACACTTAGTTAGAACATCTCATTTCTACCCAAATTAAAGGCAAACCATTATTTATACACTCTATAGTTCCCTCCCCATGTATCTTGTATGACTTTCCTTCTGGGTCTCCTTGTGGCCCCTCATCCATATACCTAGATCTACACATCCTATATCACCGAAAAGAACTATACAATTGGGAATATCATTATCCATCAGGATCCCTTAAAATTTCAATTTTTGATTTATTTCGTATAAGAATGATTCAAACCATAGTATGTTTACATGTACTCTAAAACCATGTCCTTACACCTCCTAAAATAATATCACTATACAAATATCATCCCCATACATAAATAATATGAAATTTAAAAGGACTATTTTCCTCCCAATATAGTCTATAACTGAGGTCTCACCCTGATAAATGTTCATAATGTAGCAGGCTTGATTATCCCACAGTATCTCCAGAAGAAGTAATTTATTATCATAGTTTGAATTTTTGTCCACATTAGTCACTAATTTCAGCCTCTCTGTAATTTCACATCTCAATATTACTTCATAGATCCCCTAAGAATATATATGTGTAACATCAACCTCTACCCAAGGGGTGTCCCAATCTGATCTAAAATATTTTGCACTTACTATATCCAAAACACTGTAGTTTGTAGTCCTCCATTTATGTGGAATAACGGAGTGGTGATCGGACTAAACCTACATCTTCCAAAATTTTTATAATGGATTATCACTCGGAGTGCTGTTGTTAATTCTCTGAATTAATTTCATGAATGTCACCCCTATATGTTCATCCATCCATAATCCTAACTCCAATAACTGATATGGATGGGATTCCTGACTTAGTCCACCCAACTATGGACCATGATTACCTATAGGCTCAGGGAACTCATTTAATGTATTCCTTATTAGAATCAAATCTCTGCCCTCCTATTTCTTCAATAGAGGCCGTTTGGTTGAATAAAATTAAGGATAAAATATGGATAACATCTCAGATATAAAATTATATATATATATATATTATAGGATAATATATTATATGAATCAAATCTCACTACCAATACACTTACTTTCCATACCCATATCACATATCATTTTACCCCATGTACCCCTACCTATACATTTCAGTTCCAAGAACCATATACATCATAAACTAACTGGATCACATTCTCATCACATTATCAATCAAATTCTTTTAAATGTTGAGTTGAATACAACCAAAATACAATTATGGAAAATGTTGTTTATACTATTATTTAAACTACAAATGGATCACCCTATTATTTTGTTATATATTCCAATATACATCTATAAAGAAAATAATATGGTAAAGGAGAATTCATTCCTAATATGATGTTTTAATACTCTCCACATGCCTCTTGGGATATGATTCCCAAAAAATGTTTATAACATAGAATAAAATTAAATTCAAATCAACTAACTCATTTGTAGAAAGAAAAACCAAATGATCAATCTAATTTCCCCTAGAAACATAGAATTTATATCTTTTAGGTTATGTACAGACACACAATATAACCTCTATCCCACATCCAAACACAATCACGGAGTACAGTCTAACATATAAAAAAATTACATACAACTTTCATAACACATAATTAATTAAACATGGAAATAATTCAAATGTTGTTTGCACTTTATATATAATATTATATGATTCCAAAAATTTGTTATTTAGAAAATGGATCCATTAAACATGTTATATTTTATGGGGAGGAACTAGAATATAGTAATAGTACATTATATGTCAATAAATTCTAACTAGAAATGAGAGTCTGTTGGGTGGTAGTGGGGGGGGGGGGCTACACACTTTGACAAGAAAAAAACTATAACAATAACACTATGAATGTTATATAAAAAATATTTTAGGGTCCAAAATATACTTTTTTATAATAATAGTACATATCAATATTCCATTCTCATCAAACATAAGAAACCATTACTTCGTATTGGTGGATCTTATATTTATATAAGAAAAAATAATCCAAAATGGTCCCAAGAAAAACCATAACAAAACACTTAGTACATGTTACAAAAAACCCATGAAATTCCTTGTATGTTCCCTCTACACATCGCTAATCACTGTGATCTAACCCTCATGTCAGATCCCAATCATATACATAAAGAAGTAAATTCTCCATGAGTCCCAAATAACCCATGTAGTCTATGGTTATAAACATAGTGGGCCACTATACATGGTTTTTAATTTATAAATACATACATATATTGGTGTATTTAAACAATTAATAAACATAATAAACTAACTAACATCATATAACCATATTTAATTAATCTCAATAGACACAAAATGGACTTTGGATATAATTTCTAGTGCATGAGTGGAATAATGATTCCATGGTATGACATATCCACGGTACCCATGGTCTTACTACCATTTTAAAACTCTATGATGTCAAATTCTAACCATATCCTAAAACAAAATATTTAACCACTTACCCACATCTTCATAAAATACCCTTGAGTTAATCAACCCACTAAATGATACATCCAAATGGAATGTCACATGTCTCTTGAATTTCCCATTATATAGTCTCTATTAGCTTATAATCTGGGTCTCTATATCCATGATGAAACCCATCCCTCTTAGTCCTAGCCCATAATCCCCTTCAAATAGGTGACCTTCATCCCACATATGATGTTCTAAATAACTATCATTTTGGGTCTTCAACAGGAAGCACCTCCATGATACTGATTTTCAAAACCATCTCCCATACATCTTGATCTACGGAGACATGCACCCATAGTGTGTGGTTAGCACCATCTCATTAAGATCCATCCTATGAGAAAATGACACCAATTATAGTATCATCAGTCCACAATGATTGTAATTTGAAAAAAATAAACCATTGAACATATCTATTATGAACCTCTATCACCACTAGTGAATCATGTCAAACAACTATTGAATTGATCATATCTATATTCCGTAGAATGATATCCATTTATCCATACTTCTAGATACTAACATCACTCATCTAAATAATTTCTGTTCCCAACCCATTCCCTAAGACCAACTCTTATATATTCTCACATTAATAAAATCACAAAAATTGTTATTGTCCTACTAAAAAATCCCAAAAAATCATTTTAGAAATTCATTTCTTTAGGTAGATAATTTATACCCAATAATACATGAATTCCCTTTGCTATCATCCATGAATAATTGAAATTAAATGTACTATAAAAAATATCTATCCTAGACAATGCCACTCATTCCCATTTACTACACATCACATAACATACATATAATCAAGAAAAACATTGGATCCACATTTATTATAATTGTTGATTCCTACTCATTGAATATCAATGTATAATTTGAATTCAAATGATAAAAATAGGAATACCAGATCAACACCTACAATATAATTCCTATAATTAATGGCCCCATGATCTGGTGTAAATTGAGTGAGACCCTACATGGATCCCTAGTCATAAATGGGAGTGTGACCAATAATACTCCCATGAAAAATGATCATTTCCCTTTTCATTTTTATCGTTTTAATCATATATTATTAGGTAGGTATTCTTCATGGAATGATCAACATGTTTATGTTGTTTTTTATTATGTTATGGGTCTTCCCCTTATATATAAAAATTCACACCATGATATTAAAAATCATAGAGAAAATAGATGCGTCCTTAAACCATTTCACTTCATGACCACTATGTTTCACCCATAAAACTAATAACATCAAGTATCGTGGTCTTGGTTTATATACAATAAATTATTGAGAATATATAAGATTTTTGAAGATTTTCCTAAAATATCAAAAAATTTATGATGTTACAATTTATTGTAAAAATGAAAATAAATGAGTTTAAAAATAAATATTATAACTAAATATAGAATGATATCAGAATATGTTGCTTTAATTTAATCTAAATAATAAACATCATGATCTAGAATTTTACAATCATACAATATGTTATTGATGGATGACTAACATCGGGATATAATGTGTGAATTGAAGAGATATATGACTATAGAAGGAGTATCTACCTCAATTTTACATGAACAAGGATAATTTAATATAAATATAATCATAGATTTTATAGAAAAATGGACTTCAGATATTAAATATTACATTAGGAAAATAAAAAAATTAAGTCGTTGACAATTTAAAAAAAATACATGATTGAGATTCAAATGAGTTTCAATGAGTAGATTAATATATGGTTTCCATTGATATATTTCAATGGGTTGATTTCTCTATCACTAAATAATGTTAAAGATGTTTCTATAATTACATTTTGGAATAATTGATTCATGATATTAATTTATGAATATATATATGCATGAAAAGAAAAATAAATTTTAAAGAACATTTTAAAAACTCACAAAATTATATATTTGATATGTATATATGAACTTGATAATTTATAGTATAATACCCAAACAATAGAAAGAATCAAGTATCTATCTAAGGAGAATGATACCAGGTGTTCTTAATTGTTCAACGTGTTGTTAAGATCTTGTTTATATGAAGGAATGAATGTTGAGAAATATGGAAGGAATCAATATGAATATAAATATATATATTATCCAGATGTGTACATTATTATATCATATTCATCTACATAGTTTATGGATGGATTTCATAATGAATTGGAATAAATTGAGCCTATAAGAAAATGAAAAATTTATTTGTGCGTATTATTCATATTGTGAAGATTTTCTTTATTCTAATGGGACTCTGAATACTAAATAACATTAGCAATCCTTATAGTTAGGATTTTTATACTCCTCGGTTTTAGTTACACATGTATATTTCATAAAAATTCATGATTATGGGGACTTTCCAATCAAGGAATGGATTACACATTTCTGAGAAAACCATATAATTATGTTCTATTTGGAATTATAAAATGAATATTATTCTCTTGGTGATGTTATGATAATATTTATAGTATACCTCAAATTTTAAAATTTTTATTGGTTGTGTTCAAGGAGGAATAATTAAAAAATCCCCATTGTGGTCAATCCATCCTTGGAAATATAGATTCATATTAGAGAAAATCTAGCTCCCATATTAAGATTAATGATGTTTTTATGTATGGAGAATAATAATTATATAAATATTAGTGGGTTCCAAATATTTTTAAGAAATAATTAACACGGATAGAAGAGTATGATATCACATAAACATCAATCAATCAGTAATAGAGATAGAAATGTCACTAATAGGGAATTTCGTCCTATTTATGATGTAGAAACTATTCTTTTAGTTGACAAGAGAAATTTATATGTGGATGGAATATTAAAAAAATACCATTTTGGATTATATTTAAAAAAAATTATCTATAAAAGAATCGGGGATTCACAATTTGAAGGAGATATGGGACAAAATGGGAAGCAGTGATGAAGGAAATATTTGATTAATGGAAGAAAAACTATAGGCCTACTCGGGAATATATACATATCTTAAAATGACATAGGCTGAAAACATTAATGACTTTTATAAAATGCTAAATAAAATTAATAGTATAATTAGATGATATAGAGAGAAGAAATTATTAAAAAAATAAAAAAAAAGTTATGAAGAATTTTTATACTCATGTTATATAAAGGAATCACCACTGAAAGATAAATAAGGCATAAAAATATATGTGTTAAAAAAATATAATAATTTATTACAAGATGAGTAAGGTGTTGATTTTGAAGAATAAGAAAAATATAAGATGGATTTTGAGGTATTGATTAAAAGAAACACCAATAAAGAAGAACCATTATAATCATGTTATTTAAATGATGATTGGAATGAAAAATGAGTCAACAAATTTAAAATACTTGTTTAAAAAATAACCAATAATAGAAAAGGGAATGAAAATTTTAAGAATCCCAAAATGTGTCAAAACTGAAATAATAGTATTTATTTTTTTGATGAAAATCTAAAAGGAAAAAGTTTGAAGAATTAGAATTGAATTAGGAGGATAAGAAATCCCAAATTGATATAATTTTAAAATATAATAACAAGTTTTCCAATAAACATAAAAAGTATTATGATGAGAAATAAATGTTAGAATTAATCATAGAGTATCTAACAATTTAAAATTCTCAATTTCCAATATAATTTTATGATATGATTTTATAGGACAATTTGTGCTGATGGAGCTGAAATGATAGATCTAGAGATGTAATATAACGATGAGTCAATATATTCTGTTGAGCCGATCACATAGATCATGAAAGAAAAGGGAATGAGAGTTAATGGGTATAATAAAATGAAAGATGAAAACGAGGAACTAGTTAAAATGATATTATCTTTTATTGAAAAAATCCTACAGTTTAATCAAATATATGTTAAGAAAGAGAAGATAATTAGTGATCTTAAAGGTGTTGGGAGCACATTGGAATGATGTTTTTTTAGAATCTATAAGAAAATTGATGTAATAGTTTTTTCTTTTTTTTCAAATTGAATGAAATCACCTTAATTTTTAATTCATAGTCATCAAACACACTTTCAATATCTTATTGTTGGACACAAAACGATCATAATGTCCATAAATTTGTGAAAAACATTAATGGGATAACATGTTCATTGGACCCACCATCGATCTGATATCAATTATTGAATTGGATTGAGTAAAAGTATCCAAGTAAAAATGGATTTGAAGAAAATATTATGATACATTTATGTTCATGTAGTTTTGTTAATTCATAAGTTGATTGGGAAACCTATGATTCAGGACATAGAAATTATTTCGGAGAAATAGTGATGCCAACTGATTTGAGGGTTTTTACAAAGAAAGACGTTTCTATAAGGATATGAAGTCATAATACTATACATTTTAAGTCATAAAATTTTATTATGATCTTAAATTTTAAAAAAAAGTCATGATGAATTCATGACATAAGAAAGATATTTCTAAAGAATAATTTTTGTAAAGCCAGCATTTTCTGGCCTCAGTTCATTTGTGTGAGAACTCTTAACAAATGACTGTTTAAAGGCTATGATGATTTTTTCAAAATGTGATATGATTAAGATTATAATCTTTAATCATACCACTAATTTACACAGTACATATAATATGAGATAATTTTTTTAAGGAAATTTGTTTCTAATAACATCCCTCCATTAGACGTGGTGTGCCACTGGCCATCCGAGTAATACTAACGATGATCATCAGATGTTGTAATGATTACAAAAGGGAATTGGTGGGAGAAATTATTACTGAATAAAATTAGTAGGTATATATTTTTTAGACTGATGAGAATTAATATTCGTTTGGACTATTGAATATGGGCTTAGAGGTGAATAAATAATGTACTCAACCATTTTCATTATATATAATTTTCTTGTAAACAAGTTGGTTAAGAGATAAAGAATATTTTTTTTTGTTTTAATCAAATGTGTTAGGATTCATCAAACCACATGTGGTTCCAAATATTAGACTTAATGTGACACTAATACATCTAAATTAAGTAGAGGCTAATCCATTAGGTAAATAAATTGAAAATTTTCTATAGATGTTGGACTTCATCAGACAAATGATTATCAAGCTAATGAAAAATTATGATATTTGTTTAAATATTATTTTCAATGGTATTCTCAAAAGGGGTCAAGAAATATTATTGAAGAGTTGTAGGCTTTAAATGAATTGTTAACAATGAAGTGTAAGAATATTTAGAAGTTGTGACTATGATCATATGAACAGAATGGAAACTAAAGTATTATTAAGTAACAACAATTCTTTTAGTAGACTGTTTTCAATGTTCCATTACCATCAGTTTGTATGAAACATCATAATCCGAGTTCTTTAGTTATAATGTATTATAAGTTGTCTAAAGAAAAAAAATGACCATATGTGTTTTTCCTAATGATGAAATTAGAATGAAAATTGTAATTAGGATTATCAATGGAAATAAAGATAGAATTGAGATAAAGTTGTGAAAAGATTCTAAATAGTTTCATAAGAATCAAGATGAATAGATAAGTGATGAAGACGTAAATGATGAAGGAAAAATGAAGGGGAAATTGATTTTTTAGGATATTAGGTTAAGTGGGAAACCCTTTCATATTTATGCCCAAACCATTTTTTCTTCACCTATAAAAGAAAATAAGGACATTGTAATTTTTGATGGATCTGAACACTATTTATATCTAGAACAAGGGAGAAAAGTTCTGAATGTATTTATAGAGAATGTGTTTCTAGATAAATCATTCATGATTATGTTTTCTAGACATAATAATAAAATATAATATTTTATTTTGTAGTTTCTATTTTATACCAACCAATCAAATTGGAATTTCCAGACTAAGAAAGATGTAGTTTATAATTGTATCATTAGTATTCATGCATTCATATATTTAAGCACTAAACAATTAAGCTGAATAATTTGAATTCATATCAAACTGAGTATGTGAATTTTTTTGGTGAAGTTAGTAACTATTTCTAGATAGTAATGTGAAGAATTGTTTTTAATATTATAGTTTTGAACGATGACAATGAACTATTGTATCATTTTTAGAAGTAATATGTGATTGTTTCTGTAACAACCCAAATTTTGAATAAATCTTGTTTCCTAATTTTATGTGTTATTTTATTTTATTTTTATACTCAACAAAAATGTTTCATTTGATAACATGAGTATAATTAAAATGATACTGTGGGTTTTTGACTGTTATATGACCATTGGTCAATATGACCACTGGAAACTAAATGTTTTGATTATTGTCTCTAAATACAAGTAATATTGGGTAATTAATATAGAAAGAAGATTCGATGGCCCCACCTAGTAGTCTTGGACCAATCGAAGCCCATCTAACAGAACTTGGGAAGGAGGTAGCACCTCTGGGCTTTGCTCTGGACCAAACCCAAGCTGAACTTCATTGTATAATGATAGAACGGGATCGCCTTCGTGAGAAGTTCAAACTGATAGAAATTACTACTCGTGCGATGTTGGCTGAGCCTCCCTTGGATTCTCTCACCTTAGCACACCTTACACTTAGGTCCTATGCTGGTGTGATAAGGGGCTATGTAAGGAGACCGTAACTGCCTTGTGTCATCCTTTGTTTTAAATAAAAATTGGGATTTCTTCTTATGATGAAACTTATAAATTTTCAAATTACTGGATAAATATAGTATGCATATTTTTGATGAATTTTAGAAAAAGGATATTTTAGAAATGGTTCTGTAAACCTTAAAAATTTAAAATTTGTAATGATTTTCGAAAAATGGTCTTCTACAATTATGTTCAGTACGAAATTTAGAGTCTAATAAGATCAACTTAATTTTTGATGAATAGTAAATTATGAATAGTGATTTTATGATTAGGATTAGTAATGTTTCCAAATGGATTAGTAATCTCACTTAAAGAAAGTATTAATATAATCTAGGCACCTTGATTAAGTAATGTGATTCAATAAAATGGTTAAATAACTGTTTCATAAATTATTATTCAAGTATTAGTTTTTTCAGGTGAATAGTGTTTTTTAATTAAAAATTTAATTAAAAATATTTAGATAATTATTTTTATAAAACGGATTTCATTTTTGAACTCAGAGCACTGATGTTATGCTATGGTAATTTTTGGGGTTTTTTCTGAAAAAAATGAATTTTCGATGAATAGTGTTTTTATTTAAAAATTAAATTAAAAATATTTAGAAAATTATTTTTATAAAATGGAGTCCATATTTTCAATCAGAGAGTTGATATTTGGTTAAGGTGAAATTTTGGGATTATTCTGAGAAAGTTGAATTTTCGATGAATAGTGAAAATACAGTTTTTAAGTTTTTGGTGTCTAATGACATCATTAAATGATGTATTAATTTTATAATCAATATGTTCGAATTATGAATAGTGAGATAAGGTATGAGGTGTCCCATGTGGCCAATAACATGGGCAAATACCATGGGCAAGCCCATGGTTTTGCCAAAACCACTAATGAGGTGTCCCTTTGCCATTAATGCCCTGTCCCCTCACTTTCCCTATAAATACCAAGCCATCCTCTCATCCATTCGACTCCCCACACTCCCCCAACGAAGTTCTGGTCTCATTACCTCCCAAGGAGTCCTCCCATGGTTCCCCCAAGCCCTCAAGGTCCCAACCTTTGAGTTTTAAGTGTTATGTTTTAAGGTAAGGGATTCGACCTCTCTCTTTCATTTCAAGTAATATCTTTTGTGTCATTCCTTTTATGCTACATGTTCATATGTTGTAGGATGTTCTTTTATACTCCCCTTACTGCCCTTTTCATTTTAATATAATGAGATATCCCCTATTACTCTCATTATTTCGTTTTATGAAGTTTTAAGTGGCACCGTTAGGCTGCCGAAATTTTTGTAACGGATTCTTTCTCCCTTCTCATTTTTCATGATATATTTTCATGTAAAGTATTTCAAGTTCCTTTTTGTTATGTTGGGGTATGATCTCTATATCTATCATACTGGACTCTTATGTTCATATGATGAGATACCCCATTTGATCTCTTCAATTCAGTATTTTGAAGTTTTAAGTGGCGCCGTTAGGCTGTCGAATTTTTAAGTGGTTCTTCACCCTTCTCGTTTTGAAGTTCAACTTTCATGTCAATTCTTTCAAGTTCCTTTTTGTTATGTAGGGGTATGATCTCTATATCTATCATACTGGACTCTTATTTTCATATGATGAGAGACCCCATTTTATCTCTTCAATTCAGTATTTTGATGTTTTAAGTGGCGCCGTTAGGCTTCCGAATTTTTAAGTGGTTCTTCACCCTTCTCGTTTTGAAGTTCTACTTTCATGTCAATTCTTTCAAGTTCCTTTTTAATTATGTTGGTGGGTTATCTCTATATATATCATACTGAACTCTTATGTTCACATGATGAGAGACCCTATTTGATCATTTCAAATCATTTTTGTTGAAGTTTAAGTAACATCGTTAGGTTGTTGAACTTTCATAAGAGATATCTAATTTTTGTCTCCCTTCCATGTTTTTCATTTCAAATGGTATGTCCTTGGAATTTCATTACCATGATCATGTATCCATCTCATTCTGTCCATATACTATTTTATGTGTCATTTATGAATTTTTGACCCATTTTCCCTCTCTTTTTAATGTCTTCTAAAACCTCGTAACATAGCCGTTATGCTGCAGAATTTCCGTCTCAAAATGTCTCTCTCTTTTTCTAATGTTCTTTTATATTATTAAGTGAATACTCAAAGATCTTTATTCTAAAGGGGTATTCACATATATACCAAAATGTTCTATTTTAAATTCTGGGATTTACATACATGAGACCCACCTTCCTTTTCTGTGGGATTTAAAGTGACGTAAAGATCATGTCTTTAATGCAGTTTGTAAAACGTTGTGATTATGAAATGAAACCCATTTATTTTATGCTATATGGGTTATTAATGAAATGTTTGATGATGATATATGTGGCTCACATGATAATAAAGTTAAATTTAAGGGTGCGCCCTGATAGTGCTCCAATGCATTGGGTAATGATGTAACCACTAGAGATTACAATTTTCACGATACCATGGTGAATAACCTTGGTAATTTTCAAATGACACCTTGGGGATGGACCTTGGTGATTTTTTCATGATTGTCTATGTTAAATGTTGTAGCCACATTTTCAAGTTATGAAAAATGTTATTTTTATTATGATATGCCTCCTTATTTCATTCTCATGCCTTAAAGTTCTTTTTCATGACCTTATTGAAGTATCTCAAGTTCACATGTAAAATGTTTCTCTTGTTTTCCTTACTGGGCTTTTTGCTCACCCTTTCTTTTGATGTAAGCTCCCAGGTTATGTGATGAAGTAATGAACCTAGGATGAACATGAGGAGAATCCTTTCAAGTGTTTTAGATGAATGCTTTATGTTTTCATGTTTAAAGTTCCTGGTTTCCAAGACACTAAACCTTAAAGATCCTCGGTTTTGTAAAATGTAATGAATGTTTATTTGATAAAGAGGCGGGATGCTATAGTTGGTATCAAAGGATGGTTTAGTTATTTGTGGAAATTAGGATATGAAAAATCTAGGAAGACCCCTATAGAAAAGTTTAAATATAGGAAATCTTCCTGGTATTTTGGTGAGTATTGAGTAAGGGGTTTCCAAGCAAATACATCCCTGTCTGTATACGAGCAGGTAGAGGTGGCTCTGGCACAGATGTATATAGGGGTAAAACCTGAAAACACCGCTTTGAGCTAGACTCGAACGGGAACTGGTACACAACAATGGGCCTTGCTGCACTCTTGGTTACGACACACCCGGGGGATATGCTTTGGTAAATTCATAAGCTTAGTATGAACCATTATTAAAGGAACAAGGATAAAACAAAATAAAGATTCACATAAGAATATATGATCATGGATAACCTGGATTGGAACCTAGGAGATCACAAGTTAGGATATACTTTTATTCTACATTTTTATCCTTTTATGCTTAAAGATTCCTTTTCATGATTATCAGCTAAGTAAATAAGCCCTTAATTATAGTTTCTCTTCTTAGTTAATGGCGGGAAATGGAAGAACATGTCCCAAAAACCAATGTGATAGGAAATGCGACAATTGTCGAATTAATATGACAGAGGTGATTAGGGGATTAAAAGATGATTATTATTTTGGAATACGTTCACTATTTTAGGGACCCTATATGATCGAGGTAAATAGATTACTATGGTATTTTCATTGAGGAGTAATGTTGACTTATAGTTTGAAGAATCGATGAATTTATTGTGGACATATAGTAATTTAGGTTACTTATGGGAATGATTAACCTATATTGGGTAAAATATGTTTAGTTTAGATAATTTTGTTATAAGATGTTAAGAGTGGTTGATGTTGTTTGGAGATGAACAATGAAGTTTATTTTGGAAGACTATGTTATCAAATCCTTTTTGTATTTGGGTTTCAATCTTAGTTTGGTTTATTTTGAGTAAATTTAAGGACCGTTATTTATGGGATGGTCTATGATGAACTTTCGGTATTACCATGGAACATTGAAGATTTAAAATTAGTTTCCATTCCTATGGGATTCTTCCTTTTTGAAGAGTTGTTTAACCTTACCCTTTCTATTTTTGGGATAATGTTTAAAGATAGAAGAAATAGATAGTTAATCTTTTGTGGATTATGTGATTCTCTAGAAGATGATTCTTGTGTTTTGATGAGACCTAGTAGTTTTTAATGCTCATCGTTTGGGAGAAAAGATTAGTTTTGGTAGAAACTTATTAAAGGGTGAAACTCTACATGAAGGTAGATATATTTCCTAATGTTTTTGTTCTATGTTGTAAATGAATTCCTCAAAATTATGAAAAGGAACGTAAAACAAAAACGTTGTTGGTTTACGTTTCCTACTAGGTAATCAAAGATCGTTTACACACATCATAAGTTTCAGATTTTCTTATGGTTAACTTTCTCCTAATCATGTTCTCTGTCACTCTCCCTCAGAACATGACCCTTTGTTTTCTCCTCCATGTCCATGTTTTCCTACATGGAATCCTAGTGTGGGCTAACATGGGTGACCTTTGTACTTCCCTTTCTTTCTTTTAAAGTAATAGTTTTACTGACTCCTTTTCCGATGTGGGACTTTCAATTAAATTTCAAAAACTAATTTTACAAAATTGCGAGGATGCAATTTCTTAAGGGGGGAAGATTGTAACAACCCGAAATTTTGAATAAATTTTGTTTCCTAATTTTATGTGTTATTTTATTTTATTTTTATACTAAACAAAAATGTTTCATTTGATAACATGAGTATAATTAAAATGATACTGTTGGTTTTTGGCTATTATATGACCATTGTTCAATATGACCACTAGAAACAAAACGTTTTGATTATTGTCTCTGAATACAAGTAATCTTGGTTAATTAATATAGAAAGAAGATTCGATGGCCTCACCCAGTAGTCTTGGACCAATCGAAGCCCATCTAACAGAACTTGGGAAGGAGGTAGCACCACTGGGCTTTGCTCTGGACCAAACCCAAGATGAACTTCATCATATAAAGCTAGAACAGGATCGCCTTCGCGAGAAGTTCAAACTGATAGAAATTACTACTCGTGCGATGTTGGCCGAGCCTACCTCGGATTCTCTCACCTTAGCACACCTTACACTTACGTCCGATGCTGGTGTGATAAGGGGCTATGTAAGGAGATCGTAACTACCTTGTGTAATCCTTTGTTTTAAATAAAAATTGGGATTTCTTCTTATGATGAAGTTTATGAATTTTCAAATGACCGGATAAATATAGTGTGCATATTTTTGATGAATTTTAGAAAAAGGATATTTTAAAAATGGTTGTGTAAACCTTAAATAATTAAAAATGTGTAATGATTTTTGAAAAATGGTCTTCTACAATTATGTTCAGTACGAAATTTAGAGTCTAATAGGATCAACTTAATTTTTGATGAATAGTAAATTATGTATAGTGATTTTATGATTAGGATTAGTAATGTGTCCAAATGGATTAGTAATCTCACTTAAAGAAAGTATTAATATAATCTAGGCACCTTGATTAAGTAATGTGATTCAATAAAATGGTTAAATAACGGTTTCATAAATTATTATTCAAGTATTAGTTTTTTCGGGTGAATAGTTTTTTTTAATTAAAAATTTAATTAAAAATATTTAGAAAATTATTTTTATAAAACGGATTTCATTTTTGAACTCAGAGCACCGATATTATGCTATGGTAATTTTTGGGGTTTTTTCTGAAAAAAATGAATTTTCGGTGAATAGTGTTTTATTTAAAAATTAAATTAAAAATATTTAGAAAATTATTTTTATAAAATGGAGTTCATATTTGTAATCAGAGCATTGATATTTGGTTAAGGTGAAATTTTGGGATTATTCTGAGAAAGTTGAATTTTCGATGAATAGTGAAAATATAGTTTTTAAGTTATAGGTGTTTAATGACATCATTAAATGATGTATTAAGTTTGTAATCAATATGTTTGAATTATGAATTGTGAGATAAGGTATGAGGTGTCCAATGTGGCCAATACCATGGGAAAATACCATGGGAAAGCCCATGGTTTTGCCAAAACCACTAATGAGGTGTCCCTTTGCCATTAATGCCTTGTCCCCTCACTTTCCCTATAAATACCAAGCCATCCTTTCATCCATTCGACTCCCCACACTCCCCCAACGAAGTTCTGGCCTTATTACCTCCCATGAAGTCCTCCCATGGTGCCCCCAAGCTCTCAAGGTCCCAACCTTTGAGTTTTAAGTGTTATGTTTTAAGGTAAGGGATCCTACCTCTCTCTTTCATTTCAAGTAATCTCTTTTGTGTCATTCCATTTATGCTACATGTTCTTATGTTGTAGGATGTTCTTTTATACTCCTCTTACTGCCCTTTTCATGTTCATATAATTAGAGATCCCCTATTACGCTCATTATTTTGTTTTATGACATTTTAAGTGGCGCCGTTAGGCTGCCGAATTTTTTTTAACGGATTCTTTCTCCCTTCTCATTTTTCAAGATATATTTTCATGTAAAGTATTTCAAGTTACTTTTTGTTATGTTGGGGTATGATCTCTATATCTATCATACTGGACTCTTATGTTCATATTATGAGAGACCCCATTTGATCTCTTCAATTCAGTATTTTGATGTTTTAAGTGGCGCTGTTAGGCTGCCGAATTTTTAAGTGGTTCTTCACCCTTCTCATTTTGAAGTTCTACTTTCATGTCAATTATTTCAAGTTCCTTTTTGTTATGTAGGGGTATGATCTCTAAATATATCATACTGGACTCTTATTTTCATATTATGAGAGACCCCATTTGATCTATTCAATTCAGTATTTTGATGTTTTAAGTGGCGCCGTTAGGCTTCCGAAATTTTAAGTGGTTCTTCACCCTTCTCATTTTGAAGTTCTACTTTCATGTCAATTCTTTCAAGTTCCTTTTTAATTATGTTGGGGGATTATCTCTATATCTATAATTCTGAACTTTTATTTTCACATGATGAGAGACACTATTTGATCTTTTCAAATCATTTTTGTTGAAGATTAAGTAACGCCGTTAGGCTGTCGAAATTTCATAAGAGAAATCTAATTTTTGACACCCTTCCATGTTTTTCATTTCAAATGGTATGTCCTCGAAATTTCATTACCATGATCATGTATCCGTCTTATTCTGTACATATACTGTTTTATGTGTCATTTGTGAATGTTTGACCCATTTTCCCTCTCTTTTTAATGTCTTCTAAAACCTCATAACATAGCCGTTATGCTGAAGAATTTCCGTCTCAAAATGTCTCTCTCTTTTTCTAATGTTCTTTTATATTATTAAGTGAATACTCAAAGCTCTTTCTTCTAAAGGGGTATTCACATATATACCAAAATGTTCTATTTTAAATTCTGGGATTTACATACATGAGACCCACCTTCCCTTTATGTGGGTTTTAAGGTGACGCAAAGATCATGTCTTTAAAGCAGTTTTTAAAACGTTGTGATTATGAAATGAAACCCATTTATTTTATTCTATATGGGTTATTTATGAAATGTTTGATGATGATATATGTGGCTCACATGATAATAAAGGCAAATTTACGGGTGCGCCCAGATAGCGCTCAAATGCATTGGGTAATGATGTAACCACTAGAGATTACAATTTTCACGATACCTTGGTGAATAACCTTGGTAATTTTCAAATGACACCTCAGGGATGGACCTTGGTGATATGTTCGTGATTTTCTATGTTAAATGATGTAGCCACGTTTTCATGTTATGAAAAATGTTTTTTTTATTATGATATGCCTCCTTATTTCATTCTCATGCCGTAAAGTTCTTTTTCATGACCTTATTGAAGTATCTCAAGTTCAAATGTAAAATGATTCTCTTGTTTTCCTTACTGGGCTTTTTGCTCACCCTTTCTTTTGATGTAAGCTCCCAGGTTATGTGATGCAGTAACGAACCTAGGATGAACATGAGGAGAAGCCTTTCAAGTGTTTTAGAAGAATGTTTTATGTTTTCATGTTTAAAGTTCCTGGTTTCCAAGACACTAAACCTTAAAGATCCTCGGTTTTTTAAAATGTAATGAAAATTTATGTGATAAAGAGGCGGGATGCTATAGTTTCATAACATGTTACCAAAATATTTAATACATCAGTTCTTAGAACTTCAATAGAATTCATTATTGCATTGAACATAGTTCTACACATGTTTAAGGGTATATCCAACTTGTTGTATCAATGAAAAACAATTTTATTCTAGTATATTGTGTGGTATTTGATTGTTTGCAAACAATACCAAGGATGTAGATACCCTTGTTGAGTAATGAACCTTGTAAATACTTGTGTTCCTTTAGATGTGTGGTTGCTTATTTTTTTCAAAAATGTGATAATTATTCAACTAGAGGGGAATGTTGTTTCAAAATAAAGGAAACTTAAAATAAAATGATATCACTTATTGAGACCCTCTCCCTCTCAATAATTATTGGATCTTTGTAGGGGAATATCATGTGGCGTTAATGGGATGTTTTCTTTTGTTTTCTTTTGGATGAGGTTTTAATGTTAAATTTTGATGGAGAATCTTAATTGTGTGAAAAATAAGGTGATTTTTGTCTCCAATATTAAGAACTATAATATCTAAAAAGAATTAATTTTTCCTTATCTTATATTTCATGGGTATGAAATTATTAAAGATGAAAAGGATTGACTTCCTCTAATTGATTAGAAATTTTTTCTTATATCTGTTAACAAGAACAATCCATGGAATTATATATGAGAAAACATTGTTTTAATCTCATCACTTTCTGAAGGTGAGTTTCTAGTAGTAAAGGGTGGTTGCAATACCCACGGTATTTGGAAAAATGTTAATAATATTTATGAAGGCATTATAAATGTGATAAAGGAAAAATTAAAAAAAATATAAAAGCTGAATCATGAAGATCTCTAGATGGGTGAGTATGAATCAGTTGGGGACTTCTTCAACAAGGTGAATTATTTTGGTTGCACCATTATATGAGTTTTAGTTTATTTTGAATATTAATCCATTGTTTATGATATATTGATAATTATTCAAGACATGTTTGATGGTATAGTTTCCTCATTCGATGATATATATCACGAAACCCTATATCTGGATTATCATTACGGCACACTTATTACTTCTGAAATGAGTTGGGGGAATGTTTAGAAAGGTAAGAAAAAATATTATCAAGAAATATCATTCATGTCTTCAAAGAATGAATATATCAATAATATTATTGTATAAGAAGAAGTTGGTAATCATGTTTAAAAAAATGAGGTATATAAAAATCAGAATGATTTATTATCTTTTTTTTATAATAACATGAAGAGACATATAGGTAAATATACCGGGAAACTTCTATTGAAATGTTTTAAATGTTGAGTTGCTTGATACTTATGACTAATTTTCCACAAATAATGAAATAATAGAATATTTAGGAAGATAAAATAAGGAATATAATACTACGGAAGAAATATGGGGATGCAGATAAATATTTTTCCCAAGGCAAAGATAAAAAATTCTCCAAATACAAAAGGTGATTTTTTTTCAAACTACGATGAAGAATAATACAGTGGATATGAATCAAAAAAATAAACTAAGAATAATGGAGTGAATAATTTCATTTCAATATATTTAAAAATTAATAGTTCAAAATTAAAACTTCTAAAGATGAATAAACATGGCTAGAATTTTATCTAGAAGAAGAATTTAAAATATGTATGAGAAAAATTGGAATGCTTAAAAAAGAAATTAAAAATTAAAAAATGAATATTCCTTATAAAAAAAATAAATATTTTTTAATGATAAAGTTATGCTTCTATGAGATATTATTTATTTGGAGGAATCTATTGGGAAATAAAGTAATTAAAATTAACATTTGGAAGTAATGTTAAGGGAGAAGGAAGAATATTAAGAACCATTGCAACAAAAACATTCTAAATTTGAACACCAGGTTAAAATTTTCATAAACTTTATATTTAAATTTAGTGAACTGTATAAAAAGGGGAAAATTGAGAGAGATTAAAATGTACCCTAAAAATATGAGAAAAAAGTAAAAATTGTTTCATGAGATATATAATGATAGGAATGTTATATATGTTGCCAAATACTATAATGTGGTTGTGTTAGAAGTTTTAAAAAATTATGTGTTTGAAAAAGTTCCTATATCTTATAAATTTTAATAAGGCTTAAAAGAAAAAAATGATTAAAAATAATATTTTATTTGATAAAATAATGGTTTTTGGTCAACAATTTTTTGGAATGAATGATAATATGTTTGTTGACAAATATACTCACTAGTCCGGACAAAATGGATAATATAGAGTAAAATATTATTTATATGGATACTTCTAGAATTTTTATGAATTTGTATTTATAGAATATATGAGTAGGTTTAATTAACAAAATTTTTATTGGTCAAAAATTTATAGAAGGAATTGTTTGTTGGGGAGTCAATACACTTAATGGAAGAATTATTAGAACGATGTTTTGAAGTAACCTGAGAAGGTTGTTGTGAAATATTAAAATATATTCCAAGCATTTGAAATTTTTTGTAATCAATGTGAACCTAGACATTTCTTAAAAGTATTTTTTACCCTCACAAAAAAGTTTTCAATAATTCTCAATAGCTAGATGTGAATAAAAAACAAGGTAAAGAAAAAGAACTTGTTCTCGAAACAACTCACAAAGATATAAACGGGGAAACAACACAGATCAATGTTAGTGGTTCTTCTTCTATCATTTCATGAGACATAAAATTTATAAAGAATGTGAATGAATTAAATGAATTAATAGTGATATTTAGAAAAAATGATACCCATATAATTAAAGGCATTGAATTTACTATTATTAGGAATAAAAAATTGATTGTAAAGAATGATCATTTTGTTTATGGGATGAAACATAATATTCTATGTTCTTAACAACATTTTGATAAAGGAGTCAAATTTATTTTCATAAAATATTTTATTTATAAAAGTTAGGATGATGGAAGAATAATTACAAGATTCCAACATAAAAATAGAATCTAGTTTCATATTGGTGTGTTTCAAAGCACTTGTTACTTAGGAATGGTGGAAGATAATCATTTGTGACATAAAAGGAATGGAAACTTGTATCAGAGAAAAATTATTATGTTATCCAAGTGAGACAGTTTCTATAGTATTCTTAATATGGAAAAAAGAAGATATTGGTGTTGAAATTTTTTTCATAAATAATATATTAAAACAATATTTTATAATAATATTGAAATGTTTCAAAAAAACACATGAAAATCATTCATTCATATATATGTAGGGCCATGAGAAAAAATTTAATCACATAGAAAAGTACTAATTTATATTCATTGATTATATTATTCCTTTTACATGTGTTATATATACGAAACTATAATCCATATGCTCTAAAAATGATTAAAATTTTCAGGAGGAAATCTGATATGGAAAGTGAGTATTTAGTAAAGATGTTATGAACAAAAAATAGTGGTGAATAAAAAAATTAATAATCTCAATGTTTTCTTAATAATAAGGTAATTTATTTTGATTTTAGTGAACCATACACTCCTCATCATAATGGTGTTGTGGGAAGGAAAAATAATATTTTGGATGAAACGAAGTGAACTATGTAACTTGAACATGGTATATCTCATTACATTTTCATGGAAATCCATGATCACTTCTATTTATATTCATAACCGATGTTTGAAAATGGAATATTAATATATTACTCTATGATTTTTTTAAAACATGAGAATTTTGAAACACTAAAAAGTTGTTGGGAGTCCCTGCATCATAATGAATAATTCTAGAAAACTTGGAAAGTCTGAGAAGAGAGATGAATATTGATTTTTTTTCTATTATCTAGAGAAAATAGCATGTATATGTTTTAAAAAATAAGAGTAACATTTGACTTATTCGTTGTGAATTTCATCTAAAAATATTATAAAGACGCTAAAATAACTCAATATGTCAAGGAAGATAAACATAATGAATGAAATTATGTAAAAAATTCTTATAAGGATAAAACAAAATTTAATAATAATTAATAAGTTGAATAGGACTATGTTTTCTCTAGTGATGATAATGAATATTTAAAATAATATCATTGTATGAGAAAGAATGTGAAAGATCAAAACATTAGTAGTGATCAACACTAAAAGGTTCAAATGAGAAGAACATAAATTGCTATTACACATACTTATTTATATTCAAAAGTTGAGTCTGAATATGTTAATGAGTATTTCGAGCATGTGAATTTGGTTCAATCTATAGCTAATATGTTGGATTTTATTGAAAAGAATGATTACTTGGAACTAATACATAAACAAAATAACAAAAATATTATTAGCACAAAGTGGGTTTTACAGAACAATTTCAGTTAATAAGGTTAAATAAAAAGAAAAAGAGAATTATTAGTATGAAAAGGTAACTATTAGATTTAGGTTATTTAATTTGATGAATTTATTTATATTTTGGTAAGTAGGCAAAAACATTCATAGTATTTCTTGCAATTACTTCACAACGAAGATACAGAAATTTTAATATGTATGTGAAATCTGAATTTTTCTATGGTGAGATTTATCAAACATTTGGATTTTTTGTTAAAAAGGTTGAATGTTATCTATTCATGTTTGATAATTCCTTATATGACATAAATAAAGCTATAAGGGAATGTTACTCTAAATTGGATAATCTAATAAGATAGATGTGTTTTAAGAAAGGACGCTTTAACAGTATTATTTACATTAAATAAATAATTTAGATTTTCACATTGTATTTTTTTTATGACAATATCATTGTTGGGAATGATGAAACAAAATGTGAATGATTTTATAAAGAAATAAAAATTAGTTTGAGATGTCCATACTGGGTGAAATGATATACATTCTTAGGTTAAAAATCTCTCAAAAAAGGAAATATTTTTTTCCATCCCATGAAAATTATTCTAAAGAAATTCTTAAGACATATGGAATGGAAATTTTAGAACCACTTTTCATAACAATTTCTGTTGGAACAATGTTATCAAATGATGGATAAGGTATGGAATTTGACTCAAAAGTATTTTAGAAGTTGTTTGGATGATTTTTATTACGTCATGACCAGATATTGTTTATGATGTTAATGTATATGAAAAAAATTTAGACTGCTCGAAAATAATCACATCTCTTGGATGGAAAAATAACACTCAAATTTATCAAAGGGACAAAAAATTCATAATCTGTTATGAAATCACATAATGTATAAAATTTTTTAGTATTCTGATGCTTATTGGGTAGGAAATGTTGGTAGAAGATGTAATAATTTTTGTGAAGTTTTATATCTTGGAAAGAATTATTTTAGTTGGTATAAAAAGAATAAAAATTCAGTCACTCTTATAATGGTTTTAGCTAAGTATTTTTTTTACATTCATGTTTCTATATAACATAGGTTGATGAAGAATCATTTGTAAGAATAAATTTTTGAGGTAAAGTTTCCCTTGATATTGTTTTCTAATAATAAAATTATAGTAAAATATAGAAAGAACCTGTAAAAACATTCTCATTCAAAAAATTTGATATAAAAATTTATTTCATCAAATATTATTTAGAGAAGAATTAATTAAAGATGGTGTATGTTCTTACATCAAAACATGTTCTTTAAATACTCATAATAAAATTACCAAAGAAATATTTTCACAATCTAAGGTCGAACATCAGAATATGAACTCATTATCATCAATGTTGAGAAATATTTTTTATCCCTTATCTCATATAGTCATTGGATAGTGTTGTCATGGGGGAGAATAGTTTCATAAAACAATCCACTGATATATGATAATCCGTTTAAGGAATTATGTATGAAAGGGGTGTTTTGGGTAAGATGAGAATTTATATTGTAAGTCCCAAAACTAGTCTAATAGTTTTTTTAATTTTGATTTTGTATTAATTAGTTTATATAAAAGTGGAAGAAGTGCATGAGGATGAGAAGAAAATATGGAGACGATTCATGAGTCACTACTTTTAGACAACATGTATATCTATTTAATGATTATAATTTCCTATATGGTTTTATATTATGTAGGATTATATTTATTTGATATGTAATATATACAGTGATTTTACAAATTTTAGTGGTTTTTGTAACATGGTTGAAAAAAATTCAATGGGGGAAATTCTTGGGACCATGTTTGCAAGTAGTTGTTTTTAAAGGCATGATAAAGTTTATTCTAAAAGTGATTAGTTTTATTGTCAATGTGGAAGAAATAAACTCACTTTGAAATTGTTTTTGATTGGAATCACCATCATAATATAAAAATCAATAAAACAATAAATAAGAAATTACATTGGTTTATGAAGAAAATTTTTGGGAGAAGAGGTTCATAGGACTCACCATTGGTCTGGAATCAATTTTGAATCAAAATGAGGAAATATATAGGAGTTTGAATGGATCTAATAAAAAAACACTCATTATTTACATATCATGGAGTTATTATATATCATATGTTTATTAGGAAAATTTTTATTCAATCCTTATGATGGATAAGATGAGAACAAGGTCTACTAATCAATTTAGCATTTGGCTGGAATGAAAAAATTTTATGGAAGTTTGAAAAGATATAACACTTAATTATGACTTAGAAACAATTTTAATGATCTTAAATAGTCTAAATGTCATGAAGAAGCAATGATACAGTAAGGATTGTTTTGAAGAATAATGTTTGAAATGTTAATGATTTACAGTCTTAGTTCATTAGTGTGAGAACACTGGATTTAGAATTAATTATAGGCATTGAATTTTTTTTCATATCATTAAAAGATGAAGATTATGGTTTTTAGTCACAACATTAATACACAGGATAAAAATCATCAAGAAAATATTTTGGTAAGGAAACATGTTTCTATTATCAATGGTCCACTAGACATGGTGTTTCACTATTCATCAATGTAATCATGGCACCAGTCATCACACACAATGATGATTCAAATAAGGGATCATAGGAAGAATAGTTTGTTGAAGAAAATAAGAAAATTGAGATTATTGAGAATGAATAGAAAATATAATTTGTGGTACAAACTATTAATGGGACCATATATCAATCAATAATGTAGAAATCCATTTTAATCAGATAGAACAATTTTTGTAACTAGTGGGCCAAGAGAGAAACCAGAATTGTTTTTTTTCATCAAATGGGTCAAGAGTCACAATACAACATGTGTAGATAATTATTTTACTAGAGGTTACATTGGTTCATTATAAAATTTTATACACTAATCAAATATGCATATAATCTGATAAATGTCATCATATATTTGAAATCATAAAAAATATATTCATCATTCTGAAAAAAGAGTGAATTTCATTGAAGATTTTCTGAAAAAATATTGTAATATGGATTCTAGAATTTTTTTTGAAGAGTTTGTGGATGGAGATAAAGTGTTGACTATGATGTTAATGCATATTATAATTTGTGACTCTATTTTTAGAAAATTTAAGGAAACTAAAGTCTAAAAAATTAGCAACAATGTTTATAGAAAATTGGTTTCAAAGTATTATGACCATAAGTTGGAGTGGGGCATTGTAATGAGATGCATTATGTTCTAATGATTTACTATGTGGGTCCTAAAATTTATAGTGATCATTTTTATTTATTTTTACAAAGAAATGTGAATTAAAATCAGAATAGTACAAATGAATGGTTAGAATGTTTGATGTTAATTGATGTTGCTATATTATTTTGTATGGTTCATGAAGAATCATCAAGAGAAGATAAGAAATAAGAAGTCAAATATAAAGATGAAATAAAGGAGAAATTGATGATTCAGAAAAATTGGTATATAAGGAAATATTCTCATATTCAAGCATAAAATTAATTTTTTTCACACCTACAAAAGTATATAAGTAAATTGTTATTATAATGGATTAGTGACTATTTATGTGCAGATGAATAATGATAATTTCTAAATGTTTTTTGAGAGAAGGTGTTTACAAATTAATAATTATTCAGTAAGTTTTACAGAATGAATAAGATGAAGGGTTATAATATTATGTGGCTTTTTTATTGGATGAAGAAACCAAACATTTATCTCCCAAATAAAACAAATGATGTTCAAAATTGTTTCAATGTGTAACGACCTGAATCCGGAGCCCCTCCACTGGTTCCCCGTACCCGGTTCGCCAAATGACCTCAAGCACGTTTCCCCGAATGCTAGAGGATGCAGACTAGCAGCGAGGTCCTTGGTGAGTCGGTGGGGAAACTATGCCATCATTCGGTAAGGTATACATCGGAAAAACAACAGTCAGCAACGGAAGCAGTAACAACAAGCATAATAGTAGAAACCAAACAGCGGAAGCAATCAATATATATAGTAATGATGATAATGATGCAGAAGGTACAAGTTTCTATGGAAAGAAAAAAACAGAACAATGTGCTGGAATACAACTGGAAACAAGTTCAAAAGAAAAACAAAATAAACTCATCAGCATCACGAGCCCCAGCTCGGTCCCATTCTCTCCAGCTCCAGCGCAATCAAGATCCTGAAGTATAAGGGCGCTTGCCCTTATCTATACCTGCAGCAACATAGTCTGCTTGGGCCCAAAAGTGTGGCCCAAACAGGGTGTGAGATACAATCTCGATAGGAAATCACCCAAATATTTAGTCCTAACAGTCAATGAATACAAGGCAAGTAATAAAACAAGAAGCAGTAAACAGGAAAGCACAAGAAGCTACAATCCATAGTTCTAACAAATAAAGTACACAAGTAAGCAGCCACCAACAAGGAGAAAACAGCTAACCCTCTGGGTAGATGTCACAGCCTAACCCCGATGGTTCAACATATAAGTACCAGCAACCCTCTAGGAGGGACACACAATCTCACCCCTCTGGTTTAGCTCTAAAATTAATAGACTCTCTAGGGAAGCACTCACCGTCAATTCCCTCTATAGTCTTGTATCATGATAAAGGCTATATGGGGAAGCACTAAACGTCTATTTCCCCTGTGGCCTACATTGAGGAACTACAGACCATCTGAGGAAGCACTCAACATCAATTCCCCATGTGGTCTCATATCATAATTAAAAGACACTTTGGAGAAGCCCTTCCGTCAATTCTCTTTTTGGTCTACTACTCTAGGTTTTCATAATCCTGAGTGAAACTAAACATGCTCAGTGTGCATGTGCAATGTCCAAGTAATCGCAAAAATTTCTTTGCTATCAACTAAGGCTCGGCAGCATAACAAGGCAATAGTCCACTACCCAACAACTAGGAATGAAAACTGAAAAAAAGCCAAACATGCAGAACAAGCATAATATAAATCCAAGGTAAATTAAAGCTACCATAATCACAGGAAAAACATATACTCTAGCAATCATGCAAAGCAAGAAATACAACAAGGGAAAAACAGGAACACGCAATACCCTGTTCAAGGGTATTGGTGGAATTTGAACAAAATATTCATCAAATTTTTTACATAAAGGCACAAACCACCTACCTCGATCCTAGGAGATAGATATAAGTGAACCACGGAAACAGATTCCCCTTGGAACTTTGTAGATCTGAGAAAAAACATAAAAATCTCAACCAATGATAACATATAAACGATGAGGAATACAGAAACAAGACTCAAGCCGAAGGGAGATCTCACCACCGTGATTACAATGCAACCGAGCACGCTCGAATTGGAGAACGGACGAATAGAAGGGTGCTTGTCAACGGTTCGGTCATACAGTCTCTCTCGGGCGGACGAAATCTATAGAAGAAGATGAAAATGGGGGTTAGGCATGACCCTAGTTCGTTTAGTGAAAAACAAAATGTACACGGTGTGTACTGGATCCCTTCTATACTCTGCCAAAATCGACCTCCATGTCACCCCTACACACCGTGTCTGTGGCCCGGGCATGGCCAGCACATGCCTTCGTGCCGGGGAAAAGTACACCGCGTGTACATAGAAAGTACACGGCCTGTAATTTGAAAATTTCCAGAGAATTCATTTTTCTTAAAAACTCCAGATAAAAGGAAAAACATACCTGAACAAAGAACCGAGTTCTTACAAACATTCCCCCTTAAAGAAATTCATCCCCGAATTTCCCTAACGTGGCGTAGAAGAGGAATCCCTGAACAGTTCTGGCCACTGCGATCGTACATCGTCCTCCCTCTCCTAGGTCTCGTCCTATACTCGCCCGTGCTGGAATATCACTCATACTAGAGGAACAGACCACCCATGGAGAACCTTCATACTGCAATCGACAATCCGGATTGGATGCTTCTCGAATGACACATCCGCTTCAAGTCTAACCTCCTCAGGCTGAAAGGCGTGAGACGGGTCTGAAAAGTAACGTCAACATTGAGAGATGTGGGAGAAATCGTGCATGGCCCGATTCCTCTGAGGTAGCTTCAACCGATAGGCGACCGACCCCACTCTCTCCAAGACCTCAAAAGGCCTGAAGTGCCATGGTGAAAGCATACCCTATCTCTGAATCCTCTTGTGTCCCAACCTCGTTGTGACATGTAGGAAAACCTGATCTCTAACCTCAAACTGCAGAGGTCATCTCCGTTGATCAGCATAAGACTTCTGTCGAGACTGCACTATAGCCATCCACTTCTGAATCAGCTCTATCTGCTCTGAAGTCTCCAGAACGAGACAAGGTCCTAGCAGAGCTGTCTCTCCTACCTCCATCCAGCGTAAGGGCGATTAGTATGGCCTACCGTACAAAGCCACGTATGGCGCCATCTGAATGGTCACCTGGAAACTATTGTTGTAGGCGAACTCCACCAGAGGAATATGCTTCTCTTAAGAACTGCCAAAGTCTAGGATGGATGTTCAGAGCATATCCCCAAGCACCTGGATCGTGCGCTCAGACTTTCCATCAGTCTAGGGATGGTATGTTGTACTCAAAAGTACCTGTGTACCCAAGGCCTTCTGAAGTCCCTGCCAGAACCATGAGGTAAAGCATGCATCCCTATCTGAAAAAATGGAGTGTGGAACTCCATGAAGACGAACAATCTCTTAGATGTAAAGTCATCCCAGATCATCTACACTGAAGGTATCTTTAATTGGAAAGAATTTCGCAACCTTCGTAAGCCTGTCGACGACAACCCAAACAACTTCATTCCCTCAATGCGACCTTGGTAACCCAGTCACGAAGTCCATCGCGACGTCGTTCCACTTCCACTCCGGAATGGGTAACTGCTGTAAAAGGCATGATGGTCGCTGATGCTCTGCCTTCCCCTACTGACAAGTAGAACATCTCATGACGAAACCAGCAACATACTTCTTCATACCTGGAAACTAGTACTATTGATAAAGATCTCGATACATCTTGGTGACGCCAGCATGAACTGCCCAAACTGAGGAATGAAAATCCTGCATCAGCTCCTCACGTATGTCTGATGGCACCCATACACGTCCCTGGAAACAGAAGATCTCATCCTCACCCACTGCCCATCAGGGAATAGGTTCCTCTCCTAACACACTCTCCCACAAGAATAATCCTTCAGAGTCTGATAGCTGCCTCATCCGTACTCGATCCAGATGTGTAGAGGTAACAACTACAGAAGATAGGAAAGTCTGTCCCTGCCTGTTGTGCACCTCCAAATGCATCTCAGATAAAAGATCCATCAACTGCCACTCACTACTGGCCTCCTGAACAGCCTAAATCTGAGTTCTCCTACTCAACGCATCTACCACTGCGTTGCCTTTCCCTGGCGTATAGGCAAGCTCGAAATCAAATGACTGAAGGTACTTGACCCACATACACTGTCTTAGGTTCAGTTCCCGATGAGTGAATATATACTTGAGATGCTTATGGTTAGTGAAGACCACAAAGTGCTCCCCTATTAGGTAGTGTCTCCAACAGTGTAAGGCATAAACAAAAGATTCCAACTCCAGATCGTACTTCAGGTAGTTCCTCTCACGTGGCCTCAACTTCCGTGACCCGTACGCAATGACTCCATCTCTCTGCATAAGAACAACTCCCATACCGATACCTGAAGCATCATAGTAAACAATGTAGTTCTTTCCAAGCTCTGGTAAGACCAGTATCGGGGCTGACGTCAACCTCCCTTTCAGCTCCTGAAAGGATGAAACGCAAGAATCTGACCATAAGAACTTCGCCCCCTTCTTAGTCAGACCTTCCAAAGGTGCGGCTAGATGAGAAATGTCCGGAATGAAGCGTCTGTAGTATCCAGCCAGCCCTTGGAAGCTTCTTAACTCAAATACATTAATATGCTGCTCCCATGAAACTACAACTCTCACTTTATCGGGGTCCACTAATACTCCATAATCTGAGATGACGTGACCCATGAAGTGAATTTGATCCATCCAGAAGAGGAACTTTGAGAGTTTAGCATAAATTTAATGCTCTCTCAGTGTACTCAAAATGATATCAAGATGTGAGGAATGGTCGTGTCGGGTGTGAGAGTACACCAAGATATCATCAACGAAGTCCACGAAGAAAGAGTCCAAGTATGGATGGAACACTCGGTTCATCAGTGCCATGAAAACTGTAGGCACGTTCGTGAGATTGAACGACATGACTGTATACTTGTATAGACCATACCTGCTCCTAAAGGCCGTCAGATGTATATCTGATGGTCTAACATGCAACGGATGATAACCGGACCTTAAGTCAATCTTTGAGAACACCCAGGCTCCTAGAAACTAATCAAAGAGGTCATAGATCCTTAGCAAGGGATATCGGTTCTTAACAGTCAACTGGTATAGCTTCCGATAATCCACACAGAGCAGAAGGGTACCGTCTGTCTTCTTCGCAAACAGGACAAGCGAACCCCAAAGAGAAGTACTGGGTCAGATGAAACCCTTATCCAGTAGCTCCTCCAACTTCTTCTTGAGCTCCTGCAACTCAGTTGTAGCCATCCTATAGGGAGGAATGGAAACCGGGGCCGCTCCCGGCACGAGCTCAACAGAGAAGTCTACCTCACGATTTGAAGGGAAACATGAAAAGTCCTATGAAAGACATCCCTAAAACGATCCACCACTGGAGGAAAGTCTAACTATTGAGTCCCCTGATCATCCATATAAAGACTAGAAATCTAGGTGGTAACCCCTCCAAGCCCAAGATGCTCGAGTCCTGTCCAACTTGCCCGAATGTCCCATTTTCTTTTATAAAGAAAGGACTCACCCTCTGGTGAAACGAAAATCACTCTTCGGCGATAACAGTCGACGACTACCCGGAAGGGAATTAACCTATCCATGCCAAGGAATACATCATAGCTTTTCATCCTTAGGACATAGAGGTCCCATGAGAAGCGACGCCCTGCAACCTCTAGAGGGCACATTCTACACTAGCGTACACTAGATGTCCTCGTTCCCAAAGGTGTTTCTAGTGTGAACGAGTCAGCAGAAGAAACGATATAGAGCCCAAGGCTCTCCACGACAACAATATAGATAAAGATATGCGTATAACTAGTATCTAAAAGGGATGAAGATAAACTGAGGCTACTAAAATCGTACCTCGGATAGTATAAGGGATGGGATCCAGCTCATGATAAGTCTGCTCCATGGGAAAATACTAGCATGTACCGCGTCCCTATGCCCCTGGTTGACCACTCTAAGCTGAACCTCCCTGCTCGTGCTGAGGAACTAGTGACTTACTGCCATGCCCTCGACCTCCACCTCGGCCTGAATGGCCGGAAGAACTCCAGTTACCTGACTGGTGAGAAACTGGTGGGGCTTCTCCTGAACGAGGAGTAATGGAAGAACCCCGGTCAATAGCTGCTAGTGAGAAAACCTATTAGAAGCGTTGAAGGTGACCCATCTTGCTGCAAGATCGGCACTCCACACGGTCCCTATGGCACTGCGGCCTCATGTGCCCTGACTGGCCACACTGGTAGCATATCACCTGGCTACCTGACAGTGTATCTCGCTTCATCAGATCACCGCGTATAGGCTCTCTATGGTGCTTCTTGCTGTCATATGGAGGCAAACTAGCTTTGGAAGCAGAACCACCCTTGCTCGAAGCTCTAGAGTGTCTCATATTGTGCTCCGCAATCCGTGCCTGGTTAAAGATAGAAGTAATGGAAGTCATCTGGAGAATGTTCACCTATGAGCGGATCTCCCACGTGACACCATCCTCAAAATTCCTTGCTAAGAACATCCCACTCCTATCCCAGAGTGGCGTGAAGGGATGCAGCTCGGTGAAACGAGCAGAATACTCCATGACAGAAAGAGTAACCTGCTCTAAGCTCATGAACTCTTAGGCTGAGTCGGCCCTCAGGGTCTCCAGGTAGAAGTAGTCATAGAACACGCACTGGAACTCCTCCCAAACCATAGCCTGCTGCTGACTTTCCTGTGAGATCACATACCACCACCTATTGGTGGAGTCTCGGAGCATGTAGGTGGCGAGCTTGACCTGCATCTCTGGAGGCATCTCTAGATGCTCGAATATAGTCAGCATGGCTTGCAGCCATGACTCTGCAGCCTGAGGTCCCCCTTCCCCCAAGAAAGTGGGACGATGATGCTGCTGAAAAACCTGCATCAAGTCTGCCATAAACATGGCAGGAGGAGGCGCTCCCTGGAAGGCATACATCATCCTCATGAAACCTTCCCTAAACTACAAATCAGCAACTACAACTTTTATAACAGCTGGTGCCAAGGCTGGCCTGACTTGAGGTTCGGCAGGAAGTCCTTGATCAGTCCAATCTGGTGTCTGATCACTGCTCGACGACAGACGTACAACCAGAGGACGTCTCAGAGGAATAGCTCTGAAATATCAAATGCACACCTTAGATCAGGAAAACAAGGACAGAGAACACAAGAGTGTAAAATTGAAACAGGGGAAGAAGAACAGACAAGTTTACAAAACATGACTACACGACGTGTGTAAAAGTACACGACATGTCTTCTTAACCAACTGACATTGGCATGTACTCCTGCCCTACAAGTCATGTACACTTCAAACTACATGGCATGTTGCACCCACACACGGTGTGTACTTGAAAACTATTCCCTTTCCCGAGTCTCCTTACACAGATAACCCAGATGGTCCGACTTAACCCGAGAATACATGGCGTGTTTTTAACACAAACGGAATGTACTAGACAAGGCTTCGGCGGCTCGTGTTTGTGATAAACACGGCCGTCTACAGGGATGAACCTTACATGACGTGCTCCGAACATACATGGAATGCATAGGCAAGGTGACCCCATCTTGTTTTGTTTGTGACACAGCCGGGTACCTGGACAAGACTACACAGCGTGTTCCGAACAAACACGGCGTGTGGAAAAGAAGGTAACACCAGCCCATGTTGTTCATCACACGACTGGACACCTGGATAGGACTACACAACGTTTTTCCTAAGGACACAGTGTATTCTACCCGAGCTTCCCCAGCCCATGTTGTTAGTGACACGGCCGAGTACACGGCTCCGAACATACACGGCATGTTCCCGTAGTTACTTACACGACACCTTGTTCTACTCACACTGTCAGTGACACGGCCTGAAAACTACACGACATGTATCCAAAAAGTACACACCGTGTATTCTGGGTTTTTCTGGGTAGTAGCTAAGAAACAACTCAGACTCCCAGAAACACTAAAACAAGGGGAAGGGGTGCCAAATTTTGATTCATGATGGCCCATACTACCCGCAAATCAAAGCTCTACATCTCCTATAGTCACATACAATGGAAAAAACATCTCCCTAACATAACAGCAGGGATTCTATCAAGCATATATCACAACAGCATGAATAATCTATACAAATTCTATCACAACAACATGAAATCGCTAATGCACCCTATATGGAATGGAAAGAATGCATGGAATGTTATTTCTAGAAGTGCCTTTATGATGCATGAGATGGTATAACCTCATCTCATCGGGTTGCGACATAAATAGAACCGAAATATCAAAACAATAACCGAACAAGTCATGCGAATCACTCTAGGTTACAACATATCAACCATAAAAACTCAAAATCAGCGAACTGCAATTAACGAGGTAGTATGGATTTTCCTTGTACACGGGTAAGATACTCCCGAGCACAGCTTAATACAAAGTACTGAGTTCATCCTATCCTTGGATAAAGTCTCCAAACAGTAAGGCATGAGAAAATAATTCCTCTGATACCACTTTGTAACGACCCGAATCTGGAGCCCCTCCACTGGTTCCCCTTACCTGGTTCGCCACATGACCTCAAGTGCATTTCCCCGAATGCCAGAGGCTTCCGACTAGCAGTGAGGGCCTTAGTGAGTCAGTGGGGAAACTATGCCCTCATTCGGTATGGTATACAGTGGAAAAAGAACAGTCAACAACGAAAGCGGTAACAACAGGCATAAAAGCAGAAACCAAACAGCGGAAGCAATGAATATATATAGAAATGATGACAATGATGCAACAGGTACAAGTATCTATGGAATGTAGGAAACACGAAAACCTGCTGGAATACAACTGAAAACAAGTGGAAAATAAAAACGAAATAATCTCCTCAGCATCGCGAGCCCCAACTCGGTCCCATGCTCTCCAGATCCAGCGCAATCAAGATCCTGAAGTAGAAGGGTGCTTGCCCTTATCTATACCTATAGCAATATAGTCTGCTTGGGCCCAAAAGCATGACCCAAATTGGTTGGGAGATACAATCCCAGTAGGAAATCACTCAACGATTTTTTCCTAACAGTCAATGAATACAAGGGAAGTAATAAAACAAGAAGCAGTAAACAGAAAAGCACAAGCAACAACAATCCATAGTTCTAACCAATAAAGTACACAAGTAAGCAACTAGAAAGAAGGAGAAAACAGGTAACCCTCTTGGTAGCCCTCATATCCCAACCCCTATGGTTCAACCTATAAGTACCAGCAGCCCTCTAGGAGGGACACACAGTGTCACCCCTCTGGTTCATCTTTAAAATTAATAGACTCTCTGGGGAATCACTCACCGTCAATTCCCCCTATAGTCTCATATCGTGATAAAGGCTCTCTAGGGAAGCACTCATTGTCTATTCCCCATGTGGCCCACGTCAAGGAACTACAGACTCTTAGAGGAAGCACTCAACCTTAATTCCCCCATTGGTCTCGTATCGTAATTAAAAGACACTCTGTAGAAGCCCTTCCATCAATTCACCCTTTGGTCTACTACTCTAGGTTCTCACAGTCCTGATTGAAACTAAACATGCTCAATGTGCATTTGCAACATTCATGTAACTTCAAATACTAATTGGATATCAACTAAGGATCAGAAGCATAACAAGGGAACAATCCACAATCCTACAACTAGGCATTGCAACTGGAAAAACTCCAAACAGGCAGAACAAGCATATTAGACATCTAAGGTACAGTAAAGCTACCATAATCATAGGCAAAACATCTACTCTAGAAATCAAGAAAAGCAGGCAATCGAACAAGGGATAAACAAGAACACGCAATATCCCGTTCAAGGGTATTGGTAGAATTTGCTCAAAATATTCATCAACTATCTCCAGAAAGGCCCAAACCACTACCTCGATCCAAGGAGATCAATATAAGTGAACCACGATGACAGATTCCCCTTGGAATGGCGTAGATCTGATAAAAAGCAAAAAATGATCAACCTACTATAACATGGAAACCATGAGGAATCAAGAAGCAAGACCCAAGAAGAAGGAAGAACTCACCGCTGCGATTCCAACGCAATCGACTGTGCTCGAATCGGAGAACGAATGAAGAGGCGGGAGCTCTTCCAAGGTACGGTCGCTCTCGGGCGGACGAAATTTGGAGAAAAAGATGAAAACGGGGGTTAGGCGTGACCCCGGTCCGTTTAGTGAAAATAAAAATAAGTATACGGCATGTAATTTTAGAGTACACAACATGTACTGGGTCCCTTCCATACTCTGCCAAAATCGGCCTCCACATCACCCCTACACACCGTGTGTGTGGCCTGGGCATGGCCAGCATATGGCTTCGAGCCAGGGAAAAGTACATGGTGTGTACTTAGAAAGTATACGACATGTACTTTGAAAATTTCCAGAGAATTATTTTTTCTTAGAAACTCCATAAAAAGGGAAAAACATACCTGAACGAAGATCTGGGTTCTTACACAATGGTATTATGGAAAAACTATATTTCCAGTCAAAGAAATAAGAATGAATAATTAGAGTAGGTATTATACTGATTATAATTACAAATTCCAGATAATCAATCACCTTCTACTGGGTATCAATGTACTGATTTTTTTGAAGTTTATTTCTGTTGATGTTTTCAAGTTAGCATGGTAACATGTTTTTACGTAATTGGTGAATTTTTTCTTAACTTGTTAGAAAAACATGTATCAAATCATTATTTACTTGAAGAAAATGTAAATGTTTCTCAATCATAGTGTTACAAAAGTCCATGGGTATGTCAAACATGTTATATCCACACAAAATTATTTCTTTCTAGTGGATTCGATGGTGTTGGATTATTTCTCTACCATACTGATGATGTATCTATTCCTGTCGAGTTTTGAAAATATTAAAAAAAAATGTTAATATGTATGTGTTTTTATTTTATTTTTAGGAAAGGGATTATTCATTAACATGTGGCAAATGTTGTTCCAAGAAAAACTAAACATAAAAGAAAACATTATTTCTAATTAACCACCTCCACACTTTTTGATACATGGATGTTGGCTATGTGATAGCAGAATGAAAATTGTTTAGGAAATAATATAAGTTGTTTGATAAAAACTCCATCATTATTTATTCCCTAAATGAATTTAGGAAGAATATATATTACTTCCAAATTTTTTATGAGGATAAAGTATAATTTTTTCCTGCCAGTCATAATAGGGTTTCCAACCTGCTTATTTAATCTACACATCATATCTCTCAAAATAAATCAGTAGTTCTAGTTATGATTATGTGAAAAATAAAATTGAAACTATTTATATCAATAAGGAAAATAATTTTATTTCATGCAAATAATATTAAGAAAAAATGTTACAAGAAGAAAATTTATCCAATGGAAAATAATTCTTCATATCTATAATAATATCAGAAAAACAATTATAGATTTATTATTTATATAAAATAACTATATTTAGAGTGTATAACATGTATTGTATAAGGAATATACACAAATAATAATCATTACGGTAAAATAAATTTTTTATTATGAAATTTAGTAATCCATAGGGTAAAATAATGAACAAATGCGAATTTTTTTGAAAGAACCATTTAGCGAAAAATATTTCGTGGGTGATGATAACCCAACAAATATTTATCTCTCTATGATATTTTTTTGGTATATAGGTATTTAAGGGTAAAAAATATGAGGTATATATAAGAAGGAAACTATTACATGTTATTTATATTGATAATGTGAATGAATTTCAATGGAAAAAAGTGGATAGTTCTATTCTAGTGAGACTAATACGATGTCTTCTAAAATTTTCAACGAAGATAAGAGTGTAATGAAATAATTATTGAAAACATTTTTGGATCATTTAGAAGTATCTTTGAAAATGCATAATTAAAAAAATAAAAATTAAAATGGAAAACTATTGTTACATATTAATATTCTTGAATTAATGATTTGTTCACAACGAATCATGGACAAAAATTAAAGGAAAAATATACGTAAGGTGTAGAAAATTGAGATTAAGGTAAATAATTTTATGGTCATTTTACATGTCAAAATGGATTATTTTTTGTGTATATTCAATCATCATATCATGAATTTTCATTTTTTACTATGGTGGATAATACTTTTCCGGGAAATAAAGCAGTTCTAGGCATGAAAATGAGAATACAATTTGATAAGTATCCTAAATAAAACATTATTTGATGAAACCTAAAAAAACAATGGTTTTAAGAAGTGGTTGATATTAGATAATATTAAAATATTTGGCTTTATTATGCTAATACATAATAAATATATTCCTCCTTATTCAATTATAATTTTTTATTTTTATCTAATTATTTTAAAATTGAATGAATGAACTGAATGTTTTTAATATAATACTATAATAAAATTGTATTTATAGAGTGTTCTAACTTTCCTGAAGATGGGGAGTCGATATAATTCCATTAGGGAGAGGAAAACATATATGAATCTTCCATTAAGTGGGATTGAAAATATTGGAAAATTCAAAATAATGAGAAAATGGAATTTCTCAATCACACTTACAAAAATTATAATTGGTTTTCTACAGAATATAAAAAATGGTTACTGAATTTTACATATAATGATATGAAAATTTTGTTTTCATATAGATTTTAATTGAAAATTATTATACGTTGTTTGAGATGTCTGTGGTATATATATTTTTTTATGATAAATAAATTTTTAAATAGACCTAATATTCAAAAGTTGGGAATGGTTTCACATGTATTGATATTTGTATACAACATTGATCACTATGAAAATGAACTATATTTTTATATAATAAGTGTTTTGTTATAAAAAAATATTTTCAATCTAATGGATATTTTTCTAAAAAAATATTGTATCATCCCCTTCTATTATGGAATTAGGTATTATAGAGGTATGAAAAATGAAGAGAATTTTAAATTTATAAAAGAATTAATATTTGATATGAAGACCCCAACCATGAATTATATATCTTATCTTATAATGTGGAGAGTTAGGAAAAAACATATTGGTATGAAATATGCCTGGTGGTGTTAATGAAAAATCTAAAGGTGTTGATTTATATTCCCCTTATATTCAATTTTATTTGTTGTTAACAAGATGATATTCTAGGATGATTGATATCAATGTCAATATATGTATATAATATTATAAGAGAATATAATATCATGATATTTTAAAAGAAATACTATGTTGGATATTGTAAAAGATACGCAACATCGAGCTTAATAGAATAATGAAATATTATTATTTAAATATTACTTTTAAAACAAATCTGTTGAATTAGAGAGTCTGAATATGATTATCTGAATTTTGAAATATATATAATTCTCCTAATGATTAAAAATATATTTTTTAATTCTTAGTAAATAAGCATCTAATTTCTAGTAAATTCATTTTATTCTTGAAAAATATGTTTTCATCATGAATAATTTTTATTTCATTTTATGAGAATATATTATAAATAATATCTAATATTTATAAATGAATATTTTATAAAATCATTTCACCTTTTAAATCATAATATAATAAATATATTATAGTGAAATTATGATGTTTTTTAAAGAAATATTAATTTCACAATAAAATGAAAAATATAATTGTTTTTTTTTAAAATTTTATTTTAATTTAATGATTTTAAAAAACTAAATATATTTATGATTTCTTTAAAAAATTAAACTAACTTATTTTAGAAAAAATTTATTATTATTGTATTTAAAATTAATTTTTTCATGAATTTAGTATATAAAGAATTAGGTATATTGAAGTGTTTTTTATGAATTTTTTTAATCATGTTTTCTAGGTTCAATTATAATTTAAATTTTATCACTTCTGTGTTTTGAATAATGGAAAATTTATTACATATTAAGACATTGGATATCTGATGTTGGTAAATGTTTCCAATTTATTCTTGTCATTATGAAAAGTAATTATATTAAATTTTGTTACCATAATAAATGTAATACTAGATATGTAATGATAAAAATGTGATAAATAATATAATGTGACCCAAACAAATTAATTAAATTTATTGGAAGAGTATATTTCATCCATAGTCAACTAAAATTTAAATATTGGACCTTTTACTTCAATATGTCCATGATTTTGACCTTTATAATATTTTCTGTAAAGTGAAGTCAAAATTATCAATCTCTTGGTATTATTATGGTGAAAATATTTAAATATAGATAAAATGTTATTTTTTTAGTTATAAAAAATAATTTTAAATACAAATTATATTTATCTTAGTAAGTTAGTTATCATATTTATCAATGAATTTTTTTTATAAATTTATATGATACACTAATACAATATTTATTCAATTAATAGAGAAAAAAAGGAATTATTTTTATCATGGTAAATAAAATATTATTTGAATAAAATTTGGGTTTACAGTTTTTTTAATAAATAAAAAACATATATTATGGAGGTTTAAATGAAATATGTTTGAATTTTAGAGTAGAATTTAAAAGTTTAATTTCAAATTAGATGAATAAATCCAAAATATATATGAATGTTATTTTATAAAGAAATATAATTTTATTAAATTTCTACAAAATTAAAAAAATAGTAAGTTTTGAAATTGAATGGGTATATTTGAAAACATAAAGAAATGTCCTTTTAATTTATAATTCTCCATTTAGTGTAACTATATTGACACATAATGATCAAAAGCATTATTATTAGGGTAATTTTCCAAAATTGTTAACATGGGTTAAAAACATTATAAGGGTGAAAACTAAACCTAAATGTGTCCAATTTTTATTAAATAAAAATATTTATACTTATGATTATGTTATATTTTAATTATATAAGTTTTGATACATTTTACTATGGGAATAAATTTATATAAATTTAACAGTATAAAAATTCATTGAATTCCCCTCCTCACTCTTATAAAAGTGCACTTACCCACCTATTTGTTTAACACAAAAACCCAATTATTTTGAACAAATAACTACCCATGTCCAATTATAATACCCATTCCTATATTTTACAGTTATTATATTTGTATAAATACATTCCATAGAGGGATTATGGTTAAAATAAATAGAGGTTGTCTGTAGAAGAATTATAACATTGAACAGATTGTTTTTTTATTTTTCAACCCCTATATGATCTCATTCAAAAATTATGAAATAATTTCAAATTTATATTATATATAATGAGATATTTATATGATAAAGTGACAACCTATATCATTCTATTAATCCATTAAATGAAAAATTAAAACTGTCGTTTGTATGAACGGTGATGTAACGCCTCATGAACCAATGAAAATCATTTTCCATCACCCTATCTCATTGATATATATAATGATGTAACTATCGTAATTATATTATCATTATTAAATTTTTAGCATTTTTAATATATAATATATTAATTAATTTTTTACCATTTCATTCACTAAAAAATTATCGTGATGTTTGTGGGTACATGTAGACCCTCACCTCTACGAAGATATGCGATTCATATTTCATAACTATATATCTTGAATGATATATTAAAATTAAATTTTAAAATAATATGAAATTTATGATATAATGATCAATTTATAAATATAAAATAATACATAACTTCTTTTCATAATTATTGTTGAAAAATAGAATCATTATTCATGTGTGTGTATGGCCTAACATCTCCATGATTGTAACATGGTTTGTTTTTCCTAAAAATATTACAGGATTTTTTTTAGTACATTTTTTTCATAAAAATATTACATATGTAAGGATTAATATTATATATGTCATAGAATAATTTACTATTCAAAATTATGAACTGATATCATTATAGACATATGAATGGAATCTCATTAAAACACCTAACATAAACTGTAATGATAAAGTAATTGAATATAACATTTAGGAAAATAATATAAGATGGAATAATAAATTTTAAAATAGTACTTAGTAAATTATAAAATTAAAATATATTTATGATTCAGTCGAATAACAAATGTATGTGATGAGTTTGAATCAATGTGAATGCATTTATTTTAAAAATCATATTTTGTAGTTTACCAACATATCATTTTTTACATGTCCATATTTTTAATAATATCATATTAATTTTTTCTTATTGATAAATAATAATTATAAAGGTCATTTTGGGTCACTTTTGACTATCTTTATATCGTTTTTAAAATGAAGCATGTACATAATGAGATTAAATTTATTACGAAAGACAAAATGATTGTTCTATTTTAATGTATATGCTAAAAAATTATTCTTACCACTAGAAAAATTACATGATTTGGAGAATAATTTAAAATATTTCATTTTATCATCCATCGATAACCCTAGTTACATTCCCTTTAGTGGATTTTGGTTTCAATATTGATTTTTGATAAAAGGATGTTTCAATATCTGAAAGTGTTTTATTTATTAGTTAAAATGTGTTTTTGAATGGATTTTATGATCAAAATGTGACATCGTAAAAACTTTTATTCTTGATATGTAACATCATCACTAATTATGATAATGAATGATCATGATATGATTTATATGATGGGTTGATCACTATTATTTCTCATGATGATGGACGGGACCGATGTAGCTTATAAGTTGGGTGCATCCCATTATAGCTCTTTATGTGTTGGGTAATGTTCCTTGTCTTCAAAGGTAAGAAGGAGGGAGATAAATTTTGTGGTTTCTCATATCTATTTAACTGGGATCAAGATATTTCTATAATATCATTAAAATGAGTTATGAATATGTTGATTTATGCTTCGTAATAATGGGTTTAGTTTTTGTACAATGAGTTTTGTTATTTTACTTTATAAAACAATATGTGTGATTCTATAAAGAAATTATTTATTTTTAATTCAAAAATAATATGGTGATGATGGTATTTATTTATTGTTTTACATGTTTTTAACATATATAATGTAATCATTCTTTTATGACAATCACTAAGCCTTTTATTATCACACCTAGTAAATAAAAAAATTTAAATGATTCAAATATGGGTATGAAAATTGAAAATGTCAAGATGAATATCATGATATTTTTTTATGAAATGAAAAAAGTGATTCATTTTATGATTTCATATTATGAAAAAATGGATTTTGAGTAGATTTTGCACTTCCAATGTATGGATTCATTATCTAGGACTTATGAACTAATTAATTAAGGTTTTAAAATATAATGGTCCTCAGGAATATAAGAAAATTAATTACATAATAAAAATGAAAAATCATATAATATTAAAGTTCATTATTTTATTGTTAGTATCGATGTAGGTTATTAAAAAATTTAGGAATATTTATGTTTTTATGTCTTTGTATCTTATGATTTTTGGAAACCATTATGTGTGTATGTGTTTTTTAGTTGATCAAATGTTTAGTGTCATAGATAAAATTTTGTAGGTTATATGTTATTATATTTTAATGTGATTTATAACATTTTGGGAGGTGTTTTACTATTTTGAGGTATATATAACCCATTGGTTAAAAATTAAGTATTTTATAACAAATAATATTTTTTCATTAAATATAATGGATTTAATAAAATTCAGATATTTTACTATATTTTATGATAATGATTATTCATGATGATTTTCATCATATATCTAGGAACATTATAATAATTATATTTCTATAATTTTAGAAAATATTTAACCCATAAACAATGAGAAATTGTGATACATCCATTAAGGCCATAGGGCCAGAATCTCTAAATAAAAGGGAGAAAAATGTGAATTAATACCACTAGGATACATGATATTATTGTCACGATCTATCCCCCAAGGCCCATGTTGTGACTCCTCCAAGCCCACCTCTCAATGGCTAGGGGTTTGTGACTAGCACTGAAGGCACCAACCTGCATGTGGGAGGAATTTTTCATGAGTACGTATAGACACACAAACACACACAACCATGTCCCCAGAAAACATGAAAAGAGGACATGCATGCTAATAAAAAACCATTAAGTGTAAAAGTACAACTTGAAGAAAAAGGGCAAGAATGTAAACCAAACAAAAATAATTACAACAAGAGTACGCATGAGATCAAAAGAAAGCCTTCCACTGAAAATCCATCCTGATGGGTAACTATATAGTAGCTTCTAGAAGACATAAAAGCATGTCAGGCCTCCTTTATCACACTTAGAACCACATAGTCTTAGGCCACCAAGTCCTCCACCAAATCATCAGTCGTCTGCACCAGACAAAACATTTGTGGACAAATATAGTGCAAGGGGGAGTAACAAAATTCTCAGTAAGGACCACAAACCAACAAGGAAGAACCACAAAGCAATCCACGAGCAATCTATGAAGCATGATCATTAAGTAAGACAACTAACACTAGATATAATCTATAGTAGAAAGTAAGACCATCAATCATATTACTAAACACCTTGGGTTGCGGGGATACTCTTTACTAATGAGTACCATTTGTATGCTAGGTGACACATAGCTGCTCCCCCCTATGGGCCTATCATGTCACAAATATCTACATCCAACTAGTTTTAGACTGTTGTTGTACTCATCCCTGATTATTACCATGGGTATGCTGGGTCACACTGAGTTTCTCCCCACCATGGGTCTTCCAGGTCAAATAGAGCCGCTACCCACATTTGCCATCATACTGTGGTACTCCTTCCCGATAGGTACAAGGGGTCTTCTGGTTCAAATAGAGTTTCTCCCCACCATGGTCATGCCGATTCACACAGAGCATCTTCCCATTGGGCCATCGTATCTGATCCACATATGGTGACATGCCCACAGTCTTTGGGTCTAAGTCAGCTGTAGGATCTCCGCAATCATTGCACATGATTCTAGAAGAAACCGCTTTTGAATACATTTATCATATTAAAAAATTCACCAAATCCCCTTTATAGTATTCCAAAATATCTACCTCACTACAATGATTCAAATTCTGAAAATTTCTCATCAATCGGATTCTTTATTTGATTGATATTGGTGTATGAGTAAATAGGGGATGGTTGTGCCAAGGTCCTATTTGACCCGGTCGAATTGACCTGACCGACCCTGCTTGGGACCTCCCATTCCACAGTTTGGTTCAGATGGCCTCATCCAAATCAATTTGTGTATGGGCCTTCCTGGTCCAGCGTAGACCACAGGCCAAAGCCCATTGGGCCTTGATGGACCCCATTCAATTTGGCCGGGGGTCCAGCCGGCTGGGTATCATGGTTACCCAATCTCATCTTAATCATCCCACAACTAGTCGGCAAGTTTATTCTTAGACTGGGCTATTTAACGGCCAGATTTTATACCCCCCCCCCCTCGCAAAAATAGACCATCTTGATTTCGGCCTGAGGAGCAAAGGGGCACTGATTGTGTTCCCTGGTTCGGCCCAAAACAGGAGGGCCAACCTCCCTCATCCTGAATGCTTAATGGCGTATAGTTTGGGGTGCTGAAACCGGTTAAGTTGGCCACTTTTTTTGAACGTGGTCTATAGACCACGTGCTAGCAGGGAACAGTGCCACCCATGGTGTAGGGAACCAACTGACGTAGTCGAGGGGCCACGTCCCCTCTCAACGAGTCACTAGCCATTGTCTGTGGCTCCTGTCGCCTCACTGCAGCCCCAGATGGGTGTGGATTCTACGCCAAGTTCATTTTCATTGTGCGCTACCACCTAACCACATCTGACACCGTTGGCCATCGTCAGCGGTTTCTGGATCAACTCTGATGGTATGTTCTTCATGCCATCTCTACCTTCGTCCTCCATGGGTTTCCTCCTTCCCCACTAAAGCCCCAAATCCATCTATCCACTATTTGTAAGGTTTTAAAATAATGAACTCAAAATGAAGAGGGTCTTGGTCCTTTTTCGTGTTTTCCTACACCACTACATTGGTGTTTAACCATGGGGTTCTTTACGATTGATGTTATATCAAACAAATAATTAATCTCGATACAAGAATCCCAAGAAAAAGGCACCATTCCTCAGGAATGAGAGATCTGTAGATCAACCAATTTGTGGGATGATATGTGATCATCATTTTATAATTAAGAACATGGAAAGGGAATACAAATAAAAACAACACCTACCTATGATCTAGTTCACCGATGGAGTGATCCATCTATGGGGATCCACATTCCGTTCCTCAAAACTTTTGGAAATCGTCACACACCGGTCCCTTTCATAGATGTGTGCTGATGTCGCTAGTGATTCCCTATTATTCTTCGTTCCAGAGAAAAACCATCACCCTCTATCAGAGAAATTACAACTTTTGATATTCTAACCTATTATCTCATTAATAGAGAAATGTTGTGCAACATTTTATTACATTATGTCACTGCATCGTTATATTGTTTAATTTTTGAAATGGTGTATCTATTTCTCTTCAGTTAACAAGTTTCATTAAATTGGTTTGTTTCCCCCTCATCTTCGCACCATAGTGCTAATATTACACAACACAACATTGAGGAAAAGAAAAGAAAAAAATTATTGATTTTATTTCTATTATGAAATGTACAAAAATTCACTTTTTTGTAGAACCTCATCAGTCGATGTTATGTCCTTTATAGGAAAACCCCAATGCTATGAATTCAATGGTACCCTCAGATATATGATTTTGGGAATGGTTTAAATTTATGAAAAAACCACTCGCACATTTTTTTAATAGTACTAACAAACTATAAAAATTCTATTCTTGGCTCACCAGACCTCGAAATTATGTGTCGTCAAAGTGTCTGGTTTCAAAATAATCCCTAATAATTTCTTCAAAAAAATAATCTAGAATTTCTGGGACATTACATTACTCCCACCATTAGGGATTCACATCCCGGTATTCCACAACAAATCTAAACTATAAAATGGGGGTACTGAGAAAGAATCTGAGCCACCCACTCTCATGTTCTCTCCTAGAGATTCATGTGTGGACACTAAATGAGCACCAAAGACATATACCACCCATGAAGGATATTTTCAAATAGATCCTCTATCTACACTTGGAACACCACAAAAATTTCCTTATCATCAATGCCCATCTCACATCAGTCGATAACTTGTGATGGATCACACATGTACCTCCTCAGGTACAAAATATAAAAAACATCATGCACTCAGTGCATCTATGGGGGAAGAGTGAGGTGGTATTCCAACTCACCAACTCTTATCCAATTCAAGAAAATGTATGATGATCATCAGGAATAACATGTCGCCCTAGCCAATTCATTGAAATCCTCATCGGGATGACACCAGAAGGAACACATGGTCTCCCTCATCAAACTCCAGGGGCCTCTATCTCATGTCAGCATAAGAATTTTTCCTATATGTAATGTTCTCATCCACACCTAGATGATGTTCACCTTCTCATTTGTATCACATACCATGTCTAGAACCATTAGTGCTAACTCCCCTAGCATAGTTCAGTATAGATGTGATCTTTAAAATAACCCATATGAAACCTAAAATGGTTTCATGACAATGGTGGAGTGATATATGTTTATTTATGCACACTCCACTAGTGGGAGGTGGTCCACCAAACTATGACCAAAACAAAGGATGCAAGAACAATGCCTATCCACCAAGGTTTGTATGGTCCTCACTATATGACCATCTTTCTGTGGTGGAAATGCTCTGCGTAAGCAGACATGAGCCCCAAATAACTTCTTTTATCCATAACACAACTATGATGTGAAGCAAATATCATGGTCTAAGACCATCTTCGATTGAACCCCATGTACCTGCAATATCTCCTAGACATAGATACTTCCCATGATCTCCTCCAATCCCTATACATGGATTTATAGTAAGTGAGTAGAATAGGTGATTTAGTCAATGATCAACTGGATAGAATTGAGGCCCTTGGATGTGCATGGTAATTTTGTCAATAATTCCATTGTGATACCATCCCATTTCTACTCTTGTACCCAAATAGCTTTTTGAAACCATCTAGAACCAAATGATTAGCTTCAGTTGCTGACAAATTAGGCATCATGAAATGAAATCAGCCACTGCTTTTTTCATCCCTAGCCACCAATAAATATGTCATAGATATCAATACACATTTTCCACTCCATGATGTACCCCCAAGGGGGATGTATGGAAATTCCTCAGCAACTTATCTTGAATTTTCACCAGTAAAACAGTGATCCCTCTCAATAAAGATGACTTTTTCTTCATCAATCGATATTCCATTAGGAGCATGTCCTAAGGATAACTAAGCGCATTGGGCCTCACAGTAAACATCGACAAGCTATGTCTGCATGAATTATTATAAGGGTGGGGGGGATGGTGGTCATCAACTAAAGGTAAGACGATCCATCATCATCTATGATGGATATATGCATCAAAGCTAGATACTGTGTCACCTCACATAGAAGTTGCAAAATAGATCTCATATTGAGTGCATCTTCCACTATGTTCCACTTCCTAGAAGTATAGACTATCTTGAAGTCATTGTCCTAGAGTAACTGTAACCGTATTTATTGAATCATTTTCGGGTCTATCTAGTAGAAGATATACTTGATAATATTGTTTTTGGAGTACACTATAAACCACTCACCCGTTATGGAGTGCCACCACATCTTTAAACAAAATATTGTTACTCCTAACTCCAAGTCATGGGTCATGTAGTTTTTCTCATGATTCCTCATATAACAAGACATGTAGGAGATCACTGATAGTTCCTGCATTAGGACACAAATAAATCTGGTCCCTAATGTGTCACAAAAAACAACAATCCCAATGCCATCCTCTAGTTTTCTCAAGATAGGTGAACAGTTTCATCTCCCCCTCAGCTCCTGGTAGCTCTAATAGAACTTATCATTCTACACAATAGTCTATCCCTTCCATTTCAAAGCTAATAATGGTGTTGATACCCTATAAAAGTATGGCACAAACCTCTAGTAGTATCTGACCATCCCCAAGAAACTCTTCACCTCACTCATGCTTCTGGGTGGGTCCATAATAAGCACAACCTCTATCTTCTCCAGATCCACTTCAACTCCAGCCATCGAGATGACGTTTCCCAGAACGTGGACCTCCCAAATCTAGAACTGGCACATTGAGAGATTCTTATATAGAAGGTTCTCTTGAAATGTATTCAAGACTACCCATAGTTGTTTAGCATGCTACTCCTTTAAAACTGAGTACTCCAAGATTTCATCAATGAAGACCCTGAAGAATTGGTCAAGGTAAGGATGGATGATCATGTTCATTATTCCCGTGAACACTACTAGGGAATTAGACATTCCAATGGGAATCACTAGGAACTCATAGTGGCCATACTGACACCTGAACGGCATCTTCAATACATCCTCATCTCATACCTAAAGATAGTAATATCCTGATCTGAGGTCTATCTTTGAGAACCACCACACTCCTTTCTGCTGGTCGAAGAGGTTATTAATTTTTAGTAGTAGAAATATGTTCATTATGACCATCTGGTTCACGTGTTGATAGGCTATGCATATCCTCAAGATTCTGTATAACTTCTTGTAAAACATCATTGGGTCTTTACATGGTGAAAATCATGGCCTTACGAACACCTTCTCAAGCAAGTCCCTCAGCTAGAAACTCAACTCGCGTTGTTCTACAGGAGGCATCTGATGTTACAGTGTGGATTTCAGTGACATCTCAGGTTACATGTTGATGGAGAAGTCTACCCCCCCTATGAGGATGTAGTCCTATAATGTCCTCATAAATGAGGCCTTCATACTCATCCGAAACTATTATAAATCATGGACTACTCTCATCCATTGTACTACGGATAAGGCTAGCCAACTCGTGAATGATCGTCTGCACCCTCCATCAAGAAAGTTTGTGATCTGCTGCAAGAGTTCCATTATCACTGGTGAAGAAAAATCTAATCCCATCCTCACAGAAACACAACACTATACACCTAAGATAATCAATCTTATCATAAAATGTGGATAACCAGTCCATGCCTTGTATGACATCGCAAGGCCTCGATGTTGCTTCTAGGAAATCCCAGCCAAAGCTCTCACATCCAAGAGTAAGTTTACAGTACCGGAACTAGTGTGTAATAATCAAATCCCCTATTGTAGGAGTAATTAATCATAATGATTGATCCAACATCTCCCATGGAATCTCTGATCCCCTAAACGAGGTTTGTAGTATTGAAAGAGTCACATGCACCTATGTCTAGAAGAACTACATCTAAGGATAAGAATTCACATATTGTATCTATAATTATCACAGGTGCACAGTGGACATAGGAGTCCACCACTAGAAGATGAGATCACCCCTATCTACCTACTCCTTAAGGTTTTGGTGGACCACTTGGGGGTGGTGGTGGTAGTACATGAAACCTTCGCCCACCGCCAGCTACTCAGCTCGCTCCCCTAACTTTTCTGCCACCCTCCAGACATCCTCACTCAAACCCCTACCTATTTCTATGTGGTCCCTTGATTTTCCACTAATCATCTGTGCGACAGGTCAGGCTATCACGAGCCATGTGTCCCTGCCCTCCACACATGAAACACAACCTAGCTTCCAACTAACACCCTCTCCTCTAGGATCCCCACACTAGTGACCTTGAGTCTTGGGGTTATACCCTGGAAGATCTGACCTATTTTGGTCCTTACGTCTCCTTCTTGCATCTCACCACATAAGACTCAACTACCTGATGTCTAATGGTGGCTCCAGCTATCAGCGCCTGCTCTTTTAGAATGATCTCTACAATAAGGGCTCTCTCTGGCACCATTTCCTATGTAGGGATATTGAGAGACACCATAGATGCCCTGATCTCATTTTAAAGTCACTTCTCAATGGTCTAGGATCTAATAAAAGGGTCCTACACCATATCCATGGATTAGTGGTAGAGGTGTATAAACCTTGAAAAGTACACATCCATTGACATGATGACCTGCTGAAGGTGAACCATCTATTGTATGAACAATCAGCACAAGTTCGTAGGGAAGAACTCCACACAGAAAATCAACTTCATGTCCACCAATGGGAGGGTCACCTCATAATTATTTTGAATCAAAATTCTCCACCATCTCAAGGTCAATCCCTGAAGAAGGCTCATAGCTAATATCTTAATACATTCCAGTTTAATCCTCAATAAGAGGAAGGACCACTTCACTGTAACACCCTGAGATTTTATGAAAAATATTCTATTAATTTCATTAAATGTCTTGTGTTGTATGCTACACCAAGATTACCTTGCGCTAAACGCAACACTGTATTAGCTTGCAGTATACGCAACACTATTCTTGGATCGTGTTACACACAATTTTGATAATAGTTATTCTACGCAACATTGAGTATATATATATATATATTCAATGTATAAATGAAATATAGTTGGATTCTGTTATACGAAACAACGATGGTTTTTTTCACAACACGCAACCCTGACTTGGCTTGCATTACACGCAATTGCGACCTTCCTCGATAGCGTGTGTTGTACGCAATACCAGGTTTTAATAAATAACAATATATTATTATAATATTATCATGAACTAGCCGTTATGAATAGTATTAACTAAATATTGAATTTTAATACATTATTATTCATATTAAAAATTTTCTAGAACATGGTATAAGAACAAAATAAATTTTTCGGGTAAAATAAGTATTTTTCAAAAAATGCAGTTTTGCCGCCTTTTGATGGCGCACCAACTTTAAATCTAGATTTTGACATGTTTATAAGTTCAATTTGAAAAAATAAAATTCTTCTTTTGAATAAGTATATAAAAATTTACATTAGAAAAAGTTTTGATATTTTTCCGATAACTTTCATATTTTAATGAATAGTAAAAACACGCTATATTGTAATTAAAAACAACTTTCTTCATCGTAATATCTTATGTGGTGAAATTATAATATTGAATTGTTTTAAACTATAAATAGAATATATTTTTCTCATTTAATATAATGTATGTCATTAGCATTGATTTTACCTTGAATTCGTAGGTTAAATCGATTCAATCTTTTGCAATGTTTTAAAGAAAAACCTGTTTTCTTTCGACAACGAGATTAATTTTAATTTAATTTCTGAAAATTATTTGTATTGAATTTGGAAAAATGGATTCTATATTTGGAATCAGTGGATCCAAATTATGTTAATAAGAAACTTTTTATTTTTGGGAATTATGAATAGTAACTACGGTAAATTTTATTTACCATAGTTAAAGGTAAATCGGGTAATTGAGGGTAAATATAATATTTTAAAATTACCCTAACAAATTTAAAAATCCTATTGGATGACTAAAAGTCGACCCATATCACCTAAGGGTCGGATTAGATTCATTTAATTAAATTTGGTCAATGAAAATAATTTAATTATTATTAAAACCAAAGAATCTGACAACATGTCACTTTCTTCAATCTTATAAGTATAATAATTTTAATCTAGTGATAATCTTCATGAATAGTCTCCAGAAAGATAAAAAAATTATCTACATCATAGTAATTTATTTATTATTTTTAGGGATTAAATAATTATCATTTATTATGACACAAAGATGATGCAGTAATTGTCTTATTACTGAAATATTGACATAATTGATGTTATAAATGCCCAAATAAATGTAATTTGAGACTTTTTAGGACTTAAATTAATTTTATAGGTTAATATGACATTTTATTGTTGATATAAGTAACTTGGTTCGAACTTATCATTCTGTTATGAATTTCATAAAAATCATGTACCAAATAGTGTCAAAATTGACATAAATTAGTTTTTAAAACAAATATCATAATATTAATTGTTATTTTATTCCTAAAAATCTAAGGTTCAGACAAATTACTTAGATAAGGTTATATATATTAATAATAAACAACTTGGGGTTCTTTTTGCTTGATATAGTAAGTTTATTAACCATATAGTGTAAGAAAACAAAAAGACACGGTAAAAGTTAAATTATTTAACTTAGAGTTAAATATAATTGATAAGGTTAAAATAATAACCTAAACTTGTCTAAATCCTATTGGATGAGAGGATTTCGACCCATCCCCACTTTATCTTCGAAATAAGACCCTTTGGAACCATTATAAACCTAATTTTACCTTAATATATAATAATATTTTGAGATTTTCCTAAGGTGCCCCTCTCCTCCCTTATAAAAGGGCACTTCCTCCCTCTCCTCCTCACACCAATTTTATCATTCAAGCTCATCCAAACCCTGCCAAAATCTCTTCTCCACTTCCATAGTATCATCCTATAGGTCCTGGTCTTATTCAAATACCATCCTTAGTTCTTTAAGTGGAGGTTAAGAAAAGGCGCGTCAAAAAGAGGTAATATCCATTACCGATCTTTTTCAATTTTTTTCTTCTTCAACTTCATCATCGGTTGTTTCATGATAAAGTAATAACTTCATTATTTCTTATATACTGATATGTTATTATAAATATGAAACAACTCTAATTAACCTTATATCCATCCTACGAAAAAATGAAATCACCGCGCGTGCGTACGTACGGAATACTGTCTCCACGCCGTGGTGTAATCTATTTTCCGCCACCACCTTAATTGGATGGGTATAATGGTGTAATGAGTAACTATATATTATTATTATAAATTTATATTTATACTGAAATAGTATACACACACTTCAACAGAATTCCATGACCATGGGAATGATATCATCGCTCGTGCGTATGTACGGACTACCGTCTCCACGACGCGATGAGATTCGTTATCCATGTTAACCATTCCAGAATGATTATAAAGTATATATAATGAATAATAATGAAATATATGACATTTTAAATCTACTGGATTTATGTATATATATATTTATTTCATCTACTTACTTCCATTCAAGACAATAAGGAAAGGAAAACAGCGTAATGCGTACGTACGGACTATCGTCTCCATGAACAGTGTGTTTCATTTCATTTATCTATCTATTATAATATATATATATTTTCTGAATATATATGATATATAAATCATGTTTTATATTCTGGAAGTATGTAAATCATAATATAAGTAATAATAATGTCAAAAACAACAAGTCCAAACACCTACGATTAATGAAACGATTTTACCCAAAACGCTTCTTTAACATGGAATTTACAAAAGAACGGGTAATATAAAGTCATAAGTGAACCATATATGATATCATAAGAATGAATATGATTATTTAATAAGATAATGACAGTATTTAAATAATTATACATGAGGTTTGGATACGTACAAAGCATATCGGACATAAGGTAAGGGGAAATATCACAATCTCATTTTTATCCGAGATTGTTTATACTTTGGTATTTACTGGGGTGTATTTTATCATCCACATCCATGTCACATCAATATGAAATATTATTTACATCAACATACAATTGTTTAAAACCTATTTTACCCATTGGTGAGTTTTTATTAAAATATATGAAAGGAATCTTTTTTCATTTTTCATATGAGTTACTTTTTGACTTTTCTGACAAAAGTACGAGAAGAATGTTTTTTTAACTTATACGGAATGAATGGATTTTTAAAACATTATTTACAAGAAGCTTCCTTTACAAGTTTTCATGTTTATTTTTAATCAAATTATTTTAGTTTAATGTTGTATTACATGTTAAGAAAGGAAAAATGTTTTTGAAGAAGAAAGGATATTTTCCTCAAGAATGGAGTTCAGGTGTTTTATCAAACTTATTTTACATTTAAGATAATAAGGTGTTCTGTTTTTATCCCTATTATTACATTGATTTGATTATGTTGTGATGGAATTATTTTTATGAATTCCTTTATCTTATATGAATTTTTTTATGATGTCATGATGTTTAAGATTCCCATTTGTATTACATGGGTTATGCAATGATGTATGATTTATGATTTTGTGGGACACATAAGAATGGTATCATTATGAGATGGGTGGGACCTATATCTCCATCCAATGAATTGGGTAAAGATTTTATATCTCATGAGATAGACATGGTTGGAATGGTAGGTTATACCAGTTTAGTGAAACAGGACTAAAACGAGGGTGACTCGGTTCAGAAATGGACTTTGTCCACTAAGATAGTCTTGGCAATGAATTTTCACTAATTAGATATGATTCTCTATGATTATCTGTGTATGCCACAAAGTTTCATGTTTTATGTTATTATTATTGGGATTTCATTTCACTACTATGATTTATCCCATGTTATGAAATTATGCTCTCTTTTGCAGGTTAAGATTTCCAAAATGTTATGTTCTTATGAATATGATGTGATTGATATTTCTTTTGTTTACCCTTAATGAGCATTTGAGATCACCCTTTTATGTTTTCTTTTCCCCATGATATAAAGAAAGGTTTTAGGTAAGAAAAAAAAGGAAGATATTAATGGGAGATGTTGAAGATCTTTTACCATGATTAGAAGATTATATTCCGAGTTTCCAAAGACACTAAACTATTACGATCCTTGTGTGTGTTTTTGTTATGTACTAAGTATTCCGCAAAATTAATGTAATGTCCATGTACATCAAGCTTCGATTCTCTATAGTTGGTATCAAAGGAAAGGTTTAGTCAACCTTTGGAAACTAGGATGCGAGAACTTTAGTGAGATCCCTAGAGATATTTCTAAGGTATGCCTAGGGATGTACTTAAGGTTAAGTATAAGTATAGGTTATATTCCAAGAATTGTGCTAACGATCTTATAATTAAACCTAAGATGTAAGATATTGAAGGTACTCCCCCTTTATTATGTTGTCTTCCCGAGCATGATTTTTGCCTCACACACTATTCTTTTTGGGTTTTAGACGATGGCTGGAACCCGAAGGAACCATGTTGATCACTATAATGGACAATGCAATGATTGTCCTCCTGAACAAACAAGTGTTATGGGAGATGGAGTGAAAAGTCTTACTGCTATACTTACACAAGCTATGAATCATTCTGGACTTCCAAACGAGCAAAGGAAGGAGAAAATTTATGTTGAATCCTTCATGAGATAGTGTCCACCTTCATTCAGCGGGTCTAATGATCCATTAGTTGCTGAACAATGGATTAGTACTACTGAAAAGATATTTTCAGTTCTTCAATGTTCTGATAATGATAAAGTCATCTTAGAAGTGTATCGTTTCGAAGGTGATGCTGATCAGTGGTGGAATCTTATTAAGAATACGAGGCAAAGGGATGAAATTGAGTCCATGGAATGGGACGAGTTCAAGAACATATTTTTCAATAAGTACTTCCCTCGTATTCTCCAAACAAAGATGGAGAAAGAGTTTCTTGAACTAAAGCAAATGGATGATGAATCTGTTGGTACCTATGAAGCAAATTTTACAAGACTTGCAAGGTATGTATCTGGCATTATCATCCAACTTGAAAGTAAAGTTGATCTATTTTTCAGTTGCTTAAAACCAAGTCTTCGAAGGGAATTAGCTATAAGAGACTTCAGTAGCTATGAAAAAATTGTGTGTTGTGCTATCAAGGTAGAAATGGAAGTTGGTGTTACATATCCATCTCATGGTTTTGACAAGAAACGAAAGATGGAGTTCAAGGAGAAATCTCTGAATAATGGTGAAAAGAAGATGAATGTTTCCTTATGCTCAAAGTGTGGAAAGAAGCATGGTGGAGATTGTCTTAAAGGGACAAGTAAATGCTTCAAATGTGGAAAGGAAGGTCATCGGGCATTTGAATGCCGCAATGATGGGAAGAAGATGTCTAATGATGCAAACAAAGGAAGGGATACACAGAATGAACCTACTACACTTCAATGCTTCAAGTGCAAGGAAATGGGGCATTATGCTAATAAATGCCCTAATCCAAGGGTTAGTGATGATCGACATGAGCAACCGCTTAAGGAAAAGAACAAAGGGAATTCACATGCGATCAATATTGGTGATATTGAATATGACAACGATGTGGTGGAATGATTAAGTGTTTATGTAATGGGATTCCAAAATAATGTTGTATCATGGAGTCTTGGAATATTTATGTATTGGTCTAATGTGGTATTCAATGTCATTGAGATATTTTTGGAAATAAGATGATATGCGCATAATGAAGGGAAAACGAGAAAATGAAATGATTAACAGTATTCATGAGCTCATGATTGATATAAGGACTAAATGATATCATGGTTTGAGTATATAGAATTTTGAGAATTTTGGTTTGTGGAAAGAGTTAACTTTTGATAGCACTCATGTTTTCACTAAGATTCGATGGGTATTCATTTTATGGTATTCACATGACTGGAATGTGACGAACAAGATATATGAGGGATAAATGATGGAATTCACATGATCATTTTTTTATATTATAAGCTTGGACCGAAATATTTTAGATAAGCCTAAGGATTGGAATGGATTATGTTGGACATAAGTTAAGGATAGAACCTTTTTTCGATATTATTGATGGGATGATATAGTAATGTATTTTTAGAAAAAGGAAAACCTGCAGGAAGGGTGATAGCCCATCGCGTCGGACAAGGCCGTGGGAATCGAACCCACAACCGAAGTGTGACTGGCCTTTATCACCTACCAATGGCCTATAGGAAGTCCCTGGTTAGTATAAACTAGTTTTATTTTATTAAGCAGTATGATATATGAAGTATAAGTTCATTTTTGGAACCATATACGATTAATCTAACCATAAGATGGACTTATAACTTTTGCTAACCTTTTGTTTGAAAGAGATGGAATGACCCATCATTCTATCTCATGATCTGCTAACACATCACGAATAACAAATTCAACTTCATTTCTTTAAGGGATGATGTGTAAATTGTTCAATTCACGAACAATAGTGAGATTGTTCCAAAATCATGTTGGTATTTCATTTAATTCATCAAATTTAGGGAAATGATCTTGAAAACCAAAAATGTTTTCCTAGTGATCTTATATCTGATGAATCAGATGGTACCTTAGATCGTCATAAATTTATGGCTTTGTGATTGCTGGCATTTTCATAGCCATGTTCTCTACCACCCTCCATCGTAACATGATGGTTAGATTTTTCATCCATATCCATATTTTCACCTATGTTCTCCTACGTGGAAACCCAGTGATGAGTTAATTTGGGTAACCGTTACATTTCATACTTTAATTTTTAAAGCCATGTTTTGGTATTCCTTTTTACGATGTGTGTTTCTATTAAATATACTTTCGAGTAGTAAACCATTTATAACCCCGACGAATTTCGAGAGAAAAATTCATTTTAAGGGGGTAGAATGTAACACCCCGAGATTTTATGAAAAATATTCTTTTAATTTCATTAAACGTTATGTGTTGTATGCTACACCAATATTACCTTGCTCTATACGCAACACCGTATTAGCTTGCAGTATACGCAACACTATTCTTGGATCGTGTTACACACAATTTTGATAATAGTTATTCTATGCAACATTGAGTATATATATATATATATATATTCAATGTATAAATGAAATATGGTTGGATTCTGTCATACGAAACAACGAAGCATTCTTTCACAACACGCAACCCTGACTTGGCTTGCATTACACACAATCGCGACCTTCCTCGATAGCATGTGTTGTACGCAATACCGGGTTTTAATAAACAATGATATATTATTATAATATTGTCATTAACTAGCCGTTATGAATAGTATTAACTAAATTTTTAATTTTATAACATTATTATTCATCTTACACATTTTCTAGAACATGGTATAAGAACAAAATAAATTTTTCGGGTAAAATAAGTATTTTTAAAAAAATGCAGTTTTTCCGCCTTTTGATGGCGCACCCACTTTAAATATAGTTTTTGACATGTTTATAAGTTCAATTTGATGAAATAAAATTCTTCTTTTGAATCAGGATATAAAAATTTACATTAGATAAAGTTTTGATATTTTTCCGATAACTTTCATATTTTAATGAATAGTAAAAACATGCTATATTTTAATTAAAAACAACTTTCTTCATCGTAATATCTTATGTGGTTAAACTATAATATCGAATGGTTTTAAAGTATAAACAGAATATATTTTTACCATTTAATATAATGTATGTCATTAGCATTGATTTTACCTTGAATTCGTAGGTTAAATCAATTCAATCTTTTGCAATGTTTTAAAGAAAAACCCATTTTCTTTCGACAACCTGATTAATTTTAATTTAATTTCTGAAACTTTTGTGTATTGAATTTGGAAAAAGTGATTCCATATTTGGAATCAGTGGATCCAAATTACGTTAGTAAGCTACTTTATATTTTTGGGAATTATGAATAGTAATTACGATAAATTTTATTTACCATAGTTAAAGGTAAATCGGGAAATTAAGGGTAAATATAATATTTTAAAATTACCCTAACAAATTTAAAAATCCTATTGGGTGACTAAAAGTCGACCCATATCACCTAAGGGTCGGATTAGATTCATTTAATTAAATTTTGTCAATGAAAATAATTTAATTATTATTAAAACCAAAGAATGTGACAACATGTCACTTTCTTAAATCTTATATGTATAATAATTTGAATCTACTGATAAACTTCATGAATAGTATCCAAGAAGATAATACAATTATATAAATCATTGGAATTTATTTAGAATTTTTAGGGATTAAATAATTAACATTTATTATGACACAAAGATGATGCAGTAATTGTCTTATTAATGAGATATTGACATAATGGATGTTATAAATGCCCAAATATATGTAATTTGAGACTTTTAATGACATACATTAATTTTATAGGTTAATATGACATGTTATTGTTGATATAAGTAACTTGTATCAAACTTATCATTCTGTTATGAATTTCATAAAAATCATGTACCGAATAGTGTCAAAATTGACATAAATTAGTTTTTAAAACAAATATCATATTATTAATTGTTATTTTATTCCTAAAAATCTATGGTTCTGCAAAATGACTTATATAAGGTTATATATATTAATAATAAACAACTTGGGGTTATTTTGGCTTGATATAGTAAGTTTATTAACCATATAGTGTAAGAAAACAAAAAGACACGGTAAAAGTTAAATTATTTAACTTAGAGTTAAATCTAATTGATAAGGTTAAAATAATAACCTAAACTTGTCTAAATCCTATTGGATGAGAGTATTTCGACCCATCCCCACTTTAGCTTCGACATAAGACCCTTTGGAACCATTATAAACCGAATTTGACCTTAATATAAAATAATATTTTGAGATTTTCCTAAGGTTCCCCTCTCCTTCCTTATAAAAGGGCACCTCCTCCCACTCCTCCTCACACCAATTTGAGAATTCAAGCTCGGCCAACCCCTGCCAAAATCTCTTCTCCACTTTCCTAGTAACATCCTATAGGTCCTGGTCTTATTCAAAGACCATCCTTAGTTCTTTAAGTGGAGGTTAAGAAAAGGCGCGTCAAAAGAGGTAATATCCATTACCGATCTTTTTCAATTTCATTCCTCTTCAACTTATTCTTCAGTTGTTTAATGATAATGTAATAACATAAGTATTTCTTATATACTGATATGTTATTATAAATATGAAAAAACTCTAATTAACCTTCTATCCATCCTACGGAAAAAGGAAATCACCGCGCGTGCGTACGTACGGAATATCGTCTCCACGTCGTGCTGTAATCTATTTTCCGCCACCACCTTAATTGGATGGGTATAATGGTGTAATGAGTAACTATATATGATTATTATAAAGTGATATTGATACTGAAATAGTATACATACACTTCAACACAATTCCATGACCATGGGAATGATATCATCGCTCGTGTGTACGTACGGACTACCGTCTCCACGACGCGATGAGATTCATTATCCATGTTAACCATTCCAGAATGATTATAAAGTATATATAATGAATAATAATAAAATATATGACATGGTAAATCTACTGGATTTATGTATATATATATTTATGTCATCTACTTACTTCCATTCAAGACAATAAAGAAAGGAAAACAACGTTCATGCGTACGTACGGACTACCGTCTCCATGAACGGTGTGTTTCATTTCATTTATCTATCTATTATATATATATATATACTGAATATATATGATATATAAAACATGTTTTATATTATGGATGTAAGTAAATCATGATATAATTAATAATAATGTCAAGAACAACAAGTCCAAAAACCTATGATAAATGAAACGATTTTACCCAAAATGCTTCTTTAACATGGAATTTACAAACGAACGGGTAATATAAAGTCATAAGTGAACCATATATGATATCATAACAATGAATATGATTCTGTAATAAGTTAATGACATTATTTAAATCATTATACAGGTGGTTCGGATATGTACAAAGCATATCAGACATATGGTAAGGGGAAATATCACAATCTCATTTTTATCCGAGATTGTTTATACTTTGGTATTTACTGGGGTGTATTTTATCATCCTCATCCATGTCACCTCAATATGTAATATTATTTCCTTCCACCTACAATTGTTTAAAACCTATTTTACCCTTTGATGAGTTTTTAGTAAAAGATATTAAAGGAATCTTTTGTCGTTTTTCGTACGAGTTACTTTTTGACTTTACCGACAAATGTACGAGAAGAATGTTTTTTAACGTATACGGCATGAATGGATTTTTAAAACATTATTTCCAAGAATCATCCTTTACTAGTTTTCAAGTTTATTTTTAGTCAACTTATTTTAGTTTAAAGTTGTATGACATGTTAAGAAAGGAAAAATGTTTTTGATGAAGAAAGGATATTTTCCTCAAGAATGGAGTTCAAGTGTTTTATCAAAATTATTTTCCATCTAAGATAATAAAGGGTTCTGTTTTTATCCCTATTATTACATTTATTTGATTATGTTGTGATGGAATTATTTTTATGAATTCCTTTATCTTATATGAATTGTTTTATGATGTCATGATGTTTATGATTCCCATTTGTATTACATGGGTTATGCAATGATGTATAATTTATGATTATGTGGCACACATAAGAATGGTATCATTATGAGATGGGTGGGACCTATATCTCTCTCCAATTCATTGGGTGAAGGTTTTATATCTCATGAGATAGACATGGCTGGAATGGTAGGTTATACCGGTTCAGTGAAATAGGACTGAAACGAGGGTGACTCGGTTCAGAAATGGACTTTGTCCACTAAGATAGTCTTGGAAATGAGTCTGGACTAATAAGATATGATTCTCTATGATTATGTGTGTATGCCACAAAGTTTCATGTTTTCTGTTATGATTATTGGGATTTCATTTCACTACTATTATTTATCCCATGTTATGAAATTATGCTCTCTTTGGCAAGTTAATATTTCCAAAATGTTGTCTTATTATGAATATGATGTGATTGATATTTCTTTTGTTTACCTTGACTGAGAATTTGAGCTCACCCTTTTATGTTTTCTTTTCCCAAGGATATAAAGAAAGGTTTTAGGTAAGAAAAAAAAATGAAGATCATTATGGGAGATGTTGAAGATCATTTAATACGATTAGAAGATTATATTCCGAGTTTCCAAAGACTCTAAACTATTACGATCCTTGTGTGTGTTTTTGTTATGTACTATGTATTCTGAAAAATTAATGTAATGTCCATGTACGTCAAGCTTCGGGTCTCTACATTCACCACCTCCATCCAGTCCCCACCGGCCTGAGATTTTATCTCTCCTCTAAACTGGGGATGTCTCTATATCTAAAACTTGTGCAAGGAAATGGTTCTGCGTGTGTCCTCTACTAGTAACTCTGGTAGTAATTAGTGATCAATGGGTGGTGGTATCACCATATCACCACCCGACGGGGCCATCTCTAGCACTGTTCTTTGAACTAACACCTCGTTTCATAGCAGGATGTCCTCACGGTCACATAATGGAATCTTAAATGGATGTCTGTGTGGAGGTAGAAAAATATTGATCAGGATGTACCACATTCAGTATATTATAGGTGGTGAGATTACTCTAATTAATGATCAACATGAGGAAACACTCACTTCCTATATGATGCATCTATATTATGTTTTTAGGTACAAAGTTGAAAACAGAATTCAAGGCCCTAGTGTGTGGATACGTCAGCCACCACAAAAAAATTGGACACCCAAAATCTGAAATTAAAACCCAATACATCTAACATTATTTCACAAAATCAACATAATAAAAAACATTTTGGTAGAACTAACCACCTTTGATACCACCTTGACATGACTTTCCCCCAGGGCCTATGTCGTAACTCTCCTAGACCGCCTCCCAAAGGCCATGGGATGTCGACTAGCATAAAAGGCATCAACTTATAAATGGGAGGCATTTTCTTGAGTACATAGACACAAAAACACACACAGAAAACCATGTCCCATGAAAACTAGAAAATATAACTTGTATGATACTTAACAACCAATGAGTTTAAAAGTAAAGTTTGAAGTAAATGGGCCAGACTATGAACCCAAATGAAGATAACTGAAACAAGAGTAAGTACGGGAACGATGCAAAGATTTCAAGTAAAAACCCCAGCTAAATTTTAATTATAGAGCAGCTTCTGGATGCCATAGAAGTGCGTCATGCCTGGAAAATCTCATTAGGCACCACATAGTGTCGGTCTACCAAGTCCTCAACCAAGTCATTAATCGTTTGCACCAGAAACAACACATGCGGATGAAGCCCATGCATGGGTTAATAACAAAATACTATATAGGGACCCCAAACCAAAAAATAAATACCACAAAGAAATGTACTAGAAAATCACAAAGCATTATCATGATGGAATACAACTCACACTATGTATAATCTAGAGTTGAAATGTAAGACCATCAATCGTATCACTGAACACCTTGGGCACCTAGGGTACTCCTCCTTGATATGTACCATGGGTATGATAGGTAACACAATACTTCTCCTAACCATAGGCTTACGAGGTCAAACAAAATCGCTTCCCACTAGCCTTGGACGATTGTGGTACTCCTCCCTGAGAGAGTACCATGTGTATGTCGGGTTACACAGAGACAATCCACACCATTGGTCTGCCTGGTCACACAGAGCTACTTACCGCATTGGCCATCGTACTAATGTACTCTTTCCAAATGAGTAATATTGGTCTACCAGGTCACACATATATACTCCCCATAGTTGGCCTAGGAGGTCACATAGAGCCACATCCCATTGGTCTATTTTAGTTGATCCACATATGGATTTTTCTTACCAGTATTCTAGTCTCAGTCAGTCGTAGGATCTCCATACATAGGGGGATTGATTCTAGGATAAACTTTTGTCAATCCTTTCATCATATTCCACCATCCGTAAAATCCCCTATAGAGTATTAGTAAATATATTCCTCACCTCAAGGATTCCAATGTTGCAAATTTCTCATCAATTGGATACGCAGTTTGAGAGATATTGGCATTTCAGTATACATGGGTCGGATGTGTTCGGGCCCGGTATGACCCGATTGGACCAACCTGACCAACCCAGTCTGGGGGCCCCACATGCTCGGGTTTGGTTAAGCTGACCCGACCTGACCCATTTTGGGTCAGAGCTTCCATGGTCCTGTCTAGCCAGCGGGCAAAGCCCATTCGGCCTTGTTGTGCCCGGCCTGGTTCGACCAGTGGTCAAACCTACTGGGTCACCCAACGACCCAATCTCAACCGGACCGGCATGAAACCGAAGGGCCGATTTGTTCATAGCCAAGTCCACTCAACTTCACAGTGTTATATCCTAGACCTGGCTTGTAGATTTGTGCCAGCATTAATTTCTCTCTTGTCAGTGTAGCGGCCAGTCTTGTGTGCCCGGGTTCGTCCCACAACCGGTGGGCCGACCTCCATCAACTTGGATGCAAAATGGCATCCTATTTGGTGTGTTGTGGCCAGCTATACTGGCTGTGTTTTGGTCCCTGCACATCGTCACTAAACTGTATACCAGCGGAGAACCAAAACCCGTGCGGCACGACCCTCCCACTAATGTGGGCCACCCAACAATGCGGCCGATGGGCGACATCCCTAATCCACTATTAACCGGCCAGAGCTGCCTCTGTCAGCACGCCATTGTAGCATGCTGCCACCCACCCAAGGCTTCCACCGTCACATTCCAATGATCATCAGGTCTACTCTGGTGGCCCGTTCTCCATTTCTTCTAGGCCTCCATCCACCGTAGGGTTCTGCCATCCCATCTATGGCCTCAAAAACTTCTTTCCTACATTTTGAAGGCTCATCCATGAAGAATGCATAAGGCAGAGGGGCTCAAGAATTGTTTGTCTAGGCTCACACCCTCCTCATTAGAGTTCAATCATGGGGAGGTTTAGAGAGGAAGTTCTATCAAAAAAATTAATTAATCTTGATGCAAGAATCCAAATAAAATGGCACCCTTATGAAAGAATTAGCGATCTTCTGGTCAACCTATCCATGGTTTGATCCACATTCATCATTTTAGAATGAAAAAATGGGGTAAAGGAATTCAAATAAAAAACCCCTACATCTGATCGATTTCATCATTATAGTGATCCATCCATGGGGATCCAAGTTCTGTTGTTTGAATCCATTGGCCTCCTTCACACACTAGTCTCGTTCTTCGAGGTGTGTCTATGACACTAGTGATTTTCCAACATTATTCGTTTGAGAGAAAAAACATTCACCGTCTGTTATATAAATTCCACCTTCAGATTCTCTTACATGTTATTTCATTAGTAGAGAAATGTGTCGCAGTGTTTTTGTTACTCTATGTCACCACGTAGTTATTCTATTTAATTAATGAAACATCAAATCTATTTCACTTCAGTTAGAGAGATTCATTAATGTGGGTTGTCGTTGCCTCATCACCGCACCATAGTGTTGGTGTGCCACAACTCAATAGTTAGGAAAATTTAAAAAAAATAACATCTTTATTTATTTTATTTCTCTTCCGAAAAGTCCTAATATAATATTTTCTGGTCAACCCTCTTCATTCATAGTTATGCCCTTTCTAGGATAATGTTAATGATCTATGTTCAATGGTACCCTTGTATTTTGGATCTGATCTCCAGTCTAGAAATTAGAAAAACCCACTCGTACGTTTATTTAAATGAAATTAAAAAAAATATCAAAATTTTATTTTAGGCTCACCAAGTCTCAGAATCAGGTGTCATAAAAGCTTCTGGTCTCTAATAATCCATAACATTTAAAAACATACAAGGAATTTTTTGAACAAAAAAGTATGGATGTGATGAAATTATTATTGTTTACTTAATATGATTTGAAATATATATATTAAGATGAATTTAGTAATTAATATATTACTATATAAATTATCACGTGATTGAAAATTTCTTTAGATATTGTGTAATTAACATTATTTCAGTAGAATTTCCCTCTTTATTGAGGTAATTATATAATTATGTTAAACTAAATATTAAATTTTTTTATTTGAGGATGATAGGTTGAATTATCATATTGAATATATAATATTAAAACGTGCTTTTATATTGATTCATGTCATTTATAGAAATTTTTATCATATATTAGAGATTATATGACCATGTCATATATATTTTTGGTACGATACATCAATAATTATAGTTGTTATTTGGAGATAATTTTTAAATTTATCTTTGAATAATATCTGATAATATCATTCTAATAATTATGGGTAAATATTATTTAATTAAACATTAATTAAATATAGGTAATTTTTTTAGGAATGATTAATATTGAACATTGGGCATTACAGATTAATTTTGGATATTATTGTATTATGTCTTCGAATAAAGGTTTATTGATTTTGGGAATTGTCCAAACCTTTTATGAAATTAAATATTTTTGTATATGTATAAATATAAAATTATTGTATTTTTATCCTTTTTTATATGATCTGGTTTATGATTACTTTAGTGATTTAAAAAAAATCTTGTATACTAATAGTTTTTAGAAACATATGATATTATGGTGGGAATTTAGTTAATGATGGAATTATATATAAAAAGTAATTATACATATTCATGTTCATGGTATATCTTGTAAAGGAATGTCCGAAATCATAGAAAATGTTCTTAACACCAAAATTATAAACTAATAATTTCTTTTCCATTTAATTGATGACATTTTTCACACTATTTTTTTAGGGTTTTGTGGTCCTCAACATTCTAATGATCATTCACATTCTTATGATCACTATTATATATGACCATATCACTCACTCTCAATAATTATTTGGATATGTTTGTTTTCGTCCAAGTCTATATTATCTCATCATTCTAATGTTTTCTTATTTGGAAAATGATTTATTAGTTATTCTTGTTTCCCATCATTCATCCCATTATTATCATGAGTATGTTTTATTATCCATTTAAGATGTTTCATTTAAAACATGGTATTTTAAAACACAAAACTAGTCATTATAGAGCATAAGTTCAAAGTATGGTAATAAAATTTTTAACTGGGATAGAATTTACTATCTCGAGATTTGAAAATAATGACTATGTTTGATAGCGTACACAATATGAAACAATGAGCATACATGAATGATGAAATACAATTATTTAAATATGATAGTTATAACATTTCCATTAAATTGGTATATACAAATTATAGTAACTAAATTATAAAATATATATAATATTCATAAGGAAAAAACAATTAATTATTAATTTTTATAAAATAAGAACTCATTTTTGGTAAACTCGTTATATTCTTCACAAAAATGTTTCCTATCAAAATGATTTTTTTTTTAGTTTTTTGGAGAAAATATTATAACTAATTTCTATATAATTTATGAATTTTATTTCTTAAATTGGTTATAATGTTTTAAATAATCCTATCAAATTTATCTTATTGTTAAATGTTTTGATTTCTCTATTTTTTTAAATTAATATAGAGAAAAATAGATTATTATTAAAAACTATATTATCTTATAGATATTTACAATGAAAATTTATATATGGAATTATTAAATTTTAATATACCCCTTTGGATAAATGTATTCATATTATAGTATTTGGAATTAATTTGAAACTTGAGTTTAGTAGAATAGAATAAAATACTTAAAAAAGAAAACTCTCCTGAAAACTATTTTTCATCACATTTAATGATTTTATTTTTAAATTATATTCTACAACATCAATATATTTATTCAATAAAAATAGATTCTATATTCAACATCATTAAGAACTATATTGGTTAAAATATTCCCTTTTTATTTAGTATGAATTTTAATCATAGTAATTGTTTTTCCACGGTAAAGGTAATATAGGTTAGTTAAGCATAAAAATTATCTCACAATAAAGAGAAAGTAATCCAATAAAATCATTAATATTTTTGGAAGGGTATATTTCTTCCATAATCATCCAGAATAATTATAATTTACAAATGATTTTTATATTTTTATGATATCAGCCTTCATAGTATATTATGCATATAAAATTAAAATTATCACTCTCTCTTTTTTATTATAATTAATGTTTTGAACTAAAGATAAAAAAATGAATTTTAAAGAATTATATATAATAATTTTCAATATAATTTAGTTTTCTATATTAATTTTTTGAATTTATAATTTTTAGTGATGAAATAATGAATTTAAAAGTCTATAAAACACAGAAAGAGTTTTTATCCAGTTAATATGAAATTAAATTCAATGATTTTAATATTTTTAAAAGTAATATCATTGGAAATTTTTTTATTCTGAATAATTTTTATAAACAAAAATTCTCAATTATAAATTTTTTAATACATTTTATTCAAATTATATTTTTTTCTTGTAATTTAAATATGCTATTAAAATATTTTTTTCAAAATTTACTTGAATGGTATTTTTTAATAAATAATATTGTATTAAATGATTATAAGGCCTATAGATTATATTATTTATTCAATGGATTTTGGTATTGTTTTGAATGTAATTTATTATCTAATTATGATCCAATTGTTCATTTTCATTAATTATATGGACCCCTCTATAGTAAAATCTTTGTTAACTCAATAATTGTCCAAAAGAGTTAATACATGTCAAAAACATTATATGGGTAAAAATGTCCCAAAAAATAGAAAATGATTATTTTATTATTATATTTATAATAATAATATCATTATATTTTCATAATATACATTTTGATCTATTTGAAATTGAATGTTATTTTATTTTAATTTAATACAATAATAAATTTCAATAATAATCATCCACTCTTTTTTAAAAGGGAATATATTATCACATTGTATTCACCTATAAAAACCCACTTGGTTCTCCAAAAAACCACCTGAATAACTTCTTAGAATCCCTTAAAAGTTTTTAGATTAATTTTTTTGGAATAATGCAAATATTAGTGTTGTTAAGGCGCAAAAAAAGTGGTTGTTTGAATAAGATGTATATATTTTGAACAAATGTTTTAGTTTTATTCCCAATTATACACAATTTAAATACCATTAAAAATTTATAAAATAATAATAACCAATATATTACATATGAGTAGATTTTTATATGATAATGGTATAATATTTATCAATATAATCATCCATCAATTAGGAAATAGATCTGTCATTCTTATGTAAGGTGGACAACTGCAATACAAACCCATGAAATTAATTTTACAAAATTGAATTTAATATAAAGTAATAATTATATATATATATATATATATATGTGTTATATTGATAAATTTTTTAACATTATAAATTATTATATGTCATTTATTTTCTCACCTTTCCACTCACGAAAAAATGATAACACCATATGTGTGTACGTGTGGACTACTACCTCCATGTGGTGATGTGATTTTTTTCATTACAATATCACAGGAATGAAATATAAATTCTTATTTAAATAAAACATCAATAATTTATGATATAATTATAACATTACATAGGTAAAATAATACTTGAAAAATTTTAATAATTATTATTGAAAAATGGAAATTCTTCTCATGCATACATATATCCTACCATCTACATGATATTAACATAATTAATTATTTTATAACCATAATCCATAATGGTTTTAAATGGTTAAAAAACTATAATTTTTTTTGAAAAATTCCACAATTATTATTCTTAACGTAATAGATTACTGACCACTTTTACCATTATTAACCTATTGAATTCATTATCGACATATGTCTTGAATACAAAGGAAACTACTAATAAAATCATAACGTATTATGTTATATAACAAATAATAATAATATATAATATATGAAGGAATAATAATCATAGAAAAATATTCTTAAGTAAATAATATAATTTTTTTTTATTATGTATGATAATGTACTTGTGTGATGAGTTAGACTAAGTGTAAAGAAAATTCGTTAAAAAAATCATCTTTAAACATTCCCCTAACAAATCATTTCTTCCATTCCAATATTTTTTAAAAAAGTTATTAATATATTTTCATAGACATAGAATAATTATAATGTTTATTTTATGTCTCATATTACATTATTTTAATGGTTTTCATAAGGAATACTTTGAAAGACGTTTTCATTTTCTTTATAAAAATTAATGTAAATGTTCTACTTTAATGTATATGGCGATAATTAATTTTCCATCCTTCTAACCGTTATTTAATTTTTTTTATTTCAATACAATTTTATTTGAAGTGAAAACTCATTTATCTAAATATTGGGTATTTTATTTTTAAAAATCAGTTTTCATAAGAAATAGAATTTCAGTAAGAGAAATTATTTTTCAAAAGTGTTAAAAAAATTACTTTAAAATGTTTTTATACTGAAAAGGGGAATTCATAAATTTCATTATTCATAATATATAACATGAGAACTATTTTTTAGACTTAGTGAGGGAGATAATTCTTATATAGTGGATTAAGCTTCATAATATCTCATGATGATGGGTGATCCTAATACAGTTTATATGAAGGGTAATTACTATTTGAGCTCTCTAATTCCCAGGGTAATGTCCCTTTTCATCACGGAAAAAATGAGGGAGATAATTTTTTTTGTTTATCCTTGACATTTAACTAGGATAATATAATTTAATAAATGGGTTTAGTAAATGTTATGAACATGATTCTATATATTTTTAAAACATATTTCTATTTTCTACTATGAATTTTCATGTTTTCGTTAATAAAAATGTGTGTGTATATTATATATTATGGATTCTTTTCATATTCATAATGAATTTTTCAAAATGTTAATTATTATATGAGTTTTAATGTTTTTCAATGAAATACGTTTTTTCTTCATTTAGGCCCCTTATAGGGAATTTTATGCTCATCCAATAATTTTAAAAATATATTCTTTATGTTGAAGGATTTGTATGATTTTATTGTAGGTCATATTTAAAGTCATGAATATAATTAATGAAGATAAAATGTTTTTATTTGAAATATTTTATGTTGTGGAAAAATGGATACCAAGTTAATGTGTCCACTTTTAATGTTATTTTTTGAAAACGTTATGATCAAATTATTTAAAACTATAAACCTTAAAGATCCTCAAGAATTTTTTAAACTGGATTATTTAATAAAAATTTGTTGTTAAATAATGATTACAGATATGATTTTATTGTTTATGGTGGTTATGTACATCATATAATTAAAATAATTATTTTTTTTTCAAAGAAATATTACTAAGTAAATATTCAATATATAATATTATTTATTCCTAATGACTGTAGTGTTTATCATAGTAATAATAAAATGAATGTGTAAATGTTTATAGAGACCATGTCTATAAAAATTTGGATATTTTTCAATGTTGTGTAGGTTTCCATTATAGGGTATGAATGGGTTATGATAATAGTTTATGTGAAGTATTGAATTTGTTTTATGGAGTCTCGTATTTAAAGATAATATTTCATAAGAACAATATCATATGGAATATGATATTGGGAATCCCATGTGTGAATTTGTTTTAGAAATTTGATAATTTCTATGATTTAAGACTTTTATATCTAGTTTTATGATACATATGAGCATGTATAATATTTCCATACATATAATGTATTCAATGATGAAACAAATTACATTTAAATAATGGTGTACATTTTTTCAAGGAGAACATAAGATAATAAATTTATTTGAAGATTTTTATGGATATAAATATAATATCTGTCATTGTATGGTATTATAGTTTTTGAGAAGTCTAGCTATATAATATATTTAGGGTAAATATTGAAAACTAAAATAGAAATAATGTAGTCAATGCTACTATAATATTCTACCAATAATAATAGTCAAGATTATGAACATGAAAATGACCCATATTGAGATTAAAGGAATACTATTTGAGTAAGATTATAGATATTTAGTTTAGTTCCATTCCTACATTAATAGATTCCAAATCACTGTTAATTTCAGTGAAACATTTTAAAAAATAAAAATATTTCATTTTTTGGGAGGATATTTTGTGATATTTTATATCACATGATTAAAAAATAGATTCAAGTCCTCATGAAATCCAAAGTATTATTTTAAAATTATTCAAATGAGGTTTAATGTAGAGATTAAAATCATTATTCCAATCACTTATAAACATGGGATGAGATTTTTATTTCTACCAATTATTAGGATGTTCATAAAATTTTATTTGATAAAAAATTATTAAAGATATTTTATGAGAATATTTATTCCAAAAATAAGAATAAAATATAATTTTAATATTTTTAACCAATAAATTAAGAGTGTGAGATATATATAAGACATGTTACTCTCTATAAAAATGAAAAGGTAGAGTTATTGATCCTGTGATTCATCTATGGAAGAATTGGCCAGTTGTATGCGAGTACTCAAAGTTTTATAGAAAAACAGCTGCTTACCAAAATAATTGGAAGAGGAATTAAAAAGATACCATGAAATAATTAAACATACACATGAATTAAACTTGGTAGAATCAAGGAAGATACCTCCTCTACACCCCATTGGAAATAATACCATTAATCTAGGATTTGGGTGTATACGGGAAACTAGTTCACTCAATGGTATAAAATAGAGAATTTCATGCCAATATTTATGACGATTTCCTGACTATATTGACGTAATGTTTATATAATGACATATAAATGATTTTTTCATATGATTTAGGTTTATCATCAATATGTGGTGTAAACAAATCATAGTGAAAAAGTAGAACATGATTTTGGTGGATCATTCTTCTAAATTATATTTTTTCTTCATGTGGGACTATGGAATGAAAACAATAATTGAAATACATGTCCATTTCAATGTGATGATTCTTGTTTTTAGTAATTTTGTGATATGATGAAATAATATATGAATTTGGAAAATAATTAAACAAAAAATGATGTATCATTTTATGGAATTACCATGTTAATCTTTGGTGTCTTGATTTTTAAATTTCTACATCACATGAGGTTTGGATGTAATAAAATATTGAGGGGATCAAGACCATAACAAGTACAATGGATTGTGTTAAAATAATTTTAATTTCTAAATTATGAAAACTAATCTCCAAATGTGGTAAATACATCGGTGGTGATATCATGTTGGGAGATATCATTGTGATGATTTTCAACAGTGATAACCTTATATAAGTCATTTTACAATATGATACAAGCCTTATGTAGTGGAGGTTAGCCTATTATATATAATCCTATGATGTTGAGATAAATTATTTCCCTATTAATGGAAATATTTTGGATGGCATTTTAAAAATTAATACTTTAGATCTTCTAGAACAAGAGGTTATTATCATGTGATAGATGGTGAACCTCTTTACAAAGGTACCACATAAGTTTCATAAATTTTTGGGTAATGTGATTTTCATGAAGTTAATAATCATGTCCTCACTTATTAATAGAGTAAAAGAGAGTTTTTTATCTAATTATGGTTATTGAATTCATTGTATTATATTATAAATATTGTATGAGCCACTAGACCAGACACTAAAATGGGATTGTATCTTATAGTTTTTATGTGGAGTTATGATCCCTATAAAAAATTGTTAGCATACTATAAAGTATCCTCACACATGTAGATGAGTTATTCACATAGGGTTTATTGACATGTATCATGAAATCATTATCTTTGGTGAGTTATAACGAATAAGTTAATATTAGGGTTCATTTTACAATTCTTCACAAACCAGTCGGGGAAGTCCTTGTACTACTCACATTATGATCATACTTAGAAATTTATCATTCTTTATTCGAAGTTGAATAATTTTAAAATGGATTATTATGATGAGTATTGTTATATAACTCCGAGGTAGGTTTTGTAATGGGTTAGTATGGATATATTAATGATGGATGAACATTTTATAATAGTGAGATTGACCTTTTTAATTGAGAAACGAGCGTAGATATATGTTTAAAAGATAGTTTGTCTTTATGGTGTCCCAAAACGTTTCATAATAGCTATGAATTCAAAATTTGAATGTCTAATAATCATTGTATTAGAAGATTTTTTGGATACTCTAGTGATTTTTAGTATAACATACCTTATTTTAATACAAGGGTAGACTGATCATATTATTTACGTATTAGAAGAAATTTAATGTCCATGTGTCCTCAATAATAAAGGCTCTCGGGATAGTCATCTAATATTAAAACAAATTACTATAACAAAATTTATCATGAATCAATCCATATGATATATTTTGAGAACCTATATTGTATTTTTTTTAATCAAATATTTTTTTGTTAGAGTCAGAACTGTTTTTATATTTGGACTAGTTCTCAAAATTAAAATGTTAGATCATATATAGATATTTAATATCTATTTAGTTACTAATTAGTGTTATAATTGAACATATATAAAAAATTATATATACCTATATAGTTTGAAAAGGAGAACTAAGTATTCATTCAAGTTCCACATCTATTCAGAATAATATTTAAATAGCAGTTTATGTTTTTTGTTTCTGGTTTAAGGGAGTTATATGAGGATTTCAAGAGTATTAGTAATGTTCCATATCGATTAAAACTATCTTGTCGACAATGAGTGATGAAATATGTATTCCACATATCTCAACATCAAATATATGATTTCCATATTTAAAATTTACATAGTCTATATGATTTCAAGCTACTATAAAATTTCATATTTTATAAAAAAGATTTTTATAATTTTTTTTAGTTAAAATATTTTATGTTGAGAAAAAAAATTTATAGCATGTTTAGTGATATCACTAATGTATCTAGGAAGATACATGATAGCTAGTGTCAGATAAATAAATATAATAGTAAAAGATTTATTCTAATAATGATTGGTGACAGATCTTGACATTCTATGTCAATATGATGAGGATGTCAAAATTCTCCAATGCATTTTAAGTTATGGATTTGATTATTTTTTCTCCAAACCATGTTTTTATTGTTTTCAGCTATCTCGGAAGTCTTTAAAGTCCATGTATTAGGTTTTGGGGATGGGGAATAAGTGTTTTATTTCTACCTTGAAGATGAATATCCAATGTGTATATAACGGAATGCCTCTAGATATCCAACACCTATATCACAGTATATATCCCCTTATATTGGATGTTCATTGTGGGACCATTAGAACGATAGTATACAATTACTGTTATTATGGGGTTCACCAGAGTTCATGTGGTAGTGTTATATCCCCCACATTAATGTGGTATTTTAAGAATCTTGAAAATAGTGGTTTTTATTAAATATACTTCATATATTGATCTCTAGGAACCCAATTGGATCCCCCTATTTAATGGTGGTTCATTAATTTAACCTTTATTCCTCCCTAAATTAAGCTCCAAATAATAATCTATCTATCATGGTAGATTATCAATTCTTATTCTCTCAACCCAGATAGTTTTATTCTTATTTTATATGGTATTTGTTCCATAATTTATCAAAATTTCAAAATTTAATGTTTTTAGGTTATATAAAAACTTATTATTATGGTATAATTATCTAAAGATAATTTATAATAGATTTTTTATTGTGTCATGGTTAGTGATTCCTAATCGTTCTCATCAGTTTACACAAGAATCATGTGTTTCCTGATGCAAGGTCCTGAAAACTATATGTGTGATAGGTTTAAAACTGATCAATATTTTTTCCATGCTGTGTTTTGAGTATGTTAATGATACTTAGGTGTATGAGTAGCCCATTTCTTATTATGATTTATGTTATTCCCACTGATGGATAGGTTCATGAGATTATGATTGGTAGAAATTACACTAATATCCCAATAGGGTGTTTCATGAATTATATTATGATGTAAAGAAACTAATTAGTGAAAATAACCTTTTTATAAATGGGAATGTATACATATCATAAATATTAAATTGAAATTTCACATTAATAGTTTATTTATAGGCTCATTAGATTTTTTGACATGTATAATGGGGTGGGAATTTTACCACTATTAAATATATAGTATTAGGTAGACTCTATATTGTACTTTATTTATTATAAGTGTTTTGTGTCTCTGTACAAATGTAATATCGATTATGGAAGGAATTGGAAAATATAAGAATCATTGTTATATAATATTTTGAATCAATATATTTATATGGATGTACATAAAGTGGTTATAATAAAGGGGTCAAAATATAATGGTTTTAGATCATTATTGACATATTTCCTTCCATCCCATTATATATATATTATTATGGTTAGATCTTAGTATTCCATTCAGATGACATTATTATAGACATGGGAACCATATATGATTGTATTTATCTTCTAATGGGTATGGATTGAGGTGAATTGTAGATGAGATCATAAATAACATGGGGCTCCCCTTCCCATTGTAATAATATATTAATTAATGGGGGTTAAGATACCTATGTGGATAATATCATTATGGACATGGGTAATCAATTATCATTATATTAAGATTAATCAATTTTTTGGTTGTGGTGACTTAGTTATATGATTTTTATTGACATGGGGACATTTTTTCAAGATTTTTATATTATTTTGATCATATTTCATGGATTATTTTAGGTTGATATCATTGCAGTCATTATAATTCAATAAACCCCATCTATATTGTATTCTAGTTATATGTTCTGAAAAAATATAGAATTATATAATTTAGGTAACATCAGTCTTATGATGTCTTGTTTAGAACTAGTGGTTTTGCATTTTTGATTGTTCTTGTTTTTTTATAATTAGAAATCACTTCAAGCATGAACATATTTATTATTAATTTTTTTTTAGATACCATTATTGGGGAGAATACTTATTTTTAATCAAACATTACAAGGGAATATCAACTGTTATTAAAATTTAATTTCACATCACATAAAAACGACAAAGGGATCTATACTTTATTGGTAAGCTTTTTGGGATATATGGAAATGGTTGAAAAAATAATTGGTGTTTCATGCCTAATTTTATTTATTTCTAAAATTATATTTTATTTCTTTTGAATTTTTTTGTATAGTTGGACTTTTGTAAATACAACATGATACGTACGAATCATATGGAATTATAGTAGCCATTTTCTTAATAAAGTGTTCTATGATTTGTCCTCTTTATTACCCCATATTGGTAATATCGATACAATGATTTTAAATTGTGAAAACTTTTTATAATTATATCTTCTATTGTAACTTAATTTGTCTAATAAAAAGGGTATATTGGACCTATATTACTAATACATCCTTTCTTATAACTAGTAGCCTATAGTGTAGGGGGAGGCACATTTACAGTATTTAGCTAACTAATTAAAAATTGATAAGGGTGAACTAGACATGGACCCTAATTTTTTTGAAAGTGGGGAATAATTCCTAAGAAAAAATCATTTCAAATAAAAATGTTATATTTTTTATTGAAATTTTATTGTGTATCAATATATAATGAAGCTATATTCTATAATTTTCATTCATCTAATATTATCATAATAGGTTACTGATTGAAAAAATTTCTACATTTCTGTATTTAAATTATGTTAAGGATTCCAATAGTAAATATTTGGGAATTTATTATGGAAAACATTAATTTTTTTCCAACCCCCAACACATAATACTTACGTTACTAGGTATTGAGTTATCTATGTCATGATAATGTAGAACTTGTTGTGTGGGTATGTTTCTATGAATATAAATTTATCAAATAAATTGTAATATATAAAAATATGATAATAAAAACATTGATATAATAAGTAAATTTAAGAAATATATCAATACATTTTGTCACAGTGCTGAGGAGTATCATTTTGAGGGTTTCATGATATTTTTACCCAATAAAAAATGTAATAATGTAGTCTAAAGAGACAAATTTCATATGGGAAGTGATAAATTTTTCATCATTTATTTTCTATTATTAGAATATTCTAATAATTATTTTGGTTCTTTTGTGTATTTAAGATAAATTTAAAAATTGTTATACCAATATTAATGCAATGAAAATATGGAAATAGTATTTATACCATGATAATTAGTCTACTGACTTGAATATTAATTATCTAATAATATTTTCTAAAAATAAATACCATATGAAAAGAATAATACAAATAAAATACAAACATGTCAGTATTATGAGATGAAAAAAATGAAATCATGGTGAGTGAAATTAATTATTTTAATAAAGGATATGTGTTTTCAGAAATAAATAAATACAATGATATAAAAAAGATTACATTATTATAACAACTATCAATTGAGTGTGTAGAATTTTAGTAGTAAACTAAATAATTATTACGATCTCATATCAAGTGATCACACACAATTTTTCTAAATTGTTTAATATATGACATCAAATATGACTCTAATAACCAGGAGGGATAAGTAGGGATTATCATTGAAAAATATTACCGCAATCTCGAACAAAAAATTGATCGTAGTATTTTTAGTTTAAAAAAACTCTAAAAATAATTGTATTAATGAATAAAAATTTTGTGAAATAATAATCAGTATCACTAGAATTTCTCTATATTTCTAGAAACTATGTTATCAACCAACCATGTCAATGTAGATCCATATATCCATATTCATTCCTATTATATATTTTAACAATTTATAAAATACAATTCAAATAATGACTAAAACAATAATATCTTAGTCCTATCATTTGAAACATTTTTAGAAAATTTATTCAAGAATAATATGGAGACTATAGATCCACCTCTCTCATATATACATTCCAATATCCCATGGGGCATTAAAGTGTTTTTTTCTTCATCATAACTCTCAAATACTCAATAATAACATGAAATTTAAATTTAATAAAATTTATGATTTTCCACCTATTCAAAATCACTTCCATATAATCCTAAAAAATGAAACAATTATTCATTTACACTCCTTTTCAATCTCTAGGTAATCCACATATCCACCTCCAGTATGGGTTTTAACTCAAATACTTCCATCCAAAAACCTCAACCAAATATGAAATTACAAATTAACTCCTCATCAAGATAAAAAACATTCAAACCAACTATAAACATTAAATTATATATCACACATATAAAATGAGTTATTATTAATTGTATTTTTCTATTTGGAATGAATAATTAATGAATTACAAATGAATATGAATTTAAATCATAAAATGTAATGTGAAAAATTTATTTGATGAACAAATTCAATTGAGTATTCAAACAAATTAAATAAAATTGGTCATTAATTTACAAATATTTTCCCTTAACATCCCAATAATACTTCTTAGGACAATGTATAATAAAGAACAAATGAAACATAATAACCAAATGTAATTAATCAACAAAATTTTTTATTATTGATAATAAATTAAATACATGTAGATGAAAAACTCAACCGATAATGAAAACCATTAAAATACCTAATATATCATTAATTATCAAAATTATATTAAAATGACCAAAGTAATGATATATATATTTTCTATAAATAATGAAATAAATATAGAAGTATTAAATGAATGTAATGTGATGAAATTTTAATCTTGGTCATGTTTCTTATAATATTTTAACGAATATGACATTACTATGATAAAAATGGAACTTAGTCAATTGAAGAATTTGATAAATGCTAAAAACACATCTTTCATAAAATAAATTTAATAATTAAATTATTCAAAATTATAATGTATGTTATTTTGATATGTCCATGGAGGATAATTTTATTGATCTATTTCAAAATTCACATACATTGTCTGAGAGTAATGTTCCCATAAACATGGACCACCTGGTAGTTTTTGTAATGGGGGTATCACATGACCTCATGTTTTCCTCCCCATATACAAGAGATTTTTTTCATGTATCGAGGGTATATGATGGTAAAATGGAGAGGTTATACCCTCATTTTATAATAAAATGTTAGTATAAGATGTATTAATAAACATGATTAGATTAATAAAGATAATAAACATCATAAAAGGTGAAAATTTGCAACAATATCAATGTGGTATCAAAATGAGTCTATATACATTTCACTAAAGAGTTATATACAAAATTATCCATCATGGGTGGGTCCTATACACTAGTATAAAAAATGATAAAATAAAAAATTTGAAACTCCAAAAAACATGTCTTGAGTAATACCCTAGTTCCATATTCTATTATATAAAACTATTAACCAACAATCATCATTAATAGGTCAACATCATTTAACATATTTCTCAACCATGATGTTATCCCAGCTACCAATAGTGGACCAAGAAGTTAATTAATTTAATCGTTCATAATAAACCTCCATTGTATCTAATGCAGTTAATACCAATAATACATCATCATAATTATCCATGGATTTATGGTAGTTGTTCAATTGAATCCCACATCCATTATAAAAAACTAGATGATTCTTCAAGAATATATTAGCAGTAATAATAGTAGGACATTATTTCCTTGAAAGGATGTAGATATTTTATAGGTATGCCTCATGTTTTTCTCATCCTTCTATTATATAGGAATTAACATGACCATGGTGGTAGTTATCAGTTGGCCCATTTCAATAGAAGAGTTGGATTTTGATCTATAAAACCATTTGATTATAGATAGATAGTTTTTTCTGATTGATCTTTGATCTAGAAAAAATTTAATAAGGATGAAGGATGATATCATACTGTATCTTTTTTTCGTATTGTTATTGGATCTTTGTGTTTTTAGTTTTGGATTTTTGTTTCAAAAACTAAACATTTATTTTTGTCAGGGTGATTATGTACTTCTTGTTTCTTGAGTTCCTAGATCAATTAATATTTATATTCATTAATTACATTTTCATAATCTCAAAGTCAGAGGTGTAGAATGTTGAGTATCTTAGATATATTCTATACTTAATTCATCATTTACATCATTATATGATCTTTCATAATTGAAATATTTGGATACCTATGTTGAATTATATTGGGAAATTTTTTTCACAATAGGGAGTATTAATTGATCTATTGAATATTGAGGTTATTTTTTCAGGGTAATCAACCAATAATATTTCATAGGTTCATAGTTTTTTTGGTTTCATATATTTCTAATATAAAATTATATGATATTTCACTCATATTACATCCATATTTAGTTTAATGACCAATAAGTAATGGGATCTTATATGAACTGGTAGTTTTAAGAGGATTTTTATTACACAAAAGAGCATTAGATTATTTATCTCATATTTTAGTGTTAAAGGGAGGTAGTGGTGTTTGAGGGTTTTTAGGATGATTCCAACCTTGATGTAGGATGAATCTTTATATAAGATAGAGAGTATATCTAATGTGGGTCTATTTAGTTTCATACCCAAAATAATAACTACCCCACCCACAAACATGAGTTTATGGTTGTGGTGTTTTCTTTGACACTGTGTAAATATTAACTCATTAGATAAGGCCTTATAGTATTCATAGATCACATAATAATGATACATATTATCAATTTTCAAGAGATTAATCTATTTTATTAGAGGTGGATAAACTTTTTACTAGTAAATGATTATATAATATCCCATATCATGGTGAAATAGAATGAATTTCTTGATGCACTGAGTTAATAAACATTAGGATATGATATTAAGGTGTTTCAAAAAACTAAGAGATCGAAGATAGTGCTAACAGATATGAATTTGGAAAAAATGTAATATGAGGGTATAGGTTTATTTTGCTAGATTAAAGTGAAATCCTTTTTATAAAATTGAGTAAAGGATTGTTAGAGGGGAGACTAAGTGGTATTTGTGATGCAAAATCACATTTTTAACAATGATTCACTTGAGGGATGATCATATTACAATATATGTTAGATTTACATGTTAGGGAAAATAGTTTGTTTTACTAATAGGGTATGAGTTGATTTTTGATGCGTTTCTTCACTAAAATCATGGAATACCATACAATTATATCGAAAAACTATAGTGACCAAGTTATATTATTCTCTAGGTTTTGGGAAGATGCATTCATTAGTTGATTCCATATCTTGATGTCTACTTTTATAGAAGTTGAATACACATAATTAGTTTCATGGTAAGTTTCTAAAGTAATTTAATTCTCTTTAGTAAAAATAGAAGGATATCTTGATATTATTTTTCAATAGTGTCACGGTAGAAAATTTGTAGATTTATTTTTTGGGTGATCATGGATAGGTTTCATGAATTCTCCTTATTAATTTTATATCCATGAATCATTTGTTTTAAATATCCTCAAGATGAGGAATATGAAAGGGAAGCAATGTCTTAATGGGGTACTATAGAATTTTTTCCATGATTAGGATACTCAATTTAACTTTTCAGTATAGAGAGTTCCATATATTAATTTATTCTCTTAGTTATACATTATCTCTAATTATCACCCATTGAATGATGGTAAGACTAAAGGAACCATTCAGTTGATTGAGGATATGTTTCATGAATGTATCTTTGATTTATATTGATCAATGGGGAATAACCTTGATTTGGTTTATTTTTATTATAATTATAGGAATAACTCATATATTTCCTGGAATATTATTGAGTAATTAAATGAGCGGCATTGTAGATATCTTTTGTTCTAGACCAAGGGTGATGATTTGTTTATCCTTTAACAAGATGTGTTGAAGAGCATGACAAATAATTATTATAAAATTTATGAATAGTTGTAAGAATATTTGGGCCATAAAAATATTATTCTAATTCGAGGATTAGATAAATAGTTCTTAAGGATAAATATCATGTTTTATTTAAATATTATTCTCATCATGTTTGGTAGATTTTTTACTTAGTGAGTAACTGTCTCCACAATTTATTACACATATTGAGGTGTTGGCATGTGTTAGTGATGTGGTTTATTGGTTATCACTTCCCATGGAAGTTATCGACGTTCCCAATGACTTTTATATTTCACTAAATTTCTAGTACCTTGAATATAAATCTGAATATATTGAATCGAAAATGTTGTCTGATGAGGTTAATGTGACATTTATGGTGTGGTGTGAAAATATTTAATATATTTTGTAGAAATGTTTTCTGGGTAATCTATTCATTCAGTTCTAGTTATATAGAGAATTGGGTGGGTAGTGAAATGTATTTTAGAGCATGAATTATAGGTGGGAACTCAATATCCCATGATATTTTACACCATTTGTTTCTTTATTGAAGATATGTTATACAAAATATAGACATGATTGGGATTATATGTATTTGTACCGAATCAGTTTTCTTACTAATATATTTTTATTCGTTGTGCCTTAATGATGGAATTGTCTCTATTTGAGAGTTATTTCACAATATTTTTTTTGGAGTTCTTTATTTTCATTTCAAGTATTGGTTTCATTATTAAGGATAATAATTTTTTGAGTGGTATCTAATGTATAGACTCATGTTTTCCCAAGATGATTTATTTTAATTACATTGGGTATTGAGAAGTCTAAATGGCCATCTTGTAATTTTAATGTATAGACTCATGTTTTCCCAAGATGATTTATTTTAATTACATTGGGTATTGAGAAGTCTAAATGGCGATCTTGTAATTTTAATGTTTTTAAAAGGGTTTTATTAATTAAAAAAAATTAATTTTCTATTTATATTTTTAAATAGATTATCTAATATGGTATGTAATATTTAATTTCTAATATAATTTATTTATTACGTATTATTGATTAAATTTGGTAAACTAGTAGAATAATCCATATCTTATTAATCACCCAGAGATATTAAAATAAAAAAATCATGTTAAATAGATTATATTACATGAAACACTAAAAATAAGATAGAATATAACAATATGGTAATTTATGATATATTTTTTTTAAATAATTTAAATCTTCTTAACAGATTTTGAGGAATGTATCAACGGGTCTAAATGAAACGTGTTAATGTATTAATATTTTATTATTTAAACATTACCAATATAACATCACAATAATGTTTTATTATATGATTAATAATAATTATGTTATTATAAAAAAATTTAATATTGCTAATATAAATTCAACTGTTATCAATTTTTTATATATAAAATATGAATGATTTGATATATAAAGATTTATTTTATGAGAAAACTCTATTTCCTTGAATGGTGGATAAGTCATGAATTGTGAAGAAAATTGAAAAATAATTTTTATGAATTTTTGAATATTTATTGGAAAAAGAATCTTCATTTTTGAAATGCTAATAATAAATTCCCTTTTGGTGATTTTTTTGATTTCTCTAAAAAGTTACAATTACTATTTAATAGTTACAAACAATTAATTTTAATTGGAAACTTCCTTTTCATTTAAATTATTTATAATGATATATTATATTATAAATTATTTTATAAGTAAAATTCATCTAGTTATATATCTCTTAATCTAATTTTTTTCATGTTAATAAATTGTTATAGTAATTTTTATAAAAAAGTCTATAATCTTTTGAACATTTTCTTTTTAAAAACTCAAATTCACATCGCATCTATAGGAGTAATATTAAATTAAATTATACCAAATTTTGAATGAAATGTTCAAAATTAGATTCCTTATTTTGAATCAACATAATTAATATTATCTAAATATTTCAGCATAAATTTGGACCATAATTAATATAGAAAATGGTAATTATTGGAGTTATGATAAAAACGTTTAGCAGGGGTTAAATTATAATGATATAAGTAACTATAACATAAAATAATGTATTAAATATATTTTTCATTCCATATTTTGATTGTAACATGTTTAAAAATAAACAATAATGCATTTTTTCCTTTTTTTAATTGGTAAAATCTAGGAACACTTTCTTCTTTTAAGAAATTTCATGTGTGCCACTAACCCCAGTAAAAAAAACTCCACTTATCTTATTCCCTTCACACATTCAAACAATTTTTACCCTACAATACCTATCAAAATCACTTCCAAAATTCCAAATTCTAATTCTAAGAGCTTTATTTCTTTCACAATTCCACCATAGGAAAGATGTTGGTGCAAACCTAAGAAGTTAAATGAAGAAGAGGTAAAGCTTTTTCGACCAGCTTTGTTATTTTAATTCATCTTCCAAACACTAAAATTATTATTAAAATATTAGGATATAATAACATAGTTATAATCCATATTATTTGATGTTTTTATGTTAAGGTAGTTACCTACAAGCATCCCCATATCCATCAACTTGGTTACGAAATCATTATTCTTGGGTATGGTGGACTACCACCTTGCGAACTGATGTTATTCAATTTTCCATTACCACTACATACAGTAGGGTATGATGATTGATATAAAGTATGTACATATTATAACTATTACATAATTATACATATTGAGTCATTATACAATTTGTATACATTTTTTAATTTCCATTACCTAGGGGATACAATAATGTCACTCATATGTACTGTGAACTACCTCTTCATGAAGCATTGTGATTCGGCGTGACCTAAAACTTTTCATGGAATATAATAAAGATAAATTTCATGAATATGTGTTATTTAAATGAAATTATTATTATATTCATGATATATTAATCATTTTTATAATATAATATATCATTTTTTTCTTACACTACAAAAATATAATGTTTTTTGTGTGTGTATGGACTTCTTCCATTATGAATCAATGTGAATAAATTTTTATCACCACACAAAATTGATGTTTTAAAAGTATATTTTAAGAAATAATATTTTGATCATTCATTAAATATTAATGTTTTTTAACTTCTCTCTATAAGGATCACTGAAAAATTGAAACATTATTCATGCGTATGTAAGGCCTATCGTCGTTGTGCTTGAAACATAGGTCATTTTCATAAACACATATCTTGATTTGTTAAAAAGTATAAATTATTTAATAATATGATAATTTAATTATTTTTCTTTCTTATATGATTAAATAATAATCTATTTAACTTTAGTAAACCAACAAAAAACATTTTTAACACACAAACCAAATAATATTGAAACGTCTAATGTAAACATAATTAGTTAAGTAATTATTTATAACATGGTAATAAGTGAATTAAAAGATATAATAAACATTATTAATTTTATTAATAAAGTAAAAAATTAAAATAATTTTTCTATTTTTGGAATATAAATAACATACATGATGAGTTGGAAAAAATATAATTGTTTCTTGTCTCACTATTACATCAAAGAGACATTCTCCATATTCACCAATTTTGACTTTTTTTGTGGTGTAAATAATGAACTTTTTTATTTTATATCGTTAATTATTTATCTTAATTTTGATTATTATTTCACTTCATGTAATTTAATTCATGGTTCTGAAGATGCAAAAGTTACCAACGTTGGAATGGTTTATTTCCCAATCTTATCATTTTTAGGATTGTTGTTATAGAAGTATTTCCTAGGGAAATTATTTTATATTTATATCATAAGATAAATATATTTTATTCTTTTATTTTTCTTCATGATTATTTTTCAATTAATTGTCCCATTTTATCCTCTCCTTAATTAATAAAATTATTATGCTCATTTTGAAGAATTTATGACTTTATTTCTCCCTTTGGTCAATATTCGCTTTTTTTCTAAAAACACATTTTCTAAAAATATTTTCAAAAAGTTAAAAAATATCCAAATGATTTATCAGAAAAAACTCACATGTTTTACAATTGAAAAAACGATTTAAAAATAATCTTCATGTATTTTTATAGATATGGATCTTTTCTAACAATTTTATGTTGAAAAATGAATGTTCTTTTTGTCCTATACAACATTTACAAAATTACTTAACAACATTAATTTTATTTATTTTAATCATCCATCAGATGTCCTTAAGGATATTATTTATGAAAATTCATTCTTTAATAATATGTGAATTATTATTTTTATAATTTATTTAATGAAACTGATTTCTATAATACTGTATTAATTTTCTAGTTTTCAAATATAATTTTTTACTTTCAATTAACGGTTTTTTTCATCTACTAATGTACAGTGAGATATTTAAAAACTATTTTCCATCTATGAATAAAAAAATTTGTCACCTTTTTATTATTATATATATAATCTAATTATACCATCATTATTATTTATATAGGAGTTATATTATTAGTTTTACTAGGGATGTACAATTTTGATACCAATAAATTTATGATTGGTAGGTTATTATTATGCATATTGAGTGTAAAATGTATTTAAACGTCATATACTATATTAAATAATCAATTTTTATGTTAGTTATGTTTTACCCCGTTAATATGAGAAATGCATTGAATTTTGTATGTGGCGGATGGGGGCATCTATAGCCCCTCGATGCATTAACGTGTCTCATGAGATAAACTAGATTGGGATTTTCACAATCCCTTACAAATATTTATAGATAACTTGCTACAGTTCCTTAACGGTGTTAGATTTCATGCATATGTCCTTGAAGTTATGTTTTAGGTGTAAACATTATGCATTACGTTCATTGTAATTTTTTTATCGTTAAACCATGATTTCATTTGATTAGTTAAAATATCCATCATTTTTTCGACCTCACATGATTATTTATAAGGAATTATTTGACAGTAATTTATTCCTTTGATATTATTATCGCGTTATTTATTAAAAGAAATTTGTTTCAGTTATTTATATTTTCATATTTATTATAATTTAATTATTTATAACTTCTTTGGTACGGTAACCCATACCAAGTTTCTGATCCCATCCCTTTATATTGTTTTCTATTAATCATAATATGAGTAATTGTTTTTTGATATATATATATATATATGGATACACTATAGGTAAAAATATTATTAAAAATTAAAATTCCATTAATTTTTTATGTTTTAAATTGTAATTTGAATTTCATGACTTTATATCATTTACTAAGACTACTAAAAAAATTGCGTTCTTTAATATTAGATTCCATGTATATTATTCCAATATAAAAAAGTAGAAACATAATTTGGGTTTCAAGGATTGGGATTTCTAATGTTTTTTTCAGGGAATGTTCATCAAAAAACCTAGAAACTAGGTTTCGGAAAACATATATTAGGGAAAATAACCCTTTAATTTACATTGATGTTATGTATAGAAAAACATCATAATGATTTGGTTGTGAAAAGGTTGTGTATTTTTTCTTGAAAATACATCCCTATCTGGGTACCTCAAGTGTATGTTTTTCTAGAACAGATGTACCTAGTGGTTATAACTCCAAAACGGTCACATTAGATATGATCCAAACACAACCTAGTGTATGATAATGGTTCATACTATGAACTAGATTAGACACTATCAAGGGATATTATTAGGTTCTATCACATTTTCCTTTAAAATCATTATAATGGAGTTGAAAATAATAATATCCCCAGAGAAACCATGTTTCTATTTAATAGATTATTTATGTTGTATTTTATAAATTTTCATTAGGTATTTCATTAGTTTCGGTATTATACATTATGTTTTAGAATTTTATGATCTAATATAAAGTATTACATTATTTAGAAATGAGTCATAATGGATGAAATGTGAACTATATCAATGAATATACACTATATTGGGATTTCCCTACATGGAATTATAATGAAGCCAATGCTACATATGTAACTAGAACGAATCATTATATTACTATTTTGGGGATATTGGACTAGATTATCAGTAATAGACATTATAGAATAGATTATCTTATTAATCCCCCATGTGACATAACAATGTCGGACAACTTCATGAATTAGTATCCTAATTCTTTCAATGGAACTAAAAGTAAATTTTTATATGAGCAATGGAGAATCTCATTAGGGCATATATTTTTCTCTCTAGAAAATAGTGAAAGTGATAATTATATCTTGTTAGATAAATATATCAAAGGATATATTAATAAATGGAAATCATTAATTCAAAATAGAATTGATAAGGAGGAAGTAAAACAAATTGAGTTGAAGGATATCAAGGTACTCCTATTTGAAGAATATTCTTTTCATAAGAAAACAAGAGTTATGGAATGAAAATTATTGTGTCTAAAACAAGAATAATTTTAAAATGATTCTATGTATTAAGGAAACATTAAATGATTATTAGTGAATGATAAAGACTATGTAAATAAACCAATGAACCATATTGACAATTTATTTAATGGGATTAAGAAAATCTTTCAAATAGAACTGATATCCCAAACATTCTCATAATATAAAAACATAGTATTTTTTGCTATCGATAAATAAATAAAATTCAATAATTATTATGGAATCAAAGGGAAGAAATTGAATAATATGATGATAGAGTAGAAATAAAATGATGTGAAGAAGGTAATGAATGATTTTATGACATGTGTTACTTTTTTATGTAAAATCCTTTAAACATTCATGGAATGAAAATGAAATTTCTTTAAACGTTGAGGGAAAAGGAAACAATGTCCATGATTAGAAGAGGAATAATTAATATTCCTATTTGAAATGTTTCCAATATAAGGAGATGGGGAATACAAAAATGAATTCTCCAAGAGACACATAAATATACCTCAATGTAATCTAAGTGAGAAATAGAAATCCTAGTCTATTACTGAAGACGAAGTGTAACAATTAATTTTCAAGTGTTTGGATTCATGAATTATATAATAGGATAATATTAATCAAGGATATTATGGTTAAAAAAATAATGGAATATATAAGGATTCTACTATAGAAAATGTTTATTAAATATTCTAAATAATATGATGAACGGTATCGATGACTAATTTTTTCTTCACTGTCATGTTTATATTAATTAAAAACACATGATGTGTTCCTAAAGTAGAGATAATGAATTTGGGGTAATGATATTATTAATATGGGTAAAATAAATTAGATAGTAATGACTACCATTGAACTAATTAATGATTTGTTGACAATATATTGAATACATTCATTAATGGGTTTTACAACATTTTTAGATTTAAGGAATATTTATAATAATCTGTATTTTATTATGGAATAAAAAATAATACATGATTAAAATAATGAATTACGGTATTTCAGTTTATTACCTTGATTTAATAGAATACATGAATAAGTTATTCACAAGTTATTTATCATATATTTAAGAGATGTTATAGGTTATTCAAAGGATTAATGATATATTCAGTTTATAAATTTTGTAACCTCATTTATTATTCATTAGATTATAACATTTTTAAGGGGTTATATGGTTAACCATTTATGAAATTTTTTATGTTGAATTCTGAATGTTTTTTTAAATATTAATTTATTAATTAAATATATGCCAGTTTATACATATTGGAAAATGGGTATTAACGATTTTTTTATTAAAATATATGTATATCAAAGAAATGTATTATCATTATATTATGGATCATAAAATCGGTTAAATGTTAATTTTAGTGCTTTAGGAGATTTTTTTGGATATTCATTTCATAGAGTAACTGATGAACTATAAATTGATCGAAGCATAACAAAATGATGAAAATTTTCTTATGAAATAGAAAAATCTTCGGTAATTATATTTAATTATATTCCTAGGTAGTAATATAATCCACCAAATTTTGGAAAATAATCTTTAAATGGAAAGGTTTCCTTGATATCGGTTGAATTAGATGGTCTTTTGAATAATAACTGATTTATGATTTTGAGGTATAAAATAACCCATTTCTTATTCAATTTCATGTGATTAATGACCTTATCACTCTTAATAATTTCTTTTTTATCTTCCCTCTCCATATCATCACATGACCCTATTATTATTTTACATACAAACATAGTTACTTATTATTGAATATAATGTTTGCACTTCCCTTTTATTTCTTATTAATATGATGTTTTATTATCCATTCACACTATGTTGGATTTCATGAAAGGTACATTCAAATAAAAAACTCTGATTTTCAGGTTAAACAATATATTTCAAGGATGCAATTTTTTGTGGGTTAAAATAAAACACATAGAGATTTTACAATTATAACATTATATTTGATGGAATATGTGACATGGATAACCCATATTGTAAGATATTAGAAGATCTGGTGATATTAAAATATATTTCATTCCAAATAAATTCAATCACTTCGAATGATTGGGATGCATGAAATATCGGGTTTAAAAAATGGTCATGCTCTTTTAAAATATTATTAACTAAAATATATGATTCTGATCTAGTAATTCTCTTGGTGGTTATGAATAGTAATAATTAATTTTGAAAATTTAATTTTTTACCCAAATATAAAATAATTTCATTAGTTATCTATTTATTATAAATAAAATATGAATGAGGTGAAATATAAAGAAATGATATATGTTAAACTCTATTTTTTCAGAATGGTAAAATAGAAATGAATTGTACACATTGTTTAAAATTAATTATTAAAAATTTTATCAGTTTTATTTGAAAAAATAAAAAGAGATTTATTAAAACCATAATATAAAATTTATCTTAGTGTTCTTTTTTGGTAATTTTCGTTAAGGTTTCATTTTTGATGAAATTTGAAAAATATTGAATTTTAATAGAAAAATTACATTCCATTTAAATAATTTATAAATATAATTTTAGTTTTAAATTCATTATAATGTAAAATTATTTTAATTGTATTTATATTAAACAAATTTTCATTATTTAAAACAATTTCATAATTTTTCCATATAAAATATTACAAAACATTTGAGCATTTTCTCATTGAAATAACATTTTATTATCACATATGTGTGATTAATTTTATATTTAAAATTGTAAATTATATTAATTAAAATTAAGAATATTTATTCAATATTTGTAATTAAAATAATTTATATTTCTTAATAAGTAAAACATAATTATTTACCAAATTCAATGGTGAAAAAACTAAAAATTATTTAGTGTGGTTAAGGTAAAAATGTTTTTCATGAATGTTAAACTAAAGTAATAATGGTTGAAATGACCTAAAAACTTGTATAAAATATATTTTATGGACATATTGAGACCTTATGATGTATATTTATCATGAATAATCCATTTTAGAAACTTTTGAAATGTGTAATTCAAGTGTGCCACTCACCTCACCATTAAAATGAAATTATCTATCCTCTATTATGCAATCATGGAATCCATTTTATTAAGACAAAGAGCATTCCAAATAATTTATTAAATTCTGTCCTCTCGTATTAAAATACATATTTTGCTAAAAATTTCTACACAGGAATGTTTTTTGATAAAAACTAAGGTGGTTACCTAGAAAAATATGTTACATTATTCAACTAGAATGTCTATTTTATTTTTTTCCTCCACCTAAATTAATTAATTAAAATATTTAATGATATTATATAAAATTTTTCATAAATATAATAATATGTGGTTATGTTAAGTTCATGACCTAAAACCATCCAAATATCCATCAAATTGGTTGTGAAATGATCATTCTAGTTCACATCGTTAAACCATATTGCAAACTAATGTCATTTATGTTTTCATTAAAATCTATCATGGTTGGGTATAATGATGGTTAAAATATATATCTCGTATTTATAAAATAATTATACCAGTTTATTCATTATATCATATATATATATATATATATTACTTTCCATTCCATATGGGATACAATAAGGTCCCAAGTGATATTTCAAAATTATTATGATATTAATGAAATTTTTATAAATCTGAGTATATAATATATCATTTTCATTGACAAGCTAAAAATTTATAAAATGGTTTCGATATGTCTTGACAACCTCTTTTATGAAGAAATGTGAATCTCTTTCCATCACACACATCATGGATAATATACAAGTATATTAAAAGAAATAATATTTTATATATGATGTTTTGATCATTACTTAAATAAAACTGTTAATTAACTCTTTACCATAATAATCATTCAAATTGGATACTATAATCAAGCATATGTATGGCCTATAGTCTCTATGATTATAAACTATTTCACATTTCAAAACCATATTTCATTATTGGAGATAAAATTATAATTTATCTATATTTTTAATAATTATATCATCAATATTATTATTTATATTTTTAAGTAATATCCTCTTAGACCATAGTTAACCTACCAAATTCAATTTTGAAGCATAATCAAAATTTTGCTAAAACATCACCCATAAGCATAATTGATTTCAAAATCACTTATTACATGTAATAAGTGAAATAAATGAATTAATAAGTATAAAAAGGTTTCTAAAAAAGTATATAATGTATATAAGTTTATTATTCATGATTTTAGATTACTTACATGATGATTCATACTTGATTTAAGGGTTTCTTATCTCAAATTTACTTTTGTGATACATATTCCATATTAACCTCTAATTTATATTATGTAGTTTATATATTTACATTTTTATTTTATATCATAAAATCTTTTATCCTCGTGGGATTTAATTTTTCACATAATGTTATTTGTTTCATTGTTCGAATGATAAAATGATTCCAAATTTGTACAGGTTTTTTTCACAGTCTCATCAATATGCAGGATTGTTTTATTTGGGATGTTTCCCAGGGGGGAATTATTTGATATTTTTATCCTAAAATAAGTAATATTTATTATCATATAGATATCCATTAATCTTTTCAATTAATGGTATAATTTTTTCCTATTTCATACTAAATATGATTCATATTTTTTTAAGAGAAATCTCTGAAATTTCAAATTTCAATCAAAAATCGTTTTTCATAAAAAACCGTGTTATCATAAATAATGATTTCAAAATTGATTCAAAAATCTATATAATTTTTTTTAAAAATATTTCCCATGTTTTAATATTTTTCAAAATAGTTTGGAAGGAATATTTTTGTCATTTTGAAAACAATTCCCTTTTAATACCACTTTATTTTGCAAAAGGAGGGTTCTTTTTTTATAATTCATGTACAACATTTATCATTATCTTGAAAGTAATTTATATGGATCTTTATTTAAAATATTATAATATTTTTTTATATAATTTCATTATTTAATTTTCTAGAAATTCAGTATTTTTAAAATTCATTTTCAATTAAATGGAATTTTACATTATGTTTTTGAATTTTATAGTTTTAAAATAAAATATGTCATTATCGTAGTATTATTTTTTTATTCAATAAATGCCCCAAGTGATATTTCAAAATAATTTTCCATCTAATATTACATCTTTTTATGTATCATATTATTTTATGTGGATATAATATAGTGATATAATCATTATTATTTCTCTAGATGGTTTGTGATCAGTTTTATTGTGGATACTATGGTGACACTATTCACTTTACTGTAGATAGTTTTTGATTGTGATTGTTGATTGGGTAAATTACTGAGATTGTTTATTATTGTTTTAAATTAAATTGTAGTGTTAATTATGATTCTCCCCATTCATATAATTAACTTTTTAGACTTCTTAAGGGATGAATGAGGCCCATTATAGCCCCTCAATGCATTGATAAGAATCCTAAGACAAACTAGTATGGGTTTTGGTTGAGTAAATACCTATTTATATCGAATTATTTGTAAAATGAATCGATCTAATTTTATTTATAAGAAAAAGGAATAAAGGGTATGTTTTAGATGCCCAAAAGTTTTCCTTTCATAATTATGAATTCAGTTATTGATATCTAATTTTATTTATTTATTAGCTAGAAGATCCATGGTTATGAATCAAGCTGATGTTAATATTTATATGGAATTAATTGATCAAAATATAATCCTTCCATATTATGCTCATGTTGTTGATTAAATGGGTTATATATAATTTATTTACTCTGAAATATTGATTATTCCATATTTACTTAAATATAACTCTTTACTCATACCCTTACTGAATATTTAAACTAGCCACATTGTTTTGTTTTATTTTACCTAGGATAAAATGATGTGTTTTCAGATTGATAAATTGGGATAAACTAACGGTAATAAAGGAATTCTAAAATAAACTTCGTTGTTTATTTTATGTTATAAAATATTAGTTGAATTTTATGTATGTTTATAGTTTAAAAATACTAATAAATTATACTGGCCATTATCATGTGATTCCTTGTATCTTATTCCAATGTAATAAAGAAAGAATTGGCTCCAAGGTACTTCAGTATGGGTTTCTACATGATATAAATATTAGTCTTCAGGCACCTAAAAGGTTAATTTTTTATTTCTATTATTGTAACATTGTAGTTTTAAAAATAGTAATTCTTTCAATTTAGATGATTACATTGTAAAAATTCCATCCAATATGAGAATTGAAATTTTATAAGGGTCAGGTTTTATTTAAATAATATCCATTTCTCAATTTCCAGAAGGGAAATTTTTTTCATACGAATCAATCCTTCATTAAAATTCCATTCCATAAGAAACTTTTTTATTATTTTTATTTGGATCATTTATGACTTCCAAAATATATGTTGTATTACATTATGTTAATTTTACTATTATATTAGATTCATAAATTTTGTAAGGATCATTACATTGTGAAATTCTATTTTCATAAAATTTATTTTGGGTTTTCCAAAATTATCATCGGTGATTTTAATAAGGATTACTAATTTCTATATTCTTAATTACTTAAGAAATTTATCAATCATTATATTTAATTTCGGAATCATTTTTTATGATTTAAAATGTGTTATTAAATCATAATACCTTTAAAAATATGGATTTCTCGTATAAACAAATTCTCTTTATCTTGGGGTGTAAAAAACCATGCTAATTTGGTTTTTTAGTTTTAAGAAGGTAAAGACATTTAAAAAACATACATTTAAGTAATGATTTAGTAATAATCCATAAATAAAAAAACCATATAGCTATGATATGTCTTTTTACATGAATCAATGATTGAAAAAGAACCACATTAATATTAAAATAGGATTGTTGTAAAATATCTTTGAATAAATCTATATAAATATAAATAACCATATTATGAAAATAATAAATAATGTAAAATAATTTAAATCAAGTAGATGATATATTCTTTATGAATAATGTATAACTGAGATTATACTATAGGTGGATTATTTAGTATTTTTCCATGACCAATACTGAGACAAACTCCAAAAAGTACAACTTTAGGGAAATCAGTTGTGGGAGAAGATCATGTTTGGTAAAATATAAAGGGATCCCTATTAGAAAAACATCCACAAGTAACAAGAACCAAAGCTTATCCTAACCTTTGGTATTACACAGAGATATTGACAGATTATATTTGTGTAATTTACAAATATATAAACATCTAATTATAAATGTAATAAATTGTACATAAATATACACATATATTTATGTGCGTACCACATATATTATATAATTTGTTTTATATTATGATCAAAATTATTTTTTAAATAAAAATTAAATTATATACATTGTATTATTATTACTATTAATGTAATAAGAATAAATTTATTTTACTCTTAGAAGATAATTATTTATTATTTTATTTATATGTTGTAGTAAAAAAATTTATAAATTAAATAAACTCATTTTAGTTAAAAAATTTAACAAGAATATCCTAATTTTATAATATGATCAAATTATTTTTATAAAAAATATATTACCAAGGTAAATAATTATTAACACATTAAAACTATTATTTTTTCATATCATTCATTATAAATCATTTTTGATATTATTATAAATAAAATAAATTCGTCCCTTTTTTATAATGACATTAATTTTAGGTTACTAAGATAATAATATGTATTTGTAATCATTTATTTAGAAATTTATAATAAATTAGAATATAAATAGTTCTTTTATAAAAGGAAATATTTCTATAAAAATAGTTATATATATATAGATGTTTTCATTTTAAGGTAAATTTTTATATATTTATTAATTGAATTAGATTATTTGGTGTCCGAAATTGAAATCATCACAAACAATTTAATAATAAAATATCAATTATAGATTGTTGATTAAGGAAAATAATTGTTAAATAGGCTAACATTTTGTAACTTGAATATTTCTAAATTAACATGATTTATTGACCTTTTATAATACACTTTTTAGGTTGTGATGTCATACCCACACGACTAACAAATCATTCCTCTCCTAACTCACCTAATTCTCCTATTATTATATTTCTACCCCTCACTCACCTTTCAATTCCTAGAAAACATCCATTTTTTCACTAATAAGAGGACCTCACTTCCACCCACTTTAATCCACCGATACACTTATAATGGGTATCGAAACCTTAAATTTATTTACTTTTTAATAATCCATTTACACATTTTGAACCCATTGGATTCTGGATACTTTCTAAAGTTCCCAATTTTCAAGAAGTGCCCCAAGAGAATCACTATGTCCTTGGAGATAGTATTATAAACTCTCCACCATTTCTATCTTCATATTTCTACTCAAACCCATAATAACCATAATAACATAATGAACCGAATAAAATTATAAAATTAATATGTTCTTATTTTTATGTAATAACCATTATCTTATTCCCTCACATCCATTTGATAAATGAATACATTTTTTCTACTATGTGTGCACTACCCCCTACATGAATGAAATATTTCAATATTCTTCACCATAATTAATGGATGGTAATAAAATGTATTTTATGAATATATATGATATTTATTACAAGATTAATATTATTTCAATAATTTTTTGTTTTTATATTACTATTGTTAAAAATAAGATATCATTGTGCATTTACCAACAAAAAAAGAGATTACCAATAGAGTAAATGGTTTATTTATTAAAAAAATAGATTCATATATTAACTTATACATTCACCTCTTATAAATTATTATTTATATATTTTCAAGAATATAAATAATATCATTTTAATTTTGTAATTATTATATGAAAAATAAATAATTTTTATTCTCATATGTTGATTATAGAATATTCTTATTTGTTTTTTTAAGAAATAACATGAATTATGATAGATATTTTAATGATGTACGGTTATGAAGAAATATTTAGTTTTGTTATTTTTTGTCAATATATAAATATAATAGTTTTCCCCAGATTATTATTGTAACATCCCAATTAATTATAAAATAAGGGATTCTCTAATATATTAATATTTATTAATTAGATATAAATTTCACAATAAAAGGGAATTCTATGTCTAAGAGTATACTCGACATGGAAAAATGGGTTTCTCTTAAATCTTATGTGGCACATAACAATAAGTTATGCCAAAAAATAATGTATTAAAAATACTATTATTTTAAATAGTAGGTGCCGCCTAGTTGTCATATTTGTAGAAATGAATAGAAATAACTAAATTATGTTTATGAGTTTTTATTAAAAGTGTTTACTTTCTTCTAATAAATGTTTAGGTATTTAAATAATAATAACTCTGTTTTTAAGAAAAATAGCTCAAATATTTTTAAAAGTTAGTTTTACTCTCTCTTGATGGTGATCCCATTTTAATTCTTGTTTTTGACACATTAATGAGTTATATTTGAAAAAATAAACTTATTATTTAGAAGTGGGACATAAAAATTTAGGTTCTATAATTTTTTGGTATTTAAATGAAAAATTCATATTGTAATGAATAGTAAAAAATAATACATTTTAATTCAAAAATGAATTTTTATCTAATTTATTTTTATATTTTGATTTTATATTAAATTGGTTTTAATGAATAGTAAGATTATTTTTATCAATTAATCTTTATTTTAATTATATTAAATTTCACATTGAAGTTATATATAGACTCATGTTAATCTTTTGATGTTTTTTACTTTTACAAAACCAGTTTTCTCATTTTGAAAATGGAAATTAATTTTAAATTAATTACTATAATTTTTATGTTTGAAATTTAAGAAAATGGATTCCATATTTGGAATTAGTTGGTCTATATTATTAAAATAGGTTTATTTTTTTAGATTTTATGATTGTTAATATTAGTAATTTTTATTTACCACGATTAATGCCAAATCGAGTAAATTATGGAAATAAATAATATAATGAGGATAACAAAATAATACTAACACCATCCAAAATACTATTGTATGAAAAGTTATTCTACCCATAACACCAACGTATTAGAATTGACTCATTTAATCAAATTTTTTCAATGAGAGGGATATAAATATTATTAAAACAAAATAATGTGACAACATGTCGCCCTATTTTTTTATAAGTATAGTAATTTTAATAAATTGATAAATATGTTAATTACAAGGTCATAAAAAGTATCAAAAAAATATATTTAAATTATATATATCATGATATTTTATTAATAATTTTTATGGATTAAATAAAAAACATAAATACAGTCACAATAGTGACACAATAATTATTTTATTAAGTAAAATATTAGAAAATGATTTAAATAATTTATAATTAATAAAATAATTATTATTTAGAGAAAATAATGACCTTTCTAGGTGAATATAAAAAATTATTTATCTATTTAATAATATCTCATAAATTTATCTCTTGGTTTGGATTTTATTTAAATTTATTGAAATAAATAGTTTCAAAATTTATCCTATTAATATTATATATATAAAATATATTATTAAATTATATCAATACAATATAAATCTTTTAAAATTAAAATGTGTGTATTATATGGTCTAAATGATTTTAAAGTCTCTAAATAATAGTAATTTACCGCATATAAGTAAATGGTTTAACCCCTAAATATTTAAAATTTTGTTACCAGAATTAAAATTAAAAGAAAATAACTAAGGGGAATCCTAAAAGGTAAGGATTAAAATATAATTAATACAGGAAAAAAATTAATAGTTGAAATTATTTAGATCTATCCTCATACTATCATCTACATTACTCTTGTTGGATTCATTTTTATTTTAAAATTAATTTATATTAAATAAATATTTTTTGAAGTTCCAAGGTTGCCCCTACCATATCCTATAATGAGGAAGCCACTCATCTATAATACTCAGACTTATAAAACCTATTGGTTCATCCAACACCAACCCAAAACCCGTTCTATAATCCCTAACCATATTCTTGTAGACATTATTTTCAGCGAAAGACCTTCCAAATAGGAGTAAATGTGTTCATCAAAGGTGATCTATTTAATACGTGGTATCTTTTTCTTTAAGTATTCGAAATTTATTTCTTCTCCCACAAACAACAAATATTATTCTTACAAGATGAAATAATTACTCCATTATACTAAATATACTGAGATGTTTTTATGTTATTATAATCTCCTAAATATATCTCCACTTCCATTAAATAGGAAATTAATTAGTTGTTCATGCGTACGTGTAAACAATCACCTCCACAAACCAATCTAATTAATTTTTGATAAACACCTATCATGACTTTTCATAATAATGGTATTAATGTTTCTATATAATTTTCATAAAATCTGCATCATTATAAAATAATAATATGTCAATTATGCTCTTATTTTTTATGTAAAAAAATGATAACATCATTCATGTGTATGTGTCAAATATCACCTCCATGAAGTGAATTGAATAATTCTTATTCACCACATCAGTTTTATGATATATATAAGTATAGTTTAATTAGTGTTACTACTTAAATAATATTATGATTATTATGAAAATATCAAATAATAATTACATTATTTCTATAATGATCAATGAAAAATGGAAACGTTTCTCGTGCGTTCATACGACTTGTCGTCTCCATTATTTCAATATTGTTCATTTCTCATAACCACACATAATTGTTTGGATTAATGGTATAATTTATGTATTAATATGATAATAATGACATGAATACTATTCTATAGATGATTTACTTATGATCACATGCACTAGTGACATCAAACCATGCTTATTTTTTACTCAAGTACCGAATGTGGTCAAAACGTTTGAAATGGACATAAATAATTAAGTAATTGTAATAAAGTTATATATATGTTAAATATAGGGAATAATAATCCTGAATTTTTTTTAAGAATTTATAAATTAACCTATGTTTATTATTCATGAAGAACAAGGAACAAACATGACGAATCCTGTAGAGACCCGAAGCTTGACGTACATGGACATTACATTACATTGGCGGAATACTTGGTACATAACAAAAAACACACACACAAGGATCGTAATAGTTTAGTGTCTTTGGAAACTCGGAACGTAATCTTCTAATCGTGGTGAAAGATCTTCAATATCTCCCATAAAGATCTTCCCTTTTTTTACCTAAAACCTTTCTTTATATCCTGGGGAAAAGAAAACATAAAAGGGTGAGATCAAATGCTCAGCAAGGGAAAATAAAGGAAATAAAAATCATATCATATATTTTTGAAAATCATAACCTGCAAAAGAGATCATAATATCTTAAGATGGAACAAACCATAGAAGTGAAAATGAGATCCCCATAATCATAACATAAAACTTGAAACTTTGTGGCATGCACACATAATCATGGAAAATCATTTCTTGTTAGTCATGACTCATTGCCAAGACTATCTTAGTGGACAAAGTCCCTTTCTGAACCGAGTCACCCTCGTTCCAGTCCTGTTTCACTGAACCGGTATAACCTACCGTTCCAGCAATGTCTATCTCATGAGATATAAAATCTTTACCCAATGCATTGGAGGGAGATATAGGTCCCACCCATCTTATAATGAATCCTTTCTTAAGTGTGCCACATAATCATAAACCATACATCATAGCGTAACCCATGTAATAAAAATGGGATTCATAAACAACATGACATCATAAAACAATTCATATAAGATTAAGGAATCCATAAAAATATTTCCATCACAACATAATCAAATCATTGTAATAATAGGGATAAAAACTGAACCCTTTTATTATCTTAGATTGAAAATAATTTTGAAAAAAATACTTAAACTCCAATCTTGAGGAAAATATCCTTTCTACATCAAAAACATTTTTCCTTTCATAAAATTTCATACGACTTTAAAATAAAATAAGTTGATTAAAAATAAACTTGAAAACTTTTAAAGGAAGTTTCTTGGAAATAATGTTTTAAAAATCCATTCATGCCGTATAAGTTAAAAAAAACATTCTTCGTACTTTTGTCGGAAAAGTCAAAAAGTAACTTGTATGAAAAACGTCAAAAGATTCCTTTCATGCATACTACTAAAAACTCACCGAAGGGTAAAAATGGATTTAAAAAATTGTAGGTGGATGGCGATAATATTACATATTGATGAAACATGGATGTGGATGATAAAATACACCCCAGTAAATACTTACGAATAAACAATCTCGGATAAAAATGAGATTGTGATATTTCCCTTACCTTAGGTCCAATTTGCTTTGTACGTGTCCGAAACTCCTGTATAATGGTTTTAATAATGTTATTGACTTATTCCAGAATCATAAATATTGATATGATATCATATATGGTTATATTCTTAACTTCTTGTTAGTAATATTTCATTGTTACTTGTTACTCGGGTCCTTATTGCCTTTTGTTCTTATGCGTTTTTTGCCGAATAAATTCTTATTCTTAATTTAGGTTATAGATAACTTATATCCAGAATGGTATTAGTGTAACATATATCATATTTATTCATTCAATTCATTTATATAATTACTATGTAATGATGATCATGTAGAACGAGTCGCATCACATCGTGGAGACGGTATTCCGTACGTACGCACGAGTGATGATATCGTTCCTATGATCGTGGAATTGTATTTGAGTATATATATATTATATCAGTATCAATATTACATTATAATAATAATAAATAGTTTCTCATTACACCATTATACCCATCCTTGTAAGGTGATGGTGGAAAATAGATTACACCACGGCGTGGAGACGGTATTCCGTACGTACGCACGCGCGGTGATTTCATTTTTCTATAGGATGGATAGAAGGTGAATTAGGATTGTTTCATATTTATAATAACATATCAGTATGTAATTAATACTGATTTTATTACTTTATAATGAAACAACTAATGAAGAAGAAGTTGAAGAAGAAAGAAATTGAAACGATCGGTAATGGATATTACCTCTTCTTTGGACCGCCTCTTTGAATCCTCCACTTAGGGAACTAATATTGGTCTTTTAAGAAGACCAGGACCTCTAGGATTATTCTAGGGAAGTGGAGAGGAGAAAATGGCAGGGGTTGGCCGAGCTTGAGTGCTCAAATTGGTGTGAGGAGGAGGGGGAGGAGGTGCCCTTTTATAAGGGAGGAGAGGGGCACCTTAGGAATATCTCAAAATATTATTTTATATTAAAGTCAAAATCGGTTTATAATGGTTCTAAAGGGTCTTATTTCGAATCTAAAGTGGGTATGGGTCGAAATCCTATCATCCAATAGGATTTAGACAAGTTTATGGTATTATTTTAACCTTATCAATTAGATTTAACTCTAAGTTAAATAATTTATCTTTTACCGTGTCTTTTTGTTTTCTTTCACTATATGGTTAATACACTTATTATAACATGCCAAACGAACCCCAAATTGTATATTATTAATACATATATCGTTATCTAAGTCATTTGGCCGAACATTAGATTTTTAGGAATAAAATAACAATTAATAATATAATATTTGATTTAAAAACTATTTTGTGTCAATTTTTACACTATTTGAATTATGATTTTTGTGAAAGTCATAACAGAACTATATTTTCGAACCAAGTTGATAAAATCGACAATAATATATAATAGTAACCTAGAAAATTATTGGAATTCATAAAAAGTCTTAAATTACATTTATTTTGGTATTTATAATATCAATTATGTCAATATTTCATTAATAAGATAATTACTGCATCATCATTGTGTCATAAATAAATTAAATTATTTGATGTCTAAAAATTACAAATAAAATATCATTATGTAGGAAATCCTTTTAGCTTTCTAATTAATATTTACAATCTAATTTATCTTATGTATAACCCTATATTAAAATTTTTTTAGTAATAATCTTTGATTTTAACTCTTTTAACTCTTCTTTGAATTAAATAATAATAAATGTCCTAATCTAATCCAAGTGGGCCTAAATGATAATATTTTACACTTAAGGTTGTTTTTGGTCGAGATAAACTTGTCCAATAGGATTAGGACATGTGTTAGGGTAATATTAATATCATTTTTACCCTTAATTACCCTGTTTACTTTTAACCGTGGTAAATAAAAGTAAAAAGTTACTATTCACCAAAAATTATTTTCATCTCATTGAACCAAATTTTACTTACTGACATCAACCATGTCTCTCGGATTTTTGAAATTCCATTCACAGAAGCGTTAAAATTATGTTTTATGAAAAATTCAGTTTTTTAACTACCACTTAGTAGTTTCAATATTCATCAAAAATTGATGTTTTTCAAAACAATGCCAAAATTTCATCCTAAGCTATATTTCATATTCCGAATTCAAAAATGAAATCTATTTTACCAAATTCATAAAATAGAACTTGCATTAATTAATTTTATAATTAAATCCCGCTGTTAAAACAAATAGCATGTTTTTAAGAAACAATATCTATCAAAAGATTGACACTTGATTATGTCTGGTTTAAATGTGAAATTACATTCAATGACCAACATTGTATTAAATTGTAAAAATATATTCTAAATATAATTTAAAACCACTCAAATTAATAATTTATCACTATTAATTATTTCGATTAAAAAAGTTGTTTTTAATTATAATATAGTAATTTTCACTATTCATCAGAATATGAAAGTTATCCGAAAAGTACCAAAATTTCAGCTTAGGCTAAATTCGATACTCCGAATCCAAAAATGAAGTCCATTTTGAGAGCTAAAATTTCTAAAATTTAAAAAGTGGTTATTACTATTTATAACGGCTAGTTTTAATAATATTTTAATAGCATATCGTTGTTTTGTGAAACTCAGTATTGCGTACTACACACGATATCGAGGAAGGTTGCGATTGCGTGTAATGCAAGGCAAGTCAAAGATGCATGTTGTGCAAGATCCTTTTAGTGTAGCGTACAGCACGAGACATTAATAAAATTAAAAATAATATTTTTCACAAAATCTCGGGCTATTACATTCTACCCCCCTTAAAATGAATTTCGCCCTCGAAATTCGTCGGGGTTATAAATGGTTTACTATTCTAAAGTTTCTTTAATTGAAACCCACATCGTAATAAGGAATATCAAAACCAATCTTTAAAAACAAAAGTATGAAACGTAACGGTTACCCAAATAAACTAATCACTGGGTTTCCACTTTGGTGAAAATATGGATATGGAAGAGAAATCTAACCATCATGTTCTGATGGAGAGTGGTAGAAAACATGGCTATGGAAAAGCCAGCAATCACAAAGCCATAAATTTGTGATGATCTAAGGTACCATCTGATTCATCAGATATAAGATCACTAGGACAACATTTTTGGTTTTCAAGATCGTTTCCCTAAAGTTAAAGAATTTGAATTAGAATAAATACTTACTTTATTTTGGTACAATCTCACTGTTCTTCGTGCCTTTAACAATTTCCACTTCATCTCTTAAATAAATGATGTTGAATTTGTTATTCGTGATGTGTTAGCAGATCATGTGATAGAATGACGGGTCATTCCATCTGTCTCAAACAAAAGGTTAGCAAAAAAATTATATAAATAAGTCGATCTATAGTGAGATTAATCATATATGGTTCCTAAAATGGACTTATACATCATATGTCATACAGATTAATATAATAAAACTAGTTTCTACTAAACAAGGACTTCCTGTAGGCTAGTGGTAGGCGATAAAGGCCAGTCGCACTTCGGTTGTGGGTTCGATTTCCACAGCCTTGTCTGACGCGATGGGCTGTCGCCCGTCCAGCAGGTTGTCCTTTTTCTAAAACTATATTACTATAACATCTCATCAATAATATCGAGAAAACTTCTATCCTTAAACAATACTAACTTATGTCAAACATAATCTATTCCAATATTTAGGCTTATCCATAATACTGCAGTCCACTCTCATAACATAGTGAAAATGATTACAAGAGATTTAACACCATAGTTGATCCCCATATATCATAAGATATGTTTTGTTGGTCACATTCCAAACAGTCAATGTCCTTAATCATGTATTCTCTGGAATACCTTAGTGAAAACATGAATGCAGTTAAAATTTAACACATTCCACATACCAAAATCCTCAAAATTCTATATACTCAAACAATGATATCACATAGTCCTTATATCAATCATGAGCTCATGAATACTGTTAAACATTTCGTTTTCTCATTTTCCCTTCATTATGCTCATATCATCTTATTTCCAAAAATATCTCAATCACTTTGAATACCACATTAGACCAATACATAAATATTCCAATACTTTATTATACAACATTATTTTAGAATCCCATTACATAAACACTTAATCATTCCACCTCATCGTTATCATATTCAACATCGCCAATGGTGATCGCATGTGACTTCCCTTTGTCCTTTGCCTTAAGCGGTTGCTCATGTTGATCATCACTAACCCTTGGATTAATGCATTTATTAGAGTAATGCCCCATTTCCTTTCACTTGAAGCATTGAAGTGTTGGTGGTGTGTTCTCTGTAGTGTTTGCTTTATTCACATCATTAGAAACCCTTTTTCCATTACTTTGACACTCAGCTGCTCGATGACCTTCTTTTCCACACTTAAAACATTTTCTAGTCCCTTTAATACAATCTCCACCATGCTTCTTTCCACACTATGTGCATAAGGAAACATTCATCTTCTTTTCACCATTATTATGAGATTTCTCCTTGAACTCCATCTTTCGTTTCTTGTCAAAACCATAAGATGGATATGTAACACCAACTTACATTTCTACCTCGATAGCACAACGCACAATTTCTTCATAGCTACTAAAGTCTCTTATAGATAATGCCCTTCGAAGACTTGGTTTTAAGCCACTGAAAAATCGATCAACTTTACTTTCAGGTTGGATGATAATGCCAGATGCATACCTTGCAAGTCTTGTAAAATTTGCTTCGTATATACCAACAGATTCATCATCCTTCTGCTTCAGCTGAAGAAACTCCTTTTCCATCTTTGTTCGAAGAATATGAGGGATGTACTTACTGAAAAACAAGTTCTTGAACTCGTCCCATTCCATGGACTCAATTTCATCTCTTTGCCTCGTATTCTTGATAAGATTCCACCATTGATCAGCTTCACCTTCCAAACGATATACTGCTAAGATGAATTTATCATGCTCAGAACATTGAAGAACTGAAAATATCTTTTCAGTGGTACTGATCCATTGTTCAGCAACAAGTGGATCAGAATACCCACTGAAAGAAGGTGGATGTTGCCTCATGAAGGACTCAATAGAATATTGTTCCCTTCTCTGCTCAATTAGAAGTCCAGAATGATTCATAGCTTGAGTAAGTATAGCAATAAGATTTTGCACTCCATCTCCCATAAAATTTTTTTGTTCAGGAGGGAAATCATTGCATTGTCCATTGCATTGATCAACACCATTCCTACGGTTTCCAGCCATCGTCTAAAACCCAAAAATAATAGCGTGAGAGGCAAAAATCAGGCTAGGGAAAACAACATAATAAAGGGGGAGTACCATCAATATCTAACATCTTAGGTTTAATTCTATGATCGTTAGTGTAATTCTAGTACTATAACCTATATGTATACTTAACCTTAGGGACATCCCTAGACATACCTTAGAAATATCTCTAGGGATCTTACTAAAGTTCTCGCATCCTAGTTTCCAAAGGTTGACTAAACCTTTCCTCTGATACCAATTTCAGAGACCCGAAGCAGGACGTACATGGACATTACATTAATTTTGCGGAATACTTGGTACATAACAAAAAACACACACACAAGGATCGTAATAGTTTAGTGTCTTTGGAAACTCGGAACGTAATCTTCTAATCGTGGTGAAAGATCTTCAATATCTCCCACAAAGATCTTCCCTTTTTTACCTAAAACCATTCTTTATATCCTGGTGAAAAGAAAACATAAAAGGGTGAGCTCAAATGCTCAGCAAGGGAAAATAAAGGAAATAAAAATCATATCATATCTTTTTGAAAATCATAACCTGCAAAAGAGATCATAATATCTTAACATGGAACAAATCATAGAAGTGAAAATGATATCCCCATAATCATAACATAAAACTTGAAACTTTGTGGCATGCACAAATAATCATGGAAAATCATTTCTTGTTAGTCATGACTCATTTCCAAGACTATCTTAGTGGACAATTTCCCTTTCTAAACCGAGTCACCCTCGTTCCAATCCTGTTTCACTGAACCGATATAACCTACTATTCCAGCCATGTCTATCTCATGAGATATAAAATCTTTACCCAATGCATTGGAGGGAGATATAGGTCCCACCCATCTTATAATGAATGCTTTCTTATGTGTGCCACATAATCATAAACCATACATCATAGCGTAACCCATGTAATAAAAATGGGATTCTTAAACAACATGATATCATAAAACAATAAATATAAGATAAATGAAACCATAAAATTATTTCCATCACATCATAATCAAATCATTGTAATAATAGGGATAAAAACAGAACCCTTTTATTATCTTAGATGGAAAATAATTTTGAAAAAAATACTTGAACTCCATTCTTGAGGAAAATATCCTTTCTACTTCAAAAACATTTTTCCTTTCATAACATTTCATACAACTTTAAAATAGAAGAAGTTGATTAAAAATAAACTTGAAAACTTGTAAAGGAAGTTTCTTGGAAATAATGTTTTAAAAATCCATTCATGCCGTATAAGTTAAAAAAACATTCTTCATACATTTGTCAGAAAAGTCAACAAGTACCTCGTATGAAAAACGACAAAAGATTCCTTTCATACATATTACTAAAAACTCACCTAAGGGTAAAAATGGATTTAAACAATTGTAGGTGGATGGAAATAATATTACATATTGATGAAACATGGATGTGGATGATAAAATACACCCCAGTAAATACTTACGAATAAACAATCTCGGATAAAAATGAGATTGTGATATTTGCCTTACCTTAGGTCCGATTTTATTTGTACGTGTCTGAAGCTCCTTTATAATGGTTTAAATAATGTTATTGACTTATTCCAGAATCATACATATTTATATGATATCATATATGGTTATATTCTTAGCTTCTTGTTAGTAATATTTCATTGTTACTTGTTACTCGGGTCCTTATTGCCTTTTGTTATTATGCGTGTTTTGCCAAATAAATTCATATTCTTCTTTTAAGGTTATAGATACATTATATCCAGAATGGTATTAGTGTAACATATATCATATTTATTCATTCAATTCATTTATATAATTACTATGTAATGATGGTCATGTAGAACGAGTCGCATCACATCATGGAGACGGTATTCCGTACGTACGCACGAGTGATGATATCATTCTTATGATCGTGGAATTGTATTTGAGTATATATATATTATTTCAGTATCAATATTAAATTATAATAATAATAAATAGGTAGTCATTACACCATTATATCCATCCTTGTAAGGTGATGGTGGAAAATAGATTACACCACGGCGTGGAGACGGTATTCCGTACGTACGCACGCGCGGTGATTTCATTTTTCTGTAGGATGGATAGAAGGTGAATTAGGGTTGTTTGATATTTATAATAACATATCAGTATGTAAGTAATACTGATTTTATTACATTATAATGAAACAACTAAAGAAGAAGAAGTTGAAGAAGAAAGAAATTGAAAAGATCGGTAATGGATATTACCTCTTCTTTGGAACGCCTCTTTGAATCCTACACTTAGGGAACTAAGATTGGTCTTTGAATAAGACCAGGACCTTTAGGATTATTCTAGGGAAGTGGAGAGGAGAAAATGGCAGGGGTTGGCCGATCTTGAGTGCTCAAATTGGTGTGAGGATGAGGGGGAGGAGGTGCCCTTTTATAAGGGAGGAGAGGGGCACCTTAAGAATATCTCAAAATATTATTTTATATTAAAGTCAAAATCGGTTTATAATGGTTCCAAAGGGTCTTATTTAGAAGCTAAAGTGGGGATGGGTCGAAATAATATCATTAAATAGGATTTAGACAAGTTTAGGGTATTATGTTAACCTTATCAATTATATTTAACTCTAAGTTAAATAATTTAACTTTTACCGTGACTTTTTGTTTTCTTTCACTATATGGTTAATACACTTACTATAACATGCCAAAAGAACCCCAAATTGTATATTATTAATACATATATCCTTATATAAGTCATTTTTCCGAACCTTAGATTTTTAGGAACAAAATAACAATTAATAATTTAATATTTGATTTAAAAACTATTTTGTGTTAATTTTGACACTATTTGATATATGATTTTTGTGAAAGTCATAAAAGAATTATATGTTCGAACCAAGTTTATTAAATAAACACTAATATATCATAGTAACCTAAAAAATTAGTGGAATTCATAAAAAGTCTTAAATTACATTTATTTTGGTATTTATAATATCAATTATGTTAATATTTAATTAATAAGATAATTACTGCATCATCTTTGTGTCATAAATAAATTAACTTATTTGATGTCTAAAAATTAAAAATAAAATACCATTATGTAGGAAATCCTTTTATCTTTCTAATTAATATTTACAATCGAATTTATCTTATGTATTACCCTATATTAAAAATGTTTTAGTAAATAATGTTTCATTTTAACTCTTTTAACTCTTCTTTGAATTAAATAATAATAAATGTCCTAATCTAATCCAACTGGGCCTAAATGATAATATTTTACACTTAAGGTTGTTTTTGGTCGAGATACACTTGTACAATTGGATTAGGACATGTGTTAGGGTAATATTAATATCATTTTTACCCTTAATTACCCTATTTACTTTTAACTGTGGTAAATAAAAGTAAAAAGTTACTATTCACCAAAAAATTATTTTCATCTCATTGAACCACATTTTACTTACTGACATCATCCGTGTCTCTCGGATTTTTGAAATTCCATTCACTGAAGCGGTAAAATTATGTTTTATGAAAAATTCAGTTTTTTAACTACCACTTAGTAGTTTCACTATTCATAAAAAATTGATGTTTTTCAGAACAATGCCAAAATTTCATCCTAAGTTATATTTCATATTCCGAATTCAAAAATGAAATCTATTTTACCAAATTCATAACATTGAAGTTGCATTAATTAATTTTATAATTAAATCCCGCTGTTAAAACAAATAGCGTGTTTTTAAGAAACAATATCTATCAAAAGATTGACACTTGATTATGTCTGGTTTAAATGTGAAATTACATTCAATGACCAACATTGTATTAAATTGTAAAAATATATTCTAAATATACTTTAAAACCAATCAAATTATTAATTTATCACTATTAATTATTTCGATTAAAAAAGTTGTTTTAAATTATAATTTAGTAATTTTCACTATTCATCAGAATGTGAAAGTTATCCGAAAAGTACCAAAATTTCACCTTAAGCTAAATTCAATACTCAGAATCCAAAAATGAATTCCATTTTGAGAGCTAAAATTCCTAAAATTTAAAAAGTGGTTATTACTATTCATAACGGCTAGTTATAATAATATTTTAATAGCATATCGTTGTTTCGTGAAACTCAGTATTGCATACTACACACGCTATTGAGGAAGGTTGTGATTGCGTGTAATGCAAGGAAATTCAATGATGCGTGTTGTGCAAGCTCATTTTCGTGTAGCGTACAATACAAGACATTAATAAAATAAAAAAGAATATTTTTCATAAAATCTCGGGCTGTTACAAATCCAATATCAAGTAAGAGACTTTATCTCAATATTCACTCACTAAGGAATATTTTGATGTTATACACAACCTTATTTTATATGGTCTATAATCAACCCCTTTGGATTTTAATTCATTCCATTTGTTTTAAAAAGAATATTTTAATACTAATAATTTTAATTTGATTACAAAATATAAGAAGTAATTACTTTTAACATATACAGTGAAAACAACTTCTCCTTCACTGTAATTGTTATTTTATATTTGGATACCTTTATAAGATATAATATTTTAAAAGGAAAAGAAATCCCTTATTCCACATTTGGATGTTTTGGTATTGAAAATGGTGTTTAATGTGGATTGACTATTTCAATATATTTTAATTATTTCTTGGGATTTCAAATACAATTTCAAGAGTGAAATATTGATAAATGAATTCATTTATCTATTAGGATTATAAAATGGTAAATTGATTTTTGATGGGTTGTTTCATGATATACCAATTATGGGTGGTTATGTGAAAAAACAGGGATGGGTAGTTATGTTATAACCACCATTGCATTGGGTATGGTTGTCGGTCATATGGTTACTCCATTTGTAAGAGTGATATGTGTGGATGTTGACCGTATGCTTATTTAATTAAAGTATGATTGGGTTTAACATTACCATTTTAAATTATATTTGTATTTATATGGGTCTTATGTAAATATTTTTCATAAAAACTTTTAATCAATGATCTTATATTCAGTGATCTTTATTAATACTTATTAAATGTGAAATGTATTACTTTATGATAATGTATTTATGGTTTTGATGTTTTTTCCAGACTAATGGTTTTTTTTCTTTGTGTACCCCATACCAATATTTGTATTCTCATCCTAGGTTTTGAAATGTTTTTCAATCGATTTATAGAATAATATATTCAAGGATGGGATTAAAGAAATGATATAAATTTTAAACATGAAACAATACCTTTTTATTAAAATATTATGTTTTATGAAAATTTCATATTGAGTAAACATCTATACATTGTAATATTTTAGTTTTTATGTAATATTTATGTCATAATTCTCTAAATATGTAAAAGTGAAAAGAACCTCAATATGAATTGTCACGACCCCCTCCCCACAAAGTGTACCCCTCCTGGGCCGGCAATGTGAAAAGGGAGATAATGACCCCCGAGTCCCGCCTCCAGTAGGCCCCGGGTTGGCGACTAGCACCGAGGGTATAATACACACACAAATGGGAGGCATTACCCTCTAAGAGAACACATGCAGAAGAGAGAGATAGAATAGAATCCAACCAACTCCAACTCATAACTGAAATGTAAAAGAATCCCAAGTACATATATGAAATATCATGCAAAAGTACTACAACTGAAAGGGGAAATTAAAAGTACCTAAAAGAAAGTAAAACGACAGCGACCACAAGCCCGAACAGCTCCTCCTCCCACCGCAAGCTAGTAGTAACCAGCTCGATCTCCAACCTGCTCCAAGTGACCTGAAAAACAGTTTATATGTACATAGGGTGAGTATAACAGTATACTCAGTAGGATCCTCCCCAAGACTCTCGTGCAAAAGTAAAGAAAGCATGCTAAAGCCCAGTGAACAACAAGTGAAACTAACTCGTCACCTAAATAGGTATACTATGTTCCCAACCTCACCATGGCTACTCTCACCAAGTAACACATACAAGAATATAGCATATAGTAAAGAATGTCAAGGGTACCCCGCTACTACTTCCCCACTGGTTTGCCGCTTTGCCCCAACGACATACGTCCTGTGCATCTCTCTCCAAAGGCTTGCTCGTATCAACATGGGTCAAGCTCCACAATCTGCACCACGTGCACCACATAGGCTTGCCCGCAGACACCTGGGCTAAGCACCACACAATCCTCACAACCAAAAGTAACCAGGTAGTTTCCGGGAGCCACCACAGCTCGCATAACGTGTATCATACGTCGGGTATTATACCTGAAGCCATTACAGCCCATACACCGAGTAAGGATCCTCAAGCCATCACAGCCTATACACGTTACACCTATAGTAGTCCATAGGATACTATATCCAGAATATATGTGTGTGAAATAACCACAATCCATTACAGCCCTCTACACACATATATGGGTAAAACTAACCACTGTGCCTACCAGCACTAGATCTACCAAGAGAAGAGAGCGGGGCCAAAGGGGGTAGTCAGCCATTCAACCTCCCATCAGAATGTTGGGGAAAACACCCCCCCAGGGCTCAGAATCCCCGGGGTGTCTGTTGCCCTTACCGACATGGTAGAGTAGCGTATAGAAACACAAAAAGTACAGAATATATAAGTAACTCACATCCACACTATGGGCATTACCTAGTCATAGATACAACTGCAGCAACGTCTCTCAGACTCCAGGCTGCTACTTCTAAGACTAGGTATCCTATAAGCACACAACCAATTGAAGAGCTTTATTAGATTACTCCATTCTCATTTATCAGTTCCACTGTACAATAGTTAATTCTTTAAGAATTAATTAAGATTGAACAATTCCCCATTTAACTGAAATGGCGTCACTTTCAATACAACTGCTCCTTTTTAAGATTCACATCACCTTTAAATTCTAGCATCTCCATCCCTGTGGATTTTCACCATTTAATCAAACATTCAATACAGAAATACTTTTCCACATTCCCAGGCATTCTAGAAAAACATCCTATGCTTCTAAACACAAAGGAGGCTCAACACGGTGAGTAGATATACTACCCGTCGAGTCTTTGCCGCCTATAGAAAGAGCATAGACCCATCCTCCATCGAGAGGCTAAACACGGAAAGCACGTGGCATACCCCGCGTGTCTTCACCTCCTTCAGAATGAGGGTAAGCAAGACCAGCTGCCTTGAGCAGTGGGGAAAAGCAAAGCAGATTAACATTCAAGAAAACCACAAGCAACCAGCAACCACATCCGTCCCATTCCATCACCCCTGGTGTCCTCCCTGACACCCATATGCATAAACTGATGCATCTCGCCACACTAGGCATCATCCGCTGCCACAACTATAAGGCCTCCATGCCTCCACATATCACAACAACCATCCAGGCTCACATCACAGCACAAGCAGCAGGAAAACAAACATCACAAAATGGGCTCTCGGCCCTTTAACAAACAAGAGGGTAACTCAGAACCCTTTTTGAAATTCCCACATAATCTGTTCTCTAAACCATATTGAATTAACAGATTTGTTATTCGTAGGTTCCAATCATGGATACCTAATCAGTAAGCTATCACAATTAAATAACCATGCTTACTTCCCTAATTTGATTATCCTCAAATTAGAACAACTACAACAACGACAACAACCAGATTAATTTACATGCCTCTTTATCTTTAGCCAATTAATCAACAATTAATTCCGGCTTTACGTTCATTATCAATTTAAATCATGAACGAACAATAAATCAAAGAAAACATAGATATCACTATATCTAGAAAAACATGAGGCAAACTGTTATCACGGTATAAAGCAACAGCATGCGATCAACCAATTCTTTTAATCCGGTTCAAGTATTTAATTAGGTCAATTTCATTGTGATACAAAGGAATAAATCATGCTAATTCTACGATTGCACATATATAATTAGAGAAGCCATGAATCCCCTACCTCGAAGAGTTCTTGACGTCCTTTATCCACACAGCAGGTCACGATCCTCCCCTCGCGACAACTTATGTGGAAGAAAGATCGACACAGCTTGGTTGCATCCAACAGAGCGGGACTGATCCTAGGAGTAAGGGTTGTTTGTGCAACTCCTAAGGAAAGGATTGAAAGGTTCTAGCGCCTCTTAGTTAAGAACAAAAGGGAAGGAACAAGGGAGAATGATATCTCGTCCCTTTTTAAGATTTAACAAGGTGACGGTTTAAGATCCGGTTAATTCTCCATTAAAAACGGATCGCATTAACCCACGCGGTTTGACCAAGTAAAACATTCCAAGCCTTAGGAATAATTAATATTAGGATTTATGGCATTTGAAACGGCCTTATGAGCCCTTAAAAATAAGGCTTTAAATGTATTTTACGTCAAAGGAAACGTCAAAAGGGGAAAAACTGTAGGAGTCTGGGAACACTGTTCACCCACCGTTACTGTACATGAAACTGATCTGTGAAACTGATCTGTCACACTGATCTGTGAAACTGATCTGTCACACCGATCGGTCTCACCGATCTGTCTCACCGATCTGTGAAACTGATCTGTGAAACTGATCTGTCACACCGATCTGTGAAACTGATCTGTCACACCGATCTGTCACACCGATCTGTCTCACCGATCTGTCTCACCGATCTGTCTCACCGATCTGTCTCACCGATCTGTCTCACCGATCTGTCTCACCGATCTGTCTCACCGATCTGTCTCACCGATCTGTCTCACCGATCTGTCTCACCGATCTGTCTCACCGATCTGTCTCACCGATCTGTCTCACCGATCTGTCTCACCGATCTGTCTCACCGATCTGTCTCACCGATCTGTCTCACCGATCTGTCTCACTGATCTGTGAAACCGATCTGTGAAACTGATCTGTGTAACCGATCTGTGAAACTGATCTGTGTAACCGATCTGTGAAACTGATCTGTCTCACCGATCTGTGAAACTGATCTGTCTCACCGATCTGTGAAACTGATCTGTCTCACCGATCTGTCTCACCGATCTGTGAAACTGATCTGTGTAACCGATCTGTGAAACTGATCTGTCTCACCGATCTATGAAACTGATCTGTCTCACCGATCTGTGAAACTGATCTGTCTCACCGATCTGTGAAACTGATCTGTCTCACCGATCTGTGAAACTGATCTGTCTCACCGATCTGTGAAACTGATCTGTCTCACCGATCTGTGAAACTGATCTGTCTCACTGATCTGTGAAACTGATCTGTCTCACCGATCCGTGAAACTGATCTGTCTCACTGATCTGTTACTGTTCATAAAACTGGAAACACTGTTCAAAGAACTAGAAAATTGGCAAAGTGTTGGGGATAAGTCCCCTTGACCTCCCGGAACACCTCCAACACCAACATTTCACAAAGTAATGGACCAGAGAGGTCCGGGCCATTACATTAGATACCTCTCAAAACATTCTCGTCCTCGAGAATTAAAAACCAACCCAGAAGAAAAGAGGGGTCCGAACAACCACCCCATAAGATACCTCTCAGGGGAAACCCACCATGAGTTGTTCGAAAGCTGGAACAAAACTATGACATCCGGGAACAAACAATCCATACCCAAACAATTCATTCACAACATCACATCAAAGGTACATAAAATAAAACATGAAAGGTCCAACCACATAGAAAACATCATTACATGAAAGGAGTTAAACATTAAACAACTCTGGGTACTGAGCACGTATCTGTGACTCACGCTCCCAGGTACTCTCCTCCATGCCACCGTGTCGCCACAAGACACGAACTAAAGGAATAGAACGCCCACGCAACACCTTCTCCTTGTGGTCTTGGATCTCCACAGGTCGCTCCTCGAAGGTTGCATCATCATCAATATCGATCTCTCCCCAATCGATAACATGAGATTCATCATGAAGATAATGACGGAGCTGCGATACATGAAAAACATCATGTATCTGACTCATCCGAGGGGGAAGTGCTACTCGATATGCCACTGCTCCAACACGAGCTAACACCTCGAAAGGCCCAACAAAACGGGGAGAAAGCTTACTTCCGCGACCAAACCTTCGCTGCCCACGACGGGGAGTCACCTTCAGAAACACATGATCCCAAACATTAAACTCTAAGGGTCTCCTTCTTTGATCCGCATAAGATTTCTGACGATCTTGTGCTGTCTTCATCCTCTCACGAATCACTTGAACCATCTCCGTCGTATTCTGCACTAGCTCTGGTCCGAGAATTGCTGACTCTCCGACCCCAGTCCAGCACAACGGAGAACGGCATGGCCGACCATACAAGGCTTCAAACGGCGCCATGCCGATGGTAGAGTGAAAACTATTATTGTAAGCGAACTCTGCCAAAGGTAAGTGCTTCACCCATGAACCTCCAAAATCAAGAACACAAGAGCACAACATGTCTTCAAGAGTTTGGATGGTTCGCTCTGTCTGACCATCCGTTTGAGGATGAAAAGAAGTGTTAAGGCATAGTTGAGAGCCAAAAGCATGCTGGAGACCTCTCCACACCCTCGAGGTAAAACGAGGGTCTCGATCAGAAATGATCGTCTTAGGAACCCCGTGAAGCCTCACCACTTCCTCCAGATACTGCCTCGACAAAACCTCCACTGAGCTCGACTCCTTGATTGCTATGAAGTGGGCCGATTTAGTTAAACGATCCACTACCACCCATATAGCATCATGTCCTCCTGGAGCTCGAGGTAAACCTGTAACAAAGTCCATTGAGATGTCCTCCCACTTCCACTGAGGAATCATTAAGTGCTGGAGAAGACCACCAGGAACACGGTGTTCGGCCTTCACCTTCTGGAAGACTAAACATCGAGACACACATTCTGCAACTGAACGCTTCAGCCCAGGCCACCAAAACTGACTCCTCAAGGATCGATACATCTTCGTCACACCAGGATGTACAGCTAAGGGCGAGCTATGGAACTCTCGGAGAACCGTCTCGCACATCGCCAGGGGAACAAAAAGCCTGTCATGATACAACACTCGGTGTTGTTCATCCTCTGACCAACCATCAGGGGCCTCCCCAAAAACAACTCTGTCTCTCAAAACTTCCACCTCTAGATCACCCAACTGAGACTCTTCCACCTTTTGCATCAGGGATGACTGCACCGTCATCTGGAAAAGACAACCTCTTCCTCCAACTTCTCCCATATCAAGATGCAAAGCTGCTAGCTCTTCCATCCCTCTCCAGGAATCACCAAATTCACGCACAACATCATTACGTGACTTTCGGATCAGGGCATCAGCAACAACATTTCCCTTCCCAGGTGTATACGATATTTCGAAGTCGTATTCCTGCAAGAACTCCATCCACCGACGCTGCCGCAAGTTCAATTCCCACTGAGAGAAAACATACCTCAAACTCTTATGATCGGTGAAAACCACAATGCGCTCTCCAATGAGGTAATGTCTCCAAAACTTCAGCGCAAACACCACGGCTGCCAACTCAAGATCATGGGTGGAATAGTTGCGTTCATGGGGACGCAACTGCCGGGACCCATAAGAAACAACTGACCTCTGCTGCATGAGAACACAGCCTAGCCCCAGATGTGAAGCATCACAGAAAACATAAAACTGGACTCCCTCCATTGGAAGACAAAGGACTGGAGCACTTACCAACTTCTCCTTTAGATACTCGAAAGCTGTCTGACACTGATCAGTCCATATGAACGCTTGATCCTTCCTGGTCAAAGCTGTCAGAGGAGTCGCAACTCGGGAGAAATTAGCCACAAACCTCCTATAATAGGCTGCGAGACCAAGGAAACATCGCACCTCTGACACGGTCTTGGGGGATGGCCAAGACACCACTTCTTCTATCTTCGAAGGATCCACAGCTACTCCCTGTTGGGACACAACATGTCCCAAGAAACGAACTTCTCGAGCCCAGAACTCACACTTGGACAACTTCCCAAACAACCTATGTTGGCGAAGAACTCCCAAAACAGCTTGTAGATGTTCTGCATGCTCTTCTTCAGATGTGGAGTACACAAGGATGTCGTCAATGAAAACCACAAAAAACTTGTCCAAGAATTCACTGAACACAGCATTCATCAACCCCATGAAAACAGCTGGAGCATTTGTCACGCCGAATGGCATTACAACAAACTCATAATGCCCATGACGACAGTGGAAAGCAGTCTTCGGGATATCCTCATCCTTTACACGCATCTGATGATATCCTGACCGCAAGTCGATCTTTGAAAACCAACTTGCACCCTTCAGTTGATCGAATAGGTCATCAATCCGCGTGAGAGGATAACGGTTCTTTATTGTCATTTTGTTTAAGCGACGATAATCGACGCACAACCGCAAACTGCCATCAGCCTTTTTCACGAACAAGACTGGTGCACCCCACGGTGACACACTTGGCCGAACAAAACCACACTGCAACAGACCATCGAGCTGAATACGTAGTTCTCGTAACTCAGAAGGGGCCATCTTATATGGAGACATAAAGATGGGAGACGCTCCTGGCTGTAGCTCGATCCCAAACTCGATCTTCCGTCGAGGGGGTGAGGATACAACCTCTTCTGGAAAGACATCAGGGTACTCTTCTACGACCCTAGGAAACGCCAGCTGTTGAACCTCTAAAGAACTCAGCATCATCCCAGCCATCATGGATGATAAGGATGAAACTCGTCTATGACTCATCCGAGGATCTCTCTCACCAACAAACACTACTTCCTCTCCATCTTCATCAAAGAAAACGACCTTCTTCCTGTAGCAATCCACAATAGCCTGCACCGAATACAACCAATCCATGCCGAGGATGACATCATATGGTTGTATTCGTAAACATAGGAAATCTCCCCAAGAGCGGTGCTGCCCCAACACTAGCTCACAGTCTCTACATACTTCAAACAAGCTAGCTCGACCTCCAACTGGCGTAGTCAACACCAAGGGAACTGGAAGCCTCTCTACCTCAAGTCCCAAAGCGTGGAAAAGGGTAGGGGATATAAAGGAGTGTGTCGCTCCTGAATCAAACAAGGCATACACTAAGGTAGAAAACAAGCAAAGGGTACCTCGGACGACGTCTGGCTCGCCTGGAGCTGGCAACGCTAGAGCATGAAGCTGACCACGACCACCTCCACGGCCTCTCTAACCCTGATGACGACCACCACCACGGCTGCGCTCTGCTCTCTGAGGACGGTGAGCGTCATGGGGCTGTCCTCTGCCTGCTCCATCTACCCTCTGGTGATCTAAAGCTGGTGCAACCTGCTGCTGTTGCCTCGGCTGGAACTGCCTCAACGGAGGAACCTGGAGTGGAGCGCCTGGTGCACGATGACTGCTCTGAAAAGTTGGGCACTCCCGCTGCTGATGACCACGTCCACCACAAGAAAAACAAGCGCCTGATCCCTTGGCATAGGTCTGAGAGTTTCTACCTCCGGAGAAATGAGATGGGAAGGGCCGGGACCTACCCCCAGGTGAACGGAAACTCTTCTGTCCTGAAAACCGGGAACCCCGGACCACAGCTCTGCTTCTTGAGGAATCATGACGATTCCCCTCTCGTGACGATCCGGTCCTATCCAAAGTCCTCTCAACAACCTCTGCCCTCGCCAGCACCTCAAGATATGTCTTCAGCATAAATGGGGTGACCTGGCGCTGGATCTCTGGACGCAAAGCCTCCTCGAAATGCCTCGCCCTGGCCTCATCATCTGGTAACAGGTCTGAAGCATATCGTAGAAGGTTCCTGAAACAGATTCCAAACTCCCGAACACTGGAGCTCCCCTGTCGAAGGGTAAGAAGCTCCTGGCGACTAGATGCCTTCGCAGTCGATGAAAGAAACTCGACTCTAAACCTGTCTCGAAACTCCTCCCATGAGATCGCTGACTCCTCACGATCCCCGAGGAACAAGAAACACCACTGTCTCGCTGCTCCACGCAACATCGTCACAACCAAGGACACCCAGTGTTCCTTCCGAGCACGAATCGAACTGAAGCCTATCTCGACCTCCTCCAACCTGTCTTCTGTGACTGCATCTGAAACGGAGCCCTCGTACTTCTGTAGACTCTGGCGCTGAAACTCTCGGAGTGTCTTCCTCCAAGTGTCATCGTCGTCAACCTCTACCCGGCGGCGATCTGCTGGAACAGCCTGCTGGGCACCTTCTGCGCAAACCTGACGGGGACGCCGACCTGGAGCCATACCTGTAAAATAACAATCGTTAGAGCTCCTAAGCCTGGAATATGGAAGACTCAACATTAATTAATTAATTATTTTGTTTTATTAATTTTAGGTTACCTATCCAAAGGTCTACCCATTCAAACACAGGCGCAAGGAATAATGATGCATGATCCTTTCCTAGGTCTCTACCCTGCAACCAGTATCACTTTGTTTAGTAGCCATCATAAACTTAAAGGTCCGTGCAACAGATCATAGGGGGCCCTGAACGCCTATGTCTCTGCCGGTCTCCAGTGTTTACCCCACTTGCTAAACATGAATGACATCGTTGCCCTACCATCCCATGCATCCTCACCTGTGCCTAACTCCAAACTCCATCCTATCACTCAACCAGACCTTTGATACCACTCTGTCACGACCCCCTCCCCACAAAGTGTACCCCTCCTGGGCCGGCAATGTGAAAAGGGAGATAATGACCCCCGAGTCCCGCCTCCAGTAGGCCCCGGGTTGGCGACTAGCACCGAGGGTATAATACACACACAAATGGGAGGCATTACCCTCTAAGAGACCACATGCAGAAGAGAGAGATAGAATAGAATCCAACCAACTCCAACTCATAACTGAAATGTAAAAGAAACACAAGTACATATATGAAATGCAATGAAAAAGTACTACAACTGAAAGGGGAAACTAAAAGTACCCAAAAGAAAGTAAAACGACAGCGACCACAAGCCCGAACAGCTCCTCCTCCCACCGCAAGCTAGTAGTAACCAGCTTGATCTCCAACCTACTCCAAGTGACCTGAAAAACAGTTTATATGTACATAGGGTGAGTATAACAGTATACTCAGTAGGATCCTCCCCAAGACTCTCGTGCAAAAGTAAAGAAAGCATGCTAAAGCCCAGTGAACAACAAGTGAAACTAACTCGTCACCTAAACAGGTATACTATGTTCCCAACCTCACCATGGCTACTCTCACCATGTAACACATACAAGAATATAGAATATAGTAAAGAATGTCAAGGGTACCCCGCTACTACTTCCCCACTGGTTTGCCACTTTGCCCCAACGACATACGTCCTGTGCATATCTCTCCAAAGGCTTGCCCGTATCAACATGGGTCAAGCTCCACAATCTGCACCACGTGCACCACATAGGCTTGCCCGCAGACACCTGGGCTAAGCTCCACACAGTCCTCACAACCAAAAGTAACCAGGTAGTTTCCGGGAGCCACCACAGCTCGAATAACGTGTATAATACGTCGGGTATTATACCTGAAGCCATTACAGCCCATACACCGAGTAAGGATCCTCAAGCCATCACAGCCTATACACGTTACACCTATAGTAGTCCATAGGATACTATATCCAGAATATATGTGTGTGAAATAACCACAATCCATTACATCCCTCTACACACATATATGGGTAAAACTAACCACTGTGCCTACCAGCACTAGATCTACCAAGAGAAGAGAGCGGGGCCAAAGGGGGTAGTCAGCCATTCAACCTCCCATCAGAATGTTGGGGAAAACACCCCCCCAGGGCTCAGAATCCCCGGGGTGTCAGTTGCCCTTACCGACATGGTGGAGTAGCGTATAGAAACACAAAAAGTACAGAATATATAAGTAACTCACATCCACACTATGGGCATTACCTAGTCATAGATACAACTGCAGCTAACGTCTCTCAGACTCCAGGCTGCTACTTCTAAGACTAGGTATCCTATAAGCACACAACCAATTGAAGAGCTTTATTAGATTACTCCATTCTCATTTATCAGTTCCACTGTACAATAGTTAATTCATTAAGCATTAATTAAGATTGAACAATTCCCCATTTAACTGAAATGGAGTCACTTTCAATACAACTGCTCCTTTTTAAGATTCACATCACCTTTAAATTCTAGCATCTCCATCCCCGTGGATTTTCACCATTTAATCAAACATTCAATACAGATATACTTTTCCACATTCCCAAGCATTCTAGAAAAAAATCCTATGCTTCTAAACACAAAGGAGGCTCAACACGGTGAGTAGATATACTACCCGTCGAGTCTTTGCCGCCTATAGAAAGAGCATAGACCCATCCTCCATCGAGAGGCTAAACACGGAAAGCACGTGGCATACCCCGCGTGTCTTCGCCTCCTTCAGAATGAGGGTAACCAAGACCAGCTGCCTTGAGCAGTGGGGAAAAGCAAAGCAGATTAACATTCAAGAAAACCACAAGCAACCAGCAACCACATCTGTCCCATTCCATCACCCCTGGTGTCCTCCCTGACACCCATATGCATAAACCGATGCATCTCGCCACACTAGGCATCATCCGCTGCCACAACTATAAGGCCTCCATGCCTCCACATAACACAATAACCATCCAGGCTCACATCACAGCACAAGCAGCAGGAAAACAAACATCACAAAATGGGCTCTCGGCCCTTTAACAAACAAGAGGGTAACTCAGAACCCTTTTTGAAATTCCCACATAATCTGTTCTCTAAACCATATTGATTTAACAGATTTGTTATTCGTAGGTTCCAATCATGGATACCTAATCAGTAAGCTATCACAATTAAATAACCATGCTTACTTCCCTAATTTGATTATCCTCAAATTAGAACAACTACAACAACGACAACAACCAGATTAATTTACATGCCTCTTTTTCTTTAGCCAATTAATCAACAATTAATTCCGGCTTTACGTTCATTATCAATTTCAATCATGAACGAACAATAAATAAAAGAAAACATAGATATCACTATATCTAGGAAAACATGAGGCAAACCGTTATCACGGTATAAAGCAACAGCATGCGATCAACCAATTCTTTTAATCCGGTTCAAGTATTTAATTAGGTCAATTTCATTGTGATCCAAAGGAATAAATCATGCTAATTCTACGATTGCACATATATAATTAGAGAAGCCATGAATCCACTACCTCAAAGAGTTCTTGACGTCCTTTATCCACACAGCAGGTCACGATCCTCCCCTCGCGACAACTTATGTGGAAGAAAGATCGACACAGTTTGGTTGCATCCAACAGAGCGGGACTGATCCTAGGAGTAAGGGTTGTTTGTGCAACTCCTAAGGAAAGGATTGAAAGGTTATAGCGCCTCTTAGTTAAGAACAAAAGGGAAGGAACAAGGGAGAATGATATCTCGTCCCTTTTTAAGATTTAACGAGGTGACGGTTTAAGATCCGGTTAATTCTCCATTAAAAACGGATCGCATAAACCCACGCGGTTTGACCAAGTAAAACATTCCAAGCCTTAGGAATAATTAATATTAGGATTTATGGCATTTGAAACGGCCTTATGAGCGCTTAAAAATAAGGCTTTAAATGTATTTTACGTCAAAGGAAACGTCAAAAGGGGCAAAACTGTAGGAGTCTGGAAACACTGTTCACCCACCGTTACTGTACATGAAACTGATCTGTGAAACTGATCTGTCACACTGATCTGTGAAACTGATCTGTGAAACTGATCTGTCACACCGATCGGTCTCACCGATCTGTCTCACTGATCTGTGAAACTGATCTGTGAAACTGATCTGTCACACCGATCTGTGAAACTGATCTGTGAAACTGATCTGTCACACCGATCTGTCTCACCGATCTGTCTCACCGATCTGTCTCACCGATCTGTCTCACCGATCTGTCTCACCGATCTGTCTCACCGATCTGTCTCACCGATCTGTGAAACTGATCTGTGTAACCAATCTGTGAAACTGATCTGTCTCACCGATCTGTGAAACTGATCTGTCTCACCGATCTGTGAAACTGATCTGTCTCACCGATCTGTGAAACTGATCTGTCTCACCGATCTGTCTCACCGATCTGTGAAACTGATCTGTGTAACCGATCTGTGAAACTGATCTGTCTCACCGATCTGTGACACTGATCTGTCTCACCGATCTGTGAAACTGATCTGTCTCACCGATCTGTGAAACTGATCTGTCTCACCGATCTGTGAAACTGATCTGTCTCACCGATCTGTGAAACTGATCTGTCTCACCGATCTGTGAAACTGATCTGTCTCACCGATCTATGAAACTGATCTGTCTCACTGATCCGTGAAACTGATCTGTCTCACTGATCTGTTACTGTTCATAAAACTGGAAACACTGTTCACAGAACTAGAAAATTGGCAAAGTGTTGGGGATAAGTCCCCTTGACCTCCCGGAACACCTCCAACACCAACATTTCACAAAGTAATGGACCAGAGAGGTCCGGGCCATTACATGAATAAAATTCAAATTATTGACATAACTCAAGATTAAGTAATGCTTATGGTATGGGCCTTATAGTTAGTATCATTAGTTAGTTTAGATAAATTTAGGTGTTAGAATATTGTTAATAGAATATCCATAAACTTTTTAACATTTTGGTAAAATTGAAATGATATAGAATTTGAAGATTACCATGTTGATTCATCTAAGATAGTTCTGTTTTGAATGGTTTTCCACATAGGAAATAGGGAAACTATGTTAATAAGTCATATAGATGAAAACAACATTTTAAATCATCATCATGATATGGTTGGAATCATAACTGGACAATTTATTTCAGTGATAGAACATTTGAATTAGGAAATAAATGGTGGTGGTGTCCATGCATGAGATAAACTTGATCAACTATAGATGAATATATTGGTAGTAGATAATTTAATGTGGAAACACACCCCATCTTTTAGAAGATCACCTGACCCTGTGCAAGATAAATGTTGATTTAAAGATCTTGTTGACCTCACCTGTTTTGATAATCTAAATCATGTATTCATATGTGTTGAAAATCCCAATTATGTTTTCATTCTCTATGATATTTTTAAGTATCATTGATCTATACTTTAATTCTTTCAAATATGTGATCAAACCAAAAATAATTTTTAAAATAGTCTTTGGAATATGTTAATCCTCATTTATCTATGTTCATACAAGTTATAAATTAATTCTAACACAATTGGATGTGTTCTGCATAAAACAGATATGTAATCTGCCTATAGCTACTGATAAAGAGCTACCGGTAACCAGTCTACTGATAGACTTAGTCTACCGACAGACAGCTACCGATAGACTTAACATAGAGCTACCGATGTACTTATAAATATAAGCTACTTACAGACAGCTACCGATACAAACATAGAGCTACCGGTGTAAGTATAAATAGCTACCGATGGAATAAGAGTCACCGATGGACGAAGCTACCGATACAGACTCACAGCTACCGATGCATGGAGCTACCGATGCATGGAGCTACCGATGCATGGAGCTACCGATGCATGGAGCTACCGATGCATAGAGCTACCGATGCATCGAGCTACCGATGCATGGAGCTACCGATGCATGGAGCTATCGATAAACAAAGTCACCGATACAAGCATATACCAACCGACGTTCAAGCTACCGATGACGATCACTCGACTCACTGTTTGAATTTCTTTATTTCCTATATTTAATCTATCTAACGGTCATATCATGTACATTTTAATGATTTGTCAAATATCTGATAAAGGTTGTCAGATGTCAGGAACCTGTACCTCGTACCTGCTGAAAAGAAATCTTTTCTGTCCCCTGTTGGGAGATAAATACGAGAAGACTACGCTGCCCAAAGGAGAAGCGAACTAGAGAAGCGGGTGGTGGATGGAATATACCAAAAACACAAGAATGAAAAAAATACAGAGAAGCTCATAGGCAAATCAAGCATACTCGAGAAGTGTTCAGTGCATACAAAAGAATATCGAAGAGCTTCATCGACTACATTCTCACTACCTGCGAACCTGGAGCAAACGACACTCTGTTTCTCAAATAGAAACGAGAAGAAGACTCAAACTCACTTGCGATCGAATCCAAAGGAGTCCAGAGCTACACTGAAATCACCAGAACCATCTCTAAACTCTACATCTTTTGTTCTGTGATTTATTATCATTCATTTTAAGCAGTGTGTGTTATCTGCTGTATCTAACACATACACTGTCTCCTGTACTCAAACTGAAGGATTTGTAAATCCTTACCAAACTCTTTCATTCTTTCTTTCCCATGAATAACAGTGGTAGAGGTCGCGTGTGACCTGGACAGCTGGTTGCTGTTGTACTGTTTCCCATGAAGAACAGTGGTAGAGGTCTTGGACCTGGACAGTTGTAAACTGTTGAACCCCGTTCCAGGGTGTGGATCATTTTTATATATATACTTTTGAGAGGACTAAGTCTCGGCTTGAGACTGAACCTCTTGGTTATATTTGTTGTTCCATCTCTTTCAAAGTTTTATTCCGCTGCTAATCACTTTAAAACCAATACTGTTTCTAAATTTACTTTGATAATTAAATTAGCAAGTGTTTATGTTAAGTGTCGATTAGTAAGTTAGTTTCAAAAGATAATCACACACTCCTGTGTTGATTAACTAGGAATTAATCAATCCCTTGAGAATCTGACAGAACCTCTACTTTAATATAAATTCACTACAGTTTAATTTTTTATTTTATTTGGGGGTCTTTAAGACACTGTTTTTAAATACAGAAATTTTAATTGGTACTCAATTCACCCCCCTCTTGAGTAAACCACTCCGACCAACACTTGGTATCAGAGGATTGAAAATACTTTCTAAAGTACTCTGCTTTTGAACTGTGATTTTAGTTGTATTTAAAAGTTCTTAAAATTTCTGTTATATCTAAATTTTTATCTCTTTAAAATTTTCTCATCATGGAAAATAGACTTGAGGGTGCTGCTACTAACCGGCCACCTTTCTTCAATGGAACTAATTATGCTCAGTGGAAACTGAAAATGAAAATTCATCTAGAAATCATAGGTTTTGATATTTGGACTGCTATTGAATCAGAATACAAAATTCCTACTACTGCTAGATCTACTTGGGATGAACCTATAAATACTGCTTACAATAACAACTGTAAAGCCATGAATGCCTTGTACTGTGCTCTAGGAGATGAAGAGTTTAATAGAATTTCTGCATGTAAAACTGCATATGAAATTTGGGATACCTTAGCTATTTCTCATGAAGGAACAACAAATGTTAAAGAAATGAGATTGAACACCTATACTATCAAGTATGATAATTTTAAAATGAAGCCTGACGAGCCTATTTCTGACATGTATCTCAGGTTCAATGAAATTGTCAATACAATGATCTCATTGGGAAAGGATGACTCATCGAAGGAACAAATTATGAGAATTTTGAGATGTCTACCTGATAGATGGAGAGGCACATCTGTCTCAATCAGAGAATCATGTGACATTGTTGCTCTACCTGTCAAGGAATTAATTGGCAAGCTAATGATGTATGAAGAAGAGCTCAAAGTGAATAAAGAGGAAGAAAATGAACCTCCAAGAAAGTCTGTCGCTTTCAAATCCTCATCCTCAAAGAATAAGGACAAAGAAATGCCTCAAGCTATAGTTGAAAGTTCAAGCTGTGAAGACAGTGAAAGTGATTCTGATAGTGATGCTGAGATGGCTCACATTGCTAGAAGATTTAAGAAATTTTATAGGAAAAAGAAGTTCTTCATAAAAACAAACTATAAGGGTAAGTATGATCACCAAGGTAAATGGAAAAAGGATTGGAAGAAGAATGACAAATCAGATGATGTTGTCTGCTATGAGTGCAAGAGAAAAGGACACATTAAAGCCGACTGTCCAAAGCTAAAGTATAAAAAGAAATATGAATATAAGAACAATAAGTTTAAGAAATCCATGAAGGCTACTTGGAGTTCTTCAGAAGACAGCACAAGTGAAGCTGAATCTTCAGACTCTGAAAGGAATCGAGCCAACATGTGTTTTATGACAAACACTTCTCAGGTAACTGCTGAAACTCCTGCTTTAAATTATTATTACTCTGGAGATAATGCAGAATCTGATTCTGATTCTGGAACAATGTCTAAAAATGAATAGTTTGAGTACTGTGATATGCTGGAAGAGACATGTAATGAACTTAAGGATAAATACAAGTCATTAAAGAAACAACATGCTCTCACCACTACAGTTAAAACCGAACTCACTATTGAAAAAGAGAAAAATGCTCAACTGTTAAACGAAAACACTGAACTGAAACTATCTAATGAGCAACTCAAGAAAGACTTATAGAAGTTCACCAATGGCAAAAATACACTAACACAGATGCTAGGAAAGCAAATAGCACCTAAATATACTACTGGTATAGGATACCAACCTGGACAAAGGAAAATTGCCAAAACTAGATTCATTTCTAAATCTGGACAGAATGAAGGTAATTCTGGAACTTCTTATGCTTCAACCAGTTATATACATAGCTATGGATCTAATAAAGTTTTTCTTTCAAAGCATGTCAATTCTACAAATTATATGAGACCCATTAGACAAATATGGGTACCTAAAGTATTATTGGCTAACCTGTCTGGACCCAAGAAAATCTGGGTACCAAAATCATCTCCCATCTAAATCTGTTTTGTAGGGAACTTGCTTGAAGAGCTCCTGTAAAGAGACCTGGTATTTGGACAGTGGATGTTCAAGACATATGTCAGGAGAATTCTCTTGTTTCAAGAGTTTAATAAAATTTGATGGAGGCTTTGTCACCATTGGTGATAATTCTAAAGGAAAAATCATCGGCCTAGGCCTGATTGGTAACACTGATTCAATCCTTATTTCTAAAGTTTTATTTGTTGATGGCCTTAAATACAATTTATTAAGTATTTCTCAGTTATGTGATGATGGTTTTCAAGTTAATTTTGAAAATGATTCTTGAAAAGTTTTTAATTCTAAGAATGTTTTGGTATTTTCTGTCTTAAGAAATGAAAATGTTTATGCTGTTAATCTGAATTCTTTAGCTAAACAGAATATTACTTGTTTGAATGCTTTTCATAAAGAATCTTGGCTATGGCACAGAAGATTGGGACATTGCAACATTCACTCACTTAGAAAACTCTCTAGAAAGAACCTAGTTAGAGACCTACCTAAATTAGAATTCCCAAATGATAAAGTGTGTAACCCCTGTCAAAAGGGAAAAAAACACAAAGTTTCTTTTAAATCAAAGAAAGAAGTTTCGACTTCTCAACCACTTGAATTGGTTCACATGGACTTGTTTGGACCATCAAGAGTTTCTAGTTTAAATGGGAAGCACTATGTTTATGTTCTTGTAGATGATTTTTCTAGATATACTTGGATATATTTTCTAGCTCACAAAAGTGAAGCTTGTTCTTCTTTTGTTAAATACTCTAAATCTGTAGAGAACCTTAGTGGACTTAAGATTAAAACTTTGAGAAGTGATCATGGTCGTGAGTTTGAAAATCATGATTTTGAATCTTATTACTCACACAATGGCTATACTCATAACTTTTCTGCCCCTAGAACACCCCAACAGAATGGTGTAGTAGAAAGGAGAAACCGAACCCTTCAAGAAATTGGTAGAACCATGCTCAATGAATATGACCTGCCTATTTATTTTTGGGTTGAAGCTGTAAATACAGCTTGTTATGTTATTAATAGAGTCTTAATTAGACCTGTTCTTAAGAAAACCCCTTATGAATTCTGGAACAATAGAAAGCCTAAGGTTAATTACTTTAATGTTTTTGGTTGCAAAGTATTTATTCTGAATACTAAAGATAATCTGGATAAGTTTGTTCCAAAAGTGATGAATGAATTTTTCTGGGTTACTATATTTCAAGTAAAGCCTATAGAGTATTCAATAAGAAAACTAAATGTGTGGAGGAATCTGTTCACATCAAGTTTGATGAATCTGATCCACATGAGCCTAAAACCTCTGTTGAGAATCTTGAAGAAGATTTGTCTACTCTAGACCTTAATGATAAGTCTAAAGAACCTGTTATAAAAGCATCCAGTTCTGGACTTTTTCCAGAATCTACTTCTGTTGAACCCGAACATATAGATGAACCTGAAATTTCTAGTCCAACCTTTACTAGATCAACAAGGATTCTAAAGAATCATCCTTTAGAAGCTGTTGTTGGTAATCTTGATAGAGGAACACAAACTAGAGCTTCTCTAAGAAACCAGGTTGAACATCAAGATTTTCTTTCACAGCTAGAACCCAAAAATATCAATGATGCTATCAATGATGAATTCTGGGTAATAGCTATGCAGGAAGAATTAAATCAGTTTGAAAGAAACAAAGTCTGGGAATTAGTTGACAGACCTAAGGACACTTTGACAATAGGCACAAAATGGGTTTTTAGAAATAAAGTAGATGAATCTGGAAATATAGTTAGAAACAAAGCTAGACTAGTTGCACAAGGATATAGTCAAGAAGAAGGTATAGACTATGAGGAAACTTTTGCACCTGTAGCTAGACTAGAAGCCATTAGAATCTTACTTGCATATGCTGCACATCTGGATTTCAAGTTATATCAAATGGATGTGAAAAGTGCATTTCTAAATTGTTTTATAATTGAAGATGTTTTTGTAGAACAACCACCTGGATTTAATAACCCCCATTTTCCAAATCAAGTTTTTAAACTTTCTAAAGCTTTGTATGGTTTAAAACAGGCTCCAAGAGCTTGGTATGATAGACTTAGCAGTTTTCTTATTTCAAAAGGTTTTACCAAAGGGATTGCTGATCCAACTCTTTTCATTAAAATAACTTCTAAAGATGTTTTAGTTGTACAAATATATGTTGATGATATTATTTTTGGATCTTCTAAACACTCTTTATGTACTGATTTTTCAAAAAGTATGCAAAATGAATTTGAAATGAGCTTAATGGGAGAGCTTAAGTACTTTCTTGGATTTCAAGTATTTCAAAATGAAAATGGTATTATTTTGAATCAAAGTAAATATACAAAGGATCTTTTAAAACGTTTTGGTCTGGATAGTATCAAGGAAAGTGAAACTCCTATGAGTACTACCTGTAAATTGGATGCAGATGAAACTGGGAAACCAGTTGATCAAACAAATTACAGAGGTATGATTGGTAGTTTACTTTATCTTACTGCTAGTCGACCTGATATTATATTTAGTGTGTGTATGTGTGCTAGATTTCAAGCTAATCCAAAAGAATATCATTTTCTTGCTGCTAAAAGAATTTTCAAATATCTCAAACACACGGTTAACTTAGGTTTGTTTTACCCAAAAGGACAATCCTTTGAGTTAATGAGTTATTCAGATGCTGACTTTGCTGGTTGTAAGTTAGATAGAAAAAGCACATCAGGAACATGTCATTTTCTTGGAAAATCCTTAGTTTCTTGGTGTAGTAAGAAACAGAACTCAGTTGCATTATCTACTGCTGAAGCAGAATATATAGCTGCTGGTAGTTGCTGTGCACAAATTCTATGGATGAAACACACTCTTTTGGACTAGGGATATGTTTTTAAACATGTTTCAATCAACTGTGATAACACCAGTGCAATAAACATCTCTAAGAATCCTGTATCTCACTCTAGAACCAAACACATAGATGTAAGACACCATTTCCTAAGAGATCACTATAAAAAAGGTGATATTTCTCTTGAATTTATTGGCACCGAACATCAATTGGCTGATATTTTCACTAAACCTTTAAGTTCGGATAGGCTAAGTTACATAAGGCACGAATTGGGAATGTTTAATCACAACTAGTGTGAAAATTCTAACTGATGTAAAAATTCTCACCGATGTAAGTTTCTCACCGACGTAGAAATTCTCACCGATGTACAGCTCTCACCGATTTGTTTTTCTCACCGATGATTAACTCACACTGATGCAAGGTTTTAAAACTTCTGCCTGCCGCCAAGAATACGAATCGTTTTATTTTATTTTATTACTCTATTTTAGTTGTTTATTTGGAATTCCTAACTGATAAAACTCAGTCTAAGCCACTTCTTACCTCATCGAGCTCAAAATCTCTCACCTTCGAACCGTACCCCCAAAATCGGCCAAGAACCCTAAACCCGCGATGGCAAAAACCAAGCTTCCTATCGTCAGAGATGAAAGTGCAGAACCAAACGCTAAGAAGAAGAAGACACAGCATAAAGCCAGTGTTAGTGAAGTCAGAACTAGATCGGGAAGGCGACCAGTGAATCCTCACTTGCAGAATATAGACATAGTAATCGAGAAGGAACTGTGCGTGGAATGGCTACTGCCTAGAAAATCCTTAGTACTCGAGATTCTGGAAGACCAGAAATGGGTGGATTGTTTCTCGAATAACAATGGCCCATACTACCTAAAGTTGTTAAAGCAGTTCTATGAGTTTGTAACCTTTGAGAAGTCTGAAAATGAGAATCGGGTAAGCTCTTTTGTAAATGGAAAAGAGATGTCTTTTTCTTCAGTAGAGTGGGCTGAGTATTTAAAAGTACCACATGAAGGTGTTTCTGGGTATGTATCAAGAGAAATGCCACCTAGAAGTGACATTTTTTATTATGAAACTTCCTTAAAAGAACTGACTGGTAATGGGAATCAAAGGCAAGTGGTTGCTGCTGAAATCGATGGAGAGAATCGACTGCTCTTCAAGTTTGTTCAGCATGTGTTGATACCTAGGCGAGGAGATTTTGCAAATCTGAGATATCAAGATATCTATCTTCTTCATTTGCTAAGACATGGTGTAAAAATCAATCTGTGTAGATTGTTGATGCTTCAAATGGAAGACATGATTAGACCAAAGTCAAAGACTAATGCTTTATTCTTTGCCAAGCTAATTTCAGTGATGATAAAAGTGAAAGAAATAGCTGAGTCTCAGGATGAGACGGTTGTAGTCAAGAACAATTACTGCATCACCTCGACTGTTTGCAAGTACATGAAAATTAACTGGAACCCATGGAAGGGAGAATGGGTCAGTGATGATCAGAAGATCTATGATAAGTTTAACCCTATGGATCATCCCTCAAGACCAAAGGATATGAGATATCCGAGTCTGAGACCTGATGAAGAGGAACCTGTTTATAGTAGTGAAACAGAAGAAGAAACAAAAGAAGAAGAAGAAGAAACTCCTATGGATGTTGGAGGAGATCCAGACTTGCCCCCAAGTCCTGTTGCAGAATTGGTTTATTCTAGGAAAGGAAAAGTAGAGGAAATTGTGTCTACTCATGAGGAAGACCAGTCTGTACCTCACCAAGAAGAAGAGGAAAAGGAGAATGTATCTGAATTGTCTGCTTATGGTAGTTTAAGTATGAGTCCCTTGATTGGAAGCTCAGTTATGCCTGCTGCTGAAGTAGAAAGAGATAGAGAAGAAGTTGTACCTGTTTCAGAAAACCTCCTTACTGCTGCTGAGATGGAAGTTGTTGTGGAAGATTCTGATGAAGAAAGGCCAGCAAAAAAGGCTGTTGTGATACATGAGAATGCACCCATTGAGGGGGAGCATCAGTCTGTGCTTGGAAATGTTACAGTAGCTGTTGAGCTTGGAGACTGGGTAGAAGACCCAGGGTTTATAGTCTGTGGATTGGATTATCCGGATTCTGATAATGAAGTGTCTGTAAATAGACCGAAGACCAATTATGATCTTGCTTCTGAGTTGTTGCTAGATGATGTGGTCAGATTTCATGATCTGAATAAGCTGAAAGAGGACCTCAAATCCAGTTTTGTTGAAGAAGTGAAGTCAATGGAAACCTCCCTTGCATCCTCAATTAATTCAATAATGACTGATTCTGTAGTTGGTTTGGCCTCAGCTAGAGGATCTGCTGCAGTTGTCTCAAATGATTTTGTCTCTAAATACGATCTTGAATCCATGAAAAATGAGCTGAAAGAGTCATTCAGTGTGTCAATTGCTGAGATGAAGCAAAGATTTTATGAAGAAATGAAAATGTTAGAGAGATCCTTCGAACTATCTTTGGCTTGTAATTTATCTTCCTTTGTGTCTGAGCTTATGGAAGAAGTGAAAGAGTTCCAGACTCAGTCTTCTAGAATCGAAGCAGATCTTGAAGCTCTCAAGACAACAGTTGTTGCTTTGGACTCTTATATGAGCTCCAAGTCTCAAGCTGACAAGGACCTAGCTTATGTGAAGAGTGTAGTAAGCCAGTTTGTCTCAGTGTTTGAAAGTTTCAAAACCTCAGTGAAGAATCATGTTCAGTTACAAGACTCTCAAGTTCAAAGCCTAATCAGTGGTTTGTCTAAGAGTTTCAAAGAAACTGTTTCCTTCTCTCTTGGGCCTCTCACAACCAAATTATCAGTTGACCTGGATCGAGTTCGAGCAATGTTGAAGGAGGAGATTGGTTCTATTTCAACCAGTGGTTCTGTGGACTCATCGTAGTTGAGCCGAGTGGTGCTTTCTACAAGAGACTCTGCTAGAGAAATAATGAATATTGTTCAAGATTATATGAGAGAAGCCTCTGCCTCTCAGGAAGCCATAAAGAGCAAAGTGGACAACTACTTCACCAAAATTTTCACCAAGCATCATCTCGAACACCACTTCAAGCTAATGTTGGAACACATGAAGCTCCCTCCAGTCACTCAAGATTTCAGAGAACAAGTGAGCAAGCTAAGATAATTGACTCCTGCCTTAGAGAAATTTATGGAGAACAAAGATGATTTCATCTCTGCTATGGAAAGAGGAGGAGGAATTATTATGGATTTTAGATATCTGCTGCTGCCCTTCTTGCATGATGATGCCAGACCAGTCATCATACCTCCTGCTTTGCCTGCTTCTGCCTCGGCTGCTTCCATAGTCCAGCTGACTCCTGCTCAGGCTATTCGAAGCCTCACACAAATGATCACCCAAAAATCTCCAACCTACAGGCCTGACTCTGTGTCAATGGCCCAGCCTCCTTTGATCTTTTCTGGCATTCCAAAACCTTCACCTGAATCCTCACCACCCGAGCCTTCTTCTGATCCCAAAGGGAAATCTCACGTGGAAGATGCGGATTGATCCAGTGGCCAGGATTTTTCATAGGAATTCCTTTGTATTCTGTTTTTTGTACTTTCTGACAGATCTAATACAGAGGAACTCTTTTTACTTCTCATGTGTTCTTTGTCTCCTATATATATATATGCTTTCCCACTTTTTGATTATCACAAAGGGGGAGAACAATAAGAATAATAAGGGGGAGAACAAAATGGGAGAATGAGAAATATTTTCAATGGAGAAAAATAATTATTATTTTTGTTTACCTCTGATATCTTATGTCTATTTAGTACCTTATGATTGTTACCTCTGATAACTTATGTCTATATCATACTACTTCTATTATGCTGTTTTCAATGAGAAAATTGAATTCAATATTATACTCCTTACTATTATATATTCACTATGTTAAATGCCCATATCATAAATTGTGATTATCAAAAAGGGGGAGATTGTTGACCTCACCTGTTTTGATAATCTCAATCATGTATTCATATGTGTTGAAAATCCCAATTATGTTTTCATTCTCTATGATATTTTTAAGTATCATTGATCTATACTTTAATTCTTTCAAATATGTGATCAAACCAATAATAATTTTTAAAATAGTCTTTGGAATATGTTAATCCTCATTTATCTATGTTCATAAAAGTTATAAATTAATTCTAACACAATCGGATGTGTTCTGCATAAAACAGATAAGTAATCTGCCTATAGCTACTGATAAAGAGCTACCGGTAACCAGTCTACCGATAGACTTAGTCTACCGACAGACAGCTACCGATAGACTTAACACAGAGCTACCCATGTACTTATAAATATAAGCTACTTACAGACAGCTACCGATACAAACATAGAGCTACCGGTGTAAGTATAAATAGCTACCGATGGAATAAGAGTCACCGATGGACGAAGCTACCGATACAGACTCACAGCTACCAATGCATAGAGCTACCGATGCATAGAGCTACCGATGCATGGAGCTACCGATGCATGGAGCTACCGATGCATAGAGCTACCGATGCATAGAGCTACCGATGCATGGAGCTACCGATGCATGGAGCTATCGATAAACAAAGTCACCGATACAAGCATATACCAACTGACGTTCAAGCTACCGATGTTCAAGCTACCGATGACAATCACTCGACTCACTGTTTGAATTTCTTTATTTCCTATATTTAATCTATCTAACGGTCATATCATGTACATTTTAATGATTTGTCAAATATCTGATAAAGGTTGTCGGATGTCAGGAACCCGTACCTCGTACCTGCTGAAAAGAAATCTTTTCTGTCCCCTGTTGGGAGATAAATACGAGAAGACTACGCTGCCCAAAGGAGAAGCGAACTAGAGAAGCGTGTGGTGGATGGAATATACCAAAAACACAAGAACGAAAAGAATACAGAGAAGCTCATAGACAAATCAAGCATACTCGAGAAGTGTTCAGTGCATACAAAAGAATATCGAAGAGCTTCATCGACTACATTCTCACTACCTGCGAACCTGGAGCATACGACACTCTTTTTCTGAAACAGAAACGAGAAGAGGACTCAAACTCACTTGCGATCGAATCCAAAGGAGTCCAGAGCTACACTGAAATCACCAGAACAATCTCTAAACTCTACATCTTTTGTTCTGTGATTTATTATCATTCATTTCGAGCAGTGTGTGTTATCTGCTGTATCTAACACATACACTGTCTTTTGTACTCAAACTGAAGGATTTGTAAATCCTTACCAAACTCTTTCATTCTTTCTTTCCCACGAATAACAGTGGTAGAGGTCGCGTGTGACCTGGACAGCTTGTTGCTGTTGTACTGTTTCCCACGAAGAACAGTGGTAGAGGTCTTGGACCTAGACAGTTGTAAACTGTTGAACCCCGATCCAGGGTGTGGATCATTTTTATATATATACTTTTGAGAGGACTAAGTCTCGGCTTGAGACTGAACCTCTTGGTTACATTTGTTGTGCCATCTCTTTCAATGTTTTATTCCGCTGCTAATCACTTTAAAACCAATACTGTTTCTAAAGTTACTTTGATAATTAAATTATCAAGTGTTTATGTTAAGTGTCGATTAGTAAGTTAGTTTCAAAAGATAATGACACACTCCTGTGTTGATTAACTGGGAATTAATCAATCCCTTGAGAATCTGACAGAACCTCTACTTTAATATAAATTCACTACAGTTTAATTTATTATTTTATTTGGGGGTCTTTAAGACACTATTTTTAAATACAGAAATTTTAATTGGTACTCAATTCACCCCCCTCTTGAGTAAACCACTCCGACCAAAAGATCTAGAAAAGATTTTTTATGCAATAGGGTGTTCCAAAAATCCAAATTTTAGTCTGGTTGGTTATCATTAGTGAAGCTGATTAGTGGTGGTCAGCAATTAGAAATAATACTAGATGTGAAGTGATTGATTCCATGAAATGGGTTGAATTTAAGAATATCTACCTTGAGAAATACTATTCTATGGATATTTCAAAATATGATGGGAAATAAATTTATGGAATTATTTTAAAAGGTTGATGATTTTATGGCTTCATATGAAGGAAATTTCACTCATTTTTTAAGGTACATCCCATGTTTTATCCTGGAAATAGATTGTAAGAAAAATCAATTTTACTGAGGATTGAAGTAGAAATGTCAGAGGGAATTAGCGTCTTGTGAGTTAACAATCTAAGAGAAACTATTCTACTGTGATGAGAAGGTGGAAATGATGTTTTTGGTGATAATGTTTTATATGAGGGTATGTAATATCAACATTCTAGTTGGAAGTCAATTATAATGCATTCATCAATGAATTTTGGAGGCAATGAAACGAAATTTCTATCCAGTGAAAAGTGTGGTAAAAATAGTCATGTAGAATGTATCTCAGATTTTAGGAAGTTCTTCCAATGTGATAAGATTGTTTATATTTCTTGGTACTACAAGGGAGATGATCAAAAACAAATTTACATGTTGATGGAAAGATGTTTTATTTTCAATGTGTTATGGAATTATGACAATGTGTGTCTAATAATGATTACCCAAGGTGGAAACCATTAAGATCAAAAGCTTAAGGGCTTGGAAAAATCATTTAATAGTACTATTGTTGATGAGGGTCTATCAGATGAAGTGGTGATCTGAATGTTATATGTTTTTTCAAAACATTTCCATACTTTATTTGACTCATTATCTTCACATTCATTCATTTCTGATAGATTTGTATGTAAATTTAAAATATCCCTTCATGAATGTGAGATAGATCATTTTGGTGATAGATTTGGGTGGATGTTTTAACACAACCAAGATTTATTGGAATCTTCATATTATCATCATTGGGATTTTTTTCCTAGAAATCTTATTGGACTACCCATAGTGGAATTTGATATCATTTTGTGTGTGGATTGGATTTCAGTTTATCATGTTTAACTAGATTACGAAGCCAAGAGTATTTTAATAAATGATTTAAAACAGTTGATAACATACCCAGAATCTGAGATATTGATTAATTATTATAGTGAAGGTTATGCAGCTCATTTTGTTGAAAATAATGAAGTGGGTTTGATTAGAAAAATTCCATTAGTGGATGATTTTACATATGATTTCTCTAATGAATTTTTAGGTATTGTTCCTGATTAGGAGGTTTAATTTACTATTTTACTTTTCCATGATGCTAAGGATATTTATAAACTTGATATCTAATGGATCTTTTAGAATTGGTTGGTTTGAAAAAATTAATGCAATAATTTCGTGAAAAATGTTTCTTTCGACATTGAACATTTCCTTGGGGTTCTCCTATTGTATTTGTGAAAAAGGGTGATGGTTCAATGAAACTGTTAATTGATTTCAGAGCCTTGAATTAAAACACTATAATGAATAGGTATCTATTTCCTCATATAAATGATTTTTTTTATCAGCTCTGGCGAGCACATATATTTTGATGGCTAATTTGATGTCCGAGTACCATCATGTGAAGGTGAAGGAGGGTTTCATTCCATTAACATAATTCTGAATGAGATATGGGCATTAAGTGTTTTTAGTTATTAACTTTGTGTTATTTAATTCCCCTGTAGTATTTATGGGTATCATTAATGGAGTCTTTCATGGGTTTTTTTATTAGTTTGTGGTTGTGTTTTTTGACGATATGTCTTTATATTCTAAATGAAAGGAGGAACATGAAAGTATCTTAATGATTTTTTTGTATACCTTAACAAAAAAATATAATATTTATTTAATGTGAATTTTGGATTAGCAGATCATTAGTAAAGGATTTTTTAAAACATATCTCAATTATCTAAATCAATAACTAATTTAACACGTACTGGAGTCAAGTTCATCTGGAAAAAATAATGTGATGATTGTTTTCTAAAACTGATATGAGGAGTGGTAAATGCTCTATTTTTTCCCTACCTTCCTGGAATGGTGAATTTGTTATCTATAGTGATGCTTCATTAAAAGAACTTGGTTGTATTCTAATGAAGTATGGTCATGTAATTTTTTTGTTTAATGTCATTTGAAACCAGATTAGGTAAATTACCATACACATGATTTGAAATTAATTTCTATTTTTTTCACTAAAAATATCGATGTATGATTTTTATGGAATAAATTGTGAAATATTTACTGATCACAAATGATTGAAGTATATATTACCTAAGAAATAATTGGACATGAGAAAGAAGAGATGGATGAAAATAATTAAGGATTATGATTTCATGATTAATTACAATATATAAAAAAGAAAATAAATTGGCTAATGATTTCTTTCAAAAAAGTAACACAACATTAACAATGCTACATTTGGAATGAGGTCCATTTGTTAATTATTTGATGAATTTTAGATTTCAAGGTTTTTGTGGAAGAAATTACTCTATTTTTTCTGGTGTTAGTGAAACCATCCTTATCAAACAAAATTCAGAATGTGTATAAGTAAGACATTGAGTTGTAAAATGATAGTGTTAGTTCAGAATGGTTTTTTACTTGAATTTAACATTTATAGTGATTCTAGTTTGAGTTTTGGAAAGAGATTATGTGTGCCAGGTGATTCAAAGTTGATGGGATATTTTTTAAATGAAGCTCATAGTTCCTTATTTTTAGTTCATATGTGTAGCACTATGATGTACAGAGGACTTCAGGCGTATTACTGGTGGAATAGAATGAAAAGATATATTACAGAACATAACCTCAGATGTATGATTTTTTAAAAGGATAATGAAGAATGGATGTTATTGAATGTGATGGTTTTTCCTTTTCCAATTCCCTAGTTGAAATGGTAAAATATTTACATGGACATTCTAGTTGTATTAACAAAGAAATCCCAAGGTCACAATGTGATCTGGTTTACTGTTGATCGATTGACTAAATCTGACCATTTTCTATATATTCTAGATACTCTATCTCTAGATCATCTTTCTCGGTTGTATATTAAATAGTTCGTTAGGATACAAGGAGTTACCCATTCCATTGTGTCTCATGTGGATTTAGGGATCACTTCTAACTTTTGAAATGGCCTTTATATGTCATTGAGTATTAAATTAAATTTCAGTATAGATTTTCATCTTCAATTAGATGGGCAGTCATAACGAATAATTCAAACACTAGATGATATGCTATAGCAAGTACATTGGGTGACAAGGGACATTGGGATTAACATAATTCCATGTATTATTTTTCTTATAAAAATTATTTTCATTCCAGTATATAAGTTGTACAATTTGAGGAATTATATGGAAAGAGGTGTCAAACTACAACTATATAGGATGAAGTAGGTGAAAGGTATCTTATGGGACCATAATGTGTACATTTTATGGCATAAAAAGTTCACTTGATTCAAAAAACCATGAGGACATCTGGGAGAAGGAAAAAACATTGCGTAGATAACCAAAGGTAGGATCTTTCGTTTGAGGTACATGATCATATATTTCTCAATTTTTCTCCATGGATAAGCGTGATGTGTTTTGGTAAGAAATGGAAGCTAAGACTATTGTTCATTGGACTCTATGAAATCCTAGAGAATGTTGGAACAATTGCCTATTGAGTGGATTTACATCCATGTATATCCCATGTACACAATTTTTTCATGATTCAATTTTAAGAAATTATATGTCTGATCCATCTCGTGTTTTGAGTCCAGAGGTAGTTCTATTGGAAGTGAATATTTCTTATAAGAAACATCCAATCCAGATTCAAGATTGTAGAGAATATTTCTGGAAAAATAAAGTGATTCATTTGGTTATGATTTTGTGTAAAAACCATAATATTGAAATAGAATACTAGGAATCTTAATATATTATGAGCAAGAAATACCCACACTTATTTGATTAGTAAATAAAATTTAGAGGATGGAATTTCTAAAAGATGGAACGATGTAACATCGTAGGTAAATATAAAGTATGCCATTTTAAATCTATTAATATTCATGAATTAGATATAAATTATACTTTAATGTGAATTGGTTTTCCAATAGTTTTCTAAAAACACAACAATGGGTTTCTCCAAAATCATATGTTGCACACAAGACAGAGTGAAGCCGAAAAATAATATATTACTAATATTATTATATTAAATGGTAGTTTTTTCATATCAATCATATTAGTAAGAATGGCCTAAACTAACTATATTATGTCTAAATTTTTTTATTAAATGTTTTTAGATTTATTCAAAAATTATTATGGTCTTTAAGTAATAAAAATATTATATTTAGGAACAAAATATCTCATATTTTTAAAAGGTTATTTTAAGGCCTTTTGATGATGAACCCATTTTAAATATAGATTTTGACATATTAATAATTTTTATTTTAAAAATAAACATCATTTTTTTCATGAAGGAATAAAAACATTAATTTGGATAATGTTTTGGTAGTTTTCTGATAAAATTCATTTTTTAATGAAAAGTGAAAAATATAACATTTTAATTCAAAACATCATTTTCGTCTAATTTATTTATATTGTTTTTTTATTTTTAATTTATTTTAATGAATATTTTTATTATATTTTTATCATTTAATTTAATTATATAAATTTAATGTAATATCACTTTTATATTAGATATAAAGGCTTGGCTATGTTTTAATAGTTTTTACATTTAAAAAAAATCTGTTTTCTCATTTTGACAGTGGGTATTAATTTGAAATTAATTAATTAAACTTATGTGTTTGATATTTTGAAAAAAGGATTCCATATTTGTCATTAGTTGGTTCAGATTATGCAAATTGGTGATTTTTTTTGGATTTTATGAATATTAAACTTGGTGAATTTTATTTACCACAGTTAAAGGTAAATTAGTTGAATTAGGGTAATAAATAATTTAATGAGGATAATAAAATTCCCCTAACACCTAAAAAAATACTACAATATGATCAAAAGTCCACCCCTATTTCATGGGGATTATAATTTACTCATTTAATGAACTTTTTTGAAATTAATGTGATATAAATATTATTAAAACAAAAGAAAGTGACAACATGTCACCCTTATTCTTTCTTTTAAGTACAATAATATTAATAAACAGATATACATGAAAAAACTTCAATAATAAATAGTAAATAGAAATATAATAAAATTACTTATATTATTTAATTTTATTTATAATTATTTGAGATTTAATAATTATAAGAAATATCGACGCAATAGTGTCACATTGATTTTTTTATTAATAGAAATATCTAACAAATGATATGATCAATTTTAAAATAAATATAAATATAATTAATTAGGGTACATAATGAATATTATAGGAGACTGTGAAATATTATAAACCTATCCAAGGGTTTTTTATGTTTTCTCTATATTTCATTTTATTTAAATTCATTGAAATGAATAGTGTCAAAATTGACACTATTGATATTTTATTAAAATAATATTTTTTAAAATTGTTTTAAAATCATAAACTTATTTTAAAATATGAAAGTCTGTGTTATAATGTATAAAATTTCAATAACTGTACAAATATGGGTAATTTATCCCGTATATGTAAAATTTAATTCCTCTTAAAATTTAAAATATTGTTAAAAATTAAAATTAAAAGAGAATAATTAAGGGTCAACCAAAAAAATATGGTTAAAAATAAAATCAATACAAGTTTAAATATTATTGGGTTAGAGTATTTAGAACTATATTTATATTATCTTCTACATATATTCTATTGGAGTTATTAGGATTTAGAAACTTATTTATATTAATTTAATATTTTAGGGGTTTCCATGGGTTTTCTTCCCCTCCTATAAAAAGGTACCCAATATTCTCTAATACACACAATTATAAAACTTTTTTGTTCAGACATGATATTACCAAAATCATTCATTGAATCCAAACCCACATTCCTGAAGCATATTTTATGTAGAACACCTTCTTTATGGTTGTCAAGGTGTTTTTCAATGGTGATCAACTGAAGAGGAGGTATCATTTTCTTTATATATCTCAGTTTTATTTCGTCACCCAAATCCCTAAAATATTTTTCATACAAGAAATAATAATAACTATATTATCCACAACATATTATGATGTTATTATGTTAGTATTACCACCTAAATCAATCTAAATTCCATTAAATGGGGCAGGAATTAGTCATTTATGTGTACATATGAACTATCACCTCCATGAAACGATCTAATTAGTTTTCCATATCCATATAGCATGACTTGTAATGATAATGGAATTAATATATCTCTATAATATCTATTTCATATTTATCATTATGAAATAATAATATATCAATTATGTTCTTCATTTATATGCACATAAAAATGATAATGTTGTTCATCCTTAAGTGTGAACTATCACATCCAGTAAGTGTTGTGAATCCTTTTTATTCACCATGTCACTTGTATGAAATATATAGATATATTTTAATGATGATTAATATTTTTTTAATTGTATGATCATTCATGAAATATAATATAATAAATAACATAATTCCACAAAGATCAATGAAAAAATTAAATGTTACTCATGCGTGTGTATGTCCTACCGTCTCCATAATTAAAACATTGTTCATTTTTGATAACCACACTTCATGGTTTTATTTAAAGGTATAATAGATGTATGGAGATGATAATAATGTCATAAATATTATTCCTGAGATTATGGACTTATGCCTATATGAGTTAGTGACATCAAACAATGTATATTTTTTACATAAGTACTGAATATCAACAAAATGTACAACATGAACATGAATAATTATGTTATTTATATAAAATATCATGTATGTGACATAAAGGGAATAATTAAAATTAAAAGGGTTTTCAAGAATGTATATATTTCCTATGTTTATTATTCAGGAAGAACAAAGAACAAATGTCACGAATCGCACTTCAGGTAAGGGACATTGTCTCAATATTCTTTCATTGATGAATATTTTGATTTTATACACCACCATATTTTGAAGGATTCATAATATAAAATTTATATTTTAATTTATTAAAACGTTTTATAATTTAATATTTTTATACAAATCATTTTACGTTTTTTTCAAAATGACCAAAGGAATGTTTTTTAAATATGTGTGGCGACAATGAATACTTCGTCGCTATAACTGTTATTTTCTATTTGTCTTCATCAATTGGTAAAAAAGTTTTTAAAAGGAAAAAAGAAACCCCTTATTCTATTTTTGAGTGTTTTAGAATGGAAAATGGTCATGAATGTGGATTGACTTGTTATATATCTTGAAATGATTTCTGGTGATTGAAAATGAAATTTTAAGAGTGAAATGTTGAAAATAATATTATTATATGGGCTATGATTATATAATGGTACTTTGACATATTAAAGGTGGTTATGCGATAAAATAAGATGTTTGTAGGTGTGATAATTCAAATATGGGTTGTTAAATGAGAAACAAATGATGGGTGGTAATGTTATAACCTCTAATGCATTGGGTATGGAAATTAGTAGTAGGGTTATTCCATTTGTAAGAGTGATATGTTTGGAAGTCGACTAAATGGTTATTCCATTTGAGTGTGATTATGTCGCAATTTATTTTATATATTATATTTTTCATTCTTTGGTTTTTAAGGAAATATCATTATTACAAAAATGGTAAGCAACGAGCATATATTTTGGGATGTTAATAACTACTTCTCAAAAGTGAATACTATTAATTTATGATAAATTATTCATGGTTTACATTTTTTTGAAAGTCCAACAGTTTTCGTTTTTGCTGTATACCTTTCTATAAATTTTATTCTCATCCTATGTTTGGAATTTTTTTCACCTGATTTAAAGAAGACCAGAGTCAGGTATTGGATCAAGTAAAATTTATCATGTGTAAACATAAAACTAAACCATGTCGTTTTTAATTTTTTTTATTGAGGATGTGGATATTGAATAGACGTGTTTAGTATGTAATATTTGAGTTGTTATGTAACAGTTATGGCCTAATTATTTAATTATTTAAACTATAAAAAATACACAATGTGAATTAAATTCAACTTATTGACTTAACTCGAGATTAAGTAATGTTTATGACCAAGGCCTCATAAATATTTAACTCATTTTTATTTTACCCCTTTCGTTAGGTAAAATTTATATGAAAAACATGTCCTTAATTTAATATTCATGAATTATAACAAAAAATATCACATAATAAATTATAAAACCATAAATCCTTATAGAAATTATATCACATCACCTGAAATAAACTAATAATTATTATAGTACTTTCATATAATAAAGATAAACATCCTCATTATCAAACTTGTTTGAAACAATAAAATTACGCACATATGATGATTGAAATAAAAAATAACTTGTTAATATATTTTTAAAAAATGAATACAATTAATGTTTATAACATGTAATATATATTAATAAGGCTCTAAAATATTATATTACAATGTTTACTATTATTATAAATTGGGATATAGTTCTTTTAAAGTGTTCATGGGTAATGGTATGCATTTCTAATGTATGTTTAATTTTTTGATACTTGTTCAATATTCTTCACTTTATATATTTCAGGAAGAATATATACAAACCAATGAGTATTTTCCATTCTTTAATTAAATTAAATACATTTAAAAATCTACATTGATTTCTTACTTTCATGGGATTTTAATTCAAAGGAAAACAACATAAAACTATTTTTATAAAAAACATTACATTCTATATGTAATAATTTTATTATTATTATCTATTAAAATATGTATTATTTTTTAAATTTTATTTTTGGATTAAATTTTATTTCCACACTTTTTTATATTGATTTAAAATTATTTCTCATGAACTCCACTATGAGGGTTTGTTACATAACATATTACAATATTCAAAGGGGTTTTAGTTATTTCTACCACCTTTCATTGAGTTATAATTTCTATGGATGAATATATATCATCATTGAATATTATATTACTAACATTTACTAATATAATATTAGAAATTTTATCAAGGGAAATTAACATTTTAATTAAAAAATATTCAATAATGGATTTCATTCGTTTATTTAATATAGTATGGTTAATAATAATTTAGATATTATCCAATATTTATTTTTTACTTTAAAATCAATAATTTTTTATTTCATTATTTCATTCCTGAATTAATATTAAAATATGTATTATCTAATTTAGTTTAATTATTTTTTTAATCTCTTTTAGGAAATACTTTTTTATACGATGTGTGATTCAGTAAAGGTATCTTAAAATATAAAAATAAATTTCCCTTTCATGATAATATATTTAATATTCTACTCTATATTTGTTATGATTAACTATATTTCATTTCAATGTTTCGATATTTAAAATACATTTACATAATTTTATTATCTTATTGTTACCTTTTAATAATAGATTTTTCAAATTACATTATTTTTTTGTTTTTATATACATATTACAAAATAAATATGGACGAAATTTATAGTTTAAATATCAATTTTCTATTAAACTATTGTCATTCTGTCTGCTTTTTAGTTATTTCCCTTGAATTTTCCTTCACATTCTCTTATGAATTTATATTTAATTATTAACCTTGTTTTTAAATGTTATTTTCAATATCACTATTCATCTCTGTCTTCACTTTATTTTATCCCATGATATCTATGTCCATTAATCTCATGAAAATAGTTGTATCAAATCCAATATTGACATATCCAAATATAAATTCATCTATACGGTTTGAGTACCTTACAAATTTAAGGTTGATTATAAGGAACATAATTCCCTTATTTGACAAGAGAATTATCAAAAAAACAATTTATTCAAAATTGTATAGTTTTTAGTATGAGAATATTATTATTAATTGATTCTTCACTCTATTAATATAGTTAATGCATTATAATTCATTAGTAATGGGTAGGGCCTAGAATTATATATCCCCTAGATTCATTGGTATGTTGCATGATAAATTTTTGTTTGGGTATTTGTTTTATGCCTTCCCACTTATTTATAACTTGTTTTAAAAAGACTAAATGGTAAAAATAATTTTTTTCATGGAATGAGGCCTTGATATCTTTAATTGTCTCTCTAGAATTATTCATTCATTCACTATGAAATTTGTTTTTATTATACATATGATTATTTGAAATTTTATGTTATTCATTGATATATTACATTATTATGTTGTAAATTATAATGAATTATTGGATTATTAATTATTCTTTTCATATTACTCATTCCTTATATATTTCATGATTTCATATATTGTGTACTACATCAAACTGAGTTTATGAACCCACAATTCTTATGTTTTCCACCATAGAATGAAAAATAATGTTAAATATGATATGTCTTTATGTGTATGACGTGTATATAATTTTTTGATATAAACTACAAACTTATTATAAAATAAGATATTATTAGATAAATCAAAAAATTCCAATTGGATGGGAATGATATGGGATTTGTTTGTTATATATTTTTTGTAAAACAATAATTCACTAAAATATTAATGCAATATGTGTGTATGATTCCAAATTTATTTATTGATATTATAAATATGGGATGGTTTTTTTTTTGGTTCTCTTGAATTTATTTCAATGATTGTGTGTAAATAATATTTTTTATTATCATCAAATCTGGAGGTTCTAGTCAGGGAGGTCATAATAAGTGATAGGGTAGGGTTTAAATAACTTTTGAAGTTATGTAGAGTACAGAATGAAGGTATTGGTATCCCGTTAGATTGGATTGTAATTTGAATTCAAAGGAATACTAGTTATTTGTTGAATATCTTAATATATGTTGAGAGTAAGCATGATTGATGTATATATTGATTCATATGAGAATATTTTTTGTGGTTAAGGGTATATTAGAATATGAGAAGCATATGATTAAATTAATTTTATATTTTAGATAATGTAATAATGTTATTTAATTAATTATTATAAGAACTTTTTATTATAATAAAATATTAAAAACCCCAGGGTTAAGTTTGAATATAAAAAAACTATTAAAATTTATTTATATTAGATTATGTTGTTTTCAATTAATCACATACCTAAATAGATATAAACCAGTTATTGTAGGCTCTATATCATATAAATCTATTGATAATAACTCTAAAAATATTTTTTTATTAATAACATTAACATTAATCAGGGAATAATAATTGGTACTAACTAAAAAATTATTTTAAAACTCATGGGGGTATTATTTGGTTGAATCAAATTCTCTTCATGAACTATAATGAAGTATTAAAATATAATTTTATTATATAATATAAAACTATAATGTTAAATATAGTTACTCCTTGATAGGAGCCACTTAGTCCATGTCAAAGATCCACAAGAACTCATTCACATCTCCATATATGAAAAAGCCTTCCTTATAGCATCGAGGGTCCCAAAGACATCGATTGGGAGAATATACACATTATTAATCATATACATATTGAAAATGACTAAATATAACATTAAAAAATTGGAACAGACATAGAAAAAGAATAAATTTTCTACTGTAAAAAATGTATGGAACACATGTCCTAATTATAAATAAAATAGTACACTAGTGAGGTAATACAAACCATAATAAAAAGTGAATCTCTATAAATAAATAAGAAAAACTACATAAAATACTCCAAAGTATGTCCCTATTGGGGTTCCATCTTCATGCTCCCTTGATCAACCGTATTTCCATTCCACTTTTCCTTTATTGGAACCCTATACATGAAATTTTCAATAACATTGAGTGTCCTACATAGGGTGTTGGTAATAAAACCTTGTTTCAAATAAACAATTAATACTTGACATGTGTAAAAAGGTATAATTGGTGCATTCCATCATAGAGATAAATATATATTCAATCATAAACACGCACATGTCAAGCATCCATGTGATAACCAAGAAACCATGATCCCTTGTTATACCTACATCAACTCCATTTTGTGAGGATAGTTAAAAATAATATTGGAAATGATAAATATATATCCATATAGATGATTAACATGTCACTGTCATTGAATGAGAAAAAATTCCATCATATATCAAAACATCCTCTAGATAGGCCATAAGAAATTCATAATCTGACATTAATTCATGGGTGAGGAAACACGGTCAACTGGTGAACACATACTTGAGATCCACAAAGTAACAAGTTTTAGGTCAACTACAAGGCTTTCATTCAACAACCATTTTTATGGTTCCACCATTTTAATCAATGAAAACTCTACACACTCCCCCTCTACAAGATATTTTTACCATGATGTTCCACTGATTATGCATAACAAGATAGTACCTCATATACATAAGAAATGAAAGAAAAATGGATTTGTATAATAAAGAAAATAATACAATGTTGTATTGATGATATAGTTGAAACATACAGTTACATTTTAATATAATCTAACATGAAATCATTCTACCTAATCATCAGCAACTCATCAAAAGTCATATATGGGTCCCATGGATTACAAAAATTCTTATATGTGAAAGCTATCAATAAAGGTAAATCAATATATTCACAAAAAATATTTATATCAAGGAAACATGAGTATATAAGGTCCCCCAAATGGAAAATAATTTCTAACCCCATGATCATTAATTATTTACTGTATAATTCTTCAAATCGCTAAAACCCGAATCACATTTTACATCCAATGAGATCACGTTCCCATGATAAGGATTTGTATATTATTTAATATGAATAAGGAGATTCAAACAAAGACCTATGTAAAATATATGTATTTCACGAACCAGCCCGAGTCGACCATGAACCGGTCACCCAAGCCGGTCCGCGGAAAGTCCCGAGGGGCGTTCCCGATCCCCCCAAGATGGCAACTAGTGTCGGCCATCATGTTTTAATAATTGGGAACGATTTAGCCCAAAAAAACTAGGATCTGTGAAAGAAAAACAAACAAACAAAACAGACAACACTAACAACAGAAAAAAAAACTATACAACAACCATACCTCCACTTGACCTCGCGGTCACCACCCAACTAAACACCAGCATCACTCCATCACTGAGCGACTCAAACTAGGAAAACCTGAACACAAAGAACCTGCAACTAAAATGGTAAAATATAGGTGTGATCACAAAAAAGTACTCAGTAGGTGAGACCAACAACAAGATCCCAAATCACTTACAGTAAATAAAGAATCTATAAATTCTAGGTTTGAACTACAAAGTATAAAAGTAATCTTTCATAATGTATCACTTGAAGATCAAAACACGAGACATTACCCTTATTCTAATTCAAAATGTGAATTCCTTTCATTGGTGCCAAATTCATTCTAAAAGGGAAAGAAGTGTTACATTTTCTAATTTTACACAAAGAGAATAACAAATTTTCATTTGAAAACCTTTTTCACAAAGTATAACAGTATAAGCTGTAAATAACAACTGAAAGTAAACAAGCAGGAAAAAAACAAGTAACCACGGGTGATCCTAAACATCCCTAGAAAACCCCTGGACGTACTCGGGTTCAGAAAACCTACTGGCATGGTACTCCATAGTCAATAAATAACTGGCTGCCCTAACAGCCAACTAGTGGCACGCACCATAAGGCCTTACCTACCATGGGGGGACCAACCCGTCTAATCGGGGTTAGCCAGCAACCATCACTCGATTCTCTAATAGACGCCCAGGAGCCCATGGTGGTTTTAATAATACTGTGTAAGTGGGAGGCCCTCGCACTCGTGACTCACATCACCGCACTTTCAAATCCCTTCCATGGAAACTGCTACACGACAACCCTCAAAGGGAAGTCCCACTGTAGAGATGCTGCTATGTATGTATATATATATATATAATCACTTCACATTCCATAAAGTGCGAACCGGGCCTCTGAAACCATGTAATAGTAAAACATTTCCAACAGACACAGCACACGCCATCGCGTTGAAAACCAGTACACACTTAGAACCTCATTTAAGAAACTCAAAACAACAATTTCGAACTGAAACACATTGGTTTCACAAGTATAACCATTTTCCAATATCCAAATGCATGCCACTTTTATCAAGATCCAAATGGGCCTTTAATCATTTTTTTGAAGGAATGTTGTTTCTGAAATGAAATCCAAAATTTTTTATTCACGCGTCAAAGGAAAACATTTTTCAACAACAAATGATCCACACTTGATGTTTCCAAAAACAAGTTTAAAGTCAAAACGATCATTTTCTCTATTCAAGGTTTTAAGAGAACACAATTTTCCATAAACCATACACCTGCCATTTTACACACACCAAAACCATTTTCAATCACACTTCAACATGTCATGCACACTTCAAAAAGAACTTATTTAGCCATATCACCAAAAAACACTCAATTAAGTCCATGAAAAATGCTTCCAGTGAAATGAAAGAATTAAACAGATTTCATTTTCAGCAGGTCACTGCACTAAGCATAACTATTTAATACTACTTTAAATTTGATGAAATAAAATAAAAAGACAAGGAATAAATAAATTATAAAGTTAAAGGAAAGTGAAGTGGGAGAAAACCTACCTCGAATTGCAGTCCAAACATGATGACGTGACCCGCTTTGCGCTTGTTCCCAAAAACCTGCAAGCAGACGACTCGGCGCGGACCAACGCAAAACATAAAAAATCTCCACGGACTCAGAAACACAATAATGTATTGACCTAAAATTATAAAAAAAAATAAACAACGCAAACCTCACCTTGGTGCAGAGGTATTATCAAACAGAAGGGTCTGAGCGGGGTTCACCGGGGCTACGGGACCCGCAACGGGAGGCCGGAAGAACACCAGAATGGTGCAAGCTGCCCGGAATGACACTGGCAGGCTGCTCGCTGGCCGAAATAGCATCGACAGGGTGCGCGCAAGCTGAGATGACGTCGTCAGGCCGCAGAAAGTCTGGGACGCCGCTGGTAGGGGCGGCGCGGCACCAGAAGGGGTGGTATGACACCGACAAGGGTGGCGCCGGAAAGCGCAGTGCTGGAAAGGGCAGTGGCCGACGATCGAGATCCAGCGGGAGGCGTGGCGGAGCACAGCTGCAAGAGGGAAGCGGAGGTGGCCAGCTGGGATCTGGCGGGAGGGCAGCAGTGCGGGGTGGCATTGCGCGACGAAAGGAGCTGGCCGGGAGGGTGACTGCGGGACCGGTGAGGGGCGGTGTCAGGGAGGAGACAGGGAGGGTGCGGGGCGGAGACACCGGAGGAGAGGGGGCGATGGTTGAGAGTGGGGTCGGCGTGGCGAGTCACGGGAGCCGGTGGTCGCGCGAGGCCAGGGGGAGCGGTGGAGGGCGCCGGGCAAAGCGGGAGCCGGATGGGGGGTGCGGCGAGGCGGAGGGCCGGCAAGGTGGAGCGGGGTGCGGCGGAGCTGGGGGGTGCTGGCGGGAGGAAGCGGCGGAGGGCGCCAGGGCTGGGCGACAGGAAAGGGAAGCAGGAGGGGGGGGGCATGCGGCGCATGAGAGAAAGAGAGGGGGGCTCGGTGCTAGGGTTAGGGATGGGTTTTTTTCATAATAATTATATTATTCCATTAATAATAATCACATTAATACTAATAATAATTACAGAAATATTATATTAATAACAATAATAATAATAATAATTATAATAATACCAACAACAACAATAATAATAATAATTCAAATAACAATTATAATAGTAATGATAATAATAATAATAATAATAATAATAATAAAAGATATAATTCTAATAATAATATAATGATAATAATAATAATAATAAAACAAATAATAATAATAATAATAATAATGATCAACTTCACGACACCTCGGCGAAATGTGTGGCTACCGCCAACAGTGCGGTGGCTGCGTGTGGTTCTGAAACCAACTAAAAACATTAAACGTCAACAACTTTAAATCAAGACTCAACCCAAACCATGGGGCGAGAACCCGAATATAAGATATAAAAAATTGAAAATTAATTCAAAAAGTCAGGATGTGACAATTCTCCCCACCACAGACACTTTCTTCCCCCAGAAAGTCACCCAGCCGAAAAAAATCAACACAAGAATCCCTGCCCGACTGAGACCAAAAGAAACCCCAATATAAGAGAATGGGAGAACATTAGAGGGTTCTCACCCCCACAAGAACTCAACTAGTGTGGAAATTCAACACCCAAACATACCATCCCGGGAAGGGGGGGGGGGCGACACGGGATCTCCCAACAAAACTTGCACTAAAACATGGAACTCTCGACATAGACCAAAAAACCCCGAACACTAGAGAGAGACCTCCCAGAAGAACTTAACCCATGAAGTAAACACGAGCATTGCCGCAAACATTGGTCCTTCCATAGGCACTTACATCTCCAAACAAACACGGTGAAACTAAGATTAACCCACACAAGGTTAAAACACACTTTTAGGAAAAACGCACGATCTAGAACACCATAATTAGACAAAAGAGACTCTTTGGATTACAAACGAACATGTTCATCACAACCCCAAAATGACACAATGAACCTACAACAACGCCAAAACTTTAATAGTAGATGGACGAGAACAGAAGGACTTTGAATGTTCTGCTGCCAACACGGAACACGAAACCCGAACTGAGGCGTCACACCCCCCGACAACTCCTGACTGCACGCGAGCTTCACCCCAAGACCTGTGGTTGGGGCTCTGAGGGTTGAAGTATCTCCTACCTCAAAGTCAAGAACTGGAATCTTCTGGTCACAGTGTCTCCCTCAGGCAACACTTCCTTCAAACATTCTCTAGGTAACCCATACACCAACAATGATGGAATGTCATTTAAGGGGTCTGAAATTATGGCCTTGAATACCCTAAACATTCATACTAATAGTACACCATTAGACGGTCTAACGAACTGAAAAACGGAGCCACTGTAGAGGGATCTTTGGAAACAGATCCATCTAACACACTCTACTCGTCAGATGGGAGACCTACACGAGCATCTAGATACGGTGCCAACCATTTGTGCTCTAGAGACTAACTCAGCTAAAAACACCTTTCGCACCAACTTCTCAAAAGTGATGCCTGAAAAAGGGAGGGATCACTCCTTGATCTCTAAATGAAGACACCCATTAATGGGAGGAGTTTTCATCAAATCCTGCGATGCTATCTCTGGAAAAGAGATACAAGATCCTTGAAATTGTCAACACATGCTTTCACATCTGTTTTCCATGTCGAGCACACATGAGATCTTCCACCTTCTTCATCTTTCTCTCTTCAAGTATAAACCTTCGGAAGAAAAAGGAATTAATGAAATCCCACATCATCCTAGCTTGCAGTGATGGCGGGGTGAAAAACTCTCACTCGTCCAAACATGGACCCTCGGACAGACTCAAAACACCACGCACTCAAACAGCATCAGGAGTTCCCAATACCCTGAGGACGCACTCGACCCCTTCAAGCCATTGCACTATCTCTAACAGGATCCAATCACCATGAAGGACAGACACCGTCTGAGAAAGACCAAAAACTGGGCATGACTCATCAATATTCTAGGGACCGTTCTGGGTGGAATTTCTAAACAATATATACAACACTAAGACGAAACCGGTATCAATCTAAGCAACATCAATAAAGCATCGTCATCTAAAACAACCATCTCAAAACAAACCAAACCACCAAAAACACAACCCAGAATTTCCTGTTCAAAATTTTCGTTTCATTTTAGATTCCAAAACCACTCTTTTATATATATATATATATATTTCAAATCCACTTTCATTCAAAACCACTTTACAAAAACCAATCCATTTTCAAATCAAAATCACTTTCCAAAACCATTTCCCCAATTTAAAGACCAATTTAGAAAACAAGGCCAAGCCTTTAATTTCAAAAAAACACTCAGGAAATGACATGACCCATTGCACATGTCGTTGTCCACATTCCATTCATACGAGAATCAACACGCACTTATCATGCATTCTCACACATGTGAAAACGTTCACAAAGAGGACCTGAGGTTTCTCCCCAAACCATTCTCGAACAAATCCAAGCAAACAATAGATTTCCAAATCAAAAGCTTCCAATTTTTTTAAAACCCATTTCATACATTTAAAGTCATTTAAAATAAATCTGTCCCATTTTCAAAAACCCTGTTTAATTTCCAACAACGCACTTACACCAACCAAAACGAAAACAACACTCAAATTGCATCAAACACCAGAGTGAGGGACTAATAGTCACGCCTAACTTGGCGACATGGTAGTGGGCCATGTCCAAAGTAAGTTTTGACCACTAAGAGGAATTCAAACCGTGTACCCGGACTCCACATGGGTCCCTAATCCATTTGAAATAATGATATAACATCGGCTTGTCTCCGTTGTCATCCCTTGATCAAAAAAACCATAAAAAGACAAAGACATAATTCCCGGACAACCCCTGGCGACTCGAGGTGCGGAATGGGTGAGGGTTCATGACGTCCTTCCCGTACCTACCTCCCGAGTCCCTACAGTTCTAATCTCCACCTACCGGACAACCCAAATAACAAGAACCTGCCCGGATACCATTTTGTCACGAACCAGCGCAGGTCGACCCTGAACCGATCACCTAAGCCGGTCCGTGGCAAGTCCTGAGGGGAATTCCCAATCCCCCCAAGATGGAAACCAGTGTCGGGGATCAAGTTTACAACATTGGGAATGATTTAGCCCCAACAAACCAGGATCTGTAAAAGAAAAACAAACAAACAAAATAGACAACACTAACAACAGAAAAAAAATTACACAACAACCACACCTCCATGTGACCTCGCGGTCACCACCCAACTAAACACCAGCGTCGCTCCATCACTGAGCGACTCAAACCAGGAAAACCTGAACACAAGGAACCTACAACTGAAATGGTAAAATATAGGTGTGAGCACAAAAAAGTACTCAGTAGGTGAGCCCAAAAACAAAATCCCAAAGCACTTCCAGTAAATAACGAATCTATAAATTCTAGGTTTGAACTACAAAGTATAAAAGTGAGCTTTCATAATGTTTCACCTGAAGATCAAAACATGATACATTACCCTTATTCTTTTTCAAAAGTTTAATTCCTTTCATTGGTGCCAAATTCATTCTAAAAGGGAAAGAAGTGTTACATTTTCAAATTTTACACAAAGATAATAACACATTTTCATTTTAAAAACCATTTCACAAAGTATAACAGTATAAGCTATAAATAACAACTGAAAGTAAACAAGAAGAAAAAAAACAAGTAACCATGGGTGATCCTAAACATCCCTAGAAAACCCCTGGATGTACTCGGGTTCAGACTACCTACCAGCATGGTACTCCATAGTCAATAACCAACTGACCGCCCTAACATCCAACCAGTTGCACACCCCACAAGGCCATACCGACCAAGGGGGGACCAACCCATCTAATCATGGTTATCCAGCAACCGAAACTCGATTCTCTAAAAGATACCGAGGAACCCACAGTGGTTTTAATAATACTTTGTAAGTGGGAGGCCCTCGCACGCGTGACTCACCACACCGAACGTGCCAACCCCTTACATGGACACCGCTACACGAGAACCATCAAAGGGAAGTCCCTTTGTAGAGATTCCTCCTAAGTGTTTATATATATATATATATAATCAATTCACATTCCATAAAGTGCCAACCAGGCCTCAGAAACCATGTAATATCAAAACATTTCCAACAGACGCAACACACGCCATCACGTTGAAAAGCAGTACACACTAAGAACCTCATTTAAGAAACTCAAAACAGAATTTTAGAATTGAAACACATTGGTGTCACAAGTAAAACCATTTTCCAATATCCTAATGCATGCCACTTTTATCAAGAGCCAAACGGGCCTTTAATCATTTTTTTGATGGAATGTTGTTTCTGAAATTAAATACAAAATTTTTATTCACACGTCAAGGAAAACATTTTTCAACAACAAATGATCCACACTTGAAGTTTCCAAAAACAAGTTTAAAGGAAAAAACGAGCATTTTCTCTATTCAAGGTTTTAAGAGAACACAATTTTCCATAATCCATACACCTGCCATTTTACAAACACCAAAACCATTTTCAATCACACATCAACATGTATTGCACAATTAAAAAAGAACTCATATAGCCATATCACCAGAAAACCACTCAATTAAGTCCATGAAAAATGCTTCCAATGCAATGCAAGAATTAAACTGATTTCATTTTCAGCAGGTCACCGCACTAAGCATAACTATTTAATACAACATTAAATTTTTTGAAATTCAATAAAAAGACAAGGAATAAATAAATTCTAATATTAAAGGAAAGTGAAGTGGGAGAAAACCTACATCGACTAGCAGTCCAAACATGACGACGTGACCCGCTTCACGCTTGCGCACAAAAACCTGCAAGCCGACGACTCTGCGCGGACCAATGCAAAACATAAAAAATAACAAGGTACTCAGAAACACAATAAAGTTTTGACCTAAAATTATAAAATCAAATAAACAACTCAAACCTAACCTCGGAGTGAAGGTATTCAAAACTATAAGGGTCTGAACAGGGTTCACCGGGGCTGCGGGAGCCGCAACGGGAGGCTGGGACAACACCGGAAAGGCGTGGGCTGTCTGTAACGACGCAGGCAGGCCACGTGATGGCTGGAACAGCATCGACAGGGCACGCACAAGCCGAGTCGATGTCAGAAGGGCGCAGAAAGTCTGGGACGACGCCGGTAGGGGAGGCACCGGAAAGCGTAGCCCTAGCAAGGGTGACGACCGGCAATTGAGATCTATCGGGATGCGCTGCGGAGCACCGCTGTAGGTGGGAAGTAGAGGCGGCTGGTTGGGATCCGGCGGGAGGGCAATAGCACGGGACGGCATTGCCTGACGGAGGGAGAATGCCGGGAGGACGTTTGTGGGACCGGCGGTGATGTGGCGTCGGGGAAGCGATAGGGAGGGTGCGGGGCGGAGACACCAGAGGAGAGGGGGCGACGGTCGGGAGCGGGGACGGCGTGGCGAGTCGCGGCACCGGTGGTCGCGCGAGGCTAGGGGGGAGCGGTGGAGGGCTCCGGGCAGAGCGGGAGCTGGACGGGGGGTGCGGTGAGGCGGAGGGCCGGTGAGGCGGAGCGGGGTGCGGCAGAGCTGGGGGGTGCTGGCGTGGGGAAGCGGCAGAGGGCGCCGGGGCTGGGCGATGGGGAAGGGAAGCAGGAGGGGGGGTGTGCGGCATAATAGGGAAAGAGCGGGGGGGGGGGGGGCTCGGTGCTAGGGTTATGGTTGGGTTTTTTCATAATAATAATATTATTACATTAATAGTAATCACATTAATAATAATAATAATAATAATAATAACGGAAATATTATATTAATAATAATAACAACAATAATAATAATAATAATAATAATACCAACAATAATAATAATAATAATAATTCTAATAACAATTATAATAGTAATGATAATAAAAATAAAAATAATAATAATAATAAAAGTTATAATTCTAATAATAAAATAATGATAATAATAATAAAAATAATACAAATAATAATAATAATAATAATATTGAGAAATTTCACCACACCTGGGCGAAATGTGTGGCTGCCGCCAATAGTGTGGTGGCCACATGCAGTTCCGAAACCAACAAATAACATTAAACGTAAACAAATTTAAAACAGGACTCAACCCAAACCATGGCGTGAGAACCCAAAACTAAGATATAATAAATTGAAAATTAATTCCAAAAGTCAGGATGCAACAATGTATATAAGGGTTTAACTAGAATCACATACTCTTTATAGTCTATCAACAAAAATTGTAATGTGATATTTCAATAAATTGGATGAAAATTAGCATGATATATTCCCAATTCAAGCACATATCAACAATTTCTCCTCGAATAAAAAAAAGATAATTAGGCCTAGTCAACAAACACTAATCCAACATCAATTTATTATCCTAAAAGAGATCATAGATAAAATTCATGTAGAAGGATGTATTAATATGATTGATCTAACATAACATACCAATAATTTGTCCCCACACATGAGAAATCATACCATAGTCAAAGTTATGTCTTTGAAATAAAATCTCCACCGACAATATACTGATAGATCATTATTGGATTATTGTTATAATATGAACCCACCATCAAGAAGAGTTCTAGAAACATGATCCATAACACAATATTGGAATGAAATTTGTAGTCAATGGTAGATCTTGATCTGATCAAGAGGCATTGTTAATTCATATGATGTATCAATGATCTATGAATGAGGTTTTAAAATATCATTGGATATAAATAATATTCAATGATAAATCATATATATAATAACTTATTTAAAAAATGAAGATTTATTTTTCTATATCATAAGATAATCCAAAATAACTGAGATTTTTTATCACATACCTCAATTCATGATCACTAAATCTCTTGGATCCACTATAATCAAGGATCAATGGTGATTTTACAGAAATATGAATGGTCCAAAAAAGATAATATGTAGTCGTCAAAGTTGATATATGGTTCATTAAATTAAAATTCACACTATCTGGGTTCACATCTTGGAAAACATTACACCATTCATGTGAGCCATTCTACCTCACATGGGCACAAACAAGGCATGAGCAGACAATTTTTCAAATAGTATTGTTGTAACTTGAGGGTGTTGGCTGGGGGGGAGTTTTTCAATCCTCTCCCCATAAGCATGTGACAAATTGGGTTCTACTATCATAGCGTACATGATTCTTTTTGAGAAAAACGGGTTTTCAAATAGTGTTCTTTAATAATGAGACAACAATTATGAAACTACAACAATGAAAACAATTTTTAATATTATTATCATGGTTTGGGAAAATCATAGTCAGAGCATAAACCCTCATTAAATATTGTAAAATATTTTGAAACCGATAAAAATTTCAAAGAGCTTCATAAAATAAATTGGTAGCAAAAAATAATGTATTAAAGGATGAATTTAACTTTCAATAAACATAAAAACTAATGTCCATTACATTATCACCCTCTAAAAAAGTATTTCACTTGAGACTCAATGATTTGCATTTAAAAATAATATTAGAACAGTGACCCAGAATATATACCTTCTACTCCCATGTCTCCTATTGGATTTTCCCAAGTTTTTATAGGATCAGTATAACATGTATAATATTCCTTCGAAACACCTTCTCTCTATAGTCTATAATATATATTGGATGTTCCACATATGATGAAATAGAATATAGATTATCATCCTTATAGTATACTATATTAATGGGATCATGCATGTGACGTTGTAGCTAAGACAAATAAAACAAATCATGAAAACTATTTCTATAAGAAAGAAAATCCACATGGTTTTTCACAACCCCATTTTTCTTGGTGATCTCAATGGGTATGATATAATTTGATAACACATTATCCTTAATTCTCATAGGTTTTCATTCTATACAAGGTTTCTCATCCAGATTAAAATGGATACCTATATAGAACATTAAAGGTCCTATCCTATGTAATTTATCAGTTCTCATTTTAATCTATGTTGTGATCAACCACCTTCAAATCACCTACACTCACTCAAATGATTCTTATAACATAATGGTCCCAATAACTATTTACTCACAGGTCTCATGCTAAGAAGTGGGTATGGACATGGTATAACTTATATTTCATAACATGGTTCCATATGAATCATATCTTGGTAACTATTCTTGTATGAAAAACAACCTAGACTGGGTGCTCATCCCATGCTACATCATTTAGTCTGTTTTAGGATGGTATGATGTGATCAATATTAGCTATATTAATAAGTCCATCTATATGTACTATAAAAATAATGACATAAAATTGGAATATATGTCAAAAATTCAAGGTATATCTTTGAATGTGTTATACATATAGAAGTCCCCATTCACCTGTTGAGTGTGTAAATAAATAAGTAAGAAATAAGCCGCCTTTTTATAAAACAGAAAACCCCCCAAACAATTTTATAGTTCCTAAACGTCCTAGGTAATCATGTCACAAATTATATCTTTTTTTCCCTCCCACATTTATATGGGAACAAGATTTTTTGGGAGCATTACACTAGGTTAATGGTCCCCCCAATATCATCATGCATGTAAGGCATTTAGAAACAAATCCAAGATTGTATCACTTAATTTTTAGATAATAGAACGACCTACAACTGTATTCAAACATATTCCTCACTCTAGGATTCACCACACACATAGAGGTATTGAATTATCACATCCAGTCTTCCATAATTGAATTAGATACAAAAACACCCTTATGACAGAGGATAATATCATCATAGTCTAACAACCAGTTTGGCATCAGGTCACCACCTACAAGTTGTTCCCATATCACATCACAATCTAGGATTTTTTACTAAATATTCAATAACCATTGTTATAATGAAAATGTGATAAAAATATGGAAGATTTTAGTGATCCTTGGACCTGAAAATAATAAATCATCTAATCAGACTAATATTATTTCATGCACTAATGTTATTCTTATCATAATTCACTAGACTCTTAAGATTCATGAATCTTATGGCTATTATCATCTCCAATGAAGTATCCTTTACCTGGAGAATAATATATCTAACATTATAATGTTATAGTATACTCTTCCAAGAACGTCCTCTTCAAATTGAGCTATTGGTGTGGGTAGATATAGAGGAGGATCATATCGTTCATGTAACAAAACCTACCACCAATAGATTGTGTCACTAACACATCAAAGTGTGTCCCATGACAAAATAATGAACATCAAGGGTAGGATAGTTCCACTAATAGTGTCATGGTTAACATGACTCATATGTAACTAGTTTCTCAAATTTTATTAGAACTAAAACCAAACCAACTCCTGATGACTCATAGTATATGATATACATGATCTCTAGATTAGGAATAATTAATACTAGAGATATACTTAACATCTTCTTAATCTCAAGAAATGCCACTACATTCTGGTCTATCCAATAAAATATCTCCATAATCATAATTAGCACAGTCATCGATGTTAATAAAAATGAATATTTTTGGATTTAATTATTAATGTACCCCACTTATAAAATAATTATCATTTTCTCAAACAAACTCTAGAGAGTTGTTCAAGACACAACATCCACATTATTATTTTGTTAAATGTATATAAGTTTCTGTAAAACTACATGCCTGAATAATTTCTCATTGTAAATTCTAAATTGAAACCATTATATCATTAAATAAATAAATTTTTCTCAAAAATTAATTAATAAAATCTCAAGATTTAAGGAATCCTATTCTGGGGTTATTTAATATATGATGATGTCTTCAATAAAACACATGATTTAGTAATCAAGATATTATTGTGTTATCCTTTTCCTAATATCCAAGAATATTTTAGATTCATTCTACAGTTCAAAAAACATCAATAAGTACTAACACAAGCCATACCCTCTCCTAAATGAAATATATAAGTTATCATCCACATTAACCCATAACTACAGATAGCATGAACATATATCAATCCTATAGAGACACCAGGATCCACATAGCTAATCAATGAGACCATCGATCATATGAAAAGGATTTTCATTATTCAGGGACAATTGATTTAGCTTTCTGTAATCTATGTATAGTTTATGATGACCATCCAACTTTCATGTTACCAAAATATGTACATTCTATTGTAATGTTCTCATCCTAAAAAATACCTTCTATTCCATATCCTCAATCTATATATTTACCTCCATGATATTTTTTAGTGATATACGATAAGGGGGTATCAACCTGGGCTTCAAAACTAGCCCAATTTCCATTTTGATCTCAATTCCATTATCCATGGTTAAAATTGTGTAATCAACTTTGAAGACATGCAAATATATATCCAAATATGGTTGGAAATATGTGTGGGGTACCAAAATTCTTGTTGAATGAGACAATACCACAATCTGTACCATAATCATCCAAATATTTATCATGTATGTTCCCCTTATACCTACTCCAAACATCCACTCATTGGTCAGCCTGAACTTATCTCCCTTCTGAGATATAAATGATACCCATATCAAATAGAAGTCAATGTCAGCTCAATATTTGGTCATTGAGTCCATTACAATAATCTCAATGAAACTCATCATCTCTAAAATCATGATTTCATAGGGAAATTTATATACAAAAATGATTGTTGGATACTACGAGAATCACAAATTATTTTCCTCATTTATGTCAAATGATTTATTAAGAGAATAAAAATCAGAAGATAATAGTGATGAGAAGTTAAATCCATTATAAATTGAAAAGATATTAATTAATTGGAAGAAAAATTATCAAACAAAGTAGTAGATACCCAAGAGATGATCCATTTCATACCTCAAATAGAATAAGTCCCCTTACAACCATGTTCAAGAGTCCGAACCACTATATACAATCATCCGATCCCAGATAAAAAACCATATCCCAATTGTACATGACTCATCCAGATTGTATTCTCCTATGGATACTAAAAATGAACAATATAGATCCATATGTCATAGACCATTCCTTTCCTACACCACTATTATAATTCATACTCAAATACCATGAGAAAAACTACTATATATTCACAATAATTCCACATATCTAACACTTGTTTTATGGTATTTTATGAAACATGCTATAATTTATAACCTTTAAAAAATTTATGAATTATTGAATTATTATTATGGGGAAAAAATAGGTCCACTAAACTAAATATTAAAACCACTACCATCAGGCATGTCCCTAGTATTTCTCTTCCTAGAACAAAATGTGGCACAAATCACAGTAGTGTGATGTCCAACCGCAAGTGCACTGAAGGTTGAAAGAAGAAAAGATAATCAATCCTCCAGAACTCCCTTCTCAAAACTCAATCCCTTCCATAAAACCATTTCGTATATCATTAGGTTAAAACTAGTTAATTTTCCAATAATTTATTTATACATACTGTTCTCAAAATTCTTGGCCTTTTGTGGATAATGTTTTTCCGTGGGAGGATAAATATAAGGTATAGCATTGAAACAGAAGGTGTATGAAAACACTATCATGGAAACCTAATGGACCTCTGTGAATTCCTTGGCATGATATTACTTCAGAATATTGGTAATAATTTCTCTAAATAAAAAGTTTCTAATGGCCTCCCTGGTGATATTTCAAGTCTTATAGTCTATCCCATCATTCCCCTAATCTCAATGCTGGTCAATCTAACAAAAATAGTTCAAGCATAAAAATTTTATCCATATGTTTCTAAGTGATGTAAAAGATACCATTGATGATTTTTATCCATTAAAATTATCTTTTATTCCCTTAATTCCATTATATAATGGTTGATACTAGTGATGGAATTCGCTAGAGTAGTGGACCATAGACCATAGTTCCCAAATTCCCAATGTAAGGATACATAGAATGACTCCTAGAAGAGGTTTTCCTACTATCTATTCCATTGTATTTAGGGTGCTAGTTTGATCTATTTATCATTCATTCACATATTCCAAATGAATTTTAGAGTCCACTCCATCCTTAGGATCCCAAAACACATCAGTTGGTAATCCAATGAGTCTCCCTTTAGGAATCATTTTCCGAGATTCGATGGATTCCTTTAGAACATACAAGTTGTTAAGATAGGTCATACTTAGACATTATGATCATATAATGTCTCTCTTAGGAGTCTACCCATAACTGAATTCATAACACACCATGAACTAACAAAGGTTTTATATCCCTCATGTTTTTCACGTCATATTTATAAATATAACCTAATATTTTTCTCATGTTCAACTAATTAATTCCGAAAGAAATGTCACAATTGATTGATATATATATATATCATGAAACTTAGAAAAAAATTTCTCCCCAAAAAATAGAATAATTTAAGGAATTAAATTAATTCACTTATTTACAAACATAATTTGTATATATATATACCATGTAATATTACGTTTCAATTCATGATTACTAAATTTACCCAAATTCCATTAAACTGTAATTGTAGTATTTTCAATCATAACAGAGAGTTTTGTTTCATATGATCTATCTAGAAATAAAGAAACTCCCATATATTTGTCTCACACTACTAATCAATATTCAAAAATTCTTAAGGATAGTGAAATATATAAAATAAATATATGATGTCTTATTTGTTCTTAGTTCATAATACTAGACCAATGGTTCTAAGATAGAGATATAAATTACATTATACATGAATCACAATATAGAAGAGGCCAACCAACTAGAAGCGAGGGTTTTAATTCCATGAATGGGGAATCTATAAACTCTGGTGATCATAATCACACATAAAATAACTGAACAAGTAAAATAAAATCCGAGTGAAAAGGCGAATGAATAAACATTATAATGTGACAGAATATGAAAAACAGGTCATAAAAGCAAACAAACTAGGCTCACAGTATAGAAATCTAAACTAGAGTTTAATTTTTATGTAGATAAATAATTGTGTAACATGCTGAAAAATAAATTAGAGTCTATCTTGATTCCACTACCATATTTATGATCCCATGTTAGACCATCTACCATATTTCCTCTACCATTTCATTGATCATGATACATGATTTATGTACACACATCATTATTACCACATGGTTAATTAGCAATAAAATATAATAGTAAAAAAACTAATTCATCCATGGAATGTGTACCCATTTATAATAATTGGATTCTAGGATAACAATAAATGAACTAGAAATCACAAAAAAACATATATAGAGTGTATGTGTTCAAACCAAGTCACTACGATCTTGGCCTATACCTCCATTGGATCCATGTTATAATAATTTTTATAACAGATGTTGTAAATGATGAAGTGATAGCCTTAAGGATAATGAGTATGTCACTATTATGGATCTATCCACAATGCCATCATATCTCCACATTCCGTTGGGACAATCCACTAGATTTTCATACCTTGTTATTGTCTCTTAGTTCAAACCTTATGAAAAAGTAATGGATATGTATCATTTATCCATATGTAATAATGTTTTTCACTGGTCATAAAAACTCTATGCTCTTACCCTGTGTATGAATAGACCATCATCATCATTTTATGTCTTTTAGACTCACCCTCTATGGGAATTCATACAATAAATGTCCCTCTGTTATGTGTTACAATTTAGTTCCACCAACGATTGGAAAATTAAAATATAGAGGATCATAATAAGTAAAAAAAATAACATTCCATCAAGAAAATAATTTTAAAAAAAACATAAAAATTTTATTAATATCATACATGTTCTAATTAAAAATAAACATACTCATGGAATCATGAATCCTACATAGGGTTCACAATCCATATACCCAGCTACATGACATCACTATCATTTAAGAAAAAATAATAATAAGAAATGTATCATATCAAGGAAATGGTTTCATATAATGTCCACCAATTTTTAAAGAACTTCTTACCTCCAGTTTTTTAATAATTACTCCAAAATTATTTATATGATTGTAGATTGAATCATCTTGTCTGCCAACATATTACTATCCCAGACATCAAATATACATATATCAAGTTTTAGTTTATCTAAAATAATGTTTTCAAAATAGAACCATGGAAATTATAACCAAATAAGGTTATTTATATAATCACATACCATATAGATTCCATCAAAAATTAGTATTGATATATGTTAATGAATAGGATTTAAATTGATGAGATCCTTTGTCGATTCGATAATATATCACGTTTTCGTCATCGGTTATGCATAAGAACTTTAGATATAGTAAAAAAACATTGATCAGATATCAATCCTCTATCATAAAACATGTTCTAGATTTTATAATTTAATAATAAGGTCTCAAGAATATCGATCTATGATAACTAACTTGAAAACATTCACTCTAAATGAGATATCTTACTATTTTCAAAGGTATTACCTTGAAATATTAAATCCACCATCAATATAACAATATATCATCATTATAGTGTAGTTTTATAATTAATACTCTCTAAATAAGGGGTTTATGAAAATTGTACATATCATATATTTATAATATCTCAGTAGTTAATTATAAATCACAGTTTGATCATGATACGTCATTAATTTGTAGATATGTCACTAATAAATAAAGTATGGAGTAAAATAACATTATATACACCTAGAATACATAGATTCATTATATATCGATACATGTCTCTTAGGAAGGAAGCATATATTTTGTAGATATAAAGATTAACCAAGTAAACTGTGGTTTTTTCATCACAGAACTCAAATCCTAAAAGTTAACAATCTGGGATCCATTGGAATATGGGATTTGAAGAAAGTAATTCTTCAAAGAACGGACAGAGGAGTCTCTTGGATTGAGGAACATTAATATATAAATAATAATATGTTAAAATAGACCATAAATGGGTTTTATGTGTATTTTCAAGTCATTAAATTCATAATAACATGATTTTAGAACTTGGTTTTGGAACCTGTATCCCACCTATGTAAGGCATTATTCCACACCTAGAAACATATACGGATTTAGTTCATGGTTATTCAACACATTCACCATCTATGATGTTGTATATATATGTTTATCATAGTTTGTTCAAGGGTCTCAAGGTCTCTCAAATTGTGTTAAATAACAATGAACCAGCCTATGTGCTATATCTCCCTAGTGCATGGTTTGTTTGGAGGACCATAAATTTTCTCAAAATATTCTCTTTAACAATTTATATCTACTTATGAAACTATAAGAAGGAAATTTTTTTCCTAGAAAATAAGTATGGTTTTAAAAAAAATTGACCGAACCACACAACTTCAAATTGTCCACAAAAACACTATAGATCCCAACATAATCTCTCAGAACTCAGCACAATAAATTCATAGATCAAAAAAATATGATTAAAATTTTAATTAAACCTATAACAGACCTAAAAAATATGATGTTGTTATAGAGATACTAATAAAAAATGATAATGGAGAACATATATTAAACAAAAGGAGTTATAGGTTAATCTAATTATATTATAGTTGTCTAAATGAAACCAAATTTAAAATAAAGGTGTCGTAAGAAAATACATATTTGGATTGATTTTTCATATTCATATGGTCATTCTCACTTATTATTTTGTATATATTGATAACCATTTTTGTTATAGTATTTTATTGGAAATTTGACCATAAAAATAATGCTATGAAATTCAGGCCTCTAGAAACTCATTAGAGTTTTATATAGATATGGATGAATATGTGGAGTAAATTTTTTGGATTTGTAATATGTTCTTTTTAGAAAGAAAAAATTATTTTTTTCCAATGATAATGGGTTAGAAATTAAATATTTAGTTATAAACATACAATTTTTTAATTAATGAGTGATAATCAAAAATGCGAGGACGTAATTTTTAAAGAGATGAATGTAATTCATAAGAAATAATAATAAATTAGTATTATGGTATCTTCAAATACATGAAACACTTAAAAATAAATCATTTTTAATTTATAATATGAATATAGTATTACAGTTATGGATTTATTGGTTATAATTGGATGTAGAAATTTTTCTTTTTATAATGCATCTAGCTTAATTATTATTTTCTTTAGTCTAATGCTACAGAAAACCATAAAAACTATGGATTGGGAGAAATTGGTTTTTGTAAAAGGTCAAGCACATTGAAATCTCTATGGGGTTCATAATAAAAGAATCACCCCCACAACAAAAACCAAATATTATCTTATCCATTATAAAATCATTATGATCCAGATGGGTTATGTATGTAGATGTTAACATGATATAAATATAATTTTCTTAAATTGTAATGTGGACAAAGAGGACATGGATTATTTATTGATGAAAAGAATTAAAAAATTATAAAAGATTGTATTTTACCAAGAAATCAAATAGAGAGAAAGGGAGAGTAATTTTAAAGGATTTTTATACAACTTATTAAGACACATCTGAACTCCTGTGTATTTATGAGAACCTCATAATTAAATTCTCTTCCTAGGTAGACATGAGTAATGATGTGATTGATGCCTAAGAGAAAATTCAAGCATTCCATCCATCTAGCAGTAAGACTCCACGAATGGTGCAACATATCATTACTAATGGATGGGATAATATTATTAGAGTATCTTTCAATAAAAAAGTTATATAGCCATTGTATTTATAAAAATATAGCACATTAATAACTCCAATCATCGTAGTTTCAATAGATAATTCGTACCACATGAACCATAAAAACATACATGAATATTTTCATTATGATCATGATAAACATAACCACAACCTAAATGTCCATTAATCGCCTTAAAATAACCCAAAAAATTAATTTATATTTGTTTATGAAATGAAGGATACCATAACACTCCCAATTTCCATATTGAATGTTTATAGTTCCCACTAACACCCTGATTTCTCATAACTAGGAAGTCATGAATGCTATTACTGAAAAAACATAATTAATGTATGTTAGAATCCGTGCTGGCCCTAATATTGTTTTGTAATAATTTGTATATGATTTAAGTGAGTAAATATAAGATCATATAATAACAACAATTCCAGATGATATGCATCACATTAGTAACTGCCACTTGAAAGAGGTTTTAGAGTTGTGGGGAGAATTATCTTGTTCCATGATGCCATAGAGACCAAACAGAATCAAGAACATGAATTGGATCCTAAAATAAATAATTATCTACCGTACATATCACCAATGTAGTATCATAATTTAGAAAATTTTTATTAGGGTCATCATGATGAAATTTTCACAATCTACACCTAGAGAAAAGGGAGATACCAAATTCTTGTAACCAATTATCTAGAAGAGTAAGATTGTGACAAAGAAACCATATTAAGGTGAGGTGAGAAAGAAGAATTCAATTATTTTTGAATCTCTTGTTCCATTCATAATCATGAAAGGAATCATTAGTAAAAAATGGTAATAATGATTTCTGGTTAGGATTCCATTTTTATGGATCCCAAATTCTAATATCCTCACATAGAGAGAAGGTATAATTATGAATGACATCTCTGATTTCATTATGCATTTCATATGAATAAGAATAAATAAAATATTTATTCAATACATAAGTTTTCGTAGAAGGATGATAATAATAAAACAAGGGGAATCAATCCCATTTATTTATCCATAATCTAAAATAATAATTTCTTCTATCAATCCATCTTGAATGGGACTTATTATTGGAAATGAAAATTTTCATTCATGGCCAAACAGAAGAATCCTTATAAGAAATATTTAATATCCCAAATCATTCCAAGAATCTACCACTAATAAATCCCAAATAAAATATATTATTATTGGTAATCATCTTTGTATATGTATCCAGAATATATTCATTAAAAATATTATCATTATTTATTCCAAAATATTTATTTCTTGGAGGATTACACTATTTTTTTCCAAATAATCGTGATCTTATTCCTCTCAAGGATACTACCACTATAAACAATTCCCCTAAAATAACAAATTATATTTTTCAGAAGTATTTTGGTCAATTTATAGATCATACTAGAGTGGACCAACTTTGAAACAATTATTGATTTGATAAGGGAAATATAGCCAGCCATTGAGAGAGCCTTTCCATCCCAAGATAAAATTTTATTATTGATATGGTCAGATACATTTATGAAGTAACTATATTTCATCCTTAATTGGAATAATGGTTCCCCATGATATAGAAAATAAATGGAAACCTCTATTATGTTTATACCCTTACAAGTACTAGATTATATGGAAATTGGAAACTTCTTAAAGTAGTAGATAAAATAATTCTCTTGATTGATGGATTGAACCAATAAATTCTCATAATGATGTGGAATTAATTTATGGTTTATGATGTTAATCTATATACCTTGGATGAATAAAATAAAATCATCTACATTAAGATGATCAGTAGGGATATTAATCAAAAAATATGTGGTGAAAGGTTTATGTTTTCCCTGTACCACCTAGTGATTGATGGGATAGTTGAGGTATACTTTATCAATCGTGAGTAATATTTATATGAGAGAATCACCTTTCTTAACCCCTTAATAACATGTGAAATATCCCTTTAGAGTGCCATTGATAATAACTGAGATGTGATCTATATAAAATAAAAAATTTACCCATCCAATGAAATTGATGTTGAATTCCAAGCCATGTAAAACATTGAAGAGGATGTTTTAATCCATAGTGTTATTTTTTTTCATAATTACTTGTTTGAAAGAAATTATTCCACCCCTATTTTAATTTCTAATTATTTTAAAAAATTTAGAAGTTGTCCAAATGAAAAATTCAATACACGTACCTTTAATCAAACCAATATAAATCCATGTATCAATTTAATTAGTAATAAAAGAAGTCATGTAAATATGAAGAATAAAAATAATTTATATATAGTGTTGATAAAGGAAATGGCCATGAAATTTTTAATTTGAAATGCATTTTATTTTTTTGGAATGAGATTCATGAATTGATAATTGATATAATGAGGAATGGTACCTGTAATAAAGAAATATTAGGCATGCCAGAAAACATCCACATGAATAACATCTCTGTACATTTGGAAAGAGATGTTATATAATCAATATGCCCTTTAAAACTATTAGAATCAAGACTAAAAATGGTATCTTTAATGCCATGATCATGAATAATGACTGTGAGCAATGTGTTGTATTATAATATAAAAATATTGATAATAATTCCACTAATCATGTCACTATTTATTATATTCCCATTGAAAATATTAGAGTAGTATGAAGTAATGTTCTAAGTTATATACCCTTTATATTGAAGGATATTTCTCTCCACCTTCAAGAGACATAGGAATTTGGGATTTTTTTTATCCCGTTGAATAGAATTATAATAATTAATATCTGATCCCCATCCTTGAGAAATTTTATTTTATGACTTACTTAATGATCATTTATTTAGAAAAAATAAATGATTTAATCTTATAATAAATTAGAATCTATTATGAGAGGTCAAAGGTTATGTCCCTGTAATTAATACCTTCCTATAATTATTGTACATATATCCCAATGGAAGAAATATAATTATACATTATACTAAAATAATCATTAATCCAACTCTTCATATTATGTTTTAGGTGTATTAATTTAAGAATTCTAGACATGGAACCATTACCACAATACATTGACTTCCAAAAATCTCAAATGTGCTTATCACATTCAGTGTTAGAGTCGCTAGAATTATTGAACCAAAAAGGGAGTTGTGGGTTCATAACCTTATATAATATGACTAAAAAAATGAGATTATGGTCATATTTGAGCTTGTTCAGTGTGACAGTAGAAATAGAGTCCCATATTCGAAGAGCCAAAACATTTGTAAGGTCTCTATCAAGTTTACAAGAATCTATTTTAAAATGGGACCTCCAATATCATGTGTATTTTCAACTATCCCGGTTGATTTTCATATGAATATTAACTTCAAACTAGTCCATTTAATCCTAAAGTGATATATGAGATAGTACCACTCTTATTTATTCACAATTCGACATAATTTTTTTAATTATATATAGATAATCCATTATCATATTTTTCTTCCCATGATCATCTCAATGGATTTCCACAGTCTTCATCAGTATTGGTAATTAATTATGGTATAAAAAATGATATGAAATAATGAAATACATGTATTTGAATTACATAGGTAACAATCATATCATCATTATTTAGAATAGATTCTTTCCCCATTGAATGATCTTTAATGACTCAAAGGCCTTCGCCCATGGTAGACCCATTATTAAAACCTCAAGTGTGATAACCAACCATTTCCAAACCAGTTATGCCATGGATAAAGGTATTATTTGGTTATGAAAATTCCCAAATTCCAAGTATTTGGTTTTCAAAAGTACATATGTAGGGTGCTGGGTGTTTCCATATTGGACACCCATAGCAAGTTCAAAAAAATGGGAATCATCTAGAACGAGACCAAGATTTAGAATTATTATTCATGTCTCCAAAATTTATTTATTATTATTGAAATAATTATTTGAAGAACCCAATATAGAGTAACTCTTAGTCATCATGAGATGAATAACACACATACGAACATTAGTTGATGGGGTAGACACACAAAGATCTTTGATGTTCTCAGGAATCACTATTTCAGTTGAATTGTCTTGGTAAATAGAAGAAGAGGAAATGAAATCATATGATTAATCTTTATGATCATCAATAATTATTTAATGAATTATGGGTTTATATTTGAAAGAAGCAATATTTATTGGAGAGACAATATCTACTATAGGTTTAACAGTAGTGAATCAATTTACGATTAAAATATTTTCCCATAGGGGAAGATTCATCATTGAAGAAGAAGCATTCTAATCCATTCCATCATGGCCATCTATATTTTAGAATGAACAACACCATTTTTAGTAGGTGAATAACAAACATGATATTGTGTAATTAAACCCTTATCTACTGAAAACCCTTTAGTATTAATAGGTTCCGTTGGAACCAACTCACCAGCATCCGAGAGAGTGGAGGACTCCATAATGACAGATTTTTTCTAGTAGTGTATCACTCAATAAAAGGAGGATCAACTAGGGTGACACCAGTGTTGGATATATAAATATAGTCACTAAATCCTATATTGAGAGTATTGGAATGAAAATTTTATTAGGCGAAGAACATATTAATTTTAGAAGGTGAATATCAAGATTTCTCCCCCTTCTAAAAAAGAACGTACTTTTCTCTCCAAGATTTTTTAACCTCATTCGAAGGGGAAGTTTTATATTAAATGGGATACTTGAAATATTTTTTAGTGACTCTCCAATTTGAAATCTATGGACCATATATTTCAAAAAAATTCATTATTGAGTTATATGTTCATACTCCACTATAACATCATAATTCCTATCATTTTCCACTAATATTAAAAAATCTAGTAACTTAATATCCATATTCACCTAAACCAGAATACCAATATAAAATTATATATCTCCATCATGCGTGTAATGTTCCAAAATTATTGGTGTTCCTACACATGAATTAAGGTAACATAGTATTTTATGGTTCAATAACACCCATCATAGACCATGAAATTTTATCTAGATCTATTACATTATTTGATTTGTGGTAAAATGGTTGAAATTACTATCCCATTTAAATTGCCTAAAAATAGGGTTTTGAGAGAAACAATACTATAATAATGAAAATTAAAAAGATCCCTAATTTTTTATAATGAAAACATGAAGGTAACTCCATCCAATCAGAATTAGTATACACTTATAAACAACCAAAAATGACTAAGTTTATATTTTAGATAAGGATTTCTCTATGTCAAGTATCCCATGGCGAGAGTGATTCTCCCTATAGAATAAAGTCTTATATATATACTATCTACTGAATATCCATTAGATATGTAATGAATTAGAAGAATCAATCCCACAACATGAGTATTTTACACTCCACAACTATTTCTTTTCCATTTTTACATCCACCACTATTGAAAAAATAAATGTGTAATCAAATAATTGCATTATTATTTTAGTATTTTATTAGTTTGATGAAAAAAAGAGATATCTATCATCATCACATCTATTCTATATATGAAAATGACACTTGTGTTACATGTGGATTGTCTCTTCAAAGAAAGATGTATTTCATTATTCCTCACTGACGTCGATTTATGGTTCTAGAAATAGATTTTATGAATGAATATGATATTTCTGAGATGATTAATATTCTAGAATGATTAATTTTGTTATATTAATTACATTAATAATAATTTTTTACTTTAAATGTAACTACCTTGAACGAGTAAACTAAATCGGAAAAAATTACTATTCATTTCTTTTAAATTCTTATCTTAACATAGTCAATAACCAATTATCAATTATTATATATATCATTAAAAAATATTAATAATATTATTATTATTATTTACTAATAACACTATAATAAGATCACTTTTTTACTCATACATTGATTATATCATCTTACAGTTTGGGTCGATTGAAACACCTACATGAAAAATACTATAAATATTCAACGAGCTTGGTTATCAAAACTTAATTTCCATATAATATGATATTAATATGTATTTAATTATTTTATGTTTGTTTTCTTATGATAATGATAATATTTAATTCAATTTTAAGAAACACTTTTCATTTGCTAAAAATTATTGAACATGCCCATCACTAGTTTTATCAACATGATTCATTATATAAACATCCATGAAATAATAATAGAGTATTATAAATAATAATGGGACATATTTTACATTAAATTACATAATATATTCATTATAGACGTAGTATTAGGGAACGAGTGTCCATGTATCTATTATTAATCATTATAAAACATTTATCGTTTCTAACATATGTTTTTTGAAAAAAAATTAACAAATAAAAAATAATTTGTTAATAATTTATTATAATTAAAAGTTTTAAAAGGTTATAGATATAAATAATGTTCTATGATAAGTTATTAATATAGTTATGTTTATTATTGATGGTTTTAAATCACTTGTGTGAAATTGATGATTAAAGGTAATGGTATATCATCTCAATTTTTATTCATGGAGAGATATTTATTATTCACTTAATTATTTAATTTTTAGGTTTATGTTATAAATTATATATATATTTAAAATATGTTTCATTAAATTAAATATATAAACAAATAAAATTAAATTTTTATCATTCGTGGGACTTTGATTCAATGGATTTTAAAGTTCGATAATATTTTCATAGCTCAATTTTATTTCATTAAGTTATATTCTTTCTTCATAAACATCATAGTTATATGTTTGACTTATTTATTAATTTTATTTTATTAAATTTTATATAAAATTATTTTTGATGGTTTAGAATAAATTCACTTGAAATCCTTTATGAACATTTTTTACTTCAAAGATTATGATATCTCTAATGGGTTTGGTTAAATCATCTCCCTTCTCTTTAGTAGTAATATATAATTTTAAACATATTTCATCTAAAATTATTATATTCCTAGAAACCCTTCATATTAAATTTATTTTGAAATATTTGAAAATCTCCATTTTATTCAGAATAGTTTTTTAAATTTATTTAATTCTTTGATAAATATTTTTTGTAGGATGGATAATTCTTTATCCTCTCATGTATTCTCTTTAAAATTAATATCTATATAACTTCTCCCCAAAAATAATAACCCACTATTATTTTTAGAATATATATATGTATTATATCATAAAATCTTATTATTTATTTTTACATATTTTCCAAATAATGAAATGTTGTCCCTTTTAATAAGTGTGTTTCAATAATGGTATTTTAACATATAAAAATTATATTCCAGTATTAATAATTTATTTCATCTCCCACTAATTTTTTTTACAGTTAACTATAATATATTTTAAGGACTAAATATTTTTAAATATTTTGGCATAATGGTTTCCAATTTCCTATTTTTACCCCATTCAAATGTATTTTTTAATGAGATATATATGTTAATTTTTATAATGATTTTACATAAAATTTATAAAAATCATTTTTGAAGTTGTTATTCTATTTTCCTCTCAAAATATAATAAAATTATATCATGTTTAGTAGTGTTCATTGAAATACCATCTAACTTCTCTTATGAATTTATTCTTCATAACTCATGTAACGACTCAAAATCCAATAGCCAATAGCTGGTGCTTAGTTTATTTCATTGGCATTGATATGAGGGGTCAAATCTCAAAGTACCAATAAATTTAGTAGGTTTAGTGAACCAAATACATAAATGACACCTATTTTACATTGGGAATAGAAAAAAAATTAAATAATTAAATAAAATGAATTATATCATTGGAGACTCATTCTAAGAATTCTTCTTTATGTACTAGGGTTATGAATAAAATAAGGGTGTGATAAAATTCTTTGCAATGGTTATATAAATCAAAATATATGATGAAATAATGAAAGATAATAAAGTTTTCGTATTAAATTAATGAACAAACATTACTTTTAAAAATAATAATTTTTGTTAATAGATAAATTATAATCAATATAGAATGGTAAATAACTGAACACACATTCCATTTAATAAAAATAATGATAATGAAATGAATCCATAAATAATAACATTGTAATGATATCATAGATAATGATAACAACTAAATTATAAAAGAAGTATATGAATAATTATAGGATTCAATGATCTCAAGAATCATGATTCTTTTACCTCCAAGTCCATTCAAAAATAGTTTAAAACTAAAGGTGGAAACCTATTTTATTTTCCAACATATTTGTATCATTATACATACTGATGCTTCTAAGGACTATTTAAAAAAAATAATCACCCCCACTAAAATTCAAAGTAATTAATCCAATATTTAATGATGTAATTAATCCAGGAATCAATATTCCTTATCATCAAATAATTGTATTGAGTATAAGACAATGTGTTATTAGTATTTACCCAGTTATTAAAATAGAATTCAATGAAAACACTATAAATAAAAATGGTATAAGGTATAAGAAATAGTTAAATCTATCATAAACGAACATCGATATTTACGTTAAATTTAATTTATAAAGAAAAATTATAACAATGAAGTTATTTTTTAATTAAAATAATAACAACCCAAAAATAAACATGGATTGTTCAACAACTTTTACCATCAGGTTATTTTAAACTGAAATCCATTTGAATGAAATAATTAGAATTGGAAAATAAAATAACATAAATTAGGATTGAATTATAATACTAAATTTTGATGTTGTATTTTATACACCTCAAAATATTTAATTGGTGTATATTAAACCATTTATCTCAATGGAATATAAGTTGAGTTAAATTTCATACATTACAATTTTTATTAGTTGAGCATGATTTTACCTCATGTATTATAGTTTTATGAATGTTATTAATTTATACCAGAAATGTAATAAAATTTATAATATATTATAATATATTAATATAATTTTTTACCACCAGTTTATCAAATATTATTTCATTATTATCATTATTTCAGGTGTTAATAACCATATTTTCTCATTCATGATTTGTAATGAATATTCCCTTTTGTTCATATTATATAGTTAAATAACCTAAATAATAATAATAATAACGAGATAATTATCATTTTTTCACAAAAATTATACATTTAAACCCATTAAAGAAATATGGTTTTTAGAAATTAATTACTTTACGGTCAGGGATCTGATATGTTGTATGTTTCCATGTGTATTGTTTCCATTATTCAATGTTATTTATGGAAAGGTTAAATGTGATTTTTTATCATTGAATAAGGATAATAATATCATAAATAAATTATAATTTATTTAAAAATAGTTATATATATCATCCATGTGTTTTAGGGATGAAAATAGAGTCACATCGCTTTGTGAATGTGGTAGTCCACATATACATGAACGATGTTATCATTTTTCATTGTAATAAAAAAATTGTATTATCTTCTCAAAAAAATATTATATAATCTAATAATTATTTCATTTATATCACATATATTAATTAAAATTAACTGTATGAACTTCCATTTAATGAGTTATTAAAGGATGATTCACAATTCTTTGTGGGGCTATAGTTTGTCAGGCACATAAGCGATGTTTTTGTATCCCCCACGGAATGGAATGCAATAAAAGTATACCTAATATAATGAATAAAAAGGTACTATAATGATATCAATTTCAGATATATATATATATATATATATATATATATATATATTCTATGTCCATTTTCATATTCATTATTGATAGGTGTTAAAGGAAATAATGAATGACATTAGTTTGTGGGGCGGCAGTCCTTCGTGCACACTGATGGTGATTTCATACCCCATTTGATGGAATTTGATATGGATAAAGGCCATGGAATAAAACTGAAAAATTATAGTTATATATAAGATAATTATTTTATTATATCATCATTTTTTAAAAACAATTGATTAAGGTTTAGGAAGAAATAATATAAAATTACTTTTTGAAAAACATTAACTCTTCTTCAGGTATCCTCCTTAGGTATTAATAAAATGAATTCATAGTTTAGATTTATGCCCAAAATAAGGATTTTAGGATAATTTTATATAATTTTGGGATTTATATTGGTATGAACGTCTAAAAAAATTGGTTTTATGGTGTCAAGAAGAGAGGTTAGGTGGTGTTCATTTATAAGTGAGGTGAGTGACCTAATGATAATTTTTTAAAAGAAAAAGGGTGTGAAAACATTTTTTACATAACAGATGGCTCCAAAATATTGTTTTATTGAAAATAGTGCATTATGTAATCTGATTATAACAATAAAATATATTTTTCAAAATGTTTACAAAAATCTATCCCTTATCATTTTAGTTTATCCCTAAGGTAAATCCATTTTACCCTAACTGTCAAAAATAATTTTTATTTTTCTACAATACATTATGGTAAAAAATAATGTTGAAATTATTGGATAATAAAAAATTTTATTATTCAAAATATAACATATATTTCTCTTATATTACTCTTGGATAAATATATAATTTAAAATTAAAATTAATCCCACAAATGTGATGAGAAAGAGAGATTTCAAAGAAAAAATGGTCAAAATTTTACAAAATTACAATATAAAAATTCAATATAAAAATGATTAAAATGAAATAAATTATATTGATTGAAATAAAATTTAACAAGTTTTATATTAATAACAATTAAATATATAATTCTCTATTTTTAATAATTGAAATGAAAATGCATCTTTCAATAAAAATTTAGAATTTTTTATTATTCTAAAAAATGATACATTTTAGAAAATAAAAAAACATAATAAAATAATTTCTCAATTATGAAGTAAAAAATAAATTTAATTTTCTAAAATTATATTCTGAAAAATTCAAAAAATTAAATAAAAACTATTTCCTCAAAACATGACCAAACTATCTTCCAGAACTAATTTATTTTTCAAAAATTGTTTTTTTTCTTTTAAATGATTCATATATTATTCCTAATAAATATAGAACCACTAAATTATGTTACTCATTTTTTAAAAATATATTTTTCATAATTTATTTATTACTATTCATACCCACTAATTTAATGGCTTGTTTGTAATGAAATTCCATATTATAGTTCTTTTATACTCTAGGTTGTATGTTCCACAAGCCGTAAAAAATTTATAGAAATGTATTTCATGGGATGTTTATTTTATGTTTTGTGTGTTCCATATACGATAAAATAATTTATTATTACTTTATAATTTATGGGTGTTATATTCTCCTCACCATAAAAAAATTACATCCCAACAATTTAAAAATAATCTAGATTATCACAGGTTAGTCATTTGGAAATAACTTCATTGAAAACCCAAATAAATTTTATAAAACATCATCCTTACAAGAGAGAAAGGAATGTATGAATTATTTATGGAATAATAGACACTAGGATTCCATATAGGATAACATAGGTGAGAACACAAAACATGGACACGGAATAAAAAACTAATACCCAAATACTAAGGGGGAGTTATATAGAACATTGATAATGGGAATGTTGGTGATGCATAGAATATAATTGATTTCAAATATATAAACAAAGTTACTATGAAAATGTTCATTGATATCATCAACCATCATGAAAATAGGGAAAAAATTATTTCAAGATCCTTTTTCTAAAGTTGATTAATTCAGTTTCTATCTATGCATTGTACTTATGAAAATATAATTTGTGATAAATTTATATAGTAAAAAATTTTACCTTTGTATTCGGTTCAATAAATTCAAACTTAATCCCTTAATTCCAGAAATAAATATCCAAAATATAATTTTTTATTCTATTAGAACTAAAAATATCATTTTATAGACCATAAGATCCATAATATAGTGACATTATATTCTTCTATTTTTTAGTAAAAAAACTATTATAAAATGATATATTGAAAATCCAAAGTTCATATTAATCACATCCATAAGTCGTTGAACTTAAAGATCACCCACTGAATGAAAATTATATTTTTATTATAAACTCACTTTTTAGGGAAAATGAGAAACCAGTCTAGTTAATCTAGAGGTGAAGCCTCATAGGAGAAAGAAAAGATATTAAAGCAATGCCTTAGCCTTTTAGTGCTTTCCTATCTAAAAATATTCCAGCTCACAAGCCATACCTTAGCATAAGGGTCGTTGCCAATAACATCTTCAAGAGGACACACCATTTTGCCCCAAGTTCGGTCATACTCTTCTTTGCTGATTTTCCCAGAATTGAAGCCTCTCATAATGATCATATCTTGTTTTTCTATCCAATTCTCCTGCTCATTGTTGACTGCCACTTGAATAGGTCTTCCCGTCATCATAGCCTCTTCATGTGGGATGTTGACTTAATGAACTTTCTCCACCATCTCATCTTCAATGTAGATGATAGGTTCTATAGAGTCCTTTGTCATTCCGGTCTTGTTGGCCATGTTTCTATTTTTCTGAACTGTACCTTGGGGGTTCTCTTTCACAATAACTGTGAGGGAAGATGACTTATCTATCTCACATGTTTTTGATTTTTTATCTGATCGTGTTCCCATCAGTTTTGGTAAATGCGAGTAGTCCCTATGTCATTTCCATTTCTTCTTCCTAGGGGTTTGTCCCTCCTCATGAACCTTTGGAAACTCCTCATACTCCACACCATCTGTAATTCTTCCATCTGGGTCATTGGGTGTTTCCTACACAGACTCATGAGTGTCCAAACACTCAAAGGAGTTTTGAGTCTGAACACCTTTTTGAACCGAAGCCTTTCCCGATTTTTGGGTGTTGACCCCCGCAAACCTCGGCTTGTTTTGGGATTCATTTTCCACCCCTTCTGACCACACCTCCATTTCCTTCCCAACTAATCCCCTACATTAATCATGAGACACATGTTAAGAGAATTCATCTCTCCTCACTGAGATTCACAGGTCTCGGTCCCTCAAATCCTCTTTCAGCCTAGAAAAAATCCCTAACATAGAGGGTTCCTCCACTTGTTTTTTTTTTGAAGATCCCTTTTGCACTACCTTACCTTCCAAGAGATTATTCTATATGGCCTTGTTTTCCTTCCTCCCCTACACTGTCACCTTCTCCAAGTGTCCATCCCATCTGCAAACAGAAGCTGAGTGTCCCAGTGTTTTGCAGGAAGATCAAAATTCCACCCATTGATTGAAGACCACTGGTTGTTTACACCTTACTTCCTCACCAGCTTCAATCCACACTAACTAAACCTGCATCCTCGACACATCCACCTCCACACATATGCGCAGGTTGATTGGGTGAAAAACGACCGCAGTACGTGAGTCCACACAGAGAAATCGGCCAAAACTATTTCCTAACATACATAGAATCGAGGGATTATGAAATGGTAAAGGGAGTTGCGGAAGACTTACCCAAACTGGCACAGTAGGAGAACCACGATTCATGTAATAAATCATATCTCCACCTAAATATATAGAATCTATATCCAATTCATTTTCTGGGTGTGCATGACAGAGCATGAGAAATGTCCTCCGACGAAGAACATCTCACCATTAAGTGCATTTTATCAAGAAGGCCGACGACTACTCATTATTTTAGACCCCAATGATCTAAGAAAAACAGGTGAAAATTTTAGAAAACATTATAGAAGATATCATAAAATAAAATCTTTTTTTCTTGAATATATTATATAGATTAAAATTTTTAGTAAACTCTATAAAAGATGTCAAAAACCATAAACTCACTAACCAATTTCATAGTCACCTATAATATCACATAAAGTTAATATTTTCATTATTATGTCAACATAGAGAACATATTATGTGTTACCATCCCATAATCATCGGTTTTGAGAAACTTTCAACTTTCTACCGATTCACTTTTTTTGGTACTATTCAACACATATTTAAAAATCATTTTTGAAATAGTACTAAAAACAATCCTTATATGTTTCAAGATTATTATAAGAATAATATTACCAATAAAATAATTTTAAAACATATTTGATGGATCCAAATACACTAAAGAAATAAGAATTCCACTTTATTTATAAGAATATCTCAAGGATGACCTCGATACCTTAGCCACTTTGGAGGAATATTCCCTCAATTCTTATCACATTCATTTTATTAGAGTCCTATCACATTACAGTGGAATAATTTATCAATTGAAATTTTTTTCTACCCTTTAAATCATGAGAATTTTGGACATTCTCTCAACACTGGTAGAGTATTATCCTTCCCTTTAAGTAAGTACAAGGGTGTTTCATTCCAAAATTATCACTTATGTTAGAATACTACTTTCTATTTACCCCTTTATCTTTTTTTCTCTATTATCCTATTCTTCTCATACATCCCTTAAAATCTATAGGACATGGATAAGTCCTTCTAAATCGATATAACACATAAATATATTTCATCATATAAATAAAATGCTTGAGAGACTAGTACCCCTCAGAGAGTTGGCTTAATCCCATCCATGAAATTTTCAATTTCTCACACCATGTTGACTGTGTAAACCATATAATTCATGGATAACCTTGTGAGGGTATCATTATACAATGAAAAAAATTCTTCATCCTTCTTAATTATACTAAGAACATTTCTCTCTATCTCATATTTTCCCTTAAGGGAAATATTTGTCTAAGAATATTTCCATAAAAATTATTTTCCTTCAGATATTTTTAATATTCCTCTATAGTATTCTAGATTAATTACCACCATTTATTAGCATCACCTTTAAGGAAATACACCAAGATTTTTAACCCTTCCATTTTACCACATCCCAAGGACATAAATATCTTTTTCAGATTCTTAACACACTTTTCATATACCATTTGATTAGTAGTTCGACAAAATTATGGGGGATTATGTAACATAATGGGATTTAAAATAAGTTAATATCATTGAAAAACAACTACTCCATCCCAGAAAGGTCAATTTTTATAGAATAATTATGATTCCTTAATATATAGAAATAAATTTCATAGTTCCAATTCAAACTGTATTGTCTTCCTCAACATGGTAATATCTATATTTTTCATGAGTATTAATACACTTTCTTCTATACAGGTTCCATTTATCAATAACAGAATATACAGTGTTATATCATATAATTATGAGTTTGTAATCATAATTTATAATTCTAGAAATGGGGTAACACTTTGGATAAATTATGAAATTTATGCATCATAAACAAGGTTTTTTTGAGGATATGTTTATTTAAGAAACATTCATAATGGATTGTTTGGAAAATGTGAATCATCATATGAAAATACCTAGGGAGTGAAAATATTAGGGCATTATAGGGAACATTTTCTACATAAGGTGATGATCTATTCTACACTAATGTACCCATTTCTATGTTATTTCCCTTGGGTACCTCTATATCAAAACCACGTCTACTATTTGTATCTAGATAGGGATGTTGTTCTATGATAACCCAAATAATCTATTCCTTACCAAAGCATTATAATATTATTATATAATTTTCATCAATTAATACCATAGGGTTTTGTTCCCTAATATATATTTTACTCAGTCCTATTCATATGAATTCTGGAAAACATTTTCTAATACCAACTATAATGACCATGACTCAAGTAGCCCAGAACTGATACCTTCTTTATAATATTAGAATAAATAAAAAGTGTCAAATAAAGAATAAACAATCAGTTTTTATATTTTTGATATCCATATATATATACACAATTCATATTTTATATCAAGAATATAATATAAAAAACAATAAATAAATTAATCAATTGAATTCCAACCTTGAAAATTCATTCCCATAATTCTTCTTTGATTTCTTAGGGAAAGAAAACAAAATAATGGAGAGATCAAATTCCTAGTAAGGGTTACCTATAACAGTATCAATCAAAAATAAATAAATAAAATTCAATGTGGAATTGTAAATAACTGACCACACATTCCATTTCAATGACATTACTATATGAATATATATGACATAATAAATAAAGTTTGTTGTATAAATAATATCATGTTCCATTTAATAGGTAATATGAGAAATAAATGAATACAAATTTAAAATCACTTTGAAAATAACATTGAAAATAATAATAACTTAATACTCATTGAATCCCATTCATAATAATCAGACACTATGATCTGAGGCATCATGATACCTCGAGCATGAAGACCCTCCACAAAATAGTTTAAAACTATAGGTTTAAACCCATTTCATTTTAACAACATATTTTTTCCATTATACCTACCAATGCATTTAGGGGATATATTATATTGATCCCTACATAAATCTAATAGTGTAAATAAATCCTCACATATAAAATGAAAAAATTAATATTGATATTTGATCATAATTCATATCCAATACACTTATATGAGATAATTGAAATTGAAACATAATATAAAATTATTTCTCAATGACTAATTATATTACATCTCAATGGTGTAGTATATGAACTCCATAAAAGTGAATAGGAGCATAATAACAAATAAATCTCAAGGGAATGTAAATTGAGATCAAAATCATTACTTTATGCCTCCTTATACTTAAATGTTTTTAAACGTACTATATAATCATTTAAATAAAGTTATTAATTTTTAAAATAATAATTCTCAAATTTATAATATCATATATGATCCTCTAATAAAATTTTACCAGCTGTTTGTTAATAATATTTCATTATTTTCATTTCATCGAGTGTCAATAAATATGGTTTTTCATTAATGGTTTCTAATGCAAGTTTTTGTTATTATTAATATTTTATATTTATATCACTTCAATAATTATACTAATGAAATAAAATATCATATATGTGCATAAATTTTACTTTTAGAACAAATCATTGAAATTATTTTTTAAAAAATGAATTATGTTATAATCATGGAGATGGTAGGCCATACGTATGCATGAGTAATGATTAAATTTGTAAATTATCATTATAAAAATAATTTAAGTAATATATTATCATTAAATAGTAAATAATATATCATAAATATAATATTAATTATTTAAATATAATTATATATATCATCCCTGTTGTCCGGTAATAAAAATAGAGTCACATTGGTTTATCTACGTAGTAGTCTACACCTACACAAATGATTTCATCATTTTTTAGTGTAAGAAATTAAATGATATATTATATTTCAATTATGATTAATATTTAATTAATATTGTATTTATGTAATTTATATCACAAATATTCATTAACATTATCCTTCTCAAATTCCATGTTTTGGGCCATTGAAAGATTTATCACATCGTTTCGTGATGTCGTAGTCCATCATACGCCTGAGAATTGTTATAATATATCATAAGGAATTGAAATTAATAAATATAAAATAATATGATATAATTACTCCATTTGTAAAATTATGTCAAAAATATCATGTATATAATATATATTCAACGTCATGCCCAACTGTGAGAGGTTGTAATGGAAAATGATTGGCATCGTTTTGCGAGGTAGTAGTCCTATGTACACATGAATACTTATTTCATTTCTAGTTTAATGGATGAGGACATGGATTTATTTCAAGAACATAACATAAAAACATATCAATATATATATGATACAAACTTTAATATATAATCATGTTTTACCAAAAATTTATAGAGTTGTAGGTAGATCTAAAATTAAAACACTTATTGAAGAACATTACCACTTCTAGTATTCTCCATAGGTTTTCACCAAGAGCCTTACGTTTTCTAATTTATCCCAAAAATAAGTCTTATAAGGTGATGGTTTGAAATATGAGGTGTTATTTGGGCAGGAAGTTTCTAGAACAAAATAGAGTGGTGATGTGAATAAGAGAGGAGAATGGGTGTCCTTCTATTAGTTATGTGAGAGGCACACATGTAATTTTTTAAAAAAAGTGGGTGTACCCATATTTTTACATTAAAAAAGATCCAAAATTTATTATCCATTATTCTTATAAATTATAGGGTCTAAATATTACCATCTAGTAGACTTTATACATGTTTTTATATCAATTTAACTATAATCCTTTAACATAATCACCCTAGTATATCAATTTTTACCTAAACATCATAAATAATTATTACTATTTTTAGTATTCATTATGGTAAAATAAATTAATTTACCATAATTATATATTATATATATTTATTATTACATTTTTAGAATCCATTATTTAAAATTCCATTTAAAAATGTTGAAATTTTTAATTTAGAATTAATCTCGTAGAGACGACATGAAAGCAGAGATTCAATGATAATTGTTTTTTGAAGATTTCAATGTTTTTTAATCAAAATTCAATATAAAAATGATCCCAATGAAAATATTTGACTAATTCATGTATATTTTAACAAAATTTACTCTAAAACCAATTAAATGTAATATTTAATATTTTAAATAATTTAAATGAAAATACAGTTTTTTATTAAAATTCAATATTTTTCACTATTCATCAACCAATATAATATTTTAGAATATTATAATGGATCACCCTAAGAAAATTATAATATTTCGATATAAAATTTTAATTTAATTTTTTCAAATAAATTTTCTATAAATTTTTAAAACCAATTTTATATTATGTGTGGGGAGTGAGTCTAAACCATCTTTTAGAAAATATATATTTTTTCAAAAAAACATTTCTTTTTAATTAAAAGGGTTACTATTTTATTCATAACAAATATATAACCAAAGTTTATATTTTTACATGTGTGAAACTTATAATTTTATTAATTAATTTTTTAAATTTTATATTCTCCCATTTAAAGGAATGTTAATAAAAGTGTACTATATTACATCTCATTTGGACTCAGGATTACTTGATCTGTAAGACATCAATAATTTAAAGAAATTTATTTCATTGGTTTTTTATTTTTGGTGTTTCATATCAAATGTTATATCAAATTATAGTTTTTTATTTTATAATTTCGGGATGTTACAAAACACATTATTTATAAGGGTTATATTCATTTCCATTTTCAGTCATTCACTATACCTTATTCTACACTACATATTTTGTATTCATTAATCTCATGTTATTGTGGTATATAATTACCATTATTGACTTTACTATCAATATATCAATATATGAGGTGAGAATAAGTAGTAAATTAATGGGTTTTTACCCAGAATATTATTCCATTCACTAACTGGGGTGATATGGTTATTTTTAATACTAGTTATTTCAATATTTGTAATTATTTTTTCCACTTTATTATGTGAAATTAATTTCTTTCTTTCATATGGTGAATGTTTTGGAATTAATTTTTGATGGTTGTGGAAGAAATTATATAGTTTCTAGATGCATATTTGAATCTCACGATACATACCAGTTTGGGTATTTAATGTATGCTTCCCAATTTTTTAAAATTTTCATGTATATGGCCTTGAAGATTTCAATAATATATATTTTCATGTGTTATTGCATTAATATTTTTATTTATATTTATAGAATTATACATTCCATCAACATGAAATCATTTATCATAATCTATGTTATTATTTAAATTCATATATTATCTATGGATATATTATATTCTACTATTATTAGTTATATGGAATTACATTATTATTATTTATTCCTACAATATTATTCATTCCACGTTTATTCCATGATTTCATCTATTTTTCACTAACCCATACTAATCATTTAATCATGTCGTTCTTATGTTTCGATTTCCGATTCATTCTATGAATATTATTACGTATCATATGTCAATATGAATATGATGTGAAGATAATTTTTAGAGGGATTTTCATAAATTCATTTTTAATAATAAAAGTATGGTTTTCTGAAAAAATGATTTTTGGATGGGGAAAATAAGATATTTTTAGTTAAAATCTATTCATAACACTCTAAAACACTAAACCGAAAAGTTATTATTTCTGCAACTATATCAATTTTTTAATCGATATTGTAATTATGGATGGTTAATTGTTGTTTTATTAGGTTATTTAAAAATTAATGATTTATAAACAAATTTTATTATAAATATATCTGATGGTGAAGGTATGTTCCATCACAAACAAGAAGAGGATTAAAGATCCATAAAGATGACAACCCAAGAGAATCATTGTTCACTATGTTATTTTCTATTAAAATATTTTAATTCCTCTCTTTGATTTGACTGATTCCTATCCCCAATACAAGATGATTAGAACCCACTCTTAAATTATAATTATCCATCATCAACCAACTCACCTTTAATTCATGAGTTCATTGATGTTGTAAACATAATTAACTTTTAAACCACATTCCATGAGTTGTTATACACACCAATTGAGGCAGGATCTTCAATTAGAAAAATTTTATTTTGGGAAATTCAATATTTTATCAGGAAAATATTTCCATTTGGATTATAGTGATAACTTTCTTAAAAATATAAAACTAAAATATTTCAATGAAGGGGAGAAAGGATATTGTGTGGGATTTACCTTTTCATTTTTATATAATTTTATAGGTATCTATTAGTTTTTACAATTAATGTCTTTATCTTTCTAGAAAATTATATGATTTGATGATGGAAATACCCTTAGTAAAATGTTAATAACATATGGATAGTAATGAAAGTGTTTTGTTACTAATAATGAAACTGGTATTCATGATCTTTGTAGTTGTAAATGATATTCATGAATGATATTAATTTACACAACCCTATAATTTTCTATACTCTTTTTTTTGTTGTGAATTATTTTTATTGGTTATGTATCTCTTCCATTGTGTAATTAATTGGTTTGGAATTTAAAATGGTGGTGGTGGGGGTGGAATTAGAATGTGGAAGGGGTCTAATAGAGAGAGAATTAATGTGGTAATTGATATGCATATTTCAGTGAAATGCATGTAATAAATTGTTTCATATTGAGGGGGATTCTAATATCTACCTGGAGTTATGTAATTCAATTGAAAAATTAAAAACTATAAAATGACTAAAAAAGGTCGTGAAGTGGGGTAGAATTAATGTAGTGGTGAATATTTATAAAAATATTTATCAACAAGAAGCATGGATAAAATAATAAAATAAAGATGTTGTGGTCATATAAAAAATTATATATTAAATATTATTAATGAATTAAATAATATACTTGATATTAATAGTGAAAATCAATAATTGGTATATTATATGATTAAAGATGAAAATGTAATTATAAATTTTTCTTCCTTTGTGTATAACTAAGAGGATTCTTGGTGTTGAGATGGTACTAATAGTTTTTCTAGGTGAGGAGATGTAGTGGATATTATGGATTTTTGTGGTAATGTTTTCATGAAATACCTTTATGGTTTTCTTCAATGGTTTGTTATGTTATGAAAATTATATCTTATGAATTTATATGCACCCATTTCTAAGAGGATATCCTTCATAATACTTAAATGTTTTTCGTTCCAGTTTCCATATAAAAACTATTCACTTTATTTGAAAATAATAATTGATTTATTACTTTGCATTAAACATAATTAAACATGGAATGTTTTTATTTATAGTGTATTTTAGAATAATTTATATTACAAAAATATTTAAAACATGAAAAAAAAACATTTTTATTGAAATCTTATTTTACATGTTCGCACATAAAACATCACAAGATTACTAAGGGAGATAAAAAGAAAGGGGAGAGCTATAAAGCCAAATTGAGGAATAAAAAAATTGTATCATGAAGAAGATAATACATTATTTAAAATAGGATTAAAAATTGGGCATAAAAATGAACATGAATAATAAGGCATGATATTGCTTGATAATCATAAGGGAAATATAGGAAATGTGTAAAAATAACAAAACACGGCATCATTAACATATTTCAAGGATAAATGGTAGGAAATAAAAATGTAAAAAGTCCCTTAAATTAATCAAGTTCACTAACTATCCCAATAAGTCGTATAATGATACTAATATTTACCCAATTCATTGGAGCGCTATATAATAGTTGGTGCACCCGTCACATTAATTTCATCCTCATGCCTAAGTGTGCCACATAGACCACACAACATAGAATCTTTCATCATCATAATTTATTACATGATAAGAAAGTATGGGATACAATAATATAAGTACCAATTATAATAGGTAAATGTGTAAAATATTGAATACACTTGGTAATTAAAATGTGTCGTATTCACTACCCAATTATTTTGGAATGGAAAATTGTGATTAAATTTTAATAGCATAACGACCTCAATTAAAAATTAGAAAAATGTTTTAATTTATCGATAAATGTTTGTATAGTAATTTTTAAATAAATTTTAAAGTAATATGGACATGGAAATATATATCCTAGCATTAGAAATTTCAAATATAAGGCATACCGTAATAAAGAAACATAAATAAAGAGGAGAAAGGAAGGAACTCTTACCTTGAGAGTATGACACCAAAAACGTAATATATAATTCTTGAGAGCATAGGGTAACCTTGGTGGATTATAGAAAGTGTATTGTAGAGAATAGACATTCTCCAATAATTTTTTAGTGAAGTAAAATGGGATCTTCTGTGGTTTATATAGGAAAAGAATGGGTAATTATTTAATATTTCAAAAACATAGGTTTTGAACCTTATATAATAAAATAATCCAAAACAAAAACCATCCAATGTTTTCTCAACATGTTTTATTCAATAGTGGATTTATTTTCATTATTTTATTAGTGAAATTTTCTAATGTATTAAAATAATCCCCATTCTTATTTGAAGGTTATTCAGACTCTTTAAGTAATGAATTTAAAATGTTATAGTATATTATTTGTTGTGGGAGATTAATAAATGCTTTATAAATTCAATCAAATAAAAATTGAATAATATTATTCTAATGGGAGAAGAAATATTTTCCAATTATACCCATTAATTTATTTCTTACATATTTTATGGGTTATTATTATTTCATAATACACACCATATATTTATATGGTATTTACTTTTTACCTCCAAATTTACTATCTAAAAAAATTATGAAAAACTAACCGTTGGATAATTTTGATATTATGAATAAAAAATAATATAAATTTTATTGAAATGGTTTTTCAAATATTTTTATTCTCACTTTTAAAATAAGAGTCTACATTTACTGAGAAATATGGGGTTTTTTCCATAACATTTTTAAAAACCATATATAAATTACATTTGTCATCATAAAAAATTTGTGATAATTTAAATTGAATAAAAATTATTAACTCATAATATTTAATCATGATATTATTTAATTAAAAAATACATTATTTCATCAATAGAAATTCTATAATTGAATTTCTATATTACTATTGGAACCAAAATTAATGTTCCATATAATAAGATGGGAAAGGGCACGAAAAGAATTGTAAAAGGGTCTGCATTGCGAAGAACCATTGAAAATACCTCCTCCATCGTGACCACCATTATTCCCCTGATAATTATTCTCTAAAATAGCCAAAAAGGTTGTGAAGGAAGCCTTTTTGAGTCCGAGGAACATGATTGTAGCCTCTTCGGCCACGCTAATGGAAGTGACGAATGCCTTCATGGGTCTAAGGATCTTCAATAGAGCCTCCACGAACACTCAAAGGCACAGACGAAAGCCTCAGTAATTCTGAGAAACTTGGAGTATTTACCTTCAATTTTGAAGGGTTATATTATTCACAATGCATCCTCCAAGAATTATGATGCCCATTTCCTATAAATACATGACCCACCCCCACTCAAAATTATCAATACCCTAATATTTAACCTTTAACACCATCAATTCACAAAGCACCCATTTCCCTATAATCCATTGAGAAAATTAATAATATAAGGTATCTAAAAAGTTATAATCCACTTTCCCTTTTCTCTATTTTACCTCTGCCTCAAGTGGGGAGACCATTCGTGAAGACTTTTGGACATCATAAAAGAAAGAGGCTGTCACGACCCGTCATCAGGGCCAGTGCAATGACTACCCCAAGCCCACCTCCCAAAGGCTAGTGGATGGAGACAAACACCAAATGCGTAAATCCAGATAAATGGCTAGGCATTGACTTTATATAAGTAAAGAAACACAACAGAGTACGCAAGCTGAAGTAAACACAAAGTGAAATACCTAAAAACGTAAGTGCTGAAAAGTAAATGGGCTATAATGCAAACCCAACTGAAAGTAAAATACAACTGAAAAGAAAGTTCAAAAGCAATAAGTAAATCAACAAACACCGATTTGTCCTCTGGCTATCCCACCTGATGGGTGGGTACAGATGGTCTCCCCAGCTCCTCGGGTCCGGTCATCCGCTCCATGTACGTCACACCTAATAGTCCACCTCCGAGTATAGTCCCACTCTACAAGACTCAACCACGATCAGTGTTGTCCGTCATCTGCAACCAACACTACGTAGTGCAGGCATGCCCCATGCAGGGGTGAGTATACGATAATCAATAGGGACCCTGAGACCCCCGAAGGTCTCCCATAATCTACAAAGGATAAAACACAAATGAAGGATACAAACATGAATTAACAACCAACTCTACTTAGATATATGACCATACATATATCTAAGTCATCATTTCTAATTCAGCTCTAACTCACAATCCCAAGTACAACCCAGTCCACATAGGAAAACACAACCCAATCCACACATGAAATCAAGTCAATCATATAGATGATAAAGATTGAAATTCAAGATTCAGCTCACACAGGTATACTACTCATGAAGAGGGGTGGAGACGATAAATGGAGCCTTTGAATCATATCCCGTACCGAACCCACATAGGATCCATGTATAGAAGTCATCGCTGTTGAACCCACGTAGGATCCAAGTATAGTAACCATCACTGTCGAACCCAAGTAGGATCCAAGTATAGTCGTCATCACTTCCAAACCCACGGAGGATCCAAGTACAGTCGTCTCCCTACCGAACCCACGTAGGATCCAAGTACAGTCGTCCTCGCTGCCAAACCCACGTAGGATCCATGTACAATCATCATCTTCGTCGCAGTCGCAACCAGCTCTAGGGTTCCCCAACACAACTCGCTCGATTCCAGGAGAGTCCGCTCAATGAGCCAAGGGTTCGATGCATCAACTATCACGAAGTCCAGAGTTGATGTATCACAACGTTCTATCTTGTCATTATGAACTCAACGCTACAGACGGCGCGTCAATCGGACGCCCAGTCTGAGAGTTATTGGCCTTTTCGTCATAGGGGCCCGATTGGTTTTTAGGTTAAAACCAACCCAAATGTACTCCAGCTACATCCAAACCTCGAGTGTAGTAAGCCAAAATAACCTTCTCACTAAGAGGAATTCAACTTAATTGATGGCACGTCAATCGGACGTCCGGTCCTTATGTTATAAGTTTTTCCGATCCGATGGCCTGATTGGTTTCGTGTACAAACCAACCCGTACATACCCAAAGTTCACCAAAACATTGACTGTAATATAACAAAATGACCGCGTTGATCCAAGGATCCCAATGCAACTGACGGTGCGTCGATCAGAGGTCTGTATCCCATGATATACTTGTTTGAAAAAACTTGTTCCGAAAATACGGCGTTTGGGCCCGGTCCGACGCGGCCCAATACCCATGGGTCAGCCCGAACAGGTTCGACCCAGTCCAGGATTGGGAAAGGCCCAATTGGGCAGGGCCTGGCCCGGATGGTGTGGCCCGGCATGACCCTGGCCACCCGGCCCGGCCCGGCGCTGGCGCGGCCCGGCCCTGCCCGGAGGCTGGCCGCGGCTCGGCTCATGGCCGAGCGGGGTGCAAAGGCACCGTCGCCCCCTTTGTTTCGGAAACGGAGGCCCACCAGGTGGGGTGCACCATAGGCTGGTCCGGGGGGTTACCCCCCCCCCCCCCCCAGTTTCTTCGAAAATGGTCAGCCATAACGACCGACCAGTTGAGCCGCCACGAGACCCGCGGGGGTCCCGCCTCCTGGAACCCTGGCGGCCGGCTGAGCCCGGCCTCCCCTACTGAAGACCGCCACAGCTCCTGTATGACCGGTGTGGAGCGATGGCGCCACGCCCCTCCACAGCAGCCCGCCCCCAGCCACGGCCCTCTTGAAGTTCCGGCTCGGCGCGACAATGCCACGCCCCTCCGCCGTGGTCCGTTCTTGTCTGCGGCCTCCTTCGGCCTCACCGACATGGCTTGATGGTACCGCGCACCACCACTGTGGCCCACTCTGGGCACGGTCCTTTTTGTTCCCATGCGATGCAATGTAACCCCGCCACATTTTCCGTAAAGATCAATGAGGATCAACAAAAAAGGGGAGGAGTATCGGTCGTGTTTGTGCAGTCTAATCTCCTCCCATTATGACGATAACAAGCGGCCAAATTAGTCAAAAAAGAAAGCTAAATTAAACTTGAACGAAGATAACCCCTACCTCGATAAACAATCTCATTTTCTGAGGACGTGGAAGATGGCATCGCGGGGTGAGGTTTCGAAGATGGCATTGGCATACGTCCAAAGAAGGAACAGTGACCCACACTAGCTCCAAAGAGAAGATGTAATGGCATGTCGTCTCTCCTTGTTATGACGACATTCTTCTTCTAGGGGAGTCGTTCTTCATGGGAGGATGAAGTTCTTCAAAGGGAATTAGAGCTCTCTCCCAAAATCCTCACAAAACAACAAACCAACATAAAATAAGGCCTACCCTTATTTTATTATTTTTCCATGCAATTCAAATACACAAAATTAAAAAACAATCTCACTTAATTAATTAAACTTGAGTTGTCTAATTAATTGGGTGTTATGTTGGAAAGTTTAAAGAGGGAGAAAGAGAACTTACTCACATAAAGAGGGGATTTACGGAATGTGAAGGGTTGGGATCGTGTGGGCCCCAAGTCCCCTTTATCCTCTCATGGGAAGTTATTATCTAGTATATCCCACCCCAACTCCCACACGTAGGATCTAACTACTTAGAAAAATAAATAAAATTGTAACACAATTTTATTTTACTTTTCATTTAATCCACATTTTCTTACAACTCCTCCCTAGAAAAAGTACCTTCGATAAAAATCCTCTTAAGCAATTACCGATGTTTTGGTTCCATCGGTGCCCTCGGATTTCAATTCCGAGCACCGATTCAAAAGATAGAAATTCCCGCTCGTTCGTTCACTGAACGTACCTGAGCTAAACTTCGTAAATTGATTCCGGGCACACCAGGCCTCGGAATCAAGTGCCGTTAGAAACTGCGTACTTGTAACATCCCAAAGAATTTGAGAAAAAAATTTCCTTGATATTTAGGAGTCTTTACATTACTCTCACCTCAGGTCTTCACCTCCCCATAAAGATACATAAAAAATTAGGGGAACAAATGGGGGTACTGTGTACGCATCTGAGCCTCCCGCTCCCATGTTTTCTCATGGAGTTTCCCATGATGCCACCTTATGCACACTAGAGGAATCGACCGTCCACATAGGACTCTCTCCTGTCGATCCTCGATCTCCATTGGGACCTCCACATATGTGGCCCCGCCATCGATGACTAGCTCCCCGTGATCAATGATATGCATCAGTTCATGCACGTATCTTCTCAGCTGAGACATGTGGAAGACGTCGTGCACCCGGTGTAACTGAGGTGGATGATCGAGGCGATAACCCACCTCTCCTGTCCTGCTGAGAACCTGGAATGGTCTGATAAAGAATGGAGATAACTATCCACCCTGGCCAAATCTCCGTAATCCACATAGAGGTGAGACCCGTAAGAATACATGGTCACCATCCTCGAACTCTAGTGGTCTTCGCCTCCTGTCAGCATAGGACTTTTGTCGGCTTTGAGGGGTCCATATATGCTCCTGGATGATCTGTACCTTCTCCATTGTGGCCCGGACCATCGCTGGTCCTACAAGTGCTGACTCCCCAGGGTCTGTCCAGCACAGAGGTGATCTACAAGGTCAGCCATACAATGCCTCGTATGGTGCCATCCCGATGGTGGATTTGTAGCTGTATTTGTATGAAAGATTCACCAAAGGTAGGTGATCCTACCAACTATGACCAAAGTCGAGGAAATATGCACGGAGCATGTCCTCAAGAGTCTAAATGGTCCTATCTGTCTTACCATCCGTCTGAGGGTGAAATGTGGTGCTCAGGCGTAGCTGCATCCCAAATGCCCCCTGCAACCCCTTCCAATGGTGGGAAGTAAAGTGAGCATCTTGATCGGAGATTATATATGATGTCACACCATGAAGCCATACAATCTCTTGAATGTAAGGTCATCCCATGATCTCCACTGAGCCATGCTCTCTGATAGGTAGAAAGTGGGCTGACTTGATTAGTCGGTCTACGTTCACCCAGATGGAGTCGTGTCCTCTGGAAGTATGTGGGAGTCCCGTCACGAAATCCATGAATATTCCGTACCACTTCTACTCCGGAACCTCTAGAGTTGTACCAAGCCTACTGGTACCTGGTTCTCCGCATTCACCTGCTGATAGATGAGGCATCGTGAAACAAACTCTACCACAACCTTCTTCATACCCGGTCACCAGTGCTGTCGTCTGAGATCCTAGTACATCGTTGCTACTCTCGGATATACCGACAATGGGGAAGTGTGAAACTCTCTTAACACCTCCTCCTGTAATGTAACTGGTACCATGGTACGTCCTCGGAAAAAGATGATGTGCTCTCCTCCTATAGAAAATCTATCAGGTGCTTGTCCTGTGGATATATGTGCTTGTCGCGTCTCACAGTCAACATCCCCACATTGTACCTCTCTGACCCGCTGAATTAGTGGAGGAGTGACTATGAGTGACTGAAGAAAGGTTGCTTCATCTCTATCCACTAAGGATATATGAAACACAACTAGTTTCTCTGTCACCTCTCCACGTAGTTGGATGTGTGACCTTCTACTAAGAGCATCACCTACTACGTTCCCCCTTCTAGGAGTATAGACTATCTCAAAGTCATAGTCCTGAAGGAACTCGAGCCATAATCACTGTCTCAGGTTCAGGTCCTTCTGTGAGATGATGTACTTGAGACTCTGTTGGTCAGAGTAGACTATAATGTGCTTTCCAATCAAATAGTGCCGCCAGATCTTCAAGGCGAAGACCACTGCTGCTAACACCAGGTCATGGGTAGTGTAGTTCTGCTCATGCTGCATCAACTGTCGTGAACCATAAGCAATAATTTCCCAATCCTGCATCATGAAACACCCGAGTCTGGTCCCTGATGCATAGCAGTAAACTACGTACCCTACGTCCTCCTCTGGTAGCCACAAGATGGTTGCACTGGTCAATCTTTTCTTTAGCTCCTGGAAGCTCTGCTGACATCTATCTGACCACACGAAGGGTTTCCCCTTCTTCGTCAAAGCTGAAAGTGGTGCTGAAACTCTTGAGATGTCTATCACAAATCTACGATAGTATCCAGCAAGACCTAGGAAACTCTGTACCTCCGTCACGCTCCTGGGTGGCTCCCAAGCTAGGACTACCACAACTTTGCAGGATCTACCACAACTCCCACCACAGAGATGACGTGTCCCAAAAAGTGGACCACTCGAATCTAGAACTGACACTTCGAGAGCTTTCCCTAAAGCCGGTGATCTCGGAGTGTGTCCAGTACAACCCACAAGTGGTAGGCATGCTCCTCCATAGTGGTCGAGTAAATCAATATCTCATCGATGAAGATTATGACAAATCGATCGAGTTAAGGCTGGAAGATCCTATTCATGAGACTCATGAACACTTCTGGAGTGTTGGTTATGCTGAAAGGCATAACCCAGAACTCATAGTGGCCATACCGACACCTGATGGTCATCTTCTGCACATCCTCGTCTCAAACTTAGAGCTACTGATATCCTGGCCTGAGGTCTATCTTCAAGAACCATAGTTCTCCCTAGAGCAGATCGAAGTGGTATTCGATCCTCGGAAGTGGATACCTATTCTTCATGGTCACCTAGTTCAGGTGATGGTAGTCAACACATAGTCCCAAGCTCCCATCTGCCTTCTTGGCGAACAAAATCAGGAAAGCCGAGGGTGAAACATTGGGTCGAATGAATCCCTTGCCCTGCAAGTCCACCAGCTGTACCTGTAGCTCACGAAGCTCAGCGGGAGCCATCCAATATGCTAGGGTAAATATCAGGTCTATCCCGGGGTATAGGTCAATATAAAAGTCTCCCACTCTGTGAGGAGGTAGACCTGGAATGTCATTAGTAAAAACGTCCGCATACTGATCCACCAGAACAGGAAAACTCAGACTCCTCACATCAACTGCTCTGAGGTTGAGAGTAGAAAACTGATGGGTGATCGGTTGTCCTCTCTCATGAGTGAGTCTGTCATGTACTGCAAAGGCTCCAATCTCGTCGGTGAAGGTGAACATGCTCCTATCGCTGAGGACACACCACATCTTGCTCCTTATACAGTCTATACGATCATGGACTATAGATAACCAATCCATGCCCATGATGATGTCGTAAGGCCTCAACGCCGCTACAAGAAGATCCTAGTCGAAGCTCTCGCCTCCTAGAGTAAGATGAAACTACCGGCAGTAGTGCGTAATCATCGAGGCTGCTCCCGTAGGAGTCTCAAGCTGTAAGGATCGAGCGAATGGCTCCGACGGAATCTCTGAGATCCGAACAAGGGCAGCGACAATAAAATAATGACTCGCTCCTATGTCTATAAGAACTGCAGAAAGGGTGGAGTAGACACAGATAGTACCTCGAATCATCTCAGGCATGCCGTGGTCATAAGCCTCCACTTCCTAAAGATGAGCCTGCCTCTGTCTGCTAGCTCCCTGTGGTCGGGGTGGACCTCTTCGTGGTGGTGGTGGTAGAGCCTCGAAGTGTCGTCGGCCTCCTGCTTCTCGTCCAGCTCCTCTACATTGTCTGCCAGCTCCCTGCGAACCGCCACAGTCTAACATCTACCTTTAACTGGGTGGTCCCTCAACTGTCTGATGCTCCTCTACATGGCAGGTTGGATATTCATGAGCTATGTGACCCTGACCCCCACATGCAGTGCATTGTCTACCTCTCATATGACTGGCTCTGCTACATGTGCTCCGCACCTCCAAACTAGTATCCTGAGGTCGCCCACCTGATGGTCTGGTCCGCACGAATCTCTATGAAATCTGTCTACTACTAGCTACAGAATACACCGCTACGTGTCACCCTATGGTAGGCCTCGCTGCTAGTGTAGGCTCAGCAAGGAAGCTCTCCACAAGAAGGTCTCACTCCAGTACTCCTGCTTGCATCAGAATGCTGAGGGAGATCATCGAAGCCCTGATCTCATGCCATAGTCCCAGCTCAAAGGTCTGGGCCCAAAAGAATGAGTCACATTCCATGTATGTGGAGTAGCGTGAGAGATCAGTAAATCTCTCCGAGTACTGGGCTACTGTCATGCTGCCCTACCGCAGCTGCAGTAACTCCTTGATGTGCACCGCACAGAGGATAGTTGGAACGAACTCCGAGCGAAAGAGTCTCTCAATGTTTGTCCAAAGTAGTGATGCCTCGTCGTGCACCTGGAGAATCTGGCTCCACCATATACATGTTGCAGCATGCAAGAGACTCACAGCAAGGATCAGCGTGAGGTCAGCTGGAGTCCCTACTAATCTGAAAACTTGAACAACAGCCTCAAGCCAATCCTCGACTGCCTGAGGTTCTGTCTCCCTGCAAAACCTGGGCGGTCTCTGATGCTGAAACTCATACAGTGCACTCAGGCGACGTGCATTCTCAACTGCTGGGGCTGGTGGCATCAGTGGCTTGGTTGGTAGAGGTACTGCATGTGCCTCCACTGTAATGGGGCCCTGCACCGAGGCCTCGTCGCTCGGTGGGCTGTCATCTCGCACAAAGTTCGGAACCCTACCTGGCTGTCGTCGTGGGGCCATCCTAAAAAGAAACAGGTTCACCACGGTTAATATAGTATACCTGGTGAGCTGAAACAATGTAATCCCAAAGAAAACATTTGAAACACACATGCAATCAATGTTTTCGTGCACTAAGTCAGAAATCAATAGTCAAGGTCCTGGTGTATGGATATGTCGGCCGCCACACCAACACTGGACTCCATAGACTGATAACCACACTCAATATGCTTAACACTATTTCTTCACATACAAGAAATTATCAGAGTCTTGTGTTCGGCGGTAGAACCGACTCCTCTGATACCAATTTGTCACAGCCCGTCCTCGGGGCCCGTGTCGTGACAACCCCAAGCATGCCTCCCATCGGCCAGGGGCTTGCGACTAGCACCAAAGGCATAAATCTTGATAAATGGGAAGGCATTTCCTTTATATAAGTAAAGAAACACAACAGAGTATGCAAGCTAAAGTAAATACTAAGTAAACTGAGTACAAAAGTAAGTGCTGAAAAGAAAATGGGCCAGAATACAGACCCAAATGAAAGTACAGTACAGCTGAAAATAAAGTACAACAACAGTATGTAAATAAGAGACAACCGAGTCATCCTCTAGCTATCCCACCTGAAGGGTGGGTACAGATGGTGTCCTCAACTCCTCGGGTTCGGTCGTCCGATCCATGTAAATCCCTCTTGATAGTCCACCTCCTGGTACCGTCTCGTTCTATAAGCCTCAACCACGATCAGCGCTTTCCATCGTCTGCAACCAACACAACGTAGTGCGGGCATGGCCCGTGAAGGGGTGAGTATACAATACTCAATAGGGACCCCGAGACCCCGAAGGTCTCCCAGAATCCACAAAGGATAAACTAAAAAGGAAGGATACAAACTTGAAGTAACAACCAACTCTACTTAGGTATATTCCCAAACATATACCAATGTTATCATTTTCAGTTTAGCTCCAACTCACGAGCCCAAGTAAATCCCAGTCCACATAGGAAAACACAACCCAATCCACACAGGAAAGCAAGTCAATAATATCTATGATAATGATTGATAGTCAAGAGTCAGCTCACACAGGTATACTACTCACGGAGAAGGGTGGGGAGGAGAGATGTTGCCTTGGAATCATCTCCCCTGTCGAACCCACATAGGATCCATGTATAGAAGTCATCTCTACTGAACCCACGTCGGATCCAAGTACAGTAACCATCACTGCCGAACCCACGTCGAATCCATGTATAGTCATTATCATTGCCAAACACATGGAGGATTGATGTACAGTTGTCCTCGCTACCGAACCCATGTAGGATCCAAGTACAGTCATCCTTGCTGCCGAACCCACGTAGGATCCAACTACATTCATCATCGCCATCGTAGTCGCAACCAGCTCTAGGTTTCTCGCACACAGCATGCTCGATTCCGAGAGGGTCCGCTCAACGAGCCAAGGGGTCGATACATCAACTATCACGAAGTCCAGATTTGATGTATCACAATGTTCTGTCTCTCCATTAGGAACTCAACATCACAGACGGCGCATCAATCTGACGCCTGGTCTGAGAGTTATTTGTTTTTTCATCCCAGGGGCCAGGCTTATTTTTAGGCTAAAACCAACCCGACCGTACTCTAGCTACGTCCAAACCTCAAGTGGAGTAATCTAAATGATCCTTCTCACTAAGAGTAATTCAACGTAATTGAAGGCACGTCAATCGGATGTCCGGTCCTTAAGTTATAAGTGCTTCCGCTCTGAGGGCCCTGTTGGTTTCGTGTACGAACCAACCCACCCATACAAAATGTTCAATTAAACCTTGAGTGTAATATAATGAAATGACCGTCTCGATCCTAGGATCCCAACGCAACTGACAGTGCATCGATCAGAGGTACGTAGCCCAAGATATGACCATTTCAACGAACTTCTTTCGAAAATAGGGTGTTTGGGCTTGGTTCGATGTGGCTCAATACCCCCTGGGTCGACCTGACCCGGGTCCGGGGCCGGCCCAATTGGGCACTGCCTGGCCACGATGGCGCTGCTCGGCCTGGCGCTGGCGGCCAGGCCCAGCGCGGGCACGGCCTGTGGCCCGGCTCAGAGGCCGGCCACGGTTCAGCTCGCAGCCGAGCATGGTGCAAAGGGGGAGTGGCACCCTTTGTTTCAGAAACGTGGCCCCCCATGGTGGGGTCCGCCCTAGTCTGATTTGTGGGGTTATGCCCCCCCGATTTCTTTGAAAACGGCCGACCATAACGGTCGGCCGATTGAGCAGTCGCGGGACCCGCAGGGGGTCCCGCCTCCTGGAATGTCGGTGGCCGGCTGACCCAGGCCGCCCCTGAGGAAGACCATCGTAGCCTTAGGCCGCTTCTCTTATCCGACCGGTGCGGCGCGGCGCGCCAGCAACGCACCCCTCTGCCACGGCCCGCTCTTACCCGCGGCCTCCTTCGGCCTCACCAGCGCTGCGTGACGGTACCGTGCACCACCGACGTGGCCCACTCCGACCGTGGTCCTCTTCGTTCCTGTGCGGTGCAACAACACCACTCCACATTAGGCGCAAAAATCGAAGAGGGTCAATAAAAAAGGAGAGGAGGATCAACCGTGTTTGTGCGGTCCGATCTCCTCCTGTTATGACGATAACAAGCGGCCAAATTAATCAACGAAGAACGTTAAATTAAACTTGAACAAAGAAAACCCCTACCTCGATAATTGATTTCGTTTGCCGGTGACACATAAGATGGCTTCGCGGGGTGAGGTTTCGAAGATGGCATTGGTGTACATCCAAGGAAGGAACAATGCCTCACACTAGCTGCGAAGAGAAGAGGAAATGGCACGTCATCTCTCCTTGTGAGGATGGCGTTCTTCGTCGAGGGGAGTCATTCATTGCGGGAGGATGAAGTTCTTTAAAGGGACTTGGAGTTCTCTCCCAAAATACTCACACAACAACCAACCAAAATAAAATAAGGCCTTCCCATATTTTATTTTTTTTCCATGCAATTCAAAAACTCAAAATTCAAAAACAATCTCACTTAATTAATTAAACACGAGTTATCTAATTAATTGGATGTTATGTTGGCATGTTTAATGAGGGAGAGAGAGAACTTACTCACATAAAGGGGGAGTTAGGGAATGTAAAGGGTTGGGCTCGTGTGGGCCCCACCTTACCTTTATCCTATCATGGGTAGTTTGTATCTAGTGGATCCCACCCCAACTCCCAAACATAGGATCTAACCACTTAGAAAAAATAAATAAAATTGTAAGACAATTTTATTTTACATTTTATTTAATCCACATTTTCTTATATCTCCTCCCAAGAAAACAGACTTCAGTAAAGGTCGTCTTAAGAAATTATCGGTGCTGCGATTCCATCAGTGCCCTCGGATTTCAATTCCGAGCACCGGTTCAAAAGATAGAAAAACCCACTCGTTCGTTCACTAAACGTACCTGAGCTAATCTTCAGAAATAGATTCCGAGCACACCGAGCCTCAGAATCAGGTGCTATCAGAAACAACGTAGTCATAAAATACCAAATAATTTATGAAAAAAATTTCCTTGAAATTTATGGGTCTTTACAGAGACCCCTTTGGGTACTGAAAACATGGATAATCACTGGTTCTTCATGAAGAAACCATCAAGAACATGTAGACTCCATTTTTGGGCTGGGTCAATTTGATTCAGAATGTAACCTACTTCAATAAGCCCGAAAACATCATGAAGCACCATATCTTCATGAATACCCTCTTTGTGAGGCCTTATGATTCATGACCCCACTACTGTGCAGCCCTACGAGAATGTATGTAGTGATTTCATGGTCCTCCAAGCGGTTCTTCATGTTGTGTTTCACTGGATCATGCTACATCTTATAATGATAATAATGTCTATTTCATATTCGCATAAACAAGCTAACATGGTCCCTTAAGTGGATCACTCCATAACCCCATTAAACCACAACATTGTAGGTTCCTTACCTTCACCAAGGTTATTTTATTTCAGTTGTGTATGTACTTGGGGTGAAGAGTGAATCCTCATTGTCTGAGTTGTAGGAAATTAATCTACTAGGAACCTTCTTCCCCAATAAGTGACATTAAATTGTGATCACCAGGTGTGAAGATTTCCCAATATTTTCCAATGAACGATGAGCATCATCACCCTCTCACACTCTCTCTACCATTGTTCATTGATAACATGTGGGCTTAGGGTGACCCCTACATAATCCCCATCCCACCTTGATACGGTAGTCCATGTACGGTGGCCATATCCTCCTGGTTCATTGGGAAAACCTCTTCTCTCATTGGGTTTCCCTCTTAGTGTAATTCCCAAATTTACTCTCCTCAGACCGCTAACGATGCATAAGCCCTAATTTCATCATTGGGTTACTAGCCACACGTATGGCCCCCTGTACTTTTCACTCACACATGGGCTTGGATTATATATCAATGATGACATCCACTTTGGTCCTCTAGCCATATGTATTCCCCATGCCTCACTCTACCTAACTACGTGGAATTTATTCTTTACCTTGTATGAAGATTATATAGGAATACCTTGTGAGTTTCATGCCCCCATTCCCCATTATCCTTCTGTGTCAACTATTTCACGAAGTTTCACACTTCATCCCGCATTATGTCAATCCTTTTTACACATCCCAAACAATGTGGTTTTTGATCCATTTCAGGTATTTTGGAAGCCTCTTCAGGGTTCAATCCCAAAAAATGGTAAACTGTAGTGAATTTTCCTAGGGATGTACCATCTTGGTGTGACATCTTCCCTCTATGGGAAACATCATAATATTCCACATCCTTAAGGTGTTTCGATCCACTCCTTCAGGTCATTGTCCATTGGGTACACTATGACTACATGTCCAATTTTCATGGGTAGCTAACCATGTGTAATGCCCACACTCAATCCATACTACACCAACTAATAGTGTCCCTCCTGGGATGGGATGCTAACCATGCATAAGCCCCAACATGTATCTGAGTTACTATCCTTTGTGTACACCCGGATTCTATTCCCTACTTATGATCAACATGGACTTTGATCTTTACACTTTTTTTGAAAATGGTCTATGTGATTCCTCCCTGAGTTTTGATCCAATCTCCCACGTTCCATCCTAGTCTCTCCATCATGACTTCGTGTCTCAGTATGATCATGACTTAACTCGTCCGTTACATTCCCATCATCCCCCCATCCATGCATCCATTCTCATGAGCCTCCTCCTTAGGTGACTCACCACCGCATTTTCATAACAAAATTGACTTTTATTCTCTGACACATGGATATGTAGGAATCCTATTAGAGGTTCATGCACAATACTATCAATTTCATACTAGTTTTTGGTTCTATCTCCATTTGTCCCATCATTCAACACTTCTTCCACATCCACCCTAATTGTTTTCATGATGCCACATCCCTGAGAAATCAATACATCCTCATTGGGATGCTAAAAATTTGTAATACCCATTAACCTCATCACTCTTTGTATCACCCAAGACACTAACCACACATAATTCCCAATAATCTTCTCGGTTATTGTCCACTATGTACACCCTGATCCCATGAATCACCCTCTCTAACTACATGGGTTTTGATCCATTACATCTAAAAATGGTATGTAGGAAGACTCTTCAAGGTTCAATCCCAACCAATGGTAAACCTTGGGGTCCCCTTTTTGTGGACCCATCCTCCTCTATAATCCACCCTTTTTGGGTTCCAAACAAGTATTCATAATCTGAAATATTTCCATTTGTGGGACACACCATCCTATATCAGTCCCTATCAGTAATTCTGATCCACCCATCTAGTAAACATTCCAGGTGATCCCACCCAAGGATACAACCATCTAGTCCACATTCATAGTTTTTTCAATCAGTTTGATCCATCTCTGCAAGATTTTAAAATTGTGACATACACTATGTTAAACATGGGAATATAAGGAAAACATCTAATGAATGCCTTTGGTATACTATTCCCCACATTCGTTGTCGGATTCCTTAGGCTTCTATGCCCTCGACAATCCCTCTGATAAGGGAAAATATAGATGTTATAGTGTACCATTTCTCACACTTTCTAGTGCTTCCCAACATGACTACTCTCTTGGCCGAAGGTTGCTTCCATGACATCACTTCTCTAAAATGACATGATAGGAGCATTTTAATTGACCGGAGCCCAAAAATATATGACCCTAGGAAGAGTTTCACAAAAAATTTCTTAATCATTATGGGAGACCTAGACTTAGAGAGGAGTTTTGAGGAGGAATCCATAGAAGGAGGAGTTGAAATCCCATCATATCAATTAGATTAAGGGGAAAACATCCCTCAAGAAGTTCATGGATGTATCCCACCATTGGAAAGAGTGAATGTAGAGAAATAATGAAACCATTGGCTGAAAATTCTAACACAAGCATCACAACAAGGAGTGCCTCAATGAAAGTGTTGGAAACAAAAATACTAAACTCGATGTGAAATTATTCTCCAAAATATGGGGATTAGTTGAGTTTGAGGAAACAATAGATGATCATTTCCTTGGATCATTATATCGGGTTCCACCAAGAAACATCAGCGCCATCAGCTAGTCCCATATACCGAGAATTAGGAGATCACTACCATGCAAATTTAAATCTTGTTTGGCTTATTGGAGACCAATGTCGGCACATGCTCGGGAGGATACCCGCTATGGGGAGTCATCTTCTATGGATTCAGTGGCCCATGCCACCACAAAAGTTTTCTATCACCTCTATATTACTACATAATAGAGGAATGTCTACACCCGATGGACATTGGGTCCTAAAACACCTCACAGGCAGGCTGGGTTGACTTCCTTGGTTGTTGCCTCATGTAGAAGATGTCACAGGTCAACTCAAGAAAATAATATTTAGTATGTCGATACTCCCATTAAAATCATTAGATAGAATGGAGTTCCTCCCTACACCCACATCTAGCATGGAGATCCTCCCCATGACACCATTTATAGTCCCAACGGTGGACCTCACAATGTTCATGATCCTAGATATAGAGTTTTTTGCAATATTTTAGGTCATCAACATGATGTTCCCCCTCAAATCATTGCTAGATAACATAGTAGAGGTCCTTTCTACTCCCACATATAGCATGGAGATCCTCCCCATGACACCATTTATAGTCACAACGGTGGACCTCCCCATGTTCATGACCCTAGATAAAGAGTTTTTTGCAATATTTTAGGTCATGAAAATGATGTTCTCCCTCGAATCATCACTAGATAAATCTGGGGCCATCCCCAAAATGACAATAACTAGAGATAATGTTTTCCTTGACCTGTCATCTATCAGCTTCGAGGTCCTCCCCGTGTCACATTTTACATTTTTCTGGGTGCCCCCTGCACCCCGGGTCATCCATGTGGGAGTCCTCCCCACTTCAACATCAACCCCCAAAGGGGTCATCCATATGTTGAAAATCAACCCTACTAGGAAGAACCTCCCTATGGAAGGAGGCTGGGTCTCCTCCACCAGAGGAAGAATCCTGAGAAACCTCATATCATGGTCAAACCTGTCCACATTTCAAACTCTGATGCAGAGTGCGACTCGGAGATGGAACCCTTACTAGGATCATTTGTATCAAGATCTAGGGTAGGAACTAGGTGTATGGAAATTTTCCTCTCAAAAAGTGAGATGCACCAGATGTAACGACCCGTCCTCGGGGCCTGTGCCTTGACTACCCAAAGTCCACCTTCCATAGGCCAGGGGCTGGTGACTAGCACAAAAGGTGTAAATCCCAATAAAAAGGGAATTCATTGCCTTTATAAAGTAAACAAACACAACAGAGTAAACAACAGAAGTAATCACAAAGTAAAACTACATACAAAAGTATGTGCTGGAACGAAAGGGGCTGTAAATACAAGACCAACAGTAAGTATAGTATAACCGAAAGTCTAGTACAACAACAATAAAGTAATGCAGAAACCACTGAGTCATCCTCTAGGAATCCCACCTGAAGGGTTGGTAAATATGGTATCATCGGTACCTCGGGTCCATCTGTCGGCTCCGTGTACGTCCCCCCAAGTGGTCCACCTCCGGGTACCATCCATGTCCAAAAGTCTCTACAACTATCAGTGATGTCCATCATCTGCATTCAACACAACGTAGTGCGTGAATATATCGTATAGGGGTGAGTATAACAATACTCAGTAGGGACCCCGAGACCCCCGAAGGTCTCCTAGAATCCATGCAGGATACACCACAATCACGAAGTATCAACAAACTCTACATAGTTATATGCCCATACATATACCAATGTCATAAATCCCAGTTTGGCTCCAACTCTCGGGCCCATGCACAACCCAGTACACACATAAAAGAAGTCAATCACATCAATGTTAATGATTTAATGTCAAGACTCAGCTCACACAGGTATAAAACTCATGAAGAGGAGTCCAAAAGATTAGATATAGCCTCTAAATTATCTCCTCTGACTAACCCACATAAGATCCTAGTACAGAAGTCGTCGCTGCTGAACCCATGGAGGATCCATGTATAGTAGTCCTCAATGCCAAACCCACAGAGGATCCAAGTACATTATTCATCGTTGTCGAACCCACAGAGGATCTAAGTACAATAGTCATCACTGCTGAAACCACAGAGGATCCATGTACAGTAGTCATCACTACAGAACCCACGGAGGATCCATGTACAGTAGTCATTGTTTCCGAACCCACGGAGAATCCAAGTATAGTAGTCATCACTGCCGAACCCATAGCAGACCCATGTACAGTAGTCATTGTTGACGAACCCACGGAGGATCCCAGTACGGTAATCTTCGCAGTCGCACCCAGCTCTAGGGTTCCCGTACACAACATGCTAGATTCCGGGAGGGTATGCTCCTCAAGACAAGGTTTTGATACATCAACTATCACAAAGTCCAGAGATGATGTATCCTAAAGTTCTGTCTAGTCAAAAGGAACCCAACCCAACAGACGACGCGTCAATCAGACGCCCAGTCTGAGAGATATTGGATTTTCCATTCCAGGGGCCCGGTTGGAAATATGCTCGTTCCAAACCCGACCGTTTTCCAATGTCATAAAAAAACTCACTTGGAGTATCGAAAAAGGACCTTTTCTTCGCGAGGGTCCCTGTGCTACAGACAGAGCCTCGATCAGACGTGCGGTCTTACGGTTATTCATGTTTAAGTGAAAATAGGCCTGGCCCGTTAAAACTAGTGGGCTGGCGGGTCGGGTTAACCCAGTTTTGGCAGGTCCTACCCGATAAAGGGTTGGACCGACCCAATGAGTCATGCGGCCCGGCCCAAGGGGCGCGGCCTAGCCCGAGGGAGCACGGACCAGCGCGGTGTAGTGCAGCCCTGCATGCCGTGGCTCGGCCGGCCGGCTAGATACCGAGCGGTCTGAGGGGGGGGGGGCTTTCCCGAACCGGCAGTGCCGAGCTGCACTGCCCTCCCAACCGGTAGGCTTTCCTGGCATGGGTGGCCTGCATGGGCGGGCTGCGGTCCCTTCAGTGCAGTGCCCTCCTAGCGCCTCGGCTCCTGCACCTCGTCCAGCTGAAGAGAAGGTTGTTTTCCTATCGAGGGGCCCGCTGAGTGTGGTCCGCAGTTCTTCGCAGCACAACACCCCTTTGTGGCTCCATTGACTCTTCGGTCCGACTAACTTTATCCGGTCGGTTCTTCGTCGGCCGAGCTTGCCACGGTTGCGGGCTGCGGTTCTTCCGCATGCGGCCGGTGCGCGACCGCCACCTTCGATCGCCACCTCTTCCCGTTGTGAATTAAATGGTATGAGAACAACATAGGATAGTGGGTCTGTGTTCTTTCAGCCTGCTCCCTCTTTGTTAGGTGGTAACATATGTCCATAGACAAACCATAACTTTTATCGAAGAACAAAAACATTTTTATCAATTCAAATTGAAAATAATCCTCATACCTCGATCAAGGTTTGTTCATCGGAGATGCGAGAAATGGTGTCGCTCCATCAACATCGGGGGAAGAGCTGTCGTTATTGACGATTTTCTTATGGTGGTGTCTCCTCCCTTGAAGCGGAGGAAGAATATGATTTGGGAAGTCGTGGATCATTCTTCGCCTAAAGATGACGATATTCTTTGTGGAAGAACGAAGCCCCTCTAATTCCCCAAAGGTTCCCCACAAAAATATTTTCTAAGGACCATATTATGATATACTTCTCCCAATTTTAATGAATCTCCATGAAATTAAAAATAATTCAAAAGAGATGTGCCAAAATAATTAATAAGGATATTAACTACATTAGTTGGATTCATTAAGTTTGGGAGGTGTAGAGGCTCTACTTTAAAAAGATAAGTTGTCATAATAAAAGTAAGGGGAGTTAAATGGGGGGTTTCAAGGGGGTTGAGGGGAGGTGATAAGTTAAGGGCTTGTGTGGGCCCCACCTCACAAATATCCTATCATGGGAGGTTATGTGGGTGTGGACCCCACCTCAAACTTGCCTTGGGAGGAAATAACCAACATCGATAAATAAAATTGTGTTCCACAAATTTTATTTATTTTATTCTAAATCCACAAATATTAACTCTCAACCCGCATAAAATGCAACTAGAGTAAAGGTCCCCTTAAGAGAATACCAGCACTATGAGTTCATCGGTGTCTTCAGATTTCAATTCCGAGCACCGGTTCAAAAGCTATGAAAACCTGCACGTATGATTCCTAAATGTACCCGAAAAAAACATTAGAATTTGATTCCAGGCACACCAGGCCTCGGAATCAGGTGCCGTCAGAAACCAGAGACTCGTAAGATTCCAAAGAATTTAGAAAAAAAATTCCCTGAAATTATAGGGTCTTTACATTACTCCCACCTCAGGGATTTACGTCCCCATAAAGGTACAACACACACTAGTAAAACAAATGGGGGTATTGAACTCACATCTGAGCCTCTCACTCCGTAGTTCTCTCCTAGAGGTTCCCGTGCTCCCAGCGAATGCGCACCAGAATATTGGACCATCCATGTAGGACCTTCTCCTGTTGATCCTCGATCTCCATCGGGACCTCTATGAATGTCGCCCCTTCATCGATGTCCAGCTCCCCATGATCGATGATCTGGGCCTACTCGTGCACGTATCTCCTCAGCTGTGATATGTGGAAGAAGTAATGCACCCGGTGCAACTATGGTTGAAGGGATAGGCAGTAAGCTGCCTCGCCTACTCTACTAGTGACATGGAAAAGTCCTATGAATCGTGGAGATAACTTACAGCCCCGACCAAATCTTTGTACACCTCATTGAGGTGAGACCCATAGGAAAACGTGGTCTCCATCCTTGAACTCCACTGGTCTCCGTCTCCTATCAGTACCAGACTTCTGTCTGTTCTGTGAAATCTTCTTCCGCTCATGGATGATCTGCACCTTCTACGGCATAGCCTGAACCATCTCTGGTCCTACATGTGCGGACTCCCATGGGTCAGTCCAGCATAGAGGTGATCTGAAATGTTAGCCATACAGTGCCTCATAAGGTGCCATCCTGATATTGGAGTGGTAACTGTTGTTGTACGCATACTCCACCAAGGGTTGGTGATCCTCCCAGTTGCGACCAAAGTCATAGACACATGCACGAAGCATTTCATCGAGAGTCTGAATGGTCCTCTCTGTCTGGCCATCCGTCTGAGGATGGAAGGCGGTGCTCATACGTTGTTATGTCCAAAAAGCCTCATGTAACCCCTTCTATAGTGGAGATGTGAATCGAGCATCCTGATTGGAAATGATAGTCGATGGAACACTGTGAATCCCTACAATCTTCGGAATGTAGAGGCGTCCCAAGCTCTCCACTGAGCCCTACTCTCTGATCGATAGGAAAAGGGCCAACATGGTGAGTCAGTCTATGACCACCCAGAGAGAATCATGCCCTCTGGATGTACCTGGAGGCCTCTTCACGAAATCCATGAATATCCCATACCACATCTACTTTGGGACCTCTAACAGTTGTAGCAAGCCTGTTGGTGACAAGTGAGTAATTGTGAGATGAAATATGCTACTACGTTTCCCTTCTCAAGAGTATAGACAATCTCAAAGTCATAGTCCCGGTGGAACTCAAGCCAATGTCACAGTCTCAGGTCCAGGTTCTTCTATGAGAAGACACACCTGAGACTTTTGAGATAAGATTAAACCTGAAACCACTCTCTCTACGAACTACGGGTGTGACTAGCCATTTTGTAAATAACTTGACTACACCCCTTTTCTCTTACATCCTATAATAGCTACTATGATTTCTCTTTTCCTAAAAGTGAAATCAGTATCATCCCCTGGATGAACCACATCAATTTCTTAACACAGTCAATCCTGACATTAATGGTAATATTTCATGCCATGGACGACATCGTAAGCCCTCGACGCTACTACTAAGAGATCCAACTGTTACTCTCTCCTCCAAGGGTCGAGTCACACTGTCGGCAGCAGTGTGTGGTCACTAGGTCTCCTCCAGTAGGAATCTCGGAAGTGAGGGTCAAGTCAATAGTTTTAACCGGAACCTCTCAGTATCAACCATACAAAAAGGACAAGGAAGAAAACGTCACAAGGACAAGTGTATTTTATTAAGGAAACTCAAAGTACAAAGTCACAAAGCATCCACATAAAAAGAAAACAATGAAGATAGTCCCGCTCCTATCCACTTGATTCTCGATCAGCTCCTCTGCCACGTCCGCCCACTCCCAGCGGACCTCCACAGTCGAACCTATACCTCCGCATGGAAGGTTTTTATGCTGCCTGTTGCTCATCTGCTAGACGGGTTAGGCAGTCTCGATCCATGTGACCCTTCTGGCCATGTGCATAGAACTATATGTTCCTTGTATGACTAGATCTGTTTCTTGTTCCCCGCACATCTGAACCAGTATCCAGTGGTTTCCCACATGATGGCCTGGTCTACATGGACCTCTGCGTCAACTGTCTACTACCAGCTGTAGAAGACTCTGCAACATGTTGTCATGTGGTGGGTCTCGCCACTGGAAACTGCTCAGTGAGAAAGAACTCCACTAGAAGGGATCGCTCCAGCACCCCCTCCTACGTTGTGATGCTGAGGGGAATCAGTGAAGGCCTGATCTCGTGCCTTAGTCCCTGCTCAAAAGTCGAGTCTCTGGAGAATGTGCCATCACCATATCAGTGGAGTATCGTGAGAGGTCAGTGAACCTCACTTAGTACTAAGCTACTATCATGCTGCCCTATTGCAGATGAAGTAACTCCTGAATCCACACCGCACGGAGGGTGGCTTGAACAAACTCCGAGCAGAATAGACTCTCGAATTCTGTCTAATGTAAAGATTCTATGTCATGCACCTAGTGCATCAGGCTCCACCATATACCTACTACTGCGTGTAGGAGACTAGTGGAAAGGATAACCATAAGGTCAGTTGGTGTCCCTACCAATCTGAAGACTCTAACGATATCCTCCAGCCAATCCTCAGCTGCCTGAGGGTCCGTCTCTGCATGAAACATGGGCGGCCTCTGTCACCGAAACTCGTGCAACGCACTCAGGCGGCATGCACTCTCTGCTACTAGGGCTGGTAGTATCTGTGGCCCAGTGGGTAGTGGTACCGCTGGTGCCTCCCCTGTGATGGGGCACTTCACTGAGGCCTCATCGCTTGGTGGGATACCATCTCGCACGTAACTCAGAACCCAAAATGGATATCTACATGGGTCCATCCTGAAAAGAAATAGGTGGGCCGCGGCTTAAATAGTTTACCTGGTGAGCTGACACAATGTAATTACGAATAAATCTTTTGAAACAACACACACAATCAGTGTTTTCATGCACTAAGTCAGAAATCAGTGGTCAGGGACCTGATGTATTGATACTTCGGTCACCGCACCAAAACCGGACTCCCTGGACTGATAACCACACTCAATACGCTTAACACTATTGCTTCCTAAAAACGAATAATCAGAGTCATGAGTTCTGCGGTAGAACCAACTCCTTTGATGCCAATTTGCCACGACTCGTCCTCAGGGCCCGTGTAGTGACTACCCCATGCCCGCCTTCCATAGGCCATGGGCTGGAGACTAGCACAAAATCTATAAATCTCAATAAAATGGGAATTTATTGGCTTTATATAGTAAACAAACACAACATAGTACACAACAGAAGTAAGAACAAAGTAAAACTGTATACAAAAGTATGTGCTGGAAAGAAAGGGCCCAGAAATACAAGACCAACATTAAGTATAGTATAACTAAATGTCTAGTACAACAGTAGTGTAGAAAATCCGAAACCACTCAGTCATCCTCTGTGAATCCCACCTAATGGGTGGGTACCGATGGTCTCCTCGGCACATCGGGTCCATCCGTCCACTCCATGTACGTCCCGCCAAGTGGTCCACCTCTGAGTACCGTCCATCTCCACAAGTCTATAAGACGATCAGTGATGTTCGTCGTCTGCATCCAAAACAATGTAGTGCGTGCATAGCCCATACATGGGTGAGTACAACAATACTCAGTAGGGACCCCGAGACCCCTGATGATCTCCCATAATTCGCAAAGTATAAACCATAATCACAAAGTATCAACCAACTCTACTTAGGTATATGCCCATACATATAACTAATTCATCAATCTCAGTTTGGCTCCAACTATCGAGCCCCTACACAACCCAGTCCACACAGTAAATAAGTCAATCACATTGATGATAATTATTGAAAGTCAAGACTAAGCTCACACAGTTATAAAACTCACGAAGAAGAGTGGAGATGATTGGATATAGCCTCTGAATTATCTCCTCTGCCGAACCAACATAGGATCCTAGTACTGGAGTCGTCGCTGCCAAACCCACATAAGATTCTAGTACGGGAGTCTTCACTACCGAATCCATGGAGGATCCAAGTACATTTGTCATCGATGCCGAACCCACGGAGGATCCACGTACAGTAGTCATCGCTGCAGAACCCACAGAGGATCCAAGTAACGTTTTCATCGCTGCTGAACCCACGAAGGATCAAAGTACAGTAGTTATTGATGCCGAACCCATAGAGGATCCAAGTACAGTAGTCATCGTTGCCAAACCCACAGAGGATCCAAGTAAAGTAGTCATCACTGTCGAACCCATGGAGGATCCAAGTACAGTAGTCATCGTTTCCAAACCCACGGAGGATCCCAGTACGATAGTCATCGTAGTCGCATCCTCTCTAGGGTTTCTGCACACAACGCGCTTGATTCCGGGAGGGTCTGCTCTTCGATCCAAGGGGTTGATATATCAATAATCATGAAGACCAAAGTTGATGTATCTCGATGTTCCTTCTTGTCAAAAGGAACCCAACGCGACAGATGGCACGTCTTTCGGACGCCCGGTCTGAGAGATATTGGCTTTTCCATTCCAGGGGCCCGGATGGAAATACGCTCGTTCCAAACCTGACCATTTTCCAAATTCGTCCAAAACTCACATAGAGTATCTCAAGAGGACCTATTTGTTGTGAAGGTCCCACTGCCGCATACGATGCCTCGATCGGACGCACGATATTATAGTTATTCACGTTTAAGTGAAAACTGGCCCGTCCTGTTAAGCCCATTGGGGTTGCGGGTCGGGTCAAATCAGTTTTGGAAGGTCCGACCCGACAGAGGGTCAGACTTGCCCGATTAGTCATGCGGCCCGGCCTGAGGGGGCGCGGCCCGGCCCGGCAGTGCGCGGCCTGGCCCGGTGTGGTGCGGCCTAGCCAGGAAAGGTGTGGCGCGTCCCGGCGCGGCGTGGCCTGGCCCGGCACATCACGGCCCGTCCGGCCACAGCTCGGCCGGCTGGCCAAGCGGTCCGAGGGGGGATGCTTTCCCGAAATGGCGCCGGCGAGTAGCGCTGCCCTCCCAACTGGACGACCTTCCGGGCATGAGCGGCCTGCATGGGCGGACCGCGGTCCCTTCTGCGCGACACCTTCCGGGAACCTCGGCTCCTTCACCCCGGCTAGCTGACGAGCTGACCGGTTTGCAGCCGAGCGGCCTGCAGAGCGTGGGCCACGGTTCTCCGTAATGTGGCACCCCTTGTGGTGTTGCGTTCTCTTCAGTCCGGACGGCTTTAGCTAGCCAGTTCTTCGATGGCTGAGAGGCCCGCGGTTGCGGGCTGCGGATCTTCCACACGCAGTCGGCGTGCAGCTTCCACCCTCGATCGTCACCACTTCCCATTGTGAATTAAAAGGGACAAGAACAACAGAGGGTCATTGGGCCATATTCGTTCGTCCTGCCCCATCCATGTTAGGCAGTAACATATTCCCAAAGACAAACCATAACATTTAACGGAGAACAATAACAATTTTATCAACTAATATTAAATATAATCCCCCTACCTCAATCAAGGTTTGATTGTTATAGATGCTGGAAATGGTGTCGCTCTGTCAACGTTGGAGGAAGAGCCGTCATCATTGGCGACGTTCCCCGCAGCGGTGTCTCTTCCCTTGACACGTAGGAAGAAGATGGTTGGAGAAGTCGTGGAGCGTTATTCCCCAAGAGAGGATGATATTCATTGGGGATGAATGAATCCCCTCTAATTCTCCAATGATTCCCCACAAAAATATTTTATAAGGCTCCTATTATGATAGACTTCTCCATATTTCAATGAATCTCCAAGCAATTCAAAATAATTCAAAAGAGATGTGCCAAAATAATTTATAGCATTATTACTTACATTAGTTGGCTTCATTAAGTTTGGGAGGTGGAGAGGCTCCACTTTAAAAAGGGAAGTTGTCATAATAAAAGTAAGTTGAGTTAAATGGGGGGTTTCAAGGGGGTTGAGGGGAGGTGATAAGTTAGACGATCGTGTGGGACCCACCTCACAAATATCTTCTCATGGGAGGTTATGAGTGTTTGGGCCCCACCTCTAACTCCCCTTGGGAGGAAATAACCAACATCCATAAATAAAATTGTGTTCCACCAATTTTATTTATTTTATTCTAAATCCCCAAATATTAACTCTCTACCCGCATAAAACACAACTACGGTAAAGATACCCATAAGCGAATACCAGCACTATGAGTTCATCGGTGTCCACGAATTTCAATTCCAAGCACCGGTTCGAACGAGAGTGAAAGCCTCATGTATTTTTATTGAACGTACCCGAACAAAACATCACAAATTGATTTCGGGCACACCGGGCCTCGGAATCATGTGCCGTCAGAAACCAGAGACTCGTAAAATTCCAAAAAATTAAGAAAAAATATAAAAATTTCCATTAAATTTCTAGGTCATTACACCAGATCCACATATCACTCCATAGATACATATAAGAGAAGGAAGATTTGGAATTTTTTATGAACATTCTATGAAATCAACCTCGTCAACATCAAGATCATTCTATTGTTTGAAATGAGATCACAAAGAATTTTTATGGGTACCGGTTAATGATGAGAAATAGCTGGATACACCGCCAATGACTGCCCCCTGTGTAAGAACTATGGTCAGCACACTGTTCTACATGGATGCGGTGATACATTTACTGTTTTCCCCAGAGAGAAGCCCAAGATGAATAAGTTTTTCAGATCACACGTCGTACTCTCAAATGACCAGTTGACAATCATAACGGTCTACGTCAGTGCCATTACCGGCCCCCCCAACCGCCCACAGTAAAATATTGGAGAAACCAAGGGTCATATCAGATGTTTGATCTAAGAAGTTTGTGGGTTCATTATCATAGAAGACCATCACTCCAATATTTTATGGTAAATTTCAACTTCATGCCAATTTCCACATGACCTGAAATATGGATTGGGGTAGTATGATTCCCTACATTTTTGTCCTCCCTTGTGAAAACTTTGTTCACCCAGTGATATCGAGGATATTCCTCCATATAACATCATAGTAGACATGGTTGATCCTGATATATACCTAGATGGGGGTATCAACATAAGTAATCTAGAGGATGACCAGTCCACTAGGTCAACAAAACACCCGACAGACTGCACATGCGTCAACACTTCCCAACAACAATTGACCATTGGTATTACTGAAAAATTCATGACATTACTTATCAGATGACATGATCATAAGGGAAAAGAATACCCCATTATAGTTAATCACTATGACCCTTCTAATTCAGTGTAGAGGATGTATGTAGTTCCCAAAGGGCCACAATGTGTCATCAGCTCACGGAATAGAGGATGATTGTCAATGATCTCCTCACTGGGCATGCCACAAAATGGTGGCTGGATTATGGAGATCCATGTTATGATCTAATCTGTCCTCCAATGGGTTAACATGGATAGGAATAATTCCGCCTGAAAAATTTCACCTAGGTGATCTCGACAACTCTACCAATTTAGAGAGGGTAGAGGTAGGTGTTTATAGAAAAAATACTCTGGTATACATCATCGAATGCATCTAATATGCATTAAAATCTTTCTCAAGACCATGATTAGGTTCTAATGGCCACTCCATAGGTCCCACCGGTTTCTTCAATGGTCCCTCCAGTAGCCCCTCAGGTTATTCCATGAGCTTCCACATGAACCGCTCAGCCAACATACCATTTTGAAGAATGTTAAAATTCTCTGGTATTTATGAATCTATTCCAATATATACATCATCGTTAAGATGATACAATAGTTTCCCTTATCACAATTCTCAAGGTTCTTGATACTCAACATGTCAAGATCCTTCTTGATGAAAATACATATATATAATTGGTTGATGATATGAAATCACCATGGGGATTCCAGAATACTACATTCTCCCCTTTCAATTGGTCAAGCGATCCATTAGAGCATCTAGCACACTTCATTTCAAGATGTGGACCCATTCTAGGAACTACAGTGTAGCCAAAAACCACTATGCTCTGCTGGTTTGTATAGAATTTAGAGTGGTATGTATTTGTTTGTTATGACTATTTAGCCATTAGATACATATCAGGTTAAGAGGATCACCACAGGTAGAATCTGTATCAATTCAATTCCACCACCAAAAGACTAGTATTGCTAACCTCTTAAAGGGAAAACAAAGGCTGGATGAGTGAGTCATAGGCATTGTCTCCTGGTTGGAGGGCCTCACATATTAACATGATAGGTCGATGACTCAGGAACAAAAGATAAATATGTGCATATGAAATTTGAAGACTGAATTGGTCCCTTCACACATCACTCAGAACATTCCAGGTGGATCTCAGATATTCCTGATAATGCTCCAAATTTGGAATAATCCTAGCAAAAATTCAAGAAGACATGTCTGTTGCCTCTCGTAGCTCTTGAAAGAAGAGTCTCCAAGGATTATACTGTTGTTTTGAAATAGATGGAGGCCCCTAGATAGCTAAATTTTTTATCATACGAGCTAAATACCTTTAATAGTATATGGATACCACCTCTGGCTCATCCTCTAACATAGAATCGCCCACCTCAGAATCAGCAGGCACAACCACGTAACGCACCACCGCCGCCAAGGTGAGTCAACCAAGTTCCACCACCTCATAAGACTCCATCAACTCGTCATGAATTGTCACTCAAATCACCTTCTCTATATTGGACAAACTAGAACTACTCATTCAATGAGGCCCCTGGTCACCATCTACATCCTAAGTGCCCTGATTTTATGAATCTAACAGTTTCGATAATGAAGAAGGCCCGAGGAGGCAGATCTCGCTAATTTCACTAACTACTGGCCCTATCACCAGTTCCATGGAAAAACTATAAATGAGTTTTATGTGTTTAAATAATGGATCTAGGACCACGTTAGTAATTTTATAGTGAGATTGGTTCTAGCCATGGAATCGGTGGAATGTGTGTCTTCAAATCTTGATAGTAATAGCAAGGGTGAATTCGTGCAGGTCTCCCACCACTTGTATCAAAATTAAAACTACTGGTTATCAGAAAATGATGTTTCTTAGTCCCATGGTATTATCAATGTATATATGAATAAATACGATCCATTCAAAGTCATTGTGCTACCTCTAGCTACTATATCTCCCGTGACATTTCATCCTACCATCTCCCAGAAAGGCAGGCTCCAACAATGCAAGGATGACAGAATCCATTAACATATAGAAAATGTTTCTTGTACTATTTGAAATTTCATGCCCATATAGATAGATATTTTCTCCAAGAATATACCATCAATAGAGGACTCCTCGAGTGATGATCAAGAGTAAACCTCAGTGAATACCGTTGAACTGGTGGACCCTTACATGGTACCCGATGATGAAGAGCGCCAGGAAAACCCTTCTATAGTCCCTAGTTGTTTACAGTGTCAATGGAACTATGGGAATGTGAATCATCAAAATGTTTAGGTCACTTCTACCTACAAATTTTTGCCTGCCACCAAGACCAGATATTAGGCCAAGCATAGAGCTCAATGCTCACATCCTTCTCATCATGTTTTGTCATATTCACCACCACCATTGTTCATTTTTCTTGATTAGGTAAAGATTCCATGACCAATTTATGAACAACCATGTTAGACTATGGATATAACTCAATCATATTTCCATCATCCAGTTGTCACTATCTATGTTCCAATATATTAGTAGTGATATATCCCCAGAAGAATCAAAAATATGTTGTTTCGAACAACTACACTTGTCATACATCTTTCCACTGATGAACTTCCAATCATTAGAAATGTGTGTATGGAACGATACTATGATTTGGTCAAGAACCTTTATAGACTTCCCACATGGATATAGATCTTTTAGACTCTCCACCTATCTGTAAGCATGTGAGAAGCCCTCATAGAGGCTTTTAGAAACCCCCCTATGTTTGAGACAGTCCTAGTGGAAAAATAAGCCTCTCATGCTGAGCAATTCAAGCATGAAGAATATCAAACCATCATTTAATTATCAGAAGAAGATGAATGTTATCTTATAGAGGGTAACATCTCTACATTGTACATCACTATCCAATTAAATGGTGTTGATGTGTGGTGCTGTTTTGTTGACAATTGATTTCAAATAAATCATATCCTGACCCGGACACTTTGGAAGCTAGGGCTATCTGTAATAGATCTGAATCCATATGATGTAAATATTCAATGTTATAAAAGAATAGAGAAAACGCAAGATGGGATCATATTCCTGAAGATCGAATTTAGTGGCCTAATTTCCAGCATAGAGATCATGGTTGTCTGGTATGCACCACCTATAAGGCAGGGATGGGTAACCCTAGATCCACATGCATGTGGCGGTCCACTCATATCATAAATGACTCAAGTATCCCCGTAATGGTCGAGTGGGTGAGATCCAAGGTTATGTAGCTCCCTCTGCCTCTTGTGGATCCATCTACTAGTATGCTAACTCTTAGAAGAGCATGTAAAAGTTGATTTAGGACAATGAGGATTAGCATACAACTATTGTGGTTGACCTATGACTAGGAATGGAAGATGCCTACATTTTCCCAATCCACCAATTGGAGGCCACAACTCCAGACATGGGATGAATATTTTTCATCTCTAGAACAAGGAGAATTCTCATTAACTGGTGAAAAGATCACAATTAGATAACATAACACTCCTCATTGAATTAGGCTCTAGTGATCCCAAACCCCCTTTCCCCTATATGGTATTGGGATTTTTTCCCCATGGAAACAACAATACGTCATACTTGATTTTTCCATCGGGAGGTATTGAACCAGCTCTATTCGAAGAACCACATCTGCTTTAATGTTATTAAGTGTGGCTTGTTATGTCAAAGGATATATGGAATCAGATAACAAACGTTCATCACCATCATTTAAATAGTGCATAAGTCCCCCAATAGAGATTCCAACACTACTCAGGCCAGCAGTAGTATTCTGTCAGAATCATCCATTTCAGAAGAATTTCCCCTATTGATGATCAACTCACAGCAGGTAAGGATGAGATTTTAGATGATGCCCCACCCATAATTTGTGGATGGTGTCTCCACCACTGTTGATTATTTGGTACAGGTGAACCCCGACACCATGAAATATATGAAACCAAAACAGGACAACACAACCTTCTCTAAATGGGAGCATCAATAGTATGTGGGTTTCATTAAGAAGCCTTGAAATGTATTCAGCTAGAGATACGATGAGATTTCAAGGATGGATCCTCATTTCTCCATCTTCTACCATGGTCTCCTAATGAACCATTGTGTGATCACATATGCTCCCATAAAGATGCACCCTTCTCACTGTGTCAGGGTACGAGCTGAAGATGATAAGATCATTAAATAAAACTTTATCAATGAAGTCCAATGCAAAAGGTGGATACCCAACATCATTCCCCTTCAAAAGAAGAATGGATAGATTAGAGTCTGCATCGACTATTGGGATCTCAACTTTCACTGTCTGAAGAATGATATCCCCATTCTTGCGACAGATTTTTTGATTGAAGAAACCACTGGATTAGAAGCTATTTCATTCAAGGACGAGTATTCATGCTAAAATCAAAAATGAATGGATCCTAAGGATGAAGATTCTACCAACATTATAGAACCATAACGTACTTTCTATTGCAATATAATTCCTTTCAGTCTATAGAAATTAGGCTCCACCTATCAGCGTTCCATGCACAGTATATTCAAGTCGATCCTTGTGACATTGGTGAAATGCTCTGTGGATGATTTTTTGGTATAATCCCACCAGTTCAAGGACCATATCAAAGATGTTTATATTTTTTTAGTCTTTTTATTTTCCCAGAACCTGATGATGAACCCATTAATTTGTTCCTTTGGGGTTACCTCTATAAATTTTCATATCATTATTGCCAGACATAGAGGAATCAATATCGATCTAGCGAAGATCAAGGCCATCAATCAGATTCCTCCTCTGAGAAAAATTTTTCAGCATCAAGGATATCAAGGACACTAAGCCTACATAAATTGATTCATGAGAAACATGGCTAGAGGTTGTAATCCCTTTTTTGATGGCATGAAGAATGGTGTCGAATACTGGTGGGATGATGTGTGTTAGGCCAGTTTTTAAGACATCAACTGGTATATGCTTCAACCTCTATTTCTGATGCCACCCATCTCTAGAAACCCACTAATCATTTATGTGACCACCCTATAATGGTCCCTCATTGCCTTTCATTCGTAGAAGAACAACAAGAAGATAGACAATAATTTATACTATCTCTGTTGCATGCTCCTCGATATAGAGACAAGATATTCTCATATCAAGAAGAGATACCTTTTGCTAGTATTCTCATTCCAAAAATTTCAACATTACATACAACACCATGATATATAGATAGTGTCCCATGTGGATCCACTAAATTTTATTTTTAACTGCCCCATGTAGACATTCCATATAGCTCGGTGGGCAGTTATATATTAATAGTTCGACATTAGGTTTTCCCCCCAAAATGATATCAAGGGACATGTACTAGTAGACTTTATTTCCACCCATACAACCCCCATAGATTAGTCTCTAGGACCTTACTTCTTTAATGAGGAAATACCCTCAGTGGATCATGCCATTCTATGATGGAAGATGCACTTCGATGACTCTTCATGAATCCCAACCAACAAGAGACTCAATGATCCCAAACATAACAGGGTAGGCCTGCGTATCATAATCACTATTCATGAACATGATACCTTTCCCTAGTAATTTGTGTATTTATAAGGATTCACTAAAAAAGGGGTAGTGTATTAGCCTCTTATTAATGGTCTCGATAAATCCCTCAATATTAATGATCCACACCTACAGGTGAAGGGGGACTCATATCATGTCATCAAACAGATCAATGGTGACTATATTGTTAGTAATCCAGAGCTCGTACCCTTTATAGAATGTAATATCTAGAAAATAGTCATGTTACCTTGAAGTCCTAATATCATTCTTGTCCCTCAGTCATTGAACGGTCGAGTTGATTCCTTAGCCAAACATGTGGAATCATTTACAGAACCTAAATAAAATGATTTGATTATCCATGTAGTGCATTGAAGAGTCACTGTTCACATCATTATGAATGATGATGAGAGCCAGAAGGTTAGTAATCTGACCACAGGTGCATCCACATTGGGACACCTGACTCCTTCATTCACCGAAAAAGGGACCTCTAGTTGGACAACTTCCTTTATTGAGTATCTCTAGCATAGCAATGTCTTGATAGACTGAGTCTAACATGAGCAAGTTCATTGGCACGGAGTATAATTCCCCATCTAATGTGGTCCTAATCATTAGAAGATCCTCTATGAACAACGGTTTGATGGTCTTCTCCTCCATTGTATTAAATTAGATAAGATTTACCAGGTTATGCAACAAGTTCATGCGAGTTCATCTAGAGATCATTAGATAAGTCTAAAAATCTCTCATTAGATCCAAAGGTTGGGCTATATTTGGCCGATCATAATCCTTGATTGTGTCGAGTTTTCTAAAAGGTTACATGCAGTCCAGATCCATGCTAACTTTGTGCATCGACCACAAGAGCCTCTCCACAATACCATGAACTATTGGCCATTTGAGGTCTGGGGACTCGATGTCATTGGAATATATCTAAAAGAAACATCTCTATAGTACAGGTTCATCCTGACCTCCACAAATTTATTTTCCTTGTAGTTAGTGAATTTTTTATTAAGAAATTCAAGTCCTAGTTGATCATTGATTTCATGAGCTCCAATATCATCCACTAATTCACAGACCCCCACGTCGTCCTCACTGATAAAGGAATCAACTTTTGGGTAGATGAGATGATGAAGTTGTACGCCAAGTACAATGTCTGTACAAATCATACCTCTCTTTATCACCCACAAAAAAATGAGAAGACTGAGGCATTCAACAAAACAATCTATATCATATTGGAAGAAATGACTGGTCCTAACAAGAAGATCTATCCAGAAAAGCTTCCTAATGCTCTCTAGGATTACGGAACAATGACTTTTAAATACACCAAGGTGACCCCATATTCTTCGGTGTATGGAACCAAGGCAGTCCATCCTATCAAGATTTATTTTTTATCACTTCATTTAGACATATAAAAATAGTATATACTAGAAAAGGTAGCATAAGTCGGTCTGGATGAACTGGAATCCCATGATGAGATTAGGCTTTTTGACATGAACAATCTATAGAGGCATAAAAAAAAGATAGCCAGAATTTTCATTAATAAATTTCACATTTGTTCCTTCCATAAAGGTGACCTGGCGTTGGCCCTAAGAATTCTAATGATTCATGATAGGAATCCACCAAAGATGGATCCCAAACTAGAGGGACCCTATATCATTCACAAGTTATAACCCAATGGTGAATACATCCTGGTAATCAATGATGGTGAGCGTATCACTCTTCCCACCAATGAAAAATTACCCAAGAAATAATTTTTATGAGTGGAACCCCTTGTCGAGCATGATAATAAATTGCACGTATTAAACATACCTCATATTTTGATCGTTATGACTATAATCTAAAATATCTATCTTTAATTACACAAGACATTAAACAGCGTGGGTAGCACGAAACATCACATTTACCTTTTTTAATGGGGCTCTATCATCTTTCACAATCAAAAGGACCCCCTGGTGGTATGGATGCCATGAATTTTGTCTTGAATACCATTTACGGCCAATATCTTAGAGGATCTCAAACGACAATTTGATACATGTCCGGTGTCATAAATATGGTTAATGGTCGATGCCCAATTTTTTGTTTCCATTCTAGGCCTCATGATAAGGATAATATGTTGTGAGAATGGACAATAGTTGTCCACTATTGTTATCTCCATCTCTATGGTCTCCCAAATATCAGCTCTAGTGATTCACCATTTTCTGCCTTTCATTCACATGCACATGACATTAAACTAGGCATCTATGGTCCGATTTTTATAAACATAATATAAGATATCCTTCATCTATAACTCATGAAATTAATCTACATGGAATTTCAATAACTAATTATGGCTTGATTCCAATCCTTACAGGATGCGTAGGAATAACTGGACATTAAATCTTCAAGTCTAGCCCCAGGTACCATAGATTATACTTTCCTTCTGGACATTTGGCCTATGTATCCGAGGATCACATGGAATGATATGAAATTTTGTCTCCATTCATGTCAGGAACACAACTACTGATTCACTTGTCTCCCGTTAGGGATCTCTCCTCTTTATCCTTACCGAATGACATTAAATTTCGTGAAATATTATGAACTATGTATGGCTTCATTCTCATCCTTATAGGATTCATAGGTTTTCCCAAACATTTTGTATTTGGGTCTAGCTCAGAAAATATCTCTAAATTAATGGTTTCCCCCTTTGGGTATACTTTTCATTGAGGGTTGCAATGGTATAATGTGGACTTCTATTGTCCTCATTCACGTTAGGTTTTTTGCAGCCACACCATATGCCCCTCCCTCCTGAGTATCCCGTTTACCTTCAGTACTTATAGAGTGATGCTAAACTGCACAAAATTTAAATAACTATATGTTTCTTGATTACCATCCACATGGGTTACGTAGGAGCACCATTAAATTTCATCTTTCTTTCACCCTTGGTCCCTAGATATTTTTAGGCCCCTTTTCCTGAGGTTCCCCCTTGGGATTGCTGACAGTATGGTGTGGAATTATCTTTTAATCATTTTTCTCAGGCATGATTTATCACACCTTGTTCATTCCCTTTTTAACCAATTTCATCGGTATGAGTCCTTACCATTTGACATTAAACTAAACTGAATTTAAGAATTACTTATGGATTTATTCCCATCCTTGTGGGATATATAAGAAGATTTAGAATTTTTGTCTTTGGTTCTGGCCCCAAATTCACTATTTTTAGCCTTACAGACTGAGATTCATTTTTAAGCACATGTTGTGGTGTAGAAATTCTTCCCATTCATGTCAGGTTTATAATTTCCAAACCATGTGCCTCCCATAGGAATATCTCCCTTCCTTTTACAATATTACCCTATGACATAAACTGAACAAAATTATAGAACTATGTGTAGATTGATTTTCATTCTTTTGGGATACATAGAAATACCTGAACATTTAATCTTTAGGCCCATCCCCAGGTTCCTAAATCATTTCATCCCTTTCGGCCTTATCATGTTGTCTCTGTCCTATGACCTAAAAATAAGATATCTCCCATCCTACATGTCATATAATTTTTATATCATTCTTTAATGACATTAAACTACAATGAATTAGTGGTCCTTTGTGAATGAACTTAAAAGGTAAGTACCCCTTCATCCCACATGATGTTAAACTACCCAGCTTGTTTCCAAAATCCCCTTCTTCTAGCCCATTGGCCTGAGTCTCATCATGGGAGTTCATGGTGTGGTATGGGGGTTCTATGACTATATACACACTAGGATATCTTTTCCACACCATTTTAATTTCTATTTTGAGACATTCCTTTAATTTATGTCCATACCTCCTGATGATAAACTGTATGAAATTATATAACAATGTATGGCTTGAATCCCATATTTATGGGATACATAGGAACACCCATGCATTTATTCTCAGGTCAAGTCCTAGGATCACCAACTCATTTCACCCATTTCTTCTACTCATGTCCTCAAGTCATCTACCCATAGTTGATCCCTTCAACCTCTACCTCACCTCATCAACATTCTTTGATGTGTTGTGGTATAGGACCAAGAGTGTTGCATTCTGTATTGACATGCCCTCATTTTATTTCCATGATTCATAATTTCCTTCATTTGAGTATTCAACATCTCTCACATATGAAGGGACCCTTGAACATTATTGATCTTCAGCATATTGGCTCATCTTCTATTTTGGGTGAACGTCCATAATGATTACAAACTACATTTTATAATGGTCTCGCATCCTGAATATGGTATGTAGTCGACCCTCACATGTTTGTTCTGATCCCATGTCACATTATATTGATAATTGATTCAAATATAGTCAACAGTTATCCTATATCAATACTCCAACCCCATTATTCCCCAAATATTGGTTTCATGATTCACATATGTTTCCATTTCTTCTTTTTTTAATGGAGCTTTGACACCCTCAGTGTTATCCATCACTGTACCTTTTCACGTTTAGAGCACAAACCAACGATGTTGGGTCCTCCATGACTCTACACATTTATTATGTACCATGTTCTCCCATGTTCTTTAAATGACATTCTCCACCCATGTTTTCCGCAATGATCATGGATCATGTTGGAATATGGATTTGGGTACGGATTGTGTCTGCATGAAGGAACCACACTTCACTAAAATCCAAGATCAACTATCATAAACATGGATCTCTTGCATCATTACTGTATGAAGTCAAAGTACATGGAATATCATAACAAAATGTTCTTAAATCTCAACCATGTGTGATAAATAATGATGCAAGGACACATTACCCCTGTGTCCAACTATAGAATCATGATATTTTTGGTGCCCTTATCAGTCTAGGTTTTCCATTATTGATATGTGATGTTTGATATGGACTTCTTTTTTCCTCATTCACATTGGGTTGCCTCATGATGCTATATTACACATATTCGCCCCATGCAGTTTGAACATTATGGCCCTTAAACTTGGATATCCAGTTTCCTAGTTCGCATGACATTAAGATGTGTAATAAATACCACTATCCTCTCCTAATAGGATATCATGTTTTTGGTATTGTCCATCTTCAATACCATCATCAAGAACTAAATCTCCCTTGATTAACATTATCAATAGATATTTAGGGTAACCCATACTCTTCATCTAATGTTCAAACACAACCACTATCATCTTTTTGGCCTATTGGACATAGCCCCAGTTTAGGAATGTGTGGTGTGGTGTGGCCTTTTTTTCATTAATCACATAAGAATTATGTATTGACCCATATATCTCTCCTTTGGGGTGCTCATGTCCTTCGACGCATGACCTAAAACTACGACCCCACCGTAGATAAGTTCAAGATGCCCCATGAAAATTTTATGATGGTCCAGTTTTCTTTACATAGAGGATTAACCTCACCAGTGATGGGTTCTGACCACACTATCATTTAAGAACAATGTTCATCTTGATTTCTTCCCTTATAGGATACAAAGGGACGCCCAAGCTCCTCGCCTTAGGCCCAACCACAAGCTCATTCCCTCTTCTGGATAATTCCCCCACATTATGGTACAAAAATCTATGGCCCCAAATTAGGAGACCCTAGTCCATGTAAAATTACATTAAAACTTATGATTAATGTCTATGTAATACAACCTTATACTATATGTAATGTTCATACTATATGACACTAAACTATCTCACGCATCCTCCTCACCATATGATGTTAAAACTATGTATTTATTGTCTTCATTTTCTTGTTATAAGACTACAAGATATTCTATGTCCCCTCCAAAGGTGTGCCATCTAAAAATAGGTTTGATCATGATTAAAACTGACACACCCACCAAATACACTCTTGTCAGGGTGGTGTAGTTTCAAAAGTGTCAGACTTCATTCGAACTAAACATCACCCCATTACCATGATTTTCATGCTAGTTATTCTGTATCCTCATTACCTTCAATGTTATAAGGAACCCCTTGGTAGTATGGATGCTTGGCCTTATGGCTTGCCTAGAGTTCCAGACTAATGTTCTAGAAGATTTAAGATAATACATTGACATCTAGCCCTATGTTTCAAATTCTCTCAATGAATTGGCCCTTGTTGGTTTTCCACCATTTTGGGCTAACATGATGTGGATGTTATGTTATTAACATGGTCTATAGAAATATTCCTTCATCGTTAAACACTCACAATATTCTGAATTTTAGGTATCATGATTCACTCGTTTCATTCCCCTTCGTTCAGATTTACTCCAATTCTGCTAGCATTTCCCCACTTGTGCACTACGTCATGTGGGGAAATGGAAGTTTGGATATCATGTGAACTATATTTTATAACCACAGACCCCTCTATCATCCCTAAAACACTAAGTGTTCATGCATACCACAGATCTATGGTGATTGGTTTGTTCTATCATATTCAACGTGAATAATTATTGAATCATTCATTATTTCTCACACCGGGGATGACCCATATGATCTTAGTGATTGATCTATGGTTATTTCTAATATATAATTATGATTTAGTAATCAAAAAGAACATTACGAGAGTCATGCACAACACAAAAATAAGCATGCAAGCATGAACGTACATATGCGATTTCATGAAAATTACGGCCCCATGGATTGGCCCCTTCAATAGATCAGTTGACCTATTCAATGGAGAGTCCCAACACAACCAATATTATACTTGTGGCCTCAATGATTTGTTATATCTAGCTAACCTCAATCTCTTATTCACTACCTATGGGATGCAGTTCATCAGATCAAATATGTTCTAGATCCTCATTGTCTCAGATGTTATCCATCTCTCATGATGCTCAACTCATCTTCTCCTCAGCCTCTACCAATTGTTCCATCAATCAAGATATGAATTACAATTGTATGTCGATGAATGTAGAGTTTTCATTCACCCACACCACACAAGAATTGGATCTCTTGTTCTACCACCTAAACTTTCTTAGTGTTTACAGACTTCCTCCACTTCTAGTCGACACCATGGCCACTCTATTATTCCCATATTTTCATTACCATGTAATCTCTAATGAGCTTATGAGGGAGTCAGGTATCCACTTCTACATCGCATAGTTCGCGTAGCTGGGAGTGAAGTATCCCAATTTGTTTTACCCACCCTTCTTGTGGAGTGTCTTTAATAAAGCGCTTGATCAGTTTCCTTGACCATTAGTGGAAAATCATTCTATCCTCTTCATCTAAAGCAGTCTCATCCTGCCCTACATGGTCTGCAGGTTCATATTCCAGGAATGCTTCTAGATGTACGAAAGTGGTATCTTCATCTAGTATCATGTCAGATAGGATATGTTCCACATCATGTTAACGGTTTTTACAACTAGATCCCACCTTAATGATTTCTAGTTGCGTCTCTCCAGTCACCCTACCCATGGCCAAAAAATTATTGATTTGTTTATTATGGCATTCCAATTCCCTAACAATTGGAATTCTCCTTGGGAGAGGATCACTTGGTTCCTCATCCAACCTCACTAGAATAGGCCATTACATTTGAAGAAAAGTTTAGAAATTTATACACAACTACTAGTTTTCCAGGTTAGATGAATAAAAATTATGGTTTATATAAGGGAGAGGACTTATAGAGATCAAATAATTAGTCTCTACCTCAAGGTGATTCTATAGAAACACCAGGACATGACCCATAGTATATGGTTGGAAGCTGTGAAAACTTAGGATGGGTCACCCTAGTTATTACAGTCCCACTGGATTCTTCTCTCTCCCTCATCCCAGACAGAAATCTAGAAGCTACATCCTCTATCATTATAGAATATATTTTGGGTATAAGGTTCTTCTATACTATATAAATTTTAGTTTGAGAATTCCTAGAAGTCCAAATAATGGGTCATAGAGGAATGTTTTGGAGTTTACATCATGAGTCTCCAAAAATTCTTCCATCATTGATGTTGAAACTCACCTTCCTCCAAATAGATCCCCCTACTAGCATCTTCTCCCTAAGAGGATTCCTATGATTATTAATGTAAAATTATACCTTCCATCATCTCGATAGAGGAATATTTTGGTAGGGATCTTCGATTGAGAAGCAATTTCATCTGATCTATAAATCCACATGAGGTGACAAGAGAATGTGAAAAAGCTTCCGAGTCACCCAAATATTGTTTCCAAACATCCTAAGACGCTATAAATCATCATTTGGAATGAAAGATATCTCACATATCTATCCAAATATGGTTAATGAATCCACACACTTCAGATCGATTGTGAACTTTCTGGAAAAAGTCATAGGTATCCCAAGCCATGGGAAATAGAATCCTCCAGAATTCCTATGTGGAACATCAACATACGAGGAGCTAGACATTATATCCTACAGAACCCCCTTGGTGGTCTCCCTTCTTAATGGCTCTACACATATAGGATATCTGGGTCTTCTAATGCCAGTTTTCTCCTGCCTGGTGAATTCCCTTCAGTTACGTTCCTTTTCACTACCACAACCCCATAACCAATACATTTTCTTTCCATTTTCTGACCCCAGCCTTGAGGCTGAGGACACACCCCATCATCCTCATGGAAATATATTTGTTTCAACATCATCCCTAGGTAGGATAAATCCAATCTCTTTGCATACTCATTAACTAATATATATATATTGTTGTAGGAAAAGTCAAATCGTTGTTAATTTTCCCATCCTCCCATGTAAACATAAGCCATATCTGCCTAAACACTGATGAATGATCCTCATGGTATACCCCTAGGTATAATATTTTTGTCAATATCTACATTCTTTGTAACTTCCTCACAAATTAGTACAGGGTATATGAAATGAATATGGGATCATGGTCGGCCTGTTCTATATGAAATCTTCCATGGAAAGCCAAGAGATATGACCGATGTTCCTCAGCTCCCCGACCATCTTCAGTGAATACCCGTGTCGATAGTAGAAATTTATATAAGATGAATTCATCTTCCCTCCAGACCCTATTCAATGTTAGGGGTGAAGTAACCTAGGTTGAAAATCTCACAACTACATTCAGGATGGTTGTTCAGAAGTCTTACCTAGGTGGTGAAAAAGGGTTCAGAAATTTAGAAAAATTAATGTGTTTTGTTATTCAACCAGATCAAAATTGGACTAGTCAGCATACACACTATGTTACATCCCCTCAATCATGTTCCATAACACCTTGTTCAATTTTTCCAGCACTGACACCCATGTTTGATATGTTTTTCCACCGCCAGTGTGGAATCCACAATTAATGTTCTTCATTTCATTCCCATGATCACATCTCTGGTAGGAAACATCCAAACACAATTAAGAGTAAAGACAAATCCATCCAACCTAACCACCGATTTTTCCTTAGTGATGTTGTTGTACCCCCATAGCTTCTATTTGTTCCCCACCATGATTCTCCATTAGGATATTTTTTCTATGTTGGGATCCCTTTAGACATGTTGGAGAACATAAATGTAGTTTTTTTGGTGCCCCACCCCTTTATGGTCATTCTATGGTAGGATATTTAGGAAATGTCTAAAACACATCATGAAGTGGACATCCATTGATGATTTCCTATCATCAACTGTTACCAAGTGCATCATCGCCTTTTACAACCACAAAATCTACTCTTAATCCTACTAGGTATTCTTTGGAGGAAAGACCACATCATACATCACCTCTATAATAGGAATTCCTGAGATTATATGGAAGTTCGAGAGGCTGATGTTGAACTCCCAGTGATGGATATGGAAAGTTAGGGTCCTCGATGACCACCTACACAACAACATTGTCATCATATGTTTCAGCAGGTAGAAATGGAATTTTTAATCCCACACAACTTCATACAATCCTACCCACTTTATCTCCACCATGTATTTATCATAGGATCCATAATCCTAGTAAGACGAGGTCAAGTAATCCATTATGTTTCTATACTGGAACAGGTCCCAATAATCGGTCATCTCCTTCTCTAGGTTCTTTAAGCCTACACTGAGAATGGTGTGGTACTATTGGGGAGATACATATAGCTTCAACCCATTCCCATTAAAATTATTGACATGATTTTGCAGAAAATTGGGAACAATAGGCGTATGGTTTTCCCATGTGTGGCCACCGACATCCATGATCCACCATCAGTGACTTGGAGTACTCCAGAACTAGTAAGCTAGTTCATCCCAAACTGATGTTGAGATGAAAAATTCAACTCTCAAACCAAAACTGTACAGTGCTAGTCTTTTTTAGAGTGGGTATTTCTTTTTCCCTTATAGTAGTAGCTCTATTAGGGACTCATGATTTTATAGGATTTGAACATATTCATTGATCCTCATTTTATCTTTCATCAATTCCCTTCACACAGAATCTATAGGGACCCCCCTGATAAGCTTATTGGTTGGTCATTTGGTTTTGTGACTTTGTCATTATTTATATTCTTCTCAAAGAGAATGATTAGGGAGATCGATCACAGAGCTCAGTTGGACTGATCATTCATGATGTGCATGGGCACATAGCCTATGGATTCACTACAAGACGTAGAGAAACAATGCATCGTGTCTCACCAGTTTATTAAGAAGCATTCATGGAGAACTGATTTTTAATGCCTTATTATGAAAGACCATTTTCAGAGTGCGTAGCATCACGATTTGAGAGATCAATCATAGAATCATAGGGATAGACGCAGACAAAAGAAGGGTCCTCACATTGTATTTATAAGTGATGAAATCTCAAGATTTGTGGCACACTAGGCCCTAGAGATCTTCATATCATCCTCAAACCATGTTCCACCTACCCACCCCACGTTTCAACTTCACAATCTTCCTAAATATTGGAGACTTATCCTTAGAATGAAACCCTTATTTTCTGCACAAAACCAGCTCATAGAGGTTAGTTTGTTTGAGAAAAAATTTTGTGCATTGTAATAATTCAAGAAATGGAACAAAATGAATTGTAAAAGAGTTTTTGTAGAGAAGAGTCTTCCCAAATACCTCATGCATTGTGACCACTACAATTCCCCCTTGAAGGCTTCTCTGCGACCACTGCAAAGGCACCGACAGAAGCCTCCAAATGTATGGAAAACATGATCAGAGCCTCCATGACCACCACAAGTTAAGTGATGGAATCCTTCCTGAATCTGAGGAACATTAACAGAGCCTCCATGACCACTACAAAGGCATCAATGGAAGCTTTCACAAGTATAAGATACTTTACAGATCTAACTCTTATTGTGAAGGGTGATTTTCATTGCAACACATCCTTGGATTTATTTGATTCTAGGTGCCTATAAATACTCGGCCTACCCCCACCATAATGGATTCAGACCCTGATATTTTGCCTTAAACTCTATCAATTCATGAAGCACCCTTTACTTTGAGAACCATCCAAAAAATGAACCATCCGATGTATTTGAGTATTGGAAATCCATTTTCCAATTTCTCTTTTTTGGTCCACTTTAAGTGGGGATTCCCTTCATAAATATTTTTGGCCATCATAATGGAATGACTCCCCAATGGGTTCTAAGAAATTCAAAAATCACTTGGTCTTCATGAAGAACCCTCCAAAAATATATAGACTCTTTGCCTAGGACGGGTCACTATGATAAAAAAAGTACCCTTCATCTTGAATCCCCTTTACTTGGAGAAGCACTAAAGATTCACGAAGCTATTCTATAAGAGGCTTCATGCTTCACGAACCCCTATTATGTGTGGTCCTCCATTAAATTATGTTGTTATTTCATAGTCCCTCTGAGTACTGCTTCATGTAGGGTTTCCTTGCCTCAGGCTTCTTTGCATAGGAACACTAACAGATATCTCTCGTTTACATAACCACAATAACATGGAGCCTTCAAGGGATCACTCCACAACAACGTTAAACCATGTCAATGCTGGTGGCATCCGTTCACCAAGGTTTAATGTGTGATAGTTATGTAAGTATTATGGGTGAGGATAAAATAATTATTATTCGAGCTACATGACGTTAAAATTCCATGAACCTCTAAACTCAGCACATTATGTCAAACATTGATCAATGCATGTGTGGGTAGCATGGTAGAAGTTGATAATAGATGAGTGTCACCACCCTTTCACACACTCTCTCCCATTCTGATTTGTCAGAATGTGTGCTTTGGGTACCCCTGCATATGCCTTGATCGACTTTGATATGGTGCTCCATGTACGGTGGCCATATCCACCTCATATATTTGGACACCCTCATTTATCATTGGTCTTTCCTCTTGGTGTATTCTCAATCATCCTCTTCCCATGGCCCTAACCATACATAATTCCCTATTTCCTCTATGATATGATAGCTACGTAGAATCCCTTCTCTACTTCTCACAGACACACCTTCCACGATGTGATTGTTAGGTCCATTGCCTCCACTTATTTCTCATACATAGCATGGATCATATGGGATTAGAGTAATAATTAGCCTTGGTATCCTCTTTTGGATGTTATCCATGCGTAATCACCATGGCCCACCTTACCGAACTACATTGACCTTGATATCTACCTTCTAAGAGGGGTACATAGGAAGCCTCTTTGAGGTTCAAGCACTTCATTCCCCATTGTCTGTCAATCTGGAAATATTAAAATCAGTTAACTCTTCATCAAACACGATGTTAAAATATATTCCACATCCTATACAATGTCATTTTCAATCTTTTTTGGGTATGTAAGAACCCTCTTCGAGGTTCTATCCCAATAAATGGTAAACTCTGGTGCTCCCTATTAGGTATTTACTCTTCAGATGTAAAATCTTCCCTCTATTACAGACATCACCCAGATTTTCCTCCATGAGGTGTTTTGATCAAAAAAATTGGGTTGTTTCCCTGTGTTTCCACCTTGACTATATGTCCCATATTCTTAGGAAGCTAACCATATATAAGCACCATGATCAATCCATACCCCTCCAACAAAGAGTTTCCTTGTTTTTATGGGCTACTAACCATGAATAATCCACAAAATGTATCCGGGTTGCATTCCTTTGTGTATGTTCTGATTTTATGCCCCACCTCAATGCATCATGGACATTGATATTTGACCTTTCTGAGAAAGTTACATAGGAATACTCCCCGAGGATCAAGCCCATCTCCCATCATGGTCACTACCTCAATCCATTGTGTCTATGGGAGATCATTCCTTAAGCTATTAGTTCCATTTCCTTCGAGACATCATCCATGAGTACATTCTCATGAGTTACCTCTTAATGTGACTCATTTCCCCATTTCCAGAACTATACAAATGTTGATTCCTTCCCATGTGGATACATTGGAAATCTCAATGAGGTTAAATCTCAGTACTGTCACCTTCACACTGGTTTTTTATTCTTTCCCCATATGTTCAATCCTTATCCAATTCATCTATATCCCTATTAATTTTTCATAGACCACCAAATCCTGGTGAAATCATTCCATCTTATTGGGGAAGCTAATCATGTGTAAGCCCTATTGACCTAATTGATCACTGTAGCACTCGACCCACTAACCAAACATAAGTCACATATGCTTCCACAATATGGAACATTGTGTACACCCCAATCCTAGGACAAAACCTATCAAATTACATGTGTTTTTATCCTTTCCTTCTATTTAGTGTTCGTAGGAATCTGCTTTGAGTTTCAATCCCAACCAATGGAAAATGTTGAATTTCTATTTACGTGGACCCATCCTCCTCTCTGGTCTAACTTTTGTGTTGTCCTAATCAAAATTCACAATCTGAAACCTTCCCCTATATGTGCCACACCATACTAGGTCCATCCTTATTGGTCATTTTGATCCACCCATCTAGTAAACATTGCTGATGATCCCTATTTGGGATACACCAATCTTATACAATTTCGTAAGTGTTCTGTTCAGTCTGATCTGTCTTCTCTAGATGTTAAACTCACAACATACCCCATATAAATCATAGGTATCCAGGGAAAATAGAATAGAAAACCCTCATTAATATAATTCCAGACATTCTATTTGAGATTCCATGGGATAATGCACCATAAAATAAATCTAATACTTAAATGAAAATAAGTTATATTGTACTCGTGCCCAGACTCACCAGTGATGCCCCCTGGGACAACTATTTTGATCAAAGGCCCCTTCCAAGACATGAGACTTGTGTAATGTCATTATAAGAGTGGAAAACATAAATGGTGTCCACAAATATATAGCACCAGTTATTGTGTCATTAACAATGTCTTAATCTTTAAGGGATACCCCGAATAGGTGATGAGTTCTGAGGAGGTGTCCACTGAAGGGGTAACTGACATCCCATCATCTTGTTCTGATAAAGGAGAAAATAACCCTTGAAAAGGTGAAGGATTCCACCCACATATGGAATGTGAGAATGTGGGGCAACAATGTGGACGTCTTATGAGTTCCCATCAAACAAAGAACAACGAGGTATGACCCAATGAAACCATCATAAATAATTACATATAAATATTTTTATTTTTTTAGTATCTAAATAAAAATCCTTTATAATGTCATGAAAATATATTAATCGTTATATAAAAAAAATAATTTACATAAAAAAATTTATATGGTCTTGAAACATATCCCTTTTATACACCATAAATTTACCTAAGAGTAATGTGTGTGATGGTATGACATTCCATGTGTGGTTCAGAGAACATAGATTGGGTGGTGGTCTAGAAGTGATTGAAATTATCTCGTAAAAGGTTAATCTAATGGTTAATTTGTTTGATGTAAACATCCCCTTGGTTAAGAGAAAAAGTATGTAAATTCTATCTCCTTTAGAATATCTGATAAATGGTCTATGTAGGGTATGATCCTACAAGTTGAAGCCATTACCCCCATTTTTGTTTAAATTAGATTTGTTAAAACCCTAAATTTAATCAAATCATAGGATTAATGGGTGGTTGAAATATTATCAATCATAATGATACATAACTCTCTTTTAAATCATCTAGGGTAAATCCAATAAATGGTCATGTGTTTTCTATAACCATAATACAAGTCAATACATTTGATTAAATTGAATTGTGTGTTTGATTTATAATAGTTGGGATCAACACATTCCTTACATAAAAATCCATGTTGGAAAGGGAACTACCAATTTATTATATCCTTTTCTCGAATACATATTATATAGTAATTTATTGATATATTTAAATGGATAGAATTCAATGTTGTGAAAAAAATGACGTTGGGATGAAGTTGTTTGGTACAATATGGGTCAACAATAGACGGGCGAGGGAATCAGGTGGATGTCCATCATATTAACTATTCCAGATTATGATTGAGAATAATGTGATATTGAGTTATGGATATGTGATATGTGGTCATGGATATGTGTGTATGTGGTATTATGAAGATGTATGTATATGTATATGTGGTTATGAAAACATATAATCGATAGGAGGACCAAGACATTTACCAGTGGGGGTGTGAGAGAGACATGCTAGTGGTGATGTGGTGTAGGGAACCCTCGTGATATATTACTTGGTGTTATTTTATTATATTTAAAATTAATGTTTGTTAGGTAAAAAATCGATATAATGGAGGTATATTTCCTAATATTGGCTAGTTTTAGTTATGTTATTTATTTGCTAGGTCCATTTTATTCTTCGGAAAGTATTTCAGGAGAGTTCATCCAGAGACCCTATTGAGTATACCAATATACTCACACCATATATATATATATATATATATATATATCTAAATGAGGAATATGTTTCTAAATGTTATTTTTGATCAAATTTGGGTGTTACTAGATTGGAGTCTGAGGTTGTTTTTGGAGTCAAGTCTTCTGACATTATTTTGATTTCTCTTTTATATAGTTATAGATTCATGTCATTTACATGCATTCTCTTCGTTATAGGGTATTGGTTTCAAATTTTTTATATAGTTAAATACTATTTTAATATTGTGAACCTAGTATTTATGATGATACATACTCCAATTTTCATGATATATACCCACTGTTCTATTCAACATCATAAGATCTATTGGAGGATAGCCTTTGGGGTTTCTCTTTTCTTCAATATAGTCAAATGATGGGATCCCATAGGGTTTGAGTTTTTAATCATTTTATAAGGTATGGTACTATTTATTTATATATTTTATGTATTTCACTTTACAAAGATAATTGAAAAAAATCAATTAGTGATTATAGAATGATCAAATGAATTCAAATATAATGGAAATTGATATATCAAAATTAATGATAAAAGGATTTAGAACATTATTCCAAATATTTGTTCCATGGCGTATTGACATGATTGATTTACTGCAGAAATTTAAATATACAATGATTAAAAATTTATTATCATCATCTTTCATAATAAAAATTTATAAATCATACTCATAGCATGAATTTAGTAAAACTGTTAGTATTGTAAACAATAGAAAATGAAGTTGAATCCCATCATAACAACTAACTAATACTTGGTTCATATGATAAACCAAATGAAACATTTTACCTCATAAAGTAAAAGGATAAATAAAATATAATGGAACCATTGGGTTTAAATCACATGAAACATTTCACATAATTATTATTAATTATCAATGATTAAACCACTATATATTTTCCCTTCAAATATAACTAAGATATATCTCAACACATGATGGTGAAATAATTTTTTTGCATCTAGAATAAAAATTATCTCATTAATAATAGGTAATTAAAATTTAATCATGAAATTAAATATAAGTAGAATACAAATTTTGGTTACCATATATTAGTGATTACCTATAATGTAGAAATAATTGAAGGCCTTTCGAAATGATGTAAGAAAATAATTATTCCATATCAAAAATGTTTTTATCATTGGTAAAAAATTATATAATTTTATTCAATATTATTCAATATAATGGCCTACTTATTTTTGGTCCTAGAATAAAAAGATATCTAATATGAAAAATGGAAGACTAAATCATTGGGAAATAAAAAACAATCTTCTATAGTAATAATGTTCATCTTTTCAATATAATATTTATAAATAAAATCATAAATATCTAAATACATATAATATCTATTTCGAAATATTAATCCAATAATTAACATTATAGAATAATTACAAACAACCCCAATATTCAGCCCAAAAAAATTATAATTTCATGGAATGTATATCAAATTTATAATAATATATATGAATTTATTCAAGAATGAGTCGACACCTAGACTACTTGTTTTTTGGCCACATACACCTTATTCTTGATCCCCACATATACAACCACATCCAAAATATATTTTATATCACAAAACATGTAATGGTTATCCTAAAATAACCCTGATATAATACTTATATATTAGAAAAAATTGTATTTGATTTCATTTAATGATTTATATAACCCCTTTTAAAACACCTTAAAAATGTTTTCAGATTCTTCATAAAAAATGTAATAAAAAATAGAGTGGAAATGTTCCTTAATATAGTCCTGGTACCTAGAGTCTACTTCCATAAATGAAAAAAATTGAATTAGGTAACAGATGAAATATGCCAACTATAACAAATAGAAGATTTGAGAGAATTAATAGGGGTCGCACAATATGTGAGTTATTATTTGATATAGAAAAAGTACAATCATCATATTAAGAAAATAAAATAAAAATATAACAAATGAATACTAGAATTCCAGCTTACCCCTTCTAAAAACTATATTATGATCATTCTGTCATTATTTTTCATTAAATAATTTACATTTAGGACAAAATAAAATAACTCACTTATAAAAATTATAAAAAATTAATATAATGTAACAGAAATTTAAATAATTATACCATTGATGACTAATCTTACAAAAAATCTACCATTATGATTATCATCCTAAAGAAGCATCTTTGAGAATCAATCACATAGTAGTCAAAAAAATATGAACTCACATACATTACATGATGAAGTAACTATTCATCAATTTTATTATAATGTCCATATACTTATCCCTAAAATACTAATATGTCCCATGTAAACAATGTTGAAAATTTTATCACATAATTTCTCACATTAAAACTAAAACATGCCCAAATTACGAATTTTTCAAACACATTGTCGATTTATAATCACTCTATCACTCACTGGGCACATGAAATTAATTTACTAATTAATTTTTAATAGATCATCACATTCACATCCTAAATTATAGTGATTATTTAATTAATTACAAAAAATTCTACCCTATTCAAAATAATGTTCTATAAGCTTCTCGTTACTACAACCGTACTCCATAATTTCATAATCCCTGACTCTGTAGACAATTCATGATACCCCATATAGTGAAACTCTATAAATATAAATACTCTCACTCATTGAATGTATATATAATTATATAACCTACTCTTGGTGACACTATTTAATTAACACGTGATTAGAAAAAACCCTCATTCATGCTAGACCCTTCATTATTGCTTTGAATTTCATGCACTTGGAAAATTCTATAGTATTTGATGAATCAATGTAAGAAAACCCCTATTGTTAATAAATTTATATAATTGATATAAACAATAAATCAATACCTACACACATAATAGAGTTTTTATGAAATATAATTATCATTCAGAGACATATAATTCCCAATCCTCAAATATACCCATATATAATTTAGTATATTTGTTTTTCTTCTATAAATACATTCCACACCAGAAGCACTGGATGTTTTACCAATTAACTAAATTAAATGATCATGATAAAAATATCTACCACCTCATACTCATGATTTATCAGACAGTTGGGTTGTGATGAAATAATTTCAAATACAGACATCATTTATTTCACATATCATCTCAATATATAAATTACCACCAAAATTATATTATTTCAATACCCATTCCAATGAGTAAATCATAAAATGGTCATAAAACGAAAATTCTAGAAATAAACCTACATTGAACCATTCTCGTAACATTTAATATTTATATAGAATCACCCACTCTATTATTCCCAAAAATGATCATGTTTGAGGATTTTTCTTAATCAAACCTCAATTTCTACTGTAATTCAGTCCCATTACCCATGTAAAAATTTCACCATAGATTATTATCATGTCATTATAATATATAATATGAAATTAAAATTTGTATATTAATTTATCAACAAACATTTATCATGTAATGCTCATATTGTTGAAATAATCGTAAGCCAATTAAGTAAACCATCAATGGATTGGAATACTAATTTATGACTAATCAACCATTTATCATATCTTTAAATAATAATTGGCAATATTTATTTATCTCTTAATGGTCCTACATTAGAAGTCCCCTTGATATAGACAAATGAAAATACCATAAATTGGATTTTCAATTTTTAATTGAATAATAATTATTGATATTTAATGAATATATGGTTATTCACATTGTATAAAATAGTCTAATCACAAAATAGTTTTCATAAAAGAAAGAATTCCAATTATTCAAATAATTGAATAACATTTCTTATTATTAATATATAACAATATTAGTTATAAAATATGTATAATGACCATTGTAACCATGTTTATCATATGTTAACTGAAATACTCTATTCTAATAACATCCAACTAAAGAGTTGTTATACATAAAATGTAATCATGTTAATACATTAATCATATATCATTGTAATCATGAAAAAACATGTTATCTCATTTGTTTATAGATATTATCAAGACAAAAAAAATAATTTAATTATATGAAATGTCATTATCTAGAAACATTATAATATATATATTGTATATTATTTGAAAAAGAATACGTAATATTCTCCATTAATGGTAATATTTATTTATGCGATATTATTTTAATTTATTTATTAAATGAAAAAATTCCATAGAAAATAAAATTGAATAGCTACATATATTTTGAAAACTCTATATTGGTGTAAATAATACGATAAAATAATTATATATATTATCTTGGAATATAAATGAAGAGTTAATGAAAATTTTCATCTGATGAAAACTATTCTATTTATCGATAGTTTTGTTAAATATTTCTGAAAATTAAATAAGATTGAAAAATAATTGAAAATTTTAAGATAAATTAAAAATATATAGGGTTTCATAATTACAATTTCGGTTTCGTTAAAAATAATGGGTATTGAAAATAAATTGACATACCATATATTTTGAGTGATTTAATAATTTCATTGATATACTATAATGATTATCATACTTATGATGAATTATTTTTAAATATATTGACTTTTCATATATAAAATAGAATAATTTTACATAAATGAAAATAATTAAAAAATAATAATTTGTATACTTATTTTGATAATGTTTTATATGATATTATTTATTTTGAATCTAATATAGTAAAATTGATTATTAAATTTGATGTTTATTATTCATAATTTTTTTTTACTAAAAATCCTTTCTGATATTTTCAAATGATATGTTTCTGAGATAGACCTACTGTGAAATAAAATTAAAAGATAAAAATGAGAAATAAATTATATAATTTACATTGACTATAATTGTGTTTTGTGGAAAAATTATTTAGATTAATTTATTTATTTACATGAGTGTATATATAATTATGATTAAGATATATAGAATAGTGTAGAAATATTTTTGATAATTTGTGTAATGTTTTATAGATGTGATTGAATTGATCTGATGATATTATCTTTATAGTTATTTATTAATCATGAATATACGTGGGAAAGCTATGAAGTATTTATTTGGTACTAGGTCATGTGAATAATAGTATTTCAGTATAATTTTGTTAGTGTCTTGAAGCTCTTAACAATATTTATGGGATTCTATATACTCATTGATCAATGTAATGTGGCACTTATGACTGATCAACTGTTAGAAAATCATGGATAACTCCTTTTATGGGAATTTGTTTCCTTGATGTTTTAATTCATAGTAAAACCCTTAAAATTGTTCATTAAATCTATTAGTGGAGCCTTAGTACCTCATGGAAAAATTTGTTAATGTATTATTTATATATATTCCTATATATTTAGACCCATTAGACAATTTTTTGGTATGGAAGACATTTTTTTCCATCAGCGAATGATCAATATAGACTCACCACGTCTGATTTATTTCCCATATGGTATATTTTCATAGAATTTGGAAAAATTAAAAACACATAATTATTTACTATGTGTATTATTGTTAGGTTGGTTCCTATGATATTTTCCTTTCTAAATGTGATCATGACAAATCTCCCATCAAAATGTCATTTTTTGAGTGACTATTTAAGTGGATATTACACTTTTAGTGGGGAAGGACAGATTATGTATCAACTTATTTGGGAAATATATCATTATTGATGTTTTAATAGATTTAGTTTTCACATTGTAACTATTTGGATATGTTAGTACATGAGTTCAATCATCTCCCATATAACAAAAAAACATTATGTGATATAATCATGAAAATTGTTCAAATTGATGTTGTGACCCACTATTGGGGATTTTATACTCACAAACTTCTTGTACACCTCTTCACACAAATATATTCTATTGATATAATGACTTAGGGTAACATTTTCCATGTTCGTTGAGAGAGTGGATTGATATATACTAAATACTAATGGATGGAATCTACATCTCATTTATTTAATTATATTATTTAATTAAATCATTATATAATACTTATCTTGTCATGTTTTTATTTATATATAATATATAAAATATTTTATGAAATTAGTGAAATCTGGTGAGATATATTTTTTAAAATTTATTATAGTGAGGTTTATGTTCTCCCTAAAAGTTTGGTGTAATTTTACTTCCTGTTATTAGAAGGTCTTGGGTATATATGAAATATCGATACATTTTTCTTGATTTTAGTTATAATCTATGCATGAGGAGATATGTTCATTTTTAGTTTAATATATTACCCTATATTTATAAAATAAACATTCACAACCAATCTCTAGAATTTTGATAGATATAGTGTGCTATTTGCTTAACTATAGTTTTGAAATCTTATCATATAATAAAGAAGTATCATTACAACTTTAGTCATAATTTAATTCCCCACACCAACTAGTTATAGTGTAATGATCTTTACATTAGCTCAACTTCCCAATGAAATCATGGAAACAATAAAACATAATCTTGAATTTGTATTTATAACGTAGTGTGAATATTGAATAGAATGAATAAATATGTATGTTATCAACAATGGATTAATACACCTAATTATATTAAAATAAATCATAATATTCAATAAAAGGTACCAAAAATATTTATTTTAGAATAAAAAATGTATTTTTTCTAAATTTAAAATACATAAACAAATTATTAGTTTTTTATCATGGAATATGTATAACATATTATACTCCTAAAAATTTAATCATTGGATAAGGAATTATTTAGAAACCAACAACTTCAATAAAATAAATTATTCATAAAAAAATGTAAGTTATAAATATTTATTATCAAATTTTTTAATTGGTTATCAAGGAGTAAGTCCTTTAAATATAATAAATAATAAAAATCATTTTTTATGTATTATTGAATTTTATATAAAATGATATTATTAACAATAATCTTATGGATAAAGTCATCGAAATGATACCATTTGAGTTGAATTAAAGAAGTTGCACAATTTAAAACACAAAACATATCAAATAATAATTATAAATGAGTTTTTTATTTCTCTAATGAAATGTATTATCCACTAAATATTGAAGATGAAAAATATATATATAATAATAAATAAATACAAATTAAACGCATATATACTTTTAAATTTAAAAATTATATAAATAACCATTAATTCACATAGCTTGATGGAAATATGGAGAAAATGTTGTTCCTAAAATAAAATCAAAATAGAAAAGGGGTCAAAAAGATATGCATAAGTAATATAAAAATGACATACTAGAATCAACAGAAATTATTTTTTATGAATATAAGAATATTTTCGATATAAATTCCAATTTTTCAAGAATGAAAAGGTATGACAAATGTGTTTCAAAATGTAAAATGAAAGAAAGTTCTGAAAAGTAGAAGATGATGAGTTTTAGTAATGTATCATCCTTTTGAATTCATGAATGACATAATGACTCCAATATGATATCTAAGATGACCAAAACCCACACATCCATATTAGACTCTACTCATTCATATATTTCATAAATTACCTGAATCGTAACCAATAAATACGATCAAAATTTGTATCCCATTGAGAACTATGTTCAATTATATCATCATTCTATTTATCTTAAAAAATACTTCATCATTAAACCATTATAATCACATCCTATTGTCTTATTTACTAATGAAACATAGAGAAATAAGGAAAAATTTGATTGGATTAATCTCAATAACATATAATGGTGATAAATTATAAAAAATGTGATATAAATCATTATCCATTGAGTTATATAATCATGAGAGAAATTCCATGACTAGAGTAATAAGTTAGTGTAATTATAAGATTTTTAAATGATTTATGAGAAAGAAATCATAAATCATAGCATAAAAATGTTTTGAGATGTCATGGGAGCCCACAATAATAATATTGATTCAATCATAAAAAATCAATGGAGAAAAGATTTTATAGGAGAATGGAAGTTATGTAGAAAGTTATAATATTGAGGAAACATGAGGCATGTCATTATAAACATAATTCAAGGGTCACTTCCAAGACATTATAACATTATGGTTAAGGATAAATGTACATGGATCGTGAATAACATAACAATATAAATTTACTACACCTAGCCCACATATAACATTATGGATGACACTAACTATACCTATCCCATGCAGGACATTATGGATGATTCTAGTTTCTTGAGGATAATGTATAAAATTTTAAAGAATATTAACTATGGAATGTCCATGAATAACTATTTAGATGGGACTAATAATAAAAGACACATGAACATATTTATATAAGGGGATATCTATTCCTAAACTACACATAACAATATATTTTTTTCTTATATGAAATAACCCATGAAGGAAAATAGAAAAGAGGATTACCCCTACTAGAGTACACATAGTTATCTCAGGTGAAATAATCTATTACCCAATATATTGGTGTCAACTTAATTTTGGTCCCACCCAACACATCTAATTATTAATACTTTCCAAAACAACAGGTTCCCACCATGGTCTCCATTAAGTAGAATATGCCACCCAAAGATGATATATAACAAGGAAGGATCTAGTTGCTATCACTAAAAGAGCATGATAATTATATGGGAGTCCTTGTCTTATATAACATATATCAAATGTACAACACTATCCATCAATAATTACCATATTAAAGTTTTCAAATTTATATCTTTCTAAAATAAAATATTCATTCATATATATTAAATGTCCCAATAAATTATAATATTAATTTTGATATAATAGGAAGAAATAAAATGCCCGATATAAAAAAAATAGTTGAACATTAGTGATTGGGAATGGATAATACCATATCACACCAACACCACCCCAAGAACCACCATCATTTATCATCATAGGGATCTACTATCTTCAAAAAAAACCCATCTCCTCGACAAATGAAATCACCACTAATATATGTAATTTTTGAATATATACAATATGTTTAAGAACATATCCCAAGTAGGTTTTAGTAAAAAAAATACCCACTAGGATTGCACAATAACATAAATGGACTCCTTCAATAATTCAATTCCAAACCATGGTCTGAACAATATATCCTCCTATATCAAATCACAAAGGGGGAGATATATAAAATGTAATAATATATAGATTCCCATCTTAATAAGTACCTATCCACAATCTCCTAAGGAAATAAATGATAACTTTACAATCTCATTATTCAATGGAGAAATTACTAATCAATAAAACGCCAACACTGTAAGGGAAAACATCACGTCTCTACTCCACCATGATCGATGTAATAAAACTAATATTATTCAACCTACATTAAACTTATCCCAAATCACAAAATCATACCAAATGGATCTGATTCTAAAGACCTTAAACCATTTGGAGACTCATTTAATCACTAGATACACTACATATACGATTACCATCACCTTCCCAATAAAAAGAGTAATGAACTAGAATCATTTGAAATAGAAATTTCCCTATAATAAATTCTTAATCTAGAAAAACCCCATGTAAAAAATCCAAAAAAATCTAATATAATATAATAAAATTAGAAAAAATATATTTTTTTAAAAGAAACATATTAGACTCTTGATTTATTACCCCGATTGATTAGTGACCCCAAACCCAATATATTGTGGGATCACTGCCCTATTATATATGAATAATATAACTTCGCATGGATAATTTTAGGACCAAAAATGAGGTATGTGACCTAGATATTTCTTCGAGGGAATACCGCCAAAAAATGTTGATTAACCAACCCATATAGATCATTTCTACCATAGTATCATGACAATAGAGAATTAGTTAACCCTATGGACTAAAAAACATAATAATTCCCAATAATAAATGATTATCAAATTAACTAATCATCTTTATGTCATTCCAATATTTAAATAAGGGACCCATGTCTCATCACAGTGTATGACAACTATAAAAGAGATACCAACCCATAGGGTGGACTTGGTGCCGCACTAAAGTCCATGGTTGAGCATGGAAAGCAATGCCTCCCCCGAGAAAGGGGTTAACATTCACATTAAAGGGTTATTTATGAAGATGAAAAATGACATGGAGAACATGAAACCCATATCTCTAGTAGAATATTAAATTAAATTATTTAATTATTGACCATCCCAATTGATATTATCTTAATTTATGGGATTAACGGTACTATTTTTCACAATACTCTTGGATAAAATTCAATAATTTTGAAGAACATTTGGATATAATATTGATAATGGTTTAATATTATCATTATACCTTCCTTAGGGATAGTTATGTTAAGGGATATAGGGAACATGATAAAAAAACTTCTATAATGTAATCTTGTCTTGAGGATTAGAACATATTGGGAGTGAACAACTAACACCCCATCCCTTATCCAAAACAAATCATCAACTCCAATTCTATTATAAATGAAAATTAATGAAAATTATTTTTTATATTTTACTATATGTCCCAAGACACCCCCTTATACGATGAGTGTACCACCAAAGACTACACCAAACTCTTTCATTTGTGACTCCACTATAATTTATTAATAGATCCAAAGCCTATAATTATTTCTTTGATAATTATAACCTCCAAATTCATATGAGGGTCCCATGGACAATTTATATACTTTTCCAATGTTATTCATGGAAATGACACTTGTTTTGAATCATCAACATGATCCAACAATCATCACTAAGTAGCCATGATTCCCAAAGAGACTAATAACATTTCTCTAGTGACTATTTTCTGTGAATATGATCACCCCATCATAACATAAATCAAAATACATATAGAATATATTATTTACATGTAAAAACGTATACTCTTGAGTGAGAAAACATAGAAAAACCCATATGGGGTACCTATACACAGTGTTCACTAACATGAACATTGTTAATACACCTAAATCATCCATATAGAAATATATCAATAACATATCATAATGTATCCTCAATAACATGAGTTGATTCATGTTATACACATTGTTTATGCATCAGTTCTCACTTGAATTGTATGTCTGAGACCCCAATTTGTTTATCCTTTTCCTACACAACATATACTCTTAACTATATGATGTGTGGAACAAACTAAATGCATCTATCACATACCGAACTAAATAAAAGACATATAAGAAAACATGGAAGGTATATAATACATGTTTCATGCCTCACATATTGTGTTTTGATATGTATTGGGAAAAAAACATAGTCATGAACCTAAAAATCCGACATAATATGTGAAACATAACCTGTTTTCAAGGACCATTTTTCTCGAAAAATTAAATGTTCATTCCTATCATATATTATTATATGTGAAAAAATCCATTCACATGGATCCTATATTTTATATCTTACATGCAACATCGACATGGTATATATAAAATGCAGTACTAAAATGTAATACATTACATGCAACACTAAGTTTCTATAAAACACATTTTTTGTTATAATTATTTAAATGAGATAATTATAAACTAATCATTAAAAATAAAAATATGAATAGTAAAAATTAATTTCTAATATTTTTTATGTTTTCATAATAAAAATATAACATATTTAAAATGAAAGATATAATTTTTGTTCAATTCCTTATATATATGTATATATGAATACTATTTTCTCAAATATACTACTTTTCATGTACTTTTGTGATAAAAAAATTACAATTATTTTTAAATTAATTTCGAAATTTAATTTATCAAACTATTTTTTAAATTATAATGTTGAATTTATCTTAGAGTGAATTTTTGTGGATTTCCTAGAGATTCATAATTTTTGGATTAATAGAGAAAAATATTCAATTCTAATTCAAAACATATTTTTCATCTAATTTATTTATAAGGATAATCTATATTTTAAATAGATTTAAAAGATTTATTGTATCTTATATTTATAAATTAATCCAATTTAGGTTATTTTAATCAATTTAACTTTGTAAATATGTAATAAATTGGGAACCATTTGGTTGTTTTTATATTAAGAAACTACATTGTCATCCCATCAACCGTATTAAATTTAAATTAATTTCAACAACTATTATGTTTGGAATTATGAAAAATTTATTACCTTATATTAATAATAATAATATTTTATATTTTATATTTTATAATAAGTTAAAAATAGTTTTTTATCATAAATAATAGAAAATATAGTTAAAATTAATTACATTGAATAAGTTATAATTAAGCTTTAAATGGGAATAAACCTTAATCTGAAGGGGACAAATGACTCATCCACATGTCCAACACCCTTTTAATGCCCATATTTTGTCCATAAAACTTCTAATCTATATTTAATTTTTATCAATAAGACCTTATTAATAATAAATGTGGGAAGACCTACCTTTTTTTCAAAAATGACAAGTGAAACTTTTCCCTTCCTTTTAAAAGGCCATCTCCTCTTCTGCATCTACACACCTGTCAAACGACTTATATTCTCCCATTTTCATCCCAATCCATTTCAGTGAAACCCAGCCATCCTCCTTGAAGCCTCTCATTGGTCCTAAATCCTTCCAGGTAGCTCCTTTGGATCAAACCAAATGGATTAACCCGATTAAGAGGTAACACCCTCCCTCAATATCCTTTATTTGATTTTTTTCACTAACCACTACACTCCTGTTATTCCATAATTATAAAAAGATACTAAAATCAAAAATATTCTATGATTTTATTATGATAAGGGTATGAACCCAGATCTTCGTTTCAGGTACGCTTTTCCATTTTCTGGAGTTTAAAAAAAAATGGAGTTTCTAGAAAATTTCGAAGTACACGCCGTGTACTTTCTGAGTACACGCCGTGTACTCTTCTCCGACTCAAAGTTGTGTGATGGTCGTGCCAAGGCCACACACACGGTGTGTAGGGGTGATGTGGAGGACATTTTTGGTGGAGTATGGAAAAACCTAGTACACGTCGTGCACTCTAAAATTACCTACCCTGTACTTTTATTGTTTTCACTAAATGCATCGGGGTCACGCCTGACGGACAGAACACACCCCTTCTCCAGGTTCTTCATCTGAGAGTGACCCATACGGCCAGATCCTCCCCAAGCACCCGGTTCTCTGTCGGTTCTCTGATTCGAGCATGGCTGATTGCGTTGGAAGTGTAACAGTGAGTTATTCCTTCTTCTTGAGCCTTGTTTTCCAATTCTTCATCATTCTCATGTTATCTAAGGTTGAAAATTTTGTGCGTTTTCTCAGATCTATGACGTTATAGGGGGAATTAGCCGTCGTCGTTCAATTATATCAATCTCCTAGGGTTGAGGTAGTTGGTTTGTGCCTTATTGTTCAATGTCTCTGAGTTTATGTGTGAATTTCCCCTGATACCTGTGAACGGGGTATTGCGTGTTACCCCTTTTTGCCTTAGTTGTTTTCTTTCTTTGCTTTTATACTTGTGTAGAGGTAATTTGACCATGTTAGAGGATATTTATTTTGTGCTTGGATGCTGTTTCCCTTGATTTGTTCTTTTTATGACTGTTGGGTCTCGTTTGCCTTTGGCTGCTACACCTAGTTTCATGCCTTGCGGTTATAGGTTAGAGTGAAACTCGTGACATGCTTGTTGCCTTATATACTATTTAGCTAAGTAGATCTATAGGTGTACTTTGGTTATCCAAGTAGCTCTATAGGTGTACATTGGACTTATAGAATTATTATGCACTAACAGGCACGTGGCCGAGAGAACCTGGTGCTATAGACTATAAGGGATAGACCGAGTGATCTTCCCAGAGAGTCTTAGATATTATAGACTATAGAGGGGATGGACCGAGTGAGCTCCCATAGAGTCTTGCATTTATAGACTACAATGTGGTTAGACCGGATGATCTTCCTCATGAGAGTCTTGGATTTAAAGACTACAGGAGGGTAGACCGAGTGAGATCCCTCAGAGAGTCTTACCTTGTTTGAATTTCTTTAAGAACCTTCATAGTCTAGAGGATGAATTGACCGAGTCAGCTTCCTCAGAGAGTCAATGGTATACCTGAGGCTATAGGAGGAATTGACCGAGATATCTTCCTCTCAGAGTATCTAGGCCTTGGGGCTAATAGGGTTAGACCACGTGATCTTCCTCAAGAGAGTCCCTGAATACCCTAGATTATAGGGGGAATTGACCGAGTGTGCTTCCCTAGAGAGTCGCAAAAATCTGTATGACCATGCCAGAGGGGTAAGGCTGAGTGCACTACCCTGAGGGTTGTGGTACTTCTTGGCTAGGACTAGAGGGGATGGCTGTGAGTACTTCCCAGAGGGTTTCCGGTTTATTAGCTATTTGTTTCAATACTGTTGATTGGTTGTGCATTGATTGCTGCTATGTAACATCCTATTTTACCACTAACTATTTTCTGCCTACTGCTTGCTGTTGTTGTTTACTACTTATTGTTCTTTTACCTGCCATATACTCACCGACTGTTAGGCACAGATCCTCGGGTGGTTGCCTACAAGGATTTTATCTCACACCCTGTTTGGGCCATGCTTTTGGGCCCAAGCAGACTATGTTGTTGCATGAATAGACAAAGGCAAGTTCCCTTAGACTTCTGAAACTTGATTGCTAGGATCAGGAGAGCATGGGACCATGCTTTGTCTTGTGATGCTGAGGAGCTGTTTACTTTTCTTTTTTACTGTTTTTGGTGTTGTAGTGTTTTCTAGCATTGTGACTTGTTTGGCTACATTCCTAGTTATGTATCATGTATCATTTCATATATACATATGTGCTCCCATTGTTGATTTAGTCTTCCACTATTATATGGTTGGTTATTACTGCTTCTGCTATTTCATGTTTATTTTTAATTCCCGGTGTACTCTGCCAATGAGGGCATAGTTTCCCCATGATCACACCCATGACCCTTGCTGCTAGTCAGCAGCCTCTGGCGTTTGGAGAAATGCTGTTGAGGCCATGTGATTAACTGGGTATGGGGCACCTCTGGGTGGCTTCTAGAACCAGGACATTACAAAGTTGTATCAGAGGAATTCTTTTCTCTTTCATTACTGTTTGTAGACTTAGCCACGTATAGGACAGATTCTGTACTTGGTAATAAGTTGTGCTCGGGAGTAGCTAACCCGTGTATAGGAAAAATCCATAATACCTCGTTTATTAAATTTTTATGGTTTTGAGATTATACGGTTGATATGATTTCACATAAAGTGATTCACATGCTTTGTACTGTTATTGTTTTGATATTACGGTTCTATTTCTATCGCAACCCGATGAGATGAGGGTGTTCCATCTCAGGAATCATATAGGCACTTCTAGAAATCATAATCCATGCATTCATTCCATGCCTTTTAGGGTGCATTAGTGATTGCATGATGTTGTGATAGACATTGTGTAGATAATGCATGCTATTGTGATAGATGCTTGATAGAATATTTACTTCTTGTTAGAGAATTATTTTTATTGTGCTTTGTTTAAATGAATGAAAAATTTTGATTCTTCATGTGTTATGGGCCCTCCGGAATCAGAAATTGGTGGATCATGATTCTTTTTTCTCTTTTACATGACTGTAGGGGATGCCATGCTTTGATTCGCTGGGAGTATTGGCCCTCACAGATCGGAATTTGGCACCTCTTTGCTTTTTTCCATGTTTCTGGGCTTCCGTGCAGTTTCTGAGCTACTGCCCAGAAAAACCCAGAATACACGGCGTGTACCATGTTAATGATCGTGTGTGCAGGAACATTGTGTTGTGAAAATAACGTTTGGAGCACGCCGTGTATGGTATGTTCATGCCCTGTAGTGTAGAACCTTGTACTCGGCTGTGTCTCTAACAACACGGGTTGGGGAATCTCAAGTAGAACATGGAATGTTGTAATGGAACACACCGTGTAGTTCTGTCCAGGTACCCGGCCATGTCACGAACAACATGGGTCGACGTGACCTTTTCATAGACATGCTGTGTTGCTTTTGGAACACGTCGTGTAGTCTTTCCCAGGAACCCATCCGTGTCACAATAAACCCGAGACACTATCACCTTATCCTATACACGTCATGTTTGTTTGTAACACTCCGTGTAACGTCCTTCCATGTCGACAGTCATGTAACTAACAACATGGGCCACTGTGTCCGTGTCTAGTACACACCGTGTCACTAGGGAATACGCCGTGTAGTCTGAGGCTAGTTTGAACCATGTAAGTTTGTTGTGTAAGGAGACATAGGCAGGGGAATAGTTTTCAAGTACACGCCAAGTGTTGGGTCAACAGGCTGTGTAGTTTGAGGTGTTACCCGACATGTCAGATAGGGGTACACGCCCATGTTAGTGGCTTAAGTAGACACGCCGTGTAGTTTTTATACAGGCCGTGTAGTCGTGTTTTCTAAAACATGATAGACTCTTCCCCCTGCTCCTGTTTTGTACTCTTGTGTTTTATGTCCTTGTTTCTGATCTATGGTATACATTTGATCTTTCAGAGAGATTCCTCTGAGACATCCTCTGGTAGTACGTCTATCGTCAGGCAGTGATCAGACGCCAGATATGGCTGATCAGGGACTTCCTACTGATCCTCCAGTCGAGCCAACCATGGCACCGACTATCATACCCATTGCAAGCGCTGAGGCGCATTTTAGGGAGGACTTTCTGAGGATGATGCAAAACATCCTGGGAGCGCCGCCTCCTGCCCCGTCGATGGATGAGTTGATGCGGGTTTTCTAGCAGCAGTATCCTCCAACTTTTTCAGGGGATGGAGGACCTCAAGCTACATAGTCATGGATAGAGGCCACACTGACCATCGTTGAGCACGTAGATATCCCTCTAGAGAAAAGGGTAATGCTGGCTACTTATATTATAAGTCCCCAGACTTAAACCTTACTTAATCTTGAGTTATCACAACATTACACGTTGAGGATCTTTTCAGGTTTAGAGTTTTAGAGAATTAGAACATAACTATTACATCTCAAAAGATTAAAAATTAGTCACTTCTACTAAGTTTCCATAATAATAAAAAAAACTCTTAAAAAGAAACGTGTCTAGTTCCATGTTTTATATAGCATGACATTCCCTTGATCCCATCCTTGACCTTATTCCATATTAAGTCCTATGAAAAAAAATTCAAAAAAACTTGGGGTGAGCATAAAAAGCTCAGTAAGGGATACAAAAAGAATGAAAACTGTTAGTTTTTCAAACATCAAGTAAACCATGTATACTATATCAAAGTAATACCTTCACCTTCATGAAGTAGTAAAAAAAATATTCACTGAATAAAGTATCATTACTTACCTTTTTGTAACCAAAGGATTACCATAAAACCCATATAAAGAACACATAGAATATATAAAGGTAACTTGGGACATAAACATACTTAAGTGGAATAACCATACGGTTTACTTCCACACATATCACTTAATGGAATAGCCATACGGCCAATTTCCATACATACTTAATGGAATATCCATACGGCCGACTTCCATACATACTTAATGGAATAGCCATACGGCCGACTTCCATACCCAATGCATTGGAGGTTATAACGTAACCACCCGTCCTGGTATTCACGGCACCACCCTTCATATGGTTTATAACGTAACCACCCGTTAAAATGTCCAAATACCAATATAAAATCATAAAACATAAAACCAATATAAAGGAATGATAACATTTCCACATTTCAATCACAATATATCATAAATATATTGACATAATAGAATCCTTTTTCAAAACCATTTTCAATACCGAAATACATAAAAGAGTATATGGTATTTATTTTATTCTAAAAACATTACGGCTTGTTGAGAAAGCCAAAGATCAAATAATACTCGCGGCGGCGGAAAAAGGTCGTTGTCACCGCATACGTTAAAAAAACATTCCTTTTTGTTGTTTAGTAAAACGCTTCGTAGAAAAAGATTCCTTTTGTATAAAAGTAAAAGTCAAAAGAGTTTATACACCGTAGAAAAGAAAGTTGTGTATAAAACGAAATATGCCTCAATGAAAGGAGATTGAGACGAAGTCCCTTACCTTGGGTCCGACTTGACTCGATCGTTATTTAACGTCCTGAATAATAAACTTGAGTTAATTTATACTTGATTAAGAACCTTTTTAAAGTTCATTATTCTTTTTATATAACTTATTTCCATGTTATAAACATTATGTAACCATTTAAGTTAATAATGTTTGTTTTGTCAATATTTGGTTCTTAAGTCGAAAGTTGACTTCTTACAATTACATGTTGTTCATGTGGTCAAAAGTTCTTTATATCCAGAATGAAATTCCCGATTTGGATATAATATGTATCATATATATCCATCATATACATGTATTTATAATATTACATAATCATTTAGAGGTAAGAAATGAGATGCACCGTTCATGGAGACGGTAAGTCGTACGTACGCATGAACACTACTTTCATTTCTTGGTCATATTAGTGGAATTAAAACTAAATGAGAGGTATGTATATTTTAATTCCAGAATTATATTCATCATTTAGATATATCATTAATTATATATATACATTATATACATGAAATTTTAACAGTACATTACATTTGGGGATAAGAAATGAAATGCACCGTTCATGGAGACGGTAAGCCATACGTACGCATGAACGCTACTTTCATTTCTATCTCATACTTTAATGGAAAGAAATAATAATTATATAGAGATATATTATAATTACAGTATAACATCATATATAATAACTTTAAATCCATCCTTTACACGTCCCACATATGTCTTTAACGGATCACATCACTTTTAGGGGGCGGTAGTCCGCACTTCCTTAAATGAAGATATCGTGTTTACCCATAATGGAAACCATAAAGGTATGCCAAAAATGAAAAATACAGAAGCTAAAAGAAAACATAAACATATTATATATCATATATAAAAATAGTGACATCATAATGGCCACCCTTGAAGGTGTTAAATGTGTATTGAACAATCATCGTTTCGGGTGGCAGAATTTCGCCATCCACGGAAACCGTATGTTATTTAACCATTTGATGTAGTTGTGTGAGAGTGTAGCTCAAATAAATATTATAACAACATCCTAGTATATTTAAGATACTGGTGTTGTTACAAAAGAAGTAAATAAAAAGAGTTTAGAGGGTTGGAGAAGCAAAATAAAACAAATGAACAAGAGAGAATGAATTACCTTTAAAAGTGTAACTCCCTTTTGATTTGAGCCTAAAGGCTTCCTTTGAAAGGATTATGCCCAAAGGGAATCCTCTAGGATGAGGATAGGGATGTGGAGAGAGTAATTGGGCAGGGGTTGGCCGAGCCAAAGGCTTGATAAGTGTGTGAAATGAGGTAGAGGTGGGGGCCTTTTATAAGAGGAGAGGAGGGGCACTTTTGGAAAGTAAAGAAATATTACTTTATTTGAAAATGTGTTTCGGTTTTAAAAGGTCCCACATTGATATAATTTGTGGATAAGGTGATAAGGGTTCGAAATCCACTCATCCAATTGGTTTTGGACATGTGTAGGTTTTAGATATTTCATTATCTTTCTATTTTATTTAAATCGTCAAATAATGATGTCATCACTGCATCATTATTATGTCATATATAATTTAATTTATTTAATGTCTAAAAATTATAAAAAAAATACTATGATGTATGAAATCTTTTTAGATTTCCAATGACTATTTATAATCAAAATTTGTACTTGTATAACCCCACTCAAAAATTATTTTAGTAAAACAATTTATGTTAGTGTCTTTTTCACATTAACATTAAATAAAAATATATTAATGTCATTTTCCAACTAAAGTGGCTCCATGGGGTCCCCAAGTTGGCCCATGGCTTGTCTTGGTCGGACATGACTCACCCAATAGGTGTAAGACAAGTTTCATGGTGTTTTCACATTCTTATAATACCATTTTTACCTTAAACTACACTAATTACCTCTAATCGCGATTAATGAAAAAAGTTACTATTCACCAAAAAAATTATTTTAATCTCATTGAACCACATTTTACTTCTTAATGACAACCATGTATGTCGGATTTTCAAAATTCAATACACATTAGTGGTAAAATTTCATTTAACTGAAAAATCAGTTTGCTTGATTACCACTTAGTGGTTTCACTATTCATCAAAAATTGAAGTTTTTCAGAAAATTACCAAAAATTCACCCTAAGCTATATTTGATATTCCGAATCCAAAAATGAAGTCCATTTTACAAAATTAAAAACATATAAGTCAAATTAATTGATTTAATAATTAATTCCCGCTGTCATGACAAATAGCGTGTTTTTGTGAAACAATAAGTATCAAAAGATTGACACCAGTTTAAGTCCAATTTCAAAGTGAAATTGATTCCAATGACCACCATTGGATTAACTGGTAAAAATATTTTCTAATTTCACTTTAAAACCAATTAAAATAACAATCTAATCATATAAATAATTTAGATTAAAAAGAGGTTTTGAATTAAAATACAACATTTTACACTATTCATTAAAAAATGAACTTTATCAGAAAGGTACCAAAAATTTACACAAAGTAAATTTTGATGTCCCGATTCTAAAGAAGAGTTATATTTGGTCCAAAATAAAGTATAAGAGTGATCAAAACTATATTTAACGACGGTTCTCCGTCAAAAGGTGATAAGTGGACCTTTCGTGAAAATTAGGGTATAAATGCCTAAAATTGAACTCTTTCCGTATTTTAAGCCTTTATCTTTTATTGGGTAAATGTAAAAACATTTAAAAACATATCTAATCATATTTTAGTTATTTCTATCCATTCCCGCCATTACAACGGCTACTTGTTAACTAACATTTAAAATAATATTATTTTATTACTAGTGTGCCACGTAAGTTTCAAAGAAACTCATCGTTGCGTATCGGGTACGCTATCGAACATAGCAACCCCTTTAAAATAAAATTAATATTTAATTCGTAAATATTAATAAATATGAAAATTCTTTATTCTTTATTTACTTGGGATGTTACATCCTTCCCCCCTTTTGGGAATTGTGTCCTCGCAATTTTATTCACTTATCAAAATAAGTGGGGGTATTTATCCCTCATAGCATTTTCCGATTCCCACGTTGCCTCTTCAATCACATGGTTTTATCACAAAACCTTTACCTGATGAATCACCTTATTCCGTAACACTTGCTCCCTGTGGTCAAGAATCTGGACCGGTTGTTCCTCATAATATAGGTTCTCTTCCAGCTAAACTACCACTGGACTCAAAACATCAGATGGATCTGGCATATACTTTCTCAACATCGAAACGTGAAAAACATTTTGTACCTGAGATAAACTCGGAGGTAAAGCCACTCGGTATGCAACTGATCTAACTCTTTCCAGAATTTCATATGGTCCAATAAACCTTGGACTTAGCTTTCCTTTCTTACCAAATCTCATCGCACTTTTCCAATGAGAAACCTTGAGAAAAACATGATCACCTACCTCGAAAGATAGATCCTTCCTCCGGTTATCCGCATAACTCTTCTGCCTGCTCTGAGCTGTTCTCATGTGCTTCTGAATCAACTGAGCTTTTTCTGCCATCTCTTCTACCAATTCTGGTCCCATCAGCTTCCTTTCACCCACTTCATTCCAAAATGCTGGAGTTTGACACCGCATCCCATATAATGCCTAAAATGGCGCCATCTGTATACTGGAATGAAAACTGTTATTATAAGAAAACTCAACCAAAGAAAGATGTTGGTCCCAACATCCCTGATAATCCATAGAACAAGCTCGTAGCATATCCTCCAATTTCTGGATTGTTCATTATGACTGCCCATCTGATTGAGGATGAAAAGCTGTACTAAAATTTAATTCAGTACCCAACGACTTCTAAAGGCCTTTCCAAAAGTTAGAAGTAAACCTGGGATCACGATCTGATACCATGGAGAGAGGAACTCCATGTAACCTGACTATCTCTTTAAGATAAAACGGGAAAGTTGATCTAGAGAGAAATTATCTCGTATAGAAAGGAAATGAGCAGATTTGGTCAAGCGATCAACAATAACCCAGATTGCATTATTACCTCGAGATGTCCTCGGTAATCCCACAACAAAGTCCATGGATATGTTTTCCCATTTCCACTCTGGCACTGGTAAAGGCTGAATCATTCCTTTCGGTAACTGCCGCTCTGCTTTAACCTTTTGACATGTCAAACACTTCACAGTAAAATCAACAATGTCTCTTTTCATTCCATCCCACCAGTAATACTCCCGCAGATCTCTGTACATCTTAGTACTGCCAGGATGAACTGAAAACAGGGAACTATGAGCCTCACATAACAACTCATTCTTCAACTGTGAATCACAAGGCACACATAACCTCTTCCCAAACCTCAAGACACAAACAAAAACTTATCCAAGAACTCATGGAAAATTTTATTTATAAGGTCCATGAATACAGCAGGTGCATTGGTTAACCCAAAAGGAATAACTACAAATTCATAATTTCCATATCTAGTACGGAACGCAGTCTTTGAAACGTCTGATTCTTTTACTTTCAACTGATGGTACCCTGACCTCAAGTCAATCTTTGAAAAATACTGAGCTCCCTGGAGCTGATACCACTTCATTCGAAGGCCCAACATCTGCTGAAGTTGTTGAAAAGGATTTCGCCACCCCTTTCTGCTTGTAGTCTGGCTGCATTCCCCCAGTTGAGTTCTTCATTGGACACTCGTTTGTGTAATGACCCATTTCATTACACTTAAAACATCTTACTGTTGGCTTTTCATTGCCTGCTTGATCATCTTCCTTACAGTTACGAGAAATATGACCAGACATACCACACCGAAAGCACTTACCAGACTTGGATAAAAATTCTCCAGGATGCATTTTACCACACTTCTCACAGGATGGATATTTGGTTTTCTTACCTCCTTGCTTCTTTGATGAATTCTTCCCCTTTTCCTGCCAACTAGACCTCTTATTCTGTTGTTTGTCATAGAACACCGGATCATTGGCAAACTCCATTTGTACCTTCTCATCACATCGAACAAGTTTTTCATAACTTTTGAACTCATGAGAAGCTAAAGCCCTTCGATTCTTTGGCTTTAACCATGAGTAAAAACGGTTTATTTTACTATCAAGATCTCGTATGAATTTTGGAGCATACCTTGCCAATCGAGTGAACTTTTCTTCATAAGTAGCCACAGAATCATCCTCCTACCTCAATTCTAGGAACTGTTTTCCATCCTAAGACGAACCACCTTAGGAAAATATTTCTCAAGAAACATACCTTTGAATTCGTCCCAGTGAAGATCCTCAATCTCATCACTATCCCTTATATTTTTCAGCATCGACCACCACTGATCAGCTTCACCTTCAAAACGGTAAACAACAAGACTAACCTTTTGATGTTCTGAACACCCCATGACATCAAAAATCTTCTCCAGTGCATTAATCCACCCTTCAGCTTGCACATGGTCAGATGATCCTCTGAATGATGAGGGATGTTGCCTCATGAAATGTTCCACCACTGACATGTTCCTCTGCGGTTGATCTGGCTGATCTCGTGCATGGACACCACCACCATTTATCGCTTGAGTCAACTGCACCATTACTGTAACAAACTGTTCAGTTCCAATTCCGACCATCTCAGGTTGTTGATTTGGAAGGTTATCTTCCTCCTGATGTCGTCCCAACATAGCTGCTTTGTTTCCTCTGCGGAAAACCATTCTGAACACAGAAATATCTTAGGCGAAGCAACATGGTAATCCGTAAATGTTATATCATTTCAGTCATATTATAATTTAACACTTTTCTAACTCCTAAAGTTGTCTAAACCGTCCTCTGATACCAACTATAAGGCCCCAGCCTTAAACCTTACTTAATCTTGAGTTATCACAAGATTACACGTTGAGGATCTTTTCAGGTTTAGAGTTTTAGACAATTAGAATATAACTATTACATCTCAAAAGATTACAATGTAGTCAATTCTACTAAGTTTCCATAATAATAAAAAAACTCTTAAAAAGAAACGTGTCTAGTTCCATGTTTTATATAGCATGACATTCCCTTGATCTCATCCTTGAACTTATTCCATATTAAGTCCTGTGAAAAAAATTTCAAAAAAACATGGGGTGAGCATAAAAAGCTAAGTAAGGGATACAAAAAGAATGAAAACTGTTAGTTTTTCAAACATCAAGTAAACCATGTATACTATATCAAAGTAATACCTTCACCTTCATGAAGTAGTAAAAAAAATCTTCACTGAATAAAGTATCATTACTTACCTTTTTGTAACCAAAGGATTACCATAAAACCCATATAAAGAACACATAGAATATATAAAGGTAACTTGGGACATAAACATACTTAAGTGGAATAACCATACGGTTGACTTCCACACATATCATTTAATGGAATAGCCAAACGGCCAATTTCCATACATACTTAATGGAATATCCATACGGCCGACTTCCATACATACTTAATGGAATAGCCATACGGCCGACTTCCATACCCAATGCATTGGAGGTTATAACGTAACCACCCGTCCTGGTATTCACGGCACCACCCGTCATATGGTTTATAATGTAACCACCCGTTAAAATGTCCAAGTACCAATATAAAATCATAAAACATTAAACCAATATAAAGGAATGATAACATTTCCACATTTCAATCACAATATATCATAAATATATTGACATAATAGAATCCTTTTTCAAAACTATTTTCAATACCAAAATACATAAAAGAGTATATGGTATTTATTTTATTCTAAAAACATTACGGCTTGTTGAGAAAGCTAAAGGTCAAATAATACTCGCGGCGGCGGGAAAAGGTCGTTGTCACCGCGTACGTTAAAAAAAACATTCCTTTTTGTCGTTTAGTAAAACGCTTCGTAGAAAATGATTCCTTTTGTATAAAAGTAAAATTCAAAGGAGTTTATACACCATATAAAAGAAAGTTGTGTATAAAACGAAATATGCCTCAATGAAAGGAGATTGAGACGAAGTCCCTTACCTTGGGTCCGACTTGACTCGATCGTTCTTTAACGTCCTGAATAATAAACTTGAGTTAATTTATACTTGATTAGGAACCTTTTTAAAGTTCATTATTCTTTTTATGTCACTATTTGCCATGTTATAAACATTATGTAACCATTTAAGTTAATAATGTTTGTTTTGTCAATATTTGGTTCTTAAGTCGAAAGTTGACTTCTTACAATTACATGTTGTTCATGTGGTCAAACGTTCTTTATATCCAGAATGAAATTCCTGATTTGGAAATAATATGTATCATATATATCCAGCATATACATGTATTTATAATATTACATAATCATTTAGAGGTAAGAAATGAGATGCACCGTTCATGGAGACGGTAAGTCGTACGTACGCATGAACGCTACTTTCATTTCTTGGTCATATTAGTGGAATTAAAACTAAATGAGAGGTATGTATATTTTAATTCCAGAATTATATTCATCATTTAGATATATCATTAATTATATATATACATTATATACATGAAATTTTAATAGTACATTACATTTGGGGATAAGAAATGAAATGCACCGTTCATGGAGACGGTAAGCCATACGTACGCATGAACGCTACTTTCATTTCTATCTCATACTTTAATGGAAAGAAATAATAATGATATAGAGGTATATTATAATTCCAGTATAACATCATATATAATAACTTTAAATCCTTCCTTTACACGTCCCACATATGGCATTAACGGATCACATCACTTTTAGGGGGCGGTAGTCCGCACTTCCTTAAATGAAGATATCGTGTTTACCCATAATGGAAACCAAGGTATGCCAAAAATGAAAAATACAGAAGCTTAAAGAAAACATAAACATATTATATATCATATATAAAAATAGTGACATCATAATGGCCACCCTTGAAGGTGTTAAATGAGTATTGAACAATCATCGTTTCGGGAGGCAGAATTTCGCCATCCACAGAAACCGTATGTTCTTTAACCATTTGATGTAGTTGTGTGAGAGTGTAGCTCAAATAAATATTATAAAAACATCCTAGTATATTTAAGATACTGTTTTTGTTACAAAAGAAGTATATAAAAAGAGTTTAGAGGGTTGGAGAAGCAAAATAAATCAAATGAACAAGAGAGAATGAATTACCTTTAAAAGTGTAACTCCCTTTTGATTTGTGCCTAAAGGCTTCCTTTGAAAGGATTCTGCCCAAATAGAATCCCCTAGGATGAGGATAGGGATGTGGAGAGAGTAATTGGGCAGGGGTTTGCTGAGCCAAAGGCTTGCGAAGTGTGTGAAATGAGGTAGAGGTGGGGGCCTTTTATAAGAGGAGAGGAGGGGCACTTTTGGAAAGTAAAGAAATATTACTTTATTTGAAAATGTGTTTCGGTTTTAAAAGGTCCCACATTGATATAATTCGTGGATAAGGTGATAAGTGTTCGAAATCCACTCATCTAATTGGTTTTTCACATGTGTAGGTTTTAGATTTTCCATTATCTTTCCATTTTATTTAAATCGTCAAATAATGATGTCATCGCTGCATCATTATTATGTCATATATAATTTAATTTATTTATGTCTAAAAATTATAAAACAAATACTATAATGTAGGAAATCTTTTTATATTTCCAATGACTATTTATAATCAAAATTTGGACTTGTATAACCCCACTCAAAAATTATTTTAGTAAAACAATTTATGTTAGTGTCTTTTTCACTTTAACATTAAATAAAAATATATTAATGTCCATTTCCAACTAAAGTGGCTCCATGGGGTCCCCAAGTTGGCCCATGGCTTGTCTTGGTCGGCCATGACTCACCCAATAGGTGTAGGACAAGTGTCATGGTGTTTTCACATTCTTATAATACCATTTTTACCTTAAACTACACTAATTACCTCTAATCGCGATTAATGAAAAAGTTACTATTCACCAAAAAAATTATTTTAATCTCATTGAACCACATTTTACTTCTTAATGACAACCATGTATGTCAGATTTTCAAAATTCAATACACATTAGTGGTAAACTTTCATTTAACTGAAAAATCAGTTTGCTTGATTACCACTTAGTGGTTTCACTATTCATCAAAAATTGAAGTTTTTCAGAAAATTACCAAAAATTCACCCTAAGCTATATTTGATATTCTGAATTCAAAAATGAAGTCCATTTTACAAAATTCAAAACATATAAGTCAAATTAATTAATTTAATAATTAATTCCCGCTGTCATGACAAATAGCGTGTTTTTGTGAAATAATAAGTATCAAAAGATTGACACCAGTTTAAGTCCAATTTCAAAGTGAAATTGATTCCAATGACCATCATTGGATTAACTGGTAAAAATATTTTCTAATTTAACTTTAAAAACATTTAAAATAATAATCTAATCATATAAATAATTTAGATTAAAAAGAGGTTTTGAATTAAAATACAACATTTTACACTATTCATTAAAAAAATGAACTTTATCAGAAAGGTACCAAAAATTTACACAAAGTAAATTTTGATGTCCCGATTCTAAACAAGAGTTATATTTGGTCAAAAATAAAGTATAATAGTGATAAAAACTATATTTAACGACGGTTCTCCGTCAAAAGGTGATAAGTGGACCTTTCGTGAAAATTAGGGTATAAATGCCTAAAATTGAACTCTTTCCGTATTTTAAGCCTTTATCTTTTATTGGGTAAATGTAAAAACATTTAAAAACATATCTAATCATATTTTAGTTATTTCTATCCATTCCCGCCAGTACAATGGCTACTTGTTAACTAACATTTAAAATAATATTATTTTATTACTAGTGTGCCACGTATGTTTCAAAGAAACTCATCGTTGCGTATCGGGTACGCTATCGAACATAGCAACCCCTTTAAAATAAAATTAATATTTAATTCGTAAATATTAATAAATATGAAAATTCTTTATTCTTTATTTACCTGGGATGTTACATATATGCTCCGGGACACCGCCAAGATGTGGTGGGAGGTGATCTCACCATCAGGGCGTCTACAGGATTTGTCATGGGATGATTTTCGATGCACCTGCTATGAATACTTCTATCCGGAGACCCTGAGGGCCGACCGAGCCTTGGAGTTTGTGAATCTTTAGTAGGTTACTCTCTCTATTATGGACTACTCTTCTCGTTTCACTGAGCTACAACATTACACACCGATCCCAGCAGGTGATGAGGTGTTCCTTGCTAGTAAGTTCGAGGATGATCTCATGCAGGAGATCCATTCCCCGGTGAATATCTTCTAGATGAATTTGTTATCCTCTATCGTCAACCAGGCGCTAATCACTGAGTGAAATCTGAGAGATTCTAGAGCAGTGAGCCATGGCGGTTCGATAACTAGAGATGGTGTTCCTTCTACGAGTAGTAGGAAGCATCACAGAGAGTCTTCTCGAGGAGATCGAGGTTCACGAGATGCATTTTCTGGCATCCAGGTTGTATGCTACCAGTGCGGTAGGAGTGGGAATACTAGGCCTAAGTTCCAGAGGAATCTAATGGAGTGCCAGTCTTGCGGAATGATGGGACATCTTCAGCATTTCTGTCAGATCTTCTCACCTTCAGCTGGTGGTAGGGGTTCCTCTATGACCCCACATTCTGGAGATGCTTCACAAGCTTCCCACCAGTCAGGGAACTGGAGTTATTTTGACTGTTCCGGCCGAGGTGGAGGTCGTGTCCATGGTGGTCAGTCACAAAGTCATCAGCGATATCATAGTGGATCAGCTCCGAGCGGTCAGCCAGGGGCGCAGGGCTGCGGTGTAGGCCATTCTTTCACTATGGAGCAGACCTATCAGAAGCAGGATCCCTGCCTGTCTACAGTTCGATATATGATCTTAGTAGCTTTATTTTTATCTTCATCCCTTTTCAATACTGGTTCTTCCCATAGATTTATCTCTTTTGCTATCATGGAGAGCCTTGGGGTCTGTATATTTTTGTCTGCCGACTTGTTGACTCTATACACACCTTTGGGGAAAAGGAAATCTAGCATAAATCAGTGCAGAGAGTGGCCTATTGAGGTTTTGGGGTGTCATTTGTTATGGGACCTCTATGTCCAAGAGATGATAGGCTATGACGTCATTCTCATGATGGACTGGTTAGTTTCTTTCCATGCAGTTGATGATTGCTATCATCGTAGGGTGACTTTTGTATCACCAGAGGGAGGATCATTCCTTCATAGAGGCGAGTGGGATGTCTAGGTGGGTAGAGCTGGACCAGAGCATCATGGGATAGGGGAAGTTACAGCCCAAATTACTGGTCTTTATCTGGATGACCAGTGGACTTCACAGTTAGACTTTCCTCTAATGGTGGATCATTTCAAGGATGTATTTTTAGAAGACTTTTTAGGTTTACCTGCAGAACATGAGGTAGATTTCTAGATTGAGCTCGTGCTAGGAGCAGCACCAGTGTCCGTTCCTCCTTATAGGATGGCTACACTTGAGTTGCAGGAGCTCAAAAAGCAGTTGGTGGAGTTGCAGGCAAAGGGTTTTATCTGACCCAGTACCTCTCCTTGGGGTTCTCCTGTCCTATTTTCAAAGGAAGAAGATGGTACCCTTTGGATTTGTGTGGATTATCAGAAGCTGAACTAGTTGACGGTCAAGAATAGATATCCCTTGTCGAGGATCGATGACCTCTTTGATCAGCTTCAAGGAGCCCAGGTGTTCTCGATGATTGATTTGAGGTCCGGTTATCATCAGTGGCGCGTTAGACCATTAGATATACCTCTGACAGTGTTCAGAAATAGGTATGGTCTTTTCGAGTATACAGTCATGCCATTCTGTCTCACGAACGCGCATGCAGTCTTCATGGAACTGATCAACCGAGTGTTCCATACATACTTGGACTCCTTTTTTGTGGTCTTTGTGGATGATATCTTGGTGTACTCTCACACTCAACACGACCATGCCACACATCTGAGCTTATTCAGTCTTATGTTTCTACTACCTAGGTTATTAAGAACAATTATCTGTATTATACAGCTATGAAATGTATTATATGGGAAGAAAACTATGGGTGATTTTGATGAACCTTTATGAAATAAATTCATAATATATTTATTATTTCTTGGTACAAAACCTATATGGTCCTTGAGCATGAATTATTGTGAGTTGTATTGAATATTCATATAAAATAATTTAATACTTATGTATGTTATGCTTGATTTACCTTAGTTGGTATCAAAGTTGGCTGTGGTTATTTTCCTAGATTATGATTATAAGAATTTTTTAAAATACATGAAAATAATCTTATGTATTGGATAAATTTATATGATATTCTAAATAAAAGTGTTTAGTTATAATAGAAAATAAATCCATGTATATATACTATAAATTTGATGTGACCATGGGAAAAATACACCTATGTGTAATAACTCTGAAAAGGTTGGATTTGGTATTAACTCTATTGCCACTGGTGCATGATGAGTCGGCCAAAGACTTCACACTTAGATAGGAAGTCCCAAAGGATATTTTAGGGTTAATTCACATTTTTAATTAACAATTATGATCAATGAGATGGTATAATATATGAAAAAAAAGAAAACCCATAGTAATATGATATAATCTTAATATATCACATTTTGGAAGAAGGTGTCAAAATTTAGAAAATATTTGAAATGATATTATAATAATTTGATTAATCACTCAAATTAAAGATTATTTATGGTAATACTAACAATTTTTGTTTCAATGAAGGATTGATGATAGAAAAATGATGTTTGGGTGTTGATATGTTTGTAAAATATTGATGTATATAATTTTATATAAGACAAATGAATAAATCTATAAAATAAAATTCTCAAGGAATGTAAATTCATATCCTCAATGTTTAGATGCTGAATTAGTAGTGAAATATACAACTTCTTTTATGATCAAATCAAAAGTCTAGGATTATTATCTAGTTTTCCTTTGATAGAATTGTTTTCAAAAAATTCTTTTTATTCTTTCCCTAGTTAAATTAGAATTTATATTATTCATGGATTGGATCTCTCTATATAGAGATCACATCAATTTAAAAAGTGGGGATGTAAATTTTCATATTCAGAATGATCCTAGGATTGAATATCAGTTTGAAGATGATTAATAGATTACAATTAAAAGGAATTCCATTTTATCTTCCCTCACATAAATTCGTAAGGGTAATATATCTCCAATGCAATAGGGTAACATAATATAAAAAATATTTCTATTGTACTTGAGTAATTATGTATTTTTGGAATCATAACCCAGTCTTTAACTTAATTTTTAATTTGGGTTTTTGAGTATAACATATTCCCAATGATATAATAATTTCAAAGAATTGATATATAATTGAATCAATTGAGTTATAAGAATTGAAGGATAAATTAATGGATAATATATATAAGGGATTCATCCACGCTAGTTCTTTGCATTTGGGTGCACTATTATGTTTATTTAAAAAAATATAGATAAATGTGACTAAGATTTTACTTTCATGAACATAAAATGATCTTTGGGAATAATAACTACCTTTTAACTCATATTAATGATTTTTTAGTCAACTACTATAGTACCAATACTTTTCAACTATTTATCATCATGAAACATGTAATAAATTTGAAAAAATGTGAATAAAGGCCAATGAAAACATTATATATGATATATAAATAGTATGAATTTATATTTCTGCCATTTATACATAATAATAGCTTTACCATATTCACAGTTTTACTGGTAGAGACATTAGGGATTTCCTTATTCAATTTTTAGTCATATTTACAAGATATAAATTATTATTTACTCCAAGTTCAAGGAAGTGCATGAAGATCATTTGAGAATTATGTTTACGAACAAGAGAAACGATAAACTATCTCCAAAATTTAGAAAGTGTCAAATTTTTTTAATATAATTTATAATTCATTAGACATGTGATAGTAATAAATGGTATATTAATAGATCCATAAAAAGGCACTTAAAATTTATCAATTCTAAAAACTATTACTAATTTTTATAGATTTCAGTAATTGGTTGGATATAATGAAAAAAATTTAGTACATATTAATTCTTATATAATAGTCTCATAATGATAACATGGATTGGAATGATGTACCTTTAAACTAGTTAACATAAATATAATTTCAATAATATGGAGATAAGTTTAGTCCGATCACCTATACTCTCGCTATCTTATATTGGAGATGTGTTTGAAATATATATTTATTCAAATAATATTTCACATGGATATGTTGTTAAATTTAATTACATAGTGGAATGTTGTGTATCTCTTCAATTAATTACTTGTGAGGTGAATTTTGTAACCCATGAATTGAATTTATCAGAAAATTGGTTTTATTTAAGGTTGTGGAGAAATTATTATTATGGAGAAATGTGTGATATATTTATTAACAATAAATATATGAAATATACATTCACCAATAAATAATTGAATATAAGTTGATAATTTGTTTGGAGGTGATTAATGATTTTCACAACTCAATTCATTACCTCCATGGGAAATTGAACAATGAGGTTAATGATTTCTGCCAAAAGGATTGTGTTATCTTATCTACGCTAATGAATGAAAAATATGAAATAATTATATATTTTAGAATGATAGACAATGTGTTATTCATGAAATCGGAGAAAAATTAGGTACCTCAAATGGGTGTTCAACCACCTATCCATGTGAATATTAAAGTGGAGATAAATGAAGATATGGTTATACAAAAGATTTTTTGAAATGTTCCTGATCTCAACCATGATTATGACTTAATTATGAGGTTAAAGAAAAGGAAATGGCTCCTTGTTATACAAGAATTGAGGATGGATTTATTGTATTAATATAACTGCTCATTATTTTCTATAGATCCTAGATGTCTGTAGATATATATTTTTCTTAAAGATTATTTCTAGTGGGATAACATTTAGATAGATATTTTAGTGTACTTATATCATTTCTTGTTATCATAAAATGTTTAGTCTAATTGTAATTCATCTAAGGGGATATTTCATCCATTAACCATATAAATATATAAATATGTAAACATCCCCATATATTTCATCACAACACTCTTCAATATATCTAATGAGAAGAATGTAATTTTCATTATTTTTTAAAATCTTATAATATAAATTTATTCCCTTTATATAAGAGAAGATTTATATATTTTTTAGAATTTCTAGATATACATTATTGAATTTTTATGGTTTTATAGAGTAAAGAATAATATTTTATATAATTGAGATGTGTTGTTTTCCTAAAATTTGTTATGAATTACTCAATAGGTTATGGATATGAAAATGTGTTTTAATAATGTATATTATATATAGAATTATGGTCAAATGAAAAAATCCATTCAAATCCAATATGGTAGGATAAGGTCCAGTGGTTGTTTGTAATAGCAGATCCCTGTTGTATGATTATTATATAACAATATCATTCACTCATGAATTTATAGGGATCCTTGTGGATAACATAACAGAAATAAGTACATAAATAAAACATGTTGGGATAAATATTCACAAAAAAAATTATATCAGGATCTTTTGATAGATAAAAAATGGAATATATGGTTAGATCCATTCAACAACACATCCTAGAAACTCATAATATATAGAAGTGTAATGTGGAAAATTCTCAATGTGATCTTCAATTCAATGTTCTTGAGAATGTATTTTAGTGAAATTATCCTTTAATGAATGTTATGAGACATTAAAAGTAATAAAATATTATCCCTATGTATATTTTCTCCTTAATGATTATTGATTGATTGGGGTTGGTATATTATCACTTAGTACATCCTCCAACCCTCTCTCAGTTTCATTATATATTCCATGTATCTATTTTGAGGAATTGCAAACATGACCATTCACATGTTCTAAAAAGAAACTTGGGATCCCAAAGATTTGATGAAGTAAAATTATCAAAAAAAAATCACATTTGAGGATGAAAATTCCATGAAAATATTAATTTGAAGGGGTTATATTGTAAACTTTTTATAACTTATATATATTACTTAGAAATAAATTTGAATTATTCGATACTTTTCATTAATCACAAACCTTATTCTCAATGAACCATGAAATATTTTCATCTTGAAAACATTCCCAAAAGATTTATGGGTATGAATAAAATTGATAACATTATGAAATATAAACATAATTTTTCCCACATAACACATGTGATTATTTATGTCTATGTAAATATCGTTAAATTGATTTAAATTCATTTAATAGTTAAAAGTCCTATTTTAGTGAATAAAATTATTTTTCTTAGTGTTATTAAATTTTTTATAAAAAATATATAAATATCTACATGAAAATAATATTAATGAATTTTATTATTAATTTATGAATGAAAATTACAAAATTAGTTATAAAATATTTATGAATAATGAAAAAGTCATTCAAAGGTAAAAAATATGTCTTTCTAGGAAACTTTAATTATGTTTGAAATATGTTTTTGTCATAATTAATTAAATTACTCACTTTTTAAGAATTATATCAATGAAATTTATATATTTTATATTTAATTAATTGATTTAACATTTATCTAATTGATTTACTTTTATTCTTGAATAGTCAATTTTTAAGAAAAATGGTTCTTATTTATTTTTTCGAGTTATTTTTTAATTCATTTCTTCCAATTATTAGAAAAAATGGATTACATATTTGAAATTAAAAAAAATATTTTATTGATTTAACATTAATGTTTTTTAATTAATAATAATAAACTTTAAATTTTATACCCATGTTAAGGTTAAAGTGGTTTACTAAGGGTAATACTAATAGATAAGTGTATACCTGCCACATAAACTTATTCAAAATTCATTACATGATAATTTTCTAACATTTTATTTTCTAATAATCTATATCATATAATTTTTTTTCCATATTCACAAGAAAAATACCTTATATTATTTAAAATTTTAATGTAATTCCATGTGTGTCCCTACCCTTACTTATAAATGGAAACCTATTATAAAAAATTATAAATAAGAATTGATCCCTCAAACTTGGAAAATACCATCCCTAAAACATTCCTAGATTCATTTCCATTATTATTGATATAATTTTATGAACATAACACCATCCTAGGAAGTATTATATTGTAATCCAAATGAGGAATATTAAATAAGATGTAATCATCATACCAAAATCTTTAAAAGTTTATTTCTTCTTATACTTCCTGTAAATATATTGTATCCATAATGAAATAATGAATCAAATATAATCAATATACATATTTTTCTGAATATCCATGGGTGAATAAATTCCCACTTATTTTCTATCAAATGTGAAATTAAAGTATTACATTTTCATATGAGTAGACTAGTTCCTCAATGTAGCGATATGATTCATATACCACCATGACCCCCCATTGATGGATATAATGATGTTTTTAATAAATAAATATTAATTTTATGAAAAAAAATTATTTGGGAATAAACAAAAATATAAATTTTTTTCTTTTAATTTCATTAGAAATAGAAAATGGGGTTTATATGCATGTCTATACTATTATATCAATTAAATATGTAATTTTTTTCTGTCTCATCCTATTATAGATCCTTATAAATGTTTCTATAATTTATTAATATGATATTTATATAATTTTTCAAATAGTATAATTTTATTTAACATGATCAATATGGAAGGACCCCACCTTCTAAATTGATACACATATGAAAAATAATGAAGTTACCACCAGAAGATATCTAGATAATAAAGTATGGTTACTAAATGATTATTCTTATGTTATATGTAATCCATTTTTGATATTATATGTATTAATATATTCTAGAAAAGTTACTAAAATTAAATTAAATTTATCATACATGATGAAAAATTATATATGATGAAAGTCATACATCATGTAGGGTTTTTCTTTTATAATCACCCATTTTACCGATAAAATTTATTATTAAATTATAAAGAATATATTTATATGGTCTATATATCAAAAATAATTTTTAATTTCACTATATTTTTTTATTATTGTATATTAAAACTTTTCCTTCAATTTTCCCGTGTCTAGGTACTGAAAACCCTAAATAATTATTTTATAGAAAACAATCATTTTTCTATTTTTTCAAGAATGTTTATCTTAAATTTTTACATTTTGTATAATTTTTTTTACTACTATCAAATTATTCATTAAATTCATATTTACTCATTTTTTGTATTTTATAATATGTTTTAATAATATTTTCATTTTCATTTTCCAAATGAAGAAATTTTTAATAACAAAGTGAATGGAATATTTGTTTTAACATATACTGAATAACCATATTTTCTCATCATCATGACTACTCCTATTTTTTAAGATTCCATTACATATATCCATGGTGTCTTAAATTTTCATTTTATCAATGATAATATACATTTATTTTACATATTTTTCACTAGAGTTGTGATCTAATGATACCATCATTATTAATTATTTAGATGGTTGTGATTAAGATAGTGAAGTAATTATAAATCCTTAGGGTACATGGGTGGTTATCCAAAGACTAAATTAGGATTCATGTTTAGTTAACCCATTCCAAAAGTTCGTATATGGGAGGTTAACCGAAGTCAATCATGTGATTAAATTTTTTTAATGGGTATCCTTGATATACTATTTCTATCATTATGATTATGACACAAATTTTAAGCCACTATAATTGATACATTCTAATTTGTATGAAATAATCTCATGGATCATGATCTTTTATGATTATATTATTGATATTATAAAATATCTTACAAATATATGTAAGGATTAAGAAATTTGAATTACTAGTTATTATTTTTAAATGTTAATATCTTATTCTTAGACACATAATCTCAAGTTATGCCTAATAATGATCATTGATTGATATCTCCCAAGATTACATATATTGATAATCTATTTTTAGCCTCATTATGATTCATATCCTATTTTTATGAAGAATGGTTTTGTTTCAGGTTTAAATTTGAAGTGTACTATGTGATAATAACAATGTTTGATCTACTAAAGATAGTTAATGAAATATGATGATTGTTTGTCAAATAATCAATGAAACATAAACATTTACACCCTAGAGCACCCATATTTTGGGAATGTTTTGACTATTTATGAAAAATGAACCTATATATATATTAATTTCAGTTTGAGTCTTATAAGATATTTTATTTTCTAATTTATAAGTATAAATAGATTTACATAGATTGGAAACTAAATACAAAGGAAATTAAGTATAATCTGTCATGGATTTTCACAAAGGATGGATTGAAGACCTTATATAATTAGTTATATATTTGGGTCAACATAACCCTTTTGTATTCAGAAATCCAGACTCATATTCATTATTTAAAATTGTTGACATCGCTATTAAAGATTTTACACAGGGAAAAGAAGAATTTTTTTTTACATTTTGGAGTATGGTTCAAATGTTTTAAAGAAGTTCTCCAAGATTATTTAATACCATTAGAATATTTTCAATAATAAAGTGGTGATTACTATATATCATCCTTTTAGGAATATTTCATAACCTATATCTTTTTCCAATAATAAAACAACCCATGTAACTTCCAATTTTTCTTCTACTCAAGTCCTATATCATCATACACATTTTTCAAAGAGTATAGAAACGGGTGAGACTTTTATTCATCATCCCATTGAAAATAAATAACCTTATAAATGAATATTCAATGAATCATTGAATCCTTAATCCATGGGAAACATCAATTTTATTTTAATTAAAGTACTTCATAGTTCATTTTTAACATATAACTTGTTACATACTTTTTGAATGACTATTTTCTCAGTTAATATATTGAATTGATTTTTTGTTTTTAACTATTACTTATATATGGTATTCCACTTTTATATATATACATATTCCAAAAATTCAATTAATTATAATGTTGATTATATCTAATATTTTTAGTGACTATTTGAAAATAAAAAAGTGGGATAATGATGCAGAGATTGATGGAATAGAGTTTAACAAAAAAGTACATTAAGATTTGTGTAAATATTATTTCAATTTTACAATCATCTTTCCAAAAAATTTAGTAATATAAAAAGTGACATTATTAATTATATCTAGAGATTCATTTTTTTAATAATTCAAAATAATTTTTATTCTTATACTAATGGTTTATATGTTTTATAAAATCCAACTAAATTTAATGGAAATATTTTAATTATTGGATCGTCAAAGGATATATAGGATAATTTAAATTTATAGAATATTGACCATAGAGAAAAAGTTTCAAATTACTCAATTGATCTCAGGAATTGTTAGTTGAGCATGTGAAATATTTCATATGACTATTTTTAAAAATAAATAATGAAATATTGGTGGAACAATGATTATAAGGTATCAGATGATGATTCCAAATGACTATTTCATAGAGGTACGTCGACTAAAATTTATGATCTCTAAAAAAGGAACAACTATGATAATAATTTACCAAAATAATAGAACAAACTATATAATGTTAGATTCAAAACCATGAATCAACCACGATTGTTGACCTTTCATGCTGATGTTTCCAATTGCAATATTATTCAACATTTAATAAATAAATATGTTAAATTATAGATTTATAGTGTGAGGTATTTTTATGGTTATATTTTAATGGATACATAGAGAAGAGTATTCAAATAATAAGATAAAGTCCCACTGGTTAAAAATAAGAGACACATGAGATCAAATTGATGGTCTTATTTAATTTTTTAAATATAAAACAATCCATTTTTATAATTAGATTGAGAAAAATGGGAGGAATCCTAATTGAATACGGAATATACTCTTTTAAAATTTATATGAACAAAAAATTAATTTTAACCTTAATGATTATATGAATATGATCAGATTAAAGCTACATCACACTTCTCATTAAACGTTTATCTCTATGCCTCTCTTTATTTCTCATTAAATTTGATTCATGTTTACACATTTCTACAAATCTATCTAACACTTATCCAACTAAGTGACATACATTTCATATACAATATATCCATATTAAGAATTAATTATTATTTCCCATTTAAAACTATGGAAGAGGATTGGTATATGATGGACTTATTGTGTATTGTTTTCATGTTGTAACTATATCAAGGTTCAACACAATTAAACATGATCAATGTTGTGGATCAGTTAATATGTAATAAAATTTCATTGTAGTCGTTTACTATAAATTATAGGGAGCCAGATTCAAACATAGAAATGTTCCTCCTTTTATAATTCTACTATTTGATTTATTCTTTTCATTAATAGATATGTATTTCCATTATTATTTTACATAATATATTTACAAAACAATGATCTTATAGATTGAATCTATCATAGATATATATATATATATTTTATGGTGTGATTAAAATAATGTAAAATTTCTGAATAATTTCATTTGTTTTATTTGGTTATATATAATTTCAATTTTTTTAAAGAATCAAAATATATATACCAAATATATTTTTACCATCACTTTTTTAAATTTAGGGGATTTTTAATAAATTGAAACAAATAAACATTTAATAGGGAAATTAATTCACCTTCTTCTGGATAATTTCATAGAGACGTTCATTTATATAATTAAAAAAAGAGAAGTTTCATTAAAAACTAAAACAACCAAAAAATTTTGTTTGAAAAGAATAATAAGGTCAAATATGTATATCATATTCAATACTATGCTTAAAACAAACAATGAAATATATTTAAAATATTATAATATTACAATTTTAATAAACCATGGGATTTTATGATATAAATAGGAATAATTTAATTATGAAATATATATAGTAAAAAAATTTAATAAAATTTTACAACTTAGTTTCTATAAAATAACATATTAGTTTTATATAAAATCATATAAGAATAAAAGAGTTATTTTCTAGAAAAAAATATATACATATTCAATATATTGTAATCATAGAAAATTAAGTTAGTCTATATAGAGATCTAATTTTAATTAAATATAGAGATTATGCATTTAATAAAATAAATTAATATACATATAATATTTGTTACTTGTTATAGAATGAGTATTAGATAATTTTATTTCTTAAAAAATTCTATGAATATGATTTCAATCGTAATTTATATGTTTCTATAATGAATAATTAATAAAAAAATATTATTACTATTTTATAAAAATAATATATTTTTCAAATTAATCATTTTAATGTAACATAATTATGATCATTTGTAAATTTTTATGAACATATTTCAATTTATGTGGATAGTAAAAAATACTTATTTAACCAAAAAATAATAATTTATTTATTTTTATTCAATTTAATTTGAATATTTCTTTGGATTAGATTTTGTTTATTTAATGTATGTTTAATTTTTTTTAATAATAATCAAATTCATTCAACATTAATCATTATTGGAATTAACTTTTATTTCAATTGATTTTTATGCATTACCCTGTATTTTTCCTCGAAAGAGTATTTTGATTCATTTTGGAGACAGGTGAAAATAAATTTTAAAACCTAATTGTAAATTAATCATAGATTAATAATTTCACATATGGAATATTAAGGTTTAATTTTATTAATTATTTCAACTTCATTATTGTACATAATGAATAATAATACTCATATAATGTTATCACCACAGTAAATGGAAAACCGGTTCATTAATTAAAATATATTTTTATATGGTGAAAAAATTATACTATTTATTTTTATTATATTATATTATTCTTACTATTATTACCTTATCTTTGAGGATATGTAAATTTGTTGCCACTTTAGATTGATTATTAACATAATATTATTTTATTTATTAAATAATTACAATAGTCACATTCTTTTTTTAAAATGACAAATATGTTTTCATAGAGATTAAAAAAGATTTTAATGTTTATAAAATATTTATTTTTAATATATAAAAGTTATTTTGGTTCTATTATGTTTTATTTTCATTTTTTAGTGATTGTATAACTACATTGAATACTTACGCAATTCCAATTCAATGCATGTTTAAGAATAGTAAAAGTCTAATAAAAAGTAATATGTTTTTGAGGAATTATTGTCTTGTAAACATCTAATGTATAATTATATTTTTTTGTATAATATACTTATATCCAAATTTCATTGTTATCTTGTTGAATTAGGTGTCAAAATATGTGAACAATTCAGAGAATGATGCTAAATGATATTAACTATATAACATTTATTTTTAAATTATTATAAATTCATAAAAAACATATATTTTTTTATTTTTTATGATATTTTATTTCCTATTATGAATTTGTTATTTTATAATTTTAATTTTATTAATTATTTTTATGATTCATAAATATTGATAAATTAATAAAATTCCACTAATAATTTTATATTGAGTGTGACAATCGTCAACCCTTTCAAACACAACTAAAGTTCAGTTTTATCTCAAAAATATACATGAAACCCTTTATAGAAATCCATCACCATTTCCTTTTGGTCTGACTCTAATAAAATTAATAATATTATAATTAATAACGTATAATCCCAAGATATTTTTTCTAATATGTGGTAAATTTATTAAAAGAATGGTTTTATGTTTATTTCTTCATAAAATCCCTTTAAATATTATTTAACCATGATGATATAATAACATTAGTAACCTAAATGAAAATAAATTGTATTATGATGATTGTACAACCTTTTTTATCACATTTTCCTTTCTATTGAAATTTAAAACTTCAACTATGCATGGGTAAAAACTATTGTATCCATGAAGTGATATATTTTTCTACCACCACTACCTCACAAAGATTGTTATAATAATGGATTTAATTAATATATAATATTTTTGTGAAATTAAAAATATTTTTAAATAAATATTTTTACTTTTTTATTACCCTTTTATTCCACATTAAAATTACAGTGTCTCTCGTGAATTTCTATGGCCTAACACCACTATGAAGCGATGTGATTAATTTTACTTTCCAAACATTCATATCTGTTCATGAAGGTAGAAATAATAGATAAAATTTACATTGAAAATATTTTAATTATCATTTGAAATTTAAATATTATATAATTTATTTTTATTCAACCTATTACAAAAATGAAAATTCCATTCATGTGTACCTACATACTACAATCACTATGAAGATATTTGGTTAATTTTCTATGGACACTATACATGGATTGATATAATATTATACTTAATGAATATAAAATTATTATTTTTTGATATTCATTAGATGATGTAGCCATGAACCCTTTCACCTCTATCATGAAAACAATGTTAATTGAGTTTATAAACCAAACGACCCAAATGTGCATGACATTATAATAGTTGATTTAGTAACTAAATAAAAAATTGGAATAAATAAAAAATGGTATATAAAAATTAAATTTACTTGAGAAGGATTCTTTATAAATTTTAAAAATAATACAATTTTATTATTTTGGAAGTTAAAATATGTCTGTGTTGAGTCAAGAGATGATGTAAGGGAATACACAACTCAATTCACATTCATTAAGACTTATTCCTTTTCCAACACGTGATTTATTTGGTGTGGTGTAAGAAAATTCATATAGATTAATTTTAAATTTAATTTACATTAATATAGTTAATTAAAAATTTTATTTAATGTTATCTCTTTCAATATCCATTAGTATTAAATTCATCAAAATCCAAAAATTATTTTTCTTTAAAATATTTTATTAAAAACGTTTTTAAACTTTTTCTCTATATTTGTGTTCTTTTAAATGTATCAAGATTCTATTATCAATTGTTATGTTATTTCAAAAAAAAATCAACTAAATATTATTTAATTTTCAATGGTTCTAAATTATATCATTTCAATGTTTTCTTAAAAATTATTTTTGACATTTATATTAAAAATTAAAAAATAATTTTCTTTAACATACACAACATCAGAATATTTCTATGATATCATTTCCTTTATTTATTATAAATCTATAAATATTATATTCTATGTTTTTTAAAATTATATCAGTTTATCAATGTTATAATAAGCCCTTCATTTTAATTTTTTTCAAAAAATTGTATATTTCTTATAATTTTATGAATTCAATAAAATTATTTTTTATTATGGGAAAATTTAGAAGTATTATATAAATATAGGCTCTTATATTGTTTTTTCTGATGATATGGTTAATGAATTTTTTTCAACTCATCCTGATATAACTATGATAATGGGTGTGCATGATATAGGTCTCCAATGTATTGGGTAAAGTGATCAAGTTAATGGGAATTAAGTTAATCTAGAGGGATAGGTTGGAATTATCCATTAATGATATTAAATTGAAAGTTATATTTTACTGGTTCATGTAAGGATACATTCCCATGATGCCTACATTTATTTGATGCATTATAAGAGTTTTATAGAAAAGATTTTTATTTCCTAATGTAAGGTAAGTTAATGATCACTTCCAAGAGAAATGTTTAACATCTCGACCCAACTTCCACCTGATGGTGCCCCGAGATATATTTCCACATGACCTCAAGAATTCTTCCCCGTTTTCTAGCAGCTACCGACTAGAAGTTAGGGTATGGTAAGTTTTAATGGGGAAACTATACTGTCATTTATTAGAGTAAAATGTCACAAGAAACAAATAAACAAAATAAGAAGCATATATATAACAAAAACCATACTCGTGTTACTTGATAATCATATATGGAAATAGTACTCAGCTAAAATAGAAAACAATCTATACTAATACAAGTGTTAAGAGTCTAATAAGAAAATTAAAATAATGACACTATAGCTCCCCAAATAGGTTCTGAACCATGTTAGGTTCCCTCCACCAAGCTCCATCCCTAATCAGCGATATATCCTAGGTCCTTTCTCCTTATCCAGTCATGCAACTATATAATCTATTCCGCTAATGATCAGGCAGTTCAAATAGAGTTTGAGTACTATTTAGAAGGCCACCACCCACATTGTATAAAACAAGTAAAGTCAAAAGATAGTGTATTATGTTCTATAAAAAAATAATTACAATGCAATAATAAACTCTTTATCACAATTTCATTTATTATTATTTATCTACATTAACTCCAAGGTTCCAAATGATACATGTTCCTCAATACTAACATCACTTCGTCCTATATCCAAATGTGTTCCTGAGGAAATAAAATAGGTTACTATTTTCTTCTATCAAAATCTAGAATTAATCATGTTGGTATGATATCTACGTACTTAATTCGATTCATGTCATAGTTTGAATATTATCTTGTGAGGATATATTTCAGAGTGCCGTTATTTCCATTATTTAATTTCACATTTATATGCCATATTTACAAAGTTTCCCATATCACAAACCTAAGTAAGATTGCCATGTTACCATACAAACTTCTGAATAGAGTGTCCATGTTCCTATTCTCTTTACTCATAATCATATTGGCCATGTTTCCATGTATGGTTCTCAATTTAGAATAAACACAGTCCCATTATCTTTACTCTTAATTATGATGACCATGTTTCAATTTTTACTTATCAATTTATAGTTAAAATGTTCCCATTAGTTATCACATAATTAATTTACAAATAAATTATCCACTCCAATGGCATTAATAATTCATTAATTAGTTAAACACAACCATTCCATTAGATAAGTCAACAATTAAATGAGTGCTTCAAACCAATACTTAATTATTCAATTAATTATTCAATATCAGAAATCATCTACCATTATTAATTTTCCAGAATAAATCATCTCATTATAATCATAAGTATACGGAGTTAGTCCCATAATTAATTATCTAGATCAAATTTTCCAAGGTGTTGAATTAATCCATAATTAAGTAAGTCAACTTATTCATTTCCATATTTTATAACTAATCCCCCAATTAATTATCTATATTAAAAACCCTACATTTTATATTAAATTTAAAAAACTAAATTATGTAATAGGGTAAACCCTTAGTGTCATCATAAATTTTCATATAAATCACCTATTTGAATAATGCATCGATAAAATAGTTGTCCATTCTAATTAACCCAATTCACATAAATAAATTTCAAATGGATTCTAGAAATTATACAATCATTCATATACACATAAAAATCCATGTTTATGGGAATTATATATAGACAACCTACCATAGTTCATTGATAGATGTTTTCTTAATAGGAATCCCTTTAATCTATGAAGCAGAACGATGTTTATATGAGTTCTAGTTCTAAATCCCAAAATAGAAATGAAGATCGAAGTAATAAATATTTCATGGATATAGATCAATATCCACATTTCTGTATCTATATCTCACCTCATAGGTTTAGATCCACGGAAATATCGTATATATTTCATGAAAATATAAAGGAATGATATAGGAACTAATGGGACAAGGAAAGAGCTGAAATCCACTTGTTGGGATAATAGTGGATCTTCAATTCTTGATTTAGATCTCAATGAAAGTTATTAATAAGGCCTTGAAATCTCTATATATCAATGGAAAAAAATTTATTTACCCTTATGAATGTGAAATACTTTGTTACGACCTCATAAAAGGTAAAACAGGTCATTACAACTTGAAAATAAGCGAGATCCACAATTTTATAATCTCACTATCACCCCTCACATGGTTCAGTCGCATAGTGAGAAAACCCATGTGATAACCATATGTTATCCAATACTTCAAGGGGAAAATCACATGTATACCTCGCACATCCTCACAACCATGCTTTAACCGTGTTGCAACTACTACATCAGAAACCATAGATTATACAGTTTCTCCTATGCAACAACATCATTTGTACAAATTGTATTCCAACCGTCCATAGCCTCCCTTTCTCAGAATGTTTTTTAGTGTTCACCAAAACACAACCCACGATATAAATCCCATCAAATTTACTTATTTATGAACAAAAATTACATGTAATTGCACCCGAATTATCTTCAATTAAATCCATGATCTTACATTCTCACCACCTTAAAACAACTTGCCCTCAAGTTGTACCTCCATGCCTTTATATGATTCTGAGATAAATAGATCAGGCCATTAAGCCCTCATATCTGGTTCCCATTCCCATTAATCCTCTTTCAAACTTCTATATTTCCATAACACATGAAGTTTAAACACGATTTTTCCCTATAACACTTTCTCACTATGATCAAACACACATATCAGATGCTCCTCAAGGGACACATCTAACTCAAGGACATTCTCCTCCACATCGATCACGTGATAAGGGTCGGGGTGATACCACTAATGTTTTGATACATCTAAAACATCATGCATAGTATTTAATCTCTGTTGAAGTGATAATTGGTAAACCAGTGACCCGATTCCATCCACTATCTCAAATAACCTAACAAACATGGGCACTAACAATCCCTACCTCTTAATCCTATAGTGACCCAACATAAAAGACACCAGAAAGAACACATGATCACCATATGAAAAATCTAGGGTTCATATCTATCTATCATCAAATGGCTTTTTTCTACACTGAACTGTATCCATAAGTTTGCGAATCAACTACACCCGATCTGATGCCTCCTGCATGAGACTCGGTCCCAACAACTCTAACCCACCAGCCTCTATCCAACATAACAGTGATCTTCATGGCCTACCATAATTATCTTCTTATGGTTCCATCTATATAGTTTCTTGATAACATTTTTTAAAGGATAACTCCACAAAATCCATTTGATTTTCCATGACCCATCGATGTCAACCACACAAGCCCATAGCATATCCTCAAGAAACCATATAGTATGTTCTGAAAGTCTATTTTTCTATGGGTGGAAATCCATATAATATAATTCTTATGTCCCAAGTTCTTTATGAATGCACTTCGAGGAGCCTGAGGTAAATAGTGAATCATGATTAGAAACTATAGTATGTGGAACTCAACGTAGATAGACTATCTCTTAAATGTACTGTACTCCCAATTGTTTTAATATAATGGTTTACATTATAAGAAAAATCACTTCTAACTTTGTTAGTTTATCCACAATGACCCAGATATAATCATTATTCCTATGAATATTTGTAACTCCCACAAAAAATTCCATGGTTAAATCATCCCACATCCATTCTAGAATATGCAACTGTTGTAGAAAACGACCAGGTTGTTGATGCTCCAGCTTCACCTGATGACAGGTGAAGCATCTTATCACAAACATTGCTATCTCAATTTTATTTCTAATCTAGATGAACTATCATCTTATGTCATGGTACATTTTAGTTACACTTTAATTCACATCCCTGTTAGAGGCATGAAATTCTTGCTTCATCTCCTCTCACATGCTCATAGGTACAATAAGTGGATTCTTCACATAGATGATCTAATCTTCATCTATTAGCCAATAATAATATGTCTCCCCTCCATTAAAACATTTAATCAAGTATAATAACATTTTCTCCTCATATTATATCCCCATGATCTATCTCAATAGTGTATAATCATCTACAACTGAAACCAGAGTCATTTTATCCTAACTCTCCAGAACCACCATATGAATTTCATCCAACAATGTAACCATATTCTACTCTTCACTGGACTCAGAAACCATCTGAGGCTATGTTTATCTTCTCACGACATCATCCACATTATTCCCCATTTGAGGCATATATTCTAGTTCAATAAATAAATACTACATATAATCAACACAACTCAGCTTCCTATGTTTCAAATCACACTAGTGAAATATATACTTCAAACCCTTGTAATCTGTATAGACTGTAAACAATTCTCAAAAAAGATATTGTCACCAATATTTAAGATTATAATCTACTTCTACTAACTCGAGCATATGCATAGGGTAATTACATTTTTGATGCCTCAACTTTTGGGACAGATATGCCACAAATCAATCTCCAAACATCATCACAAATCCATGTTTTATCCCAAAGGAGTCACAGTAAACTGTATACTCTTCACTTAATTTAGGTAGGATCAAAATTGGTTCTGATGTTAGGTGGTTCATTAACTTTTAAATAGATCTCTCTCAATCCTCTAACAATTCAAAATTTAATCAATTTTTAGTCATTCCTGAATGCATCATTGACAAATAGGAAAAGTAATGGAGGAATCTCCATTAATACCATGAAAATCCATGGAATCATTGCATATCAAAAAAATATTCTTAGGCTTCTCCCATGAAACCACTGCTTGACCATTATATGGGTCCAACTACACACCTTTCTGTGAGAAGTTGTTCCCCATGAAGTGTACCTATTCAATCCAAAACCGACACATCTATATATTAGTGTATAAATTATTCTTTCTCTATGTACCTAGGTTGATGTAAAAATTGTGAGCATGATCACCATGAGTCTTGGAGTACACCAAGATGTCATCGACAAACACAACTGCAAACTAAAACAGATACAGATGAATGACATTTTTAAAAAAATACATAAACACTACTCGTGAATTTTTTAACCCAAACATAATTACGAAAAACTCATAATGATGATACCATCTTCTAAAAGTATTAAGCTATATATTAGAAGTTTATACTCTCAACTGATTATACCCTGATCTCAAGTATATCTCTGAGAATAGAAAACCCCCTCTCAATTTCTCAAAGAGATCAACAATATGCGAAATAGGACATCGATTCTTCATAGTCATTTTTTTTCAACATCTGATAATTGAAAAAAAACTAAACTCCTTTCTACCTTTTTGAAAAAAAAACAAAATAGGTGATCCCCAGGGTGGTGTACTTGGATGGATAAATACCTAACCTCTAACTCCGCCAACTAAGTCTCATAATCGTATAACTGAATTGCCTACATTATTTATGATGGAATAGATACTAGATCACCCCCTATAAAAGATCAATTGTGAAATCCACATCCCTCTTAGGTGATAGCCCTGAGAATTATTCTTTAAAGACATCCTAAAATAGGTCCACTACTAGTAAGAATAAATACTTCCTAAAAACCCTTTCATCAAACAATAGACTTGAAAGTTGGGCTGTGAGCTCCCACAATTGCCGAGTAATTTCCCCTATTCAGCCTTCCTTGATATCCCTCTCCCCACAAAGACTGTACTAGTCACCCTTACGAGACGTAAATGTAACTCTCCTATAGTAACAGTTATTATGGGATCAGTATTTGACTAGCCAATCCATACCTATAATTAGAACAAGGAATTTAAAATCAATAATATATCGATCCTATAAGAAATGATATTCCCTGAACTCTATTGAACAACCCTTGTATAGATGGATATCTATAGGCCATACTCCCAACAGTTTATCTATATTCATTACCTCAATCACAAACTCACCTGTTAGTATTAGACCACTAACATGTTTTGGAGATATATAGGAATGAGAGGAACTAGTGTCAAACACGGAACTAGATAACGTATAAGCTACTAGAATAGTACATCTCACTATTGAGGGTCCATCCTCGCTATCCAGAAATATAGGCTATAATACGTGTAACTATGATTCCCCTCTTTTATATGATGTTGTCTGACTCCCCTGACTAAAAACACTCTCTTAATGCAGACACTCCATCCCAGAAGGACCACATTAACTACCTCTACGTCATTTTCTAGTAAAAATCCAACAGCCAGCCTATTATGGTGTATAATATCCTCTTCTCATACTCTCACACTGCACTTATACTCTTTCAGTTCTAGTATTTCAATGTGACTTGTAGAATTTCTATTGATAACACATCTTGCTACAAAATCGACACTTTACTAGTGGTTAGTAATAGTTACGACGACAATGTGTCCTCCTGAAACACAGAAGACTTATCACCCGATTAAGGTCCTCTCCAATTGACCCTCATGTTTGCGTAAATTTCTTCCCACTACCTTGGCTAAGGTTGTCATAAAGGTGCTTCCTACTCTCAGAAGTCGCACCTCTTGATCATCCAATAATATCTACATATCCATCACTAGAATCCCCCCTTATATTCCCTTCAACTATAAGAGCTATATCTACCATGTCCATATACATTTTTAGAATGAATATATTCATGTGGGACTTAATCTCACACTTATGTCGACACGAAAAACATCCCCCCATTGTTGTCACATCTCCTGCTAAAATTAGAGAAATGTATTGACGATCTGTGTAGCATCCTGTATAATCCATCACTAACAAGCTCCATTGTATTAGATGCATGAACTCAGCTACATTCACTTTTCTAAGAATCACTAGAAAAAAGTGTTTTAAGAGCCTAAAAAAGAATTCAACCCACAACAAATAGTAAAACTATCCAGTTTGAAACTGAATGACTCACTAGTACATCACTAATCCACATAAAATATAAACATCAAACTTGACCCTCCCCTCATCCGGACTCTCCAAATGGTCAAATACAGTCTTTTTGGACTCATCCTAGAATTCATCTATCCCAGGTCCAACCTATCCATTAAATGTTGTCGGGTGATACTACATAAATTCCCTTATCATATCAAACCTACTTTTGAAAACATTCCCTCATTCTCTTCCAATGAATTCCACGAGCATAGTTATGTTGATCGAAAACTACTCACATTTATATAAAATGAGCATTATCATTTAATCATGTTCCCTAACATGAAAATCATTAATAGGCACACCCCTCGCTCACCCCCTCATTAAGAATCATGGAGGAATATTCTCTAAAATTACAAAAAAAACATCTTTGGTCTCATAGCACAACCTTATAAGATATACGTAAGAAGAAATTATCACAACTAGCTCTTTTCCCACACCCCATAACACATTCAAAACTTAGGCGCTATCACTACCCTTACCCAAGATACCTGAAGGTTTTGGTTAACAAGGGTAAAAACACTATCATAATCAATTTTTTCATTTATCACCCCCCAATTATTATTACCTTGAGTAAATTTTGAAGATATCTCAGTTCGTGTTAGGAATTGTTTTTTCATTTTAATCTCGTGAACAAGGGAAACAATTCATGTTTAACAACTTAACCATCAACTATTTTCCCAGGCATGGGTAAAATGATGAATATCACCATATCCTTATGTTCCTATAATGGTTCATGAAGACTCAACTCTCATTCTATTCTAGGCCACAAATCAATACTAAAAAATTATCAAAAACAATAATCACATCACACAACAAGTTTGTAACACAAGGTGAAATATCATTTACCGGTAAAAGAAAATGACAATAACGACAAACCCAGCCTGAGTACATGGGTTTTCACCCATACATGGATTTTCAATTCCCATGTATGAGCTCATTACCAATCCCCAAATCTTTATAGTCTCTTTTCTACCATTCCCAAAATAATAAGGGGAAAGAAGAAGAAATAAAAATGTACATTTAAACCAGTTCATAACATCACGACCTGTTTTCCACACGACGATGGCCTGATCTGGCTCACAACATGACCTCAGGTTCACCTCCCCATACACTATAGGATACCAACATTCAGTGAGGGTCTAGTAAGTAATTCATGGTCTAATAATCTATGGTTGAAAAACATGGATATTAAATTACTTTTTCAAAATACATAATACATTACACAAATATATTCTCAATAACTATGTTAGTTTAGTGTATTTCAAAACATGGAAATCATTCTTCTATATTTGGGAAATATTTTCAACATCTCTCATAAATATATTCCACATAATTTTTCCTACATAAAACCATTCATTATATCTATGGGAAAATAAAACGTAAAAAGTGTGAGATAAAATTATCTATAAAGTCAAACATGAATAACATCATACAAAAAATAAACATAAGAATGTAAAAACATGAATATAAATTATGAATGTTAAAATCACGATTCATGGAATAAATCTTGCTAATTTGTAAGGAATAAATCAGAAATTAAAACAAGCCCTGAAAAAATAGAAATGACATAAGACATGGAACTATGGGATGAAAATAGAATCATAATATAATTTTCATAGTAGCCAGTGCATTACTTCCAAGACCATCATAGTGGACAAAGTCCATTACAGAACCAAGTTTACTTGTTTTTCCATCCATGAATTACTAAAAAAAATTATTTCCCGTTGCAGCCCTGTATTACTGAACCTGGTTTTCTTTCTAGTCCAGTCATGTCTATATCATGTGATATAAATGTTTAACCATTTAATTAGTGGGGGATATAACTCCCACCCATCTAATAATGAAATCATTCTTGCATGTTCCACAAAACCATAAATCATTCATCATTTCATAACCCAATAAATAAATTGGGTTTCATAAACATCATTCTTTCATGACATAATCTATATAAAATTTAATTATATCATTAACACAATAAAATTATAGTAATAATATGGATATAAACATAACTCTAATTAAGTATAATCATGTTAGAAGGAAAATAATTTGGATAAAACACTCAAATATTATTTTTTAGGGAAATATTCATTCTTCTTAAAAAAATATTTTCTTTTCTCAAAATGCCACAATGTTTTAAAAGAAAAGAATTTATTTGAAAATAAACTTGAAACAATTTAAAGGAACATTCATAGTAATAAGGTTTTTTGATGTTGTAAAAAATTCTTTCATGTCGTGTTAGCAAAAAAATTACCCTTTTACTTTTTCTGGAATAAGACAAAAAGAACCTCGTACTGATAATGAAAAAAGATTCCTTTAATACAATTTTACAAAAAATCACAAACAGGTAAAATTGACATGAAAAAATAAGAGGATAGATCAAAAATTTTAGAATAATTATTTAGTGAACATTGATGTAGAAGATAAATGTACCTCAGAAAATACTTACGAATAAACAATCTTAGATAATAATGAGATTGAAAATTATCACATAGCCTAAGTGTGATTTCTTCCGTATGTGTTCAAAAATCTTGTATAGAGGATTAAAATATATTATTAACTTTTAATATAACCATAATAATATTTAACTTGTCATATATGATTCACTTATGACTTTTCATAACCCGTTTATTTTTCAATTTCATGTTATAGCATCGTTTTGGGTAGTAATCGTTTTATTTATCGTACATGTTTTGACTTGTTATTATTTATCTTCTTACTTTGATAAATATTTAATTACTTCAAAAATGAATCTCATCACATCGTGGAGATGGTAGGCTGTACATACACACAACTGACGATATCTTTCACTTAATGGTTAAATGGTGTGAAATTTAATGGTATATTAATTATCAAAAAAATATCATTTTATATTAATTATTTAAATCAATTGTAATCATCATTATACCCATCAAAATTAATTATTTTTGAATAAAATATTACACCATGGCATGGAGATGGTAAAACATACGTATGCACACGGAATGATAGTATTATTTGTAAGATCGATTAAAAGAGGTATAAGGATGTAACATAATAATAATAACATCTAATATTGTATAATATACTAGATTTATTACTTTATTATGGGAATAAAATAATAATATGAAGTAGAAGAAGAAAAGAATTATTAAAGTGGTGATAAAACATTTACCTCTTTTTTTATTATCTCCATTTGATTTGTACAAAAGGTCTCCATAGGATGGATTTCATACCAAATTTTGTTCACAAGGATGAAGTAAAGATTATTGGAAGGAGATTTGGGTTGGGTTGGGTGAAGATATAGGGATTTGGCGGTGTTAATAAAAGAGAATGAGAAGTTCCATTTTTTAGTAGAGGTTATGGGATCATTTAGAAGGTTTTGAAATATTAATTTATTGTAAAAGAAATTTCGGTTTATGATGGCCCCAATGTAATATATTTTATGTATAATACTAGTATACGTCTAAATACTCTTATCCATTAAGTTTTATTCATGTTTAGGTTACAAAACTAATGATATCATTTAGCTTTAACCCTTAGTTAAAAAATTAACTCTTATCACATCTTGTTTTATTTTCATAATATATGGTTACTATAGTTAGTATAAAAGGCCAAGTGAACCAAAAGTGGATAATTAAAAATATTTTTAACATTATATATGTTATTTTACCGAATATTATATTTTAGGATTGTTACATCATTTAATGAAATATTATTTGTTTTAAATACACATTTATGTAAATTTTTTCAATATTTTATAATTGATTTTTGTTGAAGTTATAAAAACATGATTAATTAGAAATAAAGGAATTAAACCATCTATAAGAAGTCAATATCAAAAAAAAAAATTTATGTAATCAAATAGATCACATTAATTTTTCTAAATATTCATAATAACAATTATTTGAATATTTCATTAATAAGGAAATCACTACTTCATAATTATGTCATAAAAAATAATTTATTTAATGTTCAAAAATTATATTTAAAACACCATGATATAAGAATTATTTTTAGATTTATGATTACAATTTATTGTCAAATATATATTTTAAATAACACAAAATAAAATTTTTCTAGTTAAAAGATACATGTTTATGTTATATTTCCCTTTACATTAAATTATTTATCATAACATGTAATTTTCACACCCAAGTGGTTCTAAAATTCTAAAACATCGGCCTAAATATTGTTATTTATTTCCATGAACCATCAAATAATATTAGGGAATTTTTAAGGTAGTTTTTTATAATTATAATATTATTTCTTACCCTTATTTACCTAATTTACGCTTTAACCGTGGAAAATAAAAGTAATTACTAGAATTACAATTGATAATGTACAAAAATAAAATGGCCCTATTTACCTAATTTGAACTTTCTTATTCTAAATATGGAATCCATTTTTCTAAATTCAAAACTGAAAATTAGCTTAAATTAATTTAAAATTAATTCCTATTGTCAAAGCATGAAAAGAGGTTTTCAAGTAGTAAAATCTATCAAAAGATTGATATATGTATTTGTCAAATTCAAATGTGAAATTTCATATAATGAAAAAAATTTAAATTATAGAAACTTAATCCAATTACACATTAAAATTAATAAATAATATAATATATATATAAATAAATTAGTTGAAAATTTTGTTTTGAATTAAAATGCGATATTTTTAACTATTCAATAAAAATAGAATTGTATCATAAAATAGAAAAAGTTCAAACTAAGTAATTTTTCATGTAGTTATTCTAGATAAGAAGTTCATTTTTTCATCTATAATATATAAAAGTGGTAAAAACTAGATTTAAAATTAGTGATCCCTCAAAAGGCAGAAAAATGTATTTTAAAAAAAAAACATCTTTTATCAGAAAAATTGAATATGTTCTTATATCATGTCTACAAAATACTTAAGATAAATGTTAGTTTCATGTAAAATTAATATTTTGGATAATAAAATTAATAATTTAAATTTTATATACCATTAAATAGTAATATTTTAACAATATATCATTGTTTAGTAAAAATAAATATTGCATACAACACAAACTATCGAGGAAGGTATATCTTGAATGTAATGCAAGACAAGTATGTTTTTAGTGCAGTGAATGCATCCTTTGGTGTTGAATATAAAATAATCCAAGTATTTTACTTTTATAAATTGAAAAAAATATATACTCAGTGTTGTGTGTATCGTATGCCATCTTGGTGTTGCATGTAACATACAACAAGTTCGTTTAGTGTGAGTGGAATGATTGAATTATGTAATTTCATGATATAAATGAAAATTTCAATTTATTCAAAAAAATGGTCAATAAAAACTCAGGGTGTTACATTATTCCCCCTTTATATTGAATTTTTCCATATAAAATTTTTACATTTATAAAAGGTTTACTACTTGAATGTTTCTATCATGGAAACCTACATTGTAAAAAGGAATACAAAAACTTCATTTTAAAAATGGAATGTTGAAACATAATGGCTACCCAAAGTTACTCATATATTGGATTCCATATATGATAATATATGTTGGAATTGAAAACATGGATATGGAAAAAAAAATATAACAACCATGTTCTGATGGATAGTGATAGAGAACAATGATTGGAGAAAGTTAAAAACTGATAATCCATAAATTTATGATGATTTAATGGACCATCTAATTCATGAGATAAAAATGTACTTAGATAATGTTTTCGGTTTTCAAGATCTATTTTTCAATGTTGAAGAACATGATAAGAAAATAACACTTGATTTCAGTACAATCTCTTAATTGTTTGTCTCTTGAATAATTTCCACATCATCTCTTATTCAAAGAAAAGATGTTAAATTTTTCATTCCTAAAGTATTATCTGATAATGTAATCTATAAATTTAATGATACGTAATTCAATCTATATATATCAGAAAAGGGTTATCACATGTAATCAAACATGCATAATTCCATGTATGGTGAGATAATACTTTATTCTAACAAACTTCATCTGATGATAAATAATTTCGAAACTTTATTTACCTTACAATAATTATGAAATATAAAAACCCAATACTACAGAAAACTGTTCAAAAAAACCAGCTAAACATCTACCCCCCACATATCATAAGATACCTCTGGTTGGTCACATTCCAAAAATCTAAACATCTTCATTGCGTATTCTATTCAGTCATGGTAACAACCTAAATTATTCGATATCCTTATTGAAAACATGCATGTTACCTTATTCCAAATCTTATTGGTTATAATACTTAACTCCCAAAAAAATTTATACTTCATCCATGATAACATAAACCTCTTGTCAATAACTCCATAATTAGATCTCAAGAAACTAGCATCATCCAAATTACTTATTCTAATCCAATGTATCTTTATCTAAGTATCATTATCATAACATATGTGACATATTAAGGGTTGTCATTCCAATAATAATATTTTCATTATGTATATAATAATGCCCTTAAATAACTTTCCTATCGCCATAGAACTGTTAAGCAAAACATTTCCAATCCCTATTTAAAAAATTATACTGAAAACATTATATATCTCATGATTCAAATTACATAATCGTGGAAATCTGAAACATATACACTTAAATCATCAAACTATATTATTAATCCATTACTCACAATGAATCATATTAGTATCTATTTAAATATTAATATTGTCATAATATTTATCAAACATAAGAATGCTAGGATTTATGTAAATAATAACTGTAGAACATCACATACAATTCACATGTCGTTTATAATCACTATATCCTCAGTAGTATGACAAATAATCATACCATATTCATGATTCTCTTTATGATATTTCCACTTAGAAAATCAATATTAATTATTCTCATAATTTCTAATCCTGATACATTCAATGGTTATACATGTTCTTTGTAGTTCTGTAAATTGAATAAGACAAGAATTAAAAGTCTGATAAATACATATCAGAGAATAAAAACACATAAGTATGATAAATTACGTAGAATATTTAAATTTATGATATCTTAGGTTTAATCCTAGGTTATTCATGATTACCAAAAAAACTAATGGATTGTAACCTATACTAGACTTATCTTTAAGAAATCCATAGAAATATTTGTAGAAATATCTCTAGGTAACTCACCAAAGGTTTGGCATCCTAGATTCCAATGGTTTACTAAACCCTCACTCTGATACCAACTATAATGACCCAACCTTGACATACATGGAAATTACATTTCATTTGTGGAATACATAATACATTACATAAATAGATACCCAATGAACAAATTATTTTAGTTTCATTGGAAACTCAAAACACATTCTTCCAGTTTGGTGAAAAATCTTCATCATATCCCATAAATATATTCATCATTTGTTTTCCCACAAAAACCCTTATTTATATCATTGGGGGAAAACATTAAAATAGCGAGCTAAAATTCTCATTAAGGGTAAACATAAATAATATCAAATAAAAAATTAATATTATAAAAACATGAAAATAAATTTTGAAAAAAAATAATGAATCATGAAATAAATCTTGGTTATTCATAAGGAATAAATTATAAATGAAAAAAAATTATAAAATAACAATGGTATAAAACATGGAATTGTGGTAAGAAAATAAGCACATAATATGATTATCATAGTAGCCAAGGCATTGCTTCTAGGACCATTATAGGGGAAAAAGACCACAACTAAATTGGGTTTACATGTCGTTACAACCATGTATTATAGAACCAGCGTAGTTTTCCCTTCCAGACCAATATTACTGAAACAAATTTACATTTTATTCTAACACATTATTACTATATCATATTTTCTTATCATTCCATTCATGTTTGTATTGTCTCAGACCTCTCCGGTTGAAATCATTGTGAAAATGTGGTGTTTGATGTGTACTAGGAGGTCAAGGTGACTTATCCCCAACACATTGAAAAATTTCCAATTCTGTGAACAGTTCCATCAGTGCACAGTTTTATCGGTAACCTTTAATAGTAACCACTCATTCCTTTTCAAAATCTCCAATTCTGTGAATAGTTCCATCAGTGAATAGTGTTCTATTGGTGAGGTTCATGAACAGTGTTCTATCGGTGAGGATCGTGAACAATGTTCTAATGGTGAGGTTCATGAATAGTGTTTTATCGGTGAAGTTCGTGAATAGTGTTCTAACGGTGAGGATCATGAACAATGTTCTATCGGTGAGGTTTATGAACAATGTTCTATCTATGAGGTTCATGAACAGTGTTCTACCAGTGAGGTTCATGAACCCTGTTCTATTGGTGAGGTTCATGAACATAGTTCTATCACTGAGGTACATGAACAATGTTCTATCAGCGAGGTTCATGAAAAGTTTTCTATCGGTGAGGTTCATGAATAGTGTTCTATCGGTCAGGTTCATGAATAGTGTTCTATCGGTGAGGATCATGAACATTGTTCTATCATTGAGGTTCTAACAGTGAGGTTCATGAATAGTGTTTTATCAGTGACGTTCATGAACAGTGTTCAAACGATGAGGTTCATGAACAGTGTTCTATCGGTGAGGATCATGAAAAGTGTGCTAATGGTGTGCTTCATGAATAATGTTTTATCAGTGATGTTCATAAATAGTTTTCTATTGGTGTGGTTCATGAACATTGTTCTATTTGTGATGTTCATGAATAGTGTTCTATTGGTGAGGTTCTAACAGTGAGGTTCATGAACAGTATTCTATCAGTGAGGTTCATTAATAGTGTTGTATCGGTGATGTTCATGAATAGTGTTCTATTAGTGAGGATCATGAAAAATGTTCTATTGGAGAGGTTCAAATGATGAGGTTCATGAAAAGAGTTCTATTGGTGAGTTTCATGAACAATGTTTTATCGGTGTGGTTAATGAACAATGTTTTAATGGTTAGGTTCATGAACAGTGTTCTATTGGTGAGGTTAATGAACAGTTTTCTATTGGTGAGGATCATGAACAGGGTTTCAAGCTTCCTACAGGTTCACCCCATTAGCATTTTCTTTTGACGTAAAATGCATTTAATGAATTATTTTAAGGACTCTATGGCTGATTTAAATGCCATAACTCCTATATTAATTATTTCCAAGGCATGGTATATTTCTACATGGTCAAACCACATGGTTTAATGTGATCTTATTTTATTATGAAATTAAGTGTATCTTAAATTGTCGCTCCGTTAAATCTTCAAAAGGGACAAGATATCTTCCTCCTTGTTCTTCCTCCTTGTTCTCGGGTGTGAGAGGCTCAAACATACCCTTCCTTCTCATATGAGGTGCACAATCAAACTTTCCTCCTCGGATTGGTTCCACTTTGTTTTGATGCAACCAAGATGTATCGATCAATTATCGATATAATGTATGTTTATCAACGTTCTTTTGAAATTCATCTTCTCCTATTTATCCTTTTCATATTATAGCATTAAATATCCATACTTATTATAGATTTTTCCTGGGGTTCGGTTTGTGCGATCGTACTGTGGTATCCTTAGGATGATGCAGTTGTTGTGAGAGGAGGATCGTGACTCGTTGTGGGGATTAAGAATTTCATGAACTGTTTGAGGTAGAGGATTTATTGCTTCTATTTTCTTTTATGTGCAACTATATTGTTAGCATTTTTAATCCCACTAGATGACAATGGAATTGACATAATAAATTTTTTATCCTAATAAATAAAATGATATCGATCGTAGGTTATTGCCTCTTATTTTTCTAGATAGTGCGATATCTAGGCTTGCTTCGTATAACTGTTCGTTCTTGATAAAAATTGGTAAAGAAAATAAACCGGAATTAATTTTTAATTGTTTGGATAAAGATAATGTGGCATCTAAATGAATCTAATTCTTCTTGTTGTAATTTTGATGTTAAAAAAAATGGTGCAGTAAGCATATTTAATTTATTTATTATAGATTACTATTTAGGTTTCAAAAATGTGAAACCTGCATATAATAAATCAGTTAAATGAAAATGGATTATTTTTTTGATAATTCATTGAAGGGTTCTGAGTTACCCTCTTGATTGTAAAAGGGCCAATAGCAAAATTTTTAAGATGATTGTTTTTCTACTGCTTGTGTTGTGATGTGATCCTGGATGGTTGTTGTGATATGTGGGGGCGTGGATGCATTTTGGATGTTGCAGCAGATGACGCCTTGAGTGGCGATATGAATCTGTTTATGCATGTGGGTGTTGGGGAGGATACCAGGGATAATGGAATGGAATAGATGTGATTGTTTTATTCTTGCTGATTCTTTTTGGTTGATTATCTATTTTACTTTTCCCCACTGCCTAAGGCAGCTGGTCTTTCATAACCTTCATACGAAAGATGCGAAGATGCGCGAGGTATGCCACGTGATTTCCATGTTTAGTTTCACATGTGAGGATGGGTCTACTCTCTTACTATAGGAAGAAAAGACTTGACAGGTAGTACATCTACTCACTGTGTTGAGTCCCCTATTGTTTAGTAGCATAGAATGCTTTTATATAATACCTGGGAATATGGGAATGTAATTCTATAATGAATATTTGAATAATTGGTGCTAGCCCATGGGGTTGGATTTTTCTATAACATAATGTTGAGGTTGTGATTTTTAAAGGGATAATGGACATTGGGTGTGATGCTAACTAAATTTATTGTGGAATTGTTCATGGTTAACTAATGTTTAAATAATTACTTAACATAAATTGGAACTGATAAAAAGAGAATGATGTAATCTAATAAACCTCTTTAAATGGTTGTGTTCTTATAGGATACCTAGTATTATATGTTGCTTCCCGGAGTCTGAGATACATTACCTGTAGTTGTTTCTAAGACTAGGTTATGCCCATAGTGTGGTTCTGAGATATAGTATATCATGCAATTTTTATGTTTCTATACGCTACTCCACCCTGTCATTATGGTTAACTGACACCTTGGGGATTCTGAGCCTTAGGGGGGTGTTTTACCCAACATTCTAATTGGAGGAGGGATGGTTGACTACCCCCTTTGGCCCCACTCTCTTCTCTTGGTAGTTACTGGTGTTGGTAGGAACATTAGTTAGTTTTCCCAAAATATGTGTGTAGAGGGTTGTAATGGATTGTGGTTATTCACACACATATATTGTATAAATAGTTTTCTGTGGACTACTATAGGTGTAACGTGTATAGGCTATGATGGCTTGAGGATCCTTACTCGGTGTATGGGCTGTAATGGCTTGAGGTATAATACCCGACATATGATACATGTTATGCGCGTTGTGGTTGCTCTTGGAAACTACCTGGCTACCATGGTGTGTGGTCGTGTTGGTTTTCTTGCACGAGGTGCATATTGTGGTGCTTTGCCCAGTTGTCTGTGGGCAAGCCTTTTTAGGGAGAGATGCTTAGGACGTACGATGTTGGGGAATAGCGGAAAACCACTGGGGAAGTAGTAGCAGGGTAACCTTGATTTTTTTATTATATGATATATTCTTGTATGCATTACTTGGTGACAGTATCCATGGTGAGGTTGGGAACTTAGTATACCTATTGAGGTGATGAGTTAGTTTCACTTGTTGTTCAATGTGCTTTAGCATGATTTTGATACTTTTGAACGAGATGATTCCGGTAGGATCTTATTGAGTACACTATTATACTCACCCTTTGTATATACACACTATTTTTTAGGTCACTTGGAGTAGGTTGGAGATCAGGCTAGTAACTACTAGCTTGTGGTTGTAGAAGCTGTTCGGTCTTGTGGTTGCTGCTGTTTTACTTTCTTTTGTGTACTTGTGGTTTTCCCCCTCCGGTTGTAGTAATTTTTCATGACATTACATATGTGCACATGGGTTATCATTTATATTCAAGTTCTAAGTTGGATTTGGTTGGTGTCGATCTTATCTCTCTCCTCTGCATGTGTTCTCCTAGAGGGTAATGACTCCCATTTATGTGTTTATTATACCCTCAGTGCAAGTCGCCAACTCGGGGCCTTCTTAGAGGCAGGAATCGGGGGTCATTATCTCCCTTCTCACATTGCCGGCCCAGGAGGGGTAAATATTGTGGGGAGGGGTTCGTGACAGAGTGGTATCAAAGGTCTGGTTGAGGGATAAGATGGATTTTGGAGTTAGGCACAGGTGAGGATGCATAATTTGGAAGTGTAATGGTGTCATTCATGTTTAGAAAGTGATGAAAACACTGGAGACTAGCTGAGACATAGGCGTTTAGGTCCCCCTATGATCTGATGTATGGACCATTATGTTTACAATGGATACTAAACAAGGTGATACTAGATTCAGGGTAGAGACCTAGGAAAGGATCATGCATCATTCTTCTTTATTCTTATGTTTGAATGGGTAGACCTTGGGATAGGTTAACCTACAATAAATGAAATACAAAATTTAATTAATTAATTTTGAGTCTTCTATATTCCATGTTTAGGAACTCTATCAGGTTTTATTTTATAGGTATGGCTCCAGGTCGACGTCCTCATTAGGTTTGCATAGAAAATGCCGAATAGGCTGTTCTAGTAGATCGTTGCAGGGTAGAGGTTGATGACGACGACACTTGGAGGACGACACTCTGAGAGTTTTAGTGCCAGAGTATATAGAAGTACGAGGGCTCTATTTCAGATGCAGTCACAGAAGACTGGTTAGTGGAGGTCGAAATTGGATTCATTTGAACCATTCTTGAAAGGAGCATTGGGTGTCCATTGTTGTGACGATGTAGTGTGGAGCAGTGAGGCAGTGGTGGGTGATTTTCCTAGGGGATTGTGGGGAGTAAGCAGTTTAATGGGAGGAGTTCTGAGAAAATTTTATAGTCGAGTTTCCTTCTTCGTCCACAAATGAGTCCAGTCACCATGAGCTTCTTACCCTTAGGTAGGGGAGCTCTAGTGTTAGAGAGTTTGGAATCCATTTCAGGAACCTTTTACGATATGCTTCAGAACTGTTGCCAAATGAGGAGGCCAGGGCGAGACATTTCGAGGAGTCATTGCGTCTAGAGATCCAGTGCCTCGTCACCCCATTTATGCTGAAGACATATCCTGTGGTACTGGAGAGGGAAGAGGTTTTCGAGAGGACTTTGGAAAGGAAGACATCATCATTATAGGGGAATCTCCATGATTCCTCACAAAGTGGAGCTGTGGTCTGGGGTTCCCGTTTTTTAGGGAAAAATAGATTATGTTTAGCCAGGGTAGGTCCCAACCCTTCACATCTCGTTTCTCTAGAGGGAGAAACTCTCAGGCCTATGCCAAAGGATCAAGGACTTGTTTTTCTTGTGTTGGTTGTGGGTATCATCAGTTGGAGTGCCCGACCTTTCGAAGTAGTCATTGTGCACCAGTGGCTAGGCTCCAGGTTCCTATATTAAGGAAGTTCGATCCAAGGTAGTAGCCTCAGGTTACACCAGCTTTAGATCATCAAAGGGTAGATGGGGCAGTCAGAGGACAGTCCCATGACACTCCCCGTCCCTAGAGAGAAGTGTGCGGTTGTGGTGGTGGTCATCATCAGGGTCAGAGATGTCGTGGTGGAGGTCATGGTTAACATCATGCTCTAGAGTTTCCTTCTCCAGGAGAGACAGACGTTTTTTGAGGTACCCTTTTCTTGTTTTCTACCTTGGTGTATGCCTTGTTTGATTTAGTAGTGACACACTCCTTCATATCACATGCCCTTGTCAATGGTTTGGGATTTGAGTTAGAGAGGCTTCTAGTGCCCTTGGTGTTGACTACGCTAGTTGGAGGTCTTGCTGACTTGTTTGAAGTAGGTAGAGACTCTGAGATAGTGTTGGGGAAACAACTCTCTTTGGGAGATTTCCTATGTTTACGAATATAGCCATATGATTTCATCCTTGGCATGGATTGGTGTTATTTGGTGCAGGCTATCATGGATTACTTCCGGAAGAAGTTCATTTTCATTGGTGCAGATAGAGATCTAGTGTTGTTTGCTGGTGATCGTGATCCTTGGATGGGTCATAGATGCATTCCATCCTTATCATCCATGATGGATGAGATGATGATGAGTTCTTCAGAGGTTGAGTAGTTTGCATTTCCTAGGGTCATAAAATATTTCCCTGATGTCTTTCCACAATAGGTGGTAGCATTACACCAATGACAAGCGATCGAGTTTGGGATCGAGCTACAACCAAGAGCATCTCTTATATCTATGTATCTATAGAGGATGGCCCCTTCTGAGTTATGAAAGCTACATATACAGATTGATGGTATGTTACAGTACTATTCTGTTTGGCCAAGTGTGTCACCATGGGGTGCCCCAATTTTGTTTGGGAAGAAAGATGGAGGCATTTTGTGGTTGTGTTTCGATTATCGTCACATAAACAAAGTGACAATGAATAATCGCTATCATCTTCCTCAGATTAATGATTTAGTCAATCAACTAAAGGGTGAATGTTGGTTCTCAATGATAGACTTGCGGTCGGGATATCATCAGATGCGTGTGAAGGATGAGGATATCCTGAAGACTTCTTTCTGTTGTCGTCATGGGAATTGTGAGTTCGTTGTAATGTTGTTTGGCTTAACGAATGATCAAGATATATTCATAGTATTGATAAATGATGTGTTCCGTGAGTTCCTAGAAATGATCATGGTAGTTTCAATCGACATCATCCTTGTGTAATCCACATCTGAGGCGGGGCTTGCAAAGCATCTACACGATATTTTGGGAGTTCTTAGTCAACATCAAATGTATGGGATGTTGTCAATGTATGTGTTTTGGGCACAAGCTGTCCGTTTCATGGTGCATTTTGTGTCCCAATAGGGAGTAGTTTTGGATTCATAAATTATAGAAGTAGTTATGTCTTGGTCATCCACCAAGATAATGTCAGAGGTACAAAGTTTCATTGGCCTCACAGGCAAATACAAGTGGTTTGTAGTCGATTTATCACGAGTTGCGACTCTTCTAACAGCTTTGACCAGGAAGGATCAGGAATTCATATGGACTGATAAGTGTCAGGCATCATTCGAGTATCTAAAAGAGAAGTTAGTAAGTGTTCCAGTTCATTGTCTTCCAGCTGAGAGAGTTCAGTTTGATGTTTTCTACGATGATTCACATTTGGGGTTCAACTGTGTTCTCATACTGCATAGGTCAGTTTTTTTGAATGGGTATCAGCGTTTATGTCCCCATGAATATAACTATGCCACCCATGATCTTGAGTTGGAAGACATGATGTTTTCTCTGATTTTGTAGAGACATTACCTCATTAGTGAGAGCTCTGTGGTTTTCACCGATCATAAGAGTTAGTGGTATGTTTTCTCCCATTGTGACTTGAACTTACGATAGCATCAGTGGATGGAGTTCTTACAGGAATATGACATTGAAATATCAAATACACCTAGAAAATATAATGTTTTAGCTGATGCACAGTGTCAAAATTCACTTAGTGATGATGTGCATAAATATGGTGATTCCTTGAGATTAATGGAAGAACTGTCAGCATTACATCTTGATATGAGAGAATTTTGGGGTAGAGGATGTCTTGTTTAGATGACGGTACAATCATCCCTGATGAAAAAGGTGGAAGAGTCCTAGTTGGGGGATCTGGAGGTTGAGGTGTGGAGAGGCAGAGTTGTTTTTGGTGAGGGACATGATGGTTGGACTGGGGATGAAAAACACTGACAGTTGTATCATGGAAGGATTTTTGTTCCTTTGATTATGCGTGAGATGGTTCTCAAAGAGTTCCATAGTTTTTCTTTAGCGGTGTATCCTGGCATAAAAAAAATGAACTGAGCCTTAATGAGTCAGTTTTGGTGGTTTGGGCTAAAGCGTGCGGTTGCAGAGTTTGTATCTCGATGTTGGGTCTGCTAGAAGGTGAAGGCTGAACACCGTGCCCCTGGTGGTCTACTCCATGCATTAGAGATTCCTCAAGGGAAGTGGGAGGACATCTCAATGGACTTTGTTACTGGTTTACCTTGAGATCCAGGAGGACATGATGCTATTTGGGTGGTAGTGGATCGTTTAACAAAATCGTCCCACTTTATAGAGATCAAGGAGTCATGCTCAGTGGATGTTTTGTGGAGGCAGTATCTATAGGAGGTGGTGAGACTTCATGGAGTTCCAAGGACGATCATTTCTGATTGAGATCATTATTTTGCATCTAGGGTGCGGAGAGGTATCTAACATGCTTTTGGTCCTCATCTATTCCTTAGAACTGCTTTTCATCCTCAAATGAATGGTTAGAAAGAGCGAACCATCCAGACTCTTGAAGACATGTAATGTTCTTGTGTTCTTGATTTTGGAGGTTCATGGATGAGGCACTTACCCATGGTGGAGTTCACATACAATAATATTTTTCACTCCACCATCGGTATGGCATCGTTTGAAGCCTTGTATGGCCAACCATGACATTCTCCGTTGTGCTGGACTGGGGATATACATTCAACAATTCTCAAACTGGAACTAGAACAAAATACGATAGAGATGGTTCAAGTGATTATTGAGAGGATGAAGATAGTGCAAGATCGTCAGAAATCATATGTTGATCTAAGAAAGAGAGCCTTATAGTTAAATTTTGGGGATCATGACTTTTTGAAGGTGACTCCCCATCATGCGTAGGAAAGGTTTGGTTGTGAGAGTAAGCTTTCTCCCTGGTTTTTTGAGCCCTTCAGAACATTAGTTCATGTTGGAGCTGTCGCGTATCGAGTAGGAATTTCCCAACAGATGAGTCGGATACATGATGTTTTCCATGTATCATAGCTTCATTTTTATCTTCCTGATGACCCTCACATCATCGATTGGGAAGAGATCGATGTTGATGATGATGTAACCTTTGAGGAGCGACCTATCGAAAGAGTAGGTGTAGCGTGGGCATTCTATTCCCTTGGATCCTGTCTTGTGGAGATGCAATGGCATGGGGGATATTACTTGGGAATGTGAGTAATAGATACATGCACAGTACCCAAAGTTGTTTTATGTTTAACTACTTTCTTGTAACAATGTCCCCTTTGGGGTTAGACCTTTCATGTTTTTATTATGAATTTCTTTTGTTACATTTGTGGCATGATCTCTTTTGGGAGGTATCACGATGGGTGGTTGTTCGGACCCCATTTCATTTTCTTTAGATGGGTTTTGAATTCTTGAGGAAGAGAATGTTTTGATAGGTATATGATTTAATGTCATGTACCTCTCAGGTCTACTACATTATGAAAATGTGGTTTTTGAGGTGTTCCGAGAGGCCATGGTGACTTATCCAGAACACTTTTACAAATTTCCAATTCCGTGAACAGTTCAATAAATTAACAGTTCTATCGGAAATCTCTAACGGTAACCTCTCATTCCTCTACCAAATTTCTAATTCTATGAACAGTTCCATTAGTGAATAGTGTTCTATCAGTGAGGTTCATGAACAATGTTCTAATGGTGAGGCTCAGGAAATGTGTTCTATCAGTGAGGTTCAAGAACAGTTTTCTAATGGCGAGGTTCACGAACAATGTTCTATCAATTTGGTTCATGAACAATGTTCTATCGGTGAGGTTCATGAACCATGTTCTAACAGTGAGGTTCATGAATAGTGTTCAATCGGTGGGGTTCATGAACAATGTTCTATCAGTGATGTTCAAGAACTGTGTTCTAACAGTGAGGTTCATGAATAGTGATCTATCGGTGAGATTCATGAATTGTGTTTTATCGGTGAGGTTCATGAACAGTGTTCTATCGGTGCGGTTCACGTACAGTATTCTAACGATGATTTTCAAGAGCAGTTTTCTATCAGTGAGGTTCATGAATAGTGTTCTATCAGTGAGGTTCATGAGCAGTGTTCTATCCGTGAGGTTCATGAACAGTGTTCTATCATTGAGGTTCATGAACAGTGTTCTATCAGTGAGGTTCATGAACAGTGTTCTATCGGCAAGGTTCTAACTGTGAGGTTCATGAACAGTGTTCTAATGACGAGGTTAATGAAAAGTGTTCTAATGGTGAGGTTAATGAACAGTGTTCTATCAGTGAGGTTTATGAACAATGTTTCCAACATGTTACAGTTTCACCCCTTTAGCATTTTCCATTGACGTAAAATGCATTCAAAGCCTTATTTTAAGGACTCTAAGGTCGATTAAAAGGCCATAACTCGTATATTAATTATTCCTAAGTCTCGTGATGTTTTTACTTTTTCAAACCATTGGGTTTAATGAGATATTTTTTTAATGGGAAATTAAACGTATCATAATTTGTCGCTCCATTAAATCATCAAAAGGGACAATATATATTCCTCCTTGTTCTCAGTTGTGAGATGCTAGAACATCCCATTCCTTCTCATTGGATTTCAACAATCAAAAATTCCACCTTGTATTAGAGCCTCTATATTTTAATGAAACCAAGCTATATTGATCAATCTTAGATATAAGGTATGTTTATCGTCATTCTTTTGGGGTTCATCTTCCCCAATTTGTCAATTACATATTATTGCATGAAATCACCATAATTCTAATTTAGTTTTTTGGGGTTCAATTGGTGCGGTTGTCCTGTGAAATCCTTGGGTGGATGCAGTTGTCACGAGAGGAGGATCGTTACTCATTGTGTGGATAAAGAACATCAAGAACTATTTGAGGTAGGGGATTCGTTGCTTCTCTTTTATTTTACATGAAACTGTATTGTTAGCATGTCTAATCCCACTAGATGAAAAAGAAATTGACATAATAAATTTTTTAACCGAATAAATAAATTGATATCGATCATATGTTATTGCCTCTTATTTTTCTAGATAGAGTGATATCAATGCTTGTTTCATATAGTTGTTCGTTCTTGAATGTAATTGGTAATGATCGTAAACCGTAATTAATTGAAAATTCTTTAGAAAAATATAATTTTGCATGTAAATGAATATGGTTCTTCTTGTTGTCATTTTGATGTTAAAAAAATGGTGTAGTAAGCATGTTTAATTTATTTGTGATAGCTTACTGTTTAGTTTTCCAAAATGTTTATCAGATGTATAATAAATCGGTTAATTCAAAATGGATTATTTTTTTGATAATTCCTTGAAGGGTTCTGAGTTACCCTATTATTTGTAAAAGGTCCAAGAGACCATTTTTTAATATGTTTGTTTTCATGCTACTTGTGTTGTGATGTGATCCTGGATGGCTGTTGTGATATGTGGGGGCATGAAGGCCTTTTGGTTGTGGCAGTAGATGACGCCTAGAGTGGAGAGATGCATCAGTTTATGCATATGGGTGTCGGGGAGGACTCCATGGATGATTTAATGGGATTGATGTGATTGTTGGATGCTTTCAGATTCGTATTGGTTGATTATCTATTTTAGTTTTTCCACTACTTATGGAAGTTGGTCTTGTTTTCCCTTCTTCTGGAAGAGGTGAAGACACACGCGGTATACCACGTGATTTCCGTGTTTAGTTTCTCAGTGGAGGATGGGTCTAGGCTCTTGTTGTAGGCGGAAAAGACTCGACGGGTAGTACATCTACTCATAGTGTAGATCCCCCTTAAGTTTAGTAGAATAGAATGCTTTTGTAGAATGCCTGAGAATATGAGAAATTAATTATTTAATCAATATTTGAATAAATGGTGCTAACCCATGTGGTTGGATGATTTTAGAACATAATGATGAGGTTGTAATTTTTAAAGTGACATTGGTATTTGAGTGTCATGCTAATGAAATTTACTGTGGAATTGCTCATGGATAAATAATGTTTAAAGAATTAATTAACGTAAAGTGGAACTGATAAAATAGGAATAAATTAATCTAATAATTCTCTTTAAATGGTTGTTTATTTATAGGATACCTAGTCTTAGAAGTATCAGCCCAGAGTTTGAGAGACGTTAGCTGCAGTTGTGTCTAAGACTAGGTTATGGCCATAGTGTGGTTGTGATATATAATATATCTTATAATTATTGTGTTTCTATATGATACTCCACCCTGTCGGTAATGGAAACTGACACCCCTGGGATTCTAGGCCCTGGGGGTTGTTTTGCCCAACATTCATGTGGAAAGAGGGATGACTGACTACCCCCTTTGGCCCCACAATCTTCTCTTGGTAGTTACATTTTCTAGAAGGAACATTGGTTAGTTTTCCACATATATGTGAGTATAGGGCTATAATAGCTTGTGGTTATTCAAACACATATATTCAGGATATATTTTTCTATGGACTACTATAGGTGTAACGTGTATAGGCTGTGATGGCTTCAGGATCCTTACTCAGTGTATAGGCTGTAATGGCTTGAGGTATAATACCCGACGTAAGATACACATTATGAGAGATGTGGTGGCACCCAGAAACTACCTAGTTACTTTGGTGTGTGGACATGGTGGTTTTGTTGTATGAGGTGCATGTTGTGGTTCTTCGCCTACGTGTCTATGAGAAAGCCTCTTTGGAGAGAGATTCTTAAGACGTATGATGTTCAGGGAAAGTGGGAAACTGGTGGGGAAGTAGTTGGGGGTTACCCTTGATATTCATTATTATAAGATATATTATTGTATGCCTTACTTGGTGAGAGTATCCATGGTGATGCTGGGAACTTAGTATACCTATTTAGGCAATGAGTTACTTTCACTTGTTGTTCACTCTAATTTAGTATTCTTTCTTTACTTTTTCATGATAGGCTTCGAGGATGATCCTTCTGAGTATACTGTTATACTCAACTTTTGTATATACAAACATTTTTCTGGTCACTTAGAGCAGGTTGGAGATCAGGCTGGTTACTACTATCTTGTGGTTGTATTAGCTATTCGGGCATGTGTTTGCTGTTGTTTTACATTCTTTTGGGTAAATGTGGTTTTCCCCTACTAGTGGTAGTACATTTGCATGACATTACATATGTGCACTTGGGTTATCTTTTATATTCCAGTTCTGAGTTGGAGTTGGTTGGTGTCTATCGTATCTCTCTCTTCCACATATGTTCTCTTAAAGGGTGATGCATCCAATTTGTGTGTTTACTATACGATTGGTGTTAGTCGCCAACCCGGGGCCTACTGGAGGCGGGACTCGGGGGGGGGGGGGGGCATTATCTCCCTTTTCACATTGTCGGCCAAGGAGGGGTACACTCTGTGGGGAAGGGGTTGTGACAATGTCTATATAGTGAGATATATATCATTACCCAATGCATTTTAGGTAGATATAGGTCCCACCTATATCATACTAAAATAATTCATACATTGTCCACATAAACATAAATCATTAATCATAGCATAACCCAAGAAATAAAATGGGTTTCTTAATCGTCATTATATCATAACATAATCAATCTTCGATAAAAATGATATTGAAAAAGTATCCATTACCTTATGTCTATTTTCATCCATATGTGTTCAAAAATCCTTTATATTTTGATTAAAAATATTATTAACTTGTAACAGAATCATAATAATATCTACAATATTATATATGATACACTTATTACTTTGTATTACCCATTTATTTAAGAATTCTTTGATAAAGCAACATTTTGGGTAATAGTCATTTTATTTATCGTATGTGTTCTGACTTGTTGTTACTGATAATATTACTTAGTTCATGATTTAATTAATTAGATAATTTTAAAAATTATTTATATATCATAATGATTTAGTATATAAATATATATAATAGATAGATAAATGAAATGGATTACCCCATTCCTGATGATGATATGTTGTACGTATGCATAAATGATGATTGGTTTTCCATATTAAATTGATTGGATGTAAGTAAATTATATATATATATATTAGCAGTATTATGTCATATATTTAATAATTATTTATTATATATACATTTTAATCATTCTTGAATGGTTAACATGGAAAATGAATCTCATCGTGTTGTGGAGACGGTAGCTCGTACGTATGCACGAGTGATGATATCATTCCCTTAATGTTAAAATAGAATGAAATTGTATGATATATTAATTATAGAGAATAATTATCATGTTATATTCATTATAAAATCCATTATAATCATCATTATACCAATCCAAATTAGGTATTGTTGAATCAAAAATAACACCACATCGTGTAGACATTAAGCCGTATGTACACATGCATGGTGATATTGTTTTTAGTAGGATGGATAAAAGGAGGTATAAGGTTTTCCCAAAATTATAATAAAATATTAGCATTTAGAAGATGTTATATTTAATACTTCAGTATAGGAACAACATAAGAAGATGTAGTATATTAAGCAAATAATTTTGAATGGGGCGATAGAACAACTACCTCATTTTGGAGTATCACCAATTGATTTGAACAAAAGTTCTCCATAGCTTGGCTTTATGCCCAATGTTTGTCCATTGGATTGATGTGAGGGAATTTGGGCTGAGATTATTTCAGTTTTTGGATTATCCAAATGGATTTGAAGGAGTGAATAAAATATAAGGGGAAGTGCCTTATTATAGGAGAGGTGATAATCACTTTTGGACTGTCTTGAAATATTAATTTGTTATTAATTTATTTTTAATTTTTAATGTTTGAAAATAGATATATTTCAAGAATACCATTAATAAAGGTCTAAATTTTTTCAACTAATAGGTTTTTTACAAGTTTATATCAAAGTATTAACCTTATGATTTATCTTAAACCCTTAGTTAATGATATTAACTCTTACAATGTGGTTTTGTGTTTTCATAATATATGGATACTATAGTAACTACAAAATAACAAGTGAACAACAAGTGGATCATTAATGTTATGTGTATCATTATATAAGTAATTATGATTAATCCTAGATTTTTAATACTATTATATCTCTTAATAATATATTATTTTGTTTTAAAAATACATTTATGTCAATTTTGACACTATTTAGTAATTTATTTTTTATAAACTTATTAAAATTGTATTCCATAATACCAATGTCAATAATGTATCCATAAAATGTCAATGTATCCAATATATTCTGGGATGGAACCATAATATTCACATTACATTTTTTTTAAAATATATAATATCATTTATTTGAATATTTCATTAAAAAGGCAATCACTGCATCATCATTATGTCATAAATAAATTTATTTATTTAATGTCTAAAATTTATAAATAAAATACCCAGATGTATGAAATCTTTTAATATTTTTAATTTCTTTTTATAGTCAAATATATAATTCTTATAATCATAAATAATATATTTCTAGTAAATATAAAGATATTTATGTTATATTTCTATTTACTTTAAATTAAATGTTATAACATGTCATTTTCACACCCAAGTGGTTCTCAAATTCCAAAATTTCAGCCTAATGATATTTTGGTAGATGATGATGCATTAAATAGTATCACAACATACGTAAAGATAGTTTTATATTATTATAAAATTATTTTTTCCCATATTTACCAGATTTACCCTTTAACTGTGGTAAATAAAAATAATTTCTTATGTTACTATTAATAATGTTCAAAAAATAAACTATTTATACAATTTGGAACATCTGATTCTAAATATGGAATTCATGTTTCTTTATTCAAAACATATAATGGGAAAAATTAATTTAAAATTAATTCTTTTTTTAGAACCGGGAAAATGTTATTTAAGTAGTAAGAACAATCCAAAGATTGACATTTGATTATGTACAATTTAAATGTGAAATTACTTCAAATGAACTACATTATATAACATGATAAAAACATAATTACACATTGAAACACATTAAAAATATAATATCACTATATTAATAAATAAAATGAAAAATGCATCTTCGAATTAAAATGCCATATTTTTACAATTCATTAAAATAAGAATTTTATCAAAAAAATACCAAAAATTAATTAAATTATAATTTTGATATATTTCATCCAAATAAGAATATTATTTTTCAAATATAATATATTTTTATTAAAACTAGATTTAAAATGGGTTTGACATCAAAAGGCGTCCAAACATCTTAAAAAATGTTCATTTTATCCAACAAATTGAATTGTTTCTTATATCATATCTAGAAAATACATAAGATGAATGTTAATGATATATAAAATTCTAATGTTGGATAATACTATTCATAAAAGCTAGTTTATATACCATTAAATAATAATGTTTTAATAATATATCATTGTTTTGTGAAACTTACTATTGCATACAACACAAGTGATCAAGGAAGGTCGTTCTTGCGTGTAACACAAGCCAAGTCATTGTTGTGTGAAGTGAAAGAATAATTTGGTGTTACACATAAAATAATCCAAACATAGTTATTTTATTAATTTAAAAAATTTATATTCAGTGTTGAATGGGTTTTATGCCAACTCGTTGTAATTTGTAACAAAGATTAGTCAGTTCATTGTAAAAGGAATGTCAGACTTAGTATATTACCAAATATAAATTAAAAATTTAATTTAATTGAAAAAAATGGTTCGTAAAAACATAGTGCGTTACACATGTGGAGATTATACACTCATTTATCAGAGTAAAATTCTTTCATAAATAAATATAAAAATAAGATGCATTTATATGACAATATAAATACTCATGTTATTAGATAATCCAACTGGAAAACAATACTCAACTGAAAGAGAAAACAAGTTATTCTAATATAAGTGTTAAGTGTCTAATATGAAAAAAATAATGACACTAAAACTCTCCAAATGAGTCACAAACCATGTTTTATTTTCTCCTCTAAGCTCTATTTGCAATCAGCAACCTATCCTAGGGCCTTTTCCCAAATCTAGTTCTACCACAATATAATCTATTTGTGTACCGATCAGTGATCCTAAATAGGGTGTCATCACAACTCAATAGTCCACCACCAACATTTTATAAAAACAATTAAAATTAAATGATAGTTCATGTTGTTATATTTGTAAACAATTACAATGAAATAACAAACATTTTATCACATTTTAATATATTCATCTATAACTACTTTAACTCTTGGGTTCTAAAGAATACTCGTACCTTAATTGTAATTACATCTCATACTGAAGCCTGAATGTTATCCAATGTAATACCATATCATAATACAAACTTCTTGAAAAAAATTTATTTATTCAAGGTTCTATGATATCTTAGTACAAAATTTGACTCAGGCCGATGTTTGGATATTATAGTGTGTGGTCATAACTCAATGATCCATTATTTATATTCATTAATTTCGTATTTATAATCCACATTTCTTTTGTAAAAATCATCACAAAAATATGTAATATGACCATGTTAACATTCTTACTCCTCAATATAATGATTATCTTCCCTTTTTCTTTACTCCTAATCATTATGACCTTGTTACCATGTAAGGATCTCAATTTAAAATGACCATGTTTTCATTTTATTAACTCATAAATATGATGAAAATGTAACCATTTTTATTTCTCATTTTATAATAACCATGATATCATTTTAATCACATACTTAATTTACCAATTACTTATCCACCCTAATCCAATTACTAATTCAACAATTAGTTAAACACATCAATTCCATTAGTTAACTCCACAAATAAACTGCTTCATATAATTAATTAATTCATCAATTAATTAACCATATCAAAATTCATATTCGATAATCAATTTTCAAGAATTCATTATCTCATATATTCACATCTTTACATAATTAATCCCACAATTATTTATCCTAATCATATTATCAAAGGTACATAATTTTCCCACAATTAATTATCTCAACGTTGAAAATTTTAATATCTCATAATTAATCCCCCAATTACCTATCTAGATTTCAACCCATACATACAAAAATCAATTTCCCCAAATTAGTTATCTAATATGGTACCCCCTTATTCTCATGATAAATTCAAAAATTAATCACCTATATCAACAAATCATCATTAAAATAGTATGTCAATCTAGTTAACCAAATTCAAAAAAATATATTTCTGAAGATGTTAGAAATTCTATAATTTTTCATATATATATAAAATCCTATACATCATGAAATTGATTTATAACACCAACATTGATTCGTTGATAGATGTTTTCCCAATAGAATTCCCCAAAATCCGTGTAGCACAATGACAATGATATGACATCCAGATCTAAATACCTAAACCAAAATCCTGACCAAAGACATCAAGATATCATAAATCTAGATCTAGATCTATAATTCTAGATATATATCACCATATTTTTATGATCCAAGGAAATAAAAGATATATTCTAGGAAAATAATAATTAAATATATGAGAAATAATAGGAGAAGTGTCTGGATTAAATCCACTTTCATGTAGAAGATAAGATCATCAATTCGGGGGTTTGATATAGAGTAATGGGATTTGTAAGGACTTTTATTCTCTTTGGGTTGATGGGGGAACATTTTTTACCCATTGTAATGTAAAATCTTGAGTTAGGGCCGCATAGGATGTAAAACAGGTCATTAAAATTTTAAAATTATTGAGATTCAAAATTTTAGTATCTAACTATCGGCCCTCACATGGTATTGTCATGTGGTTAAAAATACTTTTTGCTGACCATTTGTTATTTGTTCCTTCAAAAGGTCACTTCCCATGGATACCTCACATGGGCTCCCAATCGGTGCATTAACCATGTGGTATTTACTGCCTCAAGGACAAGAGATTCCACTATTTCTTGAACAAACCATGCTCCAAACATGAAAAAAAAAATTTCTCTAAAATTTTATTTTACTTCACCCATACTCACCAAAATTCATAACTACCATCAAAGGTACATAAGTAAGAATAAATTGTATATTGAATCGCGCTAGAGATAACTCTTGAAAAATCCATGATCTTACATTCTCCCCACCTTATAACATCTCTTCCTTGAGATAAAACTCTAATACATTCTAGGATTCCAATCTAAAAAAGATCATGCCATTTCACCCTCATATCTTCTTCCCATTCTAATGTTTACCCTAGAACATGTCCTTGTTTCTATATCACATAAATTGTCGGCATAGTCTTTCCCAGTAACACATGCTTGCATTGATCCAACAAACATATGAGATACTCCCCAAAGGATTAATATAACTCAAGGTCAACCTCATCCAAATCGATCACATGAGAATGTTCGGGGTGATACCTCTAAATTTGTGATTCATGGAAAACATCATGAATTGAGATGTATCTCATTGTAAGAGTTGATTGGTTTTCCACCATCCTGATTCTATCCACTATCACTAATATCCCAACAAGCCTAGGCACCATCATTTCCTATCTTTGTATACTATGGTGAGCCAACCTAGAGGACACCCAATGAAATACTTGTTAATCCTCTAAAAACTAAAGGGATCATCTCCATTTTTTCAGCATATGACATTTGTTTACTCTAAACCATAGCCATACATTTCTGAATCAACAGTTTCTTCTCTGATTTCTCCAACACGAGACTCGATCCCAACAACTCCAAATCACTATCCTCCATCCAACATAGCAGTGATCTACATGGACTACCATAAATGGAGTTGTATAGTTCCATATGTATATTTTACTGATAAATGTTATTATAGGAGAACTCCACTAAAGCAATGTTCTTTTAAAAAGACCTGCCGTAGTCATGAACAAATTCTCGTAGCATATACTAATGAACCTATATTGTAGTTCTGACAACCCATTTAACTATTGGTAGAAATTTATAATCAATAATACTTGTCTATCAAGTGCATTTTTTAATCCCTTCTATAACCAAGAAGTAATGCATGAACTGTGATATGAAACTATAGTCTATGACACTCAATGCAGATAAAGTATCTCTAAAATGTACAATTCTCTCAACTGTTCTATTGTAAATTTTTCGCTTATAGGAATAAAATGTTCTAGCTTTGGTAGTCTATCCATAATGACCCAAATCCAATTATTATTCATTATAATCTTTGGATCATCCACCACAAATTCCATGGTCACACCTTTCCACTTCCAATCCAGAATAGGTAACAGTTGTAGCAAATCTCTAGGCCATGATGCTCCACCTTCACCTACAGAAAGGTGAAGTATCTTTTCACAACCCCTGATATATCCTTTTTCATGCATGGCCACCAATAATATTTTAATACGTCACAATAAATTTTGATTACACCTGGATGCACCACCCATTTTGAGTCATGGAATTACCACATTAGCTCCTCCCACATTGTCGTGGGTATCAAAACTTGATTCAACGCTTATATGATCTCATCATCATATATCACCAAGTATGAAGACGTCTCCCTAGATTTAAAACATTCCCCCAATTCTATGAAATCAAGATCCTCATAATTTTGGTCTCTGATCCTTATCAATTGTGTAGAATCCACTGCAACTGAAACCAGCAACATTTTTTACTAACTCTCATGCACAAACACATGTTTTTCATCCATCATGGTCACCATCAACAACTATTCACTGGACTCGTGACCATCTTGATTATTATTTTTCCTTCTCAAGGCATCACCCGCACTATTCCCCTTCCTAGGCGTATATTCCAGTTCAAAATCAACAGACTTCATATACTCAAACCATCTCCACTACTGAAGATTTAGATCACACTGTGAAAATATATACTTCATGCACTTTTGACCTGTATAGTCTTTAAAATTTTCTTAAAAAAATATTTTCACCAACACATAAGAGATCAAACCATTACTACCAACTTTAGATAATAAATAGGCCACTTCCATTCATGGGCCCTCAAATTTTGAGACACATACACCACAACTCAATCTCCCTACACTAACAGAACCAAAATTCGGATCCCAGAAGTGTCACAATAAACCTTATACTCCTTACCTGAATTAGGTAGGATCCAAATAAAATTCTATGTTAAGAACTTCATCAACTCCTAAAATTTTATCCCACAAGACATTGAAAATTCAAATTTTACTCCCTTTTCATCAAGTCCAAAATGTGATGTTTCCAAATATGAAAAGGAAGGTTTGAATCTCCCATAATATTCATCTAATCCTAGGAAGCATCAAATATGAAAAACATTTTTGGGATACTCCCAAGGAAGTACTGCATGATCCGTCTATTGGTCCACTAACACACATTTTTCAGATATGATATTCTCCAAGAAGTGTATTTGGTCAATCCAAAATTGACACATTGATAGATTAGTGTATAAATGATTCTCTCTCAGTGTACGTAGAACAATTTATAGATATTGGGCATGATCTTAATTAGTCTTATAGTTCACCAAGATGTCGTCCGCAAACAACACAACAAACTAAACCATATATGAATGTAGGATACTTTTCATCAAATCCATAAACATTACCAATGAGTTTTTAAGCACAGAAAACATTATAACAAAATCATAAATGGTATTCTTACTGTTGAAATCTCTACTTATTATATTATATTTCCATAATCCAAATTAATGATACCCCGATCTCAATTCAATCCTTGATAAAAGGACATCCTTTCTCATCTTTAGAAATATATCATCTATATGTGGAAGAGTATATCAGTTTTTTACCTTCATTTTTTCAACTTTATGTAATCTACACACCAACATAAACTCTCATCAGCCTTCATTGCAAACAAAATGGGTGATCCCCATAGAGAAATATTTGTATTGGTAAATACCTTATCCTCAAACTCATAAAACTGAGTATTAAGATCATAAATCTCTGATTTTTCTATTCTATATAGTGGAATATATACTGTCTTAGCCACCGACAATAGCTTAGTAGTGAATTCCACATCTATCTTAGGTTCAAGCCCTGAAATTTATATAGGATTGAAATCTTGAAAATTGAAATACAACTGGAAGGAAATCTATCCTAACACCCCATTCATCCATCAATAGACTATATACATGGGCTGTGATCTCTCCCAATTTTTGAGTAATTTTCCATGCTCAGACTGCAGATATATCCCACTCCCCAAAATGAATATTTTGATAAACCTTAGGCAATCTAAACGTTACTCTCCTACTATAACAGTGGATTTCAACTTGGTATGTGATTAGAAATTCCATGACCATAATTAGGCTGAATACCGTCATATCAGAAACATAATGATCTCATAGGAAATGATATTCCCAAATCTCATGTGAATATCCATTGCATAGTCAGATATCTCTAGTCTTTACTCCCAACAATGAATATATAGTCATTACCCTGGTCACAAACTCTACATCTAGGCCCAAACCATTAACATGTTTTGTAGATATAAAGAAATTAGAGGCACCAGTATCAAACAAGGAACTAGATAAAGTATTTGTTTCTAGAATAGTACCCCTAACTATCGATGCTCCAGCCTCACTATCCACAAGTATATGATGTACTTCTTGTAACTATGTTTCCCCTCTTCCATGTGATGTTGTCTGACTCCCTTGAGTATCCACACTCTTCTGATGAGGGTGCTCCTACCTAGAATAAACATATATACTACCTCTACTACATCGGCTAGTAGAACTCCACATTCCATCTTGATGTGGTGTAGAAGAGAATATTCCAATACTCTAACTCTACCTAGTTACTCCTTCCACACAATTCTATCGCTACTACCTGTATATTTTTTTAGATGTATCATCTTGTTGAAAGAAGAAAACTCTACTATTAGTAGTAAATAGTGTTTATGATAGTGTATCAACCTATCACACTTATGATAGGTCACCCTTATTAGGTTATTTTAAACTAACCCTCCTCTCTTTATACTCTTCTTCCCACTTCCTTTTCTATTGTTTTCATAATAGTGCTTCCTGCTCTTAGAATTTCCACCGCTTTATCATCAATAAACAACTACTGTTCTACCAAATGATGCCTCCATCAGGTTCCCTTGAGCTGTGAGAGCCTGATCCACCACCTTCATAATCATATTTAGCCAAAAGATCTTCGCATGGGACTGAATCCCACACATAAGTCCATCTTGAAGATGATTCATCATAGTTTCGTCATCCCCTGCGATTGTGGAAAAAAAGAGTTGAATATCTATGTAGCATGTAGAGACCCAAATCTTGACGTACATGGAAATTACATTAATTTTGCGGAATACTTAGTACATAACAAAAACACACACACACAAGGAACTTAATAGTTTAGCGTCTTTGGAAACTCGGCATATAATCTTCTAATTGTGATGAAAGATCTTCAACATATCCCATAAAGATCTTTCTTTTTTTTACCTAAAACCTTTCTTTATATCCAAGGGAAAAGAAAACAAAAAAGGGTGATATCAAATTCTCAGTAAGGGTAAACAAAAGAAATATCAATCACATCATATACATAAGAACATAACTTTTGGAAATCTTCACCTGCAAAAGAAATCATAATTTCATAACATGGGATAAATGATAGTAGTGAAATGTAATCCCAATAATCATAACATAAAACCTGAAACTTTGTGGTATATACACATAATCATAGAAATCATTTATTATTAGTCAATACTCACTGCCAAGACTATATTAGTGGACAAAGTCCATTTCTGAACCGAGTTCACTCCTCGTTTCAGTCCTGTTTCACTGAACCAGTTTAACCTGCCGTTCCAACCATGTCTATCTCATGAGATATAAAATCTTTACCCAATGAATTGGAGGGAGATATAGGTCCCACACAACTCATAATGATTCCATTCTTATGTGTGCCACAAAATCATAAATCATACATCATTGCATAACCCATGTAATAAAAATGGGAATCTTAAACATCATGACATCATAAAACAATTCATATAAGATAAAGAAATTCATAAAAATATTTCCATCACAACATAATAAAATCCATGTAATAATAGGGATTGAAATAGAACCCTTTATTATCTTATATGGAAAATAATTTTGATAAAACACTTGAACTCCATTCTTGAGGAAAATATCCTTTCTACTTCAGAAACACTTTTCATTTCTTAACATGTCATACAATTCTAAACTAAAATAAGTTGATTAAAAATATACTTGAAAACTTTTAAAGGAAGCTTATTGTAAACAATGTTTTAAAAATCCATTCATGCCGTATAAGTTAAAAAACATTCTTCGCATACTTTTGTAGGAAATGTCAAAAGGGTACTTCGTACGAAAAACGACAAAATATTCCTTTCATATATTTTACTCAAAACTCACCTAAGGGTAAAATTGGATTTAAAAAATTGTAGGTGGATGGAAATAATATTACATATTGAGGAATCATGGATGTGGATGATAAAATACAGCCGAGTAAATACCAAAGCATAAACAATCTCGGATAAAAATGAGATTGTGATATTTCCCTTACCTTAGGTCCGATTTGCTTCGTAAGTGTCCGAACCTCCTGTAAAATGATTTAAATAATGTCATTGACTTATTCCATAATCATACTCACTGTTATGATATCATATATGGTTCACTTATGGCTTTATATTACCCGTTATTTTGTAAATTCCATGTTAAAGAGAGTTTTGGGTAAAATCGTTTCATTTGTCGTCCGTGTTTTGACTTGTGATTATTCATATGATTACTTAGATCATGATTACTTAATTCCAGAATATAAAACATGATTTATATATAATATATATTCAGAATATACATATATATATAATAGATCAGTAAATTCAAAGAAATACACCGTTCATGGAGATGATAGGCCGTTCGTACGCATGAACGCTATTTTCATTTACTTATTGAGTTGAATGGAATTAAGTAGACGAAATACATATATATACACATAAATACAGTATCATTATTATGTCATATATTTCATGATTACTTATTATAAATACTTTATAATAATTCATGAATGGTTAATGTGGAGAATGAATCTCATCGCGTTGTGGAGACGGTAGTCCGTACGTACGCACGAGCGATGATATCGTTCTCATGATCGTGGAATTGTATTGGAGTGTATGTATACTATTTCAGAATAAATATAACTTTACAATAATAATATATAATTATAATTTACACCATTATACCCATCCATGTATGGTGGTGGTGGAAAATAGATTACACCACGGCGTGTAGACGGTATTCCGTACGTACGCATGCGCGGTGATTTTGTTTTCCGTTGGATGGATAGATGGTGAAATAGGGCTATTTCATACTTATAATAACATATCAGTATATGAGTGATACTGATGTTATTACTTGGTAATGAAAAAACCTAAGAAGAAGAAGTGGAAAAAGAAATAAAGTTGAAAGAATTGGTAACAGACATTACCTCTTCTTTGAAACCCCTCTTTGAGACCTCCTTTTAGGGCACTAAAATTGGTCTTTGAAGAATACCAGGACCTCTAGGATGTCTCTAGAGAAGTGGAGAGGAGAAATTGGCAGGGTTTGGCCGAGCTTGAATGCTCAAAGTGGTGTGAGGAAGAGGTGGAGGAGGTGCCCTTTTATAAGGGAGGAGAGGGGCTCCTTTGGAAAAACTAAAAATATTATTTTATTATAAAGTCAATTTCGGTTTTAAATAGCTCCAAATTGATTTATTTCGAATCTAAGGTGGGGATGGTTCGAAATCCTCTCATAAAATAGAATTTAGAAAGGTTTAGGTTCCTATTTTAACCTTATCATTTAGATTTATCATTAAGTTAAATAATTTTACTTTTACCGTGTCTTCTTGTGTTCTTATAGTATAATGTTAATAAACTCACTATAACAAGACAAACGAACCCCAAGTTGTTTATTATTAATATTTAAAACCATATCTAAGTCATTTGGCTGAACCTTATATTTTTAGGAATAAAATAACAATTAATAATATAATATTTGTTTTAAAAACTATTTTATGTCAATTTTGATACTATTTAATAATTTATATTTGTGAAAATCATAACAGAATGATTAGTTCATAAAATTTAATTAAATAAATAATAAAATGTCATATTAACCTATAAAATTAGTGGAATTCATAAAAAGTCTCAAATTAAATTTATTTGGGTATTTATAGCATCAATTATGTCAACATTTCATTAATAAGATAATTACTGCATCATCTTTGTGTCATAAATAAATTAACTTGTTTAAAGTCTAAAAATTACAAATAAAATACCATTATGTAGGAAATCTTTTTATATTTCTAATGAATTTTTTATAGTCGAATTTATCTTATATATAACCCTATATTAAAAATGATATACTTATTAAACTTTGAATTTAACTATTTGAACCTTTCTTTAAATAAATTAATAATAAATGTCCTAATCTAATCCAAGTGGGCCTAAATGGTCATATTTTATTCCAAAAGTTGTTTTTGGTCGAATTACACGTATCCAATATAATTAGGACATGTTTTAGGGTAACAATAATAACATTTTTACCCTTAATTACCCTATTTACTTTTAACCGTGGGAAAAAAAGTAAAAAGTTACTATTCACCAAAAATTATTTTCATCTCATTGAACCACATTTTACTTACTGACATCAACTGTGTGTCTTGGATTCTTGGAATTACACTCACAAAAGTGGTAAAATTATGTTTTATGAAAAATTCATTTTTCTTAACTACCACTTAGTGGTTTCACTATTCATCAAAAAATGAAAGTTTCCCGAAAAATTCCAAAAATTAGGCCTAAGATATATTTGATATTATGAACTCAAAAATGATGTCTATTTTACCAAATTCAAAACATATCATTTTCATTAATTAATTTAAAAATTAATTCCTGTCGTCAAAACAAATAGCGTGTTTTTAAGAGATAATAACTATCAAAAGATTGACACTTGTTTATGTCTGGTTTAAATGTGAAATTACATCCAATGAACAACATTGTATTAAATTGTAATAATATATTCCAAATATACTTTAAAACCTCTCAATTTAATAATTTATCACTATTAATTATTTTGATTAAAAATGTTGTTTTTCATTAAAATTTAGTAATTTTAACTATTCATCAGAAAAAGAAAGTTAGCCGAAAAGTACCAAAATTTCACCCTAAGCTAATTTCTATATTCCGAATCCAAAAATGAAGTCCAGTTAGAAAAATTAAATTTAAAAAATTTCAAAAAGTAGTTATTACTATTCATAACGGGTAGTTTTAATAATATTTTAATAGCATATCGTTATTTAGTGAAACTTGTTATTGCGTACTACACACACTAACGAGGAAGGTCGCGATTGCGTGTAATGCAAGGCAAGTCAAGGATGCGTGTTGTGAAAGCTTCTTTTGGTGTAGTGTACAATGAAATACTTTAATGAAATTAAAAAGAATATTTTTCATAAAATCTCGGGGTGTTACATTCTACCCCCCTTAAATGAATTTCACCCTCGAAATTCGTCGGGGTTATAAATGGTTTACTACTCGAAAGTTTCTTTAATAGAAACCTGCATCATAAAAAATGAATACTATAACCAATCTTTAAAAACAAAAGTATGAAATGTAATGGTTACCCAAATAAACTAATCACTGGGTTTCCACATAGGTGAAAATATGGATATGGATTAGAAATATAACCATCATGTTCTGATGGAGAGTGATAGAGAACATAGTTATGGAAAAGCCAGTAATCACAAAGCCATAAATTTGTGACAGTATAAGGTACCATCTGATTCATCAGATATAAGATCACAAGGACAACATTTTTGGTTTTCAAGATCATTTCCCTAAAGTTTATGAAATTGGAATTAGAAGAAATAATTTTGTGATTTTGGTATAGTCTCACCGTTGGTCGTTCTTCGGACAATTTCCACTTCATCTATTAAAGAAATGAAGTTGAATTTGTTACTCATGAAGTGTTAATAGATCATGTGATAGAATGATGGTTCATTCCATCTGTTTCAAACAAAAGGTTAGCAAAAGTTATCAAATATACATAAGTCCATCTATGGTGAGGTTAATCATATACGATTCCAAAAATGAACTTATACTTCATATATCATACCGCGTAATAAAATAAAATTAGTTTCTACTAACCAGGGACTTCCTGTCGGCCAGTGGTAGGCGATAAAGTCCAGTCGCACTTCAGTTGTGGGTTCGATTCCCATAGCCTTGTCCGACGCGATGGACTATCGCCCGTCTTGCAGGTTGTCCTTTTTCTAAAACTACATTACAATAACATCACATAAATAACATCAAAATAAGTTCTATCCTTAAACAATACTAACTTATGGTTAACATAATCCATTCCAATCTTTAGTCTTATCTAAAATACTTCGGTCCAAGCTCATAGTATAATGAAAACGATTACTTGAAATATCGTCAACCAAGAATATGAATACCATCATTTATCCCCCCTATATCTTGTTGGTCACATTCCAGTTATGTGAATTCATTAATCGTGTATTCTCTTGAAAAATGAATACCCATTAAACCTTAGTGAAAACATGAATGCAGTTAAAAGTTAACACTTTCCACATACCAAAATCCCCAAAATTCTATATACTCAAACCATGATATCACTAAGTCCTTATATCAATCATGAGCTCATGAATACAATCAAACATCTCATTATCTTCTTATCCGTTCATTATGAGCATATCATCTCCTTTCCAAAAATATCTCAATCACTTTCCATGGTTACCAGTACCATAAAATTATTGAAAACCACAATAGAATAATACATAAATATTCCAATATTCCACGATACTATATACAACATTATTTTGAAATCCCATTACATAAACACTTAATCATTCCACCACATCGTTGTCATGTTTAACATAGCCAATAGTGATCGTGTGTGAATTCCCTTTGTCCTTTTCCTTAAGTGGTTGCTCATGTCGATCATCATTAACCCTTGGATTAGGGCATTGATTAGCATAATGCCCCATTTCATTGCACTTGAAGCATTGAAGTGTTGTCGGTGCGTTCTCTGCATTCTTTTCTTTATTTATATCATTAGAAACCCTTTTTCCGTTACTTCGACACTCAGCTGCTCGATGACCTTCTTTTCCACACATAAAACATTTTCTAGTCAATTTAAGACAATCTCCATCATGCTTCTTTCCACACATTGATCATAATGAAACATTCATCTTCTTTTCACCATTATTCTGAGATTTCTCCTTGAACTCCATCTTTCGTTTCTTGTCAAAACCATGAGATAAATATGTAACACCAACTTCCATTTCTACCTTAATAGCACATCGCACAATTTCTTCATAGCTACTGAAGTCTCTTATAGCTAATTCCCTTCGAAGATTTGGTTTTAAGACACTTAATAATCGATCAACTTTACTTTCAGGTTGGATGATAAATCCAGATTCATACCTTGCAAGCCTTGTAAAATTCGCTTCATATATACCAACAGATTCATCATCCTTTTGCTTTAGTTCAAGAAACTCTTTCTCCGTCTTTTTTCGAAGAATACAAGGAATGTACTTATTGAAAAATAAGTTCTTGAACTTGTCCCCTTCCATGGAATCAATTTCATCTCTTGTCCTCATATTCTTGATAAGATTCCCCCATTGATCAGCATCACCATCGAAACGATACACTGCTAAGATGACATTATCATGTTCAGAACATTGAAGAATTGAAAATATCTTTTCAGTAGTACTGATCCATTGTTCAGCAACAAGTGGACCAGACGACCCACTAAAAAAGGTGGACGTTGCCTCATGAAGGACTCAATAGAATATTTTTCACTTCTATGCTCATTTGGAAGTCCAGAATAATTAATATCTTGTGTAAGTATAATAATAAGATTTTTCACTCCATCTCCCATAACATTTGATTGTTCAGGAGGACTATCATTGCATTGTCCATTACATTGATCAACACGGTTCCTTCGGGTTCCAGCCATCGTCTAAAACCCAAAAAGAATAGTGTGAGAGGAAAAAATCCCACTAGAGAAAACAATATAATAAAAGGGGAGTAACGTCATTATCTAACATCTTGGGTTACCGTAATTCTAGTACTATAACCTATACTTATACATAACCTTAGGGACATCCCTAGACATACCTTAGAAATATCTCTAGGGATCTCACTAACGTTTTCGCATCCTATTTTCCAATGGTTGACTAAACTTATCCTCTGATACCAACTGTAGAGACCCAAAGCTTGACGTACATGGACATTACATTAAATATGCAGAATACTTAGTACATAACAAAAACACACACACACAAGGACCTAAATAGTTTAGTGTCTTTGGAAACTCGGAATATAATCTTCTAATCGTGGTGAAAGATCTTCAACATCTCCCATAAAGATCTTCCTTTTTTTACCTAAAACCTTTCTTTATATCTTGGGGAAAAGAAAACATAAAAGGGTGAGATCAAATGCCCAGTAAGGGTAAACAAAAGAAATATCAATCACATCATATACATAAGAACATAACTTTTGGAAATCTTAACCTGGAAAAGAAATCATAATTTCATAACATGAGATAAATCATAGTAGTGAAATGAAATCCCAATAATCATAACTTAATACCTGAAACATTGTGTCATACACACATAATCATAGAAATCATTTCTTATTAGTCAAGACTCATTTACAAGACTATCTTAGTGGACAATGTCCATTTCTGAACCGAGTTCATTACTCGTTTCAGTCCTGTTTCACTGAACCAGTTTAACCTACCATTCCAGCCATGCCTATATCATGAGATATAAAATATTTAACCAATGCATTGGAGCGAGATATAGGTCCCACCCATCTCATAATGATACAATTCTTATGTGTGCCACAAAATCATAAATCATACATCATTGCATAACCCATGTAATAAAAATGGGAATCTAAAACATCATGACATCATAAAACAATTCATATAAGATAAAGGAATTCACAAAAATATTTCCATAATAACATAATCAAATCCATGTATTAATAGGGATAGAAGTATAACCCTTTATTATCTTATATGGAAAATAATTTTGATAAAACACTTGAACTCCATTCTTGAGGAAAATATCCTTTCTACATTAGAAACACTTTTCATTTCTTAACATGTCTTACAATTCTAAACTAAAAGAAGTTGACTAAAAATATAAATGAAAACTTGTAAAGGAATCTTCTTGGAAATAATGTTTCAAAAATCCATTCATGTCGTATAAGTTAAAAAAACATTCTTCTCGTACTTTTGTCAGAAAAGTCAAAAGGGTACCTCGTACGAAAAATGACAAAAGATTCTTTTCATATCTTTTACTCAAAACTATCATAAGGGTAAAATTGGATTTAAAAAATTGTAGGTGGATGGAAATAATATTAAATATTTAGGAAACGTGGGTGTGGATGATAAAATACACCCCAGTAAATACCAAAGCATAAACAATCTTGGATAAAAATTAGATTGTGATATTTCCCTTACCTTAGGTCTGATTTGCTTCGTAAGTGTCTGAAACTCATGTATAATGATTTAAATAATGTCATTGACTTATTCCAGAATAATACTCATTGTTATGATATCATATATGGTTCACTTATGACTTTATATTACCCGTTCTTTTGTAAATTCCATGTTAAAGATCATTTTGGGTAAAATCGTTTCATTTGTCATCCATGTTTTGACTTGTAATTATTCATATGACTACTTAGATCATGATTACTTAATTCTAGAATATAAAACATGATTTATATATAATACATATTTAGAATATACATATATATAATAGATCAGTAAATGGAAATAAATACACCGTTCATGGAGACGGTAGGCCGTATGTACGCATGAACGCTGTTTTCGTTTCCTTATTGAGTTGAATGGAATTAAGTAGAAAACATAAATATATATAAACATAAATATAGTATCATTATTTGTCATATATTTCATGATTACTTATTATATATACTTTATAATCATTCATGAATGGTTAATGTGGAGAATGAATCTAATCGCGTCGTGGAGACGATAGTCTGTACGTACGCATGAGTGATGATATCGTTCTCATGATCATGGAATTGTTTTAGAGTGTATGTATACTATTTCAGAATCAATATCACTTTGAAATAATCATATATAGTTATTATGTACACCATTATACCCATCCATGTATGGCGGTGGTGGAAATTAGATTACACCACGGCGTGGAGACAGTATTCCATACGTACGCACGCGCGGTGATTTCCTTTTACGTAGGATGGATAGATGGGGAAATATGGTTCTTTAATACTTATAATAACATATCAGTATATGAGTGATACTTATGTTATTAATTCATAATGATACAACCTAATAATAAGAAGTGGAAGAAGAAATAAAGTTGAAAGAATTGGTAACGGTCCTTACCTCTTCTTTGTAACGCCTCTTTGAGACCTCCTTTTAGGGCACTAAAATTGGACTTTGAAGAAGACCAGGACATCTAAGATGTCTATAGGGAAGTGGAGAGGATAAATTGGCAGGGGTTGTCTGAGATTGAAGGCTCAAAGTGGTGTGAGGAAGAGGGGCAGGAGGTGCCCTTTTATAAGGGAGGAGAGGGGCTCCTTTAGAAAAACTAAAAATATTATTTTATTATAAAGTCTTTTTCGGTTTTAAATAGCTCCAAATTGATTTATTTCGAAGATAAGGTGGGGATGGGTATAAATCTTCTCATCCAATATAATTTGTTACAGCCCGATATTTTATGAAAATTATTCTTTTAATTTCATTAATGTCTTGTGTTGTATTCTACACCAAGATTACCTTGCGCTATACGCAACACCGTATTAGCTTGCAGTATACGCAACACTATTCTTGGATCGTGTTACACACAATTTTGATAATAGTTATTCTACGCAACATTGAGTATATATATATATATATATATTAAATGTATAAATGAAATATGGTTGGATTCTGTTATACGAAACAATGAAGGATTCTTTCACAACACGCAACCCTGACTTGGCTTGCATTACACGCAATCGCGACCTTCCTCGATAGCGTGTGTTGTACGCAATACCGGGTTTTAATAAACAATGTTATATTATTATAATATTGTCATGAACTAGCCGTTATGAATAGTATTAACTAAATTTTGAATTTTATAACATTATTATTCATCTTACACATTTCTAGAACATGGTATAAGAACAAAATAAATTTTTCGGGTAAAATAAGTATTTTTCAAAAAATGCAGTTTTACCGCCTTTTGATGGCGCACCCACTTTAAATATAGTTTTTGACATGTTTATATGTTCAATTTGACAAAATAATATTCTTCTTTTGAATCAGGATGTAAAAATTTACATTAGATAAAGTTTTGATATTTTTCCGACAACTTTCATATTTTAATGAATAGTAAAAACACGCTATATTTTAATTAAAAACATCTTTTTTCATCGTAATATATTATGTGGTTAAATTATAATATTGAATGGTTTTAAAGTATATTTAGAATATATTTTTACCACTTAATATAATGTTGGTCATTGGACACAATTTTACAATTAAACCGAACATAAACAAGTGTCAATCTTTTGATAGTTATTATCTCTTAAAAACACGCTTTTTGTTTTGACAGCGGGAATTAATTTAAAATTAATTTCTGCCACTTATGTGTTTTGAATTTAGAAAAATGGATTCCATATTTGGAATCAGGATGTTCAAATTTTGTAAATAGATAACTTTTATTTTTAGACATTTTGAATAATTACTGCGGTAAATATTTTATTTACCAGGGTTAAGGGTAAATCCAGTAAATAAGGGTTAAAAAATAATATTATAATAATATTAAATTACCCTAAAACGTGTCTTAACCCCATTTGTTGATACATGGTCTACCATGGGCATCTTTGGGTCGATTTTGGGACCCCATTGATCCACTTGTAAGTGATAATGACACTTTATTTTAATTAAGTTAAAATGAATACAAAATTGACACAAGCATATATCTTTTAGCAAAAAAATTGTTACATATGGTTATATATGTTGGATTTTAGATTATAAATATTCATTAGAAAGATAAAAAGATTTCCTACATAATGGTATTTTATTTGTAATTTTTAGACTTTATATAATTTAATTTATATATGACACAATGATGATGCAGTAATTATCTTATTAATGAAATATTGACATAATTGATGTTATAAACACCAAAATAAATGTACTTTGAGACTTTTTATGAATTCCACTAATTTTCTAGGTTACTATGATATATCAATGTTGATTTAATTAACTTTATTCGAACATTTAATTCTGTTATGACTTTCACAAAAATCATATATCAAATAGTGTCAAGATTGACACAAAATAGTTTTTAAATCAAATATTATATTATTAATTGTTATTTTATTCCTAAAAATCTAAGGTTCTGCCAAATGACTTAGATAAGGATATATATATTAATAATAAACAATTTGGGGTTCGTTTGGCATATTATAGTAAGTGTATTAACCATATAGTGAAAGAAAACAAAAAGACACGGTAAAAGTTAAATTAATTAACTTAGAGTTAAATCTAATTGATAAGGTTAAAATAATATCCCAAACTTGTCTAAATTATATTGGTTGATAGGATTTCGACCCCTACCCACCTTATCTTCGAAATAAGACCCTTTGGAACCATTATACACCGATTTTGACTTTAATATAAAATAATATTTTGAGATATTCCTAAGGTGCCCCTCTCCTCCCTTATAAAAGGACACCTCCTCCCCCTCCTCCTCACACCAATTTGAGCACTCAAGCTCGGCCAACCCCTGCCAAAATATCTTCTCCACTTCCCTAGCAACATCCTAGAGGTTCTGGTCTTCCTCAAAGACCAATTTTAGTGCCCTAAGAGGAGGTCTCAAAGAGGCACTTCAAAGAAGAGGTAATTACCGTTACCAATTCTTTCATCTTTATTTCTTCTTCCACTTCTTCTTATTAGGTTGTTTCATTATGAAGTAATAACATCAGTATCACTCATATACTGATATGTTATTATAAGTATGAAACAACCCTATTTCACCATCTATCCATCCTACGGAAAAAAAGAAATCACCGCGCGTGCGTACGTACAGAATACCGTCTCCACGCCGTGGTGTAATCTATTTTCCACCACCACCTTACATGGATGAGTATAATGGTGTAAATAATAACTATACATAGTTATTACAACATCATATTGATTCTGATATATTATATAATCCACTCCAATTCAATTCAATATTTATGGAAATGATATCATCGCTCGTGCGTACGTACGGACTACCGTCTCCACGACGCGATGAGATTCATTCTCCATGTTAACCATTTAAGAATGATTATAAAGTATATATAAGAAATAATAATGAAATATATTACATTATAAAGCTACTGGATTTATGTATATATATATATATGTATGTCATCTACTTACTTCCATTTCAAGACAATAAGGAAAGTAAAACAGCGTTCATGCGTACGTACGGACTACCGTCTCCATGAACGGTGTTTTTCATTTTATTTATCTATCTATTATATATATATATATACTGAATATATATGATATATAAATCATATTTTATATTCTGGAAGTAATTAAATCATGATATAAGTAATAATGATGTCAAGAACAACAAGTCAAAACACCTAAGATAAATGAAACGATTTTACCCAAAACGCTTCTTTAACATGGAATTTACAAAAGAACGGGTAATATAATGTCATAAGTGAACCATATATGATTTCATAACAATGAATATGATTCTGGAATAAGTCAATAACATGATTTAAATCATTATACAGGAGGTTTGGACACTTACAAAGCAAGTCGGACATAAGGTAAGGGGAATATCACAATCTCATTTTTATCCGAGATTGTTTATTCGTAAGTATTTACTGGGGTTTATTTTATCATCCACATCCATGTTTCCTCAATATGTAATATTATTTCCATCCATCTACAATGTTTTAAATCCAATTTTACCCTTTGGTGAGTTTTTAGTAAAACATATGAAAGGAATCTTTTGTCGTTTTTCGTACGAGGTACATTTTGACTTTTTCGACAAAAGTAAAAAAGAATGTTTTTTTAACTTATACGGCACGAACGGATTTCTACTGTTTTATGAAGCCTTATTTTCATGAAGCTTCCTCTAAAAGATTTCATGACTATTTTCAATAAAATATCTTTCTTTTAAAATTACATGATGTTTTGTGAAAAGAAATTGATTTTGAAGAAGAAAGGATATTTTCCTCAAGAATTCAATTCAAGTGTTTTATCAAAATTATTTTCCATCTAAGATAATAAAGGGTTCTGTTTTTATCCCTATTATTACATGGATTTGATTATGTTGTGATGGAAACATTGTTATGAATTCCTTTATCTTATATGATTGTTTTATGATGTCATGTTGTTTAAGAATCCCATTTTTTATTACATGGGTTATGTGATGATGTACGATTTATGATTATGTGGCACACATAAGAAAGGATTCATTATAAGATGGGTGGGACCTATATCTCCCTCCAATGAATTGGGTAATGATTTTATATCTCATGAGGTAGACATGGCTGGAATGGTAGGTTATACCGGTTCAGTGAAACAGGACTGAAACGAGGGTTACTCGATTCAGAAAGGGACTTTATCCACTAAGATAGTCATGGCAATGAGTCTTGACTAACAAGAAATGATTCTCTATGATTATGTGTGAATGCCACAAAGTTTAATGTTTTATGTTATGATTATTGTGATTACATTTCACTACTATGATTTATCCCATGTTATGAAATTATGCTCTCTTTTGCAGGTTAAGATTTCCAAAAGTTATGTTCTTATGAATATGATGTGATTGATCTTTCTTTTTTTACCCTTACTGAGCATTTGAGCTCACCCTTTTATGTTTTCTTTTCCCCAGGATATAAAGAAAGGTTTTAGGTTAAAAAAAAGGGGGAAGATCTTTATGGGAGATATTGAAGATCTTTCACCACGATTAGAAGATTATGTTCCGAGTTTCCAAAGACACTAAACTATTATGATCCTTGTGTGTGTGTTTTTGTTATGTACTAAGTATTCCGCAAAAGTATTGTAATGTCAATGTACGTCAGGATACGGGTCTCTACAGTTGGTATCAGAGGAAAGGTTTAGTCAACCTTTGGAAACTAGGATGCGAGAAATTTAGTGAGATCCCTAGAGATATTTATAAGGTATGTCTAGGGATGTCCATAAGGATAAGTATACGTATTGGATACAGTCCTAGAACTACGGTAACGATCATAGAATTTAACCTAAGATGTTAGATATCGAGGATACTCCACCTTTATTATGTTGTTTTCCCTAGCATGATTTTTTCCTCTCACAGTATTCTTTTTTTGGGTTTTAGAAAATGGCTGGAAACAAGATGATTCACGATAATGGAGGATATGATAGACAATGGAATGATATTCTTCATGAGCAACCAAATGAAATGGGATTTGGATGTCCAAAGATCATTATTATGCCGAATCAGCAATCTCATAATATGATCAATAAAGTAAAATTTGGTAAGTTTCCTGATTCGGCTAATAAGAGAAAGATGGAGTTTCATGATGATCATTGAGGAAAGAAAGTTCAATTTCCCCTATGTAAATCATGTGGGAAGAGGCATCAAGGAGAATGTTTCAAAGGAACTGGAAGATGCTTTGGGTGTGGAAAAGAAGGACACAAAGCAAGTAAATGCAAAGGAAAAGGTTCAGTTAACAACGTGGATGAGGATAATGGTATTGCTACGACATCAACAATGGTTAAATGTTTTAAATGTGGAATGTACGGGCATTATGCAAACCAATGCCCTACGGGAAAGTCTCATGAAGATAATCAGTATGGTCGTATGGGAAGTATTTATGTGGATGATGATGAAGAGACTACAAATGATATGTGAGATGAAAGAATTGTTGAATCTCGGTCAATGGTTTAAGAATGTAGTGGAATGATTACATGTTTATCAAGTGTAATGTTGTACTATAGAATAAAAAGACATCTAAGGATTGTTACACTGTTGTCTTTCCTTAAGTTTTGAAAGTTTATGATGAATGGTATGAGTAACAATGAAAGGTTATTCAGATATTTTTTTTTGAAAGTGGATGATATGCGCATAGTGAAGTGATAAAGAGAAAATGAAATGCTTGACAGTATTCATGAGCTCATGATTGATATAAGGACTAAGTGGTATCATGGTTTGAGTATATAGAATTTTGAGGATTTTGGTATGTGGAAAGAGTTAACTTTTAACAGCACTCATGTTTTCAATAAGGTTCAATGGGTATTCAAGAGAGTACAAGATTAAGGCCTTTAAATGTTGGGAATGTGACCAACAAGATATATCTTATGATATATGGGATCAACGATGGTATTTAATCTCTGAGAGTGGACTGCAGTATTATGGATAAGCCTAAAGATTGGAAAGGATTATGTTGGACATAAGTTAGTATTGTTTGTTTTTCGATATTATTGATGGGATGTTATAGTATTATAGTTTTAGAAAAAGGACAACCTGCAGGACGGGCGACAGCCCATCGCTTCGGACAAGGCTGTAGGAATCGAACCCACAACCGAAGTGCGACTGGCCTTTATCGCCTACCACTGGCCTACAGGAAGTCCCTGTTTAGTAGAAACTAGTTTTATTATATTAAGCAGTATGATATATGAAGTATAAGTCCATTTTAGGAACCACATATAATTAATCTCACTATAGATCGATTTATGCATATAATTTTGGCTAACCTTTTGTTTGAGAAAGATGGAATGACCCGTCATTCTATCACATGATCTGCTAACACTTCACGAATAACAAATTCAACTTCATTTATTTAAGAGATGAAGTGGAAATTGTTCAAGGCACGAACAACAGTGAGATTGTACCAAAATACAGTAAGTATTTATTCTAATTCAAATTTTCAACTTTAGGGGAAATGATCTTGAAAACCAAAAATGTTGTCCTAGTGATCTTATACCTGATGAATCAGATGGTACCTTATATCATCACAAATCTATGGATTTGTGATTACTGGCTTTTCCATAGCCATGTTCTCTACCACTCTCCATCAGAACATGATGGTTAGATTTCTCTTCCATATCTATATTTTCACCTACGTGGAAACCCAATGATTAGTTTATTTGGGTAACCGTTACGTTTCATACTATTGTTTTTAAAGATTGGTTTTGATATTCCTTTTTACGATGTGGGTTTCTATTAAAGAAACTTTCGAATAGTAAACCATTTATAACCCCGACGAATTTCGAGGGCGAAATTCATTTTAAGGGGGGTAGAATGTAACAGCCCGAGATTTTATGAAAATTATTCTGTTAATTTCATTAATGTCTTGTGTTGTATTCTACACCAAGATTACCTTGCGCTATACGCAACACCTTATTAGCTTGCAGTATACGCAACACTATTCTTGGATCGTGTTACACACAATTTTGATAATAGTTATTCTACTCAACATTGAGTATATATATATATATATTAACTGTATAAATGAAATATGGTTGGATTCTGTTATACGAAACAATGAAGGATTCTTTCACAACACGCAACCCTGACTTGGCTTGCATTACACGCAATCGCGAGCTTCCTCGATAGCGTGTGTTGTACGCAATACTGGGTTTTAATAAACAATGTTATATTATTATAATATTGTCATGAACTAGCCGTTATGAATAGTATTAACTAAATTTTGAATTTTATAACATTATTATTCATCTTACACATTTCTAGAACATGGTATAAGAACAAAATAAATTTTTCGGGTAAAATAAGTATTTTTAAAAAAATGCAGTTTTACCGCCTTTTGATGGCGCACCCACTTTAAATATAGTTTTTGACATGTTTATATGTTCAATTTGACAAAATAATATTCTTCATTTGAATCAGGATGTAAAAATTTACATTAGATAAAGTTTTGATATTTTTCCGACAACTTTCATATTTTAATGAATAGTAAAAACACGCTATATTTTAATTAAAAACAACTTTTTTCATCGTAATATATTATGTGGTTAAGTTATAATATTGAATGGTTTTAAAGTATATTTAGAATATATTTTTACCACTTAATATAATGTTGGTAATTGGACACAATTTTACAATTAAACCGAACATAAACAAGTGTCAATCTTTTGATAGTTATTATCTCTTAAAAACACGCTTTTTGTTTTGACAGCGGGAATTAATTTTAAATTAATTTCTGCCACTTCTGTGTTTTGAATTTAGAAAAATGGATTCCATATTTGGAATCAGGATGTTCAAATTGTGTAAATAGATAACTTTTATTTTTAGACATTTTGAATAATTACTGCGGTAAATATTTTATTTACCATGGTTAAGGGTAAATCCGGTAAATAAGGGTTAAAAAATAATATTATAATAATATTAAATTACCCTAAAACGTGTCTTAACCCCATTGGATGATACATGGTCGACCATGGGCATCTTTGGGTCGATTTTGGGACCCCATTGATCCACTTGTAAGTGATAATGACACTTTATTTTAATTAAGTTAAAATGAATACAAAATTGACTCAATCATATATCTTTTAGAAAAACAATTGTTACATAGGGTTATATATGTTGGATTTTAGATTATAAATATTCACTAGAAAGATAAAAAGATTTCCTACATAATGGTATTTTATTTGTAATTTTTAGACTTTATATAATTTAATTTATTTATGACACAATGATGATGCAGTAATTATCTTATTAATGAAATATTGACATAATTGATGTTATAAACACAAAAATAAATGTACTTTGAGACTTTTAATGAATTACAATAATTTTCTAGGTTACTATGATATATTAATGTTGATTTAATTAACTTTATTCGAACATTTAATTCTGTTATGACTTTCACAAAAATCATATATCAAATAGTGTCAAAATTGACACAAAATAGTTTTTAAATCATATATTATATTATTAATTGTTATTTAATTCCTAAAAATATAAGGTTCGGCCAAATGACTTAGATAAAGATATATATATTAATAATAAACAATTTGGGGTTCGTTTGGCATGTTATAGTAAGTGTATTAACCATATAGTGAAAGAAAACAAAAAGACACGGTAAAAGTTAAATTAATTAACTTAGAGTTAAATCTAATTGATAAGGTTAAAATAATATCCTAAACTTGTCTAAATTCTATTGGTTGATAGGATTTCGACCCCTAACCACCTTATCTTCGAAATAATACCCTTTGGAACCATTATAAACCGATTTTGACTTTAATATAAAATAATATTTTGTGATATTCCTAAGGTGCCCCTCTCCTCCCTTATAAAAGGACACCTCCTCCCCCTCCTCCTCACACCAATTTGAGCACTCATGCTCGTCCAACCCCTGCCAAAATATCTTCTCCAATTCCATAGAAACATCCTAGAGGTTATGGTCTTCCTAAAAGACCAATTTTAGTGCCCTAAGAGGAGGTCTCAAAGAGGCACTTCAAAGAAGAGGTAATTACCGTTACCAATTCTTTCATCTTTATTTCTTCTTCCACTTCTTCTTCATAGGTTGTTTCATTATGAAGTAATAACATAAGTATCACTAATATACTGATATGTTATTATAATTATGAAACAACCCTATTTCACCATCTATCCATCCTACGGAAAAAAAGAAATCACCGCGCGTGCGTACGTACGGAATACCGTCTCCACGCCGTGGTGTAATCTATTTTCCACCACCACCTTACATGGATGAGTATAATGGTGTAAATAATAACTATACATAGTTATTACAACATCATATTGGTTCTGATATATTATATAATCCACTCCAATTCAATTCAATATTTATGGAAATGATATCATCGCTCGTGCGTACGTACGGACTACCGTCTCCACGACGCGATGAGATTCATTCTCCATGTTAACCATTTAAGAATGATTATAAAGTATATATAAGAAATAATAATGAAATATATGACATTATAAAGCTACTGGATTTATGTATATATATATATGTATGTCATCTACTTACTTCCATTTCAAGACCATAAGGAAAGTAAAACAGCGTTCATGCGTACGTACGGACTACCGTCTCCATGAACGGTGTTTTTCATTTTATTTATCTATCTATTATATATATATATATACTGAATATATATGATATATAAATCATATTTTATATTCTGTAAGTAAGTAAATCATGATATAAGTAATAATGATGTCAAGAACAACAAGTCAAAACACCTAAGATAAATGAAACGATTTTACCCAAAACGCTTCTTTAACAAGGAATTTACAAATGAACGGGTAATATAATGTCATAAGTGAACCATATATGATATCATAACAATGAATATGATTCTGAAATAAGTCAATAACATGATTTAAATCATTATACAGGAGGTTTGGACACTTACAAAGCAAGTCGGACATAAGGTAAGGGAAATATCACAATCTCATTTTTATCCGAGATTGTTTATTCGTAAGTATTTACTGGGGTGTATTTTATCATCCACATCCATGTTTCCTCAATATGTAATATTATTTCCATCCATCTACAATGTTTTAAATCCAATTTTACCCTTTGGTGAGTTTTTAGTAAAATATATGAAAGGAATCTTTTGTCGTTTTTCGTACGAGGTACATTTTGACTTTTTCGAAAAAAGTAAAAAAGAATGTTTTTTTTTAACTTATACGGCACGAAAGGATTTGTACTGTTTTATGAAGCCTTATTTTCATGAAGCTTCCTCTAAAAGATTTCATGACTATTTTCAATAAAATATCTTTCTTTTAAAATTACATGATGTTTTGTGAAAAGAAATTGATTTTGAAGAAGAAAGGATATTTTCCTCAAGAATTCAATTCAAGTGTTTTATCAAAATTATTTTCCATCTAAGATAATAAAGGGTTCTGTTTTTATCCCTATTATTACATGGATTTGATTATGTTGTGATGGAAACATTGTTATGAATTCCTTTATCTTATATGATTGTTTTATGATGTCATGTTGTTTAAGAATCCCATTTTTTATTACATGGGTTATGCGATGATGTATGATTTATGATTATGTGGCACACATAAGAAAGGATTCATTATAAGATGGGTGTGACGTATATCTCCCTCCAATGCATTGGGTAAAGATTTTATATCTCATGAGATAGACATGGCTGGAATGGTAGGTTATACCAGTTCAGTGAAACAGGACTGAAACGAGGGTTACTCGATTCAGAAAGGGACTTTGTCCACTAAGATAGTCATGGCAATGAGTTTTGACTAACAAGAAATTATTCTCTATGATTATGTGTGAATGCCACAAAGTTTCATGTTTTAAGTTATGATTATTGTGATTACATTTCACTACTATGATTTATCCCATGTTATGAAATTATTCTCTCTTTTGCAGGTTAAGATTTCCAAAAGTTATGTTCTTATGAATATGATGGGATTGATTTTTCTTTTTTTACCCTTACTGAGCATTTGAGCTCACCCTTTTATGTTTTCTTTTCCCCAGGATATAAAGAAAGGTTTTAGGTTAAAAAAAAGGGGGAAGATCTTTATGGGAGATATTGAAGATCTTTCACCACGATTAGAAGATTATGTTCCGAGTTTCCAAAGACACTAAACTATTACGATCCTTGTGTGTGTGTTTTTGTTATGTACTAAGTATTCCGCAAAAGTAATGTAATGTCAATGTACGTCAGGATACGGGTCTCTACATAAATTATAAAAGTTTAGGTTCCTATTTTAACCTTATCATTTAGATTTATCATTAAGTTAAATAATTTTACTTTTACCGTGTCTTCTTTTGTTCTTATACTATAAGGTTAATAAACTCACTATAAAAAGACAAACGAACCCCAAGTTGTTTCTTATTAATATATATATCCGTAGGTAAGTCATTTGGCCGAACCTTAGACTTTTTGGAATAAAATAACAATTAATAATATAATATTTGTTTTAAAAACTATTTTATGTCAATTTTGACACTATTTAGTAATTGATTTTTGTGAAAATCATAAAAGAATCATTAGTTCCAAAAAAGTTAATTAAATTAATAATAACATGTCATATTGGTCTAGAAAATTTGTGTAATTCATAAAAAGTCTGAAATTACATTTATTTGGGTATTTATAACTTCAATTATGTCAATATTTCATTAATAAGACAATTACTGCATCATCTTTGTGTCATAAATAAATTTACTTATTTAAAGTCTAAAAATTACAAATAAAATACCATTATGTAGGAAATCGTTTTATCATTATAATTAATATTTATAGTAGAATTTATCTTATTTATAACCCTATATTAAAAATTATATACTTATTAAACTTTGATTTTAACTATTTTAACCCTTCTTTAAATAAATTAATAATAAATGTCCTAATCTAATCCAAGTGGGCCTAAATGGTCATATTTTATTCCTAAGGTTTTTTTTGGTCGAATTAAACTTATCCAATAGAATTAGGACATGTGTTATGGTAATAATAATAACATTTTTACCCTTAATTACCCTATTGACTTTTAACCGTGGTAAAAAAACAAGTAAAAAGTTACTATTCACCAAAAATTATTTTCATCTCATTGAACCACATTTTACCTACTGACATCAACCGTGTCTCTCGGTTTTTTAAAATTCTACTGACAGAAGCAGTAAAATTAAGTTTTATGAAAAATTCATTTTTCATAACTACCAATTAGTGGTTTCAGTATTCATCAAAAAATGAAAGTTTCCAGAAAACTACCAAAAATTAGGCCTAAGCAATATTTGATATTATGAACTAAAAAATGATGTCTATTTTACCAAATTCAAAACATATCAGTTGCATTAATTAATTTAAAAATTAATTCCCGTCGTCAATACAAATAGCATGTTCTTAAGAGATAATAACTATCAAAACATTGACACTTGTTTATGTCTGGTTTAAGTGTGAAATTACATCCAATGAACAACATTGTATTAAATTTTAAAAATATATTCTTAATATACTTTAAAAACACTCAAATTAATAATTTATCACTATTAATTATATCGATTAAAAAGGTTGTTTTTAATTAAAATTTAGTAATTTTCACTATTCATCAGAAAATGAAACTTAGCCGAAAAGTACCAAAATTTCACCCTAAGCTAATTTCGATATTCCGAATCCAAATATGAAGTACATTTTGAAAAATAAAATTTACAAAATTTCAAAAGGTGGTTATTACTATTCATAACGGCTAGGTTTAATAATATTTTAATAGAATATCGTTGTTTAGTGAAACTAGGTATTGCTTACTACAGACGCTATCGAGGAAGGTCACGATTGCGTGTAATGCAAGTCAAGTAAAGGATGCATGTTTTGCAAGATTCTTTTGATGTAGCGTACAACACAAGAAATTAATGAAATTAAAAATAATATTTTTCATAAAATCCTGGGGTGTTACATAGCATCCAACATAGTCCATCCCTATCATGCTCCCATGTCCCATATATATCAACTCAATTGTGTTCTCTTGTCTCAGCATCTCTTGATAAATGTGTTCCAAGAACTTCTCAAAGAAGGTCATTCATAACATACCGTCAATTTTTCATGTTCACTCCTGAATGTCCCACCAACACTTTTCTGATCCCCACAGCATATAAGAATCTAACATGTCTATCCTCTTTGTTATAGTCTTTATATTTTCATGTATTGTCTCCATGGACTAATCCCAGAATCCAGCTCCCTCAGGACCACACTCTCCATTAGAAGTCATATGGTGGTATAACTATAACTCCCTTGACAAGTCAGACATACTTTTTAGAACATGACCTGGGTATTATTCAATGAATTTCATAAAGGGAGATATGTTCTCCATAAATATTTTCACTTCATCTTCAGCTGGCATGATCAGTGCCTCACATTCACTAACTATAAAATCATTCCTAGGAATGACCCTCAGTCATCCCTTAACAAGTGTTGTCGAGGCATACTCTCTAAAATTACAAATAGATATACCAAGTCCCACAATAAAACCTTATAACATTTGTGTAAGTGGAAATAGTCAAAATAATCATTTCCCCTTTCCTTCCACACAGTCTAAACTAAGGCGCTATCACTACCCTTAATCATCCTACACCAAGGTTTTGGTTAACATGTGTAAAAACACTATCAAAATAATGTTTCTCATTTAGGCCCATAAAATTTACCATTTTCATCATTTTAAAATCTCCCACAATTCCAGTTTGGTGCTATTTTTATCTTTTTAATCTCATGAACAAAGAAAATTGTTCACGTTTAACAACTTAACCCTAACTTATTTTCTCGTGCGTGCCTAAAATGATGCATCTCACAAAAACACTGAGTGCCTAGATTGATGCAGGAATTCCCAACTCTCATGCTATACTATTCCATGAATCAATACTCAAAATGTTTCTAAAAAAATTCACAACAAACCACAACTGCATCACCCAAGGTGAAATAACATTCAACAGTAACAGTAAACAAAAATAACAAAAACCCACACTATGTACTTGGGTTTCCCCATATACATTGGTTTTCAACCCTCAAGCATGAGCTCATTTCAAATCCATGACACTTCCTAGTCTCTTATCAACCACTAACAAAATAGTAAGACAAAATAACAAGAATTAAAACTGGAATATTGATACCACTTTGTAACGTCTTGACCTGGGTGCCACGATGGTTCCCTGAGACAATTCGCTACATGACCTCAAGTGTTCCTCCCCGTATTCTAAAGGCTACAAACTAGCAATGAGGTTCTGGTAAGTCATTCATGGGTCGACTATTGCCTGATTTATCAATGAAAAATTCCAGTTGAAATAGAAAACAAAAGTGGAAGCATATATATAACCAGAAACATACTCATGCCTTAGGATAATCCAACAGGAAAACAATACTCAACTAAAATTGAAAACCTACTATGCCAATATGAAACATAAAATAGAGGCACTAAGACTGCCTAAACAGATCCCAAACCATGTATTGTTCTCTATTCTAAGCTTCATCCCCAATCAACTACCTATCCCTAGGCCTTTTACCTTATCAAGTCCTACAATAATAAAATCGATTTATGTTCGGATCAGGGAGCTTGAATAGGGTGTGAGTAAAACTCATTAGTCCACCGCTAACATTATCTATATTAAGACAATTGAAAAGATAGTTCACGAAGTTCTATATAGAATTTAGAACAATACAATAATAAATAGTTTATCATATTTTTATTTCTTCTTATCTGACTACATTAACTACAACATTCCCAGTTATTTATGTACCTCAAAACCAATATCATCTCATACAACAGTCCAAAGTTTTCACAATGTAATACCATATATTAATACCTTCTTCTCGCTAATTCTCGATGTATTCAAGGTGATACGATATCTCAGTACCTAATTTGACTCATACCAAATATCAAATAATGTCATGTGAGGCCATAACTTTGAGTTCCACTATTTCCATTCTTTAATTTCAAATATATAAGATACATTTCCAAAGATACCAATACCTCAAATGTAAGTAAGATTAGGATGTAACCATGCTTACTCCTCAATATAATGACCACATTATAATTATCTTTACTCAAAAGGATGATGACCATGTTACCATATAATCTTCTCAATTTAGAATGACCATGTTCCCATTCCATTTAATCATATGTATGATAACTATATTACCATTTGTAATTCTCAATTTATAATTACCATTTTCTCATACTTTATCACATAATTAAATTATTAATTAATTATACACCCCAGTCTCATTGCTAATTCAACAATTTTGTTAAACACATCCATTCCACTTGCTAACTAAATAAATAATTACGTGATTTAAACTATTAATTAATTCATCAATTAATTAATCAATACCACAAATTCATTTTCCAAAATCAGTTTTCCTGAATTAATCATCTCATTCTAATCTCAAATTTCCATAAATAATCCCATAATTAATTATCTAGATCATATTATCAATGGCACAGAATTTATCCACAATTAATTATATCAACATTGTCATTGTAATACCTCATAATTAATCCCTCGGTAAATTATCTTGATTTAAACCACTATCACGTTTAATAAATTTAGAAAAATTAATTGTCAAATAGGGAAACCCCTTAGACTCAATATAAATTCCCCAGTTAATCACCTATTTCAAATAAAACATTGATAAAAACAGTTCATCAATATAATTAACTCAATTCAAGAAAAAGAAATTTCTAAAGGTTGAAAATAATTAAACAATTATGCATAAACATATCAAATCCCTCAATATGGGGACAATATATAGAACACCTACCTCTATTTGATGAAAGATCATTTATTAATAGAAATCCCCAAAATCAGAGCAGTACGACACTGTTGATAGGAGTTTCATATCTAAATCCCTAAACCACAATCATGATCAAAGACATAATGATCACATAAATCTAGATCTAGATCCAAAAATACTCAATCTTGATATCAGAAAATAGTTTCAGATAAAATAAAACATAAGATATATTATGTGAAATGATAAAAGACGTGTAGAAGAAGGAATGAGAGAAGCATTAGGATGAATCCACTTATTGGGGGAAGAGTGCATTTTCAATTAGGGATTCTGATATCGAATAACAATGATTTTAAAGCCTGGAAATCCTGCTGGGTCGATGGGAGAACCATATTTTACACTTAAAAATGGAAAATCTAGAGTTAGGGCCACATACTAGGATAATAATTTCATTAAATTTTCAAAAGTAGTGAAATCCATTTTTTTAGGATCCCAATGTTGGCCCTCACATGGTTTAGTTGAATGGATAGACAAATTGTGTCCTAAATATGTGTTAGATATTCCTTAAAGGGGGTAATATTCATTGATACCTTTCACATTCTTCCAAACTGGGCATTAATCATGCCTAATCTACTGCCTCATGGACCAAAAAATTGCATGGTTTCTCCTTGGCACCCACATGGTTTGCACAAATAGTGTGCCAACAATACACAAAAAATTGTTTCCAAAATATGTACTAGATATCACCCAAACACAGCATAATCCCTAAATAACTTCAATGATACTTATGTAAGAAGAAAAATTACCTAGAATAGTTACTAATATAACCCCATAAAAAGTTAGGATCTTACAAAAGGTTTTTTTCTTGAAAATATTTTCATAATTTATAATATTTTCTCATGTAATCTATTTGATTATAACTTTTAAATTATTTGTAATGTATTTATATTAAATTTTTGTATTTTATGATGGTTTTATGATTATGGATAATAATATTTTATATAAAATATTATTAGGTAAAAATTCATTCCACCTTGTGGGTTTTTAGGAATTCCAAATTTTATAACGAGTTTCCATTATTTTTATATCTATTTTTGAGATATCTTTTTTTAACTGATGTATTAAAAATATTTCTCACCTGTCTTAAGTATGCGTTGATATTAAAGAAAGGTCCATTGTGACATGTCGTAAATGAGAAAAAGTGACATGAATGAAACATGAGTTTAAAAAAGATCCAATTACTGTTTCAAAAATTTCCACTATGTAGAATTACCCACTATGTTATGTATTGGTTTTATTACAACTTTAAAAAAAATAAAATATCCTAGGAATGTAATAAACCAAAACCATTGTTATAAATCATGTAATTATCTTTGGATTAATGTATAATACATTATAAAAACACCCTAATAACTAATATAGTATGAACAAAAATAAAAAAATGTTAAATAACATCGTCAATTCATCATCAAATAATTCAATTTAGTAGGGAATATATTCATGACCTTTTATGTGAGATATGGAAGGAAATTAAATAATATATAAATGTTAAATTAAAATAATGGAGGCCTAGAATTAAAACCATATATCGAGACACGATTTTCTCAATTTTTATTTAATTATATTTATTCATTTTAATTCGTTCATAATAATTTATTATTCATTTATTAGTTTATTTTATAAAGTGTTATTCATTTTGAGGTAGTTCAGTTCATCATTACAAAACATTTTCAATCTATTTGTTATAGTTAATGATCATTATCATGTGGTACTATAAGATCAAAAAAATTCAAGCTATATAGTTCAAATTATTCTAAAATTGATGAATTTCAACATATTAGAAAATAGATTCATATTCTATTAATCGACATGGGTAATATTGTTTATGGTTAAATAATATATATGATTGTATAATTATTATTTCATCATCATAATTTATATTTTACCATTCTTGTATCATAAAAAAATACATGTGTTTTATGTAATATTCTATCATGTAATAAGTTTTGATGAACACTCATTATATATATATGTTTAATAAAACATAATCATTCAGTTAGATTTTACAAAACCACCATGGGTGAGTATATGTTTTCATTAGAATATAAATAAAATTGAAAATTAAAACAAATATTTTTTAAATGATAGGACATAAATAAACTACATTTTTAGTTTTCATTTTAGAGAATTCATAAATTATTAAAAGTTCTAATGGGGGAATTGAAGGAAAAATAATTCTTTATAACTATAATTTCCCTAGTGCGGGCTTCTAAAAAAAATTTGATGAGAGAGACTTTATTTTATCCAAGGAAAAAATTGTAGTATTTTTATAAATTTAATGAAAAATAAAGGCCAATGGTTGTTCTTTGATTTTTTTAAATAACACGGTCTGATATTTCTAGATAAATATGTAATTTTTTAGTAGAAAATCGTGAAGCAAAAAACCTAATCATATTAGGTTTTGGGGAAATGGAATACTAGTTATACATAAGGGTCACTTTATTGATATATAAAGGTTATATACATGATTATCATACGTTATATCCATAATATTTAAAAGTCGTCTTAGTGATACATATTGTTCATTTGAATGATATATATGATTCATTTAGATGATATTTGTCACGACCCGTCCTTGGGGCCCGTGCCGTGACTACCCCAAGCCCGCCTTCCATAGGCCAGGGGCTGGAGACTACCACCAAAGGCGTAAATCCTGATAAAAGGGATGGAATTGCCTTTATATAAGTAAACAACACAACAGACAATGCATGTTGAAGTAAACACTAAGTAAACTGAGTACAAAAGTAAGTACTGAAAAGTAAATGGGCCAGAATACAAACCCAACTGAAAGTACAGTACAACTGAAATGAATGTACAACAGCAGTAAAGTAAATCAGCAACCACTGAGTCGTCCTCCGGCTATCCCACCTGAAGGGTGGGTTCAGATGGTCTCCTCATCTCCTCGGGTCCGGTCGTCCGCTCTGTGTACATCCTGCCTGATAGTCCACCTCCAGATATCATCCCGCTCCTCAATCCTCAACCATGATCAGCGCTGTTCGTCGTCTACAACTAACACTATGTAGTTCGGGCATAGCCCATGTAGGGGTGAGTATACAATACACAGTAGGGACCCCAAGACCCCCGAAGGTCTCCCAGAATCAACAAAGTATAAACCACAATGAAAAGATACAAACATGAAGTATCAACCCACTCTACTTAGGTATATTCCCATACATATACCTAAGTCATCAATTCCAGTTCGACTCCAACTCATGAGCCCAAGTACAACCCGGTCCATACATGAAAGCACAAACCAATCCACAAAGGAAATCAAGTCAATCATATCGATGATATTGATTGAAAGTCAAGACTTAGCTTACACAGGTATAGTACTCATGAAGAGGGGTGGAGATGATAGATGTAGCTTTTGAATCAGCTCCCCTACCAAACCCACATAGGATCCAAGTATAGAAGTCATCGCTGCCAAACCCACATAGGATCCAAGTATAGTAACCATCACTACCGAACCCACGTAGGATCCAAGTACTGTCGTCATCATCGTCAAACCCACCAAGGATCCCATCACGATAGTTGTCGTAGTCGTAGCCAGCTCTAGGGTTCATGCACACAGCGTACTCAATTCCAGGGGGTCCGCTCCATCAGAAAAGGTAGGTCAATACATCAACTATCATGATTTCCTGATTTGATGTATCCTGAAGGCCCACCTCATTATTGGAACTAAACCAAAAAAACCGTGTCCAAGACATTGAGAATAAGGTAACCAATCCATTTTCCAAACAATAAATGGGGTGTTGGTATGGTTACACGCTGCGTCTTCAGACCTCGGGTATTGCCCGTGTACCATGGACCATTTTAAAGGGCTATTCATGTAAAAAGTAAGTACACGATGTGTGGTATGGTTACACACTGTGTCCAAACATCTGGGATGGGCTCTGTGTGCGCTGGCCATGTGCCCATACACAGCCTCAACCCGTGTTCTCAAACCCGTGTAATTGATACACGGGTTGGCCGTATCACTGGCCATGTATAGCCGTGTGATAGTGTACATGCCCGTGTACTCCACACCGTGTCTGTGTATCCATGGGTTACACGCTGAGTCTCATGAAGCCGTTTCTTCCATTCTACGTAGAGAGTACACATCGTGCCTCTTGGTCGTGTACTTCTGTTTGTGTCTGTATATTTCCCAAAGTACACATCGAGTCTCGCATAGCCTCCACCTCCTTGTAGTTTCGCAAGTATACACTGTGTGACAGAGGTCACACACCGTGTGTTAACCGTCTGACGTCTGAAACCCTTGCCACAATATTTCTGCACTACATGGCATGTTCTCCAGGGGTACACGCCGTGTAGTCTCGAATTTTCTAGAAAACGACGCCACTGGATAGCGCGCCACCCTTGATGCCAGTTCTTCAACTTGATCATTCATTCAACACAAAACTTCAGAATGTAGGTCTCCCCATTGCACCGAAGTAGATTCTAGTCTTTTTGGGCTTCTGATTGGCTCTGAAAACACATTCTGAATTCTCGCTCGAAGAACGGTCAAGGAATGGTCCATCCTATTCTAGTACAAATTGTCGCCCGCTATCATCGTCGCACCTCCACTAGGTTTTTGTGATGTTGAGTCTTCAATTTTTTGATTTTTTTGTCGCTTAAAGAACTCATAATTGTTCGTCACCCTTGAAAAACATGAAGAACCACCAACAATCACAATATTGGCAGAGGATTCAAACCATGTTAGTTTGTCCCGGTCTCTCCAAATTATTTCGGTAGCAGGCGGTTAAAGAGAACAAAACTATAGGGAACGAAGATTCAATTATTTATCCAATAAAAACACACCCTTACCTCGATAATTGATGTCGAATGTCGGCATCGCGGTTGACGGCGTCGCAAGATGAGGAACCGTAAGTGGCGACGGAGAGCGCCTGAGGAGGAAGTAACGTCTCCTCTTTTGTCATGGAGAGAAGATTATAAGGAGAGATGTCATTGGAGAGTTCCCGCATCGGTGTCTCCTCCCTTTTCGCGGATGAAGAAGGTAATGGAGAATCCGGGGTTGCCGAGTCGAAGTTCTTTGTGGGAGAGTTGGCGTTCTTCAACAAAGGAGATGAAGCATTCTTCAAAACTCTAGAGCTCTCTCCCCAAAATCTCGACACAACAATCCAACACCAAAAATAATATAAGGCTTCTCCTTATTTTATTAAATCATGCCATGCATTCAAATTAAAAATTAAAATTAAAATTCACTTAATCAGTTAAACCATGAGTAGCATAATTTATTATGTGAAAGTTTAGAAAGATTTAATGAGGGAGATAGGGGATAGGAAGAGTTACTATAATAAATTCAAGGGGATGTGTCAACATTAAACAAAGGAGTTTAATGGTTGGTTGAAGGGGTTTTAGGGAATGTGAAGCCTCCTAGATCGTGTGGGACCCACCTCACAAATATCCTTAAATGGGTAGTTAGGGGCCCACCCCAACTCCCCCATGTAGGATGTAACCCCTTGGATATAGAATAAAAATTGTTCCACATTTTTATTCACTTCTTACTTAATCCACAAATTTTAACTTCTCCTCCCGCAAACACGCAGCTACGGTAAAGGTCCCCTTAGTCAATTACCGGAATTGTGAATTCATCGGTGCCCTCAAATTTTAATTCCGAGAAATGGTTCAAAAGATAGATAAACAAGCTCGTTCGTTTACTGAAGGTACCCGATCTAAACTTTGAAAATTGATTCCGAGCACACCGAGCCTCAGAATCATGTGCCGTCAAAAGCCACAGACTCGTAAAATTACAAAGTATTTATGAAAAAATCTTCCTTGAAATTTCAGGCTCTTTACATTACTCCCTCTTCAGGGATATACATCCCCGTAAATGTATATCATAAACTAGGGAAACAGATGAGGGTACTGTGCACGCATCTGAGCCTCCCGCTTTCATGTGCTCTCCTAGAGGTTCTTGTGCTGCCAACGAATGCGCAACAGAGGAATCGATTGTCCACGTAGGACCCTCTCCTATCGATCCTCGATCTCCACCGGGACCTCTACAAAAGTCACCCGGTCATCGATGTCTAGCTCCCTGTCATCAATGATATCCGTTGGGTCATGCACGTATCTCCTCAACTGAGATACGTGGAAGACATCGTGCACCCGGTGCAACTGAGGTGGAAGAGCCAGGCGATCTTCCATCTCGCCTACCCTACTGAGAACCTGGAATGGTTCGATGAAGCACAGAGATAACTTGCCACCCTGGCCAAATCTCCGTAATCTACCTCGTGGTGAGACCCGTAAGAAAACGTGGTCTCCATCCTCGAACTCAAGTGGTCTCTGCCTCCTGTAAGCATAGGAATTATATCTTCTCTATGCAATCCTCATCCACTCCTGGATAATTTTCACCTTCTCTATCCTTTCCTGAACCATCTCTAGTCCTACGAGTGCTGACTCCCCAGGGTCAGTCCAGCATAGAGATGATCTGCATGGTTAGCCGTACAATGCCTGGTATGGTGTCATCCCGATGGTGGAGTGGTAGTTGTTGTTGTACGCAAACTCTACCAAGGGTAAGTGATTCTCCTAGCTGTGACCAAAGTCGAGAACACATGCACGGAGCATGTCCTCAAGAGTCCGAATGGTTCTCTCCATATGCCCATACGCTTGAGGATGAAAGGTGGTGCTCAGGCATAGCTGCATCCCAAAAGCCTACTGCAACCCCTTCCAAAGCTGGAAAGTAAAGAGAGTGTCTCAATCGGAGATGATCGATGACGGCACACCTTGAAGCTGTACAATCTCTAGAATTTAGATACATCTCAAGAACTCCAATGTGTCGTGCTCTCTAATAGGTAGGAAGTGGGTCGAAAATCACCGAGTTGGAGTCGTGTCCTCTGGAAGTACGAGGGACCCCAATCAATAAATACATGGATATCCAGTCCCACTTCCACTTCGAGACCTCTAAGGGTTATACAAAGCCTAATGGTACCTGGTGATTCACCTTCACCTGCACGCAGGTGAGGCATCGTGAAACGAACTCTGCCACAACCTTCTTCATACTCGGCCACCAGTGCTGTTGTTTGAGATCCTGGTACATCTTCGCTACTCTAGGATGTACCTCCAAAGGGGAAGTGTGAAAATCCCTCAGCACCTCGTCCTATAATGCAACTGGTACCATGGTATGTCCCATGAAGAGGATGATGTGCTCTCCTCCTACAGAAAATCAATCAGGTGTTTGTCCTGTGGATATCTGTGCATGTCACGTCTCATAGTCAACATCCCCACATTGTGCCTCTCTGACCAGCTGAAGTAGTGGAGGGGTGACTATGAGTGACTGTAGAAAGGCTGCTCCCTCTCTATCCATGAAGGATATCTGCAATGTAGCTAATTTATCAGTCACTTCTCCAAGTAGCTGAATGCTCGATCTCCTGATGAGAGCACATGCTACCACATTCACCTTCCCATGAGCATAAAATCTCTCAAAGTCATAGTCCTGGAGGAACTCAAACCATCACTTTTGTCTCCGGTTCAGGTCCTTCTGTGAAAAGATGTAAGTGAGACTCTGGTGGTCAGAGTAAACTATAATTTGCTCACACATTAGATAGTGTCTCCACGTCCTCAAGGAAAAGACCACTACTGCTAACTCCAGGTCATGGGTAGTGTAGTTAGGCTCATGCTACCTCAACTGTCATGAACCATAAGTGACCACTTCTCACTCCTACATCAGGACACACCCGAGTCCGGTCCTTGATGCATCGAAGTATACTAGGTACACTACTCCCTCCTCCGGTATCCTCATGATGGGTGCACTGGTCAATCTCTATCTCAGCTCCTGAAAGCTTAGATGACATCTATCTGACCACACAATGGGTTTCCCCTTCTTTGTCAAAGATGAATGTGGTGCTACAGCTCTGGAGAAGTTTGGAACAAATCTCCGGTAATACCCAGCCAAACCATGGAAACACCGCACCTCCGTCATACTCCTGGGTGGATCCCAAGAAAGTACTGCCTCGATCATCGTATGACCCACCGCAAATCCCACCTCAGAGAAGTCATTCTCCAAGAAGTGGACCTCTAGAATTCATAATTGAAACTTCAAGAGATTTCCATAAAGTTGGTGCTCTCTGAGTGTGTCCAGTACAACCCGTAAGTGGTAGGCATGCTCCTCCTCATTAGTCGAGTATATCAATATGTCTTTGAAGGAGAATATGACAAATCAATCGAGGTAAGGCTGGAAGATCCTGATCATGAGACTCATGAACACTAAGGGATCATTGGTTACACAAAAAGTCATAACCAGGAACTCACAGTGGCCATTCCGACACCTGAAGGCTGTCTTCTATACATCCTTGTCTCGAACTCTGAGCTGGTGATAGCCTGACATGAGGTCTATCTTCGAGAACCATCGTGCTCCCTTGAGCTGATCAAAGAGGTCTTCAATAATAGGAAGTGGATACATGTTATTTTCGGTCACTTGATTCAGGTAACGATAGTCTACACATAGTCGTAAGCTCCCATCGTCCTTCATGTCGAATAAAATCGGAGAATCCCTGGGTGAAACACTGGTTCGGATGAATCCTTTGCCCTGAAAGTCCTCCAGCTGTACCCATAGCTCACGAAGCTTAGAAGCAGCCACCCGATATGCTGGAGTTGATATCGGGGCTATCCTAGGGTACATGTCAATTTAGTAATCTACCTCTATGTGAGTAGGTAGTCTTGGAATGTCATCATGAAAAACGTCTGCATACTGATCCACCACAACAGCAAACTCGGACTCTGCACATCATTCGCTCTGAGGATGAGACTAGCCAACTAATGTGAGATCGGATGCCCTCTCCTCTGCGTAAGTCCATCATGCGCTGCAAAGGCTCCCTTCTCGCCGGTGAAGGTGAACCTACTCCCATCTTTGTGGACACACCACAATTTTCGCCTAATACAGTCGATCTGAGAATGGACTGTAGATAACCAATCCATGCCCAAGATGATGTCGTAAGGCCTTGATTCCACTACAAGAAGATCCCAGCTGAAGCTCTCGCCTCCTAGAGTAAGATCACACTACCAGCACCAGTGTGTAATCATCGAGTCTCCTCCCGTAGGAGTCTCTAGCCGCATGGATCGAGCCGACGGCTCCGTCGAAATCTCTGAGCTTCGAACAGGGGCCGCGGAAATAAAATAATGTCCCACTCATGTGTCTATAAGAACTGAAGAAAGGGTGGAGTAGAGACAGATTGTACCTTGAATCCTATCAGGTGTGTCGTGGTCGTAACCTCCACTGCCTGAAGCTGAGCCTGCCTCTGTCCGCCAGCTCCCTATGGTCGGGGTGGACCTCCTGGTGGTGGTGGTGGTAGAGCCCCAAGGCCTCGCCCACCACCCGTTGCTCAGCCAGCTCCTCTTCCTCGTCCGCCTTCTCCCTATGGACCGCCACAATCGAACCTCTGCCTCTGCATGGGTGGTCCCTAAACTGTCTATTGCTCCTCTGCAAGGTGGGTCAGGTAGTCACGATCCATCTGGACCTGCCCGCCACATGAATAGCACTGCCTGCCTCTCATATGACTCGCTCTGCTGCATGTGTCCCACATCTCCGAAGCCATTTCCTGAGGTTTCCCACCTGATGGCCCAGTCCGCTTGGACCTCTACGACATTTTTTTACTTCCAGCTGTAGATGAATCTGCTATGTGTCGCCCTGCGATAGGCCTCGCGGCTGGCGTAGGCTCAGCAAGGAAGCTCTCCACAAGTAGGGCTCTCTCCTGTACTCCTGCCAGCCTCGGAATGCTGAGGGAGATCATCAAAGACCTGATCTCATGCCCCAGTCACTGCTCGAAGGTCTGGGCCCAGAAGAATGGGTCATGTACCATGTCCGTGGAGTATCTCGAGAGGTCGGTAAACCTCACCGAGTACTAGGATACTATCATGCTAACCTGTCGCAGTTGTAATAACTCCTGGATGCGCAACGCATGGTGGGTGGCTGGAAGGAACTCTGAGCGGAAGAGGTTCTCAAAGTACATCCATAATATACATGCCTTGTCCTACACATGGAGCATCAAGCTCCACCATCTACGTGCTGATGCATGCAGGAGACTCGCTGCAAGGATCACCATGAGGTCAGCTGGTGTCCCAACTAATCTGAATACTTGGACAACAACCTCCAGCCAATCCTCGGATTCCTGAGGATCCATCTCTCTACGAAACCTGGGTGGCCTCTGTCACTGAAACTCATGAAACACAATCAGGTGGCGTGAAATCTCTTCTTCTAGGGCTGGTGGTATCGGTGGCCTAGCGGGTAGAGGTACCGCTGGTGCCTTAGATATAATGGGTCCGTGGACCAAGGCCTCGTCACTCGGTGGGCTGCCATCTCACACAATACTCGGAACCTAGCTGGCTGCCATCGTGGGGCCATCCTAAAAAGAAACAGGTGTGCCACAGTTACTATAGTATACCCAGTGAGCTGACACAATGAATTCAAAAGGAAAACTTTTGAAACACACATGAAATCAGTGTTTTCGAGCACTGAGTCGGATATCCGAAGTTAGGGTCCTAGTGTATGGATATGGCAGTTGTCACACCAACATTGAACTCCCTGGAATGATAACTACACTCAATACTCTTGACATTATTGCTTCAAATAAAGAAATTATTAGTTTTCTAAGTTCTTCGGTAGAACCAATTCCTCTGATACCAATTTTCCTTGACCCGTCCTCAGGGCCCGTTCCGTGACTACCCCAAGCCCGCCTTCCAAAGGCCAGGGGCTGGAGACTAGCACCAAAGGCGTAAATCTTGATAAAAGGGAAGGCATTTCCTTTATATAAGTAAACAAAACAACAATGAATGAAAGCTGAAGTAAACACTCTGTAAACTGAGTATAAAGGTAAGTGTTGAAAAGTAAATAGGCCAGAATAAAAACCCAACTGAAAGTACAATACAACTAAAAAGAAAGTACAGCAGCAGTAAAGAAAATCACCAACCACCGAGACATCCTCTAGCTATCCCATCTAAAGGGTGGGAAGATATGGTCTTCGCAGCTCCTTGGGTATGGCCATCCGCTCTGTGGACATCCCTCCTGATAGTCCACCTCTGGATGCTGTCCCGATACTCAAGCCTCAACCATGATAAGCGTTGTCCATCATATGCAACCAAAAACATGTAGTGCGGGCATATCCCATGTCGGGGTGAGTATACAATACTCAGTAGGGACCCCAAGACCCTCAAAGGTCTTCCAGAATCCACAAAGGATAAACCACAAAGGAAAGATACAAGCACGAAGTATCAACCAACTCTACTTAGGTATATGCACATAAATATACCTAAGTCATCAATTCTAGTTCTGTTCCAACTCAAGAGCCCAAGTACATTGCAGTCCATAATGAAAAGAACACCCTAATCCACAAAGGAAAGCAAGTCAATCATATCGATGATATTTATTGAAAGTCAAGACTCGGATCACACGGGTATACTACTCACGAATTGGGGTGGAGATTATAGATGTAGCCTCTGAATCTCTCCCCTACCGAACCCCAGTAGGATCCATGTATAGAAGTTGTCGCTACCGAACCCATGTAGGATCCAAGTACAATACCCATCACTGTTGAACCCACGTAGGATCCTAGTACAGTCGTCATCGCTGCCTAACCCATGGAGGATCCATGTACAGTCATCCTTGCTGCTGAACCAATGTAGGATCCAAGTTCAGTTGTCATCGTCGTCGAACCCATGGAGGATCCCGACATGGTAGTCGTCATAATCGAAACCATCTTTAGGGTTCCCACACACAGCGTACTCTATTCCTGGAGGTTCCGCTCCATGAGAAAAGGGAGGTCAATACATCAACTGTAACGAATTCCAGAGTTGATGTATCCTGAAGGTCCGCCTCGTCCTAAGGGATAAACCATACAAAACGTGTCCAAGACACTGAGTATAAGGTAACCAAGCCATTTTCCAAAAAATTACATGGCATGTTGGTATGGTTACACGTCCTGTCTTCAGACCTCGGGTACTGCTCGTGTACCACGACCCGTGTCAAAGGGATGTTCGTGTAAAAATTAAGTACACGGCGTGTAGTATGGTTACACGCCGTGTCCAATCATCTGGGGTTGGCTAGGTGTATGCTGGCCAGGTGCCCGCACACGGCCAAAACTCGTGTCCTCAAACCTGTTTAATTGCTACCCGAGTTGGCTGTACCGCTGGCCATGTCTGGCCATGTGATAGTGTGCATTCCTGTGTACTCCACACCTTGTCCGTGTATCCCCGGGTTACACGCTGAGTCTCGCGAAGCTGTTTCATATATTCTGCGTAGAGAATACATGTCATGCCTCTTGGCCATGTACTTATGTCAGTGTCCGTGTATTTCCCAAAATACAGGCTAAGTCTTGCCTAGCCGCCACCTCCTTGAAGTGTTGCAAGTACATGACGTGTGATAGAGGTCACATGTCGTGTGTTATCCATCTGATGTTTGAAGCCCTAGCCGATGAATTTCTGCACTACACGGCGTGTTCTCTAGGAGTACGTACCGTGTAGTCTGGAATTTTCCAGAAAACGACGCCTCTGGCCAGCGTGCCTCCCTTGATTACAGTTCTTCATTCCGATCGTTCATTCATCACAAAACTTCAGACATTAGGTTTCCCCATTGTACCGAAGTCGATTCCGGTGTCTTCAGGCTTCCGATCGGCTACGAACACACATTTTGAATTCTTGCTTGAAGAACGGTCGTTGAACTGTCCATCTCGTTCCACTACGAACCGTCACCCGCTATCGTCTTCGCACCTCCCATAGGTTGTTGTGATGTTGAGTCTTTAATTTTGGGATTGTTGCATCGCTTAATGAACTCGTAATTGTCTGTCACCCCTGAAGAACACGAAGAACCACCAATAATCACAATATTGGTAGAGGATTCGGACCATGTTAGTTTGGTCCAGTCTCTCCGCATAAGTTCAGTAGCAGGCGGTTAATGATATCAAAACAGGAGGGAAAGAGGATTAAATCTTTGATCCAATCCAAACAAACACCTACCTCGATAATCGATGTCGAACGTTGGTGTTGCGGTTGATGGAATCTCAAGATGAGGTTTCGTAAGCAACGAAGGAGAGTGCTCGAGGAGGAAGAGGAATCTCCTCTTTTGTCACATAGAGAATATTATTAGGCGATATGTCGTTGGCGAGTTCCCGCGTCGGTGTCTCCTCCCTTTTCGTGGAGGATGAAGGGTGTAGAGAATCCAGGGTCGCCGAGTCGAAGTTCTTCATTGGAGATTTGGCATTCTTCAACAAAAGATATGAAGCGTTATTCAAAACTCTAGATATCTCTCCCCAAAATATCAACACATCAAGCCAACCCCAGAAATAAAATAAGGCTTCCCCTTATTTTTTTAAATCATTTCACGTATTCAAATTAAAATTTCCAATTCCAATTCACTTAATTAATTAAACCATGAGTTCTTTAATTAATTAAGTGAAAGGTTGGCAAGATTTAATGAGGGAGAGAGGGGAGAGGAAGAGTTACTCTAATAAATTCAAGGGGAGGTTTCAACATTAAACAAAGGAGTTTAATTGGTGGTTTTAGGGGTTTTAGGGAATGTGATGGGTTGGGGATCGTGTGGGCCCCACCTCACAACTATCCTTACATGGGTAGTTTGGATCCCACCCCAAGTCCCCCATGTAGGATATAACCACTTAGATATAGAAAAAAAATTGTTCCACATTTTTATTCACTTCTTACTTAATCCAAAAAATTTAAGTTATCCTCTCGCACAAGCACAACTACGGTAAAGGTACCCCTATGTAATTACTGATATTTCAAATTCATCGGTGCCCTCAGATTTCAATTCTGAGCACTGGTTCAAAAGACCGAAAAACCTGCTCATTTGTTTACTGAATGTACCCGAGCTAACATCGAAAATTGATTCTGAGCACACAGGGCTCGGAATCATGTGCCATCAGAATCCAGAGACTCGTAAAATTCCCATTTATTTAAGAAAAAAATTTCCTTAAAATTTCCTGGTCTTTACAATATTTAAGGGTTACCACCTAGATGTATAAGATTTATAATGGATTCCTTGTGGATGAAGATGATATATGATATATTTTTCTTTTCTGATGGATATGGATAGACAAGATACAGAAGTTATTTCCCACTATCGATAGACTAATAAGTCTAATATGTATTGATGTATTTGAGAATTTTAAAAATATATTTGGGACAATCATCAATATATATTGATATGTAATTGTTATATTATATGTAAGGGTAAATCAAGAAATAAAAAAATAGAGCTTGGTGTATAGGATAAGAAGTTGATTCAGGATTTGTAATTTGATCACACTGTAATAGAGTTGTCATTCTATGATTAAAGGGAATGTAAGATAATGTTCATATTATGTCAAATGAATATGGTTTTGGAAATTACTATTTTTGATTATTTATCTACAACAATAAAAATTTTGTTATAAAGAACTCCATTGTTCTACTATGCATCATGATGTTGGAGAAAAATGATCGACAAATAAACGGTAGTTATATAAAAAAAAATTTCATGCTGTGATTACTAAAATATGAAAAATTTGAGTAATTTTTATGAATTGTAATTCAAAATAAAGAAGGTGGTCAGAAACATGGTCTTTAATGAATATCCAAACTAGATAAATTTATATGTTACTAAAGATAATATATTTGATAAATTTGCTAATATCGAATTATTTAAACTATATAATTTTAATTATTTTATGGCTCAATTTATTTAAATATAAAAATACTCAAAACTTCTCATTATTATTTTTTTAATGAAGATTTATAGAAATAGAAGTATCATATAGTCTACACTATAGAATAACATTTGAGATTCAGATGATGTTTACATCAATAATACATGATAATCACCAAGAGTTCTTTGTATGGATGAACTTATAATATCCCTATAATTCTATAAATAAATATCTTATGGAATATTTAAACAACTAGGAAGACATGGTGAACCTTAGGTGGAAGTCACCTATGTCATTTTCCTAGTGACCCTTGGTGAGGATTCATTACACCCAAATTAGGTAACTAAGAGACTAGTGAGTTTATAGTGGATTTTTTTACCCCAACAAACTATTTATTTTATTACCATTGTTTGTTTTCTATTTTGGGTGAAAAAATATAATGAATTAGTCCCTAAATATTTTTCATTAGTCATATATGCATCATATTTGATATGAGGGATTTTGATGAATAGATATATTGAAAATTGGTCCTTCTAAATAGATAAGAATATCCAAAGGGAGATGTCTGAGGTGAAATAATTTCGATTTTATAGCACCCTAAATCATCCCACATCATCCACTCTCAGGGTGTCTCATGTTTAAAAAGTTGTATCAAGAAAAAAAAATTAATTTTCTAGATAAATGTATTCTCATGGAGAATATGGATAAAACAAGATGGGTTTCCTTATTTGATTTATTCAATAATTTTGTGTGGGAGAATATAATGAGATTTCAACTATGATATCATTGTATTGATGTTTACATAGTAGGATTTCATTTAATACATGTAAGTGATTATAATAAAATGTTAATAATGAATGAAGATAAAAGTAATTAATTGATGAACAAATAGGTAAAAATTAATTATTTAAAAATTATGTAATTAAGTATATAATAAATTGAAATTTTTTAATATCTCCAATGGAATATTATAAAGGAGTACTAATATTTATCAAGGTGAAAACAATGAGAAACGGAAAAAGATAACAATTTCCACACAAATTTAATTTTTTGTTTGATATCTTCAATTAAATGTAGATGTAATTCAAATGAATTTATAATAATTAAACCCATAGAGGAAAAAATATGAGCATTCCATTATTATTTATGTGTGGAAATGGAAATGAAAGAAATGTTCTAATGGGGACATGTAAATACTTTAAGTATGGAGAGGATGGTCATTGTGTAATCGATTTTGGATGTTATGGGTATAGGTTATCAAATGGTGGAGGAGAATCACTATAGAATGTCCTACCCACACTCATGTATATGAAATGGAAGGATTATTTACAATATTATAAATTGTGATTAAATTCAAATGATATTCAAAATGTATGATTTTTCCGACCTCTTATTACCATAGAAAAAGGTAAATATAATTCTATCATTATCACCGATGTGGTGTACCATAAAAATTGGTGAAGGTAATTTTTATCCCCCACTATAGAATGTCTGATGTATTATATGATAATGAATCTACAAACCATTTTATATATCAAGAATTTCAATGTGAATCACAATAACATATCAATGGTTATATGATGAATTTGAAACAAAGAGGTGTACTGGTATTATGATCCCATCTAATTTCCAGAATTGTACTATAACTGATGTTTGTGGGAATTTTCTGTATGAGAATATATTTATTCTATATATAGTTGGATTCAACATTATTTTAGGCATGGGTGGAATTTATTTGCATAAATCAACCATAAATTATTTAGGAAAAGATGTAACATTTGATATTTCAAACCAACATAAGAACATATACTAATAAAATAACAGATATAAATGTTTTATAGAAACTGCATCCATTGTATTGATGTTCACACATTCTAATAAGGGAAGTTAGTATCATATAGTTTGGTAGAATCTAAACATCAATGAAATTCCTATTGTGAGGGAGTTTTTTGATATTTTCAATATGTATTTTCTAGTCTTTAATGAAATTGTGATTTTTTTAGAACCCATAATTGGTGTTACACTTATTCCAAAGACTCCATATATAATGTCCCTAATTGAGTTGTAGGAATTGATGAATGAACAATAGTAGAATCAGTAGAGGTTATTTTTTTCTACAAATTGAATCACCATGGGGTGAATGTGTTCTCTTTATTATGATTAAAATAGATCAATGCAACAGTACATTTATTACCTAGAACCTAACATTATCCAAATAAAGAATAATTATAATTTTCTATATATTTATGATTTATTGAACAATTTACAAGAAGCACAATACTACTAAAAGATTGATCTTAAATATGCACAGTATTAATTTAGGGTAACAAGTTGTATACACAATATTATATTTTTTACACAAGGTATTGAAGCTATAAATTTATAGGGATTCCATTTGGTCCTAAATATTCCCACACTATCTTTTGGGATTTAATGAATATGGGCTTTATAAACTATTTTGATACTTTTGTCTAAGTATTTATAGATTATATTCTTATATAATCAAGGACTATGGAAGAACATAAAAATCACTTGAGTACTGTGCCAGAGACTATATAGAAGGATAAAATGTATGAAATTTCTATAGAGTAATTATTTTGGAAAAAAAATATTAATTTCTTCGTCATTTAATATTGCGAGTGGGCATATCAGGGGATCCAACAAAGATAGAAATTACTAAATGTTTTCCTAGACCAACCATTTTGATAGAGATAAATGGTTTCCTTGGTTCTAATAGTAATTATTTATTAATTGTGTTGAACTTATCTCATATTTATTATACCACACCGGGTTAACTCTAAAGGGATAAAAGTCCCATTGGATAGATAAATGTGAGAAATATTTCAAATAGCAGAAAAAAGGTTAGCTTGTGCACATATTGTTACAAAACCCTATAGTAGAGAAGGGTTTGTGATCTATAGTGATGAATTGAGGAAGAAATTGTTATGAATCCCCATGAATAATGATATAGTTATTTCATAATACTCATGGAAATTGATAATTAATGATAAAAATCAATGAACTTGGGATTTGCAGTTATCATTAGTATTTTTATTTTAATGATATAGAGGCATTATCTTTATATAGAGAGGTATTGTATATATTATAATAATAAAAATTTATTGTATATATTCTCACAAAAAGTGATGAATATTGTCCATAGAATATGGTAAGATATTATTAATGTTTATACCTACTGAATACATTACCACCCTTAGATATTGAATAAGGTGGTTAGTTCTATAAGTCAAAAGGACAATGATATATTATCTATGATGAGGATAAAAAAATTATTAAATATTTCTGGATTTTCAAATGATGAATATATATATCTTGAAAGGGCGGAGAAATTATATGTTTCTATAATGATTGTTTCATGATCTATATATGTACTAATTAAAGAGGTATAAAATAAAGATATGTAACCAGAGAATAATATCATTAATATTTTATAGATAAAACCTGATCGTTATTGAATGTTATTTTTCCAAAACTATGTATGTGTTTTGTCAATACTAGATTTGAAGAAGGATTAACTAGATAAAGCTCATAGATCAGTATTTTATATATTTCTTTTATGAATGAATATGTATAGATATATAAGATATTATTTCAGTTTGTATCATCTTAAATGATATATTTAAAATTATCTATCATTATTTTTTATGTCAATACATTATGGTTGGTATATATAATTATGAAGGTATGTTTAAACCATCACCAATACCATAATAGAATTGGTAAAATATAATAATGGGATTTTTGTTTTAAAATACCCAACCCATCTAAATGTAATAGTTATATTTGGGTTGTATTAGATCACATAGTGAAGTTAACACACTTAATTCATTGAATTGAATATTCCTATCGTAAACAATACATAATATAAATTTAATATTATGTATGTTTTATTGGAGTATGAAATTTTATTTTATGTAATTGATATTTTATATTAACTTATATTTTTTGGAGAAGTCTTCAGCATAGTTTTGATACATAATTGAGTATTTTCTCTTCTTATTCTACTTATGAAAATAGTTAATCTGAGAAAATAACTGAAACATTAGGGAATAATATGAGACTGTATTTTATGGATTTAAAAGTTGTTTGGGATCAACACCCTAGTCAATTTTACTTTTCATAAGAAAAATATTTCACGTGAGAATTTAGATGGATCCCTGTGAATCCCTATATGAAATGTGGTTATAAATCCAATTTCCATGGATAAATTCTTTTATATAAATACATTGGCGCCTAAGATAGATGTGTGAACAGATGAAAACGTTAGATATAACTTGTATGACATCCAAAAATCTATGAGTGGATTGAAAAGGTATGTCCACAAAAATAAGTAGAATATAATATTCAGTGTTTTGGGAAGGAATTGCTTTGAATTTTTCTAAGTATTAAGGTTAGGAAATTTGAAAACTTGGGAAACATTATCTTTAGTTATGTAGGCCCCTTTAATTAGGTGGGTAGTTATACTTTATATGAATAATAATTAATATAAATATTATATCATATACAAAAATTGAAATGGAAAAGACTACCCACCTAGTTAAATTTATCTAGAGTAATCAGACATTTGAAGAAGCTACAAATGAACCTGAGGATATTTTGATATTGCTATATAATTAATTTTTTATATTAGAGTGAATAAATTTCTTGGGGTAATTTTTTTTAAAATCAATTAATGTAACCACATGAGATTATATGATGTATTTCTAATCTACTAAATTTAATTTCTTTGATCGCATCTGATACACACAACCTCAAGTCTAAATTGAACCAAATATAGTATACAACTAAAACCTAAATTCTAAATTATCAGAGTTGTTATGAATATATATATATATTAAATGTTTTTATTAATTTTTTCAGATATTTAAAATTCATTGATTAATAATCACTAATTTTTGGTAACTCTTTATATGAGTCATATATTTTTTTCCATCGAAATTAATTTTTATTAATTTTATGAGAATATAATATTGTTAATATATTCCAATTATATAAAATTTATTTGAAAAAATTTCCTTCAATTTTTTATCATCATATCAAAATTATTAAAGGATTTAATTACTGAATATTTCATAAATGATTGATTTTTTGTTCATAGTGAAAAATACAAAATTTCAACTAATATAATTTATTTCCTTAAATAAGGAAATTTAAAAGCGTTTTTTTTATATTTGTAAAATAAGTGAAATATGATATATTTTGTTTATAATAATATAATTTATCCAATTTTTATTAGTAATATTCATGATTTTCCTATAAGTTATTTTTTATTCTTAAAACAACATTTTTCTAAAAACAGTTTTCATTATGTGTTATGAAATTTAATAAGAATTTATTTGTACCACTGATAATGATTAAATATTTAATAATGGATAAAAAGTATGTAAAAAGGATACTAAATTTTTTAAAATATCTCCCATTAATTTTTTTCATTATAAATAGTATCTTTGGTAAATATTAATAACCATAGAATGGGTAAAATGTGTAAAAAAAATTAATACCATTAGATAAGGTCTTGAAATCTTCCCAACACTAGTCCTTATTTCATTTTATGTATTGAATTCTACCAAAAACATACTATATTAGAATATATGGAATTATTGGGGCCATTTTCCCTTGGTAATGAAATTTATATTATTTTCAATAAATGAAATAAAAAATACTACAATCATGTATTTAATATCTCTAAATTTTTTACGTATGGATACAAAATGATGAGGTCATTAATAAATGATTATTTTAAAAATGATTACTTTTTTCAATTAAATTTATGGTTATTTTTTAGTGATGATATTATTACATTAAATTTTTTAACAACCCCAAAAATAGAACTTTTGGATGTCGTAGAAAAATAATGTAAATTTTCATAAAATATAAAAAAGTAACTTTTGTTGATGATTTATAATACCCCATGAATTTTCAGTCTTAATATAACATATTTTCTATTTTTAAATGTTTATATTGGAATTACATTTCTATCTTCATATCATTATAGTCAAATTAATTTTCTTATATCAAAAACAGCATTAATATAATTTTATGGTTAATTATATTTTATCAAATTATAAAAAAATATTATAATATGGTAATTAGGAATATATATTGTTATAAATGTCACACATGTACCATTTACGAATAAAATATTAGGTTATTATTAAAATTATAAACATTTAATATTGAAAACATCATTATCACGGTTAAGGGTAAAAACATTTAATGCAGGGGTTAAAGGAAAAAATATTATTTAAAATAACCCCAAAAACAATATAAATTTAACATTTATGGCTATATTTTAACCTTATACTTTTTTAAATTTTATATCAATTTGTAATCTTCTATTTTTTGAATTAAATAATAATATTTTATTCTCTTTGTAAGACCAATTGTGTCATTTCCCTCCCTTATGAAATGACACTCATTATCTATTTTATTTAAACCACATTAATACATATATGTCAAAAAAACACAAACGAAATGAGATTAAAAACTTCTATAATCTTTAATTCAATGTTTTATTAATCTTTATAGACCATTCGATGTGTCCTTGTGAAGGGATCTAAAGAAAGAATGTGGATGAAGATGTAATCTTCCTACCTGACAACGTTCGATTTATTTATTAATATAATTTCACTAAATAATTGGTATTAAACAAAATAATAAATTATGTATCCTAAATATAATAAACTTTTATCATTATTATGGAATATCCATTATCCACCCACTTTTCCATTAAATTAGATGGGACATTATCACTCATTTGTATATATAGATTGTTTCCTCCACATAGAAATACAATTAATTTTACACCACCAAATTTCATAAATGATTATTATTATAGGTATAAATTTTATATATTTTATTAATGAAATAATTTTTCTTATATAATCATAATTTTTTACCAACATTCTTACCTTAATATCTGCTGGAAAATGATAATGTCAGTCATGTGTACGATTGAACTACCACCTCCATGAGGAGGTTTGATTAATTTTATATTTTATTTTAACATGGATGGTAATAAAGATATATTTAATTAATATTTTTGACAAAAAATATATCTTAATTATGATTGAATTTTTAATTATTATTTATCTCTAATTCATTAAATCCATCAAAAATCAAAATAGCTTTCATTCAAACTTATGACCACCATGTCCAATAATGTGGTAATTGATTATTCTTCATCTATCCATTATGAGTGAAACTACATATATATATATATGACATAATATGTATATCATGATTAAAATTATTAATATTATTGATCAATGATAAATAATAAGGACAATAACTACCGAACCAAAACTCTCATAGATGACAATAGTGTTATCTCCCAGAAATGGCGGTTTCAATTAATAGTTATTATTAAATTTGTTATAAATGTATTAAATAGATAATATATATTATAATAAATATAAATATGAATCAAAAATAAAAAGATAATAAATTTTAATTTATTATATATTGGTCATTGGGCATTGAAATTATGTCAGCGTGAGCCAAGGGATTTATATTTCAATCTCATTTTAATCAGGATTGTCTGTGATTGATTATCCATTAAATTAAATTATATGATAAAATCCGAATAAATCAATATAATTTTCTTGCAATCCTGTTATTTCTTTAGGATAACTTTATTCCATTCAATAACCATAAATTTAGTAAGAAATTGATTGAAATAAATTTTTAAAGGATAAACAACTTTATTTCTATCATTAAATAAAATAATATGTCTTCCATATCCATGATATATAAAAAATATATCAAAAATGTTTTAATAATATTATATTTTTTGTTAATGTAATATTTACACCAATGTGAATTTTTTTAAAAATATTTAATGGTTGTCCTTGTCTTTTTCTAAATGAGATACATTTGACTTTTTACAAAAAATGTGTAATAGATATTTGTAACAATTTACATGTAATGAAAATAATTGCAATAATTAATGACCTATATATTATTATAAAATAACTCTAAATGTTTCCAAATTATTATCCAAATAAAATAACCTCCTTAATATTTAATTAATTTATTGAATATATTATGTGATTTGAAAATATTAAAAAGTTAATTTCTTTATGAAATATTGTTGTTATATTTTAAAGGGATTTTTCACAAATATTAACGTCCTTTTATGTATATAAAATTTATGTTAAAATGATATAATAGTAAATTTTTTATTCATCTCTAGAAATATTATTTTAATGATGATGAAATATCAATGAAACATATTCTCATTACCATTGGAAAATTTTTTATGGATCTATTTATGATATTGTTGAATATATAGGAATTGATTTATTATTTAGAGATAATTTGGTCTAGAAATATATATCTGTATAATTAATTTAGAAAATATTAATGTTTTATGAGCTGAAAGGGTACATGAGAAGTATTCCCAAAAATGAAAGAGGGCACATTGAAGGGTATCCTATACAAAAATATGTGTACAATGGATGTTATCGCACACCCAATGCTGGAACATGGTTTGTTAACCCAAACCATACAACATATGATTATCTTTGTGGGTATACATGAGATATCAATTCTATGATTATGATTTTTCCACACATAATCCAATTTATTATGACTATATAATATGAAAATTTTATGTTCTCATGTACCGTGTTCTTTGATTCCTTTATAATTCATGTCTTATTAACAAAAAATAATTATGACATGACTCATTATTATAAACTAAAAATTACTGTGTATTATTTTCAATGTTTAATCTCATGTTCTCATACACTTATTTTTTTTATTTTCAAATAAACATTGACATATCAATTTTTTACCCTTACTGAGCACTTGGGTTCACCCTTTATTAACTTATATTTTCCCCAGAATATAGAGAATATTTTTATGTTTTATGTACATAATAATGGTTTTAATTCGAAAGAAATTTTTGGGAGAGAATTTAGGTCTTTCATGAACAGTTTTTTATTTATCTATTTTTACAATGACAGAAAACCATTATTGTTCTTTCTTAGTTCTTAATATTATGCAATGAATGTGAACTAATATGGTTGGATATTTATGTTTTAAAAATAATTGGTTGTTATAAATTAGTATATATTATCTTGATTTACTAAAATCATGTTCAAAAACATAATAAAATCAAATTCTATGATTATATATTCATCAAGGATTGTATTGAAAACCCATTAGGTGATAATAAAAATATCTTTATGAGCCCTTGTTTCATTAATAATACCCGATGTGTTCTTACCAAATGTCCTACCCTCATTTCATGGAATGAAATATTCTTTTTCCCAACAAATCACTCTGAAATGAAATAATATTTGGACCTCAAATCGAAAAATCCATTATCATAATTAAAATAAATAGTTACTATATATATTACAACCCCGTTTGATTAACTGTAATCTTTAAATTTAGGTGAAAATATTTCACAACACCCTTTTGTGTGGTGTCTTGTTAAATCCCATCATTTATGCCATTATGAAGACATTAAACCTCTTAATGACCCATATAATAAAACATAATGCACATTACGTCATATTAAAAAAAAATTACAATTTCCAAGACCCTTTTCTTTTTTATCCCTACATAAATTCCCAAAAATAGAATATTAGATGAGCTTATTATATTTCCAAAGAAATTCCCATGGGTTCGTTTTACAATTAATATCAAAAACTAAAAAAAATCAAACCATAATATTTTTTTATAGATTATTCCAATTTTCATTCCATCTAAAGAACTTTTTTTCATAAAACCAATGGTCATCTGTAAACTCTATTGAAACATTTTTTTAATATAGATAACATGTTTTCCAAAACATTTATATTAATTATAGGACAATTTTATTCTATATAATTACATTAGGCCGGAGTAAAACTTCTTAATTTCAATATCGTGATCTCATATTCATTTTGGTGTGAGAATTTCTAATCAGGTGATGATTGATTCATTTGAGGCCACTGTATCATCCTCCGTTTTCCTCAATTCCATGATTTGATTTTCTATCCTATGTAAAATAGCAATATGAAAATACTTTACAAGTAAAGTTTTATAAAATGTATCCCATTTCCATGAATAAATCTCTTCACTTTCTCTGATATTTATAACCATTTACCACCACTGATCAGCTTCTCCTTCAAAAGTGTAAATAAAAATAGGTAGCATTCGATAATATGAATTACCAATGAATTTGAATATATTTTCCATGTATTTAAACAATTCCTCATGTACCACTAGAATAAAATATCCATTTAATTATAGTTGGTGTTGTCCCATAATATAATCCCTTATAAATATTTTCTATTGATATTGGATTGGAATTTAAGATAATTATTTCACAACACTAAAATAAATGAGTACCATTCCTTAAACAATAAACACCCAACCTAAAACAATCAACAAACATTTCAGTAGAAAATATTACTTTTTATCATTCCTAATACTATTTTAGGATTAAACATTTAGATAATTATTTCTTCCCGCATATATAAATAAATATCTCATCTCAATGTATACGCTTCCACTTAGTAACCATATTTCCCACAATATAAAAATTTTATTATATAATCAAAATTATTTAGGGGACATATATTCAAAAAAAAATTATCTTGACCACATATTTGACCACAATCACGCTTAAAACCCTATGAAAAATATTTAAACATTTGGAATGAGCATAAAAATCACAATCAGGGTCACATACAAATATATAATGAAACATGCAATACCATGAATATTCATTAATTTTTTTTAAAAAAAATAAACTTTTACATCAATATATACACTTTATTACCAAAAAAATACAATTAAATTTATAAATATTTTTATATTAAAATTTCATAAGAAATGATATATGCAAACCAATATTCATAAAGGATACATTTATATCATAAAAAACTTTTAAATTTATTTTAAAAAGTTATTCATTTTACCCTTAATAAATGGAATATACTTCTATTTAAACACAACACTATTAGATTAAATTATGAAATAATAAGATTTCTATAAATCCCTATATAATACATAGATAAATCATACAGGTAAATTGGATAATAATACATATATAACACCTATAGTCACTATTATAAAAGGAAAATTTTACTTGGTAAACTCCAATAATCTCTTCGTAGAAACCTGTAACTCGTTAACTCTATCACATTTTCCAATGAATTATAGAGATATATATGGTTCATCCATCTTAAAAATATATATAATTCTCACATATAATAATAAAAAAATTAAAAACATCAAAATTGAATATTGGAAATATTTTATTTCCCTCATCAGACTCATAAAAATATTCATTTCACCAAAAAAAAATTTTGAATATCGAAATACCCAATCTATTTAAAACGATTTATGAAAATACATAGAAAAAAATGAAGTAGAGTTTCTATTTTATGAATAAATAGAAATGATAAATAAATCCATACATAAAATAATTGTTATGGTTTTGGGAAAGACTATTGAATTTTTGTATGATAAGATAGAATATTACTTTTTCTTTTTTGTCAGAATTGTTCTATATAAAATATGCAAGTTGATTGCTTCTGAAAATATTTCTACAAAATTAAATTTTAATGTAAAAAATCATTTAAAAATAATTCATTAATATATAGATATATAGATAAAATAATTCTAAGAATAAGTCCATATAATAAAATTACTTATAAAATAAAAATTATAATCATTTAAAACCACGTTTTAAGGTAAGGTTTCACTTACCTCATGTCTAACTCATCATGGGCATTCATTATCTCCTACAAAATATAATTTTATATTTTATAAGATTTTATAAAAACCCATTACATGTTTAATAAATATCACTATGTATTTTATATCATTTATTTTGGTGACATATTTTATTTCTTAATCTGTTATTTCTATATTGGGTCTTTGAGGATGGTCGGCTAGAATGTTCTAAAATGAATTCGATAGGTTCACTATGGAAAAATACTTCATTATTATATAATATAAATTATTATTAATAGGAAAAAAATTAACTTTCTTACACATTAATGATATTTTCATAACTAATAATTATTGATTGTTGTGATAATATAATTACATTACAATCATGGATATGGTAGGTTCAACATGCACAGGAGTACCATTTTAATATTTCATAGAGCATGAGGGAGATAAGTTAGGTAATATTTTAGCTATAAAAATTATAATTATGTAAAAAATATCATGTTACTTATTTAAATGGATTTATATATACCATTCACGTGGTGCTATAATGAAAAATTAATCATATATCTTTGTGTATGTGGTAATCCACATGTACACATAAAAATGTTATAAATTTTTCAATGGAATGAATGTTTAGAAAATAGATTACATATTATATTTATATAATTATAATTTATTCATGAATATAATATTTATATACAAGATATTCTATTTTTTCTCAATGTTAGATTATGTGATGGAAAACAAATAACATTAGTTTTTGATGTGGTAGTCCATTATGCACATGATCGCTGCTATGATTTATCATTTTATAGAAGTGTACATGGATATAGGTTATTCCATTAACAAAATAATATCTAACTATATTTAATATAATAAATTTAATATTTTTTCATAGTTGATGAATATTTTAAGGATTTGGATGGAGAAATAAAACCAAAATGTTCAGTTAAGGACTAAACATCTTCTTTGGACAAACTCATTAGGATTATACCAAATGACTTCCTAGGATGGGTTTTTATCATAAAAGACACCCTATGATGTAGGGAGGTATTTTATGATGTTATATGGGTATAGAAAATAGAAAAAAATTATTTATGTGTCGATAGTTATGGATATGTTTTTTTCCATTTATAAGTAGGGGAGGATATACAAGGAGTTTTTCAAAATATTAATATATATTAATTTATAAAATAATCCAAATAGTTAAAATATAGACCATTTAAATACATGTAAATTTATATGGAATAAATATGTCCATAAAGTAGGGTTTAGATAAAAAAATAATTTATTTTAACTCTTACAACTTTAGTTTTACACCATGAAATATATATTTTAACCATAAACGTTGTAACAGATTTTTACAGTTTTTACAATTAATTATGAATAAAAATTAAGTTTACCTTATTAAAAAATAATAGTTATGATGATTAAAAAATATGAAATCAAATTTATCAAAGAATATTTATGTATGTATTATAATTTAAATTAAAATTAATCCCACAAAAAGTGACAAAAATAGATTTTTAGAAAAAAAAAATATTCCTTTCCATGTATGAAAATGCTTTTATAAAAAACTCAAGTGTTTTTAGTATTATAAAAACATTAATTAGATTCTTTTTAATTTAACCTAAATATTTTAATTTTAAAAAATATCTATAAAATAATTTTTCTTTGTAACTCTAATAAATGAAAATAGGGTTTTCAATAAAAATCTGTCACATTCATTACTCCTTGAAAAATCCAAATTTTTAGAAAAATCTCAAACGTTCATCATAAAATAATTTTGAAATTATGAATTCAAAAATAAATTTCAATTTTATGAAATTTATATATTATTATATAAATGTAATTATTTTATATAAAACCATATAATGCTTTAAAACGAAATTTGGTTAACAGTAAATCTAATTTCTTTTGAATAAAAAATTACCCATTTCTTTTATAATGAATAGAACTCTATAAAATATAATTAACCAATATTAATATAAAATGGAAATGATATATCATAACATTATTTGGGTTCTTACCCTAACTATAAATATCCAATGAAAAATAATATGGATGAGGCCAATTATACATGACCCATGCATATTATTTTGGATTATATTAATTACGCATATACCAAGAATAAACTTATTAATCAAAATTATGATAAATAGCCCATTTATAACATTACGAGTAAAGAATTAAATAAATATATTGTGAATAAAATTATCCATATATCTTACTTAAACTCACCCATGCATGATAATTTGGATGAGGCTTACTTAACCGTACCCTTGTATAATGACGTATTGAGACATAAAGAATTAATAAAAATGGTGGGTCGTATAATTCTAGGCCTACCAATCACATAATAACATATCCTTAACATGTTCTCCATTTGAATATTAGAACAGTCATAAATCCATTAAAACCCATAATATATTTAACCCATTTAATTAAAATGAATATCCAATAAATTGATTTTTTAATCCCGATAAACACCCTTCAATAAAGATAATGATGTAAAAGGTATTTACCCTATGTAGAATTAATTTTATATGATCTAGTTAATAATTTCCCAAGTAAATAAAATGTATGATTATCATTTTTAAAACCCTTCTATGGTAAATATAATGTAAGATAATTCATAATGTAATATAATTCAAATAAAATTTATATTTTTGCAATGTTGATGATATGGAAAAATAAAGAGTGATGGATCGTTTACATTGTATATATTTTATTTTCCCAATATTATATAAACATATTATCTTGGATAATTAATCGAAGGGTTATTTTGAGATCATGTTTTTATGAGAATAATACAATTTTTTTATAAAATATATGATAATTTTTAATTGTTTGAAGTTAAATGATTCAATATAAAAATATAAGGAATAATTCAGAGGGAGATGAGAAAATATATATGTTTTATGAAATTTTTTTAGTTTTTATGAAATGTTGATGTAAATAGGGAAACTATCGTTTTTAATAAGGGGCATACATATATAATTTTTATTTAAATAATCATAGATCATTAAAAATTAATCATTATTATGAAATATAAAATTCATAACATCTTTAGAAATAATGTACTTTAGATGAATATAAATGAATTTGGAAGAGAAATTTTGAAAACTTTTCCTTCACTTTTGTCAATTTTTTTTAATATTTAGAAATGTGTTAATTTGAAAAAATTAAATTTTTAAAATTGAATATCATTACATTTAAAAAATTATTTCTTCTATTAAATTTTCATATTTAGTGACCTTGAAATGAAATGGATATAAAATAATTAAAACATGGATACAATATATGAAAATAAAATTAAATTTTAAAATATAAATATTGTATGGCATAACCTGATAGAAGATTAGGAATCTATGAAAAAATAAATAGATAGATCTCTAAAAAATTTTATGTAACATAAATGATTCATATTAAATGGAGTGAAACTGAATATTGTGATATAGAGTATGATGGTGAATATAGTCCTAAAAATAATTATAGAAAATAATCATTATATGCTAGTATGATATGAATATAAAAACATAAGTGGTCAAACGAGTCCATAAATTCATCAAATATTAATTAAAAATACTATGTAATGTCATAAATACAATATATATGGCATATATAGAAATGTATAAAAATGTATGAACAATTCATGAAAAGTTTTGTGATATAGAAGGTAAACCATACCTCAAGTTCTGACTCACTTTCTATGGCTTATTACTTATTGGATATCAATTTAATAGTTCATATTATTTTAGATATGAATCATGTTTATTTTAATATAATTGTTTATTTTGTTATTATATTTTCATATATTATCCATTTATTAGATTAAATTTTCATGCATCGGTTGTTTTGGGGCAGTTTAGTTCATCATTCCAAAACTGATTTGGTGGAACTGTTATTGTCAATGGTCATTGTTCAATTGTTCCATAACCTATATAGGTATATATTTACAATTATCATAACATTATTTAATTTATGGACATCAATAAATATTTATATAATTACAAATTGTTTGAATCATCCCTTATAAGCTTTTCTTTTATTGGTAAAAATGACTATAAATTTTTGTTTTAAATATATTTTTTCAATTACAATTTACAATTATAAATGAATAAAAAAGATATTAATTAATTATATTTTATATATTATGTAATTACAAAAAAATTTACAATATATATATATTAATTAATCTTCATAAAACATCATCAGCACAATAATATAGTAAAATCAACAAAGGTGGGGTTCTAACATGTATATGTTAACAACCCATGTGAATTAAGCTATCTAGTCATAAATAGCTAGGAATGCTTAGAGATGAAGTTTCTCTCTGGATTGGGTTCCCTTTGGATAGTTATATCAGAGTGTTTCCTATCAATTTATCTATTTTTGTTGGGATTTCGGGGCACCTACTGTGTATTGTTATTCTCAACCCTATACCATATTTTGACACACATATTTTTTCTTTTGTGGTTAATAAGACTATTTGTGGAGTCCTATGAAGACCTAAGGTAGGGATATCTTTCAAAGATAGATTGACACATGTGTTTACTAGAGGCGTTCCAAGGATCATTCTGGTAGTTTAATTTATCAACGATTCCTTCCAATTATGTGGGCTGGAAACTGTTACATGTTTTTGTGGGTTTGTGTTTTTCCCTTTTTTGGCTTTCATTATTATTTCTCTACTCTAGTTTTGGATAGATCTACACACAAATTTTTAGTTTCCATCTTTTTATATATTTTTACTATTTCATGGAGGTTTTTTGGGTGTGTGTGTATTTGAAAATTAGGAAAAGTTCTCTCGTCTATGTGATACGCCAATTCAACGCTATTCGACGACAACAGACATATGGGTTGCATTCTTGGGGACATTAATCCCCGAACATATTGGGTTAGGTATTGAAATTTAATGATTTAAAGGTAAATTTTTAGATAAAAATATGTATATTTAATTTGAAAACAACTATTTTGGAATTTAGTGAAGTATTATATAAATAAAAAATCACGATGAACTATTATTTTAGTGTTCAAATGATAATTACTATTTTTGGACATCATTTTTAACTTAATAATTCATATGATATAACATTAATCTATTATATGTCATAAATTTTATAATATGAAATTATATTTAATAATTTATCAACAATTGTTTCCAAATTTTCTTATTACCATTTAAATTTTTGGGTAAGAATATGAAAATTAATAAAAACAATGAAATGTCTTAAATAAAATTAATATGTAAATGGTATCCTTCATTTTGTAAATTTTATTCTAAAAAATAATCTTAACAAACAATTATTTTTGATAGAGTTTTATATTTCATTAATTAAAATTTTGAAGAAAACATGTATTCAGATATAAATTAAAATTCATTTTTCATATTATTAAAAACAAAAGAAAGAAAATAACCTTTTCATATGTGTAGAAATTTTTTAAAATGAAAAATTATAAGAAAAATTAATTAAAATGTGGTATGTTACAGTATCAATATGGCATTCTAGTATACCTATAATCAATAAAACATGATTCAAGGACATGGTTAGTGATGTAATAACTAATGAATATTTATTTTATGGATAAAAAATATTTTTTTAAGGATCCACTATCCTTGAATATACATTGTATGTTAAAATATGATTTATTGTAATTTTTGTAAGATCCTATAAAGTATTTGAGGTCAAATCTAATCAAATTGACAAAATTTCCGATTTTTATATGTAATATGTTGAACATATCTCAATACTGACTATTATAAATCCAATCTATGATAAAATTTAGTTTATTCAACTTAAAATTTAGTTCATAAATTAGAATATTTAAAAATTTAGGGTATATTCTCAATATTATTATAAAATAATTTTATTAAAAAGGTTATCCAAGTCAAAATATTGAATTTTACTTTTTTCTAATATAACATTAAAATATTTGGAACTATATCATTAGAAAACTATTATTGTTTGATGACATTACATAAGAACATTTTAACTTTTAAAAAACTAATGAACACTAGAAATAATAATTTTCTATATAAATGAATAAATCAATTAGAATTTCATATATTTATTTTAAATAGTCCTAATTTATCTATAAAATCAAAGTGTGAAACTACTATTGTTCTCTATGTATTACTATTATAATCTATACATACCAAAACATTAGGTCCCTATATTCAAATTTATATAATTTATAGGATAAAAAATTCCGTACATATGTTTTTATAACATTGAAAATGTATATCATTTTCCCATAAACCGCCTGAATCCATTTTTTTATTTTCAAATTACACTTTTAAATGATATGTGTGAACCCTAACAGTATCACCCAATAATAACACAAAGAATAAATAAAACTCAAAAAAGTATAAAATAAATGACCCTCCCTAGTGATTACATTATTATGTCAAACATATACCATCGTATGGCCTCTCTAATAGTTATCCCATATAGGGTTGCATGGGCCAGGTACTGATGGAAACTGTTATACCCTCTCGTTCTTCCAAATCCAGATGGCCAAACTCTGGTGAATACTCCATGCTTTAGAACCTCATATCGAGCATATCCATATAGATTATTGAGAAGTTTCACATACCAGAATCCCAAAATCCCAAAAGGCCAAGCATGATGATATAAATCATAGAGAGTCAAGAACAGGTAGGCTTAAAAAGTAAAAATCAAATTCAAAAGGATATATTTTTCATCCTCAAATGTAACAAACTCTTCAGAACCCTCAAGAATGTAATTGAGATCCAAAAGAGATAGAGCCACAACACGATGCCAACAGTCTACCACCCTAACATCCCAAAGCACAAATAATACCACAACTCAAATATTCCATATAAATAGTGATTAAATCTTGATCAATGAGGTTTGCAACACGTAGACAAGGCCCTTAATAGATCCCATCTCCACAGCCCCCCAAAAGTTCAAATTGAAAATAAAAAACCATAAATTGAAGGTCACAACTTATCATGCCTCTTGGAAAACCCTATAACTTACAATCGCATCGCTAAACCTCTATGGAAGCCATCACACCCAACCGACCTAGAAAGGAGTAATGGAATTGGAAGATAGAGTAGAGTAAGAGTGGACAAGACCTCCCAAGTGAGCCAAGATGAATCTAGTAATATCAACCCCTGAAAACCACCAACATAAATAAAAGGATCCCGCCACAGCTTCATTCAATCCTTCATATTTAAAAACTGAAGAGGCTCGAATTTTTCTAGAGAATCCTTGATAGTGAGAACCTCTTTTGCTAAAGAAGATCAATCTGAGGGCCTCAATAGAAGACAAGGCACGAAAAATCGTTGAAGGGAATGTTGGAAGACTTCAGCACCGAAGCCACTTCAATATTACTTCAACAACCATCACGGGAAAGGTACTCCCCCATATAAGATTTGAAACCAAAATGCATTTGTCTTCAACAACAATGAAGTGTAGATATTCATCACACTGATGACCAAGAAGGCTATAGAAGTGTTATGGAATCTTTATGAGTTGGAGACAGTAGAACTAGATCCTTGACACGGGCTAGAGAACCTATAGTGAACCACACCAAGTAACGTTGAAAGTAGAAGGGGGGGGGGGCACACTAGGGAATACCTCCGAATGGGTATTTAAAAATGAATTAATGTTTTGGGGTTTATGTAAAATCTCATCATTTTTATTCAGTTGTGTGATAAGGGAACCAAATCAATTGAAGGACAAATACATAAAGTGAAAGTCCAATTTTATTTTTAATTTGATTTATCGAAAGTCAATTATTTTTTTCCATATAAATAGAAACGTATTGTTGAGATAAAATCGATATATGAATCCTCAAATATAAAATCTCAAATGTAGGTTTACATAGACATCCTTAAATAATAAAATCTTAATTTATTTGGGAGAAATACTATTTATTTCTTCTAATTTATAACTATTACTATTTCATTTATATTTTTTATTTCAGTTCCTACATTTTTAAGCACCTATGATTTAAAAATAACATATGATATAATATAAATTTTAAAAAACTAACCAATAATCATAATATATGGTGATAATTATTGAAGATTTTAAAACAATTTTATTGGAAATATTTTATTATAAAATTTCAATAAAACATAAAATTTTGACACCAAAATCTCTGTTAGAGAATTCTATTGTTTAATAAAGTAATATATCAATTTATTAAATTGAATATCCTATCTTTGGGGAATAAAATTCCATAAATTATTCTTTTGTGAGTATATAGATACCACATGTCATACTATAAAATTTGTCTTCACTAATGTTGATTTTAGATAAAACACTAGATTAAATGTGAAATATAAGTATGATTATGATTAGGTATTACATGGTTTATAATAATATATTTTCATGTTAAATATTATTAATGACTTTATAAATATAAGTCAAACACTAATAAAAGATTATTTCTAGGATAGTTCAATGGAGATAAGAAAATTTAATTTTTTTCAGTTTATACTAAACTCATTTTTTTAATAAAATTAAATAATGTATATTATTTTGTCATTATAATGAAATTTTGAACATGTTTCTACATTTTGGATATGATTTTTACCCTAAAGTATTGATTTTTAAATTTTTAATGTTGTATGGTTATTATGATAAATATTTAGGGGTAGTATCATTTTATCATTATTTATTTATTTTCGAAATGAATATTGTTTTTATATTAATTTTCAATAATAAAAAATATTGTTTTTGTTCTATTATTTTATATTATTTGGAATTTGTGTAAAAGTATTTAGGTCTTTATTTCTATATCAGAAAATTCTTAAGAAATCCCAAAAGGGTTTTGAGTTTGTGGAATTAAATGGAAAACTCTATAAAATATTTAAAAATACATTATACCAATAATAATAAGGGTTTGAATGTATTGATTTGTGAAATATTCATTTCTAACATCCAGTTTTTATCATTTTCTTACACATTGTGAATTTCATGGGATGAATAGTGTAGTGTATTAGATGGAGATAAAATATAAATAGGAAATTTATTTTAGATGAAATATTACTAGTGGATTAAAGATAAGAAAATCTCACATGTAATTGAGTTAGATGAATTGAAATTCACAAATTTTACTAATCCTTATTAATATACGATTTTTTATTTTTATTTATCGGTATATAATTCATAATAATTCCATATAATGAATACATGGAAGATAGAAATATAATTTTATTAATGAATATAAAAATTTTCAAATAATTTTTTTGGATGAAAATTTATAGTGAGACTAATTAGGAAACGATGGATTGTAATTATAAAATATGGAATTGGGTTATTAAAATTGTTAAAAATAAAATTATATTATTATAGATGATTAAATTTATGGAGAGGGAATGAGTTGAATATTTTAAAACAAAGATTGATGGATTTCATGATGAATTTATCAATACAGTTGTCATATTTTATGTTATTCATTTCTTAATTAATTTAAATGTTTTTTATTAAAAAAATATTGTTTTGGATAATGGGTAATAATATTTCCAAATATTATGATAACTCTCCTTGTTTAATATAGATTATAGAGTTTTTAAATTAATTAAATAATAATAATAATAGATTGGAAGGTGGATTTAATAGTTATAAAATGGGTTTTGTGAATTCAGTATAAGTGATTATCCACTCATTAGTAAAATGAGTAAATGTGTAACTAATCAATGGGGTCAAAGTGGAATGGAGTCCATAGAATTCATCCTACATTACTAAATCAGAGGTACTTGTATGAGATAAATTACATGGGGTGGTGTGATTTATACTTTTTTAATGACACATCGGAATAGAGTCATGAAAAATCTACCGTGGATATGAATATTAATTATTATTGGAAGAGTACATTATGGAATTTTTTTGTAGTAGTGTAGGTACTAGAATTTATTATGAACCCCAGAAATCCACTATAATAATAATAAATTGATGTGAAGATGTTAATTGATAAGATTTTTGATGTTCCATGATTTACAGGAGTAATTTTAATATAATAGTTGTGTGATGAGAGTATTGAAACTTTTTTATACATAGGATATGAGTAATGCTACTGATGTTGGGAATTAATCCCTAATAATTTAATTATGGTAAACCATGATGGGAGAACATTTAATATTTATTTTTGATTTTATTATGTTATGAATGATAATTATATTTCTACTTGTATAGGTTTGACAAAAAAAAGGATTATAGATGGTATAAATCCAAAAATGGTGTGTGATAGTAATGTGGATATTAGGACAAGTGATGTGGTAGTTGTTGTTATACATGGTAAAAATGATGAGGAAAATGGTATTATTGATTATATAGTTATCCATAGGGATATATTTGGAATGATGTTGGTTGTGTAGGTTGGTAAAGGGAGAGTCATTGAGGGTACACACCTAGTAACGTAGAGGTATTTCATAATTATGGACTTCTACAAAGACAATTCACTTTTCTTGTAACATGTGTGTGGCAGTAGTAATGTTGGTTATAGAGGGAAGAGTCACATACGGTAGACACCTAGTAATACTATGATAATTACAAAGGTTTTCTAGGTATATAATAGATATAAATGAGGTGAGTAAAATCCGAGAGGATAAAGACTTAAAATCCCAATAAGATTCTTTATAGGTGTAAAGTGGCCTAGCCAATAGATGTGTATTATTAGTGAGTTCCTTGGGGGTGTATAGAAACATGATAATAAAAATATTTTTTTTAGGTCATTATAGGTGTATAGATACAATATTATAATATAAATATGTCTTTATGAATGGAGAACCAATTGGTTCATTATTTTGGTTCAATAGTGGTTATAGTTGTACATATGGATATGTGATGACATGTGAAAAGAATTTGATGTGGTATGGAATGTATGACGTTAGATGGATAAAATTTGGGAGATGGTCATTCATTTTCTATTTTTAACTATTCTATATATTGATACATTAGTATACGTCATTTATATAGACAAATGAGAGTTCTCTAGAGGATCCTAAATATCATATTTATATTCTCACCTCTTCTGTATATAATCTTGTTTAATATTATCAAGATAGTGTTAGTTTAGGTTGTGTTATGAGACCTAATAAATGGAAAACAAATCATTATTTTCATGGGGTGGATATATTACAAAATTTTTGAAGTATATAGGTTATGAGATTATTATTATTTTTCATTAATGGTTTGGATTTATATGACATGAAATGCACTGATATAAATTATTCATGTGTTATTGATGTGAAATAAATTATATTATTTATGGTGATGTGATCATTTCCTTTATAGTGGATAACTCCATCTATATTTGAGTAATAGAAACCCCTAACATTGAGATAAATTTATATGTTTTCATGGGATTGAGAATGGGGTTTCCTAGGTTTTTGATGGCCACCAATTTGGCATTTCCCCCACCCCTTATAGGGTCAGTCCAGAAGACTTCCGTAATAAATTAAAAAGTTTAATATCATTCACTTTAGACTATCTGATATTTATCTATACCATTGTCATATATTAGATGCCTCTTCATATTAATATAATTGTTCTCATCCTAATGAAAGTGGGATCCATTAATTTTAGTCTGTCCCTATATATTTATACTATAATGTTCAAGATAATGGATTCATTTCATTCCCAAACACTTATCATCAGATTTGGCTCTACCTACCCACTAGTAGAGAGATTTTTAGGGTTTATCTAAGAGGTATTGTCATTAGACTACCTAATAGTGGTAGTTCTCTAGATCTCCAACAACCTTATATCGATCTTTATTCTTATTTATATTTTTCACAATCATAATCATTATTAGTATAGAGGTATGTCGACTATTTGTTTATTCTATTTCCTAAGACTATGGATTTTAGAAATGGGGTGGATTGTAAACATTCCTCATTATGTATTTTATTGTTTTTCATAATTCCAGACTTGTAAAAATTAGGGAACCTCAATGTTATAGCCTATTGGATTGGTGGATTCTTTTGTATTGGTGATCATAAGTAAAGATTGAGTGATTCTAGTTTCTCTCATATGTGAATTGAGCATGGTCATTCTCAACCCTTTCTAATTCACATATGAATCATGTTTTATGGGGAGGGTGTTTTTGGAAGTGTATTCAATAAAAAATAATTGTTGTTTTTTTCTCCGTCTACGGTATTCATGGTGAATGGACTCTTATATTTAAGAGTTATTAGAGATGTGATAATCAGGGTTTTATAGAGGACCTTGATCCTCAATCTTCCTGGATTTTATTATATAGGTGTGATATCTAGTTCTTATTAAACTTTAAAACTATAAGAAATTCCATTTTGTGTTTTTTATGGCCATTATCATCCCACATCCATTTGTTCTCTACCCATGTTTTCCCCTTCAAATTTGATTGATCATAATTGAAAATGACCCCATGCTGGTGATGGATGTGCATGTCATAGATGGTCCAAGACTAATGAATGCCTAACATGTAAGTATTATTCATGGCTATCAATGTAATGATGGTATAAGTTTGGATGGTTCTCCCTCTATATAATTTTATTCTTAGTCTATCACTTTGGAATATAGATTAATGATAATCCCAAAGTTCCTGTAAGATCACAAATAGTCTAATGTATGTAATGAGGATTAGGTAGGGAAATATATTTTTGTTTTCACTATGGTGGCTATATAATTTTTTTTTCACCTCCTCATGTATGATGGTTATAAAGAATTTCCCTATATAATTCTTGGTCTTCACAATATTGTTCATAACAATGGTAAAACATTTGAGCTAATGGACCTTGTAATCCATCCAAACACCTCTTTCAAATAATACTTTATTGATGAGATTTGATGAACATTCACCTAGTCTTCTAATAACCACTATCACTATATAAACATTGTATCTAATATCCATTATGAGATTATAGATAATTATTTTAATCCATAAATTGATAAATTTCAGTCACTTTAATATTTTTTCTAAGGCCCTTCACCACAATAAGATGGATATTCTATCATAATTCATAACTCTCATATAAAAGTTTTTTTTATATATAATCAAAATAGATTTGAAAAAAGAAAAATATGTGAGTGATGATTTATCATTTATGTTAGTAACCAACCATTGGTCTATAAAAGGGTGTCTTGGAGAGTCATTCTATAACTCATCTTTATATAATGGGATTCCTATAGAGGTATGTTATTCATATAATGGTATCAAGGAATGTAGGTATAGTATGAACATTTATTTATGAATTAGTGATAATGGAATTATTGAATATGTATAATTATTACTTAAATCTATATGTGATGTGGATCAGTTAAATAAAAATTATACAGAAATTATTCATGCAATCTAATAGAGGTATATTTATCCAATGGATTAGTAGTCATGTAATTATATGATGAATAAATGGTATCCAAATAAGTTCTAATTCACACATCATGTATTTTGAAGACATAATGATTTTATTTTTACTTTTCATGGAATGATTATTTAACTGGGGGTGAATAATATGGATATGAGTTCAAAAATTCCATATATGTAACCTTAAAATGTGGTTTGATTATCTAGTTATAGTTATTCAATATATTTGTAACCACTTTTTGGATTAGTAATAGTAGGTATTTATTGATTCCATAGTTATCCATCAAGGACTGGACCCTAAATATGAATAGTATTGGATGATATCCTTCAGTGGGTTATGGAGGTGGAAGTCATCAAATTATGTGGTTTTATTTCTAATTCATGAGGTTGGGTGTTGATTAGACGAGGTTGATATATTTTTTTTTTCAAATCCGTAAATAATATGACAATTTTAATTCTTTAGGGGTAGGAATGTTTTGAGTATTTGTAAACTCGTGATGTGTTATATTATTTTAGGATCATGTAATGTCTATAATATTATATAATTAGTTTTGGGATGTAATTAAGTATGATTTATTATTAGATAATATTTTTTTCAATGTGAAGAATGAAAATTTGATGTTATAATGAGGGATTTCTATTTTCCATTTTATTACTGTTAGGTGTATATATTTAATGTGATATTCCCCCTTGTTTAATGACCAAAGATAATATGTGTTTTCAATATTTTAAAAATTAATTGAGGTCTAATATCCAGAGGTAGTTAGGTATTTTTTCAAGAGTTTTTTATACTGATATTGGTAAAGGATATAATATTTAAAAACATTTTAACATATATAATATTTTTCTTAGGTATTAAAAATAAGGTGCATATTTATTTTGGGAATGATTTTAGATATCCACATTTTCATAAAGGTTGAGGTTAAAAAGTGGCGATATGAGTTAACTACTTGTGAGATATCAGTTATATTGTATGGGTAATACACAACTATTTAGTGAAGCATGATGATTTTTTATTTCACTTAAAATGTTATGTTCATTTCTATACTATATTTTCATTTTATATAGTTTTTAGAGGAGGAATTATATAATTGTGACTATTAAGAAACCACCTAGAATCATGGGATAAATTTCTCTATGGATGTCCTGAAAGTAGTAATAGGAATGACAAACAATGGAACCACCATAATAGGATGGTAATATAATGGGATATCATAGAGTAACTCATTAGACATATAACGAGATATAATATCGAGGAATATAAGAGGAATGGAGATGATAAGAAGTCACCATAGTAAGTCACGGTTCGAATGATGTTTATATAGTGGAGTCGTATAAGGTTGTTCAAGGTAAAATTTTCATTTCATAATTTATTTATTTTATTTTTATTGATTTGAGTTCCTCTTATCGATTTATCAGTATTTATTTAGATTAGAGTATAAAACATGTAGTAGATAATCTTAAGAGATGGTTGAAGTTTATTACTTAAGATGGTTATTGAACGTGGTAAGATGAGGTGTGTTTTTGTAAGATGGTTTTCTGTTGAGATTGGTTCTCCTATAATTATGTACTATTACAGATGAAACTATAAGATGTTATCATTAGGATGGATTAGTTACACTCTATACAATATTATGTGAAAATTAGTCTATAAAGAGACATTTTCTCTTGTTTATATGTTAATAATGTATAATTTGTAAGAGGGGGTGATTTAAATATAGAATAAAAATATATTTATCTTTATATTAATATAATATTATTATTTAGATTGATTATCTTATCGTCCAATATGGAGATTTAAATTTCTTCACAATTTTTCATGGATTATATGTATGTGTTCCTAGAGGATGTTATAAGTTTACATTTATAGTAATAGATTTATTTTAAAATCAATAAATTTAAGGATTTGTCTCCAATGTATATAGACTATTAAAATATAGTACCCATAAGGATTCAAAATTTAATTATATATTTTTATGAGTTATTCATGTGAGGATTTATTCTGTATAATGTGTCACTATAGTTCGCTTCAGTGTTGGTTGTGAAGAATGAAGATGGGATTATGAGATTGGGTGTATATTTCAAATGAATGAATTAATTGATGCTGAAATATGATTTCTCCATTCCTATGATAGATTATATATTTGGGGTTTGCAAAAATAATTAAATTTTCAAAAACATGTTTATGATCTTGATATCAAAAGATGAGGGTTAATAATGGATACATTCTTAAGACATATTTTTTGTTGGTTTAGACATTTTGGTGCTTTGTGACATAGTTTATCATTATGAATGAACCATTTTTTGTTTTTGGGGCATATGAATAGTTTATTTTAACCATATATTAAAGATTTTGTTATTTTATTCAGAAATGATATGTTTTTGCTCAAAGATATTGGAAGATCATTCTAATCATCTAAAAATGATTTTATAAGTTATTAAAAAGCATTAAATATTTGAGAATATTTTATGTATTAATTTTAGAAAAATTATTTTCATTTTAACGGTCATGTTATATCATAGTTTGGTTTTATAGTAGACCCAGTGCATATTGAGGACATTGTTTAAAAGAATACATAGAAAAAATCATCATGTGAGGATTTTATTATGATTTTTTTTGTTTTTATAAGATATTTTTACCCATATATTTCTTATATTTTGTTTTCATATTTATCATTAATAAATAAAGGTAATGATATTTTATTTATAGAGGCATGCCATCTTTTATCTTACTTTTTGAATGATATTCTTACGTGTGGTTTAATTCTTAGATAGCCTAATGTTGGTGTTCCATATAAGAAATGATGTGATTAATACCATCTTGTTTTTAGATGTGTCAATATGAAAGAGTGAATATTCAGAAATCGGGCCTCATGATAGTTATATTGTATTGAATTATAACACCCTCATATTTAAAAAGAGGGAAATACTATTTTATATCATATATGACATGAAAAAAACATCTTGTAAAATAATTAAAAACACTAAGACTTTGTGTTATATTTTTTAAATAAATTAAATATCTTCAATATCATTCCATGAACACTACATCGAGATTGAAAGTAACACAATACTCTATTAAAATATTATTATTTAATCATTATCATTATAAAAATGAATTTATATTTTCAGTTATGACGGTTAATAATTAAATTATGAAAATTTTTGCGGATGAAAATTAATATAATAAATTAAACGGTAAGTTATTAATTAGAATTAAAATAAGAACCTTTTGAAAAAAATTATTGTTTTTAGAAAAATTGTGCATTTCAATGAAAATGGTTTCATAGATTCTTGTGAAAATTTGTTAAAAACAATTTCTCAAATATTTAAAAAATGGATTCAATAAAATAAATTTAATTTTTAATTAATCATATAAAAATTATATTTGTGTAAATTATCGTTATCTTTCTGAAAATTTTAATTTTTAGATGGGAAATGAGACATATTTATTTAAATATAAAAATTTTTTTCCTTAAAATTATTAACAATGATTATTTATATTTGAATTATTTAATATATTCAATTATTTAATTTATATATCAATTAATTTAATTTAGGATATTTAAAAAATTAATTTTAAAATATAATATTTATTGACCTTTTGAAATTTATCTCTTTGAAACCCCACATTCTCAACGCATGGGAGAGATTAATTTTAAATGAAAATCAACCAATTAAGTAAATTAAATTTATAAAAAAATGATTACATATTTAGAATAAGATTAATTTATTATATGTAATAAAGTAATATTCATATTTGACTATATAGAATATTGAAAATATAAAAAATTATTTAATACGGTTAAGGTAAAAACAGAATTATCTGTTGGTCAAATTGAGAATTTAAGGGTTAAAATATCCCAAAATATATCCAAAACCCATTAGATCGAAATATTTTGAACATTTAATGTATTATTCAAGAGAATACCCCATAATTTCTGTTTTTAAAGTGAAAAACATGGGTACACCTTTTTCTTTTCATAAATTACCTGTATGCCACTAAGATCTTTAATAAAAGGCCACCTCCTCCCATATTTTCATCACATCTTGAAACCATTTTGTAAAAGAGAATCCACACCCATATAAATTTGAAAAATAAATCCCCTAATATTGGAATAATTTTTTGTTAATACATAAATACTAGAAATACTTTATTTTTAATCCTAAATAGGTGGTCTAATAAGAGGTAAGATAAATAACTATGTGTTTTTCTTATATTTCATATTCCACCTCTTGAAATATTTTTAATTTAAGATTATATAATTACAATAGTTTCAAACATATACTATGATATTATAATATTAATGTAATGTATTATTAGTATTTCATCTTCCTTAAAATTGGAAATAATCATGGCACACATGTGTACGGTGGACTACCGTCACATGAACTAATATGAAATACTTTCTATATATACCTCTCACATTGGTGTACAATAATGGGTATAAAAAATATATTATTATTTTTATAATATAATTGTAAATATTTATTATTTGTATAATAATAAAATTATTACTTTTCATTCCATAGGGGAAACGATAATGTCACTCATTTGTACGGAGGACTACTGCCACATGAAGCGATGTGATTTGTTTTTACATAACACATTACATGGAAGGTAATAATTATAATGTTATTTAATAAATTTCATATAAAAAACAAATTATATTATTAATGAAATATTTATCTTTTTTAAAATATAATATATAATTTTACTTCTTACATTTTCACACGCAATAATATGATAATATTGTTCTTGTATGTGTGGACTACTACCATCACGAAGTTATGAAGCCATATATTCTATACTAAACCACATGGTTGATGTATATAAGTATATATAAAAAAAATTGTACTAATCATATTTTTACCATTATATAAAGATAATATATTACATAACTTATACCCATAATGTTTGATGAAGAATTGAAACACTACTCATCTGTGTGTGAAGCCTACCATATCCATGATCTTACTTTCCTTCATTTTTCAAAATAATATTTCATGTTTTGACAAAAATTATAATTGATGTATGAATATGATAATTATTTCATGATTATTATTTTATCGGTGTTGAAAGAATGGCCACTTGGGGAAAAGTAAACCAACATAAGTAATTTTTGACACAAAATTCATATATCAACTAAACACCAGATGTAAACCTAATTAATTAAGAAATTTTATACAATATTTTAATAATTGAATAAAATTAATAATAAAATAAAAAATGGATTTCTAGATTTAAAAATCCTATCGTTATGTGGTGGTATTGGGTGAAGGTCTCCCTTGGGGTACGTATTTGACATTTCTATATGAAAATCATTATATAATTTTCACCTATATTAATAAATGATCTTTTTCAAGTAATAGTACTATTTTTTCAATCATACATACCTAAAATTATTAAGAATAGTTTTTAAGGAAATTAAACATTATTTCTCTCTTGAGTCGGTAATCATTTTTTCATCATTCCCTAATTTTTTTAACTAAAATAAAAAATTGTAAACATATTAAAAAAGATTTATTAAGGGAATATTTTCATATTTTTACTTTTAAAAATTTTATTTAACTAAATATTCAATACAATTTACCAATATTTAATATTTGGATATTTTTTAAAAAAATTAAAAGGAAACAATATTTTAACCTGTATAGTATGAATGGAATATTGAACCATCCTGACCAATCATTGTTTTAATTATAATTTTACAATATTTTAGGATTATTTTTAAGGAAAAGTATCCTATGTTTTGTTTTCTTATTTGTTAAAAGGTTTTCGAAATTAAAAGTTTATTTTCCTAAAAGAATTTTTTTATAGATATTTTATGAAATATATATTTATCAATTATATAAAATCATAATTTTAAATATGATCCAATAGAGATATGTAATGTTAATATCATTCTTATTATTTATTTGGATGGTTTATGGTCAGATTTACTGGGGATGTACCGGTTTGATACCACTCATATCACCCTGGATGGTTTATGATTGTGTTAATTAATTGGGTTAATTTTTGATAATTCTTATGACTGATATTCAATAAAAATATGTATGTTGATTATGAATTACCCATACTATGTTAATAATGCATTGGACTTAGTGAGTTATTGTAATCTTCCACTATATCCCTTTGATGTATCAGTATTTCTGATGAGAAAAACTAGATTGGGTTTTGGTCATGGCCTTACCCATTTATTTATATGTCTCAGAAAAAAATCCTTAATGGTTTGTTTCATTTTTTTGGAATTATGCATTTTATCAGGATGAATATAGTTATTAATACTCAATGTGATTATTTTATCAGTTAGAACATCAATGGTTGTGTTTTCAACATCATATAATTATTTATATGGAATTATTTGACAACTATTTATTTGTTTCTATATTATGCTTCTGTTGTTGATTAAATGGAAATAATTTTTGTACTTTACATATCTATACTGATTATAACTTATTTATTCATAGAATCAACTCTCCACATACCCTTATTAAGATTCTCATTTTAAATTATTTTTATGTTTTATTTTTCCTAGGATATCAGGAAGTATTTTTTTATTGATATACATTGAAATGCTATAAAGAATAAAGTAGTTCTCAATGAAAATATTTTGTGTATTTTATATTTTCAATTGTAAAAATAATTTTATTCTATATATTGTTTACCAAGGATAATAAACCATTCCATCCTTCAGGATATTATTCATTGTGTCTTCTTCCAAAGAAATAAAGTGGAGATCAGCTCTATGCAACTAGGATTGGGGATGCCACATGAATGATACCGTGATAAAAAAGATTACTATCCACAATCAATGGGTTTTGAACATAATATTTGAGGGAATTATTTTATTTGTAAATAAATTATGATTTATTTATATCATAATATCATAAGATCTATATTTTCCCATATGGAATTAAATTTATGGTTGATAAAATGTATAAATTTCTCAGAGATTGTGATTTTTTTATCACAAATACTACATGATAGGGTAAAAAACTATTTCACAATGTGTAAAAAGTACTATGGTATGGATGGTTATCTGATGAGAGAGAAATGAAAATAAATGTATTTTTTTCATATAATTACCATTACCATAGATAGATTAATGATAGATAATTTATTTACTTGATGATGGTAACATATTTATGGGTGTGATATGTAGTGATGTCTTGGTATATAGGACGTGATGTAGAAATGTTGAAATATAATATTATGAATGGTTATGAAATTTAAGTATAGGATAAGAATGAGTAAAACTAGATTTCAATCCATGGAAACATATTCATTCCCTTATTTATGTAAAAAGCGTTTTGTATGAGTTTTATTTTCATCATTAGTGAAGAATCCATGTTTTTTAACAATATACTATTATTTAAAGAGAAATTTTTAGTGCTAGGGAATAAATATGGTATTTAATGATTTTTATTCATAATGTCCTATCTGTTCGCAAGTAAAATCCAAATATACTGTTCTAAAATATATTTTTCATCCTTTAGATGTTCTCTAATTAAAATAGGATGTTATTTTTTTGGATATAGTTAATAGTTTGTTTCAATCCTTAAACTGAGCTGATTTCATTTGGGTATTCATGGAACTATTAATGATTTGAGCACATTTACTAAAAATTAATGAATTGATTCTTTTGGATAGAATTGTGGAAAATTATATGATATAGGTGGAAAATTTTATTATTATTTTAGGTTTAATCTATCTAATACATATTATCAATTAACATCAATGATATGGAGAGGATTCTAATTGACCTTGGACGTGCTGTTGTTTCATCACACCGCATTTCACCCAAATATGGATGGTCAAACTATTAGAATTATTTAAACAATAAATGATATCTTGAGAGTGTGTATCAGGGATTTTGAATGATCACAGATGAATCATTTTTCATTATTGTAGTTTTTCTATAATAATTGTTTTTATTCCACTAATAATATGGGACCATATGAGTATTTGTGTGGGATACAATGTCATTCACCATTATGTTGGGTTTAGGTTGGTAAGGAAATTGTATTATGTCCATATAAGGTTTTTTATTTGATAGAATGTGTGAATGTTATTTAGGATTTTATTATCAAAACATAGAGTGAATAGAAATCGTATGCATATTAGATGAGGGGAACATTGGATTTTGTGTCTTGAGATAATATAATTTTTTTTCTCTTCAAAGAGGATGTTAATGGATTGGAAAGATAAATAAGATGACTCCTATATTTATTACATATTTTGGGATGTTAAATTGATATGGTGATGTATTTTATTAGTTAGTTCTACATTGATGATTTGAAATGGTACATAATATGTACAATGTTCCTCATATTTGGAAGTATTATTATGATCCCTTATATAATCTTGATTTGGTTGATGTAAATATCATGGATGGTGTAAATATTAGGAATGATAAGAAATTTTGGAATATTTAGTGAAAATTTGGGATTTAATATAAAAGGTTATGTGTTTACATGTTATTCTATTTATGGGATTTCTATATACGCACTGTGGTTTAGAGTAAATCTCCAAAAATAGGGAACAAATTATGGATGTTCAATATAAAAATTTTTTTACAATCATATTTAGTTTTTTAATATGGAGTTTTTTCTGTTATAGTATATTGAATGAAATTATTTGTGTGGTTTTATACCATTTTTTATTATTGTTGAATGTTTTGGATGATGAAAATTTTAAAATTTATGTGTAATGTATAATAAATAAGGTTAATATTTCAGTGTAGAGGAAAAAATTACATTTTCAGATATAAACATTAAAATATAAATTTTATGACTATCAATATCAAATTTTCATTAAGTCATTTTATTTTGGATATTATGTTTAACCTGGAGTGCTAATTTAGTAATTCCAATAGTGGATGGTATTTGTCTAAAATATCAATTGTGGGGGGAATATAATAATTAGTTATTTATATAAGTAATTTATTTATTATATATTATTTTAATAAAAAAATATTTTCAGTTATAATAATATTTATTTAAATAGTTTCTTGTAAATATTAAAGAAATATGAGCAAGATAAATATAAATTTCTCATAACGTTAAAGAAAAAAGTAGTTTTTAATGGGGAGAAATTAAATTGTCTAATCAATGGAAGGCATAAAAAAATTTCTACCAGTTTATAATATATTATTTTTACACTATGACAATAATTTCCCCATAATTGACTTAACTTGAGAATTTATTCATTTTTGAATGGTTTGGTGTAGTAGATTTAGATATATGATAATCAAAATCGGATTATATATGAACGATTATTCAAATGTTAAGGATTATTTTTTTCTTAGATTCCAAATATGTGAATCAAAATTCCAATAGATTAATAATTATTGGGAATAAATCAGGTTTTTTAGTTTTCATGATCTTCATATAATATATAATAATATAGGGTGATTAATTATTGAATAAATGGTTACAATAAGTGATTAATTAATCTGAAACTACTAGAATAATTGTTATAGTTCAGTAATTGAAATTATCAATATTAGTTAGATTATTAATATTGACATCAAGAAATTGTGTCCACGAAATGTGTTAATTATTGGAAATATAATTTAATGATTACTGGTTTTTAAATTAATAGATATGGAAATAGATCAGTTCTTGAAAATATATAATAGTGGAAATGATTATGAATTGGAGCATTTTTATTGAATATTTTTATTAATTAATACTTCAATTATTTTTCATATTATTTTCAAATGAAACATGGTGGTGTCTCTAGATTGTTAATAATTATAAAATATATATAACTCTCCATGTAAATCATAGTTCCCTAAAATAATAAATTAATTACAAAATTATGATATGATTAGATAGTGGATTTATTTGTTGGATATGGGTTCGAAAATTTTGAAATATGTGTTAATCCATAAATAAGGAAAATTCATAGAAGTGTTGGACATGAATTGAGATAAAGTGGAGGAGAGATACATGGGTTTCATACAATATTATCCCAAGAAGATGAATCATTCAAGTGTTGGATGACCTTTTTTATTGTGGTATTCATAGGGTTCTGTGAGTTCTATAAGAGTAATTCATCATTATCATTTGTTAAATCCAATCCTAGTCTGATCTATTGAAGTTTATCCTTAATGAACATTGTTTATTTGTTCTTATATAATTATATATTATTATAAATAAAATACATCACAAATTCAGTTTTGAATAATTATAAATAATATGACAAAATATAATTATTAATTAAAATATTATACTGGAATAAAAAAATAATTTTGTGTTTAGTTTTCCATTAATTTAATGCTTATATAGTTTTATAACATTTATTCATACTATTCTAATTTTTTATAATTACTTTTTCTATAAAAATAATTTCTCAAGTGTTTATTCTACAATTATATTGATTGTTGGAGTTCTATAATTTACCATTTGTCATCTTTTATAATTATTTCCTTACAATTACGATGCATGAAAAAACAACCATTAAACTTTACACAAGTATGAAAACTACCTTTATGAAATTTGAAAATCAACATGTTTGACATTACATTAGAAATATCTTATCTTTACAAGAAACTTTACAATTATATATTACCTTTTTAAAGATGATTCTAACTTTATGAATGTTTATATAATAACATTATGCATATTTTGGATATTTTATTTGACCTTTACGCACAATGTTTACATTTACATTATATTGATAATCAAATTATAATTTACCTTTACACGACTTTTAAGTTTAACTAATTACCTTTACACAATAATTATATGTAACCTTTAAATTGGATTATTTATTTTTCTAATTACCTTTACACCTCATTGAAATGTACCTCAATGTAGAATTAAATGTGTGGGGATTCAAATGTTCTTGGTTTTTTTTCTTGATATCTGTATTTACTGCATGTTTTGTTACCTATATTTATTATATTAAGGATTATATTAATTCATAGTTATTAAAATTAAATTATAAAAAAAAATTCTATAGGATTTTACTAATATTTAAATTAATATTATATTTTATCTTTACTAACTAATGAACATAAAACATGATTTTTGAAAATTTATATAAAATTGTTATTGGTATATTTTTCTAACTCACCAAGCTTCCACGGTACACTTCTCTTTAAATAATACAGTAGTGTGTGTTGTAGGCAACTTCGAGTTCTAACACACACCACAATCAATCAAACTCGCCGTTATGAATAGTAATACCCACGTTTTGAAATTTTATAAATTTTATCTTTCAAAATGGACTTCATTTTCGGATTTGGAATATTGAAATTAGATTAGGGTAAATTGTTGGTATTTTCCTGAAAACATTCGATTTTTGATTAATAGTAAAAAAACACAGAGTTATAGTTTAAACCCGAATTTTTATTTAAATATTTATTTCTTTTATTTAAATTTAATTAACTTCAAAATAGATACATAATACCTATATAAGTTCAATTTAAATCATTGGAGTTAGTTTAGAATAATTTTAGATATATAAAAATTTTATGAAACATTTCACTATCTTTTCCCCACCTCCTTGAAGAATTTTTAATTTCACATAAAATGTAATTTTACCGCTTCTGTGAGTGGAATTTCAAAAATCTAAGAGAGATGGTTAATATAAAGGAGTAAAATTTGGTTCAAAAAGATAAAAATAATTTTTGGTGTATAGTAACATTTTACTTTTATTTACCACGGTTAAAAGTATATATTGTAATTAAGGGTAAAAATGATATTAATATTACCCTAAAACATGTCAAAATTATATTTTAAAGGTTTATCTCGACCAAAAACAACCTTAGGAATAAAATATTATCATTTAGGTCCACTTGGATTAGATCAGGACATTTATTATTATTTAATTCAAAGAAGAGTTAAAATCAATGTTTAATAACTAATTTTTTTTAATATAGGGTTATCCATAAGATAAATTCGATTATAAATATTAATTAGAAAGATAAAAAGATTTCCTACATAATGGTTTTTTATTTATAATTATTATACATTAAATAATTAAATTTATTTATGACACAATGTTGATGAAGTAATTACCTAATCTATAGAATATTAAAATAATTGATATTATAAATATCAAAATAAATGTAATTTGAAACTTTTTAAAAATTCCACTAATTTTATAGGTTAATATGACATATTAGTATTGGTTATATAAATTTTTTTCGAAGTAATAATTCTGTTATGAAATTATCAAAAAAATATATACAATAATGTCAAAATTTACATAATAGAGTTTTTAAAACAATTATTATATTATTAATTGATATTCTATTTCTAAAAATATAAGGTTCATCAAAAGTACTTATATAATAATATGTTTATCATTAATGGACCACTTGGGGGTCTCTTGAAGGTATATAGTGTGTTTATTAACTAAATAATAAAAATATTCAACGAGACATGGTAAATGTTAAACTATTTAACTAAGAGTTAAATATATATTATAAGGTTAATATAGTGACCCAAACCTATTTATAATATATTGGTTGAAAGTATTTCTAACTATACCCACTTTAACCATTAAATAATCCACTTTGGAGCCATTAGAAACCTTATATTAAATTATTATAAAATAATATTTCTATCTTTTCCAAAGGTCCCCCTCACCCCTATTATAAAAGGGCACTCCCCCTTATCTCTAATTCACACCTTCAATGACTTTTGGCTTGGCCAAACCCTGCCCATATATTCTCTCAACTTCTATCACTTCAACACAGAGTACTTAGTTTGATCATAAAGCCAACCTAAAGATCCCTATTGATCCAATCAATGCAAATAACCTGAAGAAGAGGTAATGCTTTCACCACCCTCTTTCAAGTTCCTTTTTTCTTCAACATCTTCATTCTTTGTTATATCCATTGTAAAATAATAACTCTTCAATCTTCTATATAATGTGATGTTAGAATAAATATGGTACAACAATATTCGTAATACTATCGATCCTTTGAATGACATGTCACTGTACGTGCATACGTACAGCTTACCATCTCCACGTCGTGGTATAATTGTTATTCAAAACATTATTATTTGGATGGGTATGATAATCATGTGTAATTGAAGTAAATAATAAATATAACATTATAGTTATTCTGTATATATGATATACCATCCAATCATATATTATTTTAAAATCAAAAGAATGATATTGTTGCTCGTGCGTACGTACAGACTACCGTCTCCACGAATGCGGTGAGATTAATTCCCCATCGTATCCATTCATGTATAATTCTCATTTGATGATTAAAAATAATGTTTATGGAATTTATATAATTTTATATATGAATAAGATACAACCTATCCATAACAAACATGACTTATGTAACAAATCATATAAAATAAAAAGAGTAAGTTAACACCCGAAACGATGATGATACAAAGATATTATTAACAAAGCAATGTTAAAAGTTCAGATAAAATATCAAATTAATGCATATGATTCATGTACAATTTAATAACAATTATTTCACCATTATAAATGAGGTTAACTTACCCTCAACCACGGAAAAAAACAAGGTAAGGGTTAATTCTACAATCTCATCATTATCTGAGATTGTTTATACGTAATTATCTATTAGGACCACTTTATCATCCACATCCATGTTTCTTAAAAATGTACATAAAATCATTATTAATATTTTATAGACTATGGTTTAATGTCATTTATACCATTTTTTACTTTTTATAAGATGTTTATAAATGAATCTTTCCGTCGTTTTCCAAACAAGGTCCTTTTTATACTTTTCAATAGAATTAATGTTAGAATTTCTTTTTTTAACTTATACGGTGGGTGCCGCTATTTTCTGCTATTATAAAATTGTTGAAGCTTCCCTTAAAATATTATAAAAATATTTTCAATGTAAATGTTTCATTTTATAGTTATGTGACTTTTAAATGATTTAAAAAAAGTGATATTTCTTTCAAATAGTTTTTATTCCATCTATGTCAACATCCATTGATGGATTTTAAGCTTATTTGAAGTTGATTTATTATAATAAAAATCTTCCATATAGTATTGAAGGTTTTGTGATATGTTTGACTGTGGATGTATTATTTTTATACCATTCATTGTTTATAGATAATGTGTTGACATTTCATATGCTAGTTTTAATACGAATGTTTATGTTATGTTTAAACATATTCATATGAGGAATGGATTGGACTTAATAAGTGATGGGTGGAGCCCGCTATAGCTCTTCGATGCAATGGTATGTCTCATGAGACAAATTAGTTTCTTGGCACAAGTGTTTGGAAAAATCTTATTTTTAGTCTTGGCACAAGGCCTTGACTGTGTTGTTATGATAGTCTAGAATTATGCATTCTATCATTATGAAAGTGGTTATTGATATTGAATGTGATTATTCAATTAGTAAAATATCGATTTGAATAAGTAAATGGTATTATTTCATTTTATTTCTTCCATATTATGCTGAAGTTCAATTTTAAAAGGAATTTGGTTTAGTTATACATTTCATTAAATGTGTATGCTTATTTTTGAATGTTTTAGTTGTATTGTTATCCTTACTGAGTATTTGAGCTCACCCCTTTCTATGTTTTATATTTCCCAGGATGTGAAGAAGTATTTTATGAATTACCTGTATGGATTGTATAAGGGGATATGAGTGTGGAGACAAGATGTTGTTTTAGTTTTCACTTTATGATGTAATGTAACCATTATGAATGTATCTAGTGATTCCAAGGATACTAAACTAATCGGTATTTTGATACTTGATCTTTTGTGATCATACTAATGTTATATAATAACACACCGACTCTGGGTATCTAGGGTCAGGGTGTTACACTTGTTATCAGAGAATGTTTAGCACAAACCTTGGATGCAAGATTTAGATAAACACTGATTAGAGCACATTGCCCTAAGATAGACTTTGAGGATAATTATAGAAGAAATTCCATGAATTTTGGTATTGTATATATTTTGTGAGTTTTCCGAGAAATACATCTCTGTCTAGATATGAGCAGGTAGAGGTAGCTCTGGCACAATTGTATCTATGGGTAAATCCTGAAAACAACACTTTGATCTAGACTCGAACGGGAACTCGTACACGACAGAGGGCCTTACTGCACTCTTGGTTACGACACTCCTAGGGGATATGCTTAGGATAATTATCATTTTCTTTAAAACCCATTATGAAGGGTTTATGAGTATATAAATTCTCAAAGAAATCATTTTTATTATTATGGATTATATCCATAAACTGTTCAATTTATGTTAAGTGTTTTACAAGTATGGATTTATGTATTACGATTCATAAACTAATCTAGTGTATGCCATTGTTTATAAATGAAACCTAGTGGAAGAAATGGAAACTGCATCAATTCATGCACTTCATGTAGGTATTGTCCTCCAGCCCAAGATAATTATAGTAAAGCTGGTGATGAAACTGGTTCTGATCAGCTAATCACCAAACTGGGACAACTCACTCTAGTTATGAATAATAACCTTACCCGTATGGAGAACCCTGATCCACAACGTGGAGGGTCAATGTTAGATCACTTCATGAGGCAACAACCACCAAAATTCAATGGGAGTACAAATATATTATTAGCTAAGAAATGGATAAATTTTAAAGAGAAAATTTCCCTATGCCTTGGGGAGTAGTGAAAGGGAAAAAGTTATCATGGCAGTTTACTGCCTCACTAGAGATGCTGATCAATGGTGGTCGTTGATTAAAATCAAAAATTAAGATGATGAAGTATCAAATATGGAATGGAAGGTGTTCAAAGAGCTTTTCATAGAAAAATAATTTTCTTGAGACCATCGAGCAGATATGGAAAGGCAATTTCTGATTCTGAGACAAAAGGAGGATGAGAATGTCACGAAGTATAAGGATAACTTTACAAGGTTAGCAAGGTATTTTGGAGATTATATACGTAACCCATGAAGTAAGGTTGATCATTTATTTTATTAGTTAAACCCATTTCTTCATCTAGCATTAGTGTCACAATCATTCTCGTCGTACGAAGATATTGTCTCATGTACTATCAAGACAGAAAAAAATTCACTAAGTCTTACAACTTTAAAGAAAAGCAAGAGAAGAAGAGATCTGTTGATCACTCTAGAAATGGAAATAAAGGAAAGAAGGGAAAAGTTGATTATCCATCCTATAGTAAATGTGGGAAGAAACACCCCAGTACTTTCTTGAAAGGAATGGGAGTCTGTTACAAGTGTGGTGAAAAAGGCCACCCAACTCATGATTGCAAGGGGAAGAAAGGACCTACCGATGTTCAACGCTACAATTTCAAGGAGATGAGACATTATGCAAATGAATTTCTTAATATTTAGGGGAACATACCTAAGAAATGTCCAAGGGATCATGGCTAAGATTATGCTCTCACTACTGCTATGGTAGAAGTTCCGAAAGACATTGTGGCAGGTAATTTAATGGTTTGCTCATGTTTAAAAAATGAATATCTAATTTTGGATCATCGCATTGTTTCATATCTTCTCAGTTTTCTAAGAAAATTAGATATTTCCAATTTTATCTAACAAGGGTGTCTTCAGTTAAAAATCCTAAGGGATGTATCATTGCTACAATGTTCTCTGGATCTGTTCCCATTAGGGAATATATATGTTGTTTATATGCTGATCTCATCGTCATACCCATGATTGAATTTGATACAATCCTCGGTACGGATTGGCTTTCAGACCATGATGAGTAAATTTAGTTTAAGAAGAAGGAGGTTACAATTTTTGATGATGATGATAAAGAACACCTTATCTTTAGAGCAGAATCGTTACCACCTGATTCTTACCTAGATCCACCCCCAGTAACTCAACTAAATTCAATTATTGGGGAGGAAGAGAATGAAATAATTGTGGGTTAGGTAAGGATTGTTCAAATAGAGGATGTACCTATTGTGAGAGAATATGTAGATGTGTTTCCAGGAGATTTACCTAGACATCCTGCAGAATGATAAATTGAGTTTTCCATTGATTTAATTCCTGGTTCAAGGCCCATATCAAAGACACCTTATAGAATGGCCATTGTGGAATTAGTTGAACTAATGAAAAAGTAGATGAATTGAGTAATAAGGGATTTATTCTCACTAGGTTTTCTCCACGGGGAGCCCCTATCCTTTTTGTTAAGAAGAAAGATGGATCTATGAGGTTATGTATCGATTACAAGGAAATCAATGCTATAACAAGAAAGAACAAGTATCCCCTACCTCAAATTGATGATTTAATTGACCAAATGCATGGACCTCAATACTTTTCAAAGATTTACATTTGATATGGATACCATCTATTGTGTGTGAAGAAGGAAGACGTTCTAAAAACAGCATTTCGAACTAGGTAGAGGCATTATGAGTTTACAGTAATTCCTTTTGGGCTGACTAATGCACCTTCTGTGTTCATGGATCTAATGAACAATGTTTTCAAGGAATATCTTGATGATTTTTTAGTAGTATTTATTGATGATATCTTAGTATATTCCAGAACCTATGAAGACCATGAAAATCACTTGCGCATTATCCTGAATACTCTTAGAAGACATGAATTATATTGGAAGTTTAGTAAGTGTGAATTATGGCTTCATGATATTTCTTTTCATGGCCATATTTTCCCCAAAGATGGAATCTCTTTTGATCCATTTAAGACCATGGAGATCCATGAATGGACAGCACCTATAAGTATAACTAAGTTACACAGTTTTATTGGTTTAGCAGGTTATTATTGGCGTTTCATCCGGAATTTTTCCCGATTGGCTAACACATTAAAGAAGCTCACACGTAAAGGGGTTAAATTTGTTTGAAAAAAAGAGTGTGAGGAATTTTTTGAAGAACTGAAGATAAGATTTATCAATTCTTCTATATTGACTCTACCATCAGGAAATGATGGGTTTGTTATTTATAGTGATGCATCAAATAATTATCTTGGTTGTTTACTTATACAGAATTATAGAGTTATTTCCTATGCATCACGACAACTGAAAATTAATGAGAAAAACTATCCAACTCATGATCTTGAGTTAGCTGTTGTAATCGTTTCTTTGAAGATATAAAGACATTATCTCTATGGTGAAAAATGTGAGATTTATAAAGATCACAAAAGTTTGATGTATATTTTCTCACAAAAATAACTCAACATGAGGCAAATGAGATGGCTTGAACTACTCAAGGATTATGATTGTACGATACAATACCACCTAGGGAGGGAAAATAAGGTGGCAGATTCTTTGAGTAAGAAGAATTATGGTGTTTTGAACAAGTGGAGAGTAAAAAATGATCCTATATACATGGATCTAGTAATGATGGATATGTGAATCACCATGGAAGGTGAAACATTAATGCTTTTTCAAATGGTTTCCAAACCATCATTACTAGAAAGGATAAAGAGTTCTCTGACCAGTGATGAAGAGTTTCAAAATAATATTAAAGCTATGAATGATGGGAGATTGAGTGAATTTGTGTATGAAGATGGAATTTTGATGTTTGGGAATAGACTTTTTGTTTCCATTATACCTCATCAAAAAATAGAATTTTTGGATGATGTTCATAGTTCCAATTTCTATATACACCCTAGGAGCACCAAAATATATTGAGATTTGACGGAATATTTTTGGTGGGACAACATGAAGAGGGAGATTACAGATTTTGTTTCAAGATTTATGGTTTTTCAACAATTTAGAGCTGGAAGGTAACATCCTGGAGGCGTCATGAAACCTCTTCCCATACTGGAGTGGAAGTGGAATAATATCATGATGGACTTTGTCATGGGACTACCAACGAATCCTATAAGGAACGATGCAATATGGGTCAGTGTTGATCGTCTTACCAAGTCAGCACGTTTTCTTGCTATAAGGGAAGATTTACCACTTGAACGTCTAGCAAGGCTATATATTAATGATGTTTTGAGACTTCATGGAGTACCCCTATCGATTCTTTCTGGTCGTGATCCCTATTTTACTTCAAGATTCATGAAGAGTCATCAGAAGGCCTTGGATACTGAACTTCATTTGTGCACTGCCTAGCATCCCCAAAGAGATGAACAATCAGAACGGACTATTTAAACCTTATAAGACATGATGAGATCTTCCTCACTTGACACTCAGGGTAAGTAGGATCAATATTTCACTCTGGTAGATTTTTCCTATAATAATAGCTTTCATTCAATTATTCAGATGGAATCATATGAAGCATTATACAGAAAGAGATTTCGCACACCAACTTGTCAGGATGATATTGGGGAAAGAAAACTCGTAGGCCCAGAACTGGTGGAGGAAATGATGGAAAAGGTAATGGTAATCCAAAACCACATCAAAGCAAATCAAATAACGTAGAAGAGCTATGCCGATAACCGAAGGAAGGATTTGGAATTTCAGGTAGGATATCATGTTTTCTTGAAGGTATCTCCTTGGAAGGTAGTTATAACTTTTGGTAAGAAGTTTACATTGAGTCCCAGGTATATCAGACCTTTTGAAATTCTAGAACGAATTGGGGTTGTATCTTACCGTTTGGGAATACTGCCAAGTCTCTCCAAAGTTCAAGATGTGTTCCACGTATCACTATTGAGAAAATACATGCCTGACCCAATGCATATACTCACCTTTGAGGAATTAGAACTGGAACCGGATTTGTATTATTTTGAAGAGCCTGTGAATATTCTTGTTTACAGAGAACAAGTGCTGAGAAACCGGATGACTCTTCTGGTAAATGTTCTACGGAGAAACCATAAAATTCAAGAGGCAACATGGGAACCCGAAGACCATATAATAAATAATCATTATAGCCTTTTCATGTGGTAGTATTATAGATATTTCTAGGATGAAATTATTTGAAGGAGGGGAAAATGTAACACCCCAAGCTTCCACGGTATGCTTCTCTTTGAATAATACAGTAGCGTGTGTTGTACGCAACTTCGAGTTCTAACACACACCACAATCAATCAAACTAGCCTTTATAAATATTAATACACACATTTTGAAATTTTATACATTTTATATTTCAAAATGGACTTCATTTTCAGATTCAAAATATTGAAATTAGATTAGGGAGAATTTTTCGTATTTTTGTAAAAAAATTCAATTTATGATGAACAGTGAAAAAAACACAGAGTTATAGTTTAAAAAAGAATTTTTATTTAAATAATTATTTCATTTATTTAAATTTAATTAAGGTCAAAATATATACATAATACCTATATAAGTTAAATGTAATTCATTAGAGTTAGTTTAGAATAATTTTTGATATATAAAAATTTTATCGAACTTTACACTGTCTTTTACCCACCTCCTGGAAGAATTTAGAAATTTACATAAAACATCATTTTACCACTTCTGTGAGTGAAATTTCTAAAATCCGAGAGATGCGGTTAATATCAAGGACTAAAATTTGGCTCAATAAGATAAAAATAATTTTTGGTAAATAGTAACTTTTTACTTTTATTTACCACTGTTAAAAGTAAATTGGGTAATTAAGGGTAAAAATGATATTAATATTAACCTAACACATGTCCTAATTATATTAGACATGTGTATCTTGACCAAAAACAGCCTTAGAAATAAAATATTACCATTTAGGTCCACTTGGAATAGATTCGGACATTTATTATTATTTAATTCATTGAAGAGTTAAAATAGTTAAAATAAATTTTTAATAACTAAAACATTTTTAATATATGATTATACATAAGATTAATTCGATTATAAATATTCATTAAAAATCTAACCAGATTTACTACATAATGGTTTTTTATTTATAAATTTTAGACATTAAATAATATAATTTATTTATGACACAATGGTGATGCAGTAATTACCTAATTAATGAAATATTAAAATAATTGATATTATAAATATCAAAATAAATGTAATTTGAGACTTTTTATGAATTCCACTAATTTTATAGGTTCATAATACATATTAGTATTGGTTATATAAATTTGTTTCGAAGTAATAATGCATTTAAGAAATTATCAAAAACAATATACCCAATAGTGTCAAAATTGACATAAAAGAGTTATTAAAACAAATATTATATTATTAATTGATATTCTATTCCTAAAAATCTAAGGTTCGGCCAACAGACATATATAATGATAGTTGTATCATTATTGGACCACTTGGGGGTCTCTAGGAGGTATATAGTAAGTTTATTAACTATATAATATAAAACTACAATGAGACATGGTAAATGTCAAACTATTTAACTAAGAGTTAAATATAAATGATAAGGTTAATATTGTGAGGAAAACCTATATAAAATCTATTGGTTGAAATTATTTATACCCATACCCACATTATCCTTTAAATAATCCACTTTTGAGCCATTAGAAACCAAATATGAATTTATTATAAAATAATATTTCTAGCTTTCCAAAGGTGCCCCTCACCCCTCTTATAAAATGATTCTCCCCTTCTCTATAATTAACACCTTCAAAGCCTTTGGGATCGGCCAAAAACCACCCAAATATTCTCTCAACTTCCCTCAAATCAACCTAGAGGCATTATTTTTATCATAAAGCCAACCTAAGAGCCATTTTTATCAAATCAAAAGGAAGAACCTGAAGAAGAGGTAATGATATCAGCACCCTCTTTCAAGTTCTTTTCTTCTTCAAATTCTTCTTTATTTGTTATTTAATGTAATGTCCCAGACCTCTCCGGTCCATTTCTTTGTGAAATGTTGGTGTTGGAGGTGTTCCGGGAGGTCAAGGGGACTTATCCCCAACACTTTGCCAATTTTCCAGTTCTGTGAACAGTGTTTCCAGTTTTATGAACAGTAACAGATCGGTCTCACCGATCGGTCTGACAGATCAGTTTCACAGATCGGTGTGACAGATCGGTTTCACAGATCGGTGTCACAGATCAGTTTCAGCGATCGGTGTGACAGATCGGTTTCACAGATCGGTGTGACGGATCGGTTTCACAGATCGGTGTGACAGATCGTTTTCACAGATCGGTGTGACAGATCGGTTTCATAGATCGGTGTCACATATCGGTTTCACAGATCGGTGTGATAGATCGGTTTTACAGATTGGTGTCACAGATCGATTTCACAGATCGGTGGGACAGATTGGTTTCACAGATCAGTCTGACAGATCGGTTTCAGAGATCGGTGTGACAGATCGGTTTCACAGATCGGTCTGACAGATCGGTTTCACAGATCGGTGTGATAGATCGGTTTCACAAATCGGTGTGACAGATCGGTTTCATAGATCGATCTGACAGATCGGTTTCACAGATCGGTGTGACAAATCGGTTTCACAAATTGGTTTCACAGATCGGTGTGACAGATCGGTTTCACAGATCGGTTTCATGTACAGTAACAGTGGGTGAACAGTGTTTCCAGACTCCTATAGTTTTTCCCCTTCTGATGATTACTTTGACGTAAAATACATTTAAAGCCTTATTTTAAGGGCTCTTAAGGCCGTTTAAAATGCCATAAATCCTATATTAATTATTCCTAAGGCTTGGAATGTTTTACATGGTCAAACCGCGTGGGTTAATGCGATCCGTTTTTAATGGAGAATTAACCGGATCATAAATCATCACCCCATTAAATCTTAAAAAGGGACGAGATATCATTCTCCCTTTTTCTTTCCTTTGTTATCAGCTAATAGATGCTAGAACCTTTCAATCATTCCCGTAGGAGTTTCACAATCAATCTTTACTCCTAGGATTGGTTTTGCTCTGTTTTGGATGCAACCGAACTGTGTCGGTCAATCTTCCCAATAAGGTATGTTGTATCGTCATTCTTTTTGGGTTCATCTTCTCCTATCCTCCTTTCCATAATTATACCATGCAATTTCCAAGAATCTAATGGGTTTTCTTGGTGTTGGTTGGTACTATCGTACCGCAGCATCCTCCGGTGGATGCAGTTGTCACGAGGGGAGGATCGTGACTTGTTGTGTGGATAAAGAACGTGAGGAACTTTTTGAGGTAGGGGATTCATGGCTTCTCTAATTGTATATGTGCAATCGTAGTATTAGCATGATTTATCCATTTGGATCACAATGAAATTGACCTAATTAAATACTTGAACTGGATTAAAAGAATTGGTTGATCGCATGTTGTTGCTTTATACCATGATAACGGTTTGCCTCATGTTTTCCTAGATATAGTGATATCTATGTTTTCGTTGATTTGTTGTTCGTTCATGATTGAATTTGATAACGAATGTAAAGCCAGAATTAATTGTTAATTAATTGGCTAAAGATGAAGAGGCATGTAAATTAATCTGGTTATCACAGTTGTTGTAGTTGTTCTAATTTGAGGATAATCAAATTAGGGAAGTAAGCATGGTTATTTACTTGTGATAGCTTGCTGATTTGGTATCCATGATTGGAACCTATGAATAACAAATCTGCCAATTCCATATGGATTAGAGAATAGATTATGTGGGAATTTCAAAAGGGTTCTGAGTTACCTGCTTGCTTGTAAGGCTGAATGCCTTGTGGTTTGGAGCTCTGAGTGCTCATTTTGTTTGAAGGATGAATGCCTTGTAAAAGGTCCGAGAGCCCATTTTGTGATGTTTGTTTTCCTGCTGCTTGTGCTGTGATGTGATCCTGGATGGTTGTTGTGATATGTGGAGGCATAGGGACTTGTGGTTGTGGCAGCGGATGACTCCTAGTGTGGTGAGATGCATCGGTTTATGCATATTTGTGTCGGGGAGGACACTAAGGGTGATGGTATGAGATGAATGTGATGGTTTGATGTTGGTGGTTTGGTTTGGTTGTTTATCTGCTTTACTTTTCCCCACTGCTCAAGGCAGCTGGTCTTGCTTACCCTCTTTCCGAAGGAGGCGAAGACACGCGGGGTATGCCACGTTCTTTCCGTGTTTAGCCTCTCGATGGAGGATGGGTCTATGCTCTTTCTATAGGGGGCAAAGACTCGACAGGTAGTATATCTACTCACCGTGTTGAGCCTCCTTAGTGTTTAGAAACATAGGATGCTTTTCTAGAATGCCTGGGAATGTGGAAAAGTAATTCTGTAATGAATGTTTGATTAAATGGTGAAAATCCACGGGGTTGGAGATGCTGGAATTTAAAGGTGATGTGAATCCTAAAAAGGAGCAGTTTTTGAATGTGATGCCAATTTAGTTTAATGTGTTAAATTGTTCATGGTTAATTAATTAATTAATGCACACTGGAACTGATAAAATGAGAATGGAGTAATCTAATAAAGCTCTTCAAATGTTTGTGTGCTTGTAGGATTCCTAGTCCTAGAAGTAGCAGCCTGGAGTCTGAGAGACGTTATCTGCAGTTGTATCTAAGACTAGGTAATGACCATAGTGTGGATGTGAGTTACTTATATATTCTGTACTTTTTGTGTTTCTATACGCTACTCCACCCTGTCGGTAAGGGCAACTGACACCCCGTGGATTCTGAGCCCTGGGGGGTGTTTTCCCCAACATTCTGATGGGAGGTCAAATGGCTGACTACCCCCTTTGGCCCCGCTCTCTTCTCTTGGTAGATACTTGATCCATGAGGCTCAACGGTAAGTTACCCCATATATGTGTGTAGAGGGCTGTAATGGATTGTTGTTATTCACACACATATATTCTAGATATAGTATCCTATAGACTACTATAGGTGTAACGTGTATAGGCTATGATGGCTTGAGGATCCTTACTCAGAGTATGGGCTGTAATGGCTTGAGGTATTATACCCGGCGTATGATACACATTATACGAGCAGTGGTGGCTCCCGGAGACTACCTGGTTACTTTTGGTTTTGAGGACGGTGTGGTGCTTCGCCCAGGTGTCTGCGGGCAGGCCTATGTGGTGCACGAGGTGCAGATTGTGGAGCTTTGCCCCGGTGTCTGCAGGTAAGCCTTTGGAGAGAGATGCACAGGACGTATATTGTTTGGGAAATGTGGCAAACCAGTGGGGAAGTAGTAGCGGGGTATCCTTGATATTCTTTACTATATGCTATATTCTTGTATGCGTTACTTGGTGAGAGTAGCCATGTTGAGGTTGGTAACATAGTATACCTGTTTAGGTGACGAGTTAGTTTCACTTGTTGTTCATTGGGCTTTAGCATGCTTTCTTTACTTTTGCGCGAGAGGCTTGGGAAGGATCCTACTGAGTATACTGTTATACTCACCCTATGTACATATAAACTATTTTTCAGGTCACTCGGAGCAAGTTGGAGATCAAGCGGGTTACTACTAGCTTGTGGTTGGAGGAGGAGATTTTTGGGCTCGTGGTCGCTGCCGTTTTTATTTCTTTAGGGTACTTTTAGTTTTCCCTTTCAGTTGTAGTACTTTTGCATGACATTTCATATATGTACATGGGTTTATTTTATATTTTAGTTATGAGTTGGAGTTGGTTGGAGTCTATTCTATCTCTCTCTTCTGCATGTGTTCTCTTAGAGGGTAATGACTCCCATTTGTTTGTTATTATACTCTCGGTGCTAGTCGCCAACCCAGGGCCTACTAAAGGCGGGACTCGGGGGTCATTATCTCCCTTTTCACATTGCCAGCCTAGGAGGGGTACACTTTGTGGGGAGGGGGTCGTGACAGAGTGGTATTAGATTTCTGGTTGAGGGATAGGATGGAGTTTGGAGTTAGGCACCGGTGAGGATGCATGGGATGGTAGGGCAACAATGCCATTCATGTTTAGCAAGTGGGTTAAACACTGGAGACCGGTAGAGACATAGGCGTTCAGGGCCCCCTATGATCTGTTGCACGGACCTTTAAGTTTACGATGGCTACTAAACAAAGTGATACTTGTTGCAGGGTAGAGACATAGGAAGGGATCATGCATCATTATTCTTTGTGCCTGTGTTTGAATGGGTAGACCTTGGGATAGGTAACCTAAAAAATTAATAAAACAAAAAACTTAATTAATTAATGTTGAGTCTTCCATATTCCAGGCTTAGGAGCTCTAATGTTTGTTATTTTACAGGTATGGCTCCAGGTCGACGTCCTCGTCAGGTTTGCGCAGAAGATGCCCAGCAGGCTGTTCCAGAAGATCACTGCCGAGTAGAGGTTGATGATGTTGACTCTTGTAGGAAGACACTCGGAGAGTTTCAGCACCAGAGTCTACAAAAGTATGAGGGCTCCGTTTCAGATGCAGTCATAGAAGACTGGTTGGAGGAGGTCGAGATAGGCTTCAGTTCGATTCGTGCTCAGAAGGAACACGGGGTGTCCTTGGTTGTGACGATGTTGCGTGGAGCATCGAGACAGTGGTGGTTCTTGTTCCTCGGGGATCGTGAGGAGTCATCGATCTCATGGGAGGAGTTTCGATACAGGTTTAGAGTCGAGTTTCTTTCATCGACTGTGAAGGTGTCCAGTTGCCAGGAGCTTCTCACCCTTCGACAGGGGAGCTCCAGTGTTTGAGATTTTGGAATCCATTTCAGGAACCTTCTACGATATGCTTCAGACCTGTTACCATATGATGAGGCCAGGGTGAGGCATTTCGAGGAGGCTTTGCATCCAGAGATCCAGCGCCAGGTCACCCCATTTATGCTGAAGACATATCTTGAGGTGCTGGCAAGGGAAGAGGTTGTCGAGAGGACTCTGACTAGAACCGGATCATCACGAGAGGGTAATCGTCATGATTCCTCACGCAGCAGAGCTATGGTCCTGGGTTCCAGGTTTTCAGGACTGAAGAGTTTCCGTTCACCTGGGGGTAGGTCCCAGCCCTTCCCATCTCGTTTCTCCAGAGGCAGCAACTCTCAGGCCTATGCCAAGGGATCAGTCGCTTGTTTTTCTTGTGGTGGTCGTGGTCATTAGCTATGGGAGTTCCCGACTTTTCAGAGCAGTCATCGTGCACCGGGCGCTCCACTCCAGGTTCCTCTGTTGAGGCAGTTCTAGCCAAGGCAGCAGCAGCAGGTTGCACCAGCTTTAGATCACCAGAGGGTAGATGAAGCAGGCAGAGGACAACCCCATGACACTCCCCGTCCACAGAGAGCAGAGCACGGCCGTGGTGGTGGTCGTCATCAGGGTCAGAGTGGCCGTGGAGGTGGTCGTGGTCAGCTTCATGCTCTAGCGTTGCCAGCTCCAGGCGAGCCAGACGTCGTTCGAGGAACCCTTTGCTTGTTTTCTACCTTGGTGTATGCCTTGTTTGATTCAGGAGAGACACACTCCTTTATATCCCCTACCCTTGTCCACGCTCGGGTACTTGAGTTAGAGGGGCTTGCAGTGCCCTTGGCGTTGACTACGCCAGTTGGAGGTCGATCTAGCATGTTTGAAGTATGTAGAGACTGTGAGCTAGTGTTGGGGCAGCAACGCTCTTGGAGAGATTTCCTATGTTTACGAATAAAACCAAATGATGTCATCCTCTTCATGGATTGGTTGTATTCGGTGCATGCTATTGTGGATTGCTACAGGAAGAAGGTCGTTTTCTTTGATGAAGATGTAGAGGAAGTACTGTTTGTTGGTGAGAGAGATCCTCGGATGAGTCATAGACGAGTTTCATCCTTATCATCCATGATGGCTGGGATGATGATGAGTTCTTCAGAGGTTCAACAGTTGGTGTTTCCTAGGGTCTTAGAGGAGTACCCTGACGTCTTTCCAGGAGAGGTTGTATCCTTACCCCCTCGATGAGAGATCGAGTTTGGGATCGAGCTACAGCTAGGAGCGTCTCCTATCTCTATGTCTCCGTATAGGATGGACCCTTCTGAGTTACGAGAGATACGTATTCAGCTCGACGGTCTGTTGCAGTGTGGTTTTGTTCGGCCAAGTGTGTCACCGTGGGGTGCACCAGTTTTGATTGTGAAAAAGGCTGATGGCAGTTTGCGGTTGTGCGTCGATTATCGTCGGTTAAACAAAGTGACAATAAAGAACCGCTATCCTCTCCCGCGGATTGATGACCAATTCGATCAACTGAAGGGTGCAAGATGGTTATCAAAGATAGACTTGCGGTCAGGATATCATCAGATGCGTGTAAAGGATGAGGATATCCCGAAGACTGCTTTCCGTTGTCGTCATGGGCATTATGAGTTTGTTGTAATGCCATTCGGCGTGACAAATGCTCCAGCTGTTTTCATGGGGTTGATGAATGCTGTGTTCCGTGAATTCCTGGACATGTTTGTTGTGGTTTTCATCGACGACATCCTTGTTTACTCCACATCTGAATAGGAGCATGCAGAGCATCTACGAGCTGTTTTGGGAGTTCTTCGCCAACATCAGTTGTTTGGGAAGTTGTCCAAGTGTGAGTTCTGGGCTCGAGAAGTTCGTTTCTTAGGACATGTTGTGTCCCAACAGGGAGTAGCTGTGGATCCTTCGAAGATAGAAGCATTGTTGTCTTGTCTAGCCCCCAAGACCGTGTCAGAGGTGCGAAGTTTCCTTGGTCTCGCAGGCTATTATAAGAGGTTCGTAGCTAATTTCTCCCGAGTTGTGACTCCTCTAACAGCTTTGACCAGGAAGGATCAATCGTTCATGTGGACTGATCAGTGTCAGGCATCATTCGACTATCTAAAGGATAAGTTGGTAAGTGCTCCTGTTCTTTGTCTTCCAGCTGAGGGAGTCCAGTTTGACGTCTTCTGCGATGAATCACATCTAGGGCTAGGCTATGATCTTATGAAACAAAGGTCAGTTGTTTCTTATGGGTCCCGACAATTGCGTCCCCATGAATGCAACTACGCCACCCATGATCTTGAGTTGGTAGCCGTGGTGTTTGCACTGAAGTTGTGGAGACATTACCTCATTGGTGATCACTTTGGGGTTTTCACCAATCATAAGAGTTTGAGGTATGTTTTCTCCCAACGTGACTTGAACATGAGGCAGCGTCGGTGGATGGAGTTCTTGCAGGAATACGACTTTGAAATATCGTATACACCTGGAAAAGGGAATGGTGTAGCTGATGCACTAAGCTGAAAGATATGTAATGATGTTGTGCGTGAATCTGGTGATTCCTGCAGAGTGATGGAAGAGCTAGCAGCTTTTCATCTTGATATGGGAGAAGTTGGGGGTAGAGGTTGTCTTTTCCAGATGACGGTGCAGTCATCCCTGATGCAAAAGGTGGAAGAGTCTCAATTGGGTGACCTATAGGTGGAAGTTTGGAGAGACAGAGTTGTATGTGGTAAGGCCCATGATGGATGGTCGGAGGATGAACAACACCGATTGTTGTATCATGGCAGGCTTTTTGTTTCCTTGGCGATGCGTGAGACGGTTCTCCGAGAGTTCCATAGTTCACCCTTGGCGGTACATCCTGGTGTGACGAAGATGTACCGATCCTTGAGGAGTCAGTTTTGGTGGCCTGGGCTGAAGCGTATAGTTGCAGAATGTGTGTCTCGATGTTTAGTCTTCCAGAAGGTGAAGGCCGAACACTGTGCTCCTGGTGGTCTTCTCCAACACATAGAGATTCCTCAGTGGAAGTGGGAGGACATCTCAACAGACATTGTTACAGGTTTACCTCGAGCTCCGGGAGGACATGATGCTATATGGGTGGTAGTGGATGGTTTAACTAAATCGGCCCACTTCATAGAAATCAAGGAGTCGAGCTTAGTGGAGGTTTTGTCGAGGGAGTATCTGGAGGAGGTGGTGAGGCTTCACGGAGTTCCTAAGACGATCATTTCTGATCGAGACCCTCGTTTTACCTCTAGGGTGTGGAGAGGTCTCCAGCATGCTTTTGGTTCTCAATTATGCCTTAGCACTGCTTTTCATCCTCAAACGGTTGGTCAGACAGAGAGAACCATCCGGAATCTTGAAGATATGTTGCGCTCTTGTGTTCGTGATTTTGGAGGTTCATGGATGAAGCACTTACCCTTGGTAGAGTTCGCTTACAATAATAGTTTTCACTCTACCATCGGTATGGCGCCGTTTGAAGCCTTGTATGGCCGGCCATGCCGTTCTCCGTTGTGCTGGACTGGGGTAGGAGAGTCAGCAATTCTCAGACCAGAACTAGTGTAGAATACAACAGATATGGTTCAGGTGATTCGTGAGAGGATGAAGACAGCACAGGATCATTAGAAATCATATGCTGATCAAAGAAGGAGACTGTTAGAGTTTAATGTTGGGGATCATGTGTTTCTAAAGGTGACTCCCCGTCATGGGAAGTGAAGGTTTGGTCGTGGAAGTAAGCTTTCTCCCCGGTTTGTTGGGACTTTCGAGGTGTTAGATCATGTTGGAGCTCTGGCATATCGAGTAGCACTTCCCCCTCCGATGAGTCGGATACATGATCTTTTCCATGTATCGCAGCTCCGTCGTTATCTTCATGATGAATCTCATGTTATCGATTGGGGAGAGATCAATATTGATGATGATGCAACCTTCGAGGAGCGACCTGTGGATATCCATGAACACAAGGAGAAGGTGTTGCATGGGCGTTCTATCCCCTTAGTTTGTGTCTTGTGGCGACACGGTGGCATGGAGGAGAGTACCTGGGAGCGTGAGTCACAGATACGTGCTCAGTACCCAGAGTTGTTTAATGTTTAACTCTTTTCATGTAATTATGTTTCCTCTCTGGTTAGATCTTTCATGTTTTATTTATGTACCTTTGATGTGATGTTATGAATGAATTGTTTGGGTATGGATTGTTTGTTCCCGGATGTCATAGTTTTGTTCCAGATTTTGAATAACACATGGGGGTTTCCCCCTAAGAGGTATCTTATGGGGTGGTTGTTTGGACCTCTCTTTTCTTCTGGGTTGGTTTTAATTCTCGAGGACGAGAATGTTTTGAGAGGTATCTAATGTAATGTTCCGGACCTCTCCGGTCTATTATTTGTGAAATGTTGGTGTTGGAGGTGTTCCGGGAGGTCAAGGGGACTTATCCCCAACACTTTGCCAATTTTCCAGTTCTGTGAACAGTGTTTTCAGTTTTATGAACCGTAACAGATCGGTCTCACCGATCGGTCTGACAGATTGGTTTCACAGATCGGTTTGATAGATCGGTTTCACAAATCGGTGTCACAGATCGGTTTCACAGATCGGTGTGATAGATCGGTTTCACAGATCGGTCTGACAGATCGGTTTCATAGATAGGTGTGACAGATCGGTTTCACAGATCGGTGTGACAGATCGGTTTCACAGATCGGTGTCACAGATCGGTTTCACAGATCGGTGTGACAGATCGGTTTCACAGATCGGTGTCACAGATCGGTTTCACAGATCGGTGTGACAGATCGGTTTCACAGATCGGTCTAACAGATCGGTTTCACAGATCGGTGTGAGAGATCGGTTTCAGAGATCGGTCTGACAGATCAGTTTCACAGATCGGTGTGACAGATTGATTTCACAGATCGGTCTGACAGATCGGTGTCACAGATCGGTGTGACAGATCGGTTTCACAGATTGGTTTCACAGATCGGTGTGACAGATCGGTTTCATAGATCGGTTTCACAGATCGGTTTCATGTACATTAACAGTGGGTGAACAGTGTTTCCAGACTCCTACAGTTTTGCCCCTTTTGACGATTCCTTTGACGTAAAATACATTTAAAGCCTTATTTTAAGGGAACTTAAGGCCGTTTAAAATTCCATAAATCCTATATTAATTATTCCTATGGCTTGGAATGTTTTACTTGGTCAAACCATGTGGGTTAATGCGATCCGTTTTTAATGGAGAATTAACCGGATCTTAAACCGTCGCCCCATTAAATCTTAAAAAGGGACGAGATATCATTCTCCCTTGTTCTTTCCTTTGTTCTTAGCTAATAGACTCTAGAAACTTTCAATCATTCCCGTAGGAGTTGCACAATCAATCTTTACTCCTAGGATTGGGTCTGCTCTGTTTTGGATGCAACCGAACTGTGTCGGTCAATCTTCCCAATAAGGTATGTTGTATCGTCATTCTTTTGATGTTCATATTCTCCTATCCTCCATTCCATAATTATACCATGTAATTTCCAAGATTCTAATGGGTTTTCTTGGGGTTGGTTGGTACTGTCATACCGCAGCATCCTCTGGTGGATGCAGTTGTCGCGAGGGGAGGATCGTGACTTGTTGTGTGGATAAAGAACGTGAGGAACTGTTTGAGGTTGGGGATTCATGGCTTCTCTAATTGTATATGTGAAATCATAGAATTATCATGATTTATCCCTTTGGATCACATTGAAATTGACCTAATTAAATACTTGAACCAGATTAAAAGAATTGGTTGATCACATGTTGTTGCTTTATACCGTGATAACGGTTTGCCTCATGTTTTCCTAGATATAGTGATATCTATGTTTTCTTTGATTTGTTTTTCGTTCACGATTGAATTTGATAACGAACATAAAGTCAGAATTAATTGTTAATTAATTGGATAAAGATAAAGAGGCATGTAAATTAATCTGGTTATTGCTGTTGTTGTAGTTGTTCTAATTTGAGGATAATCAAATTAGGGAAGTAAGCATGGTTATTTAATTGTGCTAGCTTGCTGATTTGGTATCCATGATTGGAACCTACGAATAACAAATCTTCCAATTCCATATGGATTAGAGAACAGATTATGTGGGAATTTCAAAAGGGTTCTGAGTTACCCACTTGCTTGTAAGGCTGAATGCCTTGTGGTTTGGAGATCTGAGTGCTCATTTTTTTTGAAGGCTGAATGCCTTGTTAAAGGGCAGAGAGCACATTTTGTGATGTTTTTTTTCCTGTTGCTTGTGCTGTGATGTGATCCTGGATGGCTGTTCTGATATGTGGAGGCATGGGGACTTGTGGTTGTGGCAGCGGATGGCGCATAGTGTGGCGAGATGCATCGGTTTATGCGTATGGGTGTCGGGGAGGACACCAAGTGTGATGGTATGAGATGAATGTTATGGTTTGATTTTGGTGGTTTGGTTTGGTTGTTTATCTTCATTACTTTTCCCCACTGCTCAAGGCAGCTAGTCTTGATTACCCTCTTTCCGAAGGAGGCGAAGACACGCGAGGTATGCCACCTGCTTTCCGTGTTTAGCCTCTCGTTGGAGGATGGGTCTATGCTCTTTCTATAGGCGGAAAAGACTCGACAGGTAGTATATCTACTCACCGTGTTGATCCTCCTTTGTGTTTAGAAACATAGGATGCTTTTCTAGAATACCTTGGAATGTGGAAAAGTAATTCTGTAATGAATGTTTGATTAAATGGTGAAAATCCACGGGGATGGAGATGCTAGAATTTAAAGGTGATGTGAATCCTAAAAAGGAGAAGTTTTTGAATGTGATGCCAATTTAGTTTAATGTGTTAAATTTTTCACGGTTAATTAATTAATTAAAGCACAGTGGAACTGATAAAATGAGAATGGAGTAATCTAATAAAGCTCTTCAAATGTTTGTGTTCTTATAGGATACCTAGTCTTAGAAGTAGCAGCCTGGAGCCTAAGAGACGTTAGCTGCAGTTGTATCTAAGACTAGATAATGCCCATAGTGTGGATGTGAGTTACTTATATATTCTCTACTTTTTGTGTTTCTATACACTACTCCACCCTGTCGGTAAGGAAAAATGACACCCTGGGGATTCTGAGCCCTAGGGGTGTTTTCCCCATCATTCTGATGGGAGGTCGAATGGCTGACTACCCCCTTTGGCCCCGCTCTCTTCTCTTGGTAGATACTTGTTCCATGAGGCACAGCGGTTAGTTACCCCATATATGTGTGTAGAGGGCTGTAATGGCTTTTGGTTATTCACACACATATATTCTAGATATAGTATCCTACGGACAACTATAGGAGTAACGTGTATAGGATATGATGGCTTGAGGATCCTTACTCAGAGTATGGGCTGTAATGGCTTGAGGTATTATACCTGACGTATGATACACGTTATGCGAGCTGTGGTGGCTCCCGGAGACTACCTAGTTACTTTTGGTTTTGAGGACGGTGTGGTGCTTCTCCCAGGTGTTTGCGGGCAAGCCTATGTGTTGCACGAGGTGCCGATTGTGGAGCTTAGCCCAGGTGTCTGTGGGAAAGCCTTTGGACAGAGATGCACAGGACGTATGTCATTGGGGAAAAGCGACAAACCAGTGGGGAAGTAGTAGCGGGGTACCCTTGATATTCTTTACTATATGCTATATTCTTGTGTGCGTTACTTGGTGAGTGTAGCCATGGTGAGGTTGGAAACATAGTATACCTGTTTAGGTGACGAGTTAGTTTCACTTGTTGTTCACTGGGCTTTAGCATGCTTTCTTTACTTTTGCACGAGAGGCTTGGGGAGGATCCTACTGAGTATACTGTTATACTCACCCTATGTACATATAAACTATTTTCAGGTCACTTAGAGCAAGTTGGAGATCAAGCGGGTTACTACTAGCTTGTGGTTGGAGGAGGATCTGTTCGGGCTCGTGGTCGCTGTCGTTTTTCTTTCATTTGGGTACTTTTAGTTTTCCCTTTTAGTTGTAGTAATTTTGCATGACATTTCATATATGTACTTGGGTTTCTTTTATATTTCAGTTATGAGTTGGAGTTGGTTGGAGTCTATTCTATCTCTCTCTTCTGCATGTGTTCTCTTAGAGGGTAATGCCTCCCATTTGTATGTTATTATACCCTCGGTGCTAGTCGCCAACCCAGGGCCTACTGGAGGCGGGACTCGGGGGTCATTATCTCCCTTTTCACATTGCTGGTCCAGGAGGGGTACACTTTGTGGGGAGGGGGTCGTGAAATTTACATTCTAAAATAATAACTCCATTATCTTTTATACACTGTGATTTTATTATAAATATGGTACAACCATATTCATTATTCTATCCATCCTTTGAATGACTTGTCACCATACGTGCGTACGTACGTCTTACCATCTCCATGTCGTGGTGTAATTGTTATTCAAATCATTATTAATTGGATGGGTATGATAATGATGTGTAATTGAAGTAAATAAGAAATATAAGATTATAATGATTCTGTATATATGATATACCATCCAATTATATATTATTTTTAAATCAAAAGAATGATAATGTCGCTCGTGCGTACGTACGGACTACCATCTCCACGAACGTGATGAGATTAATTCCCCATCGTATCCATTCAACTCTAATTCTTATTTGATGATTAAAAATAATTTTTAAGGACTTGATATCATTTTGTATATGAATAATATACAACCTATCCATAACAAACATGAATTTTGTAACCAAACATATAAAATAAAACGAGTAAGTTAACACGCAAAACGACGATAATGCTAAGATATTATTAACAATGCAATGTTAAAAGATCATATATGATATCATATTAATGTATATGATTCCTTAATAATTTAATAACAATTATTTCACCATTATACAGGAGGTTAACCTACCCTCAATGATGGAAAAGTACATGGAAAGGGATAATTCTACAATCTCTTCATTATCCGAGATTGTTTATAGGTAATTATATACTGGGACCTCTTTATCATCCACATCCATGTTTCTTAAAAATGTATTTCAAATCATTATTAATATATTATAGACTATGGGTTAAATTAATTTATACCCTAGTTAATTTTTTATAAGATGTTTATAAAGGAAGCTTTCTTTCATTTTCCAAATAAGGTCTTTTTTAACCTTTTCGACAGAATTAAGGTAAGAACGTCTTTTTTAAACATATACGGCAGGTGCGGCTATTTTCCACCATTATAAAATCATTTAATCTTCTCTTAAAAGATTATAAGAATATTTTCAAATTAAATTTCTTCTTCTATAATTATGTGACTTTTAATAGATTTCAAAAAAAGAGATATTTCTATCAAATAGTTTTGGTTTCATCTATGTCAAAATCCTTTGATGGATTTTAAGCTTATTTGAGGTTGATTTATTATAATAAAAACCATCCTTATAGTATTGAAGGTTTTGTGATATTTTTTACTATGGATGTGTTAATTTTATACCATTCATGGTTTATGGACAATTTATTGACATTTCATAGGTTATTTTTAATACGAATGTTTATGTTATGTTTCATATGAGGAATGCATTGGACTTAGTATGTGATGGGTGGAGCCCGCTATAGAACCTCGATGAATCGGTAGGTCTCAAGAGAAAAACTAGTGTCTTGGAACAAGGTCTTGAAAAAATCTTATTTGTAGTCTTGGCACAAGGCCCTGACTATGTGGTTATGATAGTTTGGCATTATCCATTCCATCATTATGAAATTTGTTATTGATATTTCAAGTGATTATTCTATTAGTAGAATATTAATGTGAATAAGTAAATGGAATTATCTCATTTTAATTATACCATATTATGCTGAAGTTAAAGTTTAAAAGGATATTTTAGTTATACATTGCCTTAAATGTTTGTGCTTATTTATGAATGTTTTTCCTATATTGTTATCCTTACTGAGCATCTCAGCTCACCCCTTTCTATGATTTATTTTTTCCAGGATGTGAAGAAGTATTTTATGAATGATCTAAAGGGATAGTATAAGGGGATATGAGTGTGGAGACAAGATGTTTTTGTAGTTTTCTCTTTATGATTTAATTTAACCCTTATGACTGTATCTAGTGATTTCAAGGCTACTAAACTAATCGGTCTTTTGAGACTTGACCTTTTGTGATCATGCCAATGTTTTGTAACAACGCACTTTCTCTGGGTAACTGGGGTCAGGGCGTTACAATTTCATTGTTTTTTTGTTTCTTAAATTCTTATTTAACTATAAAAAATATTGTTAAAAAATTATAATATTTATTGAAATGTTTCTAAAAATATATATTTTATGTATCTCGATGTATATTTATGAAATGTTTTCAAATTTTTATTTTTCCAAAATGAAATGATGTTGTATTATAAGGATTTATTTTTATGAATTATTATATATATATTTTTAATTTTTTATGAATGTATTTGAAATTCATTGATACATTTATTATATTTATCAATTCCAATGATAATTGTTGAAAATAACTACTCTCTTCAATAATTCACGATTATCATTATTTTTTTATTAACACTACAAGATTGTATAGGTGTTGTATAGTTTTTTTAAATATTACTAATGGGGGATTGAGAATGATTGTGTGGGATATGTGGTGGTATCATTATGAAATATAATTTATGAAAAAATATTTGAATAGAACATATATTTCATAATGTTAACACCTAAATATAATTACAGAAGACATCATTCAAGATAATATTTATCATTCATCACTTATCCCTAAGAGAAAATAGTTCGACTAACTAACTATATAATTAAAATAATTTAAAGTGATGATAATAATTATTCTAAATTAACATATCTATTAGAAAATTCCTAGTGGGTTTCATTTTTCTTATCTAATTATTAATTTCATTAGATTTTACAATAATAAATATACTCATACACTCATTATGACATGGTTAAAAACTATTTATTAGTTCCACCACCTGATAAAAATAATTATATAAGTTGGGACTGATCCAAATAAAAATTTAATTGGTTAAGGATACACAATTATCAAAACACTAGATTATATATTTTCCTGCAAAAGGGATGACTCAATTAATTTTAGGTATACTACATAGTATTGTTCCTTTAACACGACAATATTTTAAAATAAAATAATTATATTCGATATAAAAAATGAAATTAAATAATGATTTTATCCTATGTTACATGCAACACTATGTTAATATTTTTTTTCAAAAAAAATACTCATTTTTGATTTTATTTAACGCAACCCTGATATTTCTATGTTCAATATATTATTCAACATGTAGTAAAGAATAGAAACAACCCAATATATTTATTAATATTATAACCTAGTTGTTAAATTTGGAAGGATGGATAATATTAATTCATTTTTGAAATATATAATCATATATATATATATGTCTTACTCAATATAAATTAAAATTAAATATTAAGTAAATAATAAATAAATATTTTTGTTAAAGTGTTTTTATTTCTAAAAGTATATTTCTTCACAAATGATATTCATTTATTTTCATAAAAAATATTATAATTAATTTTCAGACCTTTTATGAAATTCAGTTGATAAAATTAAATTTAATTTTTTAATAATAATATCAAAATTTACTTTGGGTGAAAATTTGGGACTTTTCAGAAAATATTTATTTTCCCATTAATAGTGAAGACACTGTTTTTTGTAAAAATTTCATTTCTTTTCATTAAATTATGTAATTTAAAAGTATTAATATGTTTTTAATATGTTTTAAGGTAAAATAATAAATAATAATTTATATTTAATCCACTTAACAAATTGTAATCAAATTTATATTCATATTTATTATATATTTTGTTTTTGGTTTAAGAACATGTTTTTATAAAATATATTTTAATATGTTTAATGTTAATCCATTTTAATTACGTAAAATAATCTATAATTGGGAGTGATTTAAGTTAAATATATATAATATTTATCAATAATTATTAATTTATGTTCATATAATGAATAAATTTTGTTATTGAGTTAATATAGAAACATATTTTTCTAAAAAAATACATTTCATAAAAAAAACTCATTGTCCCTCCATGTCTTTTGGATTAATATTAAATTAAATTTTCTCACTTATATGAATTGATTGAGAAAAATGGATTAATTATTTAGAATCAGGATAATTTATAATTTATAATGAGTCATAAATAATTTTTAACTGTAAGGATTAGTGAAAATAGTTCTAATTAATAGCAATGATTACTAAAAAATAGGATTTCCGAGGAATTAAACAATATCAGTATGGTCAGAATAAACCTTGAACCATGAAAAAACCCCCATTTTATGGAGATATAAAGATCATATATATTTTTTATCTGTAATTTATAATTTTTGGGTCCTAGGGATATGAAAAAAATGATAGTGGAATTCATAATTTCAAAAAATATACAAGTGTGACACTCACCCAAATTATGAAAGGCCAGCACCTATCCTCAGCTACTCACACATTTATACCATTTTGGTTAGTAAAATTCCTAAACAAATAACTTCTAAACATACCTCAACTCATCCTATTATTTTATATTTTGTTAAAAATTTAACCAAGGATTCCCTTTGGTGTAAACCAAAAGAACAAAAGTTAATAAGTGGTAACATCCAACAATTAAAATATATATTTTATTTCATTCTACATCACCTTAAATTATTCATATGAAATAATAATATAACAAACAAAGTATGTAATATATAATCATATATTTTTATGTCATATTTTTAACCTATAACCATTCACAGATTCATCAAAAGTGTTACAAAATCATTATTCGTGTGTACGACGCACTACCACCTCACAAAAGGATGTCATTTATTTTTTCATTACTAGCACTCATGGTCAGGTATGGTGAAGAATTTGAAGCTTATATGTGATTTTTAAAATATAATTATACTTATAGGTTAATTAAATCATATATAACCTTTTATGTTACATTTTTAATGGATATGATAACACCACTCATGCATACGGTAGAATACTACATTGTGGAGCGTTGGAATTTGGTTTTCAATAATGTGACACATGGAAGATGATAGAGATAAATATAATAAATATATGTGATTTAAATGATATATATATATTATTAATGAAATATTTATTATTTTATAAATATAAAATATCATTTTATAAATACCTTTTAAATCATTGGAAAAATGATAATGTCATTCATGGATGTGTGGACTAATACCCCCCCCAAATAATGTGATTCATTTTTTCCACCACATCACTAGAATTATATACGTAATTATGTATACATTATTCATATGGTATTTAGTGAATTATTATTATTTTATCAACAGATTGTATTACTTACCTTTTTTCTGTAATGAGCATTGAATGTGGGAAATGTAACTCATGTGTATGTACGGCCCACAGTCTCCATGATTGTACTGTTATTTGATTTTGAATGACTATCATTCATGGTGGGTATAAAAAAAATAATTTATTTCTAAATAAAATAATTTTAAATTATTTATTATTCTATAAATTTTTAAATAAATAACTATTTGACCATAGTCAAATAACCAAAGTCATTTTTAACACACAAGCCAGATATGGTAAAAAACATCGAGTTTAAAAATAATAAATTAAGTAATTATATGAAATATTTTAATAAGTGAAATAAAAGTATTAATAAACCTATATTTTCTTCATATTAATGAAAATAATTAACAGATGTTTATAATTCATGAAGATAATGACACATGTGAAAAGTCTAACATGTGGTAATCATTTTTCTCATTCATGTTTTATTTATGTGAGATTTATTATATAGTAACAACTTATTTTATTATGTTATGTATATAAATCCAATAATATTTTTTTTATGATTCTTACAAATAAATTTATATGTATTTAAATACCAATTTATTGATCTCAATTTCAATGGGTTAACAATTTCCTTGTTTCCACGAATGTAATTGTCACGACCCCTCCCCACAAAGTGTATCCCTCCAGGGCCAGTAATGTGAGAAGGGAGATAATGACCCCGAGTCCCGCCTCTAGTAGGCCCCATGATGGCGACTAGCATCGAGGTTATTGTAATCACACAAATGATAGGCATTACCCTCTATGGAAACACATGTGGAAGATAGAGATAAGATAGACACCAATCAACTCCCAATCAGAACTAGAATATAAAAGAAACCCAAGTACACATATGGAATGTCTTGCAAAAGTACTACAACTGGAAGGCAAAAACTGAAATTACCCAAAAGGAAGTAAAACAACAGCCACCACAAGCCCGGACAGCTCCTGCAACCCAAAGCTAGTAGAAACCACCATGATCTCAAAACTGCTCCAAGTGACCTGAAAAATAGTTTATATATTTATAGGGTCAATATAACAATATACTCAGAAGGATCCTCCCCGAAGCCTCTCATGAAAAAGTAAAGAAAGCATCCTAAAGCACAGGGAACAACAAGTGAAACTAACTCTTCACCTAAACAGGTATACTAAGTTCCCAACCTCACCATGGACACTCTCACCAAGTAACACATACAAGAATATATCATATAGTAAAGAATATCAAGGGTACCCCGCTACTACTTCCCCACTAGTTTGCCACTTTTCCCCAATGTCGCACGTCCTAAGCAACTCTCTCCAAAAAGGCTGCCTGCAGACACCTGGGCGAAGCACCACAATTTGAACCTCGGGCACCACAAAGGATTACCCGCAGACACTTGGGTGAAGCACCACACCATACTCACAACCAAATGTAACCAGGTAAGTTCCGGGAGCCACCACAACCTTCATAATGTTTATCATACATCTGGTATTATACCTCAATCCATTACAACCCATACACCGAGTATGGATCCTTAGGCCATCACAACCTATACACGTTACACCTATAGTAGTCAATAGGAAACTATATCCAGAATATATGTGTGTGAAATAACCACAAGACATTATAGCCCTCTACACACATATATGGGGAAACTAACCGTTGTGCATGTTGGCATAGGTATCTACCCAGAGAAGAGAGTGGGGCCAAAGAGGGTATTCATCCATTCGTCCTCCCACCTGAATGTTGGGGAAAAAAACCCCCATGGCTCAGAATCCCCGGGGTGTCAGTTTACCTTACTGATAGGATGGAGTAGCCTATAGAAACATAAAAAGTACATAATATATTATATCTCACAAGCACACTATGGGCATTACCTAGTCTTAGACACAACTGCAGCTATGGTCTCTCAGACTCTGGGCTACTACTTCTAAGACTATGTATCCTATAAGAACACAACCATTTGAAGAGATTTATTATACTACTTCATTCAATTTTTATCAGTTCCACTGTATATTAATTAATTCTTTAAACATTAATTAACCCTGAAAAAATTAACATTAAACTTCATTAGTATCACACCCAATATCCATTGTTCCTTCCAAATTACAACCTGGTCATCATGTTCCAGCAACTCCAACCACATGAGTTAACACCATTTATTCAATTATTCATTATAGAATCACTTTACCATATTCCCAGGCATTCTAGAAAATAACTCTATGCTACTAAACACAAAGGGCTCAACACGGTGAGTATATGTACTACCCATTGAGTCTTTACCACCTATAGCAAGAGTGTAGACCCACTCTCCATTGAGAGACTAAACACAGAAAGCACATGGCATACCCAGTGTGTTTTCGCCTCATTCGGTAGAAGGGTAAGCAATACCAGCTTCCATGAGCAGTGGGGAAAATCAAATCAGATAATCAACCAAAGAATCATCAAGTAACCTACAATCACATCCATCTCATTCCATCATCCATGGTGTCCTCCCCGACACCCACATGCATAAACTGATGCCACTCTCCACTCTAGGCGTCATCAGATACCTCCACCAAAAGTCTCCATGCCTCCACATATCACAATATCCATCCAGGCTCACATAACCACACAAGTATCAGGAAAAAAATAATCACAAAAAAGGGTCTCTTGGACCTTTAACAATCAAGAGGGTAACTCAGAACCCTTTTAGAAATTATCAAACATGCAGTTATTTAATCCATCATGAATGGAAATATTTATTAAACGTTGGTTCCAAATTCGTGAAACCTAATTGGTAATATATCACAGATAAATAATCATTCTTTCTGCACTAATTTGATTAACATCAAATTGTAATAAGAACAGACTCTTTTTCATGCCTCCTTATCTTTATCCAACAGTTATTAATTAATCTCGGGTTACGTTCCATACCGATTTCCATCGAGAACAAATAGCTAAACAAATCCAGAATAGATATCACACTATCAAACAAAAAAAGAGGCAATAACATAAGATAGATATCAATTTATTTATCTAGTTTAAATATTTATTATGTCAATTCCATTGTGATCCACTGGGATAAAATATCCTAATGATACAGTTGCACGTAAAAGAAAAGAGTAGCACAGAATCCCCTACCACAACAATTCTTGACGTTCTTTATCCACACAACGGGTCACAATTCCCCTCTCGCGATAACATATATAGAAGATTGACTAACACAGCTCAGTTGCATCCAAAATAGAGTGGAACCAATCAGAGGAGTAGGGTTTGATTATGAAACTCCTACGAGCATCTCATAGCCGAGAAGAAAGAGGAATAACAAGGGAGGATGATATCTGGTCCCTTTTAAAGATTTAATGGGGTGACAGATTATGATATGCTTAATTCTATATTAAAAGTGGATGGCATTATCCAACGTGGTTTGACCAACTAAAAACATCCCAAGCTATAGGGATAATTAATATATGATTTATGGCATTTTAATCGGCTTTATTGTCCTTAAAATAAATCTTTAAATGTATTTTACGTCGATGGAAACGTCAAAGTTGTGAAACTGTAGGAAGCTGGAAACACTATTCACATACTAAAAATTGGGAAAAGGAAAGAAAATGTCACCATTAGACCTCACCGTTTGAGGTTACCGATAGACCTCACCATTAGAGGTTACCGATAGACCACACCGTTAGATGTTACCGATAGACCTCACCATTAGAGGATAGTGATACACCTCATTGTTAGAGGTTACCGATAGACCTCACCATTAGAGGTTACTGATAGATTTCACCATTCTAGAAACACTGTACAAGTTTACTGATCTAGAAACACTTTACACCTACCGATCTGGAAACACTGTACAAGTCTACCGATCTGGAGACACTGTACAAGTCTACCGATCTGGAAACACTGTACAAGTCTACCCATCTGGACACACTATACAAGTCTACCAATCTAGAAACACTATAAAAGTCAACCAATAGACCACACCGATAGAAACACTATTCACTAAACCTCACCGATAGAAACACAGTTCACCTACCGATACTATTCATAAAACTAGAAACACTATACAATTCAATAGATAGACCTCACCGATAGAAACATTGTACACTGAACCTCACCGATAGAAACTTTGTTCACCAAATGATACTATTCATAAAATTGGAAACACTATTCACAGAACTAGAAATTTGGAAAATTGTTGGGTATAAGTAACCTTGACCTCCAAGAACACCTCCAACACCACATTTTCACAATGCAATGGACCAGAGAGGTCCGAGACATTACATAAAATACCTCTCCAAATATTCTCATCCTCGAGAATTCAAAACCAACCTAAGGAGACAAAAAAGAAACGGGGTCCGAACAACCACCCATCGAGATACCTCTCAAAAGAGAGCAAGCTAGAAAAAGGAAAAAAGAAGTTCATAAATAAAACATGAATGGTCTAACCATGATTGAAAAATCATTACATTAAAAGAGTTAAACATTAAAGAATTCTGGGTACTGATCACGTATTTATGAATCATTCTCTCAGGTACTCTTCTCCATGCCACCATGACACCATAAGACACGAACTAAGGGGATAGAATTCCCACACAACACCTTCTCCTTGTGGTCTTGGATCTCCATAGGTCTCTCCTCAAAGGTTGCATCATCATCCACATTGATCTCTCCCCAATTGATAACATGAGATTCATCATGAAGATAACGAAGAAGTTTTGATACATGGAAAACATCATGTATCCGACTCATATGAGGGGGAAGTGCTACTCGATACGCCATGACTCCAACAGGAGCTAACACCTCGAAAGGCCCAAAAACCCAGGGAGAAAGCTTACTTCAATGACCAAACCTTCACTGTCCACGATGGGGAGTCACCTTCAGAAACACATGATCCCCAACATTAAACTATAAGGGTCTCTTTCTTTGATCAGCATATGATTTTTGCCGATCTTGCACAGTCTTCATCCTCTCATGAATCACATAAACCATCTCTGTTGTATTCTGCACTACTTCCGTTCATAGAATGTTGACTCTCCAACCCGAGTCCAGCACAACGGAGAACCGTAAGGCAGACCATACAAGGCTTCATACAGCACCATACCAATGGTGGAGTGAAATCTATTATTGTAAGAGAATTCCACAAAGGGTAGGTGCCACATCCATGAACCTCCAAAGTCAAGAACACAAGAGCGCAACATGTCTCCAAGAGTCTGGATGGTTCGTTCTATCTGACCATCTATTTGAGGATGAAAAGTAGTGCTTAGGAATAGTTGAGAACCGAAATCATGTTGGAGACCCCTCCACACCCTGGAGGTAAAACGAGGATCTTGATTAGAAATGATCATCCTAGGGACTCCATGAAGTCACACCACCTCCTCCAGGTACTGCCTCGACAAAACTTCAACTGATCTTGACTCCTTGATCACTATAAAGTGGGATGATTTTTTTAAATGATCCACTACCACCCAAATAGCATCATGTCCTCCCAGAGCTCAAGGTAAACTTGTAACAAAGTCCATTGATATGTCCTCCCACTTCCACTGAGGAATATCTACTGGCTGGAGAAGACCACCAGGAACACGGTGTTCAGCCTTCACCCTCTGGCAGACTAAACATTGAGACACAAACTCCACAACTTCACGCTTTATCCCAAGCCACCAAAACCGACTCCTCATAGATCGGTACATCTTTGTCACACCATGATGTACTGTTAAAGGAAAACTGTGGAAATCTCTGAGAACCGTCTCACACATCATCAATGGAACGAAAATCCATCCTTGGTACAACACTTTGTGGTGTTCATCCTCTGAACAACCATCAGGGGCCTCACTACAAACAACTCGGTCTCTCCAGACCTCCACCTCAAGATCTCCCAACTAGGACTCTACCACCTTTTTCATCAGGGATGACTGTACTATCATCTGAAAAGGAAAACCTCTACCCCCAACCTCTCCCATATCAAGATGTAATGCTGAGAGTTCTTCCATTAGTCTTCAAAGATCACTGGATACATTCACAACATCACTACGTGACTTTTGGATCAATGCATCAGCTAAAACATTCCCTTTTCCAGGTGTATACAATATTTCAAAGTAGTATTCTTGCAAGAACTCCATCCATCGATGCCATCGCAAGTTCATGTCCCACTGATAGGAAACATACCTCAAACATTTATGATTGGTGAAAACCACAATGTGCTCACCAATGAGGAAATGTCTCCACAACTTTAGAGAAAACACCACGGATGCCCACTCAAGATCATGGGTGGCATAGCTACGTTCCTGGGGACGTAACTGCCAAGACCCATAAGAAATAATTGACCTCCGCTGCATGATGACACACCCTAACCCCAAATGTGAAGTGTCACAGAAATCATCAAACTGAAGTCAATCTACTAGAAGATAAAGAACTGGAGAACTTACTAACTTCTCCTTTAGATACCCGAATGCTGCCTGACACTAATCAGTCCATATGAACACTTGATCCTTCCTGGTCAAAGCTGTTAGAGGAGTCACAACTCGTGAGAAATTGGCTATGGAACTCATGTAGTATCCTGTGAGCCCAAGGAAACTCCGCACCTCTAAAACTGTCTTGGGGTCTTCCCAAGACGCAACTGCTTCTATCTTCGATGGATCCACAGCTACTCCCTCTTGGGACAATACATGCACTAAGAAACAATCTTCTGGATCCCAAAATTCACACTTCGAAAACATCCCGAACAGCTGATGTTGGAGAATAACTCCCAAAACAGCTTGTATATGCTATGAATGCTCTTCTTCAGATGTGGAGTAAACAAGGATGTTGTCAACGAAAACCACCACAAACTTGTCCAGGAACTCACGGAACAAAACATTCATCAATCCCATGAACATAGCTGGAGCATTCATCATGTCGAATGACAATACAACAAACTCATAATGCCCATAATGACAATGGAAAGAAATCTTCTGGATATCCACATCCTTTACACGCATCTGATGATATCCTGAATGCAAGTTGATCTTTGAGAACCAACTTTCACCCTTCATTTGATCAAATAAATAATCAAACCGCCAAAGAGGATAGTGATTATTTATTGTCACTTTGTTTAAGCGAAAATAATCGACACACAACCACAAAATTCCATTAGCCTTCTTCACGTAGAAAACTGGTGCACCCCACGGTGACACACTTGGCCGAATAAAACCACACTATAACAGACCATCATGCCTCATACATAGTTCTCGTAACTCAGAAGGGGCCATCCTATATGGAGACATAGAGATAGGAGACCCTCCTGGCTGTAGCTCGATCCCAAACTCAATCTCTCATCGAGGGGGTAATGCTACAACCTCTTCGGAAAAGACATCAAGTTACTCCTCTATGACCCTAGGAAACCCCAACTAATGAAACTTTTACGAACTCAGCATCATCTCAGCCATCAAGGATGATAAGTATGGAATGCTCCTATGACCCATCTGAGGATCTCGCTCACTAACAAACACCACTTGCTCTCCATCTGCACCAATGAATATCACCTTCTCCTCGAAGCAATCCACTATAGCCTGCACCGAATACTACCAATCCAGGCCGGGGAAGACATCATATGGTTGTATTCGTAAACATAGGAAATCTCCCCAAGAGTGGTGTTGCCCCAACACTAGCTCACAATCTCTACATACTTCAAACAAGTCAGCTCGACCTCCAACCGGCATAGTTGATGTCATGGGCACTTCAGGCCTCTCTACCTCATGTCCCAAAGCATGGACAAGGGTAGGTGATATGAAGGAGTGTGTCACTATTAAATCAAACAAGGCATACACCAATGTAGAAAACAAACAAAGGGTACCTCGAATGACGTCTGGCTCGCCTGGGGCTAGCAACACTAGAGCATGATTCTGACCACGACCTCCTCCATGGCCTCTATGACTCTGATGATGACCACCACCCAGGCCGCACTCTACTCTCTGATGACGAGGAGAATCTTGGGGTTGTCCTATGCCCGGCTCATCAACGCTATGATGATCTAATGCTGGTAAAACTGGCTGCTGTTTCCTCAGTTGGAACAACTGCAATAGAGGAACCTAGAGCGGAGTGCCTGGCGCACATTGGTCGCTCTAAAAGTTCGGGAACTCCCGCTGCTAATGACCACGACCACCACAAGAAAAACAAGTTCCTAATCCCTTGGCATAGGCCTGCGAGTTCTTGCCTCTAGTGAAACGTGATGTGAAGGGATGGGACCTACCCCCGAGTGAATGAAAACTCATCTTCCCTAAAAACTAAGAACCCCGGACCACAGCTCTGCTTCGTGAGGAATCATGCTGAATTCCCTCTTGTGATGGTCCGGTCCTGGCCAACGACCTCTTGAAAACCTCTACCCTCGCCATCACCTCAAGATATGTCATCACCATAAATGGGGTGACCTAGAGCTGGATATCTGAATGCAAAGCCTCCTCAAAATGCCTCACATTGGCCTTCTCGTCTGGCAGTAGGACAGAAGCATATCATAGAAGGTTCCTGAAATGAATTCCAAGCTCTCGAACATTGGAGCTCCCCTGCCGAAGTGTATGAAACACCTGGAGACTAGATGCCTTCACAGTCAAAGAAAGAAACTCGACTCTAAAACTATATCGGAACTCCTCCCATGAGATTGTTGACTCCTCACGATCCACATGGTTCAGAAACCACAACTTCCTTGCAGCTCCAAGCAACATTTTCACCACCAAGGTCACCCAGAGCTCTATACGAGCACAAATCGAACTGAAGATGATCTCGAACTCCTCTAACCAGTCTTCCGTGACTGCAACTCAAACAGAGCCATCATACTCTTGCAAAATCTGGTGCTAAAAATCTCAAAGTGTCTTCTCCATGTGTTGTCGTCGTCAACCTCTACCCTTCAACATTCTGTTAGAATAGCCTGCTGGACATTTTCTGCACAAACATGATGAGGACGTCGACCTGGAGCCATACCTGTAAAATAACAAACCGTTTGAGCTCCTAAACCTAGAATATGGAAGACTCAACATTAATTAATTTATTATTTTCTTTAATTAATTTTAGGTTAACCTATCCCAAGGTCTACCCATTCAGACACAGGCACAAGAAGAATGATCCATGATCCTTTCCTAGGTCTCTACCCTGAAACTAGTATTACCTTTTTTAGTAGCAATTGTAAAATTAAAGGTCTGTACATCATATCATAGGGGGCCCTAAACACCTATGTCTCAGCCGGTATCTAGTGTTTACCTCACAAGCTAAACATGAATGAAACTTTTCCCCTACCAACCCATGGAGCCTCACCTGTGCCTAACTACAAACTCCATCATATCCCTCTACCAGACCTCTGATACCACTCTGTCATGACCCCCTCCCCACATTGTGTATCCCTCTTGGGCCAGCAATGTGAGAAGGCAGATAATGACCCACGAGTCCCGCCTCTAGTAGGCCCTGGGTTGGCGACTAGCACCGAGGGTATAGTAAACACACAAATGGGAGGCATTACCATCTAAGAGAACACATGGGGAAGAGAGAGATAATATAGGCACCAATCAACTCTGAATCAGAACTAGAATATAAAATAAACCCAAGTACACATATGAAATTTCATCCAAAAGTACTACAACTGGAAGGGAAACTGAAAGTACCGAAAAGGAAGTAAAACAGCAGCAACAACAAGCCCGAATAGCTCCTGCGATCCCAAGCTAGTATAAACCATCTTGATCTCCAACCTAATCCAAGTGACCTGAAAAATAGTTTATATATAAATAGGGTGAGTATAATAGTATACTCCGTAGGATCCTCCCCGAAGCCTCTTGCGCAAAAGTAAAGAAAGCATACTAATGCATAGTGAACAACAAGTGAAACTAACCCGTCACCTAAACATGTATAATATGTTCCCAACCTCACCATGGACACTCTCAAAAAGTAACACAGACATGAATATAGCATATAGTAAATAAAATCAAGGGTTCCCATCTACTACTTCCCCACTGGTTTGCGTATTTTCCCCAATGTCACACTTCGTAGGCATCTCTCTCCAAAAAGGCTTGCCCGCAGACACCTTGGAGAAGCACCACAATATGCACCTCGTACACCACAAAGTCTAGCCCGTAGACACCTGGGTGAAGCACCACACCATCCTCACAACCAAATGTAACTAGGTAAGTTCCAGGAGCCAACACATCACGCATAACGTGCATCATATGTTGGGTATTATACCTTAAGCCATTACAGCCCATACACCGAGTAGGGATCCTCAAGCCATCACAACCTATACACATTACACCTATTGTAATCCATAGGTAACTATATCCAGAATATATGTGTGTGAAATTACCACAAGCCATTATAGCCCTCTACAAACATATATGGGGAAACTAACCATTGTTCCTGTTGGAACATGTATCTACAAAGAGAAGAGAGCGGGTCCAAAGGGGGTAGTCAGCCATTTTTCATCCCACTGGAATGGTGGGGAAAACACCACCAGGGCTCAGAATCCCCTGGGATTCAGTTTCCCTTACTGATAGGGTGGAGTAGCATATAGAGACATAAAAAGTTCAGAATATATTATATCTCGAAACCAAACTATGGGCATTACCTAGTATTAGACACAACTGCAGCTAATGTCTCTCAGACTCCGAGCTGCTACTTCTAAGACTAGGTATCCTATGACCACACAACCATTTGAAGAGATTTATTAGATTACTTCATTCCCTTTTTATCAGTTCCACTATATGTTAATTAATTCTTTAAACATTAATTAACCATGAACAATTTAACATTAAACTTCATTGGCATCACACTCAATATCCGTTGTACCATCCAAATTACAACCAGGTCATCATGTTCTAGCAACTCCAACCCCATGAGTTAACACCATTTATTCAATTATTCATTATAGAATTACATTCCCATATTCCCATACATTCTAGAAAAGCATTCTATGATACTAAACACAAAGGGATCAACAAAGTGAGTAGATGTATTACCCATCGAGTCATTTCCGCCTATAGAAAGAGTGTAAACCCATTCTCCCTTGAGACGCTAAACACAGAAAGCACATGGCATATCGCACATGTCTTCGCCTCTTTTAGAAGAAGGGTAAGCAAGACCAGCTGCCATGAGCAGTAGGGAAATGTAAAGTAGATAATCAACCAAAGAATAAACAATCATCCATCAATCACATCCATCCCATTCCATCGTCCCTAGAGTCCTCTCCGACACCCACATGCATAAACCGATGCATCTCGCCACTCTAGGCGTCATCTGATGCCTCCACCAAATGTCTCCATGTCTCCACAAATCAAAACAGCCATCCAGGCTCACATCACAACACACGTACCAGGAAAACAACAATCAGATAAAAGGGTCTCTTGGCCATTTAACAATCAAAAGGGTAACTCAGAATCCTTTTAGAAATTATCAAACAAGCAGTTCTTAATCCATCATGAATTAACAGATTTATTGAACGTAGGTTCCAAATTCAAGAAACCTATTCAGTAAGCTATCATAGATAAATAATCATGCTTACTACAGTAATTTTATTGACATCAAATTAAAATAAAAACCATATTCTTGTTCATGCCTCTTTATCATTATCTAATAGTTATTAATTAATCCCAGTTTAGGTTCCTTACCAATTTCCATCGAGAACAAATAGCGAAACAAAGAAGTCATAGATATCACACTATTAAGAAAAAGTATAGGTAATGACATACGATAGATATCAATTTATTTATCATGTTCAAATATTTATTATTTTAATTCCATTATGATCCACTGAGATAAAATATGGTAATGATAAAGTTGTACGTAAAAGAAAAAATAACCACTGAATCCCCTACCTCATCAATTCTTGATGATCTTTATCCACACTATGGGTCGCAATCCCTCTCCCGCGACAACATATATGGACAACTGACCGACACAGCTCGGTAGCATCCAAAATAGAGCAGAACCAATCTGAGGAGTAGGGTTTGACTGTGAAACTCCTACAGGCATCTCATAGCTGAGAACAACGATAAATAACAAGGGAGGATGATATATTGTCCCTTTTAAAGATTTAATGGGGAGATGGATTAAGATGGACTTAATTGTCCATAAAAATCCGATAACCTTATCCCAGGCGGTTTGAAAAATTAATAACATCTTGAGATATAGGTAGAATTAATATAGGATTTATGGCATTTGAATCAGCCTTAAAGTCCTTAAAATAAGGCTTTAAATGTATTTTACATCAAAGGAAACTTCAAAGGGGCGAAACTGTAGGAAGCTGGAACCATTGTTCACACACTCAAAATTTGGCAAAGGAATGAAAAGGTCACCATTAGACCCCACCATTAGAGGTTACTGATAAACCTCCCCATTAGAGGTTACCAATAGACCACACCATTAGAGGTTACCGATAGACCTCACCATTAGAGGCTATTGATTTACCACATCGTTAGAGGTTACAGATAGACCTCACCGTTAGAGGTTACCGATAGACTTCACCATTCTGGAAACATTGTACAAGTCTACTGATCTGGAAACACTATACACCTACCGATCTAGAAACACTGTATAAGTCTACCGATCTGGAAACACTGTACAAGTCTACCGATCTGGAAACAATGTACAAGTCTACCGATCTGGAAGCGTTGTACAAGTCTATCGATCTGGAAGCGTTGTACAAGTCTATCGATCTAAAAACACTGTATAAGTTTAAAAATCTAGAAATACTTCACTAGTCTACCGATAGACCTCACTGATAGACCTCACCGATAGAAACACTATGCATTGAACCTCACTGATAGAAACATTGTTCACCTACCGATATTGTTCAAAAAACTGGAAACACTATACAAGTCTACCAATATGGAAACACTGTACAAGTCTACCGATATGGAAACACTATACAAGTCTACCGATAAACCTCACTGATAGACCTCACCGATAGAAACACTATTCACTAAACCTCATCGATAGAAACACTGTTCACCTACCAATACTATTCATAAAACTGGAATCACTGTTCACAGAACTAGAAATTTGGAAACGTTTTTGGGATAAGTCACCTTGACCTCCAGGAACACCTCCAACACCACATTTTCACAATGTAATTGACTGGAGAGGTCCAGGCCATTGCAGTAATCGTTTTTCGTCTCAATTTTCCATCATTGAGAAGTATGTTATGTTATACACCTATCTTCATTTATATAGAGTATATATAGATAATTTTACCTTTTATATAATTAATTTCATTATTTTTCTGATATAATATTTTTTATATAATGTAATACTTTCAATGAGATTATTATTCATTATTACTCATGCATAATGTGTTTAATGTTACAATCGCATCGTTTATCGAGATTTCTTGTGATTAAGTCTCCAAAATGGAAATCATATTATCTATATATAAATAATTCTAATAAATTATATATTTATATATTTATATTATGAGAATATATTCTTTCCTTTCATTTACCTATTTTTAGGTAGTCAATAGTTATATTGAATGTTTTTATGAAAAAACGCATTTTCAACCAAATTTTTTTTTTATCCAAAACCATGTCATCAAAAAATGTTTTAATAAGTGTTTTTCAATGTTGCAAGGATATTCTATTCAACAAATATTTTAAATTATTTTAAAAATACTCATTTATTTGATATCAATGATATTTCCAAATACAATGATTTTAAAAATGATATTTGTTTTAAAAAGTGATATTTATTTTGAAAATAATTTTATCCTAAAAAATATATTTATATTTTAACTATGTTTCCATTTATCCATTTCAATAAATGTTTTCATTAAAAAATCTCTTATTGAGATATTTTTTAATGATATCAACCTCATTATTTCTCTGGATGGATTAATATTATTTTAATGAGATTGTTATATAACCCATTTCTTTTCCATGGGTTAACCATGTATCCAATAGAATGTTATTGAACCCATTTATTTTCCACAATTAAATAAATATTTAAATATATTGACATAAAATCTATTCCATTACCATTGTTTAATCTGGTAAAAATAAAATAATTTTTTTTTGTGTTTTATAATGAAATATATGCTATATTATCTTTATTTATGTTTTAGTTCTTCCACATTACTTATATGATGGGGGATCCAAGATAATGTCGAGCGAGCCTTTTATATATTAAATTATCATTGATTTGAGATAGGGTTAATTGAAATAATTAATTAACCTTTTCATGACACTCAATAATGATGTAGTTAACTAGAAACTTATCTTATAGATTTAACTAGTCTCTCGTTACATCTGACACAAACTTAACATTATTTATGAAGAAAAACATTCCAATATACAAATGTGTTTCTTTTTCATGTCATGAGTTTATAATGTTTCTTATTATCTAAATTAAAATCATAAGGCTCATGATTATTCATTTTTATTACTCTTTCCTTTTACATTTTTTTTCATATTTAGTGATCTTGTTATTGATGGGTATGTGTTGATTTATGATTCTTTCATTAAGTCTATTGATGTAGCCCTAATATTATGAACTTCTTATTCTAATTAATGGAACTCAATTACTAATTATTTTGTTTACACATGATTAGAATTTTAGCTCAACCTTTTAATGTTTCCTTTTCCAAGGAATTTCATGATTGATGTTAAATGAATTTGGTTCATAAGGGATTTCATAAGGATGATAATAATTACTTAATATAAAATAATAAAATTTGGGTTTGGTAGGAGAAATTATCAATTTATGACATGTGGACTGATTGTGTGTGAGTTTTTCCTATTTATATGGAAATAAAAACCTAATAGTTCCTCCGGAATATAATTGATCCAATTTTTCCTTTTGATGTTGCATTGTTTGGATAGAAAAATAGGTTCACAATTATCGGTATCAATGTTAGAAATGTAATCTTTACAATTTCAGTACTAGATCTGGGAGTGCAGGGTTTGGATCTTATAGTTGCTATCATACTATAGTCTAGATAACTTCCGATATTAGGGTGAGTTTATATGATGTTATATTAAGGGTTAGGGATCTCATTATAGGTCAATATTATTATGGTTGATCATATGTTCAATGTCATAGACACCTCAATTATGGGTTTAATGTAGAAAATATTTTGGGATTATTAATGAAATATTTAGTGATATATCCTTGGTTTGAGGTATTTTTAAGCCCTATGATCAACATGAAGTGTTATTTTGGGATAAAGTATTTTTCATGTTTCTAAAAAAGGGAAACCAGTATGTTGGGTGATAACCCATCAAATCTGGAAAGGTAATGGGACTTGAACCCATGATTTATGGATAATAAGGGTTTCGTGTCTACCACAAACCTATGTGATATCCTAGATAGAATTAAGTTTTTACATGTAAATATTGTGTTTATTTAGGAAACATGTGGGATTTAATTTTAGAAAAAACTGATTATTTAAATTAGAATAATATATGATGAAGTACTTCTCATCATAAGGTTGTGAACATAATTAGTAAATGATTGAAAACAATTATGGATAGTAATTGATATAATGATTTGGATTAAACATTGGGTATTACTATAGAAATTTAGAGATTAATATATGAATGTTTATTTTTTAGTATTATTATCTTATAAAATTTATTTGTTTCATTTTTAATGATAGAAGGAATTACTTGTTATCCATTTTATATTCATATAGTATTTGAATTTTTTTTTGTTCATTAAAAATGAGAAATTCATCCTAAATACAGATTGTTTGAGAAAATGTTGAATCTGTGGTGGAAATTGATTAGAGGTTGGTATTTCATTCTATAATTAAGTATATTTTGCATATTTAATTTTTTTATATGCTAAGATAATACACCAACTCTAAGAAAATGGTCATGGAACAAAAAATGTATCCTAGTACCTTCATTTATGGGGAACCGTAATTATTTGTTATCATCATAGATTTATGGTTGTGTGGTCCATATATTCCATTGTTCATTCACATAATTTTTTTCGGTGACCACACTCACTCCATGATTATTTCTTCTTTTCATTCATTCCCATCTATTTTCAGTTATTTCAATACCAAGTTATTTGATATTCCATATGACCTTTGTGATTTTCTTTCTCCTTTATTAATAGGGTGTTATACCAATCCTTTCTACAATTTTGGTTTTCAAATAATGCATCATTAAATTTCCAAACATTGATTACTGAGATAATGTTCAAATTGTGAGGATGCAATTTATTATAGATTTGAGTTTGTAATATCCAATGATTATAAAACAAGAAAATTATATTCAGTAAAATAAGTTCCAAAAAACATTGAGTTTATATTTCAATAAATGATCTCTATATATATCTTTCATCACATGAATCACTCAATTTAACATGTGTTACACGCTATCCTAATATTTTTATGTTCAATATTGTATGCAAAAATAAATATCGAACATAAGTGACCCATGATATATATTATTGTTATACGATAGCATTTAAATTGGTTGGAATGAATAGTATTAACTACATTAGGAAATATATAAATATATTTGTATATAAACTTTGTAGTCAACATAAATTATTACAATAAAAATTGGTAAATAAACAATCAATTGTTTTGTATAGTAATTTTATTCTTCAAAAATATGTTTTCTTAAAAAAATTATTGATTTTGATGAAAAAATATATTAATATTTTCGGAAATATTGGAAGATGTATAATATGACTTTAATATTTTTGGAATATCAATATCTTGTTTGGGTGAAATTTGGGAACATTTCATAAAATATTGATTTTTAGTGAATAGTTAAAAACCAATTTTTGTAAAAATCTATTTTTAAATAATTTTTTAAATTAGAAAGTTCCAACATTTTTTGAATATTTTTTATATTAATCTATGTATTATTTATTTATATTTAATCCTATTAATTAAATTAAATCAATATTATATTCATTTTTTGTATAAGATTGTCTTTGGGTTTAAAGAAATGTTATTTTAAAAACTGTTTTAAAAAGAATAATGTTTCCCCATTTTATTTTTTATAATAAATACTAATTGGGAATGTTATAAATTAAATTTGCAGAATATAAATAACTAAATATTAATTTATTTTCATTAATATATTATTTTCCGTCTCATATTTAATAGGAAATAATCTTTTTCTAAAATAATTACTTTTCATAAAATCTTGTTGTCTCACAACGTCTATGGGATTAATATTAAATTAACATATTCCACTTCTGAGAAATGAATTTTTAAATATAGATTGAATATTTTAATTCAAAATAATTTATAAGGTATAATAATTCTAACTTAATTTTTTATATTAATTATTGGTTAAAATTGTTAAAAGTAACCAAAATGATTAGCCAAAAAATGAGTTTATTGAGAGATTAAAAATTAGTCATAAAAAGAAAAATGAACGTGAAACTTTTACCAACCAAATTTTATTCCATAACTCGACCTTATATCATATATCCATGACAATATACTACTATTTTGTACTTTTCACACGAAAAAATGTTGTTGGAATACACACATTCTAATTAAAATTACCAGTGTTCTACTCACCTCATTTATAAAAAGGAAACCACCTCTCCTACCCTATTCACAATTTAAAATATATTTTTTTTATCCAAAAAATTTTAAAAAAATTCTTAATATTACCTAATATAATTTTTTAATCCATAATTGTGGAATAAATCTTTCCATATACGGCCTTCCGTGCAAACCAAAATGTGTTACCTGAAGAAGTTGTACCATTCATCAACTAGCATTATAGTTTTATTTCATTCTAAAACCGATGAAATTATTCTTATAACATGTTTATATAATAAAATATATTTCATATATATAATTATTTGATTAAATGATATGGTATAGTTATAAAAAATCATAATTCCATAAAATGTGTTATGAAATCATCACTCTTGTGTACAAAAGACTATCACCTTGTGCTACAATGTCATTCATTTTTTCATTACCACCTATCACGGTTGGCTATGATGATGTATCTAAAGGTTATATATGATATTTATAATATAATTATACCTATTGAGTAATTGAATCAAATATTATATTTTACATTCCATTCCATAAAGGATATGATAACATCGCTCATGTGAACGACAGACTACCGCCCCACAGAGTAATGTGATTCATTTTTCACTAACGTGCTAGATGGAAGGTGATATGAGTAAATATAAAAAAATATATTTCACATAAATTAAAAATATATGATATTTATGATTTATTTATCATTATATTAATATAATATATAAATTTTTTTACATTTTCACTCACTTTAAAAATGATTATTTCATTCGTGGGCATATGGGATTCTGCCACATCAGAGCGATGTAATTCTTTTTTTCACCACCACTACATAATAATTGTATATATAATTATATATAATTATATAATTTTTTATTTATTATATTATTATTATTATTATGAGATAATATTACTTACCTTATTTTTGGAATGATCATTTAAAAATTGTAATGTTACTCATGTGTTTGTACAGACTCATATCTTCCTGATTGTTACGTTAGTTAATTTATCATAATTGTCTGTCATGATTGGATTAAAAATAATAATTTATGTATAAATATGATAATTATTTCATTATTATTATTCTTTATATGTTTAAATAATTTTCCCTTTTACAATAGTCAACCCACCTATGTTTTTTTTTACACACATGGCGAATATGGTAAATACATCCAATGTAAACATAATCAACTATGTAATTGTATATAAAATGATAATAAGTTAATTCTATGTTATAATAAACATTAAAATATTTATCATGAAATAATATAGTTATGATATGTTTATTATTCAGTAATATAATGACACATGTTACAAGTCAGACTCAAGGTAAGTGTTTTTCTCGAAACTCTTTTCTTTTTGTGAGGTATATACTGTATCACCACTTATTTTATAATATGGGGTATATAATTCTATTTAGTTTATTTTATAATTAATATATGAATATTTATTTGTTTTTATATATCCATTTTTTATCTATAATTCAAGGGGATTAGAGTTTAATTTTACTAAAGTGGTATGTGGTTTCTGTCTCAATTTGTCTTTTTTGATATGAATGTAATTTTGTAAACCTATCTTATTTTATGAGTTGTATACATGTCTACATTGAAATGTTATATCATTAATATCTTTATTTTCATTATATATTATGTTTAATTTAATTTAATATTTTAATGGGGCATATGATTTATTGTTTCCAAAGTGGTAAGAGTTTTATGTTACACTCTCAATATTTATTTGGATTTTTTGTGATTAAGTATCCAATGTTGATATATTATGATATAAGTCACAATAATTCTCATGAATTTTATTATACTATGTATATGTCATGAGAATATATGTTTAGACTTTATAATCTTCTATTTATGCACTCAATGTTTTTATAACATAATGGGAAATCATATTTTTGGTCGAAAAATCTTTTTCTTCCAAAACCATGTTGTCTCTTAAAAATTATTTTTAAAAAATAAAAGGTATTATCTTTAATAAATCCTTTAAATTATTTATAAAAAAAATTTTTATACTCTACCAACGATTACTTTCAAATAAAATTACTATCAAATTGTATTATGTTTTATAATGTTATTTTTAAAATGAAAATGACATTTTCTTTGATAAGTTTTTTTATGATATTTTAATGGTATTTTAATTGATTAATGTGAAAACACATTTATGTTTCTTATTCTCCAGTGAGTATATTTTTTTATGATAACATCATAATTATTTATATGGATAAATTAATATTGTTTAAATGAGTTTGTTAATAAACCTATTTCTTTTCCATGAGTTAATCATGCGTCAAAAATATTGTTACAAAAGCTGTTTCTTTTCAATGGGTTAACCATTTTCAAAGATATTGACATAAAAAGAACTAATTTTCAATAAGTTAAATAGGTTATGAAATAATATTGATTATTTTTTGAGTTTTTTTATGAAGTGGAATATCTGTATACTTTGGTCACATTGTGGTTCATTGACAGTACATATACAATAGGCAAAACAAGATTGCATCAGGTGATCCTATTATAGATTAAATGATGATTTCAACCATATTGAGCTCTAATAAATTGGATAATTATTCTTTCATTGACAATAATGAATTAGGGTGTTACATGAATGTTTCTCCAAGGTATTTTAATGGTATCATGTTGTTTCTACCATACATTTAATATTAGTTTTGAAGAAATATGTTCCAAGATAAAAAGAAATTTTTATCATTTCTATGGGTTTATAATTATTTTATGAACAAGACTGATATCACTTGGATCATGAATATAGATTATAATGACCAATTTCTTTTCCATGTTTTTATATTTTTATGATACAAGTGTTTATGGGTTTGAGTTATTTTTTGATTCTCTTATGAACTCTGATGATGCAATCACAAACATGTGTTCTTATTATACTAATTCATGAAATTCAATTGATTATTCTTATGTTTACTATTGCTGAGAAATTTATTCCACCATTCTTATATTTCCTTTACCTTAGGTTATAAATTATTTTGATAAATGAATAATGAATATAATGTATTTCATATGGATGATGAAGAGGACATAATGAGAAATAATAATTGATTGGAAAAGTGGGAGAGATTCTTATTTTAATATAATGGTATTTATTATTTAAGTTATTTTCTTAAATATATTAATATCTAAAACTAAAATTCCCATTAAAATGTAAGTGAACAAATTTATCATTTTGAAGTACATGATTTGGGATGAATTTTTTCACAACTATTGGTATAAAAGATGGGAGTGAAATGTTTATGATTTATGCATCAAATATGGGAGTGTGGGTTCTGGGATTTTATAGTCCTAGAATTGTATTTACATCATTATAAAATTATATGATAATTTTATTCCATTGTAAAAGTCTCTATAATATTTTAATGGGTAAAATAATCTATTTTATTCAATGTGATGAGTAGATAAATTTTTTTTAGATCTTAACTACACTAAAATTAATTTTGAACCTCTATTTATATTTCTATATTCACACTTAACACATCCCTTATAATAATAATTTTTGATAGAATATTTGAATATTTTTTAACAAAATAATTCATCATTTTATTTTTATAACTCTAATAATTTTATGAATATAAAAATCACTCTCCTCCTATCTATTTGTAATCACCCATCATAACGTAAAATTTTGAGTCAAAGATTGAACATGTATCAAAGATTTAGTTTATAATTGTTTCTTATTCCTAATACCACAATTGGTATAATATTATTGTCTTATTTTTTATATATTTCATCAAATACCATATATTTATGTATTTATTATATTTTTTCTTAACTATATAAAATAATTTAAAATTTAATGGTCAAATTTTTATAAAAAATTAATAATTTGGAGGTTAATGTATTTTATCCTATGACACCATGATATTTTAATGGAATTGATTATGAATAATTAAAATAAATAATTATGAAATTTTAAAGAATATAGGTATTTTATATTTTTTATAATCATAGATAAACATTATAATGTAACAGAATTTCATCCTAAAAAATTGAGTGGAAATGATTCAATACAAGATGTCTTGAATTAAAAAGTTTTTAATTTTGTTCATTATTTATTTAGCATAAGTGAATTTAGTAATATATTTTCTGGTATGAAATGTTTTAATATTTAGAAGACTTTACTATTTACTCATCATGTAACTAGAAAATTAAAGATTACTAATCTTTTAATTGACAGTGCAAAATTGAAATAATTCATATTATTTAATAATTTTTGTCTGATATATATATTCAATAAAAGCATGGATGTATTTAAAAACATGGTTTCACTTATAGAAACTATGATGAATGATGTTCTAGTTTTTATAATACAATAATCATTAACCAGGATATGGTATTCAATGAAAATATTTAATAAATTAATAAAAAATTTTGTAGTCTACACTCTAAATTTTCTAATGAGATATCTCTTATAATAAGATATTTAGTTTAAGAATAATAATTTTGATTTATCTAAAAAAATAAATATATTTTCTTTTAAATATGAATATTTTTCTAATAATTATTTTCGGTATTTTTGTTATTCTACAAGATTAGGGAAAATGATGATCCAAATCATGTTTCAAAGTGAAATTAATGACAAGAAAAATAATTCTACGAAAAAATATAAAGGGAATGAAAAAAAACAAGAATCACATAAATAGAAAATGAAAGAAATTATATCTATTGTTATATATTATTAATTTAGAATACTTATCCATAAAAAATATTAATTTCCATGATTTAAAGATTAAATATAATAACATAATAATGATATAATGAAAAATAATAAATCATTTATTTGAGGATGTAGTTATACAAAATAATTATACACTAATGATTAATTTATATTTTTAAAAGGACTATGTAGTATTACACTTTTGTATAAATATAAAAATATTACATTATAACCACCTCACATAACATATTTAAATCATTAGGGATAATCATATAAAGATATTTCAATATCTTTATAATGAGTATCATAAAAAAATGAGTAATTATGATTCAAGTTGTTAATAAAAATATAGTTTTATTTATGATATATATATATATAACATTGAAAAGTTAGGTGAATTATTCCATGAATATGATGAAGAAATGGAATTTTTTTTTAAAACTATGAAAATTTGAATAATTATAATAAGAATTTTAATAAATAAAAAAATTAGAAGTACAAAATTAGATAGATTCTATTTTTGAGTTTTATAAGGATAAATATAAAATGAATTTTGTGGAAAATAATTTTTATAATCTAAAATTGAGTATAATAATTTAAAAATTATACTCTATGTTAAAAAAGATAATATTTTTCATAACATTGAATTTTTTTATAGGTAAAAAATAAAATGTTGGGATAAAATTGAAATCATAAATGAAATGATAAATATATTTAGTATTTCAAGTGAAAAAATATATGAATTATAGAGACTAAAAAATTTGTATTAATAAAAAATAATTTTAAATTGTCTTAATTTTGATGAGAGATTAAATATAATATATATAAATATAGTGGTTAAATGTAAAAAATAAAGGTATTTCATCAGTAAATTTATTTAGATACATATTATTTAGATATTATTATTCTAACTCATCACTTTAATTTACTCAATAATGAGATCAAAAATGTCTTTTATTTATAAAAATCTATTAAGAATTAATAGAATTTTCTATTTTATTACACGGCTGGCTATAAAATCTTTTAAAAAGCTATTAGACCCTATCAGGGTTGTATAACCAAAGAAGTTATTTATTATTTTTTGGCCAACATGGATCCATTTTTTATAATTATTTTTTGTATCTTTCCAATTGATTTTATTTTTTATTTCATATAGATAGTGATAATTTCATCACTTGGGTTCAATTAAGTTTAATGGAATAATGGAAGAATTTTATTTTCAAAGAATTTTTTATAATTCCATGATTGATTTTTTAACTCACATTCATGTCTCATTGAGGAGATGAAGATCATGGATATTAAATTTCATATTTATAAAATAAAAATGAGTCATAATATAAGGAGGAAATCTTTACAAATCATTCATAATTGTTTTTTTATTATGATTATTATTATTATTCATTAATCTATTTTTCTAATTTCAAGATAATTTAGACTCTAGAATTATATTTTAAATTAGTATTAAAATTTTAAATTCATGGGAAAATAATTTTTATAATTTTTATGAAATATTATAGGGGATAAAATACTTATTTTGTAGTCATGTAGTTTAAAAAATTATACTATTTCTAATAAGGTAAAAATTTTTAAAGGGGAAATTTCAATGAAAATATATAATATTTTTTATTAAATTATAAAATGGGGTAAGAAATTTTGATATTCATATATTTGTTATTTTAATATAGAAATGAGTGATAATATTTATTTGGTTCCTTGAACCAATTTATTTATTTAGGTTTTGATAATTATATATTTTGATTGTTATAATAACACACAATTTAATGTTTCAATAATTATAAATAACTTCTCAATGTTTTATTCTGTAATAAAATTTTATACTATAACAAAATATTAATGATTAATTTAATTGGTTTTGAAATTAATTTTTCTTTAATTATTCATCTTTATTTCATATTATTCATCATAATTATTTTTGTTATATTATTTAAAAATTTAATTTTTATTTGTTTATTTTACACCCACACATCTTGTTTTAGATTTATAATATACCTTAATAGTTGTTTTAAAATATAAACCGTAACATTATTTAACATAAAACATATTCTAGTTAACATAATGGAAGTATAAAATCTAACTTTATGCTGTTTTCAAATTAGCATGTTTACCTTCATGGAACAAGTATCTTATCATTATGTAAAATATTTTATATATAGATTACCTTAATAAAATATCACATTTCTATTATAGATATTTATGTGATAAAGTTATAGACATTTTGGAATTTTCATTTCACCTATGTTAATCTAAATTAAAATTACTTTATAAAGTTCAACATATCATAACTTATCATTACACAACATATGCAATTTAATAGTTACCCTTATAGAGACACTATAACTAACATTTTCATGGATTATTTTTTTCTATAATTCCATTAATGTAGAATTGAAACAAAATTCTATGTATAATTGAGAATATGTGAAATCTAGTATTCTTGTTTATTTTCAACATGCTGGATTTCAGTAGGATTTTATCAGATTTTAAATTGATTTTTTAATCAATAAATTCATATTAATTATATATAAACTATTAAAAGTGTTTTTTGATTGATTTTTTCAATATTAAAATAATGAATTTTTTTGTTTACCCATAAACATTATAAATGATTTTCGAAAATTCATTTAAATTTTTTATTATTTGATTCCATTGATTTTTTTAAAAATAATATTAATGATAATAAGAATATTCCATTTTTTATATTTAAGGTTTTTTTTTTAATTAATATATTTTATATATGTTCATTCTTAATTTTCGAATCATTTTGAAATTTGAATTTTTATAAGGAATTGATACAATATTATTCGTATTTATTTTTAATGATTATATTGGAAATATTTTGAACTACTTAATGATGGATTTATAATGGTTTTAACTAAACTAATATTTTTAAATTCATATGATAATTCTGATAATAGACTACTCACTATGATAATTCTACGTTATCATTATTATTATTTTTTGAAAAACACAAACTGAATGTGTAGGTGTATTTTAGTTGTTTTGAATATTATTTAATGGGGATTCAGATTATTGTTTTTATATATGTGGTTTTATGATTGTGAAAAATACACTTTGATAAGAAAAATAAGAACACAAATTCTATTTCATAAACTATACATCTGTTAAGAAGTTCTAAAAATATATTCATGTTAATGAATAATAATTTAAGAATGCTCATTGAATGAAAATATATGAAATTCCACAACTAAAATATTAAAATATTCTTAAGGGGTGATAAGAAGATTTCTACACAAAAATATATATCTTCTAGTCTCTAGTGGGTTTCATTGTTTTTAGCTATTTATGTTTTGGATGAATGTTTCATATATTGAATATTTTCACACACTATTTATAAAGCCATTAAAATGAATTTATTGGTTATACCACTCAATCTAAATACAATACACTGCATATGAGAAGTCCTACTGCAAATTCACTACTAAAGGGATTCAATATTTGAAATATTATAATCCCTCTACATTCTTTTAAAAAGAATAAGTGAATCAGATCTAGTGATACATAATAGTGAATCCCTAGGATTTTGTTGAATAAATTAGAAATTTCAGGTTGTAGACTGTTCAATTTTAAAATTTAATCCATATTTTATTCAATACTATACTTTATTGTTTGGGGTGTGAAGATAGGTGTATGATATTAAGATTTGAACTACAACAATATTCCTTGTGTTTATCTGTTTATATTTATTCATTCACTCTTCACATATAAACTATTATAACCCATTAAGTAAATAGTTTCTTAATTTTTTGAAACATCAGAACTCTAAAAAATATTTTAATAAATATTCTAATAGTAAGGTAGGTCGATAGAAAACCCACCACCTCCACTTTTTTATTTCAATGATACCATATATATCTAATAAGGTTATCTTTCTTGATGCATACAGGGAGATTTAATTATAAAATTAGTTCATATTATTGGTGGTGCATAAATATCATATATATAGCCCTAGATAACATATCACTATGAATATATAGAGATCTAGATGTAAATTGATGGGGAAAATAATGAGAGTTGGATAAAATGGGTTGTTGATCTATTTTAGTGTCATGCTAATTCTGCCAAAACATTTGAATACCCATGATATATGAATTATTATTTATGTTGTGGATTACCCATTAGGACATGATGTAGGATATTCCTTGGTGGGAGGATTTTATATATTTTTTATCTGATTAATTCACAAGTATCATCCAATGTTTGGGGATCTTAGTAGGAGAATGAATTGAGAGTGTCATTATTAATCAATTTGTACTATATGATAATGGTATAGAGGTTGTGATTAGTAATATGGTTGTGTTTCTGATATGTGGTGATGATGCTGATTATGAAAAGTATTATTATGATGGTCTAATCATAGTTGATGTGTGATGTATAGTTTTGGTAAAATAGGATGAGTATATAAGAGTCCCTAAGGACAGACACCTAATAATAAAACGATTGTCTTAAAGGGTTGATAGTTTCTCAACTGATTAAATTTGAGGACAAGGGATGCAGAATATTTTTAATTTATTTTGAGGAAGGGAGGCTTAATACGAGTTGAAGCTTATTAATATAGTGATTGTCCTTGAGGGAGGACAGTTTCATGGGAAGTACATGAAGCAATATAGAGATCCATTGAGGGACGACACTAGGAAAACCATTGAGAGTACCATTGCGTAGAAAATGACCATTATTATGGATAAATATGCTTATAGAGTTCCTTTTTGGGGTATTGATACATAATTATTTAAATAGATTAGTGATATATCAACTGGAGGAATTATATTATAGGATGTTACAATAATATATATGTTGGATGAAAAATACATAGACAATTAATGTGGATCGATGGATGTTATAAATTTATTTTTGGTTGGTTGATGTTTTGTGAAGAGAATATAACATGTTAGAGAATAGAATATCTCGAATTTTTTAATTCAATTATATGGTTATTGATTTGTTAATTTATTTATTTTATACATGGATGAATTATTTTGTTTTAGTCACATGGAAACATTAGAGTTATGGGGATGAACCTCTTGATTATAGTTATATTACCACCCATGTTTTATATAAACTATTTTTCATATAATATAGACATTGTTGGAGCTTTTTTTGGAAGCCTTATATCTTGAAATAGAATACATACTGAAAGTGGACGTTTAATTATACCTTCCCTAAGGTACAGAATAATAATAGACATGTTTTTTTCTATATATTGATATGAATTATAGGACATGAAATGCACTAATATAGATAATTCAATTATTTTGGATGGGAAAAAAATTATATTATTCATTGTGATGTGGGGTTTTCATTTATAAAGGGTAGTTCTTCCTTATATTATTCTTATCAATAGTCACAAACTCGTGGACTATTAAAGAGGGTTTTGGAGGGTAAAACTCACACATTACTGATTCAGGTGGAGTCCTAATGAGGGTGGGTTAGCATAAATCCATCTAAATTATGTTCTATCATACATTCAATCAGAATATATAAGTCACTAAATAAATTATATGTAAGAAAATTGCTGAGATACCCCATTTTACAAAATAAATTCATTACATGTGAAGGATTAATATCATAATCATATTTCAATGACATACTCTATTTTCAATTCTAAAAAATATTATCCTCTGAAATTTGGTAGTGGAAACTGAAAATATGAAAAAAAAAATATGTGGATCCATCAACTATTTTATAAAAAATCTAATGAATGATTAATGCCAATTTTATTAAAAAGAGTGTCAATGATGTATAATTTATAATCATTAAAATAATATCCCTCTAAAAAAATGAACATCTATTGTTATAATTATTTAATATTCATGATTTTTTAAAATGAAAAATCATCCTTAATGGTTTTAGTTAGAATAAATTCAAATTTTCTTTTTGGGTGAAAAAACCCCCATATAGAACTCTAGAACCACAAAAATCACCCATCCAAAAAAATTATATTGGATAAAAATATAACATCATACATAGTTATAGAAATATAATGAAGGTCTATGAGAATTAATTTAATTATTCTTATAGTATAAATATCTCACATGTTCCATTATTAGTGCATGAATTAGTATTTTTTTAGGATTTTTGTTTCAAAATTTTAGATTTTTCCCATATAAATGTGTGACAAAAAACATTTGAACTCTCAAATGAGGATAGAAAAACAAATTATTTATTCCCATCAAGTTACTATGAACTTTTAATGGGAGTGATAGAGAATGGAGCTAGAGAGGGGAATATTCCTAGAGAAGGAACCTTCATAGTCACCCCGTGAACATAATGTTGAAGTTGAATCCATATATAATGAACTTAAGTTGATGGTTAAGAATGATGAATTAAATTTATTTAACAATATTAATATTTCTTAATTAAAAAAATATCATAGGGATACTATATTTGTGATAAAAAAAGGACATCCCTAAAAATGCGATTATAAATGTATCATTATTTTAAATATGTCTTGAGAGGTTAATATAAGGAATTAAAAATAAAATGGGATAGGTCAGTGGGAAACAGTAATCTAAAACCTATTCATGAATCTAATTGGATATTAATTTCCTTTTCACATATTTTAATTTAAAAAATTATTATTTATTTTAAAAAGATAATTTATAAATGATTTAAAGGAGTAATATCAAGTTGAAGAAAAATTTTGTTTTAAAAATCATGACATTTAATGTCATGTAATCAGACTAATTAAATATATATATATATATATATATATTATTGAGAATTATATTAGAGTATATCATAATGATTTATCAACATTAATTCAATAAAAAATATAAAATGAAAAAATGACTAAATATTATTATAAAAAAAATTTATATGGAAACTCAATTTTTCCAAATATTTTATAAAGATATTATCTTTAGATCAACTAAAATTACACCTAATTAAAGTTTACCTATATATATTTAATGAAGCCTTGTGATAATAATAATGTTTAATGTTAACTTCTTTACTAGTTTTCAAATTTCATAAAACTCCAGAAGGAAACATTTTACCACAAGAAATGTATATGAAATATTATTTACAAACATTTTTTTCCCTTCACAACAACTCATAGATTATTAATCTAGTGTTTTAATATTGAAATAATAATTTGGATAATATTATAAAATCCATTTATCAAAATAATAATATTTACATGATTTGTAGTTTATTATAAGTATATAAAATCTTCAAATAAATAAGGTTCTTCATTTGTATTTATCTTCTTTTCTCAAGTCAAACCCAAATAATAATGTTAAAAAATATATAATATTCATTTTAGTGTTTTTAAGATATATCTAATATACATATATCATTTTTTTCCTATATATTGAAATCATAAAATCAATTCAAATGAGCACATTTGAGTACACTGAATTAATATAAAGTATAAAATTAAAATTTTTACTTATTAATCTAATCACTCACTTGAGTAATGATATAGTAAGAAGTGATACATTGGACTACTCTCCAAAAGCAACGTTGAATATTTTAAAACTAAATTTTTTTTCTTCATGGCTTTTCATGGATAAAAAACAATCTATCTGTCTTTGATTTCACATATAAACAAGAACATATGAGGTGTAATAATTAACGTGTCTTTTAATTGTTTAATAATTTTACACATCACTCCTCAAAAAAGCATATTGATGTAAGAGAACAATTTCCCTATAATCACACAAAATGTGGAGATGTCAATATTCAGTTTAAACAAATAGTTATTAAATTTTTTTTTATATTCATAAATAAGTTACACTTAGTGATTATTGAATTCATCATCAAAATACAAAAAAAATGGAACTTAATTGATATTTTTTTCTCCACTATAATACATGGGGATATAGATTTTTCCATATAAAAATGGATCGAGTAACATGTATTAGTGAAAATAAAAATTTATTTATGTTCCAACCAATTAAAAAATATAGAATAATGTTTTAAAAAATAGCAATGATAATAAAGTTAAAAATTCTGATCAAAGGTAGCACAGACCTATGATGGAGAAATGTTAATAAAAATTACTCAATTAATGATTCAGAAACATTTACTTCAAAATGTATCCCTTAAAATGAATATATCAATAATAAATTTTGTAAAATTTAAACATTTTATCAATTAATGTTTACAATGAAAATTTTCTATTCTTGTTTCTTTCAAAAATAGTTTTTATCAATATTATTTGTCATTTCAATTTATTGCATTGATATTAAATATCATTAATAAATTATGGAAATATGTTTATGAATGGGGGTCTAAATCATTATTCCCCAAATTTGTATTTTAATTTATAATTAAATCCAACTCAATTTATGTGAATGTATTTTCAAAAGAATCAAAAACACACCAAAAAAATTATTAACGGAATCATTGAAAATTGTTCAATTGATTTTTATAAGGATCATCTCTAGTATAGAATGATAAATCTTTTTCCTACGTATTTAATCGGGCCAGAGTTCCATTATTCTTGACATTTGAACACACCCATAACATGTTCACAATAGAATTCCTAATCCACGTGGGCTTGAAACAACTACCTGGGTGTCTATAATACTCATTGGAAGTGGTTTCACCAAGTTGTGTAACCAAAAAACATCAAATAATATCAATAATTACAATAATTGATAACACAACCAAATAAGGTAACAAAAATTTATTTAATGTTTTCAACATTAACTAAAACTAAAATTATTAAAATTGTATGGTAATAACAAAAATATCCCCAAACACTCTATGAAACACGAGGGTCTTCACACTCAATCCTCCACCATTAACACCATTAAGTAGTGGAATAGTAGAAACCAGATCCACCAACACCGCCATGATACATATTTAGTAATCTTAGGTAAAACATAAAAAATTCTACAAACACAAAAAGTTGTATGTACGGTGGGATCCAAAGCCCAATAAGAAACCACAAAAAAGAAACATTACATTCTATAACATTAGAAGACAAAAAATGTGCACATTTCCGAAAAAGTATTTTAAACATTTATAGGAAATCCTTTTGGGGAAACCTTTTTCACAAATCAAATTTCTTGAAATAAAAATATACACATGTTCTATTGTATTCCAATGGCTAGAACCACATCACATGAGCATCACATAAAAATATATAACCATTGAAAATTCCTTATAGGTAACTGGTACATGGGGGACCCTATGAACCACACACCTCGATGATAAAAATCCTACAAATAAACTACCAATAGTGTTCTCATGCATAATCCATTAGAGGGAAACACATCCCACAATATAGTAGTCTCTATATTAAAATTTAAAACACACAATGTTATCATTAATGATCCACTAGATTTGCTCCCATCCCATGGTCCAGGGGTCTCTGATCATATCACATATTTTTTAGTGTTGTAATCATAAATCATACTAGATGAATCATAACTTCCACATAAACATGACATGAATCATGAACATTGAGTAAATCTACACTTTCACATTATTCTCATTGATCCAATGATCCAAACCCTCATATAAATGACCAAATTTCATAAACACGCCTTCTATTTCACAATCACACCAAAAAATTTTGAAATACATTTCGCACCACATGAACAATTTATGAAACCCATTTAGTAATTAATCAATAGGAATACATATGAAATACAACAATTTACATTGGAGAATTCCTTTTCAAATTAATATTTCTATTAAAAATACTTTATAACATTATTTAAAACACATCCACAATTCAAAGATACATTTCATATTCACAAAAAAGAATCTAACGTGAAAAAACACAATTCTCCTAGAAAATCCCATTTTAGCACATTATAATATTTAAATCTCTTTTAAAAACATTTTTAACCTTCAATATAATGAATAACACAAATTCAAGAAACAACATAATAAATAACACAAAAAACATGACCAATTTATTTTAAAAACCCCATTTTTATCACATGTGAATTCCAAAATATTTTAAAATCATGTTTTATACAACAAAAATAATACATAAAACACATTTATAAAATCGAGAATGAAATTCAAAATCATGAAGTAATGTAGAATCATTGAACAACATTCCTCGCACTTGTAAACTTCTAATATTTGATGAAAGATAACAACCACACCAACACTAGAACATTATAAATGAAATTTCATATCATAAAAATCCTGATTTCACCCAAAACGTAAATATTGGAAGGTAATTTGTTCAAATAACCAACATAATAAGAATGTAACAAGAATGAGGGAAAATAAACTCTTGAAGAAGGGGAATATTCACACACAAAAAGACATACTGGATGACTCATTTATGTTCCCAAACCAAAACCAACCAAATATTGTTGATAACAGGATCTAAGAAGAATTGGAGAAATCTCAAATGTCTGAAAACTGTGTATGGTGAGGATCAGAATTTATTTAGGGTAGACACCAAATAGGTTAAACGAGTAATTTTAAACTTTTTGATGACCTGGATTGCTCACACTGTTAGACTGTATGGTTTTCCAAACAATGCTGATAGGGTGTGTCCCTCACTATCAAAGAGTAACAAGCCTTAATATTATACCAAATGGTTATCCAAGCTTTGCACCAACATCCTGGTCACCATTTTCAAAAATAAACATTTTACACAAGGTTTCGAGGGAGAGGTTTCACAGTTTCCCCAAACCATGTTCCACCTGTGTACCTCTTATTGGTATACCCAAAAACTATATTTATCACAAAAAACATTAGTGGAAACCTAAGGACTAATTAAATACAAAAAATAAATTAATTAATACCTTAAAGTAAAATTATAAATTTGATAATTCTACTCACTATAAAAACCTTCCATGACCATAAATTCTCTCAAATGTTTGATCAATGAATGAAAATGGATATTTATCTTCAACCTAATACTTTTGTTATAAAATCCCCTGATTTTTTAAATACATTTTTTAATTAATTTAATCTTTTTTTTTCATTGTAGATAATATTGGATATATCTTTTGTTATATGGAGAAAGTTATGTTTGGATTGAGTAATATGAAACACCAAGTTAATATTTCACTAAATTCAACACCATCATAGATTGAATTATACAAAACATTATTCTTGGTATGTGTTATGCATAATGTTGAGTTCCTTCGATACCTTGAGTTACACACAATATCGAGTTTTATCGATGAATAATATATCATTGAAAAATTATTTTTTAATATAGTTAGATAAAACATACCTATAAAATTAATTGTTATGTATTGTATTGAATAAATTATGAAAATATAAAGTTTATAATATGAATTCATTGGTTAATAGTTTATTATAAGTGAATATATATACTAATTGATTATAAAAGAAATAGTTAAATATTTATTCTCGCAAAGTACATTTATCATAATAAATTAAAATAATTAAAATTAAATAGCTATATTAATGAAATCTATATGTTATATATTCAATAAAATGTTTTTTATATTCATCTAATATATTTTATATGCATGATATAAGAACAGCCACAATTTTACACCTAAAAACCTATATTTTTTCAAATGGGTGCTTTTATCGCCTTTAGGGATTCCATTTTAAATCCACTTTTTTACACTGTTTTATTTTTTATATAAAAACATAAATTTATTCTATTATATTTGAAGATATAAATTAACTTTTTCAATAATATTTCTTATCTTTCATAAAAGTTTTATGTTTTGATGAATAGTAAAAAAGTATTAAATTTTAATTGAAAACTACTTTTTTATAAAAAAAATTATAGTATTAAATTATAATGTAGATTTATTTTTAAGTATAATTAATAAATGTTTTATTAATTAATCTAACATAGGTCATTAGAATTAATTTTTCATTGAATATATATATAGAAAAATTCCAATATTCTGCATATATAAAGGTTAAAAACTTGTTATCTCACCCCATGAAAAACATTAATTTTAGATTAAAATTTTCCAATTATTTATTTTGAATATGTAAAAATGGATTCCATATTTGTAATTATAAATTAAAAATTATGAAAATATGCCCCTTTTATTTTTGGACATTATGAATATTAACTTTATCGGTTTTTTTTATTACCATGGTTATTGGTAAATGAGGTAATTAACGGTAAAACTAATATAATATATAATATAATATTACCCTAACACTTGACTATTTTATATTGAATGTCTATTTTTTTACCATAATCATCTTTGGGGAGATTTTATTTCCACATAGAGCCACTTGGATAACATTAACACTTTTCTAGTATGATATTCAATTTGTAGACATTTTTATCACACTTTTGTTTTTTAAAAGATAAATATTTTTAATATTGGGTAATATAATAGATATTTTTATATATAAATATTATTTCAAATGATAAAATAATTTTCTAAACAATGGAAATTTATTAAACTTTTTAATAAATACATAATTAAAACTAAAATGGGACACAATAATGATCGAATAATTGTTTAATTGATGGATAAATAAAATTAATGATATTAAAAAATAAAAAAATTGATATAATTAATTCCATATAAGATTTTTATGACTGAATTTAACATGTTTTTATTTTTAAAATTTTTTGGTTCGAAGATAACACGTTTTAGGATATTTTTAAAAAGTCATGTAATGAATATTATCAGAATAGACCTTATTGATTTTTAAAAATAAATAACATTTTGTTCAATGGTATAAAATTTATAAATATAAATGAGGCAAAATAATTTATATATGTACAAAAATTTTATGGACGACTCATTTAAGGTTCTTTTTTCATTTTATAACCAGTAACATGTAAAAAACACATGTTTCCACGGTAAGAGATAAATGGATTAATTAAGGGTTAAAACTAAAATAAAAGTGTAATAATTTGATCTAAAAATATCTAAATTTTTTGATACAATTTGGATATATAATCATCTTAAATTTTAAATAAATCACATTGGATCTATTTTAAATTTACAATTAAATTTTACTAATTTTACTATTTTACAATTTTCCAAGATTTCTACTCACCTTTCTTTTAATAGGCACCTCTACTTATCGATTATTCACACATCTAATTCATTATATCACTTATTTTTTGTCTTTTATATGCTTCCCAATGACATTTTATATCATTATCATCCATTATTTAATTATATTCAAATATTTAATTGATGTTACTCTTTCGTAGAGATCATGACTCAATGGTTTCTCAAGAATTAAGGGATTTTTGTCTCACTTTTATTTTGGTTGGAAACCATCCATATAAAATAATTTTTATATTTACAATGTGTATACACTACAGATGAATATATTTTATGAGTCTTATCCTAAAAAATATGGTATTTTAATATCCATATAATTTTATTAATTTCTTTGGAAATACAATTCTACTGATTATAAAGTGGTCATTATTTACTTCACAATCTCATAAATAATTGGGATTATTTTTTTTTAAGTCTCAATTTGAGAATATTTATCTTCCATAATAATATTTTATAAAAATAGTTTCAATTTTTTTTACTATTTTTCAATGGATTCCAAAAGTCATTTTTACATATTTTTACTATTACTACATTGTTTGAAAGGAATCTTTTTGTCCTTTTCGAAATGAGGTACTTTTAAAAATTTTCATCAAAAGTATGATAGATGTGTTTTTTGACATATAAACCATCAACATAATTTTACACCATATTGATGAATTGAATGTTTAAAAAGTCCATTATAATATTCTTGAGATAATATAAAAGAAAATTTTTTCTTTCATAACAGAACATCTTCATAAGAAAAGAAATTTTTTTCAAAGTTGAATGGATATTTTTTCATTAATTTTTCTCAAGTGATATATATAAATTATTTTTCATCTAGGTATACATTATTAGATGTTACATATTTTCTACAAGTGATATTATTTAGTTATACCGTTATTATTAATTTTAATAATGGTTTTTTATGATGGAATTATATTTAGGAAACACAATTTTGTCCTAGGAGTTATGTAATGATTGAATAATGATTATAAACCTACTTCACTCTAATTTTTATGATATAATGAATGATTTATGTTCATTTTTCACACATATGTGTGGTTTTTATTATGTTATCGGTGGGAAATATATCTACCTCCAATGAATTGGGTAATTATAAAAGTTTTATAAGATCATAGATTATACAAGAGGGAATCCCAAGCCCCCAAAAGGAGCTTACAAATGAGTGGATCACATGCATGCGACAAGAGGGTACACTGGAGGGTATCCCATGCACTAATCAAGGGTGTGAATGGTAGGTCATACCAAGGTTGTAGCTGGTATATGGTTTGTTATCAGAATCAAAAATCGTTTTTGATGTCTTATAAGGTACCATTGACATATAGGTTTTATATGATTATGTGTATGCCACAATTAGATTTCATTTTACTATGTTATGTTTTCAGGGATTATAGTATTTATTTCCTTGTGATTAATGTTATAGGAACTAAAAATAATTATTCCAAGATTTGTGTTTATGATCTTTGATAGGTATGGTATGATATTCTAATCGTCATGATAACATTCTAATTCCCTTGTGTTCATGATATTCATACATGTTTCCATTATTTAGCCATACTAATAATTTAAACTCGCCCATTTCGTTTTTTCCCATACCCATGCTATGATTTAATGATTTATAATATAATTACTATGGAGATATTGTTTTTTGAAACATTGAATATATTTCACATAGTTAGAATATTTTTGTTCTATGTTTCAAAAGGAATTAAATTAATATGGTCTTTGGGATTCTTTTTTGAAATGTTTTATATATTACAAAAATTTGATGTATTGTCTATATACTACAATATAGGTTGGATATAGTTGGTATCATAACAATTTTTTTAGTTAACCTTTGGATACTAATCCGAGAAAAATTTAGTGAGATCGGTTGGGATATTTCTAGGGAAATTTATAGGGGTATACCTAAGGATATGAATAAGGATGTGTTAATGTTTAGGATAATTTCATAAAATTTTGGTAGGGGATTGATTGAGTATTTTCTTAGAAATTGATATACCAGTTGATATGGCTCTAGAATAGAAATAACTAGACATAATAACTCAAACACGGTGTGTTGGTCATGACTCGACATAACCTAGTACATGATAACAAGCATTGCAGAACACCTAGTGTTGAACTCTCGAGGGATATTCATTGAGAATTAACAAACACTTTGTAACACCCCGAGATTTTATGAAAAATATTCTTTTAATTTCATTAATGTCTTGTGTTGTATTCTACACCAAGATTACCTTGCGCTATACGCAACACCAAATTAGCTTACAGTATACGCAACACTATTCTTGGATCGTGTTACACACAATTTTGATAATAGTTATTCTACGCAAAATTGAGTATATATATATATATATATTCAATGTATAAATGAAATATGGTTGGATTCTGTTATACGAAACAACGAAGGATTCTTTCACAACACGCAACCCTGACTTGGCTTGCATTACACGCAATCACGACCTTCCTCGATAGCGTTTGTTGTACGCAATACTCGGTTTTAATAAACAACGATATATTATTATAATATTGTCATGAACTAGCCGTTATGAATAGTGTTAACTAAATTTTGAATTTTATAACATTATTATTCATATTACACATTTCTAGAACATGGTATAAGAACAAAATAAATTTTTCGGGTAAAATAAGTATTTTAAAAAAAATGCAGTTTTGCCACCTTTTGATGGCGCACTGACTTTAAATCTAGTTTTTGACATGTTTATAAGTTCAATTTGAAAAAATAAAATTATTCTTTTTGAATCAGGATATAAAAATTTACATTAGATAATGTTTTGATATTTTTCCGATAACTTTCATATTTTAATGAATAGTAAAAACACGCTATATTTTAATAAAAAACAACTTTTTTCACCATAATATCTTATGTGGTTAAATTATAATATTTAATTGTTTTAAAGAATAAATAGAATATATTTTTACCATTTAATATAATGTATGTCATTATCATTGATTTTACCTTGAATTCGTAGGTTAAATCAATTCAATCTTTTACATTGTTTTAAAGAAAACCCGTTTTCATTCGACAATGGGATTAATTTTAATTTAATTTCTACGACTTTTGTGTATTTAATTTGGAAAAATGGATTCAATATTTGTAATCAGTGGGTCCAAATTATGTTAATAAGCTACTTTTTATTTTTGGGCATTATGAATTGTAACCACGGTAAATTTTATTTACTATAGTTAAAGGTCAATCGGGTAATTAGGGGTAAATATAAGATTATAAAATTACCCAAACACTTGGAAAAATCTTATTGGATGGATAAAAGTAGACCCATATAACCTAAGGGTCTGATTCTATTCATTTTATGGACTTTTGTCCATGAAAATAATTTAATTATTATTAAAACCAAAGAATGTTACAACATTTCACTTTCTTAAATCTTATCAGTATAATAATTTTAATCTAGTGATATACTTCATGAAACATCGAGAATGAATAGTCTCTAGAAAGCTAATACAAGTATATACATCATAGGAATTTATTTAGAATTTTTAAGGATTAAATAATTATCATTTATTATGACACAAAGATGATGCAGTGATTGTATTATTAAAGAAATATTGACATAATTGATGTTATAAATGCCCAAATAAATGTAATTTGAGACTTTTTATGACTTACACTAATTTTCAAGGTTAATATGACATTTTATTGTTGATTTAAGTAACTTGGTTTGAACTTATAATTCTGTTATGAATTTCATAAAAACATGTACCAAATAGTGTCAAAATTGACATAAATTAGTTTTTAAAACAAATATTATATTATTTATTGTTATTTTATTCCAAAAAATCAAGGTTCGGACAAATGACTTAGATAATAATATATATATTAATAATAAACAACTTGAGGTTCTTTTGGCTTGATATTGTAAGTTTATTAACCATATAGTGTAAGAAAACAAAAAGACACGGTAAGAGTTAAATTATTTAACTTAGAGTTAAATCTAATTGATAAGGTTAAAATAATAACCTAAACTTGTCTAAATACTATTGGATGAGATTATTTCGACCCATACCCACCTTAGCCTCTAAATAAATCAATTTCGAGCTATTTAAAACCGAACATGACTTTATAATAAAATATTATTTTTAGTTATTCCAAAGGTGCCCCTCTCCTCCCTTATAAAAGGGCACCTCCTCCCTCTCTTCCTCACACAACTTTGAGCCTTCAAGCTCGGCCAACCCCTGAAAAATTCTCTTCTCCACTTCCATAGCAACATCCTAGAGGTTCTTTTCTTCCTCAAAGACCAATTTTAGTGCCCTAAGAGGAGGTCTCAAAGAGGCGCTTCAAAGAAGAGGTAATTTCCATTACCGATTCTTTCACCTTTATTTCTTCTTCCACTTATTTTTCTTAGGTTGTTTCATTATTAAGTAATAACATCAGTATCAATCATATACTGATATGTTATTATAAGTATGAAACAATCCGATTTCACCATCTATCCATCCTATGGAAAACGAAATCACCGCACGTGCGTACGTACGGAATACCGACTCCACGATGCGATGAGATTCATTCTCCACTTTAACCATTCATGAAAGATTATAAAGTATATATAATAAGTAATCATGAATTATATGACATAATAATCATACTGGATTTATGTGTATATATATGTATGTCATCTACTTAATTCCGTTCAACTCAATAAGGAAACGAAAATAGCGTTCATGCGTATGTACGGCCTACCGTCTCCATGAACAGTGTATTTCTTTCCAATTACTGATTTATTATATAGATGTATATTCTGAATATATATATGTTTAAATCATGTTTTATATTCTGTAATTAAGTAATCATGATCTAAGTAATCATATGAATAATTACAAGTCAAAACTCGGACGACAAATGAAACAATTTTACCCAAAACACTCTTTAACATGGAATATAAAAATGAATGGGTAATATAAAGTCATAAGTGAACCATATATGATATCATAACAATGAATATGATTCTGTAATAAGTCAACGACATTATTTAAATAATTATACAGGAGGTTCGGACACATACGAAGCAAATCAGACCTAAGGTAAGGGAATTATCACAATCTCATTTTTATCCGAGATTGCTTATACTTTGGTATTTACTGGGGTGTATTTTATCATCCACATCCATGTTACCTCAATATGTAATATTATTTCCATCCACCTACAATTGTTTAAAACCTATTTTACCCTTTTGTGAGTTTTTAGTAAAAGATATGAATGGAATCTTTTGTCATTTTTCATACGAGGTACTTTTTGACTTTTCCGACAAAAGTACGAGGAGAATGTTTTTTTAACTTATACGGCATGAATGGATTTTTAAAACATTATTTCCAAAAATCTTCCTTTACAAGTTTTCATGTTTATTTTTAATCAACTTTTTTTTTAAAATTGTATGACATGTTATGAAAGGATAAATTTTTTTGAAGTAGAAAGGATATTTTCCTCAAGAATGGAGTTCAAGAGTTTTATCAAAATTATTTTTCATCTAAGACAATATAGGGTTCTGTTTCTATCCCTATTATTACATGGATTTGATTATGTTGTGATGAAAATATTTTTATTAATTACTTTATCTTATATGAATTTTTTTATGATGTCACGATGTTTAAGATTCCCATTTTTATTACATGGGTTATGCTATGATGTTTGGTTTATGATTTTATGGCACACATAAGAATGGTATCATTATGAGATGCGTGGGACCTATATCTCCATCCAATGCATTGGGTAAAGATTTTATATCTCATGAGATAGACATGGCTGGAATGGTAGGTTATACCGGTTAAGTGAAACAGGACTGAAATGAGGGTGACTCGGTTCAGAAAGGGAATTTTTCCACTAAGATAGTCTTAGCAATGAGTCTTGAATAATAAGAAATGATTCTATATGATTATGTGTGTATGACAGAAAGCTTAATGTTTTATGTTATGATTATTGTGATTACATTTCACTGCCATGAGTTATCCCAGGTGATGAAATTATGATCTCTTTTACAGGTTAAGATTTCCAAAAGTTATGTGCTTATGTATATGATGTGATTGATATTTCTTTTGTTTACCCTTACTGAACATTTGTGCTCAGCCTTTTATGTTTTCTTTTCCCCAGGATATAAAGAAAGGATTTAGGTATTAAAAAAAGGAAGATCTTTATGGGAGATGTTGAAGATCTTTCACCGAGATTAGAAGATTATATTCCAAGTTTCAAAAGACACTAAACTATTACGGTCCTTGTGTGTGTGTTTTTGTTACGTAATAAGTATTCTGCAAAAATAATTTAATGTCTATGTACATCAAGCTTCGGGTCTCTACAGTTGGTATCATAGGAAAGGTTTAGTCAACCTTTGGAAACTAGGATGCGAAAACGTTAGTGAGATCCCTAGAGATATTTCTAAGGTATGTATAGGGATGTCCCTAATGTTAAGTATACGTATAGGTTATATTACTATAATTACGCTAACGATCATAGAATTAAACATAAGATGTTAGATATTGAAGGTACTCCCACTTCATTATGTTGTTTTCCCTAGCATGATTTTTTCCTCTCACACTATTCTTTTTGAGTTTTAGAAAATGGCTGGAAACAAGATGATTCACGATAATGGAGGATATGATAGGCAATGGAATGATATTCATCATGAGAAACCAAATGAAATGGGATTTGGAGGTCCAAGCATCATTATTATGCCGAATCAGCAATCTCATAATATGATCAATAAAGTAAAATTTGGTATGTTTCCTGACATGGCTAATAAGAGAAAGATAGAGTTTCATGATGATCATAGAGGAAAGAAAATTCAATTTCCCCTATGTAAATTATGTGGGAAGAGGCATCAAGGAGAATGTTTCATAGGAACTGGAAGATGCTTTGGGTGTGGAAAAGAAGGACACAAAGCCAGTAAGTGCAAAGGAAAAGGTTCAGTTAACACCAGGGATGAGGATAATGGTGTTGATACGACATCAAAAATGGTTAAATGTTTTAAATGTGGAATGTACAGGCATTATACAAACCAATTTCTCTAAGGGAAAGTCTCATGAAGAGAAAACGTATGGTCGTATGGGTAGTATTTATGTTGATGATGATGAAGAGGCTACAAATGATATTTGAGATGAAAGAATTGTTGAAGCTCGGTCAATGGTTTAAGAATGTAGTGGAATGATTACATGTTTATCATGTGTAATGTTGTATAAGTAATCTCATGGTACTATGGAATAAAGAGACTTATAAGGATTTTTACACTGTTGTCTTTCCTTGAGTTTTGAAAGTGTATGATTAATAGTACCAGTATCCATGAAAGGTTATTCAGATATTTTTGGAATGTAGATGATATGCACATAATGAAGGGATAAGGATAAAATTAAATGTTTGATAGTATTCATGAGCTCATGACTGATTTAAGGAGAAGGTTATATCATGGTTTGAGTATATAGAATTTTTGGATTTTGGTATGTGGAAAGTGTTAACTTTTAACTGCATTCATGTTTTCAGTAAGGTTCAATGGGTATTCAAGAGAATACAAGATTAAGGCCTTTGAATGTTTGGAATGTGACCAACAAGAAATATCTTATTATATATGGGGATCAACGATGGTATTAAATCTCTGGTAATCATTTTCACAATATTATGAGAGTGGACTGCAGTATTATGGACAAGCCTAAATATTGGAACGGATTTTGTTGGACCTAAGATAGTATTGTTTAAGGATATAAGTTTTTAGATATTATTTATGGGATGTTATAGTAATATAGTTTTAGAAAAAGGACAACCTGCAGTACGGGCGACAGCCCATCGCGTTGGACAAGGCCGTGGGAATCGAACCAACAACCGAAGTGTGACTGGCTTTTATCGCCTACCACTGGCCTACAAGAAGTCCCTATTTAGTAGAAACTAGTTTTATTTTATTAAGCAGTTTGATATATGAGGTATAAGTTCATTTTTGGAATCGTATATGATTAACCTCACCAAAGACAGACTTATGTATATTTGATAACTATTGCTAAATTTTTTTTTGAAACAGATGGAATGACCCATCATTCTATCACATGATCTATTAACACTTCACGAATAACAAATTAAACTTCATTTCATTAAGAGATGAAGTAGACATTGTCCAAAGAACGAACAACGGTGAGACTATACCAAAATAATGAAAGTATTTATTCTAATTCAAATTTCATCAACTTTAGGGAAATGATCTTGAAAAACAAAAATTTTATCCTAGTGATCTTATATCTGATGAATCAGATGGTACCCTAGATCATCACAAATTTATGGCATTGCGATTGTTGGCTTTTTCATAGCCATGTTCTCTACCACTCTCAATCAGAACATGATGGTTAGATTTCTCTTCCATATCCATATTTTAACCTATGTGGAAACCGAGTGATTAGTTTATTTGGGTAATCATTACATTTCATACTTTTTTTTAAAAGATTGGTTTTAGTATTCCTTTTTACAATGTGGGTTTCTATTAATGAAACTTTCAAATAGTAAACCATTTATAACCCCAATGAATTTCGAGAGAGAAATTCATTTTATGGGGGGTAGAATGTAACACCCAGGGATTTTATGAAAAATATTTTTTTAATTTCATTAATGTCCTGTGATGTATTCTACACCAAGATTACCTTGCGCTATACGCAACACCGTATTAGCTTGTAGTATACACAACACTATTCTTGGATCGTGTTACACACAATTTTGATAATAGTTATTCTACGCAACATTGAGTATATATATATATATTCAATGTATAAATGAAATATGGTTGGATTCTTTTATACGAAACAACGAAGGATTCTTTCACAATACGCAACCCTGACTTGGGTTGCATTACACGCAATCACAACCTTCCTCGATAGCGTGTGTTGTACGCAATACTGGGTTTTAATAAACAACGATATATTATTATAATATTGTCATGAAATAGCCGCTAGGAATAGTGTTAACTAAATTTTGAATTTTATAACATTATTATTCATCTTAAAAATTTCTAGAACATGGTATAAGAACAAAATAAATTTTTCGGGTAAAATAAGTATTTTAAAAAAATGCAGTTTTACCGCCTTTTGATGGCGCACCCACTTTAAATCTAGTTTTTGAGATGTTTATAAGTTCAATTTGAATAAATAAAATTCTTCTTTTGAATCAGGATATAAAAATTTACATTAGATAAGGTTTTGATATTTTTCCGATAACTTTCATATTTTAATGAATAGTAAAAACACGCTATATTTTAATTAAAAACAACTTTTTTCATCGTAATATCTTATGTGGTTAAATTATAATATTGAATGGTTTTAAAGTATAAATAGAATATATTTTTACCATTTAATATAATATATGTCATTATCATTGATTTTACCTTGAATTCGTAGGTTAAATCAATTCAATCTTTTGCAATGTTTTAAAGAAAACCTGTTTTCTTTCGACAACGGGATTAATTTTAATTTAATTTCTGCTACTTTTGTGTATTGAATTATGAAAAATGGATTCCATATTTGGAATCAGTGAATCCATATTATGTTAATAAGCTACTTTTTATTTTTGAGCATTATGAATAGTAACCACGGTATATTTTATTTACTATAGTTTAAGGTAAATTGGGTAATTAGGGGTAAATATAAGATTATAAAATTACCCTAACACTTGGAAAAATCTTATTGGATGGCTAAAAGTAGACCCATATAACCTAAGGGTCTGATTAGATTCATTTTATGGACTTTTTTCCATGAAAATAATTTAATAATTATTAAAACCAAAGAATGTGACAACATGTCACTTTCTTAAATCGTATAAGTATAATAATTTTAATCTAGTGATAAACTTCATGAAACTTCGAAAATGAATAGTCTCCAGAAATCTAATAGAATTATCTATATTATTGGAATTTATTTATATTTTTTAAGAATTAACTAATTATCATTTATTATGACACAATGATGATGCAGTAATTCTCTTATTAATTAAATATTCACATAATTGATGTTATAAATGCCCAAATAAAATTAATTTGAGACTTTTTATGACATACACTAATTTTCTAGGTTAATATGACATGTTATTTTTGATTTAAGTAACTTGGATAGAACATATCATTCTGTTATGAATTTCATAAAAATCATGTACCAAATAGTGTCAAAATTGACATAAAGTAGTTTTTAAAACAAATATTATATTATTTATTGTTATTTTATTCCAAAAAATCAAGGTTCGGCCAAATGACTTAGATAAGATTATATATGTTAATAATAAACAACTTGGGGTTCTTTTTGATTGATATAGTATGTTTATTAACCATATAGTGTAAGAAAAAAAAGAGACGGTAAAAGTTAAATTATTTAACTTAGAGTTAAATCTAATTGATAAGGTTAAAATAAAAACCTCAATTGACTAAAACCTATTGGATGAGAGGATATCGACCCATACCCACCTTATCCTCGAAATAAATCAATTTGAAGATATTTAAAACCGAACTTGACTTTATAATAAAATAATATTTTTAGTTACTCCAAAGGTGCCCCTCTCCCCCTTATAAAAGGGCACCTCCTCCCTCTCTTCCTCACACAACTTTGAGCCTTCATTCTCGGCCAACCCCTGCCAAATTATCTTCTCCACATCCCTAGTAATATCCTAGAGGTTCTGGTCTTCCTCAAAGACCAATTTTAGTGCCCTAAGAGGAGGTCTCAAAGAGGCGCTTCAAAGAAGAGGTAATTTCCGTTACCGATTCTTTCACCTTTATTTCTTCTTCCACTTATTCTTATTCGGTTGTATCATTATGAAGTTTTAACATCAGTATAACTAATATACTGATATGATATTATAAGTATGAAACAATTATATTTCACCATCTATCCATCCTACGGAAAACGAAATCACCGCGCGTGCGTACGTACGGAATACCGTCTCCACGACGCGATGAGATTCATTCTCCACTTTAACCATTCATGAATGATTATAAAGTATATATAATAAGTAATCATGAAATATATGACAATATAATGATACTGGATTTATTTATATATATATGTATGTCATCTACTTAATTCTGTTCAACTCAATAAGGAAACGAAAACATCGTTCATGCGTACGTACGGCCTACCGTCTCCATGAACGGTGTATTTCTTTCCAATTACTGATTTATTATATATATTTATATTCTGAATATATATATATCATGTTTTATATTCTGGAATTATGTAATCATGATCTAAGTAATCATATGAATAATTACTAGTCAAAACACGGACGACAAATGAAACAATTTTACCCAAAACGCTCTTTAACATGGAATTTACAAAATAACGAGTAATATAAAGTCATAAGTGATCCATATATGATATCATAACAATGAATATGATTCTATAATAAGTCAATGGAATTATTTAAATCATTATACAGGAGGCTCGGACACTTACGAAGCAAATCAGACCTAAGGTAAGGGAATTATCACAATCTCATTTTTATCCGAGATTGCTTATACTTTGGTATTTACTGGGGTGTATTTAATCATCCACATCCATGTTACCTCAATATGTAATATTATTTCCATCCACCTATAATTGTTTAAAACCTATTTTACCATTTGATTAGTTTTTAGTAAATGATATGAAAGGAATTTTTTGTCGTTTTTCGTACGAGGTACTTTTTGACTTTTCTGACAAAAGTACGAGAAGAATGTTTTTTTAAATTATACGGCATGAATGGACTTTTAAAACATTATTTCAAAGAAAATTCCTTTACAAGTTTTCAATTTTATTTTTAATCAACTTCTTTTGTTTAAAATTGAATGACATGTTATGAAAGGATAAATGTTTTTGAAGTAGAAATGAAATTTTCATCAAGAATGGAGTTCAAGAGATTTATCAAAATTATTTTCCATCTAAGACAATATGGGGTTTAGTTTCTATCCCTTTTATTACATGGATTTGATTATGTTGTGATGGAAATATTTTTATGAATTCCATTATCTTATATGAATTGTTTTATGATGTCACGATGTTTAAGATTCCCATTTTTATTACATGGGTTATGCTATGATGTATGGTTTATGATTTAATGGCACAAATAAGAATGGTATCCTTATGAGAAGGGTGGGACCTATATCTCCCTCCAATGCATTGGGTAAAGATTTTATATCTCATGAGACAGACATGGCTGGAATGGTAGGTTATACCGGTTCAGTGAAACATGACTGAAACGAGGGTGACACGGTTCAGAAAGGGACTTTGTCCACTAAGATAGTCTTGGCAATGAGTCTTGACTAATATGAATTGATTATCTATGTTTAAGTGTGTATGCCACAAAGTTTAATGTTTTAAGTTATGATTATTCTGATTACATTTCACTTCCATGAGTTATCCCAGGTTATGAAATTATGATCTCTTTTACAGGTTAAGATTTCCAAAAGTTATGTGCTTATGTATATGATGTTATTGATATTTCTTTTGCTTACCCTTACTGAGAATTTGAGCTCACCTTTTATGTTTTCTTTTCCCTATAATATAAATAAAGGTTTTAGGTATTAAAAAAGGAAGATCTTTATGGGAGATGTTGAAGATCTTTTACCGGTATTAGAAGATTATATTCCGAGTTTCTAAAGACACTAAACTATTACGGTCCTTGTGTATGTGTTTTTGTTATGTAATAAGTATTCCGCAAAAGTAATTTAATGTCTATGTACGTCAAGCTTCGGGTCTCTACAGTTGGTATCAGAGGAAAGGTTTAGTCAACCTTTGGAAACTAGGATGCGAAAACATTAGTGAGATCCCTAGAGATATTTCTAAGGTATGTCTAGGGATGTCCCTAAGGTTAAGTATACATATAAGTTATAGTACTAGAATTACGCTAACGATCATAGAATTAAACCAAAGATGTTAGATATTGAAGGTACTCCCCCTTTATTATTTTGTTTTCCCTAGCATGATTTTTTCCTCTCACACTATTCTTTTTGGGTTTTAGAAAATGGCTGGAAACAAGATGATTCATGATAATGGAGGATATGATAGACAATGGAATGATATTCTTCATGAGAAACCAAATGAAATGGGATTTGGAGGTCCAAACATCATTATTATTCCGAATCAGCAATCTCGTAATATGATCAATAAAGTAAAATTTGGTAAGTTTCATGACTCGGCTAATAAGAGAAAGATGGAGTTTCATGATGATCATAGAGGAAAGAAAATTCAATTTCCCCTTTGTAAATTATGTGGGAAGAGGCATGAAGGAGAATGTTTCAAAGGAACTAGAAGATGATTTGGGTGTGGAAAAGAAGGAAACAAAGCCAGTAAGTGCAAAGGAAAAGGTTCAGTTAACAACAGGGATGAGGATAATGGTGTTGCTATGACATCAACAATGGTTAAATGTTTTAAATGTGGAATGTACGGGAATTATGCAAACCAATGCCCTAAGGGAAAGTCTCATGAAGGGAATCCGTATGGTCGTATGGGTAGTATTTATGTTGATGATGATTAAGAGACTACAAAAGATATGTGAGATGAAATAATTGTTGAAGCTTGGTCAATGGTTTAAGAATTTAGTGGAATGATTACATGTTTATCATGTGTAATGTTGTATAAGTAATATCATGGTACTATGGAATAAAGAGACATATAAGGATTGTTACACTGTTGTCTTTCCTTGAGTTTTGAAAGTGTATGATTAATGGTACCAGTATCCATTAAAGGTTATTCAGATATTTTTGGAATGTAGATGATATGCGCATAATGAAGGGATAAGGATAAAATTAAATGTTTGATAGTATTCATGAGCTCATGACTGATATAAGGAGAAGGTTATATCATGGTTTGAGTATATAGAATTTTTGGATTTTGGTATGTGGAAAGTGTTAACTTTTAACTGCATTCATGTTTTCACTAAGGTCCAATGGGTATTCAAGAGAATACATGATTAAGGCTTTTGAATGTTTGGAATGTGACCAATAAGACATATCTTATGATATATGAGGATCAACGATGGTATTAAATCTCTATTAATCGTTTTCACTATATTATGAGAGTGGACTGCAGTATTATGGATAAGTCTAAAGATTGGATTGGATTATGTTGGACCTAAGTTAGTATTGTTTAAGGATAGAAGTTTTTCAATATTATTTATGGGATGTTACAGTAATATAGTTTTAGAAAAAGGACAACTTGAAGGACGGGCGACAACCCATCACGTCGGACAAGGCCGTGGGAATCGAACCCACAACCGAAGTGTGACTGGCCTTTATCGCCTACCACTGGCCTACAAGAAGTCCATGTTTAGTAGAAACTAGTTTTATTTTATTAAGCAGTATGATATATGAGGTATAAGTTCATTTTTGGAATCGTATATGATTATCCTCACCAAAGACGGACTTATGTATATTTGATAACTGTTGCTAAACTTTTGATTGAAACAGATGGAACGACCCATCATTCTATCACATGATCTATTAACACTTCACGAATAACAAATTCAACTTCATTTCATTAAGAGATGAATTGAGCATTGTCCAAAGAACAACCTACGGTGAGACTATACCAAAATCATGAAATTATTTATTCTAATTACAATTTCATCAAATTAGGGAAATGATCTTGAAAACCAAAAATGTTATCCTAGTGATCTTATATCGGATGAATCAGATGGTACCCTATATCATCACAAATTTATGGCTTTTCGATTGTTGGCTTTTTCATAGCCATGTTCTCTACCACTCTCCATTAGAACATGATGGTTAGATTTCTCTTCCATATCCATATTTTAACCTATGTGGAAACCCAGTGATTAGTTTATTTGGGTAACCGTTACGTTTCATACTTTTGTTTTTAAAGATTGGTTTTGGTATTCCATTTTACGATGTGGGTTTCTATTAATGAATCTTTCGAATAGTAAACCATTTATAACCCCAACGAATTTTGAGGGCGAAATTCATTTTAAGAGGGGTAGAATGTAACACCCTGAGAATTTATGAAAAATATTCTTTTAATTTCATTAATGTCTTGTGTTTTATTCTACACCAAGATTACCTTGCGCTATACGCAACACCGTATTAGCTTGCAGTATATGCAACACTATTCTTGGATCGTGTTACACACAATTTTGATAATAGTTATTCTATAATACATTGAGTTTATATATATATATATATATTCAATGTATAAATGAAATATGGTTGGATTCTGTTATACGAAACAATGAAAGATTCTTTCACAACACGCAACCCTGACTTGGCTTGCATTACACGCAATCGCGACCTTCCTCGATAGCGTGTATTGTACGCAATACTGAGTTTTAATAAACAACGATATATTATTATAATATTGTCATGAACTAGCTGTTATGAATAGTGTTAACTAAATTTTTAATTTTATAACATTATTATTCATCTTACACATTTCTAGAACATGGTATAAGAAAAAAATAAATTTTTCGGGTAAAATAAGTATTTTTAAAAAAATGCAGTTTCGTCTCCTTTTGATGGCGCACCCACTTTAAATCGAGTTTTTGACATGTTTATAAGTTCTATTTGAAAAAATAAAATTCTTCTTTTGAATCAGGATATAAAAATTTACATTAGATAAAGTTTTTATATATTTCCGATAACTTTCATATTTTAATGAATAGTAAAAACACGCTATATTTTAATTAAAAACAACTTTTTTGATCGTAATATATTATGTGGTTAAATTATAATATTGAATGGTTTTAAAGTATAAATAGAATTTATTTTTACCATTTAATATAATTTATGTCATTATCATTGATTTTAACTTGAATTCGTAGGTTAAATCAATTCAATCTTTTGCAATGTTTTAAAGAAAACCCATTTTCTTACGACAACGGGACTAATTTTAATTTAATTTCTGCAACTTTTGTGTATTGAATTTGGAAAAATGGATTCCATATTTGGAATCAGTGGGTCCAAATTATGTTAATAAGCTACTTCTTATTTTTGGCCATTATGAATAGTAACCACGGTTAATTTTATTTACTATAGTTAAAGGTAAATCGGGTAATTAGGGGTAAATATAAGATTATAAAATTACCCTAACACCTGTAAAACTCCTATTGGATGGCTAAAAATATACCCATATAACCTAAGGGTATGATTAGATTCATTTTATGGACTTCTGTCCATGAAAATAATTTAATTATTATTAAAACCAAAGAATGTGACAACATGTCACTTTCTTAAATCTTATAAGTATAATAATTTTAATCTAGTGACAAACATCATTAAACTTAGAAAATGAATAGTCTCCAGAAAGCTAATACAATTATCTACATCATAGGAATTTATTTAGAATTTTTAGGGATTAAATAATTATCATTTATTATGACACAAAGATGATGTAGTAATTGTCTTATTAATGAAATATTGACATAATTGATGTTATAAATGCCCAAATAAATGAAATTTGAGACTTTTTATGACTTAAACTAATTTTCTAGGTTACTATGACATGTTATTGTTGATATAAGTAACTTGGTTCGAACTTATTATTCTGTTATAAATTTCATAAAAATCATGTACCAAATAGTGTCAAAATTGACATAAATTTGTTTTTAAAACAAATATTATATTATTTATTGTTATTTTATTCCAAAAAATCAAGGTTCTGCCAAATGACTTATAAAAGATTATATATATTAATAATAAACAACTTGGGGTTCTTTTGTATTGATATAGTAAGTTTATTAACCATATATTGTAAGAAAACAAAAAGACACGGTAAAAGTTAAATTATTTAACTTAGAGTTAAATCTAATTGATAAGGTTAAAATAATAACCTAAACTTGTCTAAATACTATTGTATGAGAGGATTTTGACCCATACCCACCTTAGACTCGAAATAAATCAATTTGGATCTATTTAAAACCGAACTTGACTTTATAATAAAATAATATTTTTAGTTATTCCAAAGGTGCCCCTCTCCTCCCTTATAAAAGGGCACCTCCTCCCTCTTTTCCTCGCACAACATTGAGCCTTAAAGCTCGGCCAACCCCTTCCAAAGTCTCTTCTCCACTTCCCTAGAAACATCCTAGAGGTTCTGGTCTTCCTCAAAGACCAATTTTAGTGCCCTAAGTGGAGGTCTCAAAGAGGCGCTTCAAAGAAGAGGTAATTTTTGTTACCGATTCTTTCACCTTTATTTCTTATTCCACTTCTTCTTCTTAGGTTGTTTCATTATGAATTAATAACATCATTATCACTCATATACTGATATTTTATTATAAGTATGAAACAATCCTATTTCACCATCCATCCATCCTACAGAAAATGAAATCACCGCACGTGCATACGTACAGAATACCGTCTCCACGACGCGATGAGATTAATTCTCCACTTTAACCATTCATGAATGATTATAAAGTAAATGTAATAAGTAATCATGAAATATATGACATAATAATGATACTGGATTTATGTGTATATATATGTAGGTAATCTACTTAATTCCGTTCAACTCAATATGGAAACGAAAACAACGTTCATGCATACGTACGGCCTACCGTCTCCATGAACGGTGTATTTATTTCCAATTAATGATTTATTATATATATGTATATTCTGAATATATATATCTATAAACCATGTTTTATATTCTGGAATTAAGTACTCATGATCTAAGTAATCATATGAATAATTACAAGTCAAAACACGGACGAAAAATGATACAATTTTACCCAAAACGCTCTTTAACATGGAATTTACAAAAGAACGGGTAATATAAAGTAATAAGTGAACCATATATGATATCATAACAATGAATATGATTCTTTAATAAGTGAGTGACATTATTTAAATCATTATATAGGAGGTTCGGACACTTATGAAGCAAATTGGACCTAAGGTAAGGGAATTATCACAATCTCATTTTTATCCAAGATTGCTTATACTTTAGTATTTTCTGGGGTGTATTTTATCATCCACATCCATGTTACCTCAATATGTAATATTATTAACATCCACCTACAATTTTTTAAAACCTATTTTCCCCTTTGGTGAGTTTTTAGTAAAAGATATGAAAGGAATCTTTTGTCGTTTTTTGTACGAGGTACTTTTTGACTTTTCCGACAAAAGTACGAGAAGAATGTTTTTTTTAACTTATACGGCATGAATGGAGTTTTAAAACATTATTTCCAAGAATCTTACTTTACATGTTTTCAAGTTTATTTTTAATAAAATTCTTTTGTTAAAAATTGTATGACATGTTATGAACGGATAAATGTTTTTGAAGTAGAATGGATATTTTCCTCAAGAATGGAGTTCAAGAGTTTTATCAAAATTATTTTCCATATAAGACAATATAGGGTTCCGTTTCTATCCCTATTATTACATGGATTTGATTATGTTGTGATGGAAATATTTTTATTAATTCCTTTATCTTATATGAATTGTTTTATGATGTCATGATGTTTAAGATTCCCATTTTTTTACATGGGTTATGCTATGATGTATGGTTTATGATTTTATGGAACACATAAGAATGGTATCATTATGAGATGGGTGGGACATATATCTCCCTCCAATGCATTGGGTAATGATTTTATATATCATGAGATAGACATGGATGGAATGGTAGGTTATACCGGTTCATTGAAACCGGACTGAAACGAGGGTGACTCGGTTCAGAAAGGGACTTTGTCCACTAAGATAGTCTTGGCAATGAGTCTGGACTAATAAGAAATGATTCTCTATGATTATGTGTGTATGCCACAAAGTTTAATGTTTTAAGTTATGATTATTGTGATTACATTTCATTGCCATGAGTTATCCCAGGTTATGAAATTATGATTCTTTTACAGGTTAAGATTTCCAAAAGTTATGTGCTTATGTATATGATGTGATTGATATTTATTTTGTTTACCCTTATGGAGCATTTGAGCTCACCCTTTTATGTTTTCTTTTCCCCAGGATATAAAAAAAGGTTTTAGGTATTAAAAAAAGGAAGATCATTATGGGAGATGATGAAGATCTTTCACCGGGATTAGAAGATTATATTCTGAGTTTCGAAAGACACTAAACTATTAAGGTCCTTGTGTGTGTGTTTTTGTTATGTAACAAGTATTCCGCAAAATTAATTTAATGTCTATGTACGTCATGCTTTGGGTCTCTACAGTTGGTATCAGAAGAAAGGTTTAGTCAACCTTTGGAAACTAGGATGCGAAAACTTTAGTGAGATCCCTAGAGATATTTCTAAGGTATGTCTAGGGATGTCCCTAAGGTTAAGTATGCGTATAGGTTATAGTACTAGAATTATGCTAACGATCATAGAATTAATCCTATGATGTTAGATATTGAAGGTACTCCCCCTTTATTATGTTGTTTTCACTAGCATGATTTTTTCCTCTCACACTATTCTTTTTGGGTTTTAGAAAATGGCTGGAAACAAGATGATTCACGATAAGGGAGGATATGATAGACAATGGAATGATATTCCTCATGAGAAACCAAATGATATGGGATTTGGAGGTCCAAACATCATTATTATGTCGAATCATAAATCTCATAATATGATCAATAAAGTAAAATTTGGTAAGTTTCCTGACTCGGCTAATAAGAGAAAGATGGAGTTTAATGATGATCATAGAGGAAAGAAAATTCAATTTCCCCTATGTAAATTATGTGGGAAGAGGCATCAAGGACAATGTTTCAAAGGAACTGGAAGATGCTTTAGGTGTGGAAAAGAAGGACACAAAGCTAGTAAGTGCAAAGGAAAAGGTTCAGTTAACACCAGGGATGAGGATAATGGTGTTGCTACGACATCAACAATGGTTAAATGTTTTAAATGTGGAATGTACGGGAATTATGCAAACCAATGCCTTAAGGTAAAGTCTCATGAAGAGAATCAGTATGGTTGTATGGGTAGTATTTATTTTGATGATGATGAAGAGACTACAAATGATATGTGAGATCAAACAATTGTGGAAGCTTGGTCAATGGTTTAAGAATGTAGTGGAATGATTACATGTTTATCATGTGTAATGTTGTATAAGTAATCTCATGGTACTATGGAATAAAGATACATATAAGGATTGTTACACTGTTGTCTTTCCTTGTGTTTTGATAGTGTATGATTAATGGTACCAGTAGCCATGAAAGGTTATTCAGATATTTTTGGAATGTAGATGATATGCGCATAATGAAGGGATAAGGATAAAATTAAATGTTTGATAGTATTCATGAGCTCATGGCTGATATAAGGAGAAGGTTATATCATGGTTTGAGTATATAGAATTTTTGGATTTTGGTATGTGGAAAGTGCTAACTTTTAACTGCATTCATGTTTTCACTAAGGTTCAATGGGTATTCAAGAGAATACATGATTAAGGCCTTTGAATTATTGGAATGTGACCAACAAGACATATCTTATAATATATGGTGATCAACGATGGTATTAAATCTCTGGTAATCATTTTCACTATATTATGAGAGTGGAATGCAGTATTATGGATAAGCCTAAAGATTGGAATGGAATATGTTGGACCTATGTTAGTATTGTTTAAGGATAGATGTGTTTCGATATTATTTATGGGATGTTATAGTAATATAGTTTTAGAAAATGGACAACCTGCAGGCCGGGCGACAACCAATCGTGTCGGACAAGGCCGTGGGAATCAAACCAACAACCGAAGTGCGACTGAGCTTTATCGGCTACCACTGGCCTACAAGAAGTCCCTGTTTAGTAGAAACTAGTTTTCTTTTATTAAGCAGTATGATATATGAGGTATAAGTTCATTTTTGGAATCGTATATGATTAACCTCACCAAAGACAGACTTATGTATATTTGATAACTATTGCTAAACTTTTGTTTGAAACAGATGGAATGACCCATCATTCTATCACATGATCTATTAACACTTCACGAATAACAAATTCAACTTCATTTCATTAAGAGATGAATTGAACATTGTACAAAGAACAACCAACAGTGAGACTATACCAAAATCGCGAAAGTATTTTTTCTAATTCCAATTTCATCAACTTTAGGGAAATGATCTTGAAAACCAAAAATGTTATCCTAGTGATCTTATATCTGATGAATCAGATGGTACCCTAGATCATCATTAATTTATGGCTTTGCGATTGTTCTCTTTTTCATAGCCATGTTCTCTACCACTCTCCATCAGAACATGATGGTTAGATTTCACTTCCATATCCATATTTTAACCTATGTGGAAACCCATTGATTAGTTTATTTGGGTAACCGTTATGTTTCATACTTTTGTTTTTAAAGAATGGTTTTGGTATTCCTTTTTACGATGTGGGTTTCTATTAATGAAACTTTCGAATAGTAAACCATTTATAACCCCAACGAATTTTGAGGGTGAAATTCATTTTAAGGGGGGTAGAATGTAATACCCCGAGATTTTATGAAAAATATTCTTTTAATTTCATTAATTTCTTGTGTTGTATTCTACACCGAGATTAACTTGCGCTATACGCAACACCGTATTAGCTTGCAGTATACGCAACACTATTCTTGGATCGTGTTCCACACAATTTTGATAATAGTTATTCTATGCAACATTGACTATATATATATATATATATTCAATGTATAAATGAAATATGGTTGGATTCTGTTATACGAAACAACGAAGGATTCTTTCACAACACGAAACCCAGACCTGGCTTGCATTACACGCAATCACGACCTTCCTCGATAGCGTGTGTTATACGCAATACTGGGTTTTAATAAACAACGATATATTATTTTAATATTGTCATGAACTAGGCGTTATGAATAGTGTTAACTAAATTTTGAATTTTATAACATTATTATTCATCTTACACATTTCTAGAACATGGTATAAGAACAGAATAAATTTTTCGGGTAGAATAAGTATTTTTCAAAAAATGCAGTTTTTCCGCCTTTTGATGGCGCACCCACTTTAAATCTATTTTTTGACATGTTTATAAGTTCCATTTGAAAAAATAAAATTCTTATTTTGAATCAAGATATAAAAATTTACATTATATAATGTTTTGATATTTTTCCGATAACTTTCATATTTTAATGAATAGTAAAAACATGCTATATTTTAATTAAAAACAACTTTTTTCATCGTAATATCTTATGTGGTTAAATTATAATATTGAATGGTTTTAAAGAATAAATAGAATATATTTTTACCATTTAATATAACTTATGTCATTATCATTGATTTTACCTTCATTCGTAGGTTAAATCAATTCAATCTTTTGCAATGTTTTAAAGAAAATCCGTTTTCTTTCGACAATGAGATTAATTTTAATTTAATTTCTGCTACTTTTGTGTATTAAATTTGGAAAAATGGATTCGATATTTGGAATCAGTGGGTCCAAATTATGTTAATAAGATACTTTTTATTTTTGGGCATTATGAATAGTAACCACGATAAATTTTATTTACTATAGTTAAAGGTAAATCAGGTAATTAGGGGTAAATATAAGATTATAAAATTACCCTAACACTTGGAAAAATCCTATTGGATGGCTAAAAGTAGACCCATATAACCTAAGGGTCTCATGTGATTCATTTTATGGTCTTTTTTCCATGAAAATAATTTAATTATTATTAAAACCAAAGAATGTGACAACATGTCACTTTCTTAAATCTTATAAGTATAATAATTTTAATCTAGTGATAAAATTCATGAAACATCGAAAATGAATTATCTCGAGAAATCTAATACAATTATCTACATCATAGGAATTTCTTTAGAATTTTTAGGGATTAAATAATTATCATTTATTATGTCACAAAGATGATGCAGTAATTGTCTTATTAATGAAATATTGACATAATTGATGTTATAAATGCCCAAATAAATGTAATATGAGACTTTTTATGAATTAAAATAATTTTATAGGTTAATAGGACATGGTATTGTTGATTTAATTAATTTGTTTAGAACTTATCATTCTGTTATGAATTTCATAAAAATCATGTACCAAATAGTGTCAAAATTAACATAAATTAGTTTTTAAAACAAATATTATATTATTTATTGTTATTTTATTCCAAAAAATCAAGGTTCGGACAAATGACTTAGATAAGAATATATATATTAATAATAAACCACTTTAGGTTCTTTTGGCTTTATATAATATGTTTATTAACCATATAGTGTAAGAAAACAAAAAGACACGGTAAAAGTTAAATTATTTAACTTAGAGTTAAATCTAATTGATAAGGTTAAAATAATAACCTAAACTTGTCTAAATCCTATTGGATGAGAGGATTTCGACCCGTACCCACCTTAGCCTCGAAATAAATCAATTTGGAGCTATTTAAAACCGAACATGACTTTATAATAAAATAATATTTTTAGTTATTCTAAAGGTGCCCCTCTCCTCCCTTATAAAAGGGAACCTCCTCCCTCTCTTCCTCAAACAACTTTGAGCCTTAAAGCTCGGCCAAACCACGCAAAATTATCTTCTCCACTTCCCTAGAAACATCCTAGAGGTTCTGGTCTTCCTCAAAGACTAATTTTAGTGCCCAAAGAGGAGGTCTCAAAGAGGCGCTTCAAAGAAGAGGTAATTTCTGTTACCGATTATTTCACATTTATTTCATCTTACACTTCTTCTTATTAGGCTGTTTCATTATGAAGTAACAACATCAGTATCTCTCATATACTTATATGTTATTATATGTATGAAACAATCCTATTTCACCATCTATCCATCCTATGGAAAACAAAATCACCGCGCGTGCGTACGTACGGAATACCGTATCCACGACGTGATGAGATTCATTCTCCACTTTAACCATTCATGAATGATTATAAAGTATATATAATAAGTAATAATGAAATATATGACATTATAATGATACTGTATTTATGTGTATATATATGTATGTCATCTACTTAATTCCGTTCAACTCAATAAGGAAACGAAAACAGCGTTCATGCATACGTACGGCCTACCGTCTCCATGAACGGTGTATTTCTTTCCAATTACTGATTTATTATATATATGTATATTCTGAATATATATATATATATCATGTTTTATATTATGGAATTAAGTAATCATGATCTAATTAATCATATGAATAATTACAAGTCAAAACACGGACGACAAATGAAACAATTTTACCAAAAACGCACTTTAACATGGAATTTACAAAAGATAGGGTAATATAAAGTCATAAGTGATCCATATATGATATCATAACAATGAATATGATTATGTAATAAGTCAATGACATTATTTAAATCATTATACAGGAGGTTTGGACACTTACGAAGCAAATCGGATCTAAGGTAAGGGAATTATCACAATCTCATTTTTATCCGAGATTGCTTATACTTTGGTATTTACTGGGGTGTATTTTATCATCCACATCCATGCTACCTCAATATGTAATATTATTTACATCCACATAAAACTGTTTAAAACCTATTTTACCCTTTGGTGAGTTTTTAGTAAAATATATGAAAGGAATCTTTTGTCGTTTTTCGTATGAGGTACTTTATGACTTTTCCGACAAAAGTACGAGAAGAATGTTTTTTTAACTTATACGGCATGAATGGATTTTTAAAACATTATTTCCAAGCAGCTTCCTTTACAAGTTTTCAAGTTTAGTTTTAATCAACTTCTTTTGTTTAAAATTTAATGACATTTTATGGAAGGATAAATGTTTTTGAAGTAGAAAGGATATTTTCCTCAAGAATGGAGTTCAAGAGTTTTATCAAAATTATTTTCCATATAAGACAATATAGGGTTCTGTTTCTATCCCTATTATTACATGGATTTGATTATGTTGTGATGGAAATATTTTTATTAATTCCTTTATCTTATATGAATTGTTTTATGATGTCACGATGTTTAAGATTCCCATTTTTATTACATGGGTTATGCTATGATGAATGGTTTATGATTTTATGGCACACATAAGAATGGTATCATTATGAGATGGGTGGGACCTATATATCCCTTTAATGCATTGGGTAATGATTTTATATCTCATGATATAGACATGGCTGAAATGGTAGGTTATACCGGTTCAGTGAAACAGGACTGAAACGTGGGTGACTCGGTTCAGAAAGGGACTTTGTCCACTAAGATAGTCTTGGAAATGAGTCTTGACTAAAAAGAAATGATTCTCTATGATTATGTGTGTATGACACAAAGTTTAATGTTTTAAGTTATGATTATTGTGATTACATTTCACTGCCATGAGTTATCCCAGGTTATGAAATTATGATCTCTTTTATAGGATAAGATTTCTAAAAGTTATGTGCTTATGTATATGATGTGATTGATATTTCTTTTGTTTACCCTTACTGAGCATTTGAGATCACCCTTTTATGTTTTCTTATCCCCAGGATATAAAGAAAGGTTTTAGGTATTAAAAAAAAGGAAGATCTTTATGGGAGATATTGAAGATCTTTCACCAGGATTAGAATATTATATTCCAAGTTTCCAAAGACACTAAACTATTACGGTCCTTGTGTGTGTGTTTTTGTTATGTAATAAGTATTTCGCAAAAGTAATTTAATGTCTATTTACGTCAATCTTTGGTTCTATACACACTTTTTGAACCATCAAGAAGGACATAAATATAAGACCGCGATGAAATAAACTAGGATAAATTGATGTTTCCATAGATCAAACAATAATGTTTCATGATATAGACAAGCTATAAGTTATTTTTTAGGATTATATGGTTAACCATTATTATTGGTGTCTCTCACCATAGGCTTTATAGTTCAAAAAAATGGAGATAACTAAAAGAAACTCAGTTAAAATTGAATCTTTTATATATGGATGGTTTTGGAATTACAAAAATCTATGTCCAAGGTGGAATCCTCAAGAAGGGAATCAGGCAGATAATATGAGTATTGGATTTACTATTGAAGAATGGGAGACCACAAATGACATGTTAATGGTATGGTATTGTTTACATTAAACCAAAGTAGCATGATTAGTTTTATGTTGAGAATATTTTAGATAATATTCATATTTCATATTCTCATAAATGGTTACTAAGGAATATGATGATTAGGCCTTGATAATTTTATTAGAATAATGTTATACGATTGATGTGTATTTTTTTTAGAACTCAATGATTATGTTAGCTAAATTGAAAAGTATATAAGCATTTCTTATATAAGTATTTCATTAAAGATACTCAAGAATGTGTGGAATGATAATATTTAACTAAGAAAGTAATTTAATGGCAAGGTTACAATAAGATAGGGTAACCCTTAACATGTTTATGAGGATGAGAAAATGATATATTATATAGAAAATGATATGATAATATTGATAAAGTAAATTGAATAATGTGTATTTTCCCAGAAATGATATGGGCTTTGTTACAAAAGTATTAGGATAATATTTAAAACTTAATGTATTTTAGAAATATACCTTTTAATATTTCAAATAAATAAGAATTAATGTTATCCAAAAGGATTTATGGTTAATCAAGTTACTACCATTTTTCAAGATAATACATGATAAAGGAATTCACATGTTTGGTATGTGAAAAACAAGAGATAATTTATTATATAAGGTTGGTCGATGCTATTTTTGTTGAGAAATTTAGTGACCATGTTTCTATGGTTTTGGACATTCATCTTTTGGAAGGGTTGTAAGTTTATCCATTTATAGAAAGTTTAAGATAAACTTCGGATGAAGTTTGTTATATTAAATTATTATCTCACTAAATGAGTAATTATTCATATTGAATAATTTTTTTAACCTTTTAGTTGTTATAATGACATATTTATTTACCTATCATGATATTTATGGATCTTATGATCATCTAACGCTTCTGGAATGAAAAATTCTTCTTCATTTCATGAAAAATGTTATGAAGTGGTTATTGACCAAGGAATGAAAAAGGGTGATATTATACTAATGTCATGTAATAATGTCGTCTCATGAAAATTCTTCAACTATATGGAATGTAATATGAAACAAAAATGTTTCTCATAATTCCTTCTATTTTGATGAATCAAATTGTCCCTTAGATTATTAAATATTTAACATTTTGTGTTTGTTGAATTTATCCTAACCATATTCTCGATAACTCTACATAAAAAATTGAGAGGTAGATTTCTCTTCCATGTCCATGTTTTTACATTCCACCTATGTTCTGCTATATGGAATCCCAATTATGTGTTCATATATACAATCATTATGTTTTTGAATTTCATTTTTAATATGGATGTTTTAGTATTAGTTTATGTGATGTGGGTTTCTATGAAAAAAACATTCAATTATTAATGTTTTAAAAAACCAGAGGAGTTTTGAGCACAAAATTCTTTTTAATGTAGGTATAATGTAACACCACTAGTTTTTGTGAAATATATTTTTGGAATTAATTAAATCTTTTTGATATTTTTGATTTCCTAAAATAATGAATATAGTTTTTTATAAGAAAAAAATATGTTGGGATTGCATGATACAAAAAACCATGATGATATTTCTCTAAATGCAACACCAAATTATATTGTTATATATTCAACACTATTCATGTTTTTTTAACACACAATTTCAAATTCCTTCGACAGCTTTAATTGAATGCAAGATCGAGATTTATCGAAAAATAATTTATTACTAAAATATTATTATTTAATATAGTATTATATAACATAGGTGTTAAATTAATAGGTATGAATAGTATCAACAATCCTATGAAAATATAAGGTTTATAATAAAAAAATCATTGGTTTCCAATTACATAGAAATGAAAATATATACCGTATAATTCTAAAGAAAGTAGTTGTATTCTTATACTACCAACATCATTTTATCTTAATAAATTAAATTTATTACAATTTCTATATGTTATTAATAAAAAATATATATCATATATTATAAAAAACAATTTTTTATTCCTAAAATATATTTTATTGGAACACGATAAAAAAGACATCAATTTTATACATAAAAACTATATTTTTCAAAAGGGTGATTTTACCATCTTTTAATGGAGAATGCATTAAATCCAATTGTTGAAAGATTTATAAATTCTATTTTGAAAATATAAAAAAATTATATTAAATAATAAAATTTTTAAAAAAATTAGCCTAATTATTTCTATCTTTTTCTGATAAGTTTCAGGTTTTGATGAATAGTGAAAAATGTATTTTAATTGAAATAAACACTTTTATTAATATAATTTAGACTGTTAAATTATTTTTTTGATTGGTTTTAAAGTTTAATTACCTATATATTTTATAATTTAATCTAATATAGTTCATTGGCACTAATTTTGAATTTAATTAAATATAAAATCATTTCAATCACTTCCATGTTTTAACATTACTAACCTATTTTCTCACCACATCAACATGATTAATTTGAAATTAATTTATACCAGTTATTAATTTTTAATATGGAAAAATGGATTCTATATTTAGAATAAAACGTTCTAAATTATTTAAATATTTCCCTTTAATTTTTGGAAATTATGAATAGTAACAGTAGCAATATTTTTTAATACTCTGATTATGGGTAAATTAGTAATTACACATTAAAATAATGTTATAAATAATATAAAATTATACTAAAAAATTTCCTAATTTCATTTGATATGTTTTTTCGATCAATATATTCCTTGTTAAGATTTAATTTTGACTTGGTCCCACTTTGTATGCTTTAACACTTTTATAGTCATATATTCAAAGAAAAGTCAATTTTCTCCCACTTTTTGAATAAGAGAAATGTTTTAAAAATGGTTTCACATAATGAATATTACTGGATATAAATATTATTTGGAAATGTAATATGTTTTTATACATCTTGGTAATTTATTTATAATTTTTTTGAAGGAAATAATTAAACTCAAGGGCGACACAATGATGTTGCATCAACTGTTTAACTAATATAAGAATTAATAAAATGATATAAAAAAATAGAATAATTATAATTTTACATAATTAATGTCATAAAAATATTTATAGACTATGTTTAAATTTCATTGATATGTTGAATGAGTTTATTCAAAGATATAATTTTCTTTGTTATCTTTAACAACTCAAGTAAAGAATAATGTCAAAATTAGCATTATTGAGGTCTAAAAATAAATATTATTTTATTTACAATTGAAAAATTTATAAAAATTTAATATTCATAAAAGTAGTTGAAATATATCCTAAAATTTAATAAATTATTCATTTAAAGTTATTTTTTAATTTTATCATAATTATATTAACCTATAATTAGTAAAAAATAGATGATGTCAGGGTAAGAGTTGCATATTTAATTAACAGTTAAATCCAAAAGATAACTGCAATAATTTGACCGAAAAATAACTAAAACATATTTATTGATAGGATATATATCTATCCACGTTTAATATTATACATAACTCACTTTTTATCCATTTGGAATTAAAAATCAATATATATTACATTAATATTTTTAGATATTCCAATAGTGCCACTCCACCGTCATATAAAAGGTTACCAATCATTCTCTTTAACTCACACATATAATCCCTTATCCTTACAAAAATATATGGAATTAATAATAAAAATTATTTACCTTATTTCTATAACTTTTAATTTTGTCATAAATTTATCCAAATGAGTCCTTTTGTGCAAATAAAAACGAGATTCCAAAATAAGATGTAACATTCATCAACGAATGTTTTTATTATATTTCATCCATGAAATATGTAAATTATTTTTCATTGTTTTTTTTCTAAAAATTAAAATATCCTTCATAAACTGGGATGTTTTTATATTAATAGTTTGACTTACATTCACATTCACTTCCATTTAATGGGTAAAGAACATACAGTTCTTGTGTATGGTGAACTACCGCCTCACGAAACAATGTTGTGTTTTTTCTTTACCACCACATATAATTGTTCATAATGAGTGAAAATATTTTTTTTTAACATTTTATGTTTTATTTATCATATAATTATACATATGGAATGATAATATCATCTATACCTTTTTATCATTTAATATTTTTGGAAAATGAAAAAATCACACACCAGTACGTATGTATCACTATCTCTATAAAGTGATGTGATTCATTATTCAAATATATTTCATGGAAGGTAATGAAGATGAATTTTTATGAATATCTATGTTTTATCTAAAATAAAAATCATTTTGTAATGATAAAATATCATATACAATTATTTCTTTTAACCCAAAAAAATAATGGAAATAGTGTTTATGCGTAAATATGGAAAATCGTCTCCCTGAATGCCATTTTTCATTGAATAAAACTATCATTTATAAGATAATTATAAATTTTTATATAATAAATATATATTATATATAATTAATTATTTATATTCTGAAAATAATTAAATCAATATTTAAGTAAAAGGATCAAGAATTATATGTAAAAATATGTATGATAAGCAAAGAAATTATTACCTAAAACGTTTCTTTAACAGGGAAATTTTAATTAGATAGTAATATAAATTCCCAAGTAAATCATATATCATATTACACACATTAATATTATTCTAATATATATTTATAATACACTTAAATTTACCTTAGATGTGTTTTAACCTCATTAAAAGAATTCAATAATTAGGGTAAGGGACTTTTATCTCACAATAAATTTCTATGAGATAAATTCCATATTCACCACTCGGTTTTTTTCGTTGCTGTATATACTTCCCTATAAAATGTTATATAATTAATTTTATTTAAATATTTAATTTATATTAGTATTTCTTAGATATTAAGACACTAAACCTACTGATAAAGAATAATTTTGTTTAATATTTTATTGTTAATAAATAATTAATATTTCTTCACATTGTGTTAAATGTGTTTATTTATAAAATATTTGGGATTGGATCATTCATCTGAAAATTTAATGCAATTTCAAGTTTTACCATTTAAAAATTCACTGTAGTATTTTTAACATAAATAATTTTATTTGAATAATTTGAACTTAATTTGTTGTAAGTATGTTCCTGACATAATTTTCTACAACTTTCATTCAAGACATATGATCTCAATTGCACAATTGATTAGACATAATGGGCCATGATGCCAAATCTGGGCTGGACTCACTAGATTGGACATCAGTTATGTATTTGGGCCATAACATATTCAATAGTTCATGGATTAGGACCAAATTTTGTTAGAATCTCTAGGAATCACATTCTCATAAATAATACTTATTGAATGAAATCTATTTTCACTCATTTTTGTGGTAAAACATGCAGTGAATGTTGGATTAATTTATTTTCCCGAATTTCCCCATTCACACTTGAATCTTCTTTAAACCTAGTCTCCCCTAAACACTATAAATGTGTTTTTCACGTTTTTTGGGGTTAGTACTTGCATTATAATATTTAAGTCAGAGGATAATTGGTTACACTCAAATTCACCATACATTGTAAGAGGGGTAGCACATGATGCAAGGATCCCCTCATCGAAGCTTTCATCTTCTTCATCTTCATGTTGTAATTTCTATGTTTGCGTAATATGATTTTTAGTTACACTTTAATTTCATCTATTTTCTTCTAATTTGTTCAATTATATTCTAATTTAATCATCTTCTTTGGGCTTGAAATCAAGAAAAAAAACATGATTATGTTTTACCCTCTCTAAACCATTGCAAATGTAATTTTTTTCTATGATAACTACTCCACCCATGGAAGAGTAGTCTTCTTAGTAATAATTCTACCTATTAAATTATTAATTAATCTATTTTGAACCAATACGATACTATAATTTAATTAATATGATCTATTAATTTAGTTTTTAATTTAAATGAAACTAAGAAAGCAATTGAACAACTGACACAGAAACACGCGAGGTCGATATTTGTGTAAATTGTGAGAGTATAATCTTAATTGGTAATAAAAAATCATAGAAGATAAATTTTTAGAGTTCAAATATAATCCCTAAACTCAATTAATCCTAATATTAGATTGGATATGTGATTTAACTAATCACTGACCATATGCTAACCTAAGAACATCAATCAAAGAAAGGTGTTGTGATTTCATGTTCCGAAGCTTGCATAGAGATTAATTTATTTCATATTTGGGGTTATGTTAAATCTCATAGGATTCGAGGTATAATTATTTATGGGATTATAATTAGTTTAATGGTAATTTTAATGATGATGATAAATAATTTTCTGAAGAGGTAGAGTTATATCGATTGTTCCTTTTAAAATATTTTCTAAAAAATGTATTCTTGTTGTGTATTTTTAATCTAACTTCATTTCAAAAATAAAAACAAAAAATGAAATCTTCTTCCAAAATATCATCTAGTTTTATAAACAAAAAAAACCCTATTCCTTTAATGTAATTTTTTTGAGTTATTGAATTTTATGTTTTAAAAAATCCTTTATAAAGTTGTTTTAATTACCACCTCTTTGAGAGATGATCTATGTTAGCCACCGTCATGCACCAAAATAACACCAATCAAAACATCATTTGAGAGTTCCTTTGACAACTCCCTTCAAATTGGAACCATTTCTGGGGATTAAAGTAATTATTTCAACCATTTAGTGTTATTCCATTTTATCATTTATTCTATTCTTCTCTTCTTTCTTCATTCTTTACCCAATATCAATTTTTCTTTTTATATTGTTTTCTTCTTCTTATTTTAGGACCATCAACTCAAACTTCTCATTTTAATTTTATTATGGTCAACTTTTATTCTTGTCATATTTATTTTATTTATGACATTAACTAATATTGAAGATCTCTTAGATCTTGTCCCTGAGATTGAATGCATCATAAGGGCTTGAATCAGACATTCTTAGTCTACGAGAAGTTTCAACATTCAACCAGTTGGAGAATTCCTCTACTCCAACAAAATTGAAATTTTAAACACTTCTAAATCCTACTTAAAACGAGAGACAATGGATTAAAAAAATAACAATGAACTTAATATTACTATTTAAGAATTGTATGGATCAGATATTAAATATCAATGAAATATTATTACAGAAGCAATTCTTGAATCAGACATTGAACTGAAATATTGGTAAATTCACCATCTTCCAGATATTCATGGTTTATTTGGTGAGGACTCAAACAAACAACTTAAAAAAATTTATTTGGTTTTTTCAACCCTTAAAAAATGAAATGTATCTAAAGATCAAATAATACTAAGAGCATTCCAATTTTCACTTAATGGAGCTGTGAAAAAATTATTTTATTACTTAAAACCTAAATATGAAACATTATGGAATGATTTGAAATGTATTTTCTTGTATTGAGTTTTTTCATCACCAAGGAAAACATCAATTCTAAAATAAATCTTTTCGATCAAGCATGAACAAGGTGAGACAATGTATGAGTACTGCGATAGATTCAAGAAGTTGTGCACAAGATGCACACATAACCAAATCAGTGAGAAACTATTTATCTAATACTTTTATGAAGGAATCACATCTATGGAGAGAATCCAGGTGGATTTTGCAACTGTAGGGGCATTGGTCAACAAAGAACTAACATCTGCACGTGTGTTGATCAAAATTATGTCACAAAACTACCAAAAATTTTCCTATATAGGTGCACCACATGTTAGAGGAGTACATCAGGTAATTCCTTCCTGTCTTGATAATCATTTTATTGATAATAATATGGAAGAATTAACAACTATTGCGAGGCATATTTCCTTGGATCAAAATACATTCCAACCCACTCCTATGAGGCCATGTGGCATATTCACTGAAATAGACCACCCAACTGACCATTTCCCCCAATTACAAGGGTTGACGGATTGTGTATTGGTATTACTTGGGAGACCATATAAGCAACAACAATAAACACATCCCCAAAATAAGTATGACTACTCTCCACCATTATAAAAACAATGGTGGAATGATCAATAAAACATTAGATATGGCTCTGGACAACAACAAATTCCCCCTTTTCATCAAAATTTCCAGTATCCTCCACCTTATAAAAAAAATTTCCAACACCCCTAAAGGATCTTTAATGCTCAATCATTAAAAAGTCAAAAAAAATGTACTTACCAACCAAAGGTAGATTCTAATATTGATTATCTTTTGAAAAAAATGTAATTAATTGACAGAACGAGATGAAGAATCAATGTTCAGAGATGAGGGAGTTGAATAATCAAATTAGGTAGATGTCTACTACCCTATATGAACTAGTAAATACAAATTATAGAAATATACCTTCCCAACCTTCTCCAACCCCGAGGGGAATACTAGTGCCATCACATTGAGAAGCAGGAAGAAAATAATTGATACATCTGCACCTTTCCTTCCACCGGGATTCACCTCAACTCCAGAGAAGCTCTATTTTAGAACAACTACTTAGAATACTAATGAGATAGAAAAATGTATGAAAAATATTGATTATGTTCCTCCTAAACCCCTTCCCTTTTAAAATATGTTTGTACAAACCAAGAATATGGTTATGGTGGTGATGCAAAAAAGTGGTTTTCATCACATTCAAGCATGTGGACATCCACAACCTTCTACTTGAAGTCATTAATTAAATACCAAGGTATTCCAAATTCATAAAATAAGGTTATACTAATTGAAGAGGGATCAATGGAAATTATATTATCAATATTGTATGTAATGTTTTAGTACTCATTACACCAACTCTAGCAATTCCAACAAAGTTCAAGGATCCAAGAACAGTCACCATCCCATGCACCATAGGGGAGTTTCACTTTTCGAATTCTATTTGTGATATATGACATTATATAAATAAAATTCCTCACTCTATATTTTTTTTATCACAGGTTGGTGAGTTTATGTTGATGAGATTAGTGGTGAAGTTGGAAAATAAAGCAAAATCATATCAAGAAGGAGTACTTGAGGATGTACTTGTCTGGGTAAGAGATATGATCTTTCCAATAGATTTCAAGATGCTTATAAGGGAGGGTGATCACGTAAGTTCACGTGCTCCCATTATCTTAGGTAGGCCCTTCTTAAAAACTACTAAAATGGTCATAAATTTCAATGAGGGTACACTTTCCTTGGATTTTGGAGATGAAGTTGACATATTTAATATTATGGACTCCATAAAGTACCCCTCTAAGGACCATTCTACTTTTGATATATCCCATTTTGAACCACCAAATAAAAACCACATTGAATTTTATTGTACTATTCTTTGGGAGATTATGAGTATTGGATTTTGTTTGATTTTGAAGACTACATACACACTTTTTTCTAATGCACAAGTCTCTTTTTTATATTATTTTGAAATGGATTCATATTCTTATTTTGATTATGTTCACTCTGATTATTAAATGGATATTGAGTATGCTGATGGATTATATGAATTATTCACTGATTTTGATGATGATTATTCTAATACTAATTTTATTTGTGGTCATATTTTGGTTCCTTCTATGTTTCCATCCATACATAACCCACTTAATTGTAGCTCATGTCATTTGCAAAAAATCTCAACTTCTAATACTTGTTAAGTGGTGATAGATTACCCTTTATATTTGAAAATAATATTACATATGAACTTGAATAAAAACTTTCGAATCTATTGAGGGTCAACATCTAGGAAATTGGGATGAACTTGGTTGATATATCAGTTATTAGCTCCTCCATTTGTTTTCATTGTTTTCTTTTGGAGGATGCGGATGAACTGGTTGTCCAACCATAATGGAGACTCAATCCATCACTTTTGGCGATTGTTAAAAAAGTAGGTGAAAATTTTCTCAAGGTAGGTATAATATATATAATTTCATAATCCTAGTGGGTGAATCATATTCGGGTTGTGCCTATGAAATGTTGTGTTACATTTGTTTAAAATGATAATGAGGAGTTATTTTTGATGAGGGTGAAAAAAAATTGGAATATGTGTATTGACTATAGTAAACAAAAATCTGTCCACTCACAAGGACCATTTCCCTCTCTCATTTATTAATCAAATGCATGAGCAACTAGCTGGGAAGAAACATTATTGTTTCATGGATGTATTTTTTGAAATTTCTAGGTTCCTATTGCTCTGAATGATCAGGAGAAGACAATAATAACTTTTCAATTCAGTATGTTTTCTTACCAAAGGATGCCACTTGGACTTTTCAATGCCCTGGGTAACTTTCAGTGATACATGGTGTGTATTTTTTCAGATTTAATTAAGACCTGCATGGAGGTATTTGTGGATTATTTTACAGAGTATGGGTCCTCATTTGATAATTGTATATCTGGTTTAAAAATGGTTTTGGATTCATTGAATTGAGAAGAATTTGGTCTTGTACAATATAATGTGACATTTTATGGTAGAGGATGGAATTGTCTTATGGCATGTAGTGTCAAAACCTAGGATATAGGTTGATAAATATAATGTTGATATTATATCATCCTTACAATATCCATCATGTGTGTGTGATGTTATATCATTCCTTGGGTATGTTGAATTTTATTGGTGCTTCATCAAAGATTTTAGTATGATTTCACTTCCTATGCCATGATTAATTAAAAACGATTTAGATTTTTTGTTTGATGATTTTTTCAGGATTTAATTTGATAATATAAAGAAGATTCCGACCAATCTTCCAATCATAAATCCCCCATTGTAGGAGATTCCTTTTTAGCTTATGTTTGACGCCTACAACTTCACTGTCGTAGATGACTTATCTTAGAGGGTGGATGCATGCTAACATGTGATTGCCTATGCATCATGGAAATTGTATTCAGCCCAATAAAACAACATATAAATTTAAAAGGAATTTATTTCTATTATATTTTCAATACATAAATTCAATTCATATTTATTGGGATTTAAAGTAGTTTTTTTGACAATACAGCTCTGAGGTACCTCTTAAGGAATCCATATGCAAAGCCCGTGCTTATCTAATGAATATTCCATCATCATGAATTTGATATTGAGATAAAAGATAAGATGGTGTTAGAGAACCTGGTGATTAACCAAATGATTAGGCCTTCTCACAAACTAGAGGATAACCCCATATACCAGATGCCACTACGAGACACTTTCCCTGATGATCATCTTTATGCCATATTAGGTACACGTCCATTGTATGCAGATTTAGTTCACTACCTTGTTGCCTCTAAAATACCTACAAATATAATGTCACATCAAGACCAAAAGATAAATAGTGAGTCAAGATTTTATGTTTGGGATGATACATACCTTCGTCACATGTGTAGTGACCACGTTATTAGGAGGTGTGTTCTTTATCATGGGTTTGAGTTTGTTTTTCATTTTTCCCATACACTTTCTTATAGTGGACACTTTGGACACCCATAGATAGCTAAAAAGTCATAAAATTTGGATTATATTTTCCATGAAAATTCCAAGATGCCCTTGTGTTTTGTATGTCATTCTCTCATTTCTTACACATTCGGAATATTTTGGGGAGACACGAGATTCCCAAACAACCTATAATATTCTGTGAGATTTATGATTTATGGGAAATAGATATTATGGGAACTTATGAAAGATAAATTTTTTTTGTATATTTTGGTTGTTGTTCATTATATGAGTAAATGGGTATAGGATAAGGCCAATAGGATAGATGATTTTCATGTTATAGTAGACTTTGTGAAGATACAGATTTGCCAAAGGTTTGGAGTTCCGAAGGCCATCATCCGTGACCAAGGGACACACATTTGCAATTGGTATTTGGATTCCCTCTTTCAAATTTATGGGGTGACACACTAAACATCAACACCATACCACCACCAAAAATATGGTAATGCTGAGGTTTTGAATCGTGAGTTAAAACAAATTTTGGAGAAACCATGCAACCGAATAGGAATGATTGAAGAAATAAATTGGATGATGCACTATGGGATTATAGGAAAGAATAAAAGACACCCATTGGTATGTCACCATTTTGATTTATTTGGGGAATAAAGTCATCTTCTGGTGGAAGTCGAGCATCGTGCATATTGGGCTATAATGAAATGAATCATTGATTTAACCGAAGCTTGAATTCATAGGAAGCTACAAATTCAAGGGCTTAAGGATATTTGATTTCCATAATATGAGAACTAAAGGCTCTAAAAGGAAATGTCAGAATTAGATCATTATATATGGATCCAACCAAGGGAGTTTCATGTTTGAGACAATGTCCTTCTCTATATTTCACAATTAAAGTTGATGCACAGTATGTTGTGTTCCTAATGGTTTGGTCCTTACAATGTATCTAATTTTTTTCCTTATCTTCTAGTGGAGATCAAACTAGAAGAAATTTTAATAATATTCAAAGTCAATAGACAATGTTTGAAGATATACATTAAGGGAATTTCTACTGATACAGTGGATTTCATCAAACTTCATGACCTCATCATCCCTTAAGAATATCAAGTTATTCTTAACCCTTTTAATATTATATTATTTAACCTATTGAATATTATAAATTTTATGTGAATATATCATCTCATGGATTACATTGGGAAAAATGAAATTTTTTATTTGTGGGATATGGAACCATTAAGTTTAATAATTTCAATGGTTTTCCTATTATTCAATTTTTTCAAAAAAATGTGTTTTTAAAATTTTGTGGGATTATTTTTCACATTTTATGTGTTTTTTGAACCTATTGAGATGAAATTATTCTCATAAACATTTTGGAATCCATATAAATATGTAAAACTATTTATCCTATGACACTGAGCTTTAATGAATGATGAAAATTATATTATTTCAAGTTCAATTTTTTTGTAATTTCATGAAGAGTACAATGAATTTTGAATCCCATACCACATCTCTCTGTCATTATATTTGAAATCACTTTCTTCTGAGGCTCTTGAACCATTATTTTCATTTTATTTACATTTACCACACTTCTTCAGAGAACCAAACCATGGTTGTATTATCCATAATTGGATATATTTTTGTCAAAACATGAGGGTTTGAGGTAATTTTGTTTTAAATGACTGAGGCATTTCTTTGGTATTAAAACCCCTATTTCATAAGAATCTTTTTTTATTATGGACTACCGTGAACATTTAATCCCTGTATCCCTTAAAATACATGAACATCCTATTAGTTTTTCCACATTACAATCCAGTTTTCCCTATCCAAACAATTCATTAAGTGAAATTGTATAACAAGGTGTATTTAGGTGTGGGAGAATTTGTCATGTGTTGTGCTACCAAATTTTGTGATAATTTTGGTGGAAAATTAAATTATGAAGAGATTTTTTTTCTACTAAAAAATTATTATGTTGAAATTTGTTATTTTTTGGAGCTTTCATGATAGGTAAAGTTTTTCCTTTCTGGAGCTTCTAAAAGAGGAAGATAGTTGTGCATGTCTTGAGGTTTCAAGAAAATAATGATTAAAAAATTTGGAATTTCATGTTTCTGAAATGTTGAATGGTGTGTATATTCTATTACTTATAATAATTATTGACATGAATTAATGAAAAGGGGATTGATGAGGAGATATTATTTAAATTAAAATTAGATTAATGCAATTTCTCTTCAAAAAGAGTTCTACCTCGTCATTTAGAATTAGAAGTATTCAGATCTAAATATTACAAACCAAAAGACAGTGAACAACCATAAAATGTCTTCATGATAAGAATTTTTCCTAGACTCACATAGGGTTCTGATTTAGTAATTTATCAATCCAATTGTTACCCAGGTATGATTTTGGACGAGAAAGACATTTTTGAAAAATTGACATTTGTATGATAAGAGAAATTTCAGGTGTGGTAAGTGTGTTGTGCAAGGGGGGATAAATGAAATGGATGTATATTGAATGATATAAACGGATAACATGAAATAATGGAATTTAGGAGGCATGATATCTTTGGATTATTTTTTTTGGAATTTTGTTATCTCAAGGTTATGTTTTTTAAAATTATATTTTCATTTATATGGATGTTTACTAGTCTCAATTCGTCAGAATAAATGATATGAGGATTCCCCCAGGAGTGAAAAGGGTAAGTGTGTGGTAGTTGATAAAGCAAATTATTTTTGAATATTATTTTGATAATAAATAATAGAATTTCCTCACAATGTGTTAAATATTATTATTTTTAAAATATTTGGGATTAGATCATTCATTTGAAAATTTGATTAAAATTAATGTTTTACCATTTAAAAATTTATTGTAGTATTTAAAACCTAAATAATTTAATTTAAAATATTTGAACACAATATTTTGAAGGTGTTTTCTCGAAATATTGTGATACAACTGTAATTCAGTTCATATGAGCTAAATTGTGCATTTGTTTGGACTTAATGGGAAATAAATTCAAAGTCAGGCTGTACTATCCATATCAGACATCAGTTCTATATTTGGGCCATAACATCTTCATACGTGCATGGATTAGCCCCAAATATTGAGAGGATATTGGGGAATCATTTTCTCTCAAATCAAAATCTTTTAAGGATAGCTATTTCATAGATTTTTTTGTCAAACAGGAGGTTCTATTTAGATTAATTTATTTGGAAGAATTACCTCATTAACATTTGAAACCTCTTTAAACATAGTCTCCCCACCACCCAATAAATTGGGTTTTCACATTGGGAAGGGTTGGTACATGAATAATGATATTGAATTTAGTTTAGAATTGGTTTCACTCAAATTCTTGAACCATTTTAAGAGGGTTATATCTTGAATCATGAATCCCATCATCAAATCCTTATTATTCCTCTTCATGTTGTAATGTTTGGGTTTTCATAATATAACTCATAGATATACTTTAATTTATTATATTTTCTTCTATTTTAGTCAATTATATTGTTATTTAATCTTATTCTTTGGGATTTAAATCAATATTAGAAATAATATTGGGTTATACCCTCTCTAAACCATTGTAAATGCAATTCGTTTCTATGATGAATACACCGACCAAGGAAGAGTAGTTTTATTAGTAATCGATCTACCTCTTACCTTATTAATTAATTTATTTTAAATAAATAAGATAATATAAATCAATTAATATTATTTATTAATTTATATTTTAATATAAATTAAAATAATCAAGAAAATTAACAATTGACATAAAAATAAGCGAGGTTGATATTTGTCTAAATTGTGAGCATGCGATCTTAATCGGTAATACAAGACCTCACAGGAAAAGAATTTATATTTCAAATAGAATCCCTAAACTAAATTAATCCTCATTTCTGAAGTGTATATGTTCTCTAATTAGCCACTAAACATAATGTAATTTAATAACATTAATTAAAGCAAGGTGTTACGATTGCATGTTCCGAAGCTAGCCTAGGATTTCTGTAATTTCATTTTTGTGGTTAATTTAACTCTTATTGGGTTAGTGGGTTAACAAATTCGAGTTTTATAATTAAGTGTATGTAAATTTAAATTATAATGATAAATAATTTAGTTAAATGGTGTAGTTAGATCGATTACTCCATTTAATATATTTTCAACAAAAAAATATATTGTTTTTGTGTATTTTTAATCAAACTTGATTTCAGAAATAAAAACAAAAAATGTATTATTCTTCTAGAAATCATCTTCATGTTTTTTAAACGATAAAAAAACCCCTCATCCATTCAAGTATTGTGTTTGAGTTATTTAATTTTATTTTCACAATACATTTATAATATTGTTTTAATTACTACCACTTTGAGAGACGACCTTGGTCAGCCACCCTACTGCACCTAAATAACCCCAAGCTAAACATCATTTGAGAGCTCCCATGACAATGACTTTTAGTTACTCAAGTAGTAATGGATTTATGACTCACTTTTATTGTTAAGGGACACATTCCATGTACACTACTTATTTCCAATATGTTGTGTAAATAATTTCTATGATTGAATTTCATGATCATTATACAGAATAATATTGTATATTAATATCCATATAAGTTTATTTATTTCATGTGGCATACAATTCTATTGATTTTAAATTTATTAGTATTCACTTCACAGTATCATCAATATTTGGGATTATTTTATATGCCACTACTATATAATATTTATCTTCTTTGCCCGTGTTTTCTAAAAATGGTTTCAAAAATATTTTTCTATTTCCCTATGTCTTTTGAAACTAATCTTTACCCATTTTTAGTGTTTCTAAAAATTTTGAATGGAATCTTTTTTTAATTTTCCAAATGATTTAGTTTATGACTTTTCTTGAAAAATTACTAATCAAATGTTTTCTTATCTTATACAACATGAATGGAATTATATGCTGTCTTGATGCATTAATGCCTTCATGTTTATTTGAATATACTCTAGGGTTATTTTCAATGAAAATGATTTATTTTAAAACATCACAGAGTTTTAGGAAAATATAATGTTTTCATAGAATAAAATAAAAATTTCCAAAATAATTTTTTTAAGAGATCACAAAAAATTATTTTCCATATAAAATAACATTATTTGATGTTTCATATTTTTTATTCGGGACATGCTTCAATGATACTATTCTTATTCATTCTAATTTTGTTTTATTTTTATGATGTAATGATATTTATTGTCAAAATTTATTTAATGGGTTATTTAATGATTGAATAATGCTTTTGAGACCCATTTCATTCCTTGGGATCTAATACAATGAATGATTTATGTTCTTTTTGAACACATATGTATGTTTTTTATTAGGTTAGGGGTGGGACCCAAATCCCCTCCTAATTCATTATATAATGATAAATTTTTTTGAACTAAAAGGGTACATGGGGGAAAACCCATGCCTGTAAAAAGATGGTGAACGAGAGGGTAACCCTAGACCACAACAAGTGGGTGCATAAAAGGGAATACCATGCCTTAAAAAATAGGGCACACGGACAAGAATCCCAAAATCAATGTAGGTACATGGGTTGTTATTCCAAGCCTAATATGTTACAAAGGTCTTAAAAATTATCCTTGATATAGAGATTTTACATACTTATGTGTATGCCACAATTCTATTCCTTATTCAGTTGTTATGTTGTCATGGTATTCTCTCATCATTTCCTATGATTTGTGTCTTATGAAATGAAAATATTAATTCCATGGTTCATGTTTCTAACCTTTCATATGCAACGTATGATCTTATAATGATCATGATCACATTCACATACCCTTATGTTCCGTATTTTCATACACATTTCATTTATTTACACTTACATAGAATTTGAGCTCACACCTATCATATGTTTCACTTCACTATTTTATGAAAGTAGGTTTTCAAGTATAATAACATAAGGTAAAGATACTTTTTTTATAATATTAATGATTTTTCACTGAATTAGAATATTTATCTTCCTTGTTTCCAAAAAACTAATCTAATGTGGTCTTGGGAATCTTTTTTTATAATGTTTTCTATATTCCACAAAAGATTTGTAACGCCTATGTATATCAAGACTAATTTGTCATTCCCACTCCCATGACTCGTGATTATCACTACCATTCTTCCAATGAACTCAGCCCAATGTAATATACATCCTATGAAGCACTTTCTTATAAGAATCAACAATTTGTATTAGTTGTTCAATCACTAAAAAACAAGGATCCAATTAAAACTCTTCCAAATTCAACACATTAGACAGATCTGGGTTTTACTTTATTGTTATAGAGTCCTAGAAGGCATCATATACTGATGTCAACTAATAGGGAAAATATAATTGGTATGCTAAATTACCAACACACTTGGTAATCTCAAATGGTCTTACACACCTCAATGTTATCTTACCTTGCAAACCCAAATGATGGTGACTTGAAAAATGTGACACATTTACGAACACTCGATCACATAAAAATATATCCAAATATCAGAGTTTCTAAATGGAATAATACATATAGTGACTCTTCGCTGACAACAATCACTTCATGATAAACACTACTTTATCAAGTGTTTCCTTCAAAAGGATTGGTCCCAACAACAAGGTCTCACCCACCTGAAGCAAAAAAAAGGTGACTGAAATAGATGACCATAAAGCACATCAAAAGGATCCATTCTAATCAAGGATTGGTAACAATTATTATTTGAAAACTCAACCAATACTAAATTGTTATCCCACTGAGCTCTAAAATCCAACACACATGCATGAAGCATGTCTTCCAAAAGTGCATTCACCCAAACTTCCGTACCATATGTTATAGGGAGGTATGTCATAATGAACTTGACCTTGGACCCCATGTCCTTATGAATTCCTACCCAAAACTACGAGGTAAAATGCAGGTCCCTGTCTGAAACAATTTCTAATCGAACACCATGGAGCCTCACTATCTCTTAAATAAAACAAACATGACTCATCCACTATGGATGAATCCATTTTCAGAATAAAATGCACTAATTTTCTCAAATGGTCAATAAATACAAAAATATGATTACTCCCTTGAGGTGTATGGTGTAAGAAATCAAATAAATCCCTGGTGATGTTATCCCACTTATTGGTACAAATAGATTGTTTCTGAATAAAACTGTAGTGAATTTGATGATCTTCTTTAATATCAACATATTCATAACATTGTGATATGAAGTCAGATATGTCTCACATCATACACAGACACCAGAACAGATGATGCATGTCACAAAACATATTGATGGATCCAAAGTGAATGGACCACAAGCACTGGTGGCTACAATATATCAGTACCTTAAGAAAAAACAATTGTGCCACAGAGTAATCATTGAAGCAGCATACTCCCTCAAGAGATAACAACCAATCACAATGTGTCCCCCAACATTTAAAAACTATATATATAATTTAGGTATAAATCATCACTCAGATTATCTTTCCAAATCAACTCTATAAGAAAACGTTTCAGCTAGGCACTGTCCAATAACAGACCTCCTCTATGTTACATGGTCTCTAGGTGCATCTAAATAAAAAACCCCAAAAAAGTTCACTCATCACTAGAAACATTCAATGACCATATCGGTACGTTTCCACTCAAGGAATATAGAACAAATTGACCTTTTCCTAGGGTATAGTATCTTTCAAATTTGAACCCCTAAAGATACTCAACACAATGATTCCTCCTTAAATTCAAATCTTTCGAGGAGAAAATATTGTCTAAACTCTTATGATCTGAATAAACCACAAATATCTCACCATGAAGATAATAGTTCCACATCTTCTAAGAATTCATTACTTCTTCTTATACCATGTGATGATTTGGATAATGATTTTCATATAGTTGAAGTTTTCATGAATGATATGCCACCACATGGTCATCATGCATCAACACAAACCTTAGACACATACCCAAGGAATCAAAATAGACTCTATATCCATTTATAGATTTTGAAATGATCAAAATATGGGTTGTTTTCAACCACCACCTTATCTCCCAAAAGGACACCTAACACTCTGGGATCCATTAAATTTTTTTCTCTTTCTAGGTAACTGCAATTAAAGATGAATCACGATGAGAGAAATATTGAAAAAATTGGTTTAATAGCCTGATGGAACCAATAATCTTCATATCTCAAAAATATTATTTGACTACAAGCATGACATAATTGCATTAATCTTCTTGGGGTCCACTGAAACACCTCATTACACAATCACAAGACACATAAACATAACCTCCCTAATCCAAAAGGTGCACTTAAAAATCATAGAATATAGATGGTGTTCCCAAAGCGTGCCAAACACAATATGCAAATGCTTCTCATTATCATCCTTGGTACCTAAATAGACCACGATTTCATCCCTAAATTTCAAGACAAAAGGCTCGAGAAACTGATGGAACACCGTACTAATAAGTTCCATAAAGATCACTAGATCATTTATCAACCCAAGAGGCTAGAGAAAGTACTCAAATGGACATACCTTATTTAGAAGGATTTTTGAGGAACATTCTCTAATATAACTATGACAAGGTGATACCCAAAATGAATGTCAATCCATGAAACCCATATTTCCCCCATAAGATGATCGAAATCTTCATGAATATGGGGCAGGGGTACTTGTTCTTGATCATTTCCTATTTTAACATCTATTAATCAATGTACACCTGGTGATATGCAACAACCATTTTTTTATATAAAACTGTGGTGGTCTAAGGTGAGATGCTCGGGAGAATGAATCCTTTGGATGCAAAATTACAAAAATATACCTTTAATTCCCTCAACATTATGGGGTATATAATGTGTGAGGAAATAGATATAGGTTGTGTTTATGATTCCAAATAAATAGAGAACGTCATGTCCCACTCCAGAGGAAAACTCGATAAATAATCTAGAAATCCCTCAGAAAACTCATCCACTGCAGGAGGTAATTTATTTTTAGAAACACCAGCATCATCATACAACACAAATGTCATTATCTAATAAACATTCTTTAAAAATTCCAAAAGTTATGGTCCATCACTTCCTAACTGATGATCACATTTACCTTGAAAACCATTGGTACTTATATCAGGTTCCAGAAAACTCACATCCACCAATAAAAACTAATGTGCATCTTGAAACACACCATCTAATCCATATAAAGTATCATGTCAAAGGGGTCCATATCCAAAACTAGAAAATAAAATTCCAGATTGACCCTTGATATGGTGAGTTCATAAGAAGGACACTAGAAATCCAGATCTCGATTCTTACTAAGCGACGAAACTAACTCCCTAACATATTTCATAAGCTCAGCTGGAAAATATAAAAAATCTACAATAAATGAAAAAAATAATAGAAACTGAAGCACCAATATCATATATAATATTATCTAAAAATGATGAAACAAGAATGGTGCCTCAAACTATTTGAGGCATTGCATATAATTCCACCTGTGCAAGTTCCATGGAATGAAGATACCTCACCTTTTCCCAACCATGAGAATGACCACTGACCTATGGATATACCCTAAAAAACTCTTCTTAGAAGAAGATCTATCCCTACCAACATGACCACTGAAATGAGATATCATTATCCTAAATGGATTTGACTGGGATTGAATCCCTTTGAAAGATACATATCCTTCACCACTCTTATATAGGCATTCCTCTATGTATAATTTCTAAAATTACCCCACAGCTCTACATCTGGGATGAGGTATGTGTGGAGTTGAACACAAAAATTGCTGGATCCATTTTTTCAAACTGATGGAACACAACTATCCCAGTATCAGAATCCACAGATAGAGACAGTCGGAAAGGATGTCCTAAACTCCCACCTCCATTCTTCCCCTACCAAACTTCTATCATCATATTCAGAGATGTACTACCACTACCCACTAATAAAACTGCACAATAGAAATTAGACTATCCCTTATGATCAATTTTCAACCCCACAGAACAATAAATAAACTCATTATAATTTTTCAGCTTCAATAAGAAGACCTAAGATCAGATCTATAGTCTCAATCCCATTTAAAAACATTTGAACCATTAACTTATCATTAGAGATGACTTCGTGTGCATACAGATTTAACTTTAGAAAGTGGTTAGCTTACTCAAGCATGGTCTTGTCTCCCTGAAGATGCACCAAAAACTCCAAGGACATGGTGAAAGCTAAAATATTAGGAAAATGATTTTCATTGAAGCTGACTTTCAATTACTTCCAACTCATCTTCTCATTCATTCCAACTAGCACCATTGAGTCCCACCACTTCCGACTAGGACCTTCCAACTAAAATGAAGAAAACTTCACTCTAACTATCTCTGGTGTATCAAGGAACTCAAAAACATCTTTATCATCTCAATCCACTCCTCCTCTTCTTAGAGTTCCAGGATACAATAGAATGAAGGGGGATTTTTCTTGTGAAAGTCCTAAGTCATTCCCCTAACAGGACCAGGTTCGGCTTCTCTAACTTGATCCGGACTTGACCCCACCCCTTGACCCAGAACATAGAGATCAGAAACTACTGCTTAAAATCATATCTAATAAATTTGTGAGGGATATGTCTCTTATTCCTCTTTCAATGGTCGTAGAGGAAATATTAAGGGAATAATCATGCTAATACAACCAATAACCACATTGAATTCTTTCAATTTAACTAATATGAAAATTTCCAACTATAAAAAATATCACAAAAACATTCATAATTCAAAATAAAACCTTATCCAACAAAATAAAAAACCAAAAAAACCACTACACCCCCTCTATAGTCCATATATAGTTTGTAGCATGTACCAAATTCTAAGAGGAGAAGTCAATCCAAATCCCATCATCCCATGGAAACTCAAGCCCTATCAGGAGGTGCATCGTCAAGAAACCCAACTTATAACAATAATATAATGCTTCGATAATACTATATCATATCTATCTAGAAACCTCCCAAAAAGTTTACCCCAATAATAGTGTGATATGCTCTAATATTTTTTTTCATGAACCATGTCTGTGTTCCATCATTCCTGACATACAGCCCAGCTCGTGGCATGGATTAATGTTAGTTCCCAATCCCTATAGGCTGGTAATGAGTGTATAGGTATCAAAAATACACTTTGGGAATGATTTCACCCATTTAATTAACCTCTAAATAACAAACAATAATATGAATCAAAATAAATGATAAAGACAACCATATTAATTGATTTTTTTTATTTCATTTTCTTAAAACTGTATCCAAAAATAAATTTAATAAAATGTAAGGGGAACAGAAACATATCACATAAACCACTATATAATTACATGGGAATCACCCTCAAAGCACCACCATCAAAACCTGCAATAAGTAGAGCACTAGCAACCAGATGCACCATCACCACCGTGATACATATTTCCTTTTCGTATTACATACATAACAATGTCTACATATACCAAAATTTGTGTGTAAGGTGTGATCCCAAGACAAGTAGTATTCTACCAAAAAGAAAAAATATATGCTAAAACATTATAATACAAATAAACATGCACTTTTATATAATAATATTAGAAAAAATTTTAATAAACAACTTTAAATAAATAAATTTTCACAGATAATCTTTCGTGAAATAAGAATATTCACCTTGTCTACCATATACTGATGTATAGCACCGCATCACGTGAGCATCAAGTCATAAGATAGAACCATAGGAAATCCTTATAGGTCACTAGAACAATTTAAAACATATGAACCTCATACCTTGGTTATTAAAATCATCCAACTAAACTACCAATAATATTCTCATGCATGATCCACTAGAGGGGAACACATGCGAAGGATGAGAGGTCTCGATATCATAATATGAATCCAAAAGTGTTCCTCTACATGGGCCACTATAGTGGATCCCATCCCAAGTTCTAGTGGTCTCTGATCATATCACATATTCTATTAGTGTAGTGATTGTCAATCCTCATTGATGAATCTATGCCTCAACCCCTTATGAAGCTACGAGAATACTAGTACTAGTTCACCAACCTTGAAACCCATGATTCCCTTTCTGCTCAAATTAAATTTCACATTTCACACAAATCATAACTTCAACATTCACATTCTAATAATCTTGAACAAACAAAGAAATCATCACATTCACATTCTTCGCATAGATCTAATGATCTAAACGAACATGGAAACCACAATTTTCCATAGAAAAATTAATTTCACATGCACAAAAAAACCATTTGGAAATACATTTCACCCCACTTGAAAAATTTATGAAACAAATTCTTAAATGGAACAAATGGTACACCTATGGAATCAAAGCATTTCCATGGTCAAAGCCACTTTCAAATTCATACCCACGTTAAAATTATTTTATAACATTATTCACATCACTTTCACAAACCAATGACACATTAAACTTGAACAACAAATAAGACAACCTGAAACAAAACCCATTTCTCTTTGAAAATCAAATACCATCACATTTTTACCTTTAAATATATTTGGAAACACATTTCTAAACATTCACAAAAGGAATAGAATGTATTCAAGAAACATCATAATGAAAAACATTGAAACTATGACCAATTTCTTTAGAAAACACATTTTCATAATGTGCTCATCTCAACACTAACAAAATCATATTTCTCACCTAACAAAAATTCAATAGAATACATCTAAACAATCAATAAAGAAATAAAAACTCATATATGAATGTAAAAGATTAGTACCACCTAAATCACACGTGAAAGCTTTTGGAATTTGGTACAAAACCACAATCACTCCACCATAAAGACCAATAAAAGAAATATCATATAATAACCAACATTATTTAACCCAAAATCTCCAAAATGGATTCTTATTAGGTCATATAACCATTTGGAAAAAAATCAAGGAGGGAAAATAAATACTTCATATAGGGATAAATAATGAGAAAATAGACTTAATCAATGTTTCCTTGATGTTCCAACACCCAAACAATCAATGATTGGAGTTCAAAGTCTCCAATATGTGTTGGGTGAAGCTCTCGTGTTAGAAATCCCATATATGATGGATGGGAAGTGATTTGGGAAATAATTGAAGAGTTCACAACCTTTTTAATGACAAAAATAGGTTTCATTATTATTTTGAATAGATTTCAATACCATGTAGAGACCATGTGTCCCTCAGTATCCAATATGAACAAGATACATTGTTAGAAAACATAGTTTTCCAAATTCTACACCAACCGTTTGGTCACTGCTACCGAAAATGAACATTTACTATGTAGATTCCATGACAAGGGCTCATGGTTTCCCCAAACCATGATTCGCCTATTATCCATCCCAAATCTCCATTTTTCGCTAAAATCTGTAGGGAAACCCAAAGGATATATAAAAGACAAATAAACAATGAAATAAATTAAAAACACAATCACAGATGTGACAGATTGTGTGGAAATTTACATAAATAGCATTATACCACTAATATCATAAAGATAATTCAATGTTTATTAGGAATATTCAAGATCCATAGAAAATAGAATTTTGTATACAACTAATAATACTATGAATCCATCTTGTATTGAAATTTTTTTACAGTAGATACAAACATATATTATTTGTTATATTGGTTAACACACCATAAATAATATATCTTCTTTTATTTTATAAGGGGATCTCTAGTACTAGTTTTGGATCAATAAATTTCCCAGAGGAATTTTTTATTTAACTATCAAATATTGCTCTTTAGAATATTATCACTCAATCTCTCATAATTGTTCTTTATCTTATCTGTCAATGAATGTTATATCATTCATCTGAATTTTATTATTCCAATCTATTATATTCCGATGATATATTTCTAGAAAATTTAAATAGATAAATTTATTTGATTTCCATGTAATATAGAATCTTATTTTTTAACATTGACATCAATTAAAGAAACTAGTAGCTATATTTTCTATTTCAAATATATTGTCAATTTAATAAAAATTATTTTTAAATGTTTCTCTCAAATTCAATTTTTCCTAGAATCAATTGAATCTAAAATAATAACGCCCTTAAGTGTTTATATTTTTGTTCAATATTCATTAGAATGATTTCATGATAATAAATAAATCTTTCATAAAATTATTATTCAAATACTCATTATATTTTCACAAATATTATGATTTTAAAATAATCTAAATTTAATAATATTAGAAAAAATATATGAAAATATTAAACACTTTGATTATATCAAATTTATTTTCACGTTTCATTAGTAATAATATTATCAACCTAACGAATTAGTTTGATCAATATTCCAAATATTTGAAAATCATAATATTTATCATACATTGTTTCCATCTAACATTCTTAAATCATATATAGCTCTAATATCACATTTATATAAGATAAATTTTATTCTTATATTGTTCTAGTTAAAAATTATTTATACATTTCAAATTCTACATCATTATTATTCATATTTTCAATTAGTCGATTTAAATGTTTATAAGTATTTGTTAAGTGATACACAATCTCATCAAACTAGAGTTGAGTATTAAATTGCCTTTATAAACTATATATCACAATTATGTAGACTTTAAAAGTCATTTATTAATCTCAAATTACATCAAAAAATTATATTTTCATTAATTTGATAACTTAATTTAAAAAAATCATAATTTCTTAATATCAAATTATTCTATAATGAGATTATTAAATCATAAATTTCATCAAAACAAATCATGATTGGTCATTTGTTCAATAAAATTATTTTTGAGTAATACAGAATATATTTCATTAAAAAAAATTATTCAAATCATTAATCTCCCCATGGGATCTTTAATTACTTATTCATAATATAATTAATCAATGATTAACAAATTTTATATAAAAAAATTAAAATAATATATATTCATTATGCACTAAATCATATGTATATTTTAAATATGACATAATAGATCAAACATAATATTTATACTAAGTGCATGCACCAAAAACCTCATAGGCTGAGTGTAAGGTGGTACATCATATAATACACATTAGTATCATGATTATTATCACATATTTTCACTAATTATAAGTCATTATGAATAGATTAATCTAATTAAAAAACAATGAATAAGTCAAATGTGAATCAATGTATATGGATACATTAAATATTGCCAATGTATTACACTAAATGAATTTTTTTGATGATGTACATACGAAGGGATAAGATCCTTCATGTTGTTTAAAATGAATTATAAAAAAGATTCTTGATAATACCATCCTCCTAATATTTAGTTTACTAGTTTGTTTAGCAATTATCACCACTTCTATGTTTCGGGGATACTCAATAAATGTTCTATGATCCTTTGGTCATTTAAATTACATTAGTGCATGAGGGATTTCATATACTATTATGGATCTCTATATCAATTGAAATATGAATATAATTAGATATATTGTCCATCAATTTTGGTAAAACACTTTTACATTCTTCATTTCCATTACATGTTTATTATATTGGGGATTGATCAAAAATTTATATGGGTTTTATTTTTCTTGAATTCATCGTATGATGAACATAAAAATTCCATCAATAGTATCAAATAATTTTTCCTCAATTAATTTGTTTACAATTATTGAATTTGTTTTCAACTATGTGTCAATTTGTGTTTAGTGAGAAGTGGCGATTCTTTTAGAATTGTTATGGATTCACATTAGGGAATTGTATTTAATGTCCAAATGACTATACTTTGAATTGTAATAACTATTGGACTAATATTTAAATGTTAAAGGTATTTTATTAGAAGATAAAATTTCCAAAATAAATGTAAGATCATTAAAAATATTATTTTCATGAAGAGAAGAAGAAAAATTGAAGTTGGGTCATGCCAAAAACGAATAATAATATTCAATAGGTATGTTTGAGGGATATATTTGAGAATAGATTGAATTTTAGTTATTTACATAGGTAATTTTTTTATATTATTTATAATTTTGGCCATATTAATAAATAAGGTCCATCACACTAGCCATCCTAGGATATGGCTCAACAAAGAATCCATGGGATCCGGTGTTCAATAACTCACAAGGGAGCTAGCCTCTGGGATGTAATGGAGCATGGGATTGCATATTGATTTCATTGTGTGGGAGGGATAGTGTAAAAGTCTTATAGAGAGCACATTCCTAGAGGTGTTCATGAATATAGTTTACCAGAACCATCTGTGATAATGTGAAGTACAGATGCTAACCCCCACCTCCATCTCAAAGTATTCATGGGAGAGATTAATTAATAAATCATGGCTGAAAAATAGTTCTTCTCCAATTTGGGACAATAATACTCACTTATTGTTCCACCAATATTAAAATGGTGTATATAACTTAGGGTACACAATGTTGTTGATCTATGTCTTTCAATCGATCTAGTTCCCATGTCTTCAACCTCATCCTTGTCCATGTGTTCTATGTTCACCAGAGATCAGGTCATACCTCTGTCAATAAATAATGAGCCTGACATGATTATTTTTGAGTTGAAAATTATGAGAATTAGTATCTTCTTGCATGCATGGTATGATATTAATTCAAATCTGAGATAAAAAATTATATCGATGATGAATATAAATAATCTTCAGTTAGTAGATCAACCATTCACCTTTTGTGCATATGTTTACGATTAGAGTAGCGATGAATCACAAGATTAAATATAATTGATGGGATAAATATTATGAAAACCACCATAAAAAGTATCTGTGAATATTTTAATTAGATATTTAAGAACCATCATGTCATATATTCAATATTCATATATCATTGGAGATATTAAAATAATGGTTGTCTTGGAATAAAAAAGTGGAGGATGAGGTGGTGATAGGAAATGAAGCTATTCCAATAAATAAAGATTCATGAAGGCTGAGATATTTCCATACATATTTACAAGCTCTCATTTTTGGATAAACACATATCCATGGAACATAGTTTCATGAGTATAGGTTTCAACATAGCTATTTGTTCATAAATGGTGATAATACCACATGCACTCAACTTGGAAAAAGAAAACATGAGGTACTTAATGTCATTATCAGAACCGTGTCGCCATCAAAACCATCACCAAACCCAGCCCGCAACATGGCTCGAAGTGAATTATCAATCCCCAAAACCTGGAATAAGTGCATGGGTGTCAGTACTGAGAGGTGGGAACAATTTACCTGAGTGTATAAACATAAAACTACAAACAAATTCAATAAAACGAATCTGGATTTTTCAAAAAAAATCATATTTCAAAATAATTTATAATTGAATTACACATTTTATGTAACATCCCAAGTATGTAATGAATAATATATATTTTTATCTATGTCTATTAATGAATTAGATAGTGTTTTAGAGCCTTAAAATGAGAATAAATCCAATCTTAATCATGGAATACACTAATAATTTTAAAAGATTGTTTTACTGCCTTTTGATGGCAAACCATTTTTAAATCAAAATTTTCACAATTTTATAATCTCTATTTGTCGAAATAAAATTATTCTTTATGATTGGGTGATTGAAATTTACTTTGGGTAAATTGTTGTTATTTTTCCAATAAAGTTCCATTTTTTTAATGAATAATGAAAAATGTTGTATTTTAATTCAAAACCTCTTTTTAATCTAATTTATTTATATTATTAGATTATCTTGTGAATTTGTTTTAATGTTCAATTAGAATATATTTTTACCATTTAATCCAATAGTGGCCATTGGAATTAATATCACTATGAAATTGGAATTAAACTAGTGTCAATCTTTTGATACTTATTGTTTCATAAAAACTCGCTATTTGCTCTGACAGCGGGAATTAATTATTCAATTAATTAATGTAACTTATATGTTTTTAATTTCTTAAAATAGAAATCATTTATGAATTTTTAATATCAAATATATCTTAGGGTGAAGTTTTGGTATTTTTCTGAAATACTTCAATTTTTGATGAATAGTGAAACCACTAAGTGGTACTTAAAAACTGATTTTTCATTTAAATGAAATTTTACCACCTTTGTGTTTTGAATTTCAAAAATCCAACATACATGGTTGTAATTAGGAAGTAAAATGTGGTTCAATGGGATTAAAATAATTTTTTGGTGAATAGTAACATTTATGTTTATTAATCACGATTAGAGGTAATTATTGTAGTTTAAGGTAAAACTAATGTTTTATTATTATGAAATAAACTTGACACATGTCCTACCCTTATTGGATGTGTCATGGCCGATCAAGACAATCCATGGGTCAGCTTGGGGACCCCATGAAGCCACTTTGGTAGGAAAATGACATTGAAAACTTTTTATTTAATGTTAAAATTAAAATGTCACAAACATGTGTTGTTTTACTAACACAATTCTTAAATGGAGTTATTTAAGTCATATTTTTTACTATAAATATTCATTATAAAGATAAAAAGATTTCCTAAATCATGATATTTTTTTATAATTTTTTGACTTTAAATAAATTAAATTATTTATGACATCCTGATGATGCAGCGATTACCTCATTAATGAACGATTTAAATAAAATGAAAAGATAATGTAAAATCTAATACTTAAACTTGTCAAAGACCTATTGGATGAGTATATTCCAAACCCTTATCACCTTATCCTCGAATTATTTCAATGTGGGACCTTTAAAATCCGAAAATCATTTTATAATAAAGTAAACCTTTATCACATTCCAAGAGTGCCCCTCCTCTCCTCTTATAAAATCCACCACCTCTACCACCTTACCCACACTTCCAAAGCCTTTGGATCGGCCAAAACCTGCCCATTTTTCCTCTAAAAATCCCTCTATAACTCCTAGAAGCCTCAATTTGGGCATAAGTCTTCCCAAGGAAGCCTTTGAGCTCAAATCAAAAAGACGTACCAGATTTAAAGGTAGTGTCTTCTATTGTGTTCTTATGTTTTATTTTTCTTCTCCAACCCCCTAAACTCTTTTTATTCATTTATTTTGTAACAACACCGGTATCTTCCATATACTAGGATATTGATAAAATAATTATTCGAGCTACACTTACACACACCTACATCTAATTGTTAAAGAACATATTGTTTCCGTGGATGGCGAATTTCTGTCTCACGAGACGATGATTGTTCAATATTCCTTTAACACCTTCAAAGGTGGCCATTAAGATGAAACTATATTTATATATGATATATAATATGTTTATGTTTTACTTAATCATCTTTATTTTTCATTTATGGCATACCTTTTTGGTTTCCATTATGGGTAAACGCGATATCTTCATTTTAGGAAGTGCGGACTACCGCCCCCTCAAAGTGATTTGATTCGTCAATTCCATATGTGGGGAGTATAAAGGATGTAATTAATGGTATTATATATGACATTATACTGGAATTATAATATACCTTTATATAATTATGATTCCATTCCATAAAATACGAAATAGAAATGAAAGTAGCGTTCATGCGTACGTACGGCTTACCGTCCCCATGAACGGTGCATTTCATTTCTTACCTCTAAAGGTTATGTAATATTATAAATTCATGTATATACTGAATATATAGGATATATATGATATCTACATCAATAGTATAACTCTGGATATAATGGATACATGAACAAATTTTAATTATAAAGAGTTTATTTTTGACTCAAGTACCAATGATCGTTAAAATGACTGTTATTAACTTAAATAATTACATTGTGTTCATGACATGGAAATAAGTGATATAAAAGGAATAATTAACTTGAAAATGGTTCCTAAGCAATTAAAAATTAACTCAAGTTTATTATTAATGGTGTTAAAGAACGATCAAGTCAAGTCAGACCCGAGGTATGGGACTTCGTCTCATTCTCCTTTCATTGAGGCATATTTTGTTTTATACACAACCTTATTTTTACAGTTTATAAACCCCTTTGACTTTTACGTTTATCCAAAAGGAATATTTTTTATACCAAGAATTTTACAAAATGAGAAAAGGGAATGTTTTTGTTGTACGTATGCGGCGACAACGACTTCTCTGTATCCGTGACCATTATTTGAGTTTCAGCTTCCTCTACAAGCCGTACCTTTTTTAAAAGAAAAATAAATACAATGTTTTAATTTTTTTTAATTTTGTTATTGAAAATGGTTTTGATAGCGTTTTTATTATATCAATTTGTTATTGATATCTTGTGATTGAAATGTGGAAATGTTATATTTCCTTTATGCATGTTTTATGTGATACGATTATGTTATGGTTCTTGGGCATTGTTATGAAGACGGGTGGTTCCGTGATAAACTAAGGGCGAGTGAGCCCGATATAGCTCTACAATGCATTGGGTAACGCAAAGGAGTTAAACTTTAAGGTTTCTCCGAAGAGATCACTACTGGAAATAGCAGTTTTAGCGACCGCCAAAAGCGGTCGCTAAAAAGATTTAGCGACCGCTTTTGGCGGTCGCTGTTGCTTCGTCGGTAAAGCCCTTTAGCGACCGCCAATGGCGGTCGCTACTGTTTCACATGAAGGAAACAGGCGCATGCGGGTCTCCTCTCGTCTCGCGGCATATTGCAGGGACACAGACCTTCCCCACCGGCTATGGCGGACACACGGCGGCCGGTGGGCGGTGCGTGCGGCGGCGTGCGGCGTGCGGGAGCGTGTGGCGGGTGCGTGCGGCGGCGGTGGCATGGGGCGGTGGTCACGAGGGAAGAATCGTCCGACAGAATGAGGCGGCGTGTGGGAGCATGCGGCGGCGTGCGGCGTCGTGGGGCGGTGTGCAGCGGTGACTATTTGCAGCGGCAAAAGTATAGGAGGGAAAGAAGAAGAAGCGCGCGCGGGAAAAAAATCGCGCTGGATTTTTAGTTTCGTATTAGCGACCGCCAATGGCGGTCGCTAATAGCTTCTTTAGCGACCGCCAATGGCGGTCGCCCGCTTCTGCAGGCGCAAAAACCAGAATTTTTAGTAGTGGATTCAGGGAATATTCTGTGATGGGTTTTCCAAACGTAACCAAGAGGGTTACTCCCTATGTAAGAATGTTATGAATGCCTCAAGTTAACTTTATGTCTTATGATTTCTATGATTTATTCATGATTTTATGAGTTAGGTTAAAGTGCTTATGTTTTATGAGTAGAGTATGATTTCATTGATTCATATGTATACATGTACTCATGTTTCCTTTCCAAATTTTTATATCCCTTACTGAGCTTTTTATGCTCATCCAATGTTTTTGAAATGTTTTCACAGGTCAAGGGATGGGTACATGATATGATTATAGTCTCAAGGAAGTGTCAAGAAAGAATCCATGTTTTATTTTAAATATGTTTCCGTTGATGGGAAAAATGAATATTATCTTTTATTGTAACCACTTTGTTTAAATGTGGGATGTATTGCATGTTTTATGATCTAATTCCCTAAAACTCTAATCCCGAAACGATCCTCAATGTGTAATCTTGTAATAACTCAAGATTAAGTAAGGTTTAATGTTGGGGCCTTATAGTTGGTATCAGAGGTCAGTTTAGATAACATTAAGAGTTAGAATTTTATTAAATGATTATCCAAAAATATTTTTTTATGGTCAAATTGAAATGATATAGCATTTGAAGATTACCATGTTTCTTCATCTAAGACATGTTTGTTCAGAATGGTTTTCCACAGAGGAAACAAGGATGCAGTGCTAAGAAGGCATACAGAAGGAAATAACCTTCTAAATCAGAATCCATAGATGGTCGTAATTGGAACTGAACAGTTTATTATAGTAATGGTGCACTTGAATCATGTGATAAATGGTGGTGGTATCCATGCACAGGATCAGCCAGATCAACCGCAGAGGAACATGTCAGTGGAGAAACATTTCATGAGGCAACATACCCCATCTTTCAGAGGATCATCTGACCTTGTGCTAGCTGAAGGGTGGATTAAAGCACTGGAGAATATTTTCAATGTCATGGGGTGTTCAGACAATCAAAAGGTTAGTCTTACTATTTACCGTTTGGAGGGTGAAGCAGATCAGTGGTGGTCAATGGTTAGAAATATCAGGGACACTGATGAGATTGATTCTCTCGATTGGGATGAATTCAAAGGTATGTTTCTTGAGACGTACTTTCCTAAGGTTGTTCGACTTAGGATGGAAAAACAATTCTTGGATTTGAGGCAAGAGGAAGACTCAGTGGTTGCCTGTGAAGAAAGGTTCACTCGATTGGCAAGGTATGTTCCAAATTTTATCCTAGACCTTGATAGTAATATCAATCATTTATACTTAGGATTAAAGCCAAAATATCGAAGAGAATTAGCTTCTCATGAGTTCAAAAGTTATGAAAATCTTGTTCGATGTGCTGAGAATGTGGAAATGGAGTTTGCCGATGATCAAGTGTTCTATAACAACCAACAGAAGAAGAGACCGAGGTTGCATGAGAAAAGAAATAATTCTTCAAAAATGTCTGGTGGTAAGAAAACTAAGTTTCTAGTTTTTGATAAGTGTGGGAAAAGGCATGCTGGGGAATGTATTTTGAATTCTGGAAAGTGCTACCGATGTGGTAAGATGGGACATAAGGCTCATGATTGCATTGAAAAAGATCAAGGTGATGGTAAGTCCAAATTTGATTTACAGTTTGTGAAATGTTTTAAGTTCAATGAGATGGGTCACTATGAAAATGAGTGTACGACAAAGAGCATGACTGATGGGAAGCAGTTAGACTACAAGCAGAAAGGGGCGGTGAAATCCATTGCAACTACATCAGTAGATGTCGGGCCATCAAATGAAGTTGTATCAGGTACTTTGTTAGTTTTTTCAGATTATGACATTGTGTTGTTTGATTCGGGTTCTACACATTCTTTCATCTCTAAAACCTATTCTAGTAAAATGGGAATACCATATCAATAAATTACTCCGGAACTTGTGGTAAAAATACCTGGGGAAAATTTTGAGGCAAAAAGAATTTATAAGAATCTACCCATCCTTATCCGTGGAAAGAACCTACTTGAAAACCTTATTGTTTTACCTCTAGTAGAGTTTGATGTTATCCTGGGTATGGATTGGCTCTCTATTTACCATGCTAAGATTTATTGTAGAGCTAAAGAAGTTTCTTTTTAGAAATACTTTCAGTTTGTGTACAAGAATGAACTCTTACTATTGATAACTTATCAAGAGGCAGAGAAAGTTGTAAAAGGTGGAAATTAAGTTTACATTGCACACATTGTTGAAAATAAAGGAACTGATTAATGATGTGCCAGTGGTAAATGAGTATCCTGAAGTTTTTCCTGATGAGTTTCCTAGAATAATACCAGATCGGGAAGTTGAATTTACTGTTGACTTAGTTCTTGATGCTAAGCCAATTTCAAAACCCCCTTATCGAATGGCTCAAATTGAACTTTTAGAGTTGAAGGAGCAATTGCAATATTTATTAGAGAAATGTTTCATTCGACCTAGCACATCACCATGGGGTTCTCCTGTTTTATTTGTTAGAAAGAAATATGGTTATATGAGACTTTACATTGATTATAGATCCTTGAATAACATCACTGTTAAGAACAAATATCCTTTGACTCGTATCGATGATTTGTTTGATCAGCTCTAGGGAGCTCAGTATTTTTTAAAGATTGACCTGAGATCGGGGTACCATCAGCTAAAGGTAAAGGAAGAAGATGTTCCGAAGACTGCATTTCGTACAAGATATGGCCATTATAAATTTGTAGTAAGGCCTTTTGGGCTATCCAATGCACCTGCAGTATTCATGGACTTAATGAATATAATTTTCCATGAGTTCTTGGATAAGTTTGTGGTGGTTTTCATTGATGATATTTTGTTTTTTTTCTAAAAATAAAGAGGATAATGAAATACATTTAAGGGTTATTTTGCAAACATTAAATGAAAATAAATTGTATGGAAAAGTCAGCAAGTTTGAGTTTTGGTTACAAAAAATTTCATTCCTTGGTCTTATTGTTTCTAAACAAGGGATAACTGTTGATCCTGCAAAAACAAAGGTTGTGGAAGAATGGCCAAGACCAATAAATGTAACTGAGATTCGTATTTTCCTTGGTTTGGCAGGCTATTACCGAAGGTTTTTTAGAAACCTTTCACGGATATCTAGTCCAATGACGAATCTAACTCGGAAGGGTGTTATGTTTATCTGGACAAAAGAATGTGATGACTGTTTTGAGGAGTTGAAAAGAAGATTGGTGAATGCTCTAGTTTTGGCACTACCTTCCAGGAATGGTGAGTTTGTTATCTACAGTGATGCTTCAATGAAAGGACTTGGTTGTGTCCTAATGCATAATGATCAGGTAATTGATTATGCTTCACATATGTTGAAAACTCATGAGGTAAATTATCCTACACATGATTTGGAATTACCTGCTGTTGTTTTCGCTTTAAAAATTTGGAGGCATCATTTGTATGGAGTAAAGTGTGAAATATATACCGATCACAAAAGTTTAACGTGTATATTCACTCAGAATGAATTGAACATGAGACAGAGGAGATGACTCGAATTAATCAAGGATTATGATTGTACAATTCATTACCATCCGGGAAAAGCAAATAAAGTGGCTGATGCTTTGAGTCGAAAAAGTAATACTTCATTAAAAATGTTGCATTTGGAACATGATACTTTGGTTAAGGATTTGATGAACATTGGCATAGAAGTTATTGGTGCAAGATGTCCTTCTTTTTTGTTTCAGGTATCAGTGAAATCTTCTCTATGAGACAGAATCAAGCAAGCACAGAAGCAAGACAGTGAGTTGCAGAAAAAGGTAGATCTCGTTCAGAAAGGTAAGTTTCTTGAATTCAACATTTATAAATATTGTGTTTTGAGATTTGGGAAGAGATTGTGTGTGCCTTGTGATTAACAGTTAAAGAGAGAGTTGTTATGTGAAGCTCATAGTTCTCTGTTTTCAGTTCATCCTGGTAGTACTAAGATGTATAGAGATCTGCGGGTGTATTACTGGTGGGATGGAATGAAAAGAGATATTTCTGATTTTACTGTGAAGTGTTTGACATGTCAATAGGTTACAGTAGAGTGGTAGTTAGCGAAAGAGATGCTTCAGCCTTTACCATTTCCATAGTGGAAATGGGAGAATATATCCATGGACTTTGTTGTAGGATTACCGAAGACATCTCGAGGTAATAATGCAATCTGGGTTGTTGTTGATCGCTTGACTAAATCTACTCATTTCCTTGCAATACAAGATACTTTTTCACTAGATCGAATTTCCCGTTTGTATCTTAATGAGATAGTCAGGTAACATGGAATTCCTCTCTCAATTGTATCTGACCGTGATCCCAGGTTCACTTCTAACTTTTGGAAAGGCCTTCATAAGTCGTTGGGTACTGAATGAAATTTTAGTACAACTTTTCATCCTCAATCATATGGGCAATCAGAATGAACAATTCAGACTTTAGAAGATATGCTACATGCTTGTTCGATTGATTATCAGGGAAGTTGGGACCAACATCTTTCCTTGGTTGAATTTTCATATAATAACAGTTTTTATTCCAGTATACATATGGCTCCATTTGAGGCATTATATGGTAAACGGTGTCGAACTCCAGCTTTCTGGGATGAAGTGGGTGAAAGGAAGCTGATGGGACCAGAATTTGTAGAATAGTTGGTAGAAAAAGTTCATTTGATACAAAAACACATGAGAACAGCTCAGAGCAGGCAGAAGAATTATGCAGACAATAGGATGAAGGATCTCTCTTTTGAGGTAGGTGATCATGTTTTTCTCAAAGTCTCACCATGGAAAAGTGTAATGTGATTTGGTAAGAAAGGAATGCTGAGTCTAAGGTTTATTGGACCATATTAAATTCTGGAGAGAGTTGGATCAGTTGCTTACCGAGTGGATTTACCTCCGAGTTTATCTCAGGTATACAATGTTTTTCATGTTTCGATGTTGAGAAAGTATATGCCAGATCCATCTCATGTTTTGAGTCCAGAGGTAGTTCAGCTGGAAGAGAACCCATCTTATGAGGAACAATCGGTCCAGATTATTGACCACAGAGAGCAAGTGTTATGGAATATGGTGATTCATCTAGTAAAGGTTTTGTGGAAAAACCACATGATTGAAGAGGCAACATGGGAATCTGAAAATGCAATGAGGGCTAAATACCCCCATTTATTCGATAAGTAAATAAATTACGGGGATGCAATTTTCAAAAGGGGGGAAGGATGTAACATCCCATGTAAGTAATGAATAATAGATATTTTTATCTTTTTCTATTAATGAATTAGATAATATTTTAGTGGCTTAAAATGAGAATAAATCCAATCTTAAGCATAGAATACACTAATATTTTTAAAAGATTGTTTTACTGCCTTTTGATGGAAAACCATTTTTAAATCAAACATTTGACAATTTTTTAAGCTCTATTTGTCTAAATAAACTTATTCTTTATGATTGGGACATTGAAATTTACTTTGGTTAAATTTTTGGTATTTTCCCGATAAAGTTCATTTTTTAATGAATAGTGAAAAAGTTGTATTTTAATTCAAAACCTCTTTTTAATCTAATTTATTTATATGATTATATTATCTTAAGAATTGGTTTTAAAGTTCAATTATAATATATTTTTACCATTTAATCCAAAAGTGGTCGTTGGAATTAATTTCACTTTCAAATTGGACTTGAACCAGTGTCAATCTTTTGATACTTATTGTTTCATAAAAACATGTTATATGCTCTGACAACGGGAATTAATTATTAAATTAATTAATGTAACTTTTATGTTTTGAATTTTTTAAAGTAGACATAATTTTTGAATTCGGAATATCAAATATAGCTTAGGTTGATGTTTTGGTATTTTTCTGAAAAACGTCAATTTTTGATGAATAGTGAAACCACTTAGTGGTACTTAAAAAACTGATTTTTTGTTTAAATGAAATTTTACCACCTTTTTGTTTTGAACTTCAAAAATCTGACATAAATGGTTGTAATTTGGAATTAAAATGTGGTTTAATGGGATTAAAATAATTTTTTGGTGAATAGTAACTTTTATGTTTATTAATCGCGATTAGAGGTAATTAGTGTAGTTTAAGGTAAAACTAATGTTTTATTAATATGAAATGAACTTGAAACATGACATAACCTTATTGTATGTGTCATGGCCGAAAAAGAAAATCCATGGGTCAACTTGGGGATCCCATGGAGCCACTTTGGTAGGAAAATGACCTTAAAAACTTTTTATTTAATGTTAAAATTAAAATGTCACAAACATGTGTTGTTTTACAAACACAATTCTTAAATGGGGTTATACAAGTCAGATTTTTTACAATAAATATTCATTAAATAGATAATAATATTTCCTACATTAATGAACGATTTAAATAAAATTAAAAGATAATGTAAAATGTAAGACTTACACTTGTCAAAGACCAATTGTATTAGTATATTTCGAACCCTTATAACCTTATCCTAGAATTATATCAATGTGGGACCTTTAAAATCCGAAAATCATTTTATAATAAAGTAAACTTTTATAAATTTCCAAGACTGCCCCTCCTCTCCTCTTATAAAAGACCCCCACCTCTACCACCACACACACACTAACAAAGCCTTTTTATCGGAAAAACCATGCCAATTTTTACTCTCCACATCCCTCTATAACTCTTACAAGCCTCAATTTGGGCAGAAGTCTTCCCAAGGAAGCCTTTGAGTTCAAATCAAAAAGAGTTACCCGATTTAAAGGTAGTCTCTTCTATTGTGTTCTTATGATTTATTTTACTTCTCCAACCCCATAAACTCTTTTTATTAATTTATTTTGTAAAAACACCACTATCTTCCATATACTATGATGTTGTTATAATAAGGATTCAAAATACACATACACACACCTACATCTAATGGTTAAAGAACATACTGTTTCCGTGGATGGCGAATTTCTTCCTCACGAACCGATGATTGTTAAATATTCTTTTAACACCTTAAAATGTGGACATTAAGATGACACAATATTTATATATGATATATAATATGTTTATCTTGACTTAAGATTCTGTATTTTTCATTTATTGCATACCTTTATGGTTTTCATTATGGGTAAACACGATATATTCATTTTAGGAAGTGCGGACTACCGCCCCCTCAAAGTGATTTGATTCGTTAATTCCATATGTGAGACGTATAAAGGATGTAATTAATGGTATTATATATGATATTATACTGGAATTATAATATACCTTTATATCATTATGATTCCATTCCATAAAATACGAAATAGAAATGAAAGTAGCGTTCATGCGTACGTACGACTTACCATCTCCATGAATGGTGCATTTCATTTCTTACCTCTAAACATTATGTAATATTATAAATGCATGTATATAATGAATATATAGGATATAAATGATATCTAAATCATCAGTAAAAATCTGGATATAATGGATACATGAACAACTTGTAATTATAAAGAGTTTATTTTTGACTCAAGTACCAATGATCGTTAAAACGACCGTTATTAACTTAAATAATTACATAGTGTTCATGAAATGGCAATAAGTGATATAAAAGGAATAATTAAATTTAAAAAGGTTCTTAAGAAAGTATAAATTAACTCAGGTTTATTATTCAGGTGGTTAAAGAACGATCGAGTCAAGTCGGACCCGAGGTATGGGACTTCATCTCAATCTCCTTTCATTGAGGCATATTTTGTTTTATACACAACCTACTTTTTATGGATTATAAACCCCTTTGACTTTTACGTTTATCCAAAAGGAGTATTTTTTATATGAAGCGTTTTACTAAACGACAAAAGGGAATGTTTTTGTCCTACGTATGCGGCGACAACGACTTCTCCGCCACCGTGACCATTATTAGAGTTTCAGCTTCCTCTATAAGCCATACCATTTTTTTAAAATAAAAATAAATAACATGTTTTACTTTTCTTTTATTTTGGTATTGAAAATGGTTTTGATAACGTTTTTATTATATCAATGTTTTATTGATATCTTGTGATTGAAATGTGGAAATGTTATGTTTCCTTCATGCATGTTTTATGTGATACTATTATGTTATGGTTCTTTGGCATTGTTATGAAGACGGGTGGTTCTGTGATAAACTAAGGGCAGGTGAGCCCGATATAGCTCTCCAATGCATTGGGTAACGCGAAGGAGTTAAATGTTAAGGTTTCTCCAAAAAGATTTAGGGAATATACTGTGATGGGTATTCCAAATGTAACCAAGAGGGTTACTCCCTACGTAAGAATGTTATGAATGCCTCAAGTTTCCTTTATGTCTTATGATTTCTATGATTTATTCATGATTTTATGAGGTATGTTAAAGTGTATATGTTTTATGTGTAGAGTATGATTTTGTTGATTCTTACGTATACATGTACTCATGTTTCCGTTCCATATTTTTATATCCCTTACTGCGCTTTTTATGCTCATCCCAAATTTTTGAAATGTTTTCACAGGTCAAGGGAAGGGTACATGATATCATGATAGTGTCAAGGAAATATCAAGAATGAATCCATGTTTTATTTTAAATATTTTTCCGTTGATGGGAAGAAATGAATTCTATCTTTTATTATAACCACTTTGTTTAAATGTGGGATGTAATGCATGTTTTATGATCTAATTCTCTATAACTCTAAACCTGAAAAGATCTTCAATGTGTAATCTTGTAATAACTCGAGATTAAGTAAGGTTTAAGGCTGGGGACTTATATTTTAAAACAATTATAATAGACTAAATCAAAGTATGAATCCCAAAATTTATAGCCAAAGATCCTTCGTTATGGAGAGAGGCACCACCCTCAAGCCATATCCATAAGACATCACCATGATGATCCACGAGTTACCCGAACCAATGGAACAAAAGATGTACCAAAACCTTTCACATAAATAATCAAGTCTAATTACACCCAATGGTGTAAGTAGGGTGTGATAAAAAACCCAGTAGGTTTCCACCACTAAAGGATTCCATTTATAAACATTCGAAGAAGAAAGTCTTTCACATTTTAATAAACCTGAAATGCTAGTTACAATTTATAAAAGATGAACCTTAATATAAAATATTTTTCAAGTGGGATATTTTAAAGAATCAAAACATTTTAAAAATAGTGTCAATAATGCTGAAATTTTTTATCCAACCATACCATATGAAAATGGTAAGCACAAGGTAACTAATGAGCACATTTAGCGGGAAAGTAGCCACTAGGGACTAGCTCACTGTTCGTCCTAGGTACATCGTATCTCTGTGCGAGTAACCATCACAATAACTGTTCTTGTGCATAAGCTCCTAGTAGGGAGCACAAAAATAACCTAGTGGTCCCCAATCATTGTCAAAATCATATTTTTGTTAGTGTATTAAGCGGCAAACATGATACATGAAACTGAGGCCATAGCCTACGAGATAACTAGCATACTTGTACATGTCCACCCACCTAGATACTCGGGCTTCCCTCATGTGCTCAAACAAGATCAAAAAGACATAAAATATAATTTTCAATTGAAAATACCACTTCCACATCAGACATTAACCAAACAGACCCCATTTATATCAGAAAATGTCTTATAATCATCTTTTTCATTCAAATGCATTTTGAAATCATTCTCACACCAAAATAGCCCACAAAACATTTCACATTTCATCAAAACATCCACAAATACTTTATAAAATATTACAAAACCTATAAAAGAAATTCCAACTCACATAACAGCCCACACACATATCATATAATACCCTTATCACCTTCAAAATTATTTTATCATCAAAGTCACACGAGATAGCCCACAAACATGTTTCGTACCCACATCACAATTTAATAAAACATTTCAGAAATATATAAAACATTCTAAATTTTTTTGACACCTTAAATCACCTATTTACCTTTCTAAACCCCATAATAAGAGAATACAATCACCAAAAAAGTACATGAACACAATTTTCCTACTTTTTATAACTCACTTAATCTTTTTAAATTTTCATAAAACAAACCGAAGAGGTATAACCATGTTTTTCTCACAAAACCCATTTAAATACCCTCATTCAATACCAAAATCAAACCAAAATCAATCCAACACAGAATTTTCAGCCCTAAGAAAATTTATTAAACCACCCCATGTGTTATGAAAATTCCTCAAATAATACCACAAAAGTTACACATGAAAAACATGCATTTTCATAAATCACATTCAAGAAGCACAACCTTGTTTTACACATTAAACCCCTTCAAAAACCCCCTTTCATGTCCCTAATGACACTAAGTAACTTAAAAACCAGAATTTTCAGCCCATGAAACATTTACTAAACCACATGTATATGTTATAAAATAACCCAATTGAAACTACAAGAGTCACATAATAAAAAACCCCCAATTTAGATAAATAATGAAACTATGAAATCAAATACTTAACCAAATACATAAAAAACAACATTCACATCACAGAAAACATATGAGGAACATGAAAAATAAGTAATTAAATAAAACTATCTTATCAATGAATGGTTACACATGTAATAACCTACCTTTTGAGTTGAAACCATCAACACATGGTGCGAAATATCAACTGCACCACCGCCGCACCACAAAAAAGTGAAGAGGAACTTAAGACCTAAAGATTACACTAAAAAGACACCAAATCAAACCATAGGTTTGAACCCTAACATCTAGAGATTTTATAACTTCATGAATGTTTGAAGAAACCGAAATTAAAGGGATGAAATCAATGGAAGAATGACATACTTTCGTAAATTTTTTGTTTCCCCCATCAATTCTCCCTTCAAAATAGAGTTCTAAAGGAGGTTGATAGACCTTGGAGGTTGTCCCTGGAGGTAAGGCACGAAATGGGGAATAAATAGGTGTATTTTTGTTTATTCTAGAAGGGAAAATGGGAATTACCAATTCATTTTTAATTACCTAGACACCCTTGTTTGGGTTCACTGCATAGTTTAGAACTGTGTGGCCAAACCATTACACATGTTTTGGGCACCCAAAAACATTCACTAATCCTCCAAATTAAGGGGGGGGGGGAAGGAGAAATGAATGGGAAAAAGATAGGCCATAGATATGGGAGAAAGCGTCCCAAAGAAAACCATCCTTTTCACCCCAAAACTCATCCAACTCTTATGTACAAACAACCTCGACAACATACCCCACAACTAGTGCCACTAGGTGTGTCACATAACCAACTCCAATAAACCTCAACCGAATTTCCAAATTTTAACAAATAAAGAGTCCAATTACCATAAAATACCCCCAAGACCATGTTCATAGGCCAATAACACAATAGACTCCAAAATCCCCGACCCAGAACTCTCATAATCCCAGATAAAGAAAAAACTAAAAAGGGGATTTTAAACAAAGAATTGAATTGAAATTATGGGTGTGACAATTCTCCCCACCCTAAATATTTCTGCCCCCAAAAAATCCACAGAAAGAAAAAAAACAATAACCAAACCCAACTGATAATCCAAGAAGTACTCTTTTTCCATGTTTCGCCCCAAAAGGCCAAAATACATCTAGTGATCAAATAAAGAAGGAATACTCTCACAACCAAAACATACATCACAATCCTGAAATAATCATGAACATTGATATTTAATCCCAAAATATGACTCCTTAAACACTTTCAAAACACGATTCCAGCAGTTTACCAAAATTAACCACACAACAAATAGGGTTACACTTGCCTTGCTTTAACCAAACCATTGGGTGTTCTCCAATCCCATCATTTACGAATGGAAGATGTAGGTAGTTGGATAAATCTTAACAATACTACCTACTGCCAATACAAGGCTAAGAACCAATATGAGTTACTCATATGGGAAGGCACAAATAGTCTCCCAACCATAAGATACAATCTAATTTTTTTTGAGACAGAATCAGGACACCAGTTGGGGAGGGCCAAACAGACTCCCCAATACAAGGGGTAGGCTTCCACTAGACCTCTACAAAATAACATACATGAAACTCATAATGGGTCTCCCGGCCATTAGAACCAACCATCTTATCAACCATCATAGGCCAGCATAGAAAGTCCCTGATATTTAAAGGGTTGGAATGGCCACATGGTTATCCCACATAGTTTGGGATATCGTGCACTTACTGTGCAGATCATTCAATATGCATGGTTTTCTTGTCACACAGTCACTACTTTCTGGGCACAAACCATGTGCACAACCTTTCTAGAAAAAATTTCAAACCATTCTCCAAAAACTCTTTGAACAACCTTGGTAATTTCACTTGACTACACGGAAACATCACTTTGAGACCTATGGTAGGAGATCAAATGATTGAAGCTTCTACAGCCATTCAGTTAGGCTCTAGAAATCCCCTAAAAACTTCTTCTTTCAGTGCCACCAAAAACTACACCAGATACCCTGATATGTTTTCCAATATATAACACATTCCCAACTCACATACCCTAACCTGATATTTCACTAAAATTAGAGCATTGAGGATTCTCACACATCACAAATTGTTTTTTTTGTGAGAAACAATAGAAAGAAAGGACATATATAAACACCATCTTCTAAAACAGATGATTTTGAAGCTCATCTAAGGGATACATACTCCCAACATAATAGAAAATCATAGAGGATTGCACGACCTTTAACTTTACATTCAAACGAGCACCTGACATCACAAGGGGTCACCAAACGTGACCATTGTGATATATAGAAACAATACAAGGAGTGGTATCTTATGCCAAGTCCCAAACAACAAACAATTATGGAAAGTGTATATAATAACCACTCATGACCAGATTTCATGCACTAGTGGTTTAACATGAACTCTTACTTTGAAGAGACTATGATGGACCTAGAGGCCCTATTAGAAACCATCTAGATATTCATCCATACAAACCACCCTGGACCACTTCCACGTTTGATGAATCCGGTAACTTAAGAAGTCAATGTCTCTTTCAACCTTCCATGAGCACTCTCCTAAAAAAGGTGATTTAGAAATACAATAAAGGAAAATGTGTAGAATTATTTTACAAATCTTGATAAAATATTCCTTATATTGATCATCTGAAGTATTTTCTAATTGTGAAACAATCCAAGTTTCACATCATTTATGCACTAACGCCTTCTGGGGGAATACCTTACCCAACGGCATATCACAAGGACCCAAACAAGATGATACATTTGAAAAAACATGCCAAAACCATATCCAAACCAATGAAGGGAACCACCTAAATGTCATCCTAATAAATTTCCCAAAATAGACTACTAACTGGTCCTTCAACCCATCTTACCGACCAAACACAAACCCAAAACACAGTTCAAATAGGAGGTGTTCTTGGACTGAAAACATCCCACAACATCAACATTTTGAAAAAAACATAATAAAGACCAAAAAAATCCAGTAAACAAAACATCATGTTTTCCTTCAAAATCATCTTTTTTTGAATCATACGGTTCCACGGTTAGTGTATCCACCAATGGTACCCCATGGTCCTCACAGATGAATGTTTCTATGCCACGCCTGGCACCCTCCACATAATTATCCCAAAACTCATCAAGTTGTTCCATTAACTATCCATCATCCCATATAATCTAAATGAATGAGGTTGTTCATTGAAATAACAAAGGTTAAAAAAATCCTTTCTACATTTAAAAACAAAAATAGTGAACTAATACCTCTTTTCCTAAAAACGGATAACTACGAAATCAATCACAAATTACAGACTACCAAAAAAAATTTATAACAAAAAAATCATTCAAATTAAAACCTACCTTAAATCTATTCAAATCAATTTCAGAACATCTCTCACATTGAAACACATTTCAATAGTTTATAATACCCTATTTGAAACACGTTTTCAAAGCGAACTTTGACATAGTAAATTCTTTAAAAAAATGTGTAAACAGACCATTTTCCATTCCAAAACCATTCTTAAAATTCAGTTCTACCCACTCAAAAATCTAACCTTTCCATATATGATGAAATTTTATTTCACCAAAATTTTACGCTTCTTAAAACAGTTTAATTTTTCATTAAAACAAAACTTCCAAGAATATGAAACAATAGGACACAATATTATGTAAGAAGAAACTAGTTCTGGTGGGTGAATTGGACTAATGGTTGGTGGCCATATTACAATCACATCACCGTCACATAGATTTTTTAGGAGAATATCCCCAGTTCTACATGGCTTTCTCGGATTTGTGAGCTCACTGATACCATTAACACAACTCTATTTTCATTTCCCTTAATCATCATCAAGCAAAGAAAAACCAATGACTCAGATAAATACGGACTTCCCCTCACGACTAGAATCATATCATGAGGTGTGGTGATTGGGCACACTACCCATAACTGTATAACAATGTCCCACGATTCCTAACTCTAGGGTATCTCGATGGTTCCCCAATAATGTGACCCAAAGAGTTAACATGAACCACCATTGATACCATTTTTTTAGGAACCGAATCTCATCGCCATAAAAACCGACACTAAACCTGATTCATGACATAGACAAAAGGGTGTTCCAAATCCCCATGGGCTGGTACAAGTTCCCCAGTATCATAAATGAAAATTGAGAATGATTTACCTGAGTTTATAAAATAAATCATCAATCAAATGCAATAAAACAAATCAAGATTATTCAAACAAAATCTTATTTTACAAAATTTCCTAATTGAATTACACAATTTAAAAAAACTATAACTGAATAATACAATTGACTAAACCCAAAACAGATATCCCAAGAACCATCCTCAGGGAATGATGTATCACCCTCAAGCAATCTCCACCAGACATCACCGCGATGAACCTCAAGAAACCTGAACCACTAGCACAAAATTTGTACCCAAAACTGCAACAGAAAAAATCAAGTCTACATACACCCAATAGTGTAAGTAGGGTGTGAATCAAATACCAATAGGTTGGAACCACTAAATGATTCTATAAGATAAACATTGAAATATGAAAAGCTTCCAAGTTTTCATAAACATGAAATGATATTTACAATTTCTAAAAGATGCAACTTAAAATGAAAGAGTTTTCAAGTGAGAAATTTTAATGAATCAAAACATTTTAAAAAAAATGACAACACTACGGAATTTTTCCAACCAACTATATTGTATGTGTATGGTAATCACAATGTAATTATGAGCACATGCAATGGGAATGTAACCCCTAGCCACTAGCTCATTGTGGGTCCCATGTACCTCTTAATTCGGTGAGAGTAACCATTAAAATAACTATTCTTGTGCAGGATCCACTAGTTGGTAACATACCCATAATCTAGTGGTCCCAAATCATCATCATAATCCTAGTTTAAATAGTTTTTTATGAGGGAAATGTTCTATTTTAAACTGACGCCAAACCCCACGGGATCACTAGCATACTAGTACACTTCCACCCACCTAGATACTATGGCTTCCCTCTTATGCTCAATCAAGTTGAACAAGACATGAAATATAATTTATACATTAAAATAACACTTCCACATCACACATTATCCATAGATCCCCCATTTCTATCATGAAAGTCACATAATCCAATTTTTTATTCACATGCATTTTGAAATCAAACTCACACCTAAATTTCCCAAAACTCTTTTAACATTTCTACAACACTTCCACAAATCCATTAAATAAATTTCTATAACCTTTCCAATACATTTCAAATCACATAATATCCCACACACATATCACATAGTACCCTTCTCACCTTCAAAATCATTTTATCGTCAAACTCAGATGAAACATCCCACAAACACGTTTCGCACCCACATCATAATTTAATAAAACATTTTTGAAAATTATAAAACATTCTATAAAAGTTTGACATCTTAAATAACCTCTATATCATTAGAAAACCCATCCTAAGGGTATAAAATCACCAAAACAGTAAATGCACACCATTTTCCTACATCATTTATGTAAGTAATTCCTTTTTCATTTTCATAAAACTAACCCAAGAAGTATAACTATGTTTTTCACAAAAAACCTTTTTCAAAACATTATTCAAGACCAAAATCATACTTATACCAATTCAAAAAAAAATTGGAGGCCCTAAAAAAATTGTTCAGTAACCCCAAACTATTATGAAAATACCATAAATAATTCCAAAAAAGGTATACATGAAAAAAAACAAGTTTTTGTAATTCTATTTCCAGAAACATAATATGGTTTTACAGATTAAACCCCTTAATAAACCCCCTTTCAAGGCCCACATAACACTAAGTCACTAAAAACCCAGAATGTTTTCCCCAAACAACATTTACTAAACCACTTGCATATGGTATATAATAACCCAATTTATACCACATGTGTTACACAAGAAAAAACACCCAATTTAGAGAACAAATGCCACTATGAAATCAAATACTTAACCAAATCCATCAAAAGTAGTTTTCGCACCACACACATCATATTAGTAACATGAAAAATATCTAATTAAAGTAAACTAACTCATAAGGATATTGTTACACATAGAATCACCTACCTTTTGAGTTGAAACCCTCCTAACATGGTGTGAAACATCAACCACACCACCACCACACCACAAGAAAGTGAAGAGGAAGTTAAAACCTCAATATTACACTAAAAAGACACTAATTAAAGCCTTAAGATTGATCCCTAGCTTCTTGAAAATTTATAAAATCATGAAATAGGGAATAAACCATATGTAATGGGATGAAATCAAATGGAGAATGATTTACTTGCATGAATTTGATATTTCCAATATCAAATCTCCTTTCAAAATTGAGTTCCAAGGGAGTTTGAGAGATCGTTGAAGAGGTATATGGAGGTAAGGTGAAAATTTGAGAATAAATGGCCATATTTTTGTTTTTTATGGAAAGAAAAAAATGGGAATTCCCAAAAAAACATTAATGAGATGGACATCCTTGCACGGTTTAGCTGTACAATTTGGAAACATGCATCCTATTTTGGGCACCCTAAAATATTCAATTATCCTTCAAATTCAGGGGGTCCAAGGGAGAAACCAAGGAGAAATGATAGTCCAGGGATAGGGGAGAAACAAATCTCAAAATATACCATCATTTTCACCCCAAAACTCATCCAATTCATTGGTACAAACGACCATGAAAACTTACCCCACAAGTGGTGCCACTAAGAGTGTCACAAAACCAACTCAAAAACACCACAAAAAAATAACAGACTTTTAAAAAAAGAAGTGTCCAAGTAACATGAAATAATCTAAGACCAAGGTCATAAGTCAATAACACAAGAGTCACAAAAAATCCAAACATGGAACACCTAAAAACCCAGATAAAGCTAATAACCAAAGGAGGATTTGAAACAAAACATTGAATTGAAATTTTGGGTGTGACACTTCTAGAAGAACTGAGTTCCAGGAATCCATTCGAAGGTGTGTGATAAACCTATATGTTCCTTAACTATTTTTTCCATGGTCACTATGATACCAAGAACACTTTTTTATATAATAATATTTTTAATGAAGGAAAGGTGAAATAGTATATTTTGTTTTGATATTTAATTGTGTTATGAAAAATTGTGTGACACTCCATCCATCTATAATATCTATGTCAAAGGTTTTAATTTGAGAATATTTCAAGGATATATTTACATAGAAGTAAATTTTACAAGAATAACGTCTTATTATAATGGATTTTCATGCAATATGAATTCATTTTTTAACATGAATATGTGAGACATAAGTGTTGTATTCATCAGAGATTAAATATAGAATATAGAAAGTCCATATTCGATGCACACATTAAATCACAATCAGTTAAGGATAAAATAAAAAATAAACCAATAATAATAAGATCATAAAACAATAAAGGAAGAATAAATATAGTTGAGAGGGTTTAAATCTCAAGAATTCTAGGAATCCCAAATGATGTGTGCATGAAATAATTGAGGTTGGTAATTTATCAAAAGGGATAATAGCCCGAGAATAGGTGCACTATGTAAATAAAACATTTTAATGTCAAATAATAATTAATTAAGAAATGCCAATTAATTTTTTAGAGGATATGGATGAAATATTACGAGTAAATGAGATAGTGAGATCTAATAAGACTATGGAAGATAAACAAATATTTTCATGCTATGGATCATGATTTCATCAAAAGTGATGTATTCTCATTAATGATGGTAGCTTTTTAAATATACTAGTTGGATATTTGGTAAAAAATGTAAATTGGATAGATCTTGAGAATAAATGTCTTTTAGTTGGATTTTAGTGTAGTGGATGTATTTTGGATGGATCTAGATGTAATCAATGTCTCTTGGTTGGATCCATAGCATTGTAATCAATTTATTATTATTGAATAATACATTTTGGGTGAATAAAAAAAATAAAAAGGAGTATTTCTTTGTTCAAAATATTTTAAATATGATGTTATTCTCAATCTATTAATACCACTACATATTAAGTGAGATTGATAGGCATCACTGTGTAGGTCAATAACATTAACAGGTTCAAAATGTTTGATTATAAATAAAATAATTTCTAAAAAGTAACCACTTACCCACACTTCCCCTCTTAGTGCTCAATCCGTACTAGGGAACTAAAAGTGTAATTAGAGTGTATTCTACCCCTAAATATCCATGAAATATTTTAGGAAGTCAATATTTATAGAAATTAGTGAGTTACCCTGTTGACTCTCCTTTTTCATCACAGAGTCTAAACGAAATGAAAATGGGAAATACCACAATAAGGAAGATTCATCCTTTGAATAAACATCAAAAAAAGAGAAAGGGATGAACAAGGAGAACATTGCCCATAGACCGTGCAAGTTCCAACATGGTCGCACAAGTAGACGTGCACGCCGCACAAATGGGCGCATAGCTGACTTGCGCACCCTCTTTGAAAATCTCCCAAGTTCTTCTCCAGCCTGTAAATACCCCAGTGGGCCCCCCATTTGAGAGAGGACTTTTTCCAAAATTCAGATATAGATCTCTAAACGCCCAAGTCTCTTCTTCAAGTCTTCTGAACACTTCTAAGGTAATTCTTTACCTAGAATTGAAGGTCTAAATTAATCCCCAACCTTAATTTCTCTTAACCAGTCTCAATTTACTCATGATTTGGACTTCCTTCTCAGGAGTAAAACCCAATCATGAGTGCCCTCCTAATTTGGGCATCTTCCTCAGGAGTAAGCCCCAAGTTAGAGTACCCAAATCTCCATGAAGTTCATATACCATTACGGTCCTTGTTCCTGGATTTCTTCCCTAAAGTAAATCTTAATACTCATTTATTTTGGGTAATCATACATACATAATCCCCACATCATTGCATCTTTCGTGGCCCAATTGTCTGGTTTCACCAATACCTCTTGTTTCTCACACCGAGCATGACTCACGTGAGCTTAGAGTGTAAAAGAAATCATGACATCTTTATTTGATCCATCAATCATGCATAAACATCATACTCTTACTCGAACTAAGTGGGTTCTGATTCCTTTTCCAAAACAAAGCATACATCGGTAGCCCATCTGCGTGTACGATCCCAACTCTAAAATAATCCATGTCTGTCTGAATGACAATAAAATTCAAGTTCCCCACTGAGTGTCTTTAAAACCTGTATGGTCATCATAATGACCAAGAGGCATTTATGTATTAAAGGATACCATTTTCTAAGAATCTCTAACAAATAAAGATGATTCCTTACTAATGAAGATCCTCAAATACATATAAAATCTTCTCTAAATTTACTACATATCAATCATTGATTGTTAGATCTAAACGAAAGATCATTTTATACATGGTATTGTAATAAGGATTCATGAACATTTCTTAAATCTATAAAGAGAGTCTCGGAGTCGACAATAATTCCCCTAAAAAAGGTGTGATGAGTCTGGCCTCCCATCCTCTCGACCAATGAAAATTACTAACTCTCATCATTACATAACTAATGAGCACCCACCTTTGGAATGTATTCCCATATGGATATGGAATAATTGGATGTTTTCGGTTCTACGAACAAACCTGTTAGAAATTGATTTGAATGATTGAACCTTCAATCAACGAGCTCATCCCCAATTCCAGAGGAAACAAAAAATGGTGAACCTGATGTGAATCCTTAACCAAGTTAAAATGATGTTTTACTTATTTGTTAGGCCCCTATTTATACTCAATGAGAGGGCCAACAAGACAATCAATAACATATTTTCTCATCCAAAAGGTGTAGTGGCTAGACTTATCTTGATTATGTTTGTTATATCAAACAAGCGCTCTTTTCCAAGATCTTCTTCATTTCCAAAATTGATTCTCTCTTGTTTACACCCATGAATATGTCTGCTGTGAAAACTTCTGCTGCAAATGTCACTACTGCTACTTCTGCTGGATCATCGTCTACTCTGAGGACGACATCACCTCTTCAGCATCTTCAAAGCTTGGTATCTAATGCGCTGGTTAAGGAGTAACATCAACACGGTACCATTCCAACTCTGGAGGCCGCTCGTCAAGCCCTCCAAGTCAATAATTCAACCTGGTCATCCAGACAGCGACAGCCAGTGATCAAGAAGCAGGCGGTGCTAACCACTGTCTCTAACAGTTTTCGGTCATTATCCTCGGAATGCAATCACCATTCACTCCCATATTCTGAGGAGGTGAACGAGCAGGTCCCTCAGGGGCTTAATTAAAGGAGTCATGAGTCCTTCCCGCGGGCTCCCATCAATAATCGCCACCAGACTCGTGCGGTAGTGCTCCCTCAACATGATGGGGTTATCGACTCCAGGCATTCGGCTCCAGTTCCTTGAACCCGAGCAGGCAAGATGAACTGCTAGTGGTGAAATTCAATCAACAGTGAGCATGTTCTTATCTTTTCCATTTCTGGAGATGTCCAACAACCTAACTTGGTGGCAAGTAACGAGCGGGCACACACACCCGTCCATTTTAATTCCACAGTCCAGCAGACTCGTCTGGCAGCATCACGCCAATCCTGCTAGGAAATTATGGCAGAGTACTATAGATAGGAACATATACCTATTTATAAATCATCATCTAGTCAGCAGGTTCTTCTGACTACATATGATGGAGCTCGTCAACCACATTCGGCAAAGTACAACCAGCAGGAACATGCACGTTCTATTTTTCATCACGCTTACCAACAGTCTTGTTTGTTAGCATTTAGAGAAATTAGTCGGAAAGCTATGGTGACAAACCGGAGGCAGACTCAACTCTCTGCCCCCTCACTTGAGTACTGTCAGGATTCACTGACAAGAAAAGGGGGACAGGAGGATGCACATACACTTACTCCAAGCACATAATGGACGTATATACCCATTCCGACTACTGAAGTCACCAAGCATATTCTATCAATGGTGAAAGAGCAGAAGCAAATCCCTACTCATATTCTGGATTCCTGCCAGGATATTATAACAGTTTCAGCAACATCTCAGGGAAATACACATAAATCTATCCCTATCGGTGGAGTGACACATCAACAGTTTACTCCGAAACAGACATACACATCTATTCTAGTCCCAGAGGGTTGTGGGGCGTACTCCCCCATATCATATGGACAACCAAGTCAGGTACATACACCTAGTTTGAGCGGAGATAATCAGCCTAACCTGATAATTTCTCCTAAGCAGACACATACACCTGCCAAATTGAGTAAAAAAGCGTCTACGAAAAAGACCCACCCAGCACAGTCAAGAAATCATGGGACAATCTGTAACAAGGCCTTACTCGATGATGGAGTTCTTGACGGACTTAGACAACTATCTTTTGCAACTCATGATTCTACTCTCTTAGTTCCCAATAGAAGGAACATTAATTCCGAAGGTCTGCATCAGACACTTCCCCATAAAGGCTTGCTTCATGACAATTCGTTCAATCTCGAGATTTCATCTTCAGATGAGAGCCACAAGAACATTCTGTGTGGTCAGAAGATCAAGGGGAAAAAAATTTCATCATTTTTTGTAACCCACCATGGTATTCCTCCCCAAGATGATGAATTTCGCTGCGACAGTCCTCTCCGCAGTAGTGATTCGCATTTTCTGGAATATTCATCAGAAGACAATGCAGTGATGAGAAATCCCTCTTATCTAGAGGCACATGAAGATGTGAATCTAGTCAGGTCTGATGCTTTACCATTAGCAGGTGAAATACATTCCCAACCAGAAGATAGTCCAGGATGTATATCATTCTCTGAACCACCACTAAGTCGTGCATCTTCTAGATTGATCAGTGATTTCTCTACCAGTCTTGTTGAATCCGATGAAGCAACAAGAAAGAACCATCCCTGGTCTAATGAGGTAGAAGAATATTCATTGAATGATAAAGAGGAAATTCTGAACATGAGAAAACAACTGGCAAAAGGTTAAGTTCCATTCATGTTTTGGCCTCTGGCTGACTCTCAGTATGATATTCTAGAGATGATGACGGAAGATGGAATTCATGATATTTATCTCAACATATGAAAAACTCTTTGTCAGATGAAAATAATGTATTATCTTATGATTAATATGAAAATCATGTCAAGATAATAGAAGGGTTACAACGTCAGATTTATTTAGAATCTCTATCAGTTTATCGATATCCGAAGGCTGAAAAGCAGGAGAGAGCCTTTCAACGTTCATGCCTTGGCACACTACGAAGATTTCCCCAGTTAATTGTCAATTCTCCATCTGGTATTCATGTCAGAGGATGGGGTGTTCATGGAGAACTAAATTTCACTATTCTCTCCATTCAGTAAAGCCCACTGAAAATGGTCTCATGAAATGTTATTGCCCATGGCCGGCCATAGTCAATGGGTTTTGTTTGTATTAAAAAGCTTTCCCAAGAAAAAGCCTCATCTATTTCCTCTCAAAAAAAAGAACACAAAGAACAAGTTGTTGAATTACTCCTGCATCAAGAAAACTAGAATATTGAACATGCCTCTCATTTGGAAGAAACACATCATCATGTGACAGAAGTGTCAGAAAACATCTATCGGTATTTTGAACCAGGTTATAAAAGTGGATGTCAATTGATGCATCCAGCTAATTTCTAGACTAAGGTCCGCAAGATTAGGAGAGCATTCAAGACGGTCTCAGATATAACATGTCAAGAGCCACCCCATCTTCCAGACTGGGGACTCTTTTAACCCAACCCTCAGAATCAAAAAATAGGATTCGAGGAGTTGAGCAAAGATAGCAGAAACAGCCCTAGTCTATCAGACTGAGGACTTTTTCAAATCCTCAATCCCTCCTTCTGAAAAGTCAGTCTCTCTCAATTAGGGAAGAAGCCTCAAGAGGAACCAAGAGCCTAATTATCAGGAGATTCACTTCAAATTACGGTTCTCCAAGATGTTCCTGAGGGATCAAATCAATAAAAGGCAATGCCTCGTCAGGGGCATGGAAGAAGACAATATTACAGAAAAGATGATAAAAGGGATGCAATGTATTATGCATCAATTAATTTAATTAACGCCATTGTTGTTGATCCAATAGATGAGGTTCACTCCGAGGGATCAGATAAAGAGGCTCACGCTCAAGAAGTTCTATGCACATACACAAATGAAGAAGGTGTGCGTAAAAGAAATCAAAGGTTTACCCATAATTTGGTTAATCCTTCAAGTAACCCACATCCCCCTCTCTAAAAGGGAGCAAAGAAGGGGAAAAGAAATAATCTGGTTACATACCCTTCCTCTGGAGAAGCCCAATTGATCTCACTAGAGAATATATTTTCACAATAAGAGGAACAAATGAAGGAATTGAGGAGGTTGAATGTAGAACTACTTCAGGGTAATCTTTCTCCTAATCATGCTGGAGTCAGTCAGCCAAGGGAATTTTTTGTGGCTACTAAGATGGATCAAGAATATTATCGTCTATCAATAAACCATCACAGGCCGAATCCTACGGGTCAAGTGCAACAACAATCGATGGTGCTACCATCAGTTACAGTACCAACCACCATGCATGTCTAAACTCCAATTATTGCACCATCCCAAGTCCAAGTTCAACCAGATGTTTCACAAAAGTTAATAACTTCCATTGTGTCATTAACAGCTCGATTAGAGACTATGGATGGGAAGCGCGTGCTGGTTCAACCAGAAAAGAGAGCTTACCCTGAATGGGTAGATTCAATCTCTCCCCCATCAAGTTTTTAGAACCCTGTATTCCCTATTTTCAATGGATCAGGTGATCCTGAACAGTTGTTGATGCATTACGTGTCTTGTTGTGATCCTATGATGGGAACTCCGGAACAACAAGAAGCAGTGAAACTCAGATGCTTCATGTGAAGCTTGCAAGGACTAGCTTTTGTTTGGTATACAAGCTTGCAATACCAGTTAATTACGGGATGGGAGGATCTCCGCCAAAGATTCCTTCTCCAATTCAGCTCAACATTTCCAAAGAAAATAGTTTTTGATATTACAAAATATAAGCAAAGGGAGAATGAAATGGTCTCAGATATCATTGCTTGCTGGAAGGGATTGACATATTCCCTAAGCATAGCACTCCCTCAAGTAGAACTGTTACCAATATGTGTGGCAAATTTAAGTGATGAGTTGCGCACACCGCTAATCCCTGTGAAATACATAGGAGGGTTTTGATACCTTACTTCAATCGCTCAACAAATTGAGGATTATCTTATAAAGACTAACGATAAATCTCGTGTAATTCGATTAGCTCCACGATGAAGAATGGGTAATGTACAAACTACTATGGTTATGCTTAAACAAGCACCTGTACCTGATTCTACTTCAAAACCTTCATCTTCTCGAAGGTTTCCACCTCCTGAGTGCCAAAAACAGAGGTTCTTTTTTCAAGATGATCAAATATATCAGAGACGAAAACAATTTGAGGATTTTAAAAGAAAAGTTTACTCTTTCCGAAATGAACAAGTTCGTGGTTATTTCATTTAGGCTCTGTAAAATAATTTGGTTAAATTACCAAGGCCCATGAGGCTGAACAAAGAAGGATATGAAGACCATCCCAAATATTTCTTGTTTCATAAAATGTTGGGGCATCCCATTCAAGAGTGTTTTGTTTTCATGGACCTCCTGCAAAAAATGGTCGATTTGGGACAAGTCAAACTAAAAGGTTCTTCATCTCAGGTAGCATGTGTTACTACTACAGTTCCAGAGGAGGAAGGCGAGCAACAAGAAGTTATGAACAAAAATGCACAAAAATATGATGATATGATGGTTAGAAAGATGATCAACCGAACTCATGCCATTTTATGAACACAATTGAAGAAACCAATTCTGTTTTCTGCCATGAATGCTACAGAAAAACCCTCTTTATCAGTGGGAAAATTCTCAATGAAATGGCAAAATTAAAATAAAAAGGAACAATCAGATGAAGATGACTATGTGTTAAAGCCTAAGTTGTCTTTGACATTTGAATATTTTATGCCATCTACTTCAAAGCAACGAGAACCTCCCCACCAAACGGCACAACCTAAACAGTTTAATCAGGAAGAGTCTTCATCAGATGAAGAGTTGATCTTCGGTTCTGTTAATATGATTCAATTAACATATCCATATGCCAGTCACTGTTTCGATTTTGATGATCCTGATTTCCATGTTTCAAACAGAGGAATCAGAGGAAGTTATAGAGGCTCAGGATACAGGGGAAGACGTGGATCTTTCAGTGGCCACTATTCCAATTCTACCCCTTCTAGAATTTTGTATGCGGAAGAAAGTCATGGTAGAGCCCTTTCAACGAGGTCAACAAGAACCAGAATGTTCTTCCACACAAGGTAGACTCTGTCCTAGAACAGTTATTCTAGAATATCGGTTGAAGTTTCCATCTTCTTCCTCTTAGCAATTAAATAGGCCTAATCGGTCTAATATTCCAAATTTAGGAGTATTACCAACTCCTATCCCGGTACAAGATGCATCAAATTTCAAAGCATAAAATTCCAAGGCACCTGCTAAACCACATGTTCTTGTTGGGAAACGCAGACCTTTTGATCAAAAGTATGATATATTGAAACACCTGGCCCAAGTACCGGCCATGTTATCAATTCTAGAGGCCTTGAATTTATCAAAGGATCTCCGGGAGGCACTCATCGAGGATTTTTCAAGTCCTCAAGAGTTTGATACTGAAATTGCTGCAGCTGAAGTCTACCATGTAGAGAATAATCCTGCAGAATGTCATGCAGTGGTATCTTTTACTGATTATGATGAAAATGATGTCGTGCATGAACACATTAGACCTTTGTACTTATCTTGAAAGGTCAATGGTGTAGATATCCGAAGATCATTCACTTATAATGGTTCAGGAGTCAACCTCATCCCAATTCGTACACTTTGTCGATTGGGCCTAAAGGAATCTAATTTATCTCCTTCTACTATGATTTTACAAGGATATGATAAAAATGAACCAGAACCACTGGGCCAGATTACACTCAGAACATAGTTTAGAGATCTTGTATCTAATTCATATTTCATGGTTGTTGATCAAGACTCAGCCTTAAACATCTTTCTTGGAAGACCCTTGCTACATCAACATGCGGCTATCCCTTCATCATTAAATCAATGTCTCAGATAATGTTTCGATGGTCAAGTTGGGACATTGTATGGTTATAAGGCTCCATTCAAGATATTTGAATATCAATACATTGAGGTGGAATTCTATCACATGAAGGGAAAGGAGGAATCCACAACAATGGAGATTACCAAAGTTAATGCTCCGTATGGTTTGGAAAAGATTCAAGTAAATCCGTTAGCACATGTGAGTATAGATTATGTGTTGCCTATCAGTTAAATTGACAGGATAGACCGAAATAAAAATTCTCTTATGGAAATATCCATAATGTCAATTATGGAAATCGAGCCAGATAACATTAGAGAAATTGGTGATCCACCAAGCAATGATGAAAACTCAAATGGAGATGTCTTCATTTCATCTGCTGAAATTCAGCAAGTCTATACTTCACCAAGAAGACCAGAAGAAGTTATAGTAATGCCAAAAGTGAACAATGATGTCGATTCTCAATCCATCATATTCTTTTTATTACCCATAGAAGACCCTTCATCTTCAATTGGGTCAGAAATGGAAGCTTCTTCTTCAAGATGTTCATGTTTTGACATCTCTTCTGATCATGGAAATTCTGCTTCATCATCTACTATGCAAGTAGAAATACAAGAAGCAACACATGTTGAAGAAGAAGAGTAATATCTCAGAGATTCTCCTCCAGCATTTGAAGAGGGTATCTCTACCGCTGTGGATGAACTCAGAGAAATCAATCTGGATACAAAATAAGATCCACACCCCACTTTAATAAGTGCGGCCATGACTCTTGAAGAACAAGAGATTTATATTTCCTTTCTAAAGACAAATCTAGATATATTTTCCTGGAACTATATACAGATTCCAGGGCTTGATCCTGATGTTTCTACTCATCATTTGGGTTTACCAGAAGAACATCGAGGATTTAAGAAGGCTTCTAGAAGAACACACCCAACCTATGCTTCCAAAATTGAGGCTGAAGTGGATAAGCTTATCAAATATAACTTCGTCAGAAAGTTCAATATCCCATGTGTTTGGCTAATATTGTCCCAGTGAAAAGGAAGAATGGGAAAATTAGAGTTTGCATTGATTTTAGAGATGTTAATCGGCATTGTCCTATGGATGATTTTCCAGTTCCGATTACAGAACTCCTAATTGATGCAACAGCAGGCTATGAGGCACTCTCCTTCATGGATGTATATTCCAAGTATAATAAAATCTGAATGGCTCTATAATATGAAGAATATATAGCCATCAGAGCCCCTCAGCGTGTGTTTTTATACTGGGTATTTCCCTTCGGCTTAATAAATGCAGGCACAACATATCAGTGTTTCATGTATTGTATCTTCAAACCCTTTTTAGGGAAGTTTTTTGAATGTCTTGTGGATGATTTCATGGTTAATCCAAACAACTTTCTAATCACTTGGCTGATTTGGAAGTTATATTCCACAAGCTTCGACAACATAATTTGAAGATGAACCCCTTAAAATGTGTTTTTGGGGTAACCTCAGGAATATTTATTGGCTTTGTTGTACGCCTTTGTGGTATTAAAGTCGATCCTGAGAAGGAAAAGTAAATCCTTGGTATGTCACCTCATCAAAATTTTAAATAATTGAGTGGAATTAAAGGAAACTTAGCATGTATTTCGCATTTCAATGCCAATTTGGAAGGAAAAAGATTACCCTTCACCAAATTGATTAAGAAGGCAGTCACTTACCAGTGGACTGAAGAATTTCAAGAAGCATTCAATATTTTCAAGAAGTATCTCTTGAGAACTCCAGTGTTAATGCCACCTGTTAAAGGAAGACCACTTATCCTATATGTAATAGCTCTAGTAACATCATTGGGTGGCTTTTTTGATCAGAAGAATGATGCTGGGAATGAAAACAACCTCTACTATCTCAGTCAGACTATGCATGAAGCACAAACCTGATACTCAAATATTGAGAAGTGCTGCCTAGCATTAATCTTTACAGTTTAGAAGTTGATACATTTCCTGCAACATCACGAGGCCCAATCGGTATCTCATAATAACCCGCTCAAATTTATCCTTAGTCATCCAATACGTATAGGACAACTGGCAAGGTGGGAAGTTATTTTGAAGCAATTTGACATCCAATATGTGTCTCAAAAAGAAATAAAGGGCCAAGATCTGGCTGATTTCCTTGCTGAACACCATTCAGTAGAAGACACATCTTCAGATATTGAACTCCCTGATGAGGTAGTCTTCTCTATTCTAGAAATTCTTCAAACATGGCAAACGTACTTTGATGGTGCTTCCTGAAGTCCAATATGGAAGAAAATGGAAAATCCTAAATTCAACAATGTTGGCTTAAGAATTGTACTCATTTCTCCAGAAAAGGCAGTATTACCTTATTCCTTCTCATTTTTGGGAGGAGGCACAAATAATGAAGTGAAATACCAAGCTCTTATTGCAGGATTGGAGTTGGCGCTTCAAGCACAATTGAATCACATTAAGGTGAAAGGTGATTTAGACCTGGTAATCAAACAAGTCAATGAGAATTATGATATCACAAAAGAAGAACTAATACCGTTGTATTATTATGCTTGAGAGTTAATGGAAGAATTCCCTTCGGAACCGACATTTTCTTATGTCCCAAGATCACAAAATTCTCAAGCTGATGCACTAGCTAATATAGCCACAGCTCTGGCAGATCCAAATCGAGATGAGACAACCATCAATATTGCCCACCGTCGTACAATTTCACCTTATGTTCAATCCAGAATAGAGGAAATCAACTAAATTAGTCCCATCACTAAACCATATGATCATACTATAGGATGGATGACACCAGTTAGAGAATAAATTCAAAATGGAACACTTCCACCTGATAGAGCCGGGAAAGAACAAATTCGGCGACGTGTGATCAATTTTACTCTTTATGATAACCCAGATCACCTAGAGAAAATTCTCTACAAGCGTGGTTTTTATGGAGTTCTCTTCAGATGCATTGATGGTGAAGAGACTATGGCTGTCAGGAAAGAAGTGCATGCAGAAGTCTGTGGTGCCCACCAGTCTGGACATACATTGTCTGATCAGATTCGAAGACTTGGATACATTTGGCCTTCAATGATTCAATATTGTGTTGATTTTACAAAGAAGTGTCATTCATTCCATGTACATGCCAACTTAATTCATCAACCTCCAGAGTTTCTTCATACAGCTAAATACTCATGGCCATTTTACACATGGGGAATGGATGTGGTGGGACCTTGCCCTTCAGCTACGGCCAAGCAATTTAAGTATATTCTTACTACTACTGAGTTCTTTTCCAAATGGGCAGAGGCAATACCTCTCAAACAAGTTAGTTATAAAATCATTGTTAGCATCATCAAGTCTAACATCATTACTATATTTGGTGTCCCAAATACCATATTGACGGAAAATGGCACCAACTTCTGTTCATCCGAGGTGAAGAAGTTGTATCAAAAATACAACATCAAATCTAATCAGTCTTCTCGGTATCATACAGTGGACAATGGCTAGATAGAAGCTTTCAACAAGTATATATCAAATACACTGCAAAAGATGGGGGATAAAGATAAGAAGTCATGGCCTGATAAAATCTTTCATGATTTATGGGCTTATCGAACTACCACCCGCACTACAACATGGTCAACACCATATTCATTGGTATATGGAACGGAAGCGGAATTTCCAATTGAGGTTCAAGTAACCTCACTTTGGGTATCCATTTTTGATTAGTCATCCATATATGAACAATCTCAAAAGTAATTGAATGAATTGGAACGGTTAGATGAGAAAATATTGTGCACTCTAAACCACTTGGAATTCTATTAGAATCGAATAGCACGAGCTTTCACAAAAAAAGTTCATCTTCATTCATTCATTTATAGAGAATTGGTATTAGTTCTCAGAACTCCAATGATACCAAGAATGAAACCTCCCAAGATAGAACCAAAATGGGAAGGACCTTATTCGACACATAAGGTCTATTCTAATGGATCTTATTCTTTAATCACAATGGATGGAGAACTCATCACTACTCCAACCAATGCCATATTTCTGAAGAAGTATTTTCTATAAACACAAAATACAACATCCACGGTCCATGAATATGACCTTAAACTATTGGTACTTAAGTCCAACATGATGTTAAACTGTAAAATCCAGACTACATGTTGCTAAACTGTTCAGAATTCCCTTACATCTAGCAAGACGTTAAACTGCATAACCAATGGTCCATGAATATGACCTTAAACTATTTGTATGTACCTTACGTCCAGTACGACGTTAAACAGCACCATCCACGGTCCAAGCATATGACAATAAACTATTCGCACTTTCGTCCAACATGACGGTAAACGGTATCATCTTTTTTTCATCCAACATGATGTTAAACTGTGAAGAAGTCCCTAATACGTCCAACATGACGTTAAATTGTGTCCTCTTTTTTCCTTACTGCATGACATTAAACTTCACAATCCCTTTTTTCCAACATGACATTAAATTGTATTGTCCCCATCGTCTTAACTACATGACGCTAAACTGTATAGAAATCCATTAATACATCCTATATGAGGTTAAACTGTATTTTTGTCCCTGCTACATGACACTAAACTATGCACCCCCAATAGTCTTAACTGCAAGACTTTAAACTGCATAGTCCCTTCATAATTCCTACATGATATTAAATTGTGCATTGTTAAGGTTTTTGTTACCTCTTGTTTCTCACACTGAGTATGAATCACGTGATCTTAGAGAAAATTTCCACAATAGAACCCTCTTTGGGCCGCTAACAACGCGTAAGTCCCAACATCATTTTTTTGGTCGTTGTCCCAAAAAAACTTGATCACTAATTCATTCTTCGATTGAACTATGCAGACTTTGATCTTTGCCTTCCAGGCTGGGTACGTAGGCAACCTCCTAAGGTTCAAGACCAAAACCAATCTCTTCACATCGGTTCACCTCCATCTCATACGATGTTGATTCGTGAAACCACCCCTAGAATCATTATCTTTACATTGGTTCACCTCCATCCTTGCTATACAAAATTAAACTGTACAACAATTTTGTCATGTGTGACAATAAACTACAATATTCTTTGATACCCTCACCTGAGACGGAATCATTATATACATTGATTTTCAATCATGTTATATTCCCAAAAAAAAATATGTGCACACATAGCAATACCCGAACCATTTATCTTGGGTTAAACCATCATTGCACTAAAGTCCCCTTTCACCCTTCACATGTACGAACCAAATTTTTAAAGAGGGTATTTCTAGAACTATGTGGGCTTGATTCCCATCCTTATGGGATACGTAGGAACGTTCGAGTGTCCCTCGAATCCAGGCACATGTCATTTTGGGCCTAACCACAAATTCCACATTCAGTCCCCTGGCTAAAAAGTCCCCATGAAAATAAACACTCTGTATTTCTTATAGGGGTTTGAGCTCTATGACCCTAAACTAAGATCTTTCATAATTTCATCCCACATGACGTTAAACTATATTTCATGAACTATGAATGGCTTGATTCCCATCCTTATGGGATATGTAGTGAAGTCCAGTTTTTTAATTCAGGACCCAGCCACAACATAATTATGGTTTTCATTGATCTGTACATCCCTGAACACATTAGAAAACACCCATCTTTGTGTGTCGTAATCCTAACCTTAAATATTTTCATATCATCATAACACTTTTCCTAACTTCTAATCACAAAAGGTTTAGTACCTGAGAGTTCTTTTACTAGACTATGCAACATGTGCCCTTAGTCGGCCTTGCATAAGTAGTCTATATAATGGACCTATCGGCAAAATGATGCTATTATTTGACTATGCATCCAATGCCCTTATGTGGCCTTGCATAATTCAACCCCCTGATGGGTTTGTTAAATAGTGGTAACTTCATTCTTGGGAGGAAAAACTATTTTGTCTCTATTTGTATTAATGACAGTATGTAGGGATCCACAAAAATAGACATCCTTAACATATTTTGTCCCATATCCTTTTTCATGATATGAAAGAATTCAAGTCTATGGTTTATATTTTCCTTCCCTACGATTGGGTCAGACATTCGTAGTAGTGATATACATCCAGTTCTTCGATAATCGTGTTTGGAAATATCTTCTCCATATTCAAGTACCTCTTTCCAAACATCAAACTCTATACATAGAAAAAGTTAAATCCCCATAAACAGTCACATGCTTCTTAGCAGTATAAAAGTAAATTTCAAGGAGTTCTTTTTCTTGACTATGCAGCATGTTCCCTTAGCCGGCCTTGCATAAGTAGTCTACATAATGGACATTTCAACCAAAAGATGCTATTATTTGACTATGCAGCCAATTCCCTTAGGTGGCCCTATATAATTCAACCCCCTAACGGGTTTGTTAAATATTGGTAACTTCATTCTTGGGAACTATTTCTTCTAATTCCTTTTAGCTCTTTTTTCAGATCATTCCTCAGATTCAAATTTTCATAAGCCATAGTTTACATATTTTCCATCATACTTGATTATGGTAATATATTTTTAGGTAGTTCTCAAGGAATTTAGTCAATTATATTTCATTCGGTCAAAGTTATTTCGACCTTAAACATTAGCCTCTTTATGTCTGACGTGCATGACTTTAAACTGCCCCCAAAATAAAAGGGAACTCTGAATAAAAGTCAAGTTTCAGCTCACTAAACATACATTTTGTATGATTTAGGAAATATTGAGCAATTAAAAGATTCAATGTTTGTAGGGTTATTTATAGTAATCCTAGTAAAAATCAAACTATGCTTTCTAGGCCCATTGGATTAGGTAAAATGTTAAGCAGGTAGCAGGAAAATATGTGCACAAATGATTGAAGATGAAAACATCCATTCCATTTGATGCACAAGAATTAGAAGGACATCCACAGATTGGAGTCTCTTCTCTTTTATAAGAAATTACAATAGGCTGTCAAAATAATCCTTCACATGATGAAAAACATCCTGAGATTCATCAGCAGCTACTTGAAGCTCATGTACTCGACAAACTTCACTATTTTTGGCCTGATGGAGTTCTTTTTTAGAATCCACGTTGGCCTTCATACCATTCGTTTGAGCTCCCTCCAATGAATTATTGATTTGGTCAAGTTCCCTAGTAACAACGTCTAACTGTTGATGAAGGTGAATTTGTTGGATGACTTTATCTTTCATCTTATGCTTTATATCCATCCTCTTGGAATCACAGTCAGCCTCAGCTCAGGATACCGCAACCTCAAATTCACTAATATTGGCTGATAGTTTCCCCCTAGTCAGATATTCACGAAACTTTTTCTCCTGATCCCTCTTGAAAATGAACTATTTCACCACAACATGGATCATTTCATATCCAAAACCGCCAAGTCCCAATATAACAAACAGGGATGAAAACCGGGGAATCTTCGATGGTAGCTCCTCTAGAGGAACTTCTGATATGATTTTCCATATGTTCGGCCATGCCTTGCATCTTGAAAATTGGAACGCCTTTTGAACTTCTAGGTCCAACTCAGCGTCACTATCACAGGGGGAGTATAATATGGTATTAATGCACTTAAGGAAGTGCCATGCTCTTCTCCTTCCCCCCTGACCCTGGTTGCTTCTCTTTCTACTACGGTTTGGGTGGGAGTTGAGACTTCACCTTCAGATCATTCCATTGAAGTTGATTTCCCTATTTGATCAATTAAATGTATTATTAATTTCATGGTACAATGAAAGTTGGTTGTCTATCATGAAAACTCAGTACAATCATTACCTAACAGTAGATCAACAGTTTGAGTAGACTCCTCCCCATCTTTCCCAGTTTCAACAGGATCTTCAAGATGTGTCTCAGGAGGATTTGCTGGGTTTAACTCCACTTGCGCTAATGTTTCTATAATGGTAGGATTGACATCAATGTCGACAACCTCTTCAGGTATTAGATGTTCCACAGCTTCTTTGGATGGAACTGAATATTATTTTCAGTCATGATTAGAAGTGTAAATTCTAAGAAAATTTACCGGACGAAGGATAACACTCACGTCCAAGATCTTCTAAATCACATGATAACTTAGAATGATCAAAAAATTATTTGAAATACATGCCAAGATTCATCATTTCATCCAATGATAATTTATAATCCTTGTTAGTCACACCATTGGGAGAATTTGATGTGTGTTCTTGGAGACCTTCATCCTGCAGTCCCTGACCCTGGACAACTTCTTCATGAATGATGGAAGATTCAGTTTCCGTGGACGCCAATGATTCTGGTGCAGGTGTTATACCTACAATATCACAGAATGGAAGTCAGTTTATGTTTCATTCAACATTTTATGAAGCATTATTATCTTACCAGCAGCAGGTTCTTCTCTTCTTTGAACAGTAGCAGGAGGGATACTCGGAACAGATACTGGCATTTATTCAGGAGCAGCCAAGTCAGCCTGAATTTGCAATTGTTCCATAGCACCCTCCATGGTCCTCAACGGAGGGTTAGTCCTTTCCATTAGAAGGGAAATTGACGAAGCCCCTGCAATCCCACAAAAATGAGCAATCTTTTCATGGTTTAAGAATCATGATTATCAGAAGGACTTACCACTAATAATGAAGCATTTAGCTATGGAATTCTTCCTCTGATCACTTTACTTCCTTGTCTTTTTGGGAGTATCGAAAGTCTCTCTTATAGGAACTTGAATTGGAGAATGGAGGGCCACATCCAACTCTTCATTAATGGCTTGATGGCTCCGAGATATCTCGCCCGACTCACGAGGAGATTTAGTAGCAACCCTGATGGCAGTACCACCAAGGCTATGTTGTGGTGAAGGAACTTCAATAGTTCATTTCCTTGCAAGCTGTAGGATAAATAAAGTAATTTCCTTGAGTAACAAAGCTTTGACTGAAATCGAGTTGCAACGTAAACAAGGAATGAAATCGTACATCTTCAAGACCCATGTACTCATGCCACTCCTCATCAATGGCACAGTGATCCATCATTTCATTCACCCACTTGGTGATAGGGATAGAATCATCGGTGGCATGAATATAGGTCCTCAAATCTTTGACATAGGCTCTTACTTCATCAGGGTTATCCTTTAAATGAATATTTGCAAGAGCCTGTAGGGTCCCCATTCAAGGAATATGTAGCCCTTCACATAACTCCAACCAGATAGTTTCAGTATCGCAGTATACATCCGGCCATGTCTAGATGGCCTCTGGTCGTAGATATGCAGGTGTACTAGAAGGCAGCGAAGAGGGTCCTACAACCTTGGATTTTAATTTCTTTCTAGCTCATGCAACTATAAAAAGATAATGAAAACTTGTCACTCTATAATGTTACTAGCAATTAAATTGACTCAATAAAGTAACTCAGCAGGTGTTGGTGGAGTAGCTCTCTTAATTTTGATAGGAGGATTATATATGGCACGTGGCCTCTTTGACACCTGTTGTATCTCCTGAGAATCTGATGAATCAACCTTGTTTGAAGAACATGGTGAACCAACTTCAAGAGTGGAAGAATCACCTGCCTCCTGAATTGTTTCTTTCTCAATGGTTCTCTTCATCTTCCCCACCCGGTAAACAGGTTTATTCAATATTGCCTTAGGATATGATGCTACCCAGTTTTCATCACACCATACGGCCAAGTTACTTACCGCTTCAGCATCTGGTAAGTCAAAAACTGACCTAGTCCTTTCTATAGCCATTAGCAACCATAGTTTTCGGGAAACCATTGGATGCTGCTCTGACCTAACATGCACTGGAGGAGATACAATAGTTGTCTACAGACACATGAATTGGCGTGCAAATCGATAAGGAGAATAGGCCTCACATATAATTTCCCCATCAATTTTGGTGGCCAGTACACCATCCCTGCAGGCCACCATGTAAGACCTCTATTCCAAGCTGGCAGATCCATCATCAAAAATCTCCCTGTTGGCGGATTTCCATTGGGAAAGAAGTGGAATTCCTTATGCATACCCAGCCTTGTCCAAATATCATAGGCATTGAGGTACAAAGGACACACTCCAGAGGAGGCCTGAATAGATGGCCTGAAAGAACTTCCAGGAATCTGTATTCCGTTCTGAACAGCATATGTCCGGATGTGAGTGGTAATCCATCCCCATAAAACGTGGAATGGTCCCATTAATCTCAAAGGAGAAATACCCATATAGACATTGAGTAAGCTCCTATGAATCGTTTCCAAAACTGGGGTAGCCAACCCCACCATCTTCCTATCATCCAACTTGGCGGCAATAACGAAGGTCCCTGGCCTAACGCCTCCCTTCGAATCTCTGACTGGAAGAAGATAGACACTGAGCCATAAGGCAAAAAATCCTGCCAGATAGGTCTTCTCTGGGATTTTATGATTCACTTCATACCCCCATTTCTCAAACTCTCCTGCTTCTAGAGTCAGCCAGAATGTGCCAGGAGCACCTCTCTTATTTTCTCTAGGGCAGCTAGTAGGATGAGTACAGGTGGGACCCTTTTCCCTCTTTTTCTTGAGAAACATATCCATCAATTCCTCTAAATGAATATCCATTCTAGTCTTCAATAATTCTTGAACCAAATTCAGAGTCTTCTCTGGATCATTCAAGGTTTCCTTTGGAGGGATTAATTTTTCATACATATCACCCAAAATTGGAACCCCTGAGATCTTGTAGACATCCCACAAACTAATGCCTACTTATCCATGATTCATATGGAAAGAATTAGTTTCTAGGCTCCAGTGGATAATCAACTCCAGTGCAAAATTATCATTCCTATAAACATACGTCTGCCCAGCCCAGACGACTTCATAAATTGCAGATCCCTTCAGGTCCTCGACAAACTCTTCACATGTTTGACGCACCCAATAAGCCCACATCCATGTTGGCTTCAACCCTCCTCCAGAGCAAAATTCCCATTTATCCTTCCAGCCTTTGGATCGAACCATCTGAGAATTTCAAAAGATTGAGGGACAACAATGTGGTTGCATCTCAGGTTTGTGAGGTTTCAAATCCGGTGCAAACGAGCTACGATGCATTATATATGCTTTCTTTAATGTTCCAGTATTAGAAAATGTTCATGAGATTGAAACATTTGCTGAAAAAAAGTTGGTATATGGATGAAACCTGGAATGCAGAAGATTGTTCTTTGACTCTGGAATATTTACATCTTGCAGATGACCATGACCATATAGAGGCAGATAGATGCTGTGTGGGAAATTAATATGATGCTTCTTCAAGTACTTGGATAATTGCGGGAGATTACTTTCATAGACGTATAGTAATCATGGCCAACGATGTCCATCATATTATCAATTAATTTTCTTTCCAGTTAATCAGCTGTTCCGATTCTCTTGGGAGCCATTGTATCTTCACAAAAGTTGAATAATTAACTCTTAAAGTAAGATAACTTTTCATAAAATTTGTGAAGGAGATTGAAAAATTGGATATGGAATTTAGGCGTGCAAGTCCCATAGTTGGCGCGCAAGACTCATTCGGTCGTGCATGTATTGGGTGCACAAGTATCACCGCGCAACTCCAAATACCTTATTAGAAGTGCGACACAAGAAATAAGATGCGCGGACGAGCGAAATCCGGGAGTCCACCTGAGCGCCGAGAGCAAACCAAACAAGCGAGAGCTGGGTGATTTGCACAAATTAAGGCCATCTATTTATAGACGAGGCTATACCCCTGTGAGTCGGACCCTTCGCACCCGAATCCCATTTGCGTGCCACACCATGCACACCCTAACATCCTTCTGTTTCTAGTTTTCCTCAGAGTCAAATCCTCATTCCTTTTTGGATCCAACTCTGAGGGGGGACTTTTGTTGACGCTCTTTTTTCGTCAAAGAGTCTCATCAAAATGAAAATGGAAATACCTCAACAAGGAAGATTCATCCTTTGAATAAACATCAATAAAAGAGAAAGGGATGAACAAGGAGAACAGTGCCCATAGGCCGTGAAAGTTCCAGCATGGTCGCGCAAGTAGACTTGTGCGCCGCACAAATGGGCACGCAGATGACTTGTGTGCCCTCTTTGAAAGTCGCCCAGGGTCTTCTCCAGCCTATAAATACCCCGGTGGGCCCCCCATTTGAGACATGATTTTATCTAGAATTCAGATATAGAGCTCCGAACGCCCAAGTCTCTTCTTCAAGTCCTCCGAACACTTCTAAGGTAATTATTTACCTAGAATGGAAGGTCTGAACAAGAGGAGTATGGTATAAGTGTTAGAATTCACTAACACTTGCGCGCCTAAGTGTTTTACCCTTAAGGGGAATGGACACACTTATGCTCCTCCTTACCTACTCATTGAAACTTGCGCGCCACTCTTCTGGAAGTACCTCAGGATAATTATAAAGGCTTTGATCAAGGATCGCCCAAGTATTACCCTACTGGTTAACAATCGCGCAAGTACCCATGTGCCGCGCAGGTATACCTGTGGTCCCAGGATTTGTGCGCCCATGCAGTACCTGCGCGACCCTCCAGGACTTGTGTGCCCTTCTAATTTTGGCTACCCTTCCTGCCCATTTCACCTCTCTTATTCCATTCCACGTTTCCTATTCAAGATTCAGTCTTCAAGACACTCTTAAAATCCATTTATGGCATGTTTTCTTGATTGGCATCCTTATCTGAATGGAATTTCATGGAACATCTCTCAAAACCTAGTGATTTACACATCTTTATGTCACTAAAGATAGAGATTTCATTCATTCAACCTCATCCTTTATGATGAGAGAACCCCAATATGAGCATCCTTCTCAGAAGAAAGCCCCAACCATATTTCTTTTAACATGGGAATCCTCCTTAGGAGTAATCCCCGGTCTCAAGTATGGGAAAACTTGTAACACCCCGAGCTTCCACGATACGCTTCTCATTCAATAATGCAATAGCTTGCATTGTACGCAACTTCTAGTTCTAACACACTGCAACTAATCAAAGTAGCCATTATGAATAGTAATAACCACCTTTTAAATTTATAGAAATTTTATATTTCAAAATGGACTTCATTTTTGTATTCCTAATATTGAAATAAGCCTATGTTGAATTTTTTGTAATTTTCCGAGAACTTCCAAATTTTTATGAATAGTGAAATATACTTAAAACAACTTTTTTAATCAAAATAATTTATTGTGATAAGTTATACTATTTAGTGGTTTTAAGGTATAATTAGAATATATTTTTACCATTTTATCCAATGGTGGTCATTAGAATTAATTTAACATTGAAATTGGACATAAACAATTGCCAATCTTTTGATATAAATTGTTTATTAAAAACACGCTATTTGTCGTAACAGCGGGAATTAATTATAAAATTAATTAATGCAACTTATATGATTGGAATTTTGTAAAATAGACATCATTTTTGAATTCGGGATATCAATTATAGCTTAGGGTGAAATTTTGGCATTGTTCTGAAAAACTTGAATTTTTGATGAATAGTGAAACCACTAAGTGGTAGTTATATAACTGATTTTTCGTTTAAATGAAATATTACCACTTCTGTGGTTTGATTTCCAAAAATCCGACATAAATGATTTTCATTAAGAAGTCAAATGTGGTTCAATGAGATTAAAATAATTTTTTGGTGAATAGTAACTTTTAAGTTCTTAATCGCGATTAGAGTTAATTAGTGTAGTTTAAGGTAAAAACAATGTTTTAGTAATATGATATGAGGTTGACACTTGTCCTACTCCTATTGGATGAGTCATGGCCGACCAAGACAACCCATGGGTCAACTTGGGGACCCCATGGAGCCACTTTAGTTGGAAAATGACATTAATATATACTTATTTAATGTTAAAATTAAATTGACACAAACATGAGTTATTTTACTAAAACAGTTTTTAAGTGGGGTTATACAAGTCCAAATTTTGACTATAAATATTCATTAGAAATCTAAAAAGATTTCCTACATCATAGTATTTTTTTTATAATTTTTAGACATTAAATAAATTATATTATGTATGACATCATTATGATGCAGCGAGGACCTCATTATTTAACGATTTAAATAAAATGAGAAGATAATGTAAAATCCAAGGCTTACACTTGTCCAAAGCCTATTGGATGAGGAGATTTAGAAACCTTATCACCTTAGACTCAAATTATATAAGTGTGGGACCTTTATAATCCGAAAAGCATTGTGAATAATGTAACATTTCAATCTTTCCAAAAGTGACCCTCCTCTCCACTTATAAAAGGCCCCCACCTCTCCCACCTCATTTACACTTTCAAGCCATTTGGCTCGGCCAAACTCTGCCAAAATACTCTCCCAACATTCCTCCCTTACTCCTAGAAGCCTCACTTTGGGCAGAACTCTTCCCAAAGAAGCCTTTGGCTCAAATCAAAAAGAGTTACCCGATTTTGAGGTAATGTCTTCTCTAATGTTGTTTTGTTTCATTTTTCTTCTCCAACCCCCTAAACTCTTTTTATTCATTTCTTTTGTAACAACACCAGTATCCTCAATATACTAGTATTTTGTTATAAGAAGGATTCGAGCTACACTTACACACACATACATCTAATGGTTAAAGAACATACGGTTTCTGTGGATGGCGAATTTCTACCTCACGAAACGATGATTGTTCAACACTCATATAACACCTTCAAAGGTGGCCATTAAGATGTCACTATTTTTATATATGATATATAATATGTTTATGTTTTACTTATGCTTCTGTATTTCTCATTTATGGCATACTTTATGATTTCCATTATGGGTAAAACGCGATAATTTCATTTTAGGAAGTGCGGACTACCGCCCCCTCAAAGTGATTTGAATCGTTAATGCCATATGTGGGATGTATAAAGGATGGAGTAAATGGTATTATACACTATATTATACTGGAATTATATTATACATTTAACTCACTATGATTTCATTCCATTAAATATGAAATAGAAATGAAAGTAGCGTTTATGCGTACGTACGGCTTACCGTCTCCATGAACGGTGCATTTCATTTCTTACCTCTAAATGTTACGTGACATTATGAATGAATGTATATACTGTATATATATGATATATATGATATATACATCATGAATATAATTCTGGATATAATTTATATTTCACCACATGAACAACTTGTAATTATAAGAAGTTTATTTTTGACTCAAGTACCAAAGATCGACAAAACGACCGTTACTAACTTAAATAATTAAATAATGTTCATAACATGGTAATAAGGGATATAAAAGGAATAATGAACATGAAAAAGGTTCTTAAGTAAATATAAATTAACTCTAGTTTATTATTCAGGAGGTTAAAGAACGGTCGAGTCAGGACAGGACACAAGGTAAGGGAATTTCTTAACCCAACTTCCATTCTTTGGGTTAATCTCCTACTTTCAAATTATGTCATGATATTATTATGTCCAATTTTGTATTTTTACATTCTTTATGTGTACCTATAGTGAATACACATAATAGATCTATTTTATTTTAAAAATTATCTTTTAAGGACTTCGTCTCAATCACCTTTCATTGAGGAATATTTGGTTTTATACACAACTTTATTTTATACAGTGTATAAACCCCTTTGACTTTTACATTTATTCAAAAGGAATCTTTTTTATACGAAGTGTTTTGCTAAACGACAAAAGGGAATGTTTTCTTTCCATACTTATGCGGCGACAACGACTTCTCCGCCGCCGTGACCATTATTTGAGTTTCGGCTTCCTCTACAAGCCATCATTTTTTTAATGAAAAATAAATACAAATTTTTAACTTTCTTTTATTTTGGTATTGAAAATGGTTTTGAAAGCGTTATTATTACAACAATGTGTTGTATTGATATCTTGTGATTGAAATGTGGAAATGTTATGTTTCCTTTATGCATGTTTTATGGGATACGATTATGTTATCGTTTATGATATGTTTAAACCTATTCATATGAGGAATGTATTGGACTTAATAAGTGACGGGTGGAGCCCGCTATAGCTCCTCGATGCATTGGTAGGTCTCATGAGACAACTAGACGTGGAATTGGCCGAGGCCCTTTCCCAATTTGATTTATGGTTTTGGCCGAGGCCTTAATCATTTTAGACGTCTTGGCCGAGGCCTTGACAAAATGTTTCAGAAGGTCTGGCATTATGCATTCCATCATTATGAAAGTGGTTATTGATATTGCATGTGATTATTCAACCAGTAGAATATCCATGTGAATAAGTGAATGGAATTTTCTCATTTTACTTTTGCCATATTATGTTGAAGTTCATGTTTAAAAGGCTTGTGCTTTAGTTTTACATTGCCTTAAATGTTAATGTTTATTTATGAAAGCTTCCGCTATATTGTTAACCTTACTGAGCATCTGAGCTCACCCCTTTCAATGTTTTAATATTTTTCCAGGATGTGAAGAGGTATTTTATGAATGACCTGCAGGGGTAGTCAGAAAGGGATATGATTGTGGACTATGAAGACCATGTTATTGTAGTTTTTCACTTTATGATGTAATGTAACGTTTACGAATGTATCTAGTGTTTCCAAGGCTACTAAACTAATCGGTCTTTCGAGACTTGATCTTTTGTGATCATGCCAATGTTACGAAGTAATGCACCGACTCTGGGTAGCTGGGGTCGGGGCGTTACGGTTGGTATCAGAGACATTTTAGTACTAACCTTGGAAGCTAGATTTAGATAAACTCTGATTAGAGCACATAGCCCAAAGATAGACTTTGAGGATTAGTATAGAAGAGTTTCCTAGAATTTTGTTATTGTAAGAGATTTTGTGAGTTTTCCGAGCAATACATCCCTGTCTGGATACGAGCAGGTAGAGGCGGGTCTGGCACAGATGTACCTAGGGGTAAAACCTGAAAACACCGCTTTGATCTAGACTCGAACGGGAACTGGTGCACAACAACGGGCCTTGCTGCACTCTTGGTTACGACACTCCCAGGGGATATGCTTAGGATAATTCTCATTTTCTTTACAAACCACTATTAACAGTTATGAGTATATACTTCCTCAAAGGAAACATTTCTTTTTATGATTATGGATTATATCCATAAATAGTTCAATTTATGTAAAGTATTTTACAAATATGGAATTATGTATTTTATTTCATAAACTAATCTAGTTTATGCAATTGTTTAGAAATGGCGCCTAGTGGAAGAAATGGAAACTGTATCAATGCACACACTCCATGTAGGGATTGCCCTCCTGCTCAAGATAATTATAGTGGGGCTGGTGATGCAACTGGTGCCGATCAGCTAATCACCATACTGGGACAACTTACTCAGGTTATGAATAATAACCTTACTCGTATGGATCACCCTGATCCGCAACGTGGAGGATCAATGCTAGACCGTTTCATGAGGCAACAACCACCAACCATCAATGGGGGTACAAATCCGTTAGTAGCTGAGCAATGGATAAATTCCTTAGAGAAAATATTCCATGCCTGGGGGAGTAGTGAAAGGGAGAAGGTTGTCATGGCAGTTTACCGCCTCACTGGAGATTCCGATCAGTGGTGGTCGCTGATTCGAAACACAAAGGAAGATGATGACGTATCGAATATGGAATGGAGGGAGTTCAAAGATCTTTTCTTAGAAAAATACTTTCCTCGTGACCATCGAGCAGATATGGAAAGGCAATTTCTGAGTTTGTGGCAGAAGGAGGATGAGAATGTCGCAAAGTATGAGGCTAACTTTACAAGGTTAGCGAGGCATGCTGCCGATTATATACGTAACCCAAGGAGTAAGATTGATCATTTCTTTGATGGGTTAAAACCATTTCTCCGTCGAGCTTTAGTATCACAATCCTTCTCATCATACGAAGATATTGTCTCGTGTGCTATCAAGACAGAAAATGAAATTCTCTAAGTCTTATGACAACAAAGTAAAGCAAGAGAAGAAGAGAACAGTGGAACAAGAGACAGATAAAGGGAAAAAGGGAAAGAAGGATTTTACATTATGTGATAATTGTGGGAAGAATCACCCTGGTACTTGCCTAAAAGGAATGGGAGTTTTTTATAAATGTGGAGAAAAGGGTCACCAGGCTCGTGATTGCAAGGGAAAGAAAGAGGCTGTCAAAGTTGACTGCTACAATTGTAGGGAAACAGGGCATTATGCAAATGAATGTCCTAAGCGTCAAAGAAACTTACCTCAGAAAAGGCCAAGGGATCAAGGTCATTCTTATGCTGTGACTACAGTTGAAGAGGAATAATTAATGTATTGGTGCTTTTGGACTCAAGGATTATATTCTGGTTATAAGAATAATGTGATATATATATATGGATTGTACTGCAGTACTTGTTGATTTCAGTATGGTTTTAATATGATTAAGGTAATCATATTTTTAGTATATGACAATAAGAGAAACTTTACTTTGTTTGGGGAATATGGTAAATTGATTTTGGAATTTAGAGACCTTTTAGAGAAAGTCTGGACGAAGGTATTTTGGATAACTATTAAGGTTGGAATGGATTAAGTTGAACTTTGGATAGTATTGTTTAAGGTTAAAAAATTTATGATGATTATTTTTGGAATATTATGATACTATAGTTTTAGGAAAAGGACAACCTGCAGGGTGGGGCATAACCCGTCGCGTCGGACAAAGCTGCAGGAATCGAACCCACAATCATGGTGCGACAGGCCTTTATTTCCTACCACTAGCCTACAGGAAGTCCCTGGTTATTACAAAATAATATTACTAATCTAAATAGTATGTTTTAACATTTGGAAACTTATACAATTAGGATAAGTATAATATTTTTGAGTTCTATTATCTTTTTGAGTGAAAGATGAGTTGAAGGTTGAAACTCTAATTGTCAAGCATAAAAATATACATACCCATCTCTTATTCAATGAATAAATTAATTCTTAAACTTTAGTAAAGGGATATTAAAACAAAAAAATGTGATATCCTAATACCTTATGTCTTGTTGAACTAATGATATTTTAAATCAACATAGATTGAAGGCTTTGAGGCCCTCAATTTGACAGTTGATTGTGATTGATGACCTCAATCACGCCCTACAAATATTTACGTTTTTCCTCCAATTATATGTCTCTAATTGCCACCAATGTTCTCCTTATCGAGATCATAATTTGGTGGTGACTTTCTTATTTCCATTTCCCTCTTATTAAGACTAAATTTTATTAACCTTATTTCCGATGTGGGTTTTCCATAAAGGTATTTTCTCTTTTCAACCTTTTATTTTCCAAGAAAAATTTCAAATTGCGAGGATGCAATTTATTGAAGGAGGGGAGAATGTAACACCCCGAGCTTCCACGATACGCTTCTCATTCAATAATGCAATAGCTTGCATTGTACGCAACTTTGAGTTCTAACACACCGCAACTAATCAAAGTAGTCGTTATGAATAGTAATAACCACCTTTTAAATTTATAGAAATTTTATATTTCAAAATGGACTTCATTTTTGTATTCCTAATATTGAAATAATCCTATGTTGAATTTTTTGTAATTTTCCGAGAACTTCCAAATTTTTATGAATAGTGAAATATACTTAAAACAACTTTTTTAATCAAAATAATTTATAGTGATAAGTTATACTATTTAGTGGTTTTAAGGTATAATTAGAATATATTTTTACCATTTTATCCAATGGTGGTCATTAGAATTAATTTAACATTGAAATTGGACATAAACAATTGCCAATCTTTTGATATAAATTGTTTATTAAAAACACGCTATTTGTCGTAACAGCGGGAATTAATTATAAAATTAATTAATTCAACTTATATGTTTGGAATTTTGTAAAATAGACATAATTTTTGAATTCGGGATATCAATTATAGCTTAGGGTGAAATTTTGGCATTGTTCTGAAAAACTTGAATTTTTGATGAATAGTGAAACCACTAAGTGGTAGTTAAATAACTGATTTTTCGTTTAAATGAAATATTACCACTTCTGTGGTTTGATTTTCAAAAATCCGACATACATGATTGTCATTAAGAAGTAAAATGTGGTTCAATGAGATTAAAATAATTTTTTGGTGAATAGTAACTTTTAAGTTCTTAATCGCGATTAGAGTTAATTAGTGTAGTTTAAGGTAAAAACAATGTTTTAGTAATATGATATGAGATTGACACTTGTCCTACTCCTATTGGATGAGTCATGGCCGACCAAGACAACCCATGGGTCAACTTGGGGACCCCATGGAGCCACTTTAGTTGGAAAATGACATTAATATATACTTATTTAATGTTAAAATTAAATTGACACAAACATGAGTTATTTTACTAAAACAGTTTTTCAGTAGGGTTATACAAGTCCAAATTTTGACTATAAATATTCATTAGAAAGCTAAAAATATTTCCTACATCATAGTAGTTTTTTTAAAATTTTTAGACATTAAATAAATTAAATTATGTATGACATCATTATGATGCAGTGATGACCTCATTATTTAACGATTTAAATAAAATGAGAAGATAATGTAAAATCCAAGGCTTACACTTGTCCAAAGCCTATTGGATGAGGATATTTCGAAACCTTATCACCTTAGACTCGAATTATATAAGTGTGGGACCTTTATAATCCGAAAAGCATTGTTAAATAATGTAACATTTCAATCTTTCCAAAAGTGCCCCTCCTCTCCACTTATAAAAGGCCCCCACCTCTCCCACCACATTTACACTTTAAAGCCATTTGGCTCGGCCAACCTCTGCCCAAATACTCTCCCAACATCCCTCCCTTACTCCTAGAAGCCTCACTTTGGGCATAACTCTTCCCAAGGAATCCTTTGGCTCAAATCAAAAAGAGTTACCCGATTTTGAGGTAATGTCTTCTCTAATGTTGTTTTGTTTCATTTTTCTTCTCCAACCCCCTAAACTCTTTTTATTCATTTCTTTTGTAACAACAAAAGTATCCTCAATATACTAGGATGTTGTTATAAGAAGGATTCGAGCTACACTTACACACACATACATCTAATGGTTAAAGAACATACGGTTTCTGTGGATGGCGAATTTCTGCCTCACGAAACGATGATTGTTCAACAGTCATATAACACATTCAAAGGTGGCCATTAAGATGTCACTATTTTTATATATGATATATAATATGTTTATGTTTTACTTATGCTTCTGTATTTCTCATTTATGGCATAATTTATGATTTCCATTATGGGTAAAACGCGATAATTTCATTTTAGGAAGTGCGGACTACTGCCCCCTCAAAGTGATTTGAATCGTTAATGACATATGTGGGATGTATAAAGGATGGAGTAAATGGTATTATACACTATATTATACTGGAATTATATTATACATTTATCTCATTATGATTTCATTCCATTAAATATGAAATAGAAATGAAAGTAGCGTTTATGCGTACGTACGGCTTACCGTCTCCATGAACGGTGCATTTCATTTCATACCTCTAAATGTTTCGTGACATTATGAATGAATGTATATAATGTATATATATGATATATATGATATATAAATCATGAATATAATTCTGGATATAATTTATATTTCACCACATGAACAACTTGTAATTATAAGAAGTTTATTTTTGACTCAAGTACCAAAGATTGACAAAACGACCGTTATTAACTTAAATAATTAAATAATGTTCATAACATGGTAATAAGGGATATAAAAGGAATAATGAACATGAAAAAGGCTCTTAAGTAAATATAAATTAACTCTAGTTTATTTTTCAGGAGGTTAAAGAACGGTCGAGTCAGGACAGGACGCAAGGTAAGGGAATTTCTTAACCCAACTTCCATTCTTTGGGTTAATCTCCTAATTTCAAATTATGTCATGATATTATTATGTCCTATTTTGTATTTTTACATTCTTTATGTGTACCTATAGTGAATACACATAATAGATCTATTTTATTTTAAAAATGATCTTTTAAGGACTTCGTCTCAATCCCCTTTCATTGAGGCATATTTGGTTTTATACACAACTTTATTTTATACAGTGTATAAACCCCTTTGACTTTTACATTTATTCAAAAGGAATCTTTTTTATACGAAGTGTTTTGCTAAACGACAAAAGGGAATGTTTTCTTTCCGTACTTATGCGGCGACAACGACTTCTCCACCGCCGTGACCATTATTTGAGTTTCAGCTTCCTCTACAAGCCATCATTTTTTTTAATGAAAAATAAATACAAAGTTTTAACTTTCTTTTATTTTGGTATTGAAAATGGTTTTGAAAGCGTTATTATTATAACAATGTGTTGTATTGATATCTTGTGATTGAAATGTGGAAATGTTATGTTTCCTTTATGCATGTTTTATGTGATACGATTATGTTATGGTTTATGATATGTTTAAACCTATTCATATGAGGAATGTATTGGACTTAATAAGTGACGGGTGGAGCCCGCTATAGCTCCTCGATGCATCGGTAGGTCTCATGAGACAATTAGACGTGGAATTGGCCGAGGCCCTTTCCCAATTTGATTTATGGTTTTGGCCGAGGCCTTAATCATTTTAGACGTCTTGGCCGAGGCCTTGACAAAATGTTTCAGAATGTCTGGCATTATGCATTCCATCATTATGAAAGTGGTTATTGATATTGCATGTGATTATTCGACCAGTAGAATATCCATGTGAATAAGTGAATGGAATTATCTCATTTTACTTTTGCCATATTATGTTGAAGTTCATGTTTAAAAGGCTTGTGTTTTAGTTATACATTGCCTTAAATGTTAATGTTTATTTATGAAAGCTTCCGCTATATTGTTAACCTTACTGAGCATCTGAGCTCACCTCTTTCAATGTTTTAATATTTTTCCAGGATGTGAAGAGGTATTTTATGAATGACCTGTAGGGGTAGTCAGAAAGGGATATGATTTTGGACTATGAAGACCATGTTATTGTAGTTTTTCACTTTATGATGTAATGTAACGTTTACGAATGTATCTAGTGTTTCCAAGGCTACTAAACTAATCGGTCTTTCGAGATTTGATCTTTTGTGATCATGCCAATGTTACGAAGTAATGAACCGACTCTAGGTAGCTGGGGTCGGGGCGTTACAAAACTCCATAGGAGTAACCCCAAGTACTCATTAATTTGGTCATCCTCCTTAGGAGTAAGCCCCAAGTCCTCATTAATTTGGGCATCCTACTTAGGAGTAAGCCCCAGTCATAATTTCCTAGACTTGGTCATCCTCCGTAGGAGTAAGCCCTAGTCATAATTTCCCTTAATTTGGGCATCCCCCTTAAGAGTAAGCCCCAGTCCCCTAATTTGGGAATCCTCCTCAAGAGTAAGCCCTAACAATAATTCTATTAACGTGGGCATCCTTTTCAGGAGTAATCCCCAGTCCCAAATATGAGAATCCTCATTAGGAGTAAGCCCCAAGTCCCTTAATTTTCAAATCCCCTTAACCTGGGCCTTCTTCTCAAGAGTAAGCCCCAACCTTAATTTCTATTAACCAGACTCAATTCATTTTTGATTTGGACTTCCTTCTAAGGAGTAAAAACCAATCATGAGTCCCCTCCTAATTTGGGCATCTTCTTCAAGAGTAAGCCCCGTGATAGAGTACCCAAATCTCTATGAAGTACATATACCTTTATAGACCTTGTTCCTGGATTTCTTTCCTGATGTAAATCTTAATCCTCGTCTATTTTGGGCATTCATACATACATAAGCCCCAAATCAGTGCATCTTTCATGGCACAGTTGTCTGGTTTCACCAATACCTCTTGTTTCTCACACCGAGCATGTCTCACGTGATATTAGAGTGTAAAAGTAATCAGGACATCTTTCATTGAGCCATCAATCATGCATAAACTTCATACTCTCTTACTCGAGCAACGTGGGTTCTGACTCCCTTTCCAAAACAAAGGATACATAGGTAGCCCATCTACGGGTAGGATCGCAACTCTGAAATAATCCAGGTCCTTCTGAATGACAATATACTTCAAGTGCCCCACTGAGTGGCTTTAAAACCAGTATGGTCATCATAATGACGAAGAGACTTTTATGTATTGAAGGATACCATTGACTATGAATCTCTAACAAATACATATGATTCTCTATCGATGAAGTACCTAGAATACATATAAATGATTCTTTAAATTTCCAACATATCAATCATTGATTTTCAGATCTAAAGGAAAGCTCATTTTATACTTGGTAACATAATAAGGATTCACGAACATAACATAAATCAATGAAGAGAGTCCCAAAGTAGAAAATAATTCCCCTAAAATAGGTATGATGAGTCTGACCTCCCATCATCTGGACCAATGAAAATTCCTAAGCCTTATCAGTCCACTACTAATGAGCGCCTGCATTTTTAAATTAGGTCCAAATGGATATGGAATCATTGGATGTTTTTGGTTCTACGAACAAACCCGTTAGAAACGGATCGAAATGGTTGAACCTTCAATCAATGAGGTCATCCCCAATTCCAGAGGAAGCACACCCCAAATAGAGATTTCTTCCATGATTCAAAATAATAAAAATTAGACCAAGGATAAGAAGTTTAAGAAGAATATAAATTAATGGAAAATAACCCATCAACTAAAGTAATAAAATTGGTAGATTTAGCAATAATTATCATGTTTATGAATATTATGATGAAGCATTGTAATGCTTTGATGGTGGTGGATCACTTAGTTATCATCATTCTACATTCAAAGAACACCTAAAGTATATCGCTAGATTAGTGGTAAAACATATTGATATATTTATCAAGGGTCTACATGGTGAATATTTATTGATGTAAGAAGAGGATAATTCTATTATTATGTATTTTCTACAGTGGATGGCATAACCAACAATCTAAAAAACAAGTTATAAAAAAGTAATAATAAATTTATACTCGTAAGAAATGATATGATAAAGATATTTAATAATTTAAAATAATTTTTTATAATAATTAATTCTTTGATATTTTATTTTTATAATCATTACAATAACTTTAAAAAATTTCACATAGTTTGTATACATTCCATCGGTTTACTGTTGGAGGACAAAAATAACTATTTAAATGATATTTCCTATTATTTACTAGAATCAAGAAATATTCAGGAAGAAAATATGATATTTTGAATAATTATTGAAAATAAGTGATAAGATCAGTTGAGGATCTCCATAAACATGGTGTTATTTGAGTCAGAGGTGATATTGATGAATCTGGATTAACTAAAAGGTAAAACATCCCATATTTTTATAAAAAAGAGATACATATACACAAGTTTTCATTAAGGATCATGACTTACATTAAAGAATAATATAATTCTATAATAAAATAGAAACATCCTTAAATAAAAATGTATCCCATAATGTAGAAATATTCTTGGGTACTAATATTGTTTCATGAACTGGTACATATTTAAATTCAAAATCTTCGAACTTATGTATGGTAAAAATGAAGAAACCCCCCAAAAAATATTAGTTTTATATTAGAAGAAATATAATGAAATATTCCCCAAAAATTTCCCTAGAGTCTGATTGTTCCCCTCAAAATTAGAAATGGAAAGAAGATATGAAAAATGAGTAAACAACAACAAAAAATAATAGAAGCTGTTTAATAGTAAACTATTGTTGTTCTGGGATGATTTTGTTAAAATCTTTGGATTTTTATAATAACAATAAAATTAATGAATATAAAAAATGGCGTACATTTATCAAGATAAACCAATAATATAAGATAATAAATATAATATAGAATAAAAACTTATAGAAATTTTATTTACTTGTAATGAACATATTTGAAATCATTGAATTATTCTATGAGTAATAAAATAGAAGTGTGAATTTTTTTATTAGTCATGTTCTGTACTAATCAAAGACAACTAAATTATAATTTAAAGATAAGATTATAAAAAATGTGATATATGAAATAATTTAAGGTCATAGGTTAGTCATGGGATTGGAACATAAGAATAAAAATTTTAAATAAACTATCATCAACTGGAATAATGAGTGATGATTTCCTATGTAAATGGGAGAGGGAAATTATTTTTGAAAATATTTTCCCCCAATTAAAAGTTATTTCATTGCTTAAAGAAGTAAAATAACAAAAATATTCTGAACAAAATACATATCAATGTGAAAATTTTGGGTTCTCTTGTTTTTTCTAGTGATATGAAAGATATATGCACAATGCCTAATCTTTCTTGTATGACATGTAATTTCTTAGAAATAATCATGAATCAAGGGGGACTAATGTTGAATATAAGATAATATATTCTCAATATTATAATGGTGTCACAAAAATAACATTCAAGTAGCCAATCAATATAAGTTATGATTTATTAGAAGATGTTTATGGGGGATGTAATGAGAAGGTTCATGAATCTAACAAATGAATAAAAATAAAGTGTGGATACATTCACAATACCATGAAAGGGAATTGTATAAAATAGAAAAATAGTGGTGAGTGATGTGAATATACAAAAAATATATAAAATTAGATGAATGGGTCCCTATTTATTTTTCAAAACCAATTGAAATTTGGTAATGAATTGGAGGAGGCTGATAAAAATTCAAAATATAAAGGAAATAATGTTGTATCAGAAAATGAAGAGAAATATGATGAAAACATATAAAAAAATTAGAAACATAAATATTCATAAGAGTATGGAAGAAAACATTATTCCATAAAAAGATGCTCAAATGAAGAAATAAGATAGTAAAATATATGAAACATAAATAAAAAAAATATAATGAACTATTTCCATGATAAAACTTGTAGAAATGAATGTACCATATTTAGTAGATACTCTTGCTCTGAATATTGTACCCGAGAAATGAATTGGTAACATTTTATTCCCACTTGAATGAATTATTTTTTTCTAATATTTAGGGAATTGAAGGAGATGGATGTATCACTATAGGTGGAAGTTTATGTGATAATGATATTAAATCTTCACAATATTGTTAATGTTATATTTTTAAATAGATTTATGACATTAAAATATAAGGTATGCCAAAAAAAATTGTCCCGCATTATTAGTTAAATTAATCATATATATTATGGTGGATTATAGGTTTATGAAAAGATGATTCAATTTAGGAGATTTATATTTTTCACCTAAAATTTTTGGTATGTTTGTTATGGTGTGTACATGATTTATATTTTAATTTAAAAATTTGATTGCCTAAACCCCCTAGAATGGGATTTGAAACTATCTACGTAATATTTAACAAGAATGGTAATTTTCGAATATCCATGAAATCCTTCGTCATAAACCTCTAGTTTTCTATGCTATGTTATCCCACATAGACATAGATTTAATTAAATAAAGACTCATTACTTCTCAAATTAATATCAAATAATTCCTCTGTTAGAATTGATAAAGAAATTTTCATATGAAGAAGAATAAAATGTTCTCTAATGAAAATGATATGAGACATATCCCCCCCCCCAATATGATGGATTGGATTTTAAAAAGGCATGACTGTTAGAGCTTGCATATTGAATTTTAAAATATATAATGATATATTGAAAAAAACTGAAAATAGGGACTTTTTTGGGCCCTATATTGATTATTTTTTCAAGATGTGTTAATATTTGTTTGGTGAGAATATTTTATGCTTTGGGAATTGATATGGAATCAAATTTTGGAATTGTAAGTCCCACTTAGTAAATTATATTTTGAATTGTGGTTATTGGTGCACTGTCTTTAAATGTTAAAGTTACTTTCATAAGAGATAAAATATCCTACAACAATTAGAAAGGAATAAAAATATGTATTTTCATGAAGATAAGAAGAATAAATGAATTTTTTTGATGTAAAAAAGAAATTATATTTTTTCATTAAGTATGTTTAAACGATATATTGGATAATGAATTTAGGTTCAATTATTTACATAATATTTCTATGTAATATTTATAAATGAGAAATTATTAACAATAAGTTCCAACCCACTAGCTAGCCTAGGACAAGGCTCAACCAAGTCTATGTGGCTCCCTTAGGTCATCCATGCCCAAGAGAGCAATACTATATCAACCTTTTGCATTTAAGCGGAGCATTGGAAGGTGTAATACATGCATGGTGTAGGTGGTCGTGTGTAAAATTCTTAATATATTGCATGCACAGAGGTGTGCATGCTGATAGGATAAAAGCCTATGTTTTGTGAAGGTAATGTGGGAGTGTTGATCCCCCACTCCCTTTGTGAAGTGGTCATGGAAGTGATTGATTAATAATGTTCAACCCAAACATAGTGCATGTCCTATTAGGGAAAGTGTGCAAACATATTAATACCCCATCATTAAAACAAAAGACACAACATAGAATTCTTGATGTTTGTTATTTGAGCCATTCATTCAAGATTATTCTTTAATCTTTATCCTCATCCACGTCTATGTGTTGGATGTTTGCTAGAGTCCAGGCCACACCACCACCATTCAAGCCCTACCCTTCCATGATTGTTCTGAGGTCCTGATTATGAGATTTTTTTTAAATGTATGTTCCTCCATGTGTAAAAATGAGAGATTGAGAATTAACAAGATGATGAATGATAATGATGTGGTAGTCAGCTGATCGTGTAACTCACATTCATGCATGCGATCAAGATTATAACAGTGATAAAGTACAATATCCCAAAAAATTCATGGGAGTTATAATAGGATAACTCACGTAAAAAAATTCCCTAGATACCATTATCATATATATTATAACTCATGTGTCCTATCATTGATTTTACAATATCTTATGGGATTTTAAAACAATGTTTGAAATGGAATATAATGAAGCGGATGGTGTGGTCTGAGGAAACAATGGTTTGTCTACTAATAAAGATGCATCAAGACCAAGAAATTTCTTCCATATTAATAATATCACATTTTTGGAGTAATGAAGAACTGTCAAACGTATATTCACTAATATAGGTTTTCATGAATATAAATCATTCATGAATTAGAATAATACAATTGGAATTCAACTTCGGAAAATCACACTTGAGGTTCTTTTTTAAAGAATTGAGTTTTTTGAATCCATTCAAAGATGTGCGATAAACCTATACAGTTCCATCATGATTTGTTGAAGATAACTTTGATACCTTGTTATAGTTTTTATTTCAAACATTCGTTCATGAAGGACAAATTAAATGTACCATTCTATTGAGATCATTATTGGCACGAAGAATAAATTTCCTGATACATCAACCACCAATACTATCTTATGTGAATGTTTTTTTGATAAGTGTTAACTTACATACATGTGTGAAGGGATAGTGAGAATAATAATATTTCTAATATATTTTTTCATGAAATATTCATGGATATGACATGATTTGTATGTGGAATTTGAGTTACATATTCAACGGAGCATGAAGGAGGAGCGTGGAATGTGCATGTGAACATGCACATGCGATGTCACACAAACATAAGGATATAAATTGAACATAAAAAATTAATATAAATCACATAAAATAATAATGGATGAATAAATATATTTGCTAGATTTTATATATCATGAATTCTTGAAGGAGTCATGAAGTGTGCTTGAAATAACTATGGTTGGTATCTCATCAAAAGAAATCATAGACAGAGCATAATTGCACGAATCCAACTAATCATTTATATGTAAGATCAGAATTAATTGACCAAGAATGACTAACTTTGTTGAGGCTGTTGAATATACTATAAAACTACACAAGAAATTAAGATCCTACAAGGTCATGTAGGATGATCAAAGATCATCATATAGTGGATCAATCCTTTATTATATGTGATGTCCTCTAGTTAGTTATGGGAAAAGTTGAAATCCTATATTTGGTGCCAGGAATAGAAGGAGTTTGTTGGTTAGAGCTATAGTAGAATTATTTCAATTATAGATGAGATAATTGGATGTCTTTCCTTTGGAGCCCAAAGAAAATGGAGTTTCTAAATTGGAGCCAGAGCATTGTAATCGCCTGTTTGATTTTGAAGAACCCAGGTTGGGGGTGAATAACCAACAAGGAAAGGAGTATTTCAATGTACCGAACCATGTAACTATTGTTTACTACTATCTATTTGACTACCAAAAAACATGAAGAGTGATTTATAGATACCAATGAGTAGATAAAAAATCAAAACAATTTGAAGAGGTTGAATTTGAAATAAAAATAATTCATAAAAAGAAACCATTGATTCACCTATCCCTACTCTGTAGTCAATCTAGCCTGGGGAACTATATAGTAAACATGTTTATTTCACAGTAAATGAATGAACACAATTTATGAAGGCATAAATATTTTTCTCCCTATCATCATTCATTTATATAATAATATATTATTAGGATCATCGCACGACATTGGGTTATGATTTTAATATAATATAGATAGGAAGGTGTAGTTTATCAGCAATTTCAGACAAACTACATCATTCATCTAAGAAAATAAAAGAATTAGAGTATCGATTTATTTATTATATGTCTATAAATAATGGAAATAACAGTTAATTATTATTGATATAATTTAATAGTGTTATCAAAATTTATCAACTAAAATGTTTATAATTAATTATTCTAATATTTTTGAAATATTTTTAATAAATATTCCATTAATATTAAATACATAATATTAGGAAGAATTTTTTTAAAATTTATAGTGTGTATAAAATAATTATAAATCATAGTAAATAGGTATTTAAAATTTTATCAAATTATATTTCATTATATGTTTTCTTGAGAGAACTCTTTATTTATCTTCTGTATTATGATTATAGTTTATAAATGAGTTATGAATGATAAGTGTTAATATTCATAAACATGGTTTATAAGAATATTTAGGATATTTGAATTCATATTTATTTATTATGTTAAATTAAAATGAATATTTAATTTTCTATTTATTAATATTTTATATTTCTAATTTTTTGAATATAGTATGAATAATTTAAATGTTAAATGTAGAATTTCATATTTGTGTCACATATTAAATATAAATATTATTAAATTACATAATCCATAATTCAATCCATTTGTATAAATTTTATATAGTATATGAATTTTCTATACATTATTAAGGTAAAACATTACTTCTAGGATACAGATCCTCATATTACATGCTAGTTTCAACTCCATAAAATTTTTTCTTTCATATACCTTACATTGGTTTACTATTTCAGTTATAAGATTTTGAATAATTAATGAATATTTTCATGCATATTATGTTTTATAGATATCATGAATTGAAATTTTTTAGATATAATTCTTTCATATTAGAGGGACTTTGAGTTATATTAACCATCATCTTGGAGTCTTATGCTTCATTATAAAATGTTTTGGGGGTGGTTTTCTAGGACATTTGAATTGCTCATGTGAATATATTAAATCACAAGAATATCTATAAACATATATGATTGATAATTTTTCTTATGAATAAGTTGAATTTGAATATGTATTAAAATTCTTGTATTCTATTTTCAATGAATAATAAAAAGAATTTGTTGTGTAAATAGTTACCCATTAATATGGTCTAAAAATTAGTTTTGTTAAATGAATTGGGATTCTAAAAATATATCCTTATAAGTATTCATAAAAATCCAAAAATGATAATGTTTTAATATGATCAAATTTAAAATAATTTGAATTTAATTTTATGTATAATAAGTTAGTGAGACGTTGAAATGAAAATCCCTCAAATTCTATGTGTCAGATTCCATCCAAATAGAGCTTTTCAAGACCTCGATCATTCATCCATGTAGGTTCATCCATATAAGGGTTCCCCTAGAGTATATTTTGAAAAGAAATTGATAAGAATTTGAAATTGGATTACCCTTGGATTGGTTTTTTACAAATTGTGTTCCCCAATGTTATATTTTTTTATCATTTTCATGATTATTTCCTTGGTTTACACTTAGTTAGAAAACCCATTGAAAGGATACCAATGTATTGGAGTTGGGTTTATTAATATGGTGGACTGGGTAAATGGCTATCAACTAAACAATATGTGAATTATAACTTCTATTATTGGTATGTTTCTCAACCAATATAAATGTTTTGAAGGAGGAACACCCTAGTGGACTCATTTCTTAGTCAAATATAGATATTAGCATACTAAAAAGATCTGATGATCAAGGCCATAAATTTTACTAAAAATAAATAAATAAAATTTTTATAATGAAAATATATAAAAAAATTATTAAAACACCGATATATGTGATGAAATATTTTTCTAACTAAATTGACTTTCTTTGATAGTTTTTGCTATATCCAACACTGAGTTTAAGAAAACAAATGTATACTATTGAAAAAATAGTATTAAATTTTATTTTAATCCTGTAGGCATCAGATTATTTATTATTAACATAGGGAAATTTTATAAAAAACATATCTTTTCATATTTGTAATATAAATTCATTGGTTATCAGTTAATTAGAAATGTAAATAAAAATCTTTTGAGATTAAAAGAAACATTTGTATGAAAACATGTTTTTTCAAACAATTTGTTTTAAATTAAGGAGTTAAATTATTAATTATTAGTGAATTGTTTTAATTTAATTTTTTAATTATATATTCAATCAAAAAATTTTATTCTTTATCTTATATTTTCTCTAGGAATCAGATAAGAATAAATCATGTTTTGTTCTTAAAATGTATTTTTTTTCTAAAAATCATTTTAGTACCATTTATTAATTTATTTGGAAATTAGTTTCTTAAAATTATATAGAATTTATAAAGAAAATAAACATTATTTTTGAAAGAATAATTTCAAAATAATTCTATGCTAAAATTTTTGGGATTTTCTAAAAAGATACATTTTTCAATAAATAGTAAAAATATAGGTTTTTTTAAAAGTTAACTTTTCCTTTAAAAAATTTGAAAGTATAAATTTGTTATTAAAATGGTTTTGAAATTAAAAATATTTCAATTATTTTTTATTAATCCAATTCATATCATATTAATTAATTTTTTTCTTGGATTTTGAAACATAAACAACACATACTTAAGAAAAAGTTTTCTTTGGAAAATTAAATTTTGACGTGTTATTGGTTTAATTTAATATTAAATTTTATTAATTATACAAATTGAATTTGATAAAATTTATTATATATTTTGAATATTCAAAATTAATATTCCTAAATAAAGAAACCATAATTTTTTCATAGTAACCATTTTTATTGTTTTATTTCTACCTTACTAGTATCACATCAAATTATGATCCATTTTTTAAAAATTATTCCTATAATGTGACATGAAATTATTTTAAATATTTGAAAAAATTACTATTGTTCTACACACCACAATTATAAAAGTGAAACCACTATCCTACTTTATACACACATGAAGACCATTTTTGTATTACTAATAGATACCCAAATATCCTAATTTTATTCCTACCCATGAACATGATTCCTTTTTTATCATAAATCTATACAAGTAAGGGTTTAGATATAAACCTAAAGCAGTTTGAAACATATGTATTGTTCCCAACTGTATGTTTTCATTTTATTTATTTTTCTACATCAATAAAATATTTTTCAAATATACTGAAATAATAATACAAAAATATTTCATATTAATATATGTTATCATATAAATGGTATAACCTATATCATTCTCCTCTTCCATCATATGGGAAACAAAACTGTTGATTTTTTCTACGGTGGATTACTACCTTGAGAACAGATGTAGTTCAATTTTCATCATTGCCTCTCATGGATGTATATAGTGGTAGATTTATGGTATAAATATGATAATAATGACATAAATATAATTCATTAATTATATTTTCATATCTACATCTTACCATCCAATACACCACTAAAACGATAATGACGCTCGTGCGTAAGAGTAGACTATTACCTCCATGAAGCGATGTTATTAAGTGATCATTTATTCATTACATTGATGTAAATAATAATGTATTTTATGAATATATATGATTTATGTGATATAATAATGACTTTTTAAAAGTTAATTATTATTCAAATGTATTTCGTTCCATCCTCCAAAAAATTAAAATAGTGTCCATGCGAACGTACAGTGTACCTCTCCAGGAATGGTTTAATTAATTTTTAATTTATAACATTTATGGATGACTCTAAATATGTATATAATAAAATAATATGAAGTTTTTATCATGATTAAAATTATGTAGATGATGTAAAAAAAGATCAAATTACATGTAACAAAAACACTATACCAAAACATACATGAAAAATAAAGAACAGATCACCCAAAATAGTGATTTTAATATAGAATAATTAATAAGTTGGTGATAAAAGGTTATATATAAACCATATATAATATTATATATGAGATTTTGGTTCTATAAAAAATTTATAATAAGCCTATATGTATTATAAAATATTTTCCAATGATTATGAATAGTTGTAAGACTTTAGGTAAGGGTTTATTGTGTCAAATTGTCTTCATTGGGTCATATGATATAATATGAACCAATATTATTTTATGTGATGTATATCCACCCCCATTTTAGATTTTATATCAATATTATCATTTTTTAATGATATTTATAGTTTTAATTTTATTTTTCTCATTCATGGGTCTTACGATTCAAAATTTACAAAGTGTTAAGGGATTCATGTTACAATATCATTGTTTATCTAGATTTATTTAATATGGTTATAATAACTAAATTTATCAATCTAACACTAAATATTATAATGGATTTTGTTATACTCTAGTTATTTATATATAATAAATAATTTCTTTTATTTTTCTTCTCATTAATTATATAAACTCTAGTTTTGTCATGTAAGACTTTGGGATATTCCAAAAAATATTTTCAGTGTGAAGAACTAAGACATCATGCTATTCCAATTCCTGATGAGCATGAATTTAATTTTATAATAATATTAAATATATTTTTTATTACATGTATGCGTTATTCATGAGAAATTTTAATATCTCCAGAATCTAGTCTATGATAGAATATTTGAGACCATGCTTGAATTTATAGCACGGGGTTTACCACAAGCATGACATAATGTTGGTCAACATGGGATGTTCATATGGGGAAGCCATTAGTGGGGGAATCAGATAAATTAGTCAATAATGTTTATTTAATTAATAACCCTAAAAATAATAAATCATAAATTGGGACTCATATGGGAAATCTGAGACCATCATTGAGTCTAGATCATGGGTTTTATCTTAAGAAAGACATATCTATTATCGTTGTTCGGTATTCGGCTCGAGTCCCCTCATGCGGGAAATAATTTAATAAATTGAAATATTTATTAAATTATTTTATTAAAAAACATTGCCTAAAATTAATCTATAGAATTTTCATTATTAAATTATTCTTGGAAAATTCACATAACCCAAATAGGTTTTTTAAAAAAGCCCAGATAATATTCATTGGTGGATTGAGAATGGACAATGACCAGGGATATAATCAAGGAGAATCGATAGACACCAAATATAGGAGTCCCCCTTATATTATAAAGGATGCATTCTTCACAAATTATTGATTGATAATTTATGTAGTAATCATCATTTTTTGTTTCCACCACTTTTAATTAAAATATAAAACCATGGGTTATAATCCACTTTTGATTATGTGGTTGCAATTTTTCTATGAACCCCCTTAATGATTTAAATTTATTTAATTCATTTTACTCTTGTTTGTTCCATGTTATCACCAATGATATTCAGGATATTTTATCATTGACCCCAAAACATTTTTATATTGTTGTTTGAACCTATGATCATGTGTTTATCCCCCACAGTTCTTCGCGTTCTTCATCATTATCCCAAAAGATCACATAGTGACATTGTTTGATTAGGTTCGAGTGTGTTCAGAACCCCATAATATTGATGGTTGTGATCAAAATTAGTCAGATGGTGTTTTATGAACTAATCGGATAGAGACTATGTATATAGGTTAATTATTAAGATGCGATGAGGATATAAATTTATCATAAGTAGTTTGGGATAGATTGGGGATCCCTGTTTTCCCAGTTGAACTGAAATGATGAAATGCGGTGTGTTGAGTTTGGTTTCGAGTAGAGCTCATTGCTGGAGACTCCTGGTGGAGGGTTCTTGGCATGAAAATGGTAGTGGCTAGACTTAGATCTCTAAAGATGAGGTCATACAGGGTAATCATGGTAGTTTTGTTGTTGTTGTTATTAATATTATTATCATTCCTGAAAACTGGGTGAGTGGTGAATATTAATATTTTTATATTCTAAAAAAAGTTGATCCACCTACCACATGGAGAAATATTAATGTGAGTGTGTTGTGATACATAGCCTTTAAGGTGCTGTGAAACTGGTCTCTTTCCAATAATAAGAATTCATATTTTATTAAATTAATGAAAAAAATTAATATTATTGTAGGACACCTACATCACGTGTATGGGGAGTCAAGTGTGTTTCCTATATGTGATAGAGTGTAGACATGCACAAATTTTTATCTCACTAGCCTTTTGTATAATGGTATAAAATAAATAGTAATCAATTAGGAGAAAAACTAAAATTTCTTAAATGTGGATTTGGTGGAACATGTACACAACGGAGAAGTGGATTAGATTTCCATACTATATCCCATAAAACTATATTTATAGAAAAACAACAACAATAATAATAATATAGTTATTATCAAAACAGATATTCTGTTAGATGTTCTTCATACTGCATCATATTGAAGAACTGTTAGCTACAACATGACATTGACTTTGAGACAGACAATTCAAGAACCATATTGGATACCTTTTTTAGACATGTGATACTAGTCCCCATAGAACCCACCAATAATAATAATATTAATATAATTATTAATATTAATATTATTATAGATTCTATTATTTGACAAATCTTCCTTATATGGTATCAGATTGACAATCATTTGACAGTATCATGACCCTGAAATTCAAGATGACATTTCTAGACCAATATTACATATTTATTTAGTATTCTAACCTCAGTCCCATGAATCATCATTTGAATGTGATGTGGTGAAATGTATTATTTTAACCGAGTGTCCGATTTATCTATGTGAATATCCTATCTCGAGTGTTTCTCTAAGTGGATCACAATGGTATGATCAATTTGTCCATAAAAATTCAATTTTCAGAATCAAAATATGGGATTTATATTTTTTCCCTTCAGATAGGAAATCGGATTCATTCATTCATATATCATTTGGATGAATCATATTTTGTAGTACCCTTACATGTTATTTAGTAATTCATTGCAAAAAACTCCTAAGCTAGCATTGACACAGTGAAAAATTATAGTGGGAGTGCATTCCTTGTGGGTACCTAACATATCATGTACTCCTTTATAAATATTCATCTTCATGTATCTTCTTTGTTTGGACTCATATTTTTGTTGGAAAGTATCCTATAATTAGTTTATTTTCTGTGAGAATGAGATGGTGGACCCAATAGATTATATTGACATTTGATGTGAGAATTTCCTAGTGAAACACATATTTAGGCAATTATTGATGGTGGTAGTGATCAGGTAGGATCACCAAAGGCTATCTAAGTGGTGCCACCCATCTAGGTTGGGTAGGGGTATTCAATGATCTAGAGTGAAACCCTTCATCTGGGTTGGGAATGGACCTCAACAATCTGAGTAGAATCCTTTTTTGGGCAGGGCATTGGTTTTAAATGAACAAGAGTGGAACCATCTAGTTATACTGGTGATGGTTCCTTGACCTTGTGAGTGGAACCCTCCTGTAGAGTAGGATATTGGACCTTGATGGAATATAGGGGAACCCCCATATGGGATGGGTATGAGTGTACAACCTTCGGAGTGTAACTCTCCTATAGGTTAGGGCTTGTTTCCTTGATGAAATATAGTGGAACCCTCCAGCTGGGTTGGGGATGGGTCCTCAATATTCTGAGTGGAACCCACCTATGGGGATGTTTATGAGTCCTCGATGACTTAGAGTGGCACCCTCCATTCTAGCTGGGGATGGGTCCTCAACCATCAGTGTGGAGACCTCTTGTAATATTGGTGCATGGATCCTCTATCTACAAATTTTGGCTACTCAACTATGTACCAAAATGAAGAAGCATGTCTTTAATTTAATAATTTACACTAGTAAGCCTTACATAATGTTCTACATCATTGTCAAAATTCTGGAACAATTAGAGGCCCCTTTTTTAAGCAGAACTGTGAGATGGAGATCCCCTTACTCTATTTTTTGAGATACTTTTTTATGAATATATATATCATTATTGTTTTATTTTGTTACCCTCCTTCCATAGGTTATTAACACATGTAGGGTATGACATGTTCCTTCACTATATATATTCTAATTGTTGGATGATTTTACTCTCATGATATGGTTGAAAAAGAATCGATGAATAATTTATATATAAACCTTGTTTACCCCTTTATGTTTTAAGAAACTTACTCTCTTGGCATCAATTTATCTTCCTTTAGTTAACAACTTCCAATTCTCTATCTAATCCTTTTATGTCTCTTACTTATCCCACTTTAACTGTTAGAAATTTCATACTGGGTATGTATATACTCAACCATGATTGTTCTTTTCATGGTTTTCTCATGTCTTAAATATACACTAGATAGGTCGGTGATCCTTAAATTGGATATTAGGAATACTTAATGCCTTGGATCGCATGCAGTGGTTGTATAATAGAAATAATGAGATAAACCCTCTCATTACTTTCAGTTTATATCCCATTTTTTTAGGTTGTTAAATCATTATAGTTGGCATGGGTTTTCCTTGTTTTTACTTTCAGTATTAAAATACCATATTTTTTCACTATCTACTAGTTGTTCAATCATTTGTCTTCCCTAGTTGTTGCATATTTTACTTTTATTCCTCTGCACTCTTTCATCAAGACAGATTTGTATCATTGTGTGTATAAGTACATAGGAAAAGGAATATAAATGTTATTTATACCTTTGGTTCTAGTCACCATCCCCTGGCTAATTGAAGAGGTCATGGGATAGTTGTGACATGAGCCCAATTGCACTGGGTCATGAAATTAATAAATAGAGATAAAAAAAGTATTTTTATGGAAAACAAACATTACTTCACAGTTCATTTAAAACCATTTCACTTCCATGACCATTTTTTCTAAAAATGTTTTCAAGAACAATTTTATATATTACGAAATGATTGTTTTAATAATTTTATTAAATTAATGAATTTTTTATTCATTTTTTTAAGGGGAATATTTTTTTAACAAGACATGTTAATTCTTAATTTTTACTAAATATATACAAGGATAGACTATTTTACCATATACGACATGAATGGAATTTTATAACATCATTACTACTCAATTACATAATGCTTAATTTAAAATATTATGTGGTTATTTTTTATGAAAATTTTATGTTTAATAGTTTGGATATTCCATGTTTTCAAATAATTTATTTAAAATTGAAAATTTTGTTATCTTCAAAAAAAATGTTCCAAGCAGTCTTTTAGAATCATTTTCCATATAAGATGAAACCATTGGATTTTTCATAATCATTATTGGAGAGAGGATACAATCATATTATCCTTATCATTTCTCTAGATGGTGTATTATCATGATCAAAAGTTTTTTGTGAAACATGTTACATTTTCCCATGTTATACTATGATTTAATGTTTTTTAAAATTATTCCTACCATACATGTTATGATATAATGAATGTTTTATGACACAGTTTCACACACACACACTTATATTTATAATTATATTATAGGTGGGATTGGGAGTATATATCCCTCTAATTTATTAGATATTTTATTATATCACAAGAGAAAATTATTGGATACAAGTAGATATGCTTGATCCACAATGGGAAACAAGTTGATGTGTTTAATCCACTATGGGATATAGGTGGTGATGCCTAATTTATTTATATAGAAAATGGTAGGGATTTTGGATCCACAATATCATTCTGCTATTAATAGTTAACCTTGACACGTGATTTTTTTTTCATACATATGACGGTGACACATTTCATTGACATAAACAAACGGTTTGAGACTGTTTTTTGATGTTTTCTACCTCTTATGATATTTTTCTATTGAAATTATATTGATTTGTGCCATGAATCATGTTTATGGTCTTTCACATAATGGATATGAATTATGTATGTTATATTCTTGATGCCATAACCTTAATATTATCTAATTCATTCATATGAACATTGATTGATATCTCCCGTGATTACCCTAATTGAGCATATAATCACACACTTTTTTATGTTTCATTTCCCTGATTATGAAGATTAATTATAAGCAGGGTATGTCTATGAAGTGTTCTAAATGGGGAGATATTTTATGGAGATGAAAAATATCATTCTTAAAATAGGAATATAGTATATTTAGTCTCTAAATAAAATATAAATATATGTTTCCTAGGATGTTTTTTGAAAGATACTGAATATTCATCTAAATGGGTGTATTATATATGTATAAAACATTTCGGTCTCTATAGTTCGTATTAGAGTTAGGTTTAGTCTATATATGGGGATTGTAGTTAGAAAACTTTAGTAAAAACTATAAGGATATTCTTATGTAATGGATATCATCCTAATATTTTCTTAAGAAATAGATTATGTCGTCATCCTAGAAATACATCTGTGTATGGCTACCAGATGTGGACATGGTCATTGAAAATACGCATATATGGGATACAATCCAAAAATGGGTTGGACTAGTATATTTTATCCATCATTATGGTACATTGTGAATGTTCCCTTACTGTGTACCTAGTTGGATAATCTCAATAGATATTATTAGGTTGATTTACTTTTTCATTATCAACCATTAAGAATTATTTAAAGAAATTATGACCATGGATGACATAAGTTATACCTAAGGTGAAATAGGATTAATATAAGCTATGTTGAATAAAAAATTCAATACATTTTTCAATATTTTATTTTTTATCACTATGATTAATTTTTCTCATAATTTAATTTGTTGTTTTAGTCAATTGATGGAAATATAAAACATCATTTTAACTACTAATGTTATAGAAGATGCAATGATTATCCTCTGGCACAACCAAATACTATAGGATGTATAATGTGGAACCTTGTTACTATGCTCACATGGCTTTCTTAGGAAATTAATAATGTCAAGATTACAGATTTTCATTGGAGGGAACAATTTAATTTTGAGTCATTTAGGATCCAAAATCCACCCACTTTTATGGGATTTTCTGATCTACTAGCGTATGAGAAACGTATTGGCACCATTTAGAAGATATTTTTTATTCTCAAGCTATTAGAACATGAAAATTTTGTTCAATAAATTTATAATTTGGAATGAAAAGAAGATAATTGGTGGAACCTTATGAATAATATGATATAATAGAATAATATTGACACTATAGAATCCAATGACTTTAATATGATATTTTTTATTTATTACTTCCCTCATATTCTATAATGAAATGTGGAGAAGTAATTCCTTGAGCGTTATACGTTTGAGGAGGAATCTAATGGTACTTATCGTGAAATTTTTGAAAGACTTGCATATTATGCTTCTAGATTAATCATTATCCTTAATGAAAAATCGATCAATTCATTAGTTTCATAAAACCAAATCTCTGAATTGATTTTTTTTATAAGTTATGATAGTAAATACAATGAAATCATTAATAATCCACTCAAGGTTGAAATATAACATGCATATTCCCACTATTACAATGGCCTTGATAAGAAAAAGAAGCTCAAGTCTCAGGAAAATAGGAATAAATCACATGGTGAAAACAAATCCAATCCATTTACATGCCAAAAATGTGGAATGAAACATCTAGAGAATTCTTTAATGGTACTATGAGGTGTATTAAATGTGGAAGTGTATGTTATAAATCCAATTAATGTTTAATGTAAATTAATGGGTTCATTAATACAATGGATAAGAATAATTCATGAACTAATGCACCAAATGTTCTCTAATGCTACAAATGATAACTGTATGGGAATTACGCCATCCATTACATGAATCTGGTGGTTAAGGATAATGATTGTTGTCACTATCTTCATAAAATTAATGATAATGGGAAATATCATGTGATTATAACTGATAAGTAGGTTATGATAATTACATGGTTAAAGGTTTACTTAAAATCTATTCTAGAACATCTAATATCCTATTTGATTATTTCTCTGTAAAATCTTTAATACTTAAGGAACATGAGACTTTTATTTAATTATCAGGTCAACAATTAGATATTGAGTTAGTGGTGAAATTTGATAATTTTATAATGATTTCATCGTACCCTTATCTTTCCCCTCTAATTAATATCTTTTGGAAATTTATTCATAAAAATCATGTGATTCTCAATTTATTTGAATTTTATATTATTATAGGCCTGAATTAAATTTTGTTATGTAGAGCCCATATCATTTTTTTTGTAAATATAGTCACATTTCATATTCTATGTGAACCCAAGAACATTAATTGTTTCGTGGATTAATAAAAACTTCTAGTTTAAATTACTTATAAATTAAGGATCCTAGTACATATTAATGAAAAAAAAATTCAAATATTGATGGGGAGAAACTTTACATCAACAAAATTATTATATTTTTAATTTTATTGATGTATTCCAATAATATTAATCTACTCTTCATCCGAGTCATGAAGTTTAATTTTCAATAGAATGGATACATTGTGCTACACCTATCTCAATGTCTCCATATATAATTGACCCAAATGAGTTATAACAGTTGAAGAAGACACTCCAAGAGAATCATCATAAGGGAATTATTTAGAAAATTATGTCACCTTGGTGAAAACTAGATCTTTTTAAAGAATAAATATGGGTTAATGTTACTCTATATTGATTATTGATAACATTACAATATAACTATGAAGAAAATTTTTTCTCAACCCTATATCAATGATATTATTTATCAACTATGAAGAGATCAATACTTTTACGAAATTGATCATTGATCTAGGTACTCTCATTTGACGTTCAAAATTTAATATATTCCCATAAAATCCTTATGCAAGAGGTACGAGCACTATAAATTTATAGTGATTCCATTTCATCTTACAAATTCCCTTGTTATCATAATTAATTTAATATTTATATAATATGTAGTTAATTTTTTGGTTGTATTTATAGATGATATTATTATATATAAAAAGAGTAATTTATAGTGTCGATATGTCATTATGATTATAACAAAGACATTGATGATAGAGAAATTCTATTAAATTTTTTCCATGTGTTCCTTTTGGATTCATAATGTTTTATTTACTGATAGTATAATCACATGTGTGGAAATTTTAGTAAATCTTTCAAATATTTGTGTCATTAAGAAAATTTTATGAAAACCAAGGTTACTAACATCTATATTTTTCTTCATTTTTACATATATTTTTGACAATTTAGGGAAAAATTATCATGGATTTATAATCCACTCCCCATGTCAAATAAAAAAAGGAGAAAATTTATTTTTTATAGATTAATGTGAGAAAATTTAAAAGAAACTAAAGAGATAGTTTTTAAGTGCACTTACTCTTAAAATACCCTGTAATGGAGAGGAGTTTATAATATATAGTGATTTGTCGAGGAAGATATCAGGATGTGTTCTCATGAAAAATTATGTGGTTACATATTCCGTCTCATGAAAATTGAATGTTCATCAGAAAAAGTACGCAACTCATGATTTGGAGATAGTATTTTGAATTTCTTTTGTTACGATATATAAACATTATCATTATATAGAATGATGTTATATAAAAACGAATCATAATAGAATAATTTATAACTTCAATAAAAAAGAGTCGAACAAGAGATATAATATATGGATGGATCTAATTAATGATTATTAATAGTCAACACATTACCGCCCCTGGAAAGAGAACATGGTGGTCGATGCATATATCTGAAAGGATCATGCTATATTATCTTAGATGAGGGTCACAAAAGATGTAATTTTTCAATAATTTCAATGGATGGATCTATAAAAATTTATGGAAGGATATAAATATTATCTTTTTAAAAATGAATGTTAAACTATCTTTCCATTTAAGGATTAAGGAGTTATGGAAAAAAGATATAGTTTTTCAAAAAATGGTGAGAAATGCCCTCGATTTCTACCAGGATTGTGGTGGAATGATGTTTTTAAAAAATATTGTATTTTTACATTGTATACTATATTTGATGAAGGAACTATTGGATGAATCTTATTGTTCATATTTACTTATTCTTACCATAAGTACAAGCATGTATGTTGATTTGAAAGAGTATTTATAATTGGACAACATAAAAAGGGTTATTATTGAAAATATATCTTAGTACATCGTATATGAATACATCAAGGATAATTGAAAAAATAACAATGGGTTCTTATAAACATTACCCATTCTTGAAAGTAAAAGGTAAAGTATTACTATATTTTTTTCAGACACTCCAAAATATCTAAAGCCATTCAATCTATTTTATTTATAGTAAAACACCTTACAAAGTCATATTACATCAGTTCTGTTATTGAAGACTTATATATTCATTATAATTATATAATATACATAAATGAGGATTTAAGGATTCATTTACTACAACATTTTTTTATCTAATCAGGATATGAGTTTTACCTCATTTTTTAAATAATAATTCAACAAGCTCTAGGTATGGTTTTATGTTTCTACACATAATACTATCCTCGGACATGTGGATATTATAGTAGAACTATTCAAACCATAAAGAATATTTTTAAATATTGTGTTATAGTGTTAGAAGGTGGTTGGTATCAACACATTTCTCTAGTAATTTTTCCTAACAATAGTGTATTTCAATCGAGCATTCAATTAGAACCCTATGAATACCTCTATAGAAAAAAGTAGAGAACACCAACATGTTATAATGAAATTAGATAAAAAGATATTAGGAAGAGAGATAACTGAAGAAATGTTTGATAAGATTTTATGAATTAAACAACACGTAAGGGAAGAATAATGTCATAAAATGATATGTTGAAAATCATCAGTAATATATGGAGTACAATGTTGGTGAAATGTAGTTTCTATTAATTTTTCTATAAAATAAGGTTATACATTTACAGAATGGAGAAATATATGTGCTTGGTATATTTACCCCTTAAATATTATTGATCATGTTTGGATGGTAGCTTATGGTTTGGTGTATCCACTGAACATCTCTCATATGCAAAATGCATTCCATGTATCTCTCTTGAAAAGTACATACCTAACCCATCGCATGTAAAAAACCAACAAGGAATAAAATAGGGTAAATATCACTATAATGAGGAATAACTGGAGGAGATTTTGAGTAGGGTGGATAATGTTCTATAAAATTAGACAACTCTCCTGGGAAAAGTTCTTTCATGAAACCACCAATTTTAGATGTTACATGGGAACCTAAAGATATGACATGGTATATTAATCATCAGTTTTTTATATTAGTGTAATTTAGTTTCAATGGAGAAAATATATTTTAGTGGAGTAAAATTTAGCTCCCGTGATTTTTTAAAATATTTTTTTTTCAAATAATCCCCATTTCATAAATATCATGCATTACACGGAACACCGAGTTTAAACAAACAAAAATATACAATTGAAACATTTTTATTTATTGTGATAATGATATTACAAATTTTTAATCTATGGGAATGAATATGGATAAATAAATTTTCATAAACATATTGTTTGTACCTTTATAAAATAAATTCATTCGTACGAATTGATTAGAAATGAAAAAACAATTTTAGTGTAAAATAAACAATTTTAAGGTATAAATTGAATGTAATGGTTATTTTGAAAAAATAAATTAAAAATGTTGGTGAATTATATTAATGAAATTTATATATTATATAATCAACCAAAATTTTATATCATTCATCTAATATTTTTTCTTGAGCTAGGATAAATCCTGTTTAATGCTTAAAATGTATTTTTTCAATAAAGTGGTTTGCTCTTATTTTGCAAACATATATTAAAATTTATTTTTTACTGATTTAGATAACCTATTTGTAAAAATTAATTTAATTATTTAACTTAAAATTTAAAATTTCTTCATAATTATTATTTAAATTTTTTTAAGTGATTAATTTATTTGAGGAACTGTGGAAATTATGGTTTTTATTAAAATTGTCATTTCATATATAGAATCTATAAAGTTACATTTTATATTTAAATATTTTTAAACAGAATGTTATTTCAACAAGTTTATTAAAAATCCAAATTATATAATTTTAATTATTGTTATTTTTAATATTATTATAAGAAACATTATACTTATGATATTCATTTATTTGAAACACACTTTTCTATGTGTTTTTAGTTTTAATATTAATTTTAATTCAACCAATTCTATGAATTGAAATTGGTAAAAAATATTCCAAATTCAGAATAATCATAATTAATTTATGTTAATAATTTTAATTTAATTTTTTCATAAAATATATTAAAAAAATAAAAAATTTATTATCATGGTAAGGGTAAAAATTGATGTTTCATGGGTAAATCTAAAACCATAACGGATAAAATTATGTTAAAATTGGATAAAACCTAATTTTTTGGTTTTAATTTTACCTTAACCATTTCACGACTGCATGTGATCAATTTTCAATCTAATTTTGGAGTATTGTTACATGAAATTATTTTAAAAAATTATACATTTACAAGTTAGAAACTCACCTCAATTATATAAGGGCACCCCATCTCCTCTCGAATACACACTTCTCAATTATTTTGATTTGAAAAATAACTTTCCAAATCAATCAATTACATCAGTGAATCTAACCTATAATCCCTTTTTCAATAGAAAATCGTCAAATGGAAGATTTTTGTAAATCCTAACAATGTTTTCTGAATAAGAGGTATAGTTCATAACCAAGATTATTTTTTTATTTCTTATTCTAGCACCTTAAAATATTCATCAAATATTATTAAATAATAAAACTAGTATATTACATTTAATTACATGGTATTTTATTGATAAAATAATCTATATACATCCCTCCACCATAAAATGGGAAATGAAACTATTGATAGTGTGAACAATGCACTACTGCCTCAAAAACTAATGTAATTTTTGATCTATCTATGAAACTGCTAGATAGATATAATTGTTTATTTAATTTATATATATGTTATTAATAAAAAAATTAATATTATGTACTTAAAATGTAACATATATGATCTTACATTATAAACAGTTTGAAAATGAAAAATTTTCTCCTATATACGTGGGGACTACCTCTTCCATGAAGAAATGTTATTAATTTTTCATTTATGATTTACACAGATGGTAAAATGATCAGATTCAATTAATATACATGATTTATATAATATATAATATATTTTTTATTTTTTTATTTTTATTTTTTATTTACATTTCATTCATTTCTCCAATCAAAAAATGATAGTTGCATCTATCCTTACGTACCACCTACCATATCTATGAATGATGTACATTATATTTAACTATATAACTTTTATGGATGATAATAAATATGTAAAAATTTATTATTGTATTAACATGATTTTTTACATTATGGTTATAATGGAATGATGATCAAAGTACAGGGACAAAACTAGCAAACCAAAATAAACATGACAATGTAGTTATCACTCTGAATAGTTATTTTAATAAAAAAGATAATAAATTTGTGATAATAGATTATATATAAATAATATGTCATATTAAATATATTATAAATTTTTATCGAATATATCTAAAATAATTCTATATTTATTAATGAAGTTGATTAAACATGTACAATGAATTTTAATACTTTAGCTGAGCTTTTATCATCATAAATTGCCTTATCCAGGATATATGTGTTGGTATACACATATAATTTTTATGAGCTGTTAATATAGTTTCATTCGAAATTTTATGACATTAATATATTTATTTTAATGATATTTATGTTTTTTTATGTTATTATTTCATGGGCCTTAGAATTCAAAAGGATCCATGTGAGAGGGTACTTACGTTAAATTCTCATTATTTATCAGGAATGTCCTTATTATACTACCTATAATGAAATTTATTAATACAACACTAAATAATATCATTAATTTTCTTATAATATAGTAATTTCTTGTTAATACGTTCTTTTTTTAATGTTATTCTCTTTAATAAAAATATATACCATAAAAATGTTTTTATATAAAATTTACTTTATCTCTCTCTTCGATCAAAAATCTGTTCTCTTCGATAACCATGAATTATAAAAAAACTCAAGATAGTTTTTTATATTATCAAATTATTATTTATATTAATTTCTAAAAGAAATTTACTTTTTTATGAAATAGTTTGAAATTAATATTTTTTTTTATTTTTCTAAATGATGTACCTTTTAAATTATAGCAAAAATTCCAATGGAATATTTTTTATGTATATAAAATGAATAGAATTTCCCAAAATCATGAAAGCACAATTATTTAATGATTTAATTAAATATTTATAATTTTATTTTAATATATAATTTTTCTACAATATTTTGTAAATTACTAGATTTTAAATTAGTGATTTCAAAAAAAAGTGTAGATTAATCAAGAAATATTCCAATTGATCATTTAAAATCATGTTATATATAAGATAAATAATTTTATTCTTAATAATAATTTCTAGGGATTTTATCCAATGATATCATCTTTATTCATTCTTTGAATGCATTATTATCATTATGATAAGAATTCTATGAATCCAGTTAATTTCCCATATATTATGCTTTGATGAAATGTTTTTGAAACATGTTCCTTTGAAGTAAGTTATGATATGATTTATGTTATATTATGTTAATGCCTAAATATGTACGGATTACTTTATGTTATGTGTGGTCCCATAATTATATATCTCGTGAATTCATTGGAAAAAGTTTTCTTATCTCTTTTGATAACTATCTGACACAAATCAATGTTCTTGATCCACTGTGGGGAATGAGTCAATGTTATTGAATCATTATTTAATACAAGCAACAATACTAGAATCGTTATGATAAGGAAAATATTTTTGGATTCCCAATCAAAAAGTATTTTATGGTTTAAATAGTTAACCTTCATATATGATATAGTTTCTATACCTATGACGATGCCATAATTTTATGACATGAACTTATGGATGATGATTGTTTCATAGTTCACCCAAAATGTTCCTTTGAAAGAGATCCAAGTTCCTTTTCAGACATTAATGTGAGGAAATTGTAAATGAAATAAGGAGACAGTTTGTCAGCATACATGTTTTTTACATTACCCTGTAGTGGAGAAGGGTTTTTATTCTATATCCATTCATCGAATAAGAGACTGGGATGTGTTCTCATGTAGGTTGATATGGTTATAGCTTTTATCACAATTCAATTTAATGATCATGAGAAAAAGTACCCAACTCATTAAATAAAGTTAGTAGTGGTATTTATTTCATTAATGATATAGAGGAATCATTATTATAGAGTATTATGTGGTATATAACAATGGAATAATATAAAAAAAATATATTCAATTAAAAAGAGTTGTTCATGTGCCAAATAAGAAGTATGGATCTGATTAAAGATTATTAATACTCAGAACATTACCACTATGGGAAAGAGAAAACGGTGGTCGATGCATCAATACAAAAGGATCATCCTATATTATCATAAATGAGGATCACAACAGATCTAAATTTTTTATATTTTTAATAAATGGATATATATATTTTGAGGGATGATGATAAATATTATCTTTCTCATAAATAATGTAAACCCATATTTTCAATTAATGATTAAATTTGTGTAGAAAAAAGTTGTATATTTTCAAAAGAATGTGAGAAATTTTCATCATATCAACCATGATTATAATGGAATGATATTGATTAGGAACTGTGTACATGGACTTTTATACCATTTTTGAGGAATGATCTACTGGATGAATCTCATAGTTTACCTTTATTAATTCTTATTGGGAAAATGAGCATGTATATTAACCTGTAAGAGCTTTCGAGATAAAAAAACATGAAAAGTGATATTGAAGAATATATATCTCAATGCATGGTACATGAATAAAAAATTATGGGAGGAAAATATATAATGGTTTGTTAAAACTATTTCCCATAAGAGGATGTAAATTGGAAAGCATGACCATATATTCTGTTTTAAGACTCTCCAAAACATCTAAAGCCCTTAATGTTATTTGTTATATAGTCGAACACCTTTCAAAGTTAGATTACACCATTTTTGTTTTAGAAGACTTATATATTGATCATATTTCTATGACATACATTAATGAAGTTGTAAGGATTTATGGAGTTATACATAATATTGTATCTAATCAGGATATGAGTTATTCTTAGTTGTTGTGGTTAAATATTTAGCAGCCTATAGAAATGGAGTAATGTTTCAACATAGCCTCTCATTCTTATACTAATGGTTATTCTGATTTAACCATTCAACCCATCAAGATTTTTTTGATATCTTGTTCAACAGTGTTAATTGGTAATTGGGATCAAAACATTTCTTTATGTATGTTTTATTACAATTATGGATATTACTTAAGCTTTTAGATGTCTCCTATGAATATATATTCAAAAAATGGGTAGACATTCAACGTGATAGAATAATTTTGGAGAAATAATTCTATTAGGACATATCTGAATAAATAATTTATAAGATTGGATCAATTCATCAACACAAAAGACAAACATGGAGTTAACCAAAATGTTGTGTTGATAATTGTCCGTAATATCAGGAGGTTAATGTTATTGGATAGGTTTTTCTATGAATTTTTATATATAATAATTCTATAATATTCCAAAAAGGTAATTTATTCCCTAGTTATATTAGTGCCTTCAAGATTCTTGATCATGTTTGGATTATAGCTTATCATTTGGCACATCTACCGAACATATGTTATGTTCAAAATGTGTTCCATGTATCTATCCTAAGAAAGTACCCAACTAACCATTATTATATATAAAAATAGAGGTAATACAAAAGTATAAGGATCTATATTTTGAGGAAAATATGGTGTATATTTGATCATGGACGGAATGTACTAAAAAACAACACCACTCACTTGGACAATGTTTTTTCATGAACCCCCCAGTTTTAGAAAGCAACATGAGAACCTATGAATATGACGAGGAAGAAGAATCATCAGTTTTTTGTATTTGAGTAATGTAAATTTAATGGAGAAATTATATTTAAGATATTTATAATGCATCACAAGGTGATTTTATGAAATATTTTTTCAAATAAATCTAATTTCTTCAATAGCATGTGTTACACCGAACAACAAGTATAATCAAACCATGATATACGATTAAAATATTATTATTTAATGTTAAAATTATATTATAACTTTTGAATGTATGTTTAAAAATACAAAATGATATAAATTTTCAAAAATAATATTTTCAAATTTATAAAATTAATTCATTGGTTATCCATTGATTATAAATGATAATAACTTTTCTAATGTAAAAGAAATATTGTTCTACAAAAAAACATGATTGTAATGATTTTTTAAGTAACTAAATTAGAATCTATTGAAAATATATATTATTCATATTTATATATCTTAAAATGTATTAATTTTTTTATTATTCATATAATATTTTTTCTATGGCTCTGATAAATGTATTTTTATGCTTAAAATGTATTTTACAAGTAAGTGGTTTCCTATCCTTCTCAACAGTTATATTAAAATTTATTTTTTATAATTTTAGACAAATTATTTGATAAAAAAATTTCATTTTTTCCAATAATAAAATTATATCTTATCTTACAATGAGTTTTTACAAATTTTTTTGAAAAGATTAATATTTCGATGAATAATAAAAAATACAGATTTTAATTAAAATGTTCATTTATTTAATATAATTTATAAAGTAAAATTTTATATAAAAAATAATTTCATAGTAAAATTATTTCAATAATTTTATTAATAATCCAATCTATTTCATTTTAATTATTATGATTTTTAATGTTGGTACAAAAATGTTATTTTTTAAGACAACTATTTCTCTGTAAACCAACTTTTGAACATGTGTCTAGTTTTAACATAAAATTAATGTATAAAAAATCAATGAATTTATATTTTTTAAAATATATTCCATATTTATAATCTTAATAATTTATTTTAGGTAATAATTTCAACAAAATGTTTATATGTTATACAATATAAACAGTTAAAAACTCTATTACTGTAGTAAAGATTAAAAGAGTTGTTTATGGGGTAAATCAATAACTATAAGGGGTAAAATTTCATAAAAACATGATAAAATAAGATTTTTGGTTTATTTTTACCTTAACATTATCACCTATTAATATTACCATTTTTAAAGAATTTTTATAAGAATTTGACATGATATTATTTTAAAACATTGAAAAATTACAAATTTTCCTCCAATGTCTGAATTGTTCATTCTGACTACCCATCTGATTTAGGCTTAAAAGATGTACTCAAATTTAATTCAGTACCCAATGACTTCTGAAGGCCTTTCCAAGAGTTTGAAGTGAACCTGGGATCACGACAAAATACAATGGAGAGAGGAACTCCAAGTAACCTGAATATATCTTTAAGATACAAAAGGGAAAGTTGATCTAGGGAAAAAGTATCCCGTATAGCGAGGCAGTGAGCAGATTTAGTCAAGTGATCAACAATAACCCAGATTGCATTATTTCCTTGAGGTGTCTTCGGTAATCCCACAACGAAGTCCATGGATATATTCTCCCATTTCCACTCTGGCACTGGTAAAGGATGATGAATCCCTTTCAGTAACTGCCACTCTACTTTAACTGGTTGACAAGTCAAACACTTCATAGTAAAATCAGAAATATCTCTTTTCATTCCATCCCACCGATAATACTCACAAAGATCTCCATATATCTTAGTAATGCCCGGATGAACTGAAAATAGAGAACTTTGAGATTTACATTACAACTCTCTCTTAAACTGTGAATCACACGACACAAACAACCTCTTCCCAAATCTCAAAACACAATCATTATCAATGTTGAATTCAGGAAACTTACCCTTCGGAACCAGCTCTACATTTTCCTGCAACTCCCTGTTTTGCATCTGTGCTTTCTTAATTCTGTCTAATAGAGATGATTTCACTGATACCTAAAACAAAATAGAAGTACATCCTGCACCAACAACTTCTATGCCAAAGTTCATCAAATGCTTAACCAAAGGATCACGTTCCAAACACAACATTGTTAATGAAGCATTACTTTTTCAACTCAAAGCATCATCCACTTTATTTTTTTTTTCCAGATGGTAGTGAATTGTAAAATCATAATATTTTATTAATTATAGAAAACTCCTCTGTCTCATGTTAACTTCGTTATGATTGAATATATAATTTAAACTTTTGTGATCGGAATATATTTCACACTTTACTCCATACAAATGATGCCTCCAAATTTTTAAAGCGAAAACAACAGCAGCTAATTCCCAATCATGCGTAGGATAATTTATCTCATGAGCTTTCAAATGACGTGAAGCATAAACAATTACCTGATCATTCTGTATTAGGACGCAAACAAGTCCTTTCAATGAAGAATCACTGTAGATAACAAACTCTCCATTCCTGGAAGGTTGTGCTAAAACTAGAGCATTCACCAATCTTCTTTTCAGTTCCTAAAAACAATCATCACATTCTTTTTTCTAGATAAACTTAACACCCTTCCGAGTTAGCTTAGTCATTGGACTAGATAACTGTGAATTTTTTTTAACAAACCTTCGGTAATATCCTGCCAAACTAAGAAAACTAAGAATCTCAGTTATATTTGTGGGTCTTGGACATTCTTCAACAACCTATTTTTTTACAGGATCAACATTTATTCCATCTTTAGAAACAATGTGACCATGGAACGAAATTTGTTGCAACCAAAACTCCCACTTTATGAATTTACCATACAAATTCTTCTCTTTTAGGGTTTTCAAAATAACCCTTAAATAACTTTTATTCTCCTCTTTAATTTTAGAAAACACCAAAATATCATCAATGAAGACAACCACAAACTTATCCATGAACTCATGGAAAATTCTATTCATAAGGTTGATGAATGCAACAGTATCATTGGTAAGCCCAAAAGGAATTACTATAAATTCATAATGGCCATATCTTGTATGAAATGCGGACTTTGGAACATATGCTTCCTTTACCTTCAACTAATGGTACCCTGATATCAGGTCAATCTTTGAAAAATACTGAGCTCCCTGGAGCTGAACAAACAAATCATCGATATGAGGAAAAGTATATTTGTTCTTAACAGTGATGTTATTCAGGGTTCTATAATCAATGAAAAGTCTCATTGAACCATATTTCTTTTTAACAAATAAAACAAGAGCACCCCATGGTGATGTGCTAGGTTGAATGAAACCTTTCTATAATAAATCTTGCAACTGCTCTTTCAACTCTAAAAGTTCAATCTGAGCCATTCGATAAGGGGGTTTTGAAATTGTCTTATTATCAGAACTAATTCAACAGTAAATTCAACTTCATGATATAGTATTATTCCAGGAAACTCAACAAAATAAACATTAGGATACTCATTTACCACTAGCACATCATTAATCTGATCAGTTCCATTTTTTTCAACAATCTGTGCAAGGTAACATTCATTTCCATATTTTACAAGTTTCTCAGCCTCTTGATATGTTATCAATAGTATGTGTTCATTATTGTACTCAAACATAATGTATTTCTGAAAAGAAACTTCTTTATCTCAGCAGTAAATCTTAGCCTGGTAAACAGAGATCTAATAAATACCCAGGATAACATCAAACTCTACTAGAGGTAAAACAATAAGGTTTGAAAATGGGTTCTTTCCACGGATAAGGATAGAAAGATTCTTATAAATTATTTTTTCCTCAATATTTCACCCAGGTGTTTTTACCACAAGTTCAAGAGTCATTTCTTGAGATGAAATTCCCAATTTACTAGAAAATTTTTCAAATATGAATGAATGTGTAGACCCAGAATCAAAGAACACATTGGAATAATATGAAAAAACAAACAAAGTACCTGATACCACTTCATTTTATGGCCCCACATCTGCTAAATTAGTTGCAAAGTATTTCACCACCTCTTTCTGCTTGTATTCTAACTGCTTCCCATCACTTGAGCTCTTTGTCGGACACTCATTTTCATAGTGACCCATCTCATTACACATGATACATTTCACTAACTTTAAATAAAATTTGGTCTTACCATTATCCTGATCTTTTTCAGTGCAGTCACGAGCCTTATGTCCCATTTTACCACATTGGTAGCACTTTCCAGAATTCAGAAGACATTCCCCAGCATGCCTTTTACTACATTTATCACAAACTGGAAACTTAGTTTTCTTACCATCAGACCTTTTTGAAGAATTCTTCCCTTTCTCCTGCCACCTCAGTCTCTTCTTCTGTTGGTTGTTATAGAACACCTGATCATCCGCAAACTCCATTTCCACCTTCTCAGTACAACGAACAAGTTTTTCATAACTCTTGGACTCATTAAAAGATAATTCCCTTCGATATTTTGGCTTTCATCCTGAGTAAAAACGATTGATTTTACTATCAAGGTCTCAGATAAAATTTTGAGCATACCTTGCCAATCGAGTGAACCTTTCTTCATAAGTAGCCACTCAGTCGTCCTCTTACATCAACTCCAATAATTGTTTTTCCATCTTAATTCGAATAGCCTTAGGAAAATACTTCTCAAGAAACATACCTTTAAATTCATCCTAGTCGAGAGCATCAATCTCAACAGCATCCCTGATATTTTTAACCATCGACCACCACTGATCCGCTTCACCCTCTAAACGGTAAATAGAAAGACTAACCTTTTGATTGTCTGAACACCCCATGACATTGAAAATCTTCTCCAGTGCTTTAATCCACCCTTCATCTAGCATAGGGTAATATGATCCTCTGAATGATGGTGGATGTTGCCTCATGAAATGTTCCACCACTGAAATGTTACTCTGAGGTTGATCTGGCTGATCTCGTGCATGGATACCACCACCATTTATCTCTTGAGTCAACTGCACCATTACTGCAACAAATTGTTCAGTTCCAATTTCGACCATCTCAGGAAGCTGATTTTGAAGGTCATTTCCTTCTGTATGCCTTCCTAGCACTACTTCCTTGTTTCCTCTTCGGAAAACCATTTTGAACAAACAAGTCTTAGATGAAGCAACATGGTAATCTTTAAATGCTATATCATTTCAATTTTACCATAAAAAATATTTTTGTATAATCATTTAATAGAATTATAACTCTTAAATTTTTCTAAAATGGCCTATGATACCAACTATAAGGCCCCATCCTTAAACTTTACTTAATCTTGAGTTATTTCAAGAATACACGTTGAGGATCTTTTCAGGTTTAGAGTTTTAGATAATTAGAACATAAATCATGCATTACATTCCACATTTAAACAAAGTGGTTACATAAAAGATAGTACTCATTTTTCCCATCAACTGAAACATATTTAAAACAAAACATATATTCTTTCTTGACACTTCCTTGACACTATCATCACATCATGTACCTTTCCCTTGACCTGTGAAAAACATTTCAAAAACATGGGATGAGCATTAAAATCTTAGTAAGGGATATAAAAGTACGAAATGAAAACATTAGTCCATGTATGAAATCATACTTTACTCATAAAAAATAATAATTTTAACATACCTCACCAAATCATGAATAAATCATAGAAATCATAAGACATAAATGTAACTCGAGGAATTCATAACATTCTTATGTAGGCAGTAACCCTCATGGTTACATTTGGAATACCCATCACAGTATATTCCTTAAATCTCTTTGGAGAAACCATAACGTTTAACCCCTTCGGGTTACCCAATGCATTAGAGAGCTACATCGGGCTCACCCACCCTTAGTTTAGCACAGAACCACCCGTCTTCATAACAATTCCCATGAACCATAATATAATCTTATCACATAAAACATGCATAAAGGAAACATAACATTTCCACATTTCAATCACAAGATAACAATACAAAACATTGTTATAATAAAAAAATCATGAAAACCATTTTCAATACCAAAATAAAAGAAATGTAAAACATGGTATTTATTTTTCAAAAAAAGTTATGGCTTGTAGAGGAAGCCGAATCCCAAATAATTGTTACGGCGGTGGAGAAGTCATTATCGCCGCATACGTACAAAAAAAACATTCCTGTTGTCATTTAGTAAAATGCTTCATATAAAAAATATTCCTTTTGAATAGATGTAAAATTAAAAGTGGTTTATACACCATATAATATAATGTTTTGTATCAAACAAAATATGCCTCAATGAAAGGAGATTGAGACGAAGTCCCTTACCTCAGGTCCCACTTGACTCGATCGTTATTTAACCTCATGAATAATAAACTTGAGTTAATTTATACTTACTTAAGAACCTTTTTGAAGTTCAATATTCTGTTTATATCACTTATTACCATGTTATGAACACTATGTAATCATTTAAGTTAATAATGGTCATTTTGTCGATCATTGGTACTTGAGTCAAAAATAAACTCCTTATAATTACAAATTGTTCATGTGGTAAAATATCCATTATATCCAGAATTATATTCAAGATGTAGATGTAATATATATCATATATATCCAGTATATACATGAATTTAAAATATTACATAACATTAATAGGTAAGAAATAAAATTCACCGTTCATGGAGACGGTAAGTCGTACGTACGCATGAACGCTACTTTCATTTATATTTCGTATTTAATGGAATGGAATCATAATGATATTAACGAAAATTATAATTCCAATATAATATCATATATAATATCATTAACTCCATCCTTTATACATCCAACATATGACATTAACGAATCGAATCACTTTGAGGGGGCGATAGTCCGCACTTCCTAAAATGAAGATATCACGTTTACCCATAATGGAAACCATAAAGGTATGTCATAAATTAAAAATACAAAAGAATCAGGAAAACATAAACATAATATATATCATATATAAATAGAGTGACATCTTAATGGCCACCATTAAAAGTGTTAAAAGAAGATTGAATAATCATCGTTTCGTGAGGCAGAAATTTGCCACCCACAGAAACAATATGTTCTTTGACCATTAGATGAAGGTGTGTGTAAGTGTATATTGAATAATTCAACATCTTAATATATTTAATATACTAGTGTTGTTACAAAATAAATGAATAAAAATAGGTTTGGGGGTTGGATAAGAAAAATAAAACAAAAGAACACAAGTGAAGGCATTACCTTTAAATTGGGTAACTCCTCTTGGTTTGAACCAAAAGGGTTTCTTGAAGAGATTTATGCCTAAGGTAAGGCTTCTAGGATGAAGAGAGGGAGGTGGAGAGAAGAAATGAGCATATTTTGGCTGAGCCAATGTCTTGAGATGTGTGTATAAAGAGGTAGACATGGGGGCCTTTTAAAAGAGGAGAGGAGGGGCACTGTTGGAAAGTTATTAAATGTTACTTTATATTAAAATGATTTTAGGATTTTAATGGTCCCACATTGATATATTTCAAGGATTAGGAGATAAGGGTTATATATATACTCATATTATAGGTCTTTGACAAGTGTAAGGCTTATATTTTACATTATCTTTTCATTTTATTTAAATCGTTCATTAATGAGGTAATCGCTTGATCATCATGATGTCATAAATAATTTAATTTATTTGATGTCAATTAATTATAAAAAAATAATATGATGTATAAAATATTTTTTCATTTCCAATGACTATTTATAGTCCAAGAGATCATTTATGTAGACAAAAATAAAATTTTTTACTCTAGTGATACATTCTTTAGTGATATTCTCCTTTCTTTAAAAATAAAAATATAAAGTGTCACTTTCACCCAAAAGTGATTGCATGGGGTCCCTATATTTGGAACGAGGCATCCCAGTTTCGGCCATGACACAACCAGTAGCATTAGGACACATTTTGGGGTCATTTTTGATTATTATGATATTATTTTATTATCCTTAACTACCCGATTACTAATTAATCAAGTTAATTAAAGATAATTACTGTCATTACTATTCCTAATGTCCAAAAACAAAAGAGTATTAATTACATAATTTGGACCTTCTGATTCTAAATATGGAATTCATTTTACCAAATTCCAAACATATAAATTTCAATAATTAATTTAAAAATAATTCCCTTTGTCAAAACAAATAGCGGGTTTTTTTAAACAATATCTATGAAACGTTTGGCACTTGTTTATAACCAATTACAAAGTGAAATTAATTATAATTAACACCATTGGATTAAATGGTAAAAATATATTCTAATTAAACTTTAAAACCAATTAAAAATATAATCTAACCATATAATTAAATTGCATGAAAAATTAGTTTTGATGTAAAATGCAGTATTTTTCACTATTCATTAAAAAATGAACATTGTCATAAAAATACCAAAAAATTATCCAAAGTGTATATAAATGTCCCAATAATTAATAATAAGTTCATTTTTTACAGATAGAGATTTTAAAATTTCCAATATTTTGGATTAAAATAGGTTTTCCATCAAAAGGTAGTAAAACATTATTTTAAAAATATTAGTGTATTCCTTGCTTAAGATTGGATTTATTCTCATTTTAAGCCTCTAAAACACTATCTAATTCATAAATAGACATAGATAATAATATATAATATTCATTACTTACTTGTGATATTACACTTATGGTTCTAGATTGATTTATAATTAACACACCTTTTTATCTTAAAAGTGATAGTAGTTATTTTTTATATGATAATGTGATAAAATTTAAATGGAACTGAAGAGATAGCATGACAATGAACATTTTCATACAATACCCCATAATGATGAAGTGTTTTTAATCCATAGTGATTCATTGATGAATATACTAGGATGTGTTCTCATGGAGAATGAAATGGTTAGAGGTCATGTCTCATTAAAATTTAATGTTCATGAGAAAAAGTACCTGACACATGAATTGGAGTTAAAAGTGGTAATTTTTTCAATATATATATATATATATAAGATTATAATTATATATTAATATATGATATATAAACAAATCATAAAATAATAAGGTATAGATTCACTCAACAAGAGTTGAACATGTGCTAAATAATGTGGTTGGATCTTATTAATGATTATGGCTACTCAATATATTACCACCCTAGGAAAGAAAAAAATGTGGGACATGATTTGATCTGAATGGATCATGTTATCATATAATAGAAGAGGATTAAAATAGATTTTTTTTTAAAGGATGGATCCATAAATTTTGAGGGAAGGTGAAAAATACTATCTTGCTGAAAATAAATGTTCAACCATCTATCCATTTAATGATTAAAGTGGTTAAGAATGAAGATGTAAAATTTAAAAATAAGCTGAAAAATTTCCTTGAATTAACCCATGATTATGATAGAATAATATTTCTCTTAATAAATCTATTTTCCTTTCTATACCATATTTGAGAAAGGATTTGTTGGATGAATCTCATAGATCATATTTATCTATTCTTATTGGAAGTAAGATCGTGTATATATATCTGAAATAGTATCTCTAATTGGACCACATAAAAATGGTATATCTTAGAATATATATTTCATATCATGTAATTTGAATACATGATGGATGATAGAAAAACTTCTAATGGTATGTTACAACCATTACACATACATGAATTGAAATGGGAAATAATGACACTAAAATTTGTTTTAAGACTCTCGAAAACATCTGAAGGCCTCAATGATTTTTTGGGTTGTAATAAAACACCTTAAAAAGTCACTTTAATTAATTTTTATGGTCTAATACTTATATCTTGATCAAATTTAATTAATATACATTAATTAAGTTATAAGGATTCATGTATTACAACATTTTATTGCATTTGATCAGGATATGAGATTTACCTCGTTGTTCGGGATAAGTATTCCATAGGACCAAAATATGGAGTTATGTATATAACAATTATTATCATTATTAGAATGATTTTTAGAATGATAAAACGGTTCAAAAAATATAGTATTTTGTTAGATCTCCCTTATATTTGTAAAAGGTTATTGTGATCAACACACTCTATTGGTTATGTTCTCTTACAACAATGTATTTTACTCAAGTAGTCAGATGGATCCCTATGAATCCCTCCAAGGAAAGAATTGTAGAACATAAACATGCTATAATGATGTTATAGAATTAAATATATTTTGACCTATGATAACTAAATTAATTTGTTATGAGGTTATATCCATTCATAAGAACATAAGGGAAACGTAAAGTCAACAAAAATGATACGTTGAAAATCATCAGAAATATTTAGAGTTTAATGTTGGTGGATATGTTTTTCTATAAATTTATCTATAGAATAATAATATAAGATTCTGGAAAAATTAAATTTATTCCCTTAGTATATTTTCCCCTTCGATATTCTTGATCATGTTAGGATGGTAACTTATTTTATGGTGCTTCCACCGAACATCTCTCATGTTGAAAATGTTTTCCACATATCTCTCCAGAGGAAGTACATACAAAACTATTCACATGTAAAAAAACTATAGGACATACAATAGGAGAAACATATATATTATAATAAAAAACTAGTGGAGATTCTAATCATGGATACAAAGTACTATATAATAAGACCACTCACCTGGTCAATGTTTGGTCGTCAAACCACCAATTTAAAGAAGACACATGGGTACATGAGGATACGATGAGGAAGAAGAATCATGAGTTTTTTTGTATTTGAGTGATTTAATTTCACGTTATAATTTATATTTAAGGGGTGTAGAATGTAGCACAATAGTTTTTTTGAAATATATTTTTCAAATAAATCTCATTTCTTCAATAGATTGTGTTACAAGGAAAACTATGTTTAAATGGACAATGATATTTAATTAAAATCTTATTATATAATTTGAAAATGATCATATAAATTTTTGATCTATGGGTATGAATATAGATAAATAAATTTTTAAAAAATTATTTTTTATACACTTATAAAATAAATCCATTGGTTATCAATTTATTTGAAATAACCAAAGAAAAGAATGTAATTATTTTTTTAATAAATTAAAATAGAAAGTGTTGGGGAATAATATTTTTCAAATTTATATAATATGTAATCAATTTAATTTCTTATCATTCGTATAATATTTTTTTAGGCCTTCGATAAATACATTTTTATGCTTAAATTGATTTTTTCAAGAAAGTTGTTTACTATCATTTTTCACAGTTATATTTAAATTTTTTTCTAAAAATTTAAGAAAATTTATTTGACAAAATTAGTTTTATTTATTAAATAAAAATTTAATTTTATTCAAACAATAATATTTTATGAATTTTTTGAAATATTAATTTTTTGATGAATAGTTAAAAATTCCTATTTTTATTCAAATTACCTTTTCCATTATTGAATTAGTAAATTTAGAATATATATAAAAAATATTTCTAAAGAAACATTATTTAAATAATATTTTTTTCTAATATAATTTATACCATAATAATTATTATTATTTTGAATCTTGGTACAAAAACATTTAAACATAAGATAATTATTTTTTTAGCAACCCATTTTTCGACGTGTTTGATGTTTTGACATTAAACAAAATTTTAACAATTCTATTAATTTAAATTAATTAAATATATTTCAAATTTAGAATCGTAGAAATTAGTTTTATTTAATAATTTTATTTTATTTTATTATAATATATATTAATAATAGGTAAAATCTATTATCATGGTAAATGTTAAAACATGTGTTCTGCAGGTAAATCTAACACTATAAGGGTTTTAATTACCCAAAAATTGATAAAATCCAATTTTTTTGGCTTGAAATTGACTTTATGCTTATGAAATCCGATTATTATCTATTTTTGATACATTTCTATAAGAATGTGACATGAAATAAATTTTAAAATTTTAAAATTTACAAGATTGTCACTCACGTCAATTATAAAAGTGAACCCATATCCTCCCCTACAAAAACTTCAAGATCCTTTTGACTTCAAAATATCTTTCTAAAATTACTTAATTATATCACTAATTATGATCTAGGATTTTTTATCCAAAACACATCAATTTAAATATTATGGTTTAATCATATAGATGTTGTCTGAATAAGATGTAAAGATCATAACCATGAGTTTTGGTTTTATTTCTTCTTCTACCACCATATAATATTCATAAAATATTATGAAATAACAAAAATATTATATTAAATATAATTATCTCATATTTTTTTAATATAATAATTTATATACATCTCCTCATTCACCAAATGTGAAATCAAACTATTGATCGTGTGAACAATGCACCACCGCCTAACAAAATGATGTAATTTTTTTCTAACACTTCCTCTCACAGAAGTATATAATTATCCATTTAAAGTATATATATGTTATTAACCAAAAAATTAATCTTTTTTAAGTATAATAACCCATTTAAATTTTTACCTTCCAACCCTTTTGAAAATCACAATGTTACTCATGTGTATGTGTGTAATGCCTATTCCACGAAGTGATGTGATTCGTTTTTCTTTTACGGTTTACAAAGATGGTAATAATGATGGATTTTATGAGTATATATGATTAATATAATATATTAATTATTAATTATAGGTTATTTATTATATAAATTTCTTTCAGTCCATCCATAAAAATGAAAGTATCATCTATTTGTACGTAAAACCTATCGTCTCTATGAACGTTGTAATTTATTTTTCAATACATAACATTTATGGATGATCAAATATATGTATAAATTTTTATATATTATACTAATATAAATTTTAACATTATGGATACTATGCAACCATGATTAAATTACATTGAAAAAAACTACCAAACCAAAACCAACATGAGAATTCGCAGTTATCACTCTAAAAAGGGATTTTAATAAAACAAATTCTAATAAATAGGTGATAAAAGATTATAAATATTTCATATATTAGATTATGTATATTAATATGGTTATATAATATATTTTTAATAAATATATAATTATTATACATGATTTTCTAATTTATACAACAAAATTTTAAACTTGAGGTAAGGTTTTGTCATCACAAATCAACTTTCTTTCTCTCTTCCTTCAAAAATATTTTATCTTCGATGGCTAGGATTTATAAAAAAAATCAAAAGTTATTTTTCTATTATCCAATTATTTTTTAAAGGATATTTTCCAATATTTTAGTTTTTTAAAAAGTGGTTTTAAAATATAATATTTTAATTTTTTTGAATGAGCTACATTTTATATTTTACTAAAAATTTGAAAGGATTACTTTTTATTGTATATGAAATGAATAAATTTATCACTATCAGGACTTCCGAAATATTTGATTATTTAGTTACAAGTTTTATTTTTTATTTTAAAATATTTTTTCCTAAAATATTTGTGATATTTTTAGACTTTAAATATGTGATTTCCAATAAAAATTTCTATTTCCCTTAAGAAATAATCCAGATGAACTTTTAAAATCATGTTACATCTAAGATAACATCCTTTTATATTACTAATATTTTATAGGGATATTATCAAATGATACCATCATTATTTATTCTGTGGATGGTTTTTTATCATTATAACAAGAAGTGTAGGAAACCATTTTCTTTCCCATGGATTATGATTTGATGAAAAGTTTTTGAAACCCATTCTGTTCACATTGGTTGTGATATGATAAATGTTTTAGGATCTTGTTGCATACATATTTATAATACTCATTATGGGATGGGTGGTCATGGAATTATATAGCTCTCTAAATCATTGGTTAATGTTTTGTATATTATGAGATAATTATAGGATATAAGTCAATATTCATGATACACTTTTTGAATCAAGATGATGTGATTCATTCATTATGTGATGTAGGTGATAATTCCTGAATAATTATGAAATGTAAAATATTTAAAAATTCCAAATCCACAATGATTTTATGTTGCTAATAAATAACCATAATATATGAAATGGTCTTTATAAATATGATAGTGCCATAATATTATGACATAATCTTGTGGTTCATGATTATTTTATAAAGATTTCATATTATTATAAACCATTCCTTTAGATGTGATAATTTTTTTATGTAACTAATTCATATAATCATTAATATATTGGGTAAAACATTATAACTTGTGTTCATTATATTTTAAAATTATCCTTATTTAATGCTTTGATGTTAACATCAATCGATATCTCCCACGTTAACCCTTACTGAGTATTTGAGTTCAACCTTTGTTATATTTCAATTCCCATGAATATGAAGAATGGTTTTACGTACGTTATTTCTATAAATAATTTTAAATGGTTTGATAGTTTTTGGATATGGTGGAGATATTTCATGAATTAAGAATATTGTTTATCAAGAATCCAAAGACATTTATCCTTTATGGACCCTAGGAATTAATTTTCTACATGTATTGAATATTCATCTAAAATGATGTAATATTTATGAATTAAAATACATTTTCACTATAATCATACTCATCCACAAATATTTCACTGTTTTATGATTAGTTAATACATAATAATAGTCCTACGGACAACACATATAGGAATGAATTATAAAATGTTTCGAGACTTTTGTTGTTACATATTACATTTTTCCATGTGTTATTTTTAGAAAATATATGAATTGATTTCGAGGCCAGACACAATGACAACATATTATTCCGAGGCCTAGTAAACATGGAAAAATTGAATGAATAATTTTAAATTTTTAATAGTATGTACGAACTATTTTCAAAAAAAAGTGTATTAATTCTTATAAAAATTCTCCGATTAGAAATTTGAGAGAACCATTGAACTCAGAATGGAGTTTTTACCCAAGGCATGACATAATATTGGACTACACGAGTTATTTGTAAAAAAAAATCACCAAGTACATAACCATAAAAAAAATTATTAAAAAAAATTATTATATTTTTAATCCAAATAACTCATAAATTGTGACTCAAATGAGAAATATGATACCATAATTGAGTTTGAAATGTGGTGTTTTTTCTTAACAGCTACAAAACATGATTTGGAGTCTGTCATTTTTAAAAAATATGTTTTGAGAGTTAATGAGAATAAAATAATTTTATTAAAATTATGTTGTTGTTGGAGTGGCTGAAAATCATTAAAATTATTGTTAAGTCTACATTTTAGGGTTATTAGCATAACATTGGACACCTTGGAGACCCATTGGAGAAGGATTTGAGGATTCTCTCTCTCTTTATAATGACATATTGTGAATCGATGACCAACACACCACATATTCAAGTGATCTATCCTACAAAAATGACAAGGTTACCGTTCCTCTTCAGAAATCATACCAAATTGAGGTTGGGATATTGATTCTTTGTGATTTCCCCAGTCATTATTTTCATGAAGAATGCAGGTCAATACACAAACACATTGATTTGTGGTTCAATCATTGCATGATGTTCTATAATAGGGCGGATTATTTTGGGAGGATTTCATGATTAGATTCTTCATTCTTTATTCTAACATGGACAAAATGAAATCGATATAAAATATTATGAGTTTCATTCCTCAGGGTGTTCATTTTTATTTTACCTCCCCTGTGCTTTGTGTTCATTATTGTTGGACCCCTCTAGTCATGGATCATCTTGTCAGGTGGATCAGAATGTGATTGAATCCCCATATTGGAGGAAAACTGACAATGAAGGTTGGGTCTATTTACATTGAGACCTGATGAGTTTGGATCTATGACCATTTTAAATTATTGGAGTCAAAGGTTTTGATGTGGTCCACAAAAGAAAACAATAGTATAAGTTTTCCACAACGGTCTGGCAAGGAAAGGTGGTAGTGTCTGTTGCCCAAGGTGGCGGCAACTGACAGTGGCAGCAAATGGAGTTAGTGGGGGTCAGAGGTAGTGGCGTCAGAAATATGGAGCATGAAGGGAGGCCACATGGGAGGCATTGTAGATGGTGGGAGCGGGATGCGGAGGTGTCTATGTGTGATGAGGTCAGCAGCCATGTGATATTTGGTCGGCGGTTATGTGGATCGGAGGCCACAGACGTGGCCAAGAAGGTTATGTGTAGCGGCCGAGGCAGACAACACACAAGCAGGTTGGCCCAGGGGAGACAAGTTAGGCTAGGCGAGCTCTGCCGAGCCCCTATGGAGTTGTTCGGGCAGTGGAAGTTAGACCCAGTTCAAACCTGGGGCGACCGAGCTGGCGTCGGTCCATGATCGACCAGAAAATTCAATTGTGAATCATGGTACCTCTATCTTCCATGCGGCCACGGAAGACGAGTTGGTAGACTGTAGAATCAATGGAGTGGCCAGTCTAAGTGGCCGACTTCCGTGGTCCATGGAATGACTATGCGGTCAGTCTATGGAATGAATGTGCGGTCATTCTAAAGGCATAGTGACCCCACTTTGAGAATTTTAATATCCATAACATTTAATTACTACATCCATTTGATGATCTGTCTAGGGCATTGATACCCTAACAGTGAGATTTTCCTTTTGAGAGAAGTGGTGGTTTTTTAGTATAGATATACGAAGGTTGAGAGTTTTCCCTTGGTCTTTTCTACGAGGGTTCATTTGGGAATTACATCCACATCCCTGGATTGTAATCCCCTCTAGAGGTTGAGTCTGATATAGAGTTTGGTATCCCTCAGTGAGACTAGAGTGCGATCCTATATCACTACTAGTGGAGTATTGTGGAATAAACATAACCACCGAGGGTAGGGCATTGGTACTCTATCTTGTATCCCACATTAGTATAGTTAGTGGTATTCCATAGTGTGTCTTGGAAGGGCCCTCTACATTCAAAAATTATCCAGATAGGTTTACTAGTATTCCATAATGTTTATAGGAAATATCCCCTTTCAGTGTATCATAGTCTTCATTTACCAATTATTTCTCTCTGGGCAAGGACAAAATGAGTAATACCTTTTATGAGTGTCTCCAATGATATCACAGGTCAAATAGTTATTTCTATATGAATGAGTGTTCTTTGAGAAGAATCATGTGTCTAATAATTGGTAGTTTCTTAATTCAATAATTTGTCTCTAGTATTGATTATATATAGATATCCATGTTATAATTTCATTATTCATGTCCCTATGTAGATATGTTTGTTTATTCATTTGTGTTATTTTTGTGTGTTATTTACTTGTGGTATTCTGGTTGGTATTCCCGTGTTCTATTCCAGTGTGGTAATCCTATGTTGTATTCTTGTGTGGTATTCTTGTGTGGAATTCCAATATGTTATTCCTTTGTTGTATTTTTTTGGTAATCATGTATGGTATTCATTTGTGATAATCTTATGTGGTAACACTTTGTGGTAATTATATGTGGTAATCCTATGTGGTATTCATGTGTGGTATTCTTTTGTGTTAAACCTATGTGGTATCACTTCATGGTAATCATTTGTGTTATTTCTTTTTGGAAATCATGTGTGGTATTCTTCATAGTAATCCTCTACGGTATTTATTTGTGGTCATCCTGTATAGTATTACATGGTGTTAATCCTTTTTGGTAATCCTAGGTGGTATTCCTTTGTGGTATTCCTTCATGGTATTGATGTGTGGAAATCCATTGTTGTATTACTTCATGGAATTCCAATATGGTATTTATTTTTGTTATTCTTTTTGGAATTCCTTTACTGTTTTTCTTAGCGGTTTCAGGGTGTCCTTCTAAGTATTATTATACTCACCCATGCACAAGTTTTTCCCACAAGTGCCATGTTTTTCTGTAAAAGATCAACCCTTTGATGGAGTCCTAGATGGACTAGGACTAGATGGACTAGGACTAGGTGGTTCTTATTTAGGATGTACAGATGAGATTTGTTCTTATGATTCAGACTGTAGTCCCAATACCACTTTTCTTACAGGATGGAATTGTTGTTACATACATTATTTGGGGGCTTGTATTTCAGCCATTTTTACGTTTCATTACATATACGGTCATAGTCTGTTGTGTGATCTTAGAGCCTTTCATGTATTTTTCATAGTTTTTTCACATTTCATCATTTTATGGCTTGGAGATGTGTTCATGTGTAGAGGTACGTAGGCTAATGCCACCAATTTGTGTGATATGCCTACTCAATGCTAGCCACCAACCCCAAGCCCATTACAGGTCGGCATGGGGTAGTCACGAAATAAGATCCTATGGAATGGGACTTGAAAAAGTTGTATTATAGGTAGGTTGATTCTACATTAGGACTGGGATTCTGTGAGATTGGTTTAGGGAAATTGTGTGAAGTGTTTCGAACATGGATTTGAATCCATGGAATACAGTGTTAGTGTGGTGGCTAACATATCCATAAAATAGGAATTTGAGAACCTTTTTTTACTCAATACATGAAAAAACTTGTTTTGGGGAATAAATAATGGTAAATTCATCATATATAAATGGTTGTTTTTTTCCTTCTTGAGTCAACTCCCCAGATATACTCATCTGATTGGGTTGCGGTTCATTTTATTTCAGGATGTCTCCACATAGACAGATAGTTATGATTCCACTGTGTGACCATACTGATGATCCTCCAGGTGATGATGAATAAGTCAATGGATTTTTAATATAGATAGAACCTCCATGAAGTGGAGATTCAATACCACCACTAGTAGAAAATCAAATGGTACTCGCAGTACCAGTGGATGAGGTGCACAGGCTGAGCACACCTCACGTGTTTCAGCTGCAGAGACCCCTCATTTTCTGAGGTGTTCCCAACACACAGGTGGTTAATGAATTTTTTGAGGTAGTGACTTGAGTATTCCTTCTATTAAGGAAACTAGCATATCATACGGGGGTCATGGCATCAAGCCTTCTATATGGATAACAAGGGAAAATGGTGGGGTTTCATAACCCTATCTTATAATGAGGTGACACTTCTATGGATAAAGATTCATAACCTTCTCACAGAGGAGTTATAAACATAAAAGCTAAGTGATATTCATATCTATAAACTTATACATATCATGTAGAATGATATGTCAGTATCCATGTATTCATCATGGCATACCAACCTCCATAACCACTCGATGGATATGATGCACTTTATGAACATCATGGATCAGATATATGAGAGATGTATGCATAGGGTCATCCAATACTATGTAATCCCTCTGATAATTTCAACTTATTCATAGGTTTTTGAGAAATATTTGGTGGTTGAATGTTTCTTGGCTAAGAGGATACAATTAGTGACTTTCAGCAGTGGGAATGAAGGAGCAGAGACCTCACAAGTAGGGAGTTGATGTCATTATTAGGGACATGGATTCAAGAGGCGTTTCAAGAAGGGATCACAATACCAAGGATCTATAGTTCACGGGTCATACGGTGCATCCAGTCAACCTAGAGAGAGGTGGTTTTATTCATGTTATGGATTGGGATATATCACCCATGATTTTCCAATCTATCATACTACTGACAGGGAGACTTTAGATGGACAATCGAGTCAGAGATAGTCATAGGAGAAGATATATCCATAGTGTGGTGGACATGATTTTGGAGATGGGAGAGAAGTAGTAGGTGGTCAATATTTAGATATTTTACCACCACCACCACCCCTTTGTGGTCAACACAAGGCTTAGGGAGCTGGAGGATAGCGTAGGGGACATATGCATGTCGTCAAGGCATATGACTTAGGTTCTCCATGAATGATTTGTGGTACAATCTGTGTCCTTTCTCCTTTAACTTTTTTTGATAGACAGAGGTTCTCATCATTTATTTCATATCATGGATCTATTCTGAGACTTGAAGATTCCATTTGAACCATTGAATTGACCCTCACCTTTGGAGAGTCCTAAAAGAGGGGGCCTAATGATTATGAACTTGTGTTGATAGTGTGATATAACTCATAGAGGTGAGAGTTTCAATTGGGATCTCCTGGTAGCGACGTTGAGGCCTTATGATTCAATTCTTGGTATAGACTAGTTAACCATAATTATTGATTTGAGTGAATATTATTGGATAACGGTGTGGTGTGTGCATTGTGGTGGAATGTGGTTTTCCTTGTTGTTGAAAAGGAAAACCAGGAATAATAGGATGAAAACACACATTGGAGGGTGTAATTGATTACTCATTTATTGGAATGACTAACACATGGTGTAGTGGAAGTTATGAGTCCGTAGTTCGTTTTTGTGGTGACAGAGTATTAGTGGATCTAGAGAAGGTTGACAGAGAGACATTGGCTAGAGTTTTGTTAGGATTTAAACATTAGGGTTTTATATACTCCTTATAAGGGGAACGTGGTGGAGAATTCTATTAGCAGTAGATCTATTTATTGCTGCTAAACGAGGCATCAGAACATTTGGCCTCATTGTAGTTGTACATTGAGGATGGATATGTTGAATCTTACCTACAATCGATAGTTTTCACCCCTCCACTGTTACATAGAGTCATTGAGGCACAACTTGGGGATTCTGAATATGAGACCCAGAATTCTAATATATCCATAGAGCATTCTATTAATGGATGTTAAAAAGGTGGGGAGAACATTGTTCTTTTCAGGGGACACACAGTAGTACCGGTGGTGTTGTAGGAAGTGTTTTTGAGGGAGTTTCGTACATCCCATTTGACTATATATCATGGTGTGGTGAAGAAGAATTGTTACATATGACTTCAATTTTGGAGGCCATGGATGAAGAAGGGAGTTGCAGAGTATGTTTCATGATGCCTTGACGCCATGTGAATCTTAAGAACTAGGTTCTAGCAGGTTTAGATCAACCCAATGAGTTTCCATTATTTGAGCGGGATGGGATATCCGAGGACTTCGTGATGGGTTTACCACATAATTCCAAGGGACACTATTCTAACTAGGTGATCTTTGACTGAATCCCCAATTCATCCCACTTCCTAGCTATCTTCAAGATTACTCATCCCTTTATAGATTCAGTGTAGCATTGGTGAGGTGGTGAACCATTTGGCTCTACCATCACAGCTAGATTAGGTACCTGATGTTATCCATGTGTCACATTAAGGGATATACATGCATGAACCATCATGCATCATTGACTGGGATAGGCAAGACATTGAGGATGGAGTGACTTTTCCTGAATAGATAGTGGATATCAAGTTTTGTTATGTGACTATACTTCGTGTGTGGTAGATTCCTTATGTCCATGTCTAGTTTAAGTGCAAGAATCTTTCTGGGAGCACATTGGAGTGTGAGGATCATATTCATGCTTAGTACCCTCACATTTTTGAGTACCCTTGATTTTTATTTCCAAGAAGTAAATCCCTATGGTGGGGAGAATCTAACATCTCAAATTTTTCAATGTATTGTTTTTAGAAATTATATGTATTTATTTTGAGATGGGGTGTTGAGGCGACATGTCATACCGATGCCTTATTTTCCCAAAATAATTTTTTGAAAAATATTAATCTTTTCATGGCACGTGTTGATGGATTTCTTGAAAAAAGTGGAATAACTCTTAAATTGGTACCCATGTCAAAAATATGATGGTACCTTTGAGATCATAATTGTGGCTTTACCCAAGGTGCAACCTAACATTGGTTTGCGTGGGTTATCTTTAAAAAAATATTCCATGGAAATAACCATAAATATAAAAATAAAATAAAATTCTTTTAAATTAAATCATACTAACTCTTAAATAGTGAATTTTTTTTGAAATATGAGACCACCTTTCAATTAATAATGTGTTTTTCCCTATGTGTGACTTAACATTAGTCGTTGTGGGTCGTTTGTGAAAAATTTGTTATGGGAAGTAATGGGAAAATTTTATTTAATAAAAATTATTTTGTTGGTGAAGTGGCAAGAAATCATTAAAAAGATTGTTAAAGATAATATATAGGGTTATTTGAATAAAACTATAAACCTTGTAGACCCATGGGAGAGAGATTTGATGATTCTATATCAGTAACTGGAAATGGATCAGGGATCGACGACCGACACACCTCAGATTCAAGGGATGTTTCCAACAATAGTGAAGCAGCAGCCATTCTTCAATAGAAATCAAACTGAATAAAGGTTTGGTTGATGTTTCTTCTTTTTTTCCCCATTCATGATTTCCTTGATGATCATGGGTCAATATACGAGCATATTGATCTGCGGTTTGATTGTTTTAGTATGTTTTTAATTGTAGGAGTTTTTTTATTGTTTTTCTTGATAAGGTTCTTCCATCTTCGTTCAATTAGAATAAATTGATGCAAGAAAAAACAAAGGTTGGGGCTCATTACATAGTGTGTTCATTATTATTTTCTCTTATTCTATCTTTGTTTTCTTCATCGTTGGATCACCATGGTCATTGATCGATGTTTAAGGTTGTTCCGAACATGATCAGACCCATGGTTGGAAGAAAATTGACAATAGAGGTTGGGTATTTTTATATCAATACTTCAGAAACATGGATTTGTGACCGTTTTTTATTTTGGGTATCAGAGGTGGTTCAGTGGACTGTGAAGGGGACCACTGGTATGGGATTGGCATAGTTTCCTCGCGATACATGGTGGTGGCGTTGGCTGCCCGACGAAGTGGCAATCAGAGGCAGAAGAGATCAAATGTGGCATCATCGGCGACATGGGGCACAAAGGATGGTCACTTGGGAGATAGTGGAGCTGGTGGGATTGGACCGTGGCAGCGGCTGTGTAAGAGGTGGTCAGAAGCCATGTTGATTAAAGGCTCTATACATGGCAATGTGGTCCTCATGTGGTGGCCCATGCGGGCCATGTGTGAGTGGGCGGAGTAAGGGGAGAAAGGTCAGGCTAGGCTGATCAGGTTGGACCCAAAAAGAGCGGGCCTGGCCCATGTGGAGATGAATGAACTGTGTGGGAATATCATGATGGGTTGATCAGAAGTGGGATAGGCTATGTAGTTCAGACCCAGTTCAACACAATGTGATTGATCTGTTTCAGGGTTGAAGTCATCTAAAATGGTTGACTATGACTCGTGGTAGATCCAGCTATTTCACGGTCGTAGAAGTTGGGGGATAATCGACCTTTTAACTGATAATGATAATTGTGGGTGTCTGATCTATGTATTTGATAGTGAAACTAGACTTCCAAGGTTTTTCCACATGCCCTTTAACCCCCTTTGAAATTTCAAACTATCATAACATTCAGAGAGTACATCAACATGATGTTCCATCTACAACATTGAGACTGTGAGGATGATACGGACCTTTCGAGACAAGTGGTGAGTTTTTTTTGAACTAGTATAGATTTATAGAGTTCCCTTGGTCTATTACTCAACGTCTAAGTACAAAATTATGTTCACATCCCTATATTGTAATCCCCTCAAGAGGTCTAGTCTGAAACAATGTATAATATCCCTCTATGATACTAGAGTGTGATCCTCTATCACCCCTAGTTGTGTTTTTTGTAATACACATAACCATTGATAGTAGGGAGTTTTTCCTCTATATGTAGGACATGTTAGTAGGGATAGTGGTATTCCGTAGTGTGTCTAGGAAGGATCCTATATATTTTGAATCGATCTAGATAGATTTAGTTGTATTCCCTAGTGTGTGAGGTAAGATCCTTTACATAATGAATTAATCTAGACAGGGTTAGGGGTATTCCCTAGTGTGTCTAGAAAGGATCCCGTTTATGGATGTCATAGTATTATTTGACCAATAAGTTTGCTTTTGGTGGGTCCCGAATATGCTAGACCTCTCAATGAGTGTCTTTGAGGATATCATGTGTCGAGGAGTAATTTCTCCCAGATTGACAGTGCTTTAGGCAGAATCATGTGTCTAGTAATTGGTTGTGTCTATCCTCTAGAGTTTGTGTCTTGGATTGACTTAATCTAGGAATCCATGTTATATTTTCATTAGACATATACCTATGTGGGGATTTTTTAGATTCAGGTATGATATTCTTATGTGGTATTCTTATGTGGTATTCTAGTGTGGTATTCTTATTTGGTAATATTTTTTTGGTATTCATTTGTTTTAATTCTAGGTGGTATTCCTATGTGGTATTCCATTCTTGTATTAATTTATGCTATTCATGTACGGTAATCCTATATGATAATCCTATGTGGTATTCATGTGTGGTAATATTTTTTGGAATTTCAATGTGTTAATGCGGTGTGGTTTTCCTATGTGGTATTATAATGTGGTATTCCTAGGTGGTAATCTTCTATGGTATATATTTAGGGCAACCATTTTTGGTTTTAAATCATGGTAATCCTATGTGTTAATAAATTTTTGGAATCATGTGTGGTATTCCTTCATGGTAGTCCATTACTGTGTTCCTTTATGGTAGTCATGTGTGGTATTCATCGGTGGTAATCCTTTTTGGTAATCCAATTTGGAATTCATTTGTGATATTACATCATGGAATTCTTATGATTTAATCCTATGTGGTATTCCATCATGGTATTTCTTCATGGTATTCAATTGTGGAATTCTTTTATGGTATTCCATTATGTCATTCCTTTGTCAGATTAAATCTTGATTTTGGGGTTTCCTATTGGGTATTTTTATACACACAGCTGCATGGATTTTTTTGGCATGTGTCATGTCTTCAATAGATGATCCAAACATTAATAGTGTCCTAGGTGGATAAGCACCATGTGGCAGTTAGCGAGGTGGGACAAATGAGGCATGTTCATGTGGTTCTCATAGCAGTCTTAGTGGATTTTTTCTTATAGGATAGACATGTGTTTAAGGAATCATTTTGGTGGTCATGTATTCAATCCATATTTACTTATTAGTACTTTTAATTTCGTACATTTTTTGTGTGATCATAGTGGTACGCATGCATTTTTTACTTAGTGTCTTTAAATTTCAAAATTTTGTGGTATTGAGATTTCTATGTCTGTACATGAATGTTGGGTAATGATTCCCATTTGTGGGATATTTATACTCGGTTATAGCCACCAAGACATGGCCTATTTTATGTAGGCATGGGGTAGTCATGGAATGTGTCCCTCTAGGATGGGTAATGTCATTAATAAAGGGTTGAGAATTAGTCTCAAGGAGAAAAATTCTAATAATCAGAATCCTAATGTGATAGAGATTAATTACATCAATTCAGACTATGGGTATTATATATTAGGTCTTCTTCAAAAATATTTTCTGAAAAACACAGTCATGGAATATATCCAATATAACAAAGAGTGATGTACAACTTTTTATCGATAATAGAGAGAGAGTTTTTGTGTTACAGTTAAAAACATGTGATATAATTTTACCTTGTGAATTAATAATAGAATTGGAAATAATTTATTATATTTACACCATAAAGAAAAATTGTATTTCCATATCTTATTTGGACATAAATGTATTCTCGTTCTCCATTAGTAATAAATATGTACTATATATGTTAATTAATTATTTTTATGAATTTAAAGTAAATTGAATTGTTTATAAGTTCTAGAAAAGTGATATTATTATAGATTACATTCCAAATAATAATGTCATTGTCAATTATAATCACAAATACCTATGGAACTATTTGTATATACATATAAATGTGAAATGCATTCAATGAATCTATATAGACATATTATTGGACTAATTCAATTATGAATAATTTGTGAATTTTCAATCCTTTTTATTTGTAAAAATGTATAAGTAAATATTGGAAATAAAATTTAAAAGGGATAGTTTATAGTTGGATCTCATACAATGCAATATATGTAGACCAATGAGTACTCTAAAGAGTTGTATTTTTAATTAATTCATTAGTTTTATTCATTAATTTAGTTAGTATAGATCATTTTTAATAGGAATGAAAAATATTAAAAGTTTGAAGTTTTTTGTTATGATACATAGAATCAACTATGTAATAGTATTAATATCATATGATCATATCAGGGTGGTGAATACTTGATCATAGAATTCATAAAACTTTTAAGATATTGTTTAAATTTATTAAAATACACTACACCTGGAACACTATAATAGAATAGTGTGTCTTTAGGGAGGATTAATACCTTGTATTACATGGTACAATCAATGCTGAGTCTATTATACCTTTGAATTTCTTTTTAGGATATTCGTTATAAAATTTTTCATTTATACTAAACTATGTTCCATATGAAGTAGTAATAGATAATCATATGATATATTTCATGAGAAACATCCCCAATTTCTCTTATATGAGGTTTTAGGGATTTGAATAATTTTTAAGGTCATTAGATTATTATATTATAGACCCAAAATCTGAAAAATTATTATATTTTGGTTATCCCATGGAATCTATGTGATATTATTTTTATATTCCAGTAAAGAAAAAAGTGTTTGTAATATGATTTATTATTTTCCTTGATAATAAAATTATTGATCATGGAATCACTCAGAGTAATGTGAAACTTGATGAATATAAATACCCAAAAAAAGATATCTATTTTAGAGTTGAAATTTTAGTAAGTTCCAAAATGATCTGTAGAAGAAGAACTAACTCATGTTATAGAAGAACCTCAATGATTTAGAGGTGTTCAACAACAACAAGTTAGATATGTATTTCTCAAAGAAAATGATTATGAATTACTTTTCATAGAATAAGACCATCCTACCTACCCTGAATCTATTCAGAGTTATGAATCTATGAAATAGTTTAAATATGGGGAATCTAAAATGCACATCATATACAAAAACATTGTTTGGAAGTTTGTGGATACAATTAAAGGGGTGGGACCCATATTGTGCAAGAGGTTTTTCCGGGAGAAAACATACATGGATTTTATAGTTTCTACTAATAAAATATTCAATTTGATATATTTATTTTCAATTTATCGACTATAAATAATTCATTTCAATAATAGAGATAATATTGTCCATTCCGATCATTTTCATCATATTAAATTATTTTGACAATGAGATATATCATATGACCATAGAAATTACATTCCATAACATTAATTTATTATAAAGGTTTCATTGAAATAACTTGAATTTTTCAATGCTCTAAATGAGACACATAATGTAGAAAATTTTAAATGGTCCATTTATAGACTGAATTAAGCCTCTTGGATTAGCGTTATCTTTTCTGATGATGCAATCAAAGAGTTTGGTTTCATAAAATATGTGGACAAATGTTTTTTATAAATGTGGATTAGTGGGAGTATAGTTGGTTTTCATAAATTATATGTAGTTAATATAATAATGATCAGAAATGATATCCTAACTCTTTACTCTGTGAAGTTGTGTTTGGGTAAATTCTTTATAATGAAGGAAATGAGTAATGTGGCCTAAATAATAGGAATAAAATCTATATATATTAATCAGTGATGCTTATTAAAAATAATTGAGATTTATTTATTAGTAATGTAATCAATATATTTAGTATAGAGATCTCTAAGTAGTGTTATTTACCTATTTTACAAGGTATGAATTTTAGTATGATTCTGGATATATCTAAATGGGTTATAAAGTATGGATATATGTCATTATGCCTTAATTATGGAATCTACCATATATTATATGTTATTTAATAGACCTAAGGTTACTAATTAACTTCGAATAAAAATTATATACTAATCAAATCCTGGTGAAAGAAAATATATTATTGTGATGAACATTGATATATACCCATGAATGACAATGGATGTGTTCTTGACCATGGGGGGAGAGGATGGGCTCTATGTAAATGGTTATACAGATGCTAGTCTCTGATACGATATAGATGACATAAATCCTCAATCGATTTTCATTTTTTTCATAAATTCTGTAGCTATCAATTACAAGTGTTCCTAAAAACTCTTTTTTATAGACTCAGTAATATAGGTAGAGTATTTCACTACATCAGATGCTATGAAGGAATCCCTTTGGATCATTAACATCACCTTTTCACATCATTTAGTCCCCATCATTAAGGGGGAAAGTTATTTATTATGGAAAAAATATTTTTATCACCCAGGATAAGGATCCCTAGTCTCACAAAATTACCAAACACATCCATCAAAAATACTATCTCATATGATATATTGTTGATAGGGGTGATATAAAGATATATTGGGTATCTTTGGAGGATAATATAGCATCACTATTGAAAAAAACATTAGCTCAAAAACATCATGGGGATAATTTCATTTCTTTGGGTATTATATACTTAAGAACTAATAGAAATGAAGGTATAATGTGTAATATCAATAAAATGAAGGTTATATACAGTTAGTATTCATTTATATATGTTTTACATTAAATTATATGAACAATCATTGGATGATATTCCCTCAAAGTGTGAAAATTAGTTATCCCTAATCGATGATCATCATGATGTTTTATATGATTCCATGGCATTAAAATATAAAAATTAACGGATTCATGTTATCATTTCACATAGTTTTATACGAGATACAAATAATTGATTCATGAAGAAATTAGTAGAAAATTTTTACTTGAATTAATCTATCAAAATATATCTCAAGGAATTTAATATGGATATAAATATACCTAGGGGTGTATTATTAGTATTAATTATTCTTACATGTTGTTGGATAGATACCTACCATGAGAAATGTCATAACATGATATATTTCATATGAAATTCAAAAGGCGCCTAGAATATCAATATATGGTCATGTATGTTGTCAATCATGGGGTTAGATAAAGCATAACCAATATGTGATTTTTACACTTATATTATTATTTAAGACAACTCTCTATACATTTAATTAGACTAATGAAATTCATGTCTATTATTAGTTATTTAAAATACAATCTTCTTAGCATCTTTGATTTGGGACACGTGATGTACTCTTTGGTCTGATAAATGAATTGTGAGTTATTTATCAATTTAATATAATTATTTCAATTAATAAATAAAAGCGATATATCTTTTACATGATTAAAATTGATACACGTCTATTTTACACCCTATGTCATAGATAAATGAATTTTATATATTTTCATATATTGTAAGTGACAAAACAAGTTGGGGTTGTGTTCTTATAATTATATGGGTATACATGATGGAGATCACACTATACCCCACAAAGAATGAGTAAAATTATTGATTTGGTATAGGATGTTCTTTTCTTGTATGTATGAAATAGATATTTAATTTATTCCAAAACAACAAACACCTTCAGAGTCACATATCTAGTCATTTTCCTAAGAATTTTCTTTTGGATAATGTATTTCTTTAAAATGAAGAGATTTAATTGAAACTATATCTTAAATTGTTTTGGATAGATTCACAGTGTATTATTGAGTTTACACTCTTGTCCTTATGAATTTTAGTATAATTTTTATATTATTTTATGAACAAAAACATATTTATACAATACATATGAATGAATAAATTTAAAAAAAAAAATTGGATTAGTGCTTGAATCTTCCACCACATAGGTTAAGTGCATGCAGATACCACAAATTCCGAATGTTAGGTACATTCATCTTTCTATGAAGCTTCATCAGTAATAATTCATTATGAATAGATTATATGAATTTCATTCATTAATGTAATTAAATTAATAATATTAAGGGGAGTTCAAATATTTTGATTCAATGAATATAGCTGAAACATTTCACTAAATGAAACAAATTGAGAATTGTCATATAAAGATATGATATTTCTCATATTGGTTATATCGTATTATATGAAATTTGTTATATAATATATTCATCACATGAAATTGTGTATGAATAAGTGATGTCACTATTACCCCTTCCACATTTATTTATTTTCAACAAACATTCTAGGATCCTATTATAGTGTAATACACAAAGGGGAATGAGGATTTAGACTGAAACTATGGTTGTATTTATCAAGCAATAAATAAAGAATGAAAATAGATTAAATATAAGTTCTTATGCACGAATTTTGTGTTTTACATTTCAATTAAATGATTATTTTTATTTTAATAATTGATTGAGAACATATATGGTTTTTATTCATTGTCCCTTGTTCATATAATAATCCACTAAAATACATCAACAAATCAATGTTCACTTATTTACCCTATTCTTCTCCAAATTTCCTAATTAATTCTTGATAAATTCATTGGTACATCAATATCCAGTATTTTAATTTTTTTCTATGGAAATATTAATATTTTACTTTCATATATAAAATATAGTCATTGTTAATATATTTTCTTCAATTTACTAGGTGTTAAATAATTTAAACTAAATCATTATCCTCTGATTAATCATTTATATATTTATTTCTCCCCCTAATTAATGATAAATTAAAATTAGTTAATTATAATTGAAAAAAATATCCAATTTAAGAAATATTCATATAAGTTTATGTCAAATAGATATTAAATAATTATCTCTTATACTACATGAAAAAAAATATGTGAAATTAGATATTTTATTAAATACAAATTTTTTTTCCAAAAGTTAACCATGACCAAATTTATCTCCCTATTTTATCATATAAAAATCATTCATTTATTTTATCCCCTTCAATTACATAATCTAACAGATAATAAAATTATACTAACATTACATTCAATATTTGGAACAATAATTATATATATATATATAATCTCTAAAACAATATTTATAGGATGGAAGAATTCACCAAAACCCTGTTATTGAATATAATATTTTGAAATATTATCATCAATATTATTAATTTAACATATTGAGAGCCTATATTTGTGGTTGATGAGTGATTCCTCTATTATTTTGTCGATTTATCAAGTGTAATAAACACAGTGATTATATAAGACTTAAATGATTCATTTTTTGACGATATGAAACATTTTATGAAGTATCATAGTAAACTATTGATTGATAATGAACCCATCATTATGTAAGTGAGAATTTTTTATGAATTTGATCACACTATCAACAACAGTATTCATATAATGTTTCAAATAAATAATATTTTGTTATTTATAGTTCATTTTGGTGTTAAATTCCCATGGAATTTAATGGGTGATGGAATTAAACATGGATGATGAATTTTAATTTTAGACTTAGTTATTCATTACTTTTTTAGATTTTGGGATTTGGTATTGGATTTAATTGAATATTGATTTTTAGTGGGATATGTTAAAAATATTTTGAATCGTTCAAACTATGGAAGTTAGGTCAACCACATCTAATGGGGAGGCTACAAAAGCTAGATCAACCTGACATGGCAATCCCAATTGGATGGGTAGACTGTAGTGAGGGTAGAGCAAGTGTTAGTGCTAGGAATGGTCATGTAGGTGTAGATTCTACACACAGGAGGGAATTAAGTTCATAACCTCACATACATTGTGGAACGTGGGAGGTATTAGGTGAGCACCGACACCCAAAAGTATTAATTTAATAGATAAGGAGACCTATTGATTAATTATTATAAGATTTTATATCAAATATTATAATGTGGTATTTCCATGTATTTACATTATTCATGATTTGAAATTTAAAGATACATGAAAATGATTAAATGGGTTTAATGAGAATGATGAAATTCATAGTCACCGTCTACACGATGTAGGATATTTCTATTTAGCAATTTATATACATTGTAACTACACAGCCAAATTTTTGGGATCATTCTAAGCTGCTATTTAAGGAGGGCTTAACCATGGGATAAAATGAAAACATAGAGATTTAATGAAAAATAATAAATAATCATGTGGATTGTGTGGTATGTAGGTGGTGTGATGAGGAATTCAGGTTCCCATGTATTTTGTGATTCTTTTTTGTCAAAAGGTGATAAAGGGAATACATGATGCACTAAATGATAAGTGGTTATTTTTAGATGAGTATGTGAGGAGGGTCAATTCACTAAGTGAGAACACATTAAGGATGTCGTGAGGTTATCAAGAAGTCCTACAGTGGGTGTACATGTGATTTATCAATGTTAAAATATAGTGACGAAGACCATGTTAATTCATGAGGTTCATCTATTAATGTGGTATATATTCTATGTTAGTATGAAATGAAGGATGGATTGTGTGTCGATGACACAAACACAAAGCATGTGAAATACAGGTGATGTTTTTCTTATTGTTATGTGATCCTAAATGGTGAAACCTATTTTTTTTATTAAACATGGGATATGATTTTTTAATGTATCCTAGAAATACCATACTTGCCCATATTATCATGTTCTATGTACATTGTGAAGAACATGACATTATCAAGAGATAAAATCCACCATACATTGAGTATTTTCTTAGTTTTATGAAAAATAAGAAAAAACATGTACTTAAATCTTGTACAGAAGGTGAATGAAACTTAGCTATATCACAATTTTAAGGTCCACACCACCTACCAGGTGTGTGAGGGGATCGTTCATATGGCCTATCTAGTGTGTGATGATTAATTCAAAACTGAGTAATGAATAATGAACAAAAGAAATGAAAAGAAAGGAATTATATCTAAAGATGTGATAGTTGTTCACTATATGCATGGACCTACATTCATGATTTGAATTTAGGTGATTTAGTGGTTAACTAAGAATGAATTTAAATAGAAGGTGTAATTTTTTTTGCATAAATAAATATTAAAATAATGGGACTAATGTCAAAAAATATTTCATTGTAAATGAAGAACTACAGCTTTATAATTCAATGAACAAAGGATATAATAATCATTCAACATATGGGGTTATATTTGACATTGGAAAGAATTATCAATAGATTTTGAATTTCTTGAATATTTCAAATTAGAAGGATCTATAAGTCGAGATTACTCATGTTGAATGAAAAAATTACAATAGGTGTTGAAGAGACATATTACAACTCATGATCATTATTTCAATGGAATTAAACATGAATGATCTTGTGAATGGGTGTTATAAATTGAAATTTGATAGTTGTATAGGGAGTTTAACTAATAATATGTAATATAGGTAAACTGGGTTATATAAAAAAATGGAATAATAGTAGTTGGTGGGGTATTAAAACAAGAAGAAATCATAGGATCGAATACTTATGCAAAATAAAACATTATTATCAAAGAATTGTGGTTGAGTTTTAAAAAAATTAATTCTCTTGTGTATCTCAGGAGACCACTAGAATTGATTAAAGTTTTATAATGGATAATTCATAGGTTGGGTTGTCTGAAAAAAAATAGCAAGGAGTAATATTTTTTTGATGCATGTAAAAATTGTATTCTTCTATCATTTTATTATTTTTAGTACATGTGGTGAAGATGTGATCTTGTAGTTGAAAGATTGTGAAATTTAGGTATTTATATTGGTTTAACTGAAATATGTATTTATATAATTAAATAATTGATTCACCTCCACCCCCACATACACCTCTTAGTGGTAATTCTAACTTCGTGATATAGAATTGGTACCAAGGAAAACAATCCCTCTAAATATACAATAAATTTTCACAAAATAGGAAATATTAATACTATGAATAGTAACGATGATCAATATTTTGATATATATATTTACAAAAGATGTAGCAATAGGAGATTACCCACCCTCATATCACTTATCATAGATGTGAGAGACGATATAATGGTTGGTATCCCACCCATTTTTGAAGATACATCAATAAAAATGATGATAATATAATCCTGGAGAATGATGAAATGACTCAAAATTCTATCTTTATGTTCTATTAGATATATTATACCCAAAGTTCTTGGGTTTCAATACTTATAAAGAGATATTGGAAAAATTTATAAGTATCTATGGAGGTGATATTAATATCATGTAAACTAGATATCACATTTGGTGGAGCAAGATTAATGAAATTTAATGTGTTAACGATGAAAATATTTTTGACTATTTAACTAGGGTGATTGATATAGTGATTAAAATTTGAGGGTTTAGTGATTATTATTGTTATCCTTGCACTTTTGAAAATATTTTATGGAGTTTAATAGATTTGGTTGATCTAAAAATATCAAATCTGGAAGAAATATAATTTTTAGTAGTAGATTATCTATATAATTTACTCATTTTCTATGAGGTGAGAAAGGAAACAACCCTCAAAATTGAAAACTCTAAATAACCATTGATAAAATGAGAAATAGAAAATTAAAATAACAATAGGTAGACAAATAAGATTATTTTTATACTAAGCAATATCAATATCATACTGAAATAATTTCTCTTATTTCAAGTGAATTTTAAAAGGGTAAGTATATAGGGGATGGAAAACAATCACCTATGTGAAAATTTGTGGTGTCATTATTAAATTTTCCCATTACATTCCTAACAATAAGGATAAAAAATATGAATATAATGAGGAATATGAGAAAATTAAAAAATGGAAAATAAATAATATAAAAAATAAGAGTTCTAACAACATGAAAAAAAATTTGATGTGAAATAATAAGAATGATTAATCATCAATATGTAATTATTTAGATGATGAGGTATCCTTTTCATTATAACTTCAACAAAATATTTGATTCATTATCTAGGATGATAATATTGAAAAATAAGGGAGTTATAATTTTAGTTAAAAGGTGAGTTGGAATCATGTATTGATGATATAATAAATCATTGAAGAAAAATTAGAAAAGATTAATTGTGATCTTTAAAAAAAGAAAACTATAAGGTAAGAAGAACAAGGTGAGACATAATCAATTTTTATTAGTCTCTAAAAGGATTTTAAAAATCAAAGAATAAATTTTATTTTAATTTGAGGTTAAATAATAATCATCTAATCTATGTAAGGATATAATTGCTAACATACTACTAGAAAACGTTCCAAATATATCAAAATATATGTCTATAATTTCTAAAAGAATAGGTGATAAAAATTTGTCTATATTTATTGTAACAATAAAACTAATAGATAATATTTAATAGTAATGGGATGAAAAAATATTCCAAATATAAAATTTCACTAAATGAAAATGAAATATAAAAATTAAGAATAATTTCCCAATAAATGTTTAGGGCGATATTCTCTCATGTTGGGAGATCACAATTTCACTTTTGTTGTTGGTGTTGAGGATATTATTGGGAAAATACTATTTTTATTAATATAGTATTTCATTTCTATATATCAGAAAAGAACCATGGGTTCCATTGAGACCCTATATTTTCATACATTATCATTACATAACATTTTCATAATAATTAAAACATTATAAAAACAGATTCCCAAAGACCATACTAGTAGACTTCTTTTGGAAAAATGGAAACATAAACACTGATACATAAGTGAGCTACATTATCTCCCACTACATTCTTCTTGACTATCACCCATATTATACACATAAAAGACAATACATGTCTTCATAACACTAGGATGTAAACATAAAATGGGGTCATTTAAAATGCTTAGAATGGTTAAAAAAAGAGATATATAAACATAATCAATATATAAGAACATGATAATGAAAATATATGACCATACACTTCATATCAAAGATCATATACATGAGTCACGGAATAAGTATTTGCAGTTCATATGAAAAGAATCATAATGATATAAAGAACATAATACCTGAAAGTATAACATATGAATAAAATATGAAATTATGGTAAAAACATAAGAATATACTATGACTTCCATTATACCCTAGGCATATCTACCAAGACAATTTTGTTAGTATGGGTTAACACCCCATTCCATCTTGATAGTCCATGTTCGCTCCTATTTCCATTTTATAATTATGTGTTCACTCCTCCTGCTATCTTGGTAGTCATGGTTCACTCTCATTGCCATCTAAGTAATAAAGGATCATTTTCAAGACTATCTTAGTCTATCTCATGAGATAAAAATATTTACCCAATGCACTAGAGTAGATATAGGTCCCACACATCTCAAAATGAAATCTTACATACAAGTTCCAAGTGATCTTAAATAACCCGATCATAACCTATAAAATTAAATGTGTATTATAAATGTGTAATCCAAACATAACCTATGGAAAGATACAGGTTTCATAATCATTTCATTATATGTATTTCCCATGAAAATAAGTGGGTTTCAAAAACTTATAACCCATGAAAGAGAAATGGGTTCCATCAATATAATTCAATCAAAATATAATCCATTCATAGAAATAATAATAATGGAAATGTTGAATAATTTCCCCTGAGAGGAATTTGTAACACCAATAGTTTTTATCTTGAATGAGAAATAATTTTGATAGATCTAATAAAAACTGTTAATTAGGAAAATATTCTTTCTACATTGAAAATTCGTTTTAAAACATAAAACCTTTTTAAGAAACATTTTATTTTAAAGTATATTTGAAATAATTTAAATGAATCATTAAAATCCATAAAACGTTTTAAAAATAATTTTTCCATGAAAGTGGGCATCAAACATCTTTCTAAAAACATTTTTAAAAACATTTTTTGAAACTTTTTGAATAAATGGTTTTTCAATATAATAGATTTCTGACTGGAGAGAGGCAAGGTCAGATCTCATTTAAAAGCATTATATTAAGTACCAAAGATTAGAAAATGGTACTAATATAAGAATATATATTTAATAATCATAGGTGAAAAAAATTCAATAGTTTTATTAAGTGATGTATCATAATATTTCAATAAAGTAAGAATAACCATAAACAATCTCAAAAAAGATGACACAGTTTCAATAAAATCTTATTACAAGGAAAAATTTGATCATACTCCCCATGAATGAAATAAACATTAAAATAAACATATAATATCCTAAAAAGAATTATATTCATGATATAACATGTAAAATGGATGTATATACTCCTTGAGAATAATTTATGTGGATACCAAAACATGAGTCTCATAGAAGGAAGATTGAGGAAAAACTATTTTACTGATTTGGTAACATTTGAAACACAAACCCCATGAAAGAATGTTCATAAAATGGATTTTTCAATACCCCAAAATTTTATTAAAATAACATGTAATTAATTAATTTTATGTACATACACCATATTAATGGAATGGGTGGTGAATAAATAATTTATCTCCTAGAAAAAAAAAGTTAGATGAAATCCCCTTAGCTTATATCTTGACTCACATCATACTCATTCAAAACACCTTTATAATAAATATATTATTATTATAAATATTTTATAGAACCATATTATTATATCTAATACCATATATGGTTTTATGACGACATTATATTACCCTCCTTTAAATAATCTTATGTTAAGGTTTCACTTCGGATAATATTCGCTTTGTTCTTCATGTGTATCTTAATTTTTCATATTGTTTGTCCTTATACGTGTATAAGGATTTAATTATTTAATAAATGATATAAATATAATTTATATCTAGTATATTTTATTATAATAATATATAAAATATATAATTATTATAAGGAATACTCTGCTTATGGAGATGGTAGGTCGTACAGACGAATGAACATTGTTTCCATTTTTATTGGCATGTGAAAATAAAGAAGGTAAATGACATATGTATATATATATATATATTCCATAAGAATTATTATATCTTATATATCATATAATTTAACTAAACCCATCATCAATACATTTCAGGTAGTATTTGAACAATACATATCGCTTTGAGGGGGCGGTAGTCCACACTTCCTCAAATGAAATAATCGTATTAAAACCAAATGGAAAGTAAAAATAGATATGTGTTGTAAAAGTAATACATAAGAATAATGAAATATTAAATATAATATATGTAAAATATAAACATAGTGACCATCATAATCTTTACTATGTAGATGTTAATTATAATTGAACAATCATTGTTTAGTGAGGAGGAAATTCCCCATAAACCTAAACAACATGTTTGTTACCCATTAGATGGTGGTTTGAGTAAGTGTTGGTTTAAAACATTGCATAAAAACATCCTAGTATATTTTTATATAGGGTTTTTAAAATATAATGGAATAAATATAGTAAAGGAGTGGATAATTAAAATAAAAAAAGAACTAGAGAGAAGATGTTACATCTTAATCACATAACTCATTTTGGATTGTGGAATAAGAATTCCTTAGAGTTCATTTTTCCCAATAGAATGATTTTAAGAGGAATGAGGTAATTTTGGGAATTATATCTTATATATATTTTCGGAATGTATGTTGTTTGAGAGGTGTGAATTAGTGGGAGAGTTAATGTCCTTTTGTTGGGAAGGAAATGGATTCATATGAAATTTTTCAAAACAATATAGGTGTACACTTGTACATACCTACAAAAAGTCATACTAAAACAAAAAAATAAATTATGAGAGGTTTAAATCATAATAATGTCAATAAAATGGGTTTTATACAAGAGGATATGTTATTTGTATATTAAGATTATTGTTTATTCTTGAACTATGATTAATTTGACCTTAATTGTTGTGATTAATTTTAATTAATTTTTCAAATATTTTGGAAAAAAAGTAATTTTATATTATTACACTATGAATATTATAATTATTCAATGGTTTATGTCAATTTTTCTACATCAAATTCCAATAAGATAAATAATAAAAATTAATGCTAATCTTGCATACATGATGAAATAATGTGTTTTTAAATTAGAAAAATGTTCAAAAGTTTGTTTTGTTTTCATAATAAATTTCAAAGTGAAATTGTTTATATTGAAATAAATTGTATTAATTTATTTTTAATTGATATAATTTTACCCTGTAACAAATTTAAATTATAATTTAACATAAAAAATTATTCAAATGGAAACAGAAATATTTACGAAAATGTAATATGCTTCATTATTCATCAAAAAATGTACTTTATCTGAAAAATTGATAAAATTAATGATAATATAAATTAGAAATTATAAATTTAATAATAAATTTTAATTTATCAAATTAAATTTTTAAATGTGTCCAAAATTAATTTTAATATTTTTCACAAAAGGACATTAATAGCAGTTCATTCAGGAAAATGGGATTTTTATACATATAAGGACTTCAACAAAAAACTATTACTTGATTATAAGTATGTATTAATCAAATAAAATAATAATAAATAATTTTTTAAAATTATTTATTACATTTCATATTACAAAGTTTAACGTCCAGATTATAATTATATCTTTTGAGTAATTATAACCATAAAACGATGTTTCATAGAAACATCTTTGTTGCATGTAACATATTCCAAGTTGATGTTCCATGCAACATACACCAGTTTTATATTCTTTTTAACATACTCCAACTTGATGTTTCATTTAATTTACTCCATGTTCATGTAATGTGAAATAAATGTTTGACTTAGTGAATTATAATAAATAAATGGAAATTTAATTTATTCATAAAAGGCCCATAAAAACTCAAGGAGTGGCTTTATACCCACTTAAAATGAATTTCACCCTCACAATTTAACACTCTGGTAATAAAATGATGGTACTTCTTCTTCATCATATCCTCAAGTTATCATATAGCTTCCTCTAATTGGTGATTTCTCCACAAATCCTTGACCAGGTGAGTGGTCTTGGATCGTAGAAATTTCTCTATATAATCAATAATTTCAACAAGTTATTCCCTGTAAGAAAGATCCTACTCTAGAGGTATGACCGTTGAGTTTAGTACATGTGAAGGTTTAGGTATATAATTCATTAGGAGAGATACATAGAACACATTGTAGACATGAGTTTGATTTGGAGGATTTAACAAGACAAATTTTATTGTCCTGATATGATCAATAATATCAAAGGGACCAATATTCCTTGGGAGTGGATTTCATTTCTTCTCAAAAAACATAACCTTTTTTAGGGTGAGATTCATAGAAACCGATTTTCACTAACATTAAATTCTATATTTTTTTGGTTATCAGCATACCTTTTTTAATGACATTGAGCTAACATGAGATGCTATTGAATGGTTCTAAATTTCATGAACATTTCATCAGCAATATCAGTTCCCAATTGCTTTATTTCTCCAAATTCATCATATACGTTGGATAGATGCATTTCATCCCATATAGGTATTCGTACAGTGCCATCAAATTCTTTAGTTAAAGTGACTATTTTAAGAAAACACAACTAGAGTAAGGTGTTGATCCTAACAAACTTTCAAATATATAGAATAATATCTAAAAATATTCTCTAGTTATTTAACTGTCCTTTTAGATTGACAATATTTCTGTGGTTGATAAGTAGTGCCTAAGCCCAATTCTGCATGAAGTGATTCCTGAAGGCATCACTGGAACATTAAGGTAAACCTCATATCCTGATCTGATACAATAAAACGTGGTTCTCTAAAAAACATTACCATTTTTAAATTATATCATAGAAATTTGATGTATAGATATGTATTCACTGATTTTGATTAAGTTTTCTAACTTAGTAAGACAATCGACTACCACCCATATATAATTCATCCCTTTAGAGGTTTTGGTTAGTCCCATGAAATAATCCATAGTTATGTTATCCCATTTCCATTCTAGTACGATTAATTGACGCAACATCACCTTTTACTTTCATCTTTCACCCTTAACTTATTTGTGTTCCAAGTGTTGAGATATAATCTTTGTGATAACTATCTATATTCTATCTAAATAAAAGTATTCTTTCAATTTTATATATATCTTTTTCATCAAGGATGAATATAGAAAGAAGAACTATGATCATTCTCGAACATATCCTTCTTCAAATATGACATTAAAGTAACCTATATAGGATTATTGAACCATATAATTCTATCCTGGACAAGGTTAAACTCCGGAAACATTCTATTTTTCTTTTTCATATATTAATCATCTTCTAGGAACTCATGAATCTCTACGTGGATATAGGGTTGAACATTCATTTGAGAAGGATAATATTTTTCCCCTTCGTTCAGGAATTATAGAACCTTCCATTTCAAATAAAGAATATTGTATCTTTGAAATCTTTATCATGGATAAGATCGCATGATCCTTCTGACTCAAATCATCTGTGACATTTTTCCCCTTCCCAAGGCAGTAATGTATCGAGAAATCATAAGCCTTTACCAACTCTTTTCATCTTCTCTAGAGAATTTTCAGCTTCTTTGTGAATATATATTTCAGACTTTTATTATTGGTATATATATCAATCTTTTCTACACAATGATAATTCCTCTATATCATTAATGAAAAAATTAACACTACTTGATCCAAATCGTGAGTTTTTTATTTCTGCTCATGAATATTCCACTTTCATAAGGAATAATTGATAACATGTTATTATACATTAGAACACATCCCAATCCCTTGTTTTTTTGCATCAATATAGATTACAAACCCTTCTCCACTATAGGGTATTGAATGAATAGGTGCACTGAATAACCTTCTCTTAAGTTCCATGAAATTTTCCACACATCCATCTATCTATAAGAACTTTAACACATTCCATGTTAACTTGGTTAGAGGATTAGATAGTTATGAAAACTTATAAACAAAACCATTGAGAATATATATCTAAACAAATAAATCTATGGATCTCAGTCAATGTGGTTTGTCAAGACCATACTTCAATAGCCTTTGTGTTTGATGGATTTATTGTCATGACATATCTTGAGATTATGTGACAATTAAATGAAAACATTTGTATACAAATTTGACAATTTTTAAATATTTTATATAGCTTCACATTCCTTAAGATCTTTAGTATAATTCTCTAGTGATCATCATTCTCTTCCTTTCTATTTAAATAGATAAGAATATCATCTATAAAGACTACAAAAAATTAATTGAGGTAATATCTAAAGAGTCAATTTTTAATTCCATGAGGATATCATGTGAATTAGTAAGACTAAAAGTAATTACTATATATTCCTAGTTTCCATACCCTATATGTAATGTCTTCTTTTTTATATTGTCTTTCTTGGAACTAAATTGATGATATCCTTAATGAAGTTCAATCGTGTAAATGTATTGAGGTATTTGTAGTTGATAAAAAAATTCATCAATATGGGGATATGGATACGTGTTTTTGATTGTGATCTTATTCAACTACTATTTATCAATGATGTTTCTCATTGATTAATCTTTCTTTTTCATAAAAAGAACTCATTCAACTCAAAGTCACACACATGGTCGAATGAAACCCTTACCATGATTTTCTTAGAGTGGATTCTTCAATTATTTCGACTCAATTAAAGACATTATATAAAGATTATTGGAAATTACTGTGAAACACAGTGTGAGTTATATTAGGAATTGAACTTCACATTTTACTAGGAGACTGGGAAACTCTTCCATGAATACATCAAAAAACTCTAAAACAATATTCATATCATCAATGTCGATTATCTACGCAACCATTTGATATAAAAAATCCATTTGAATGGGAATTAAGACACATACACTGGATATAATATTCATAGGAAGATCAACCTTATCATCCCATGGATTGATGATTATAGATGGTTTTGGAAAATCAAATGTAACTTCCCTTCCATGACAACTTATGTGGGATTTATGCAGAGAAACCCAATCCATGCTTAAAAAGAAATCAAATTCATCCAAAGTTAGAATGTTATGATATGATGTAAGAAAATTCCCATAAGAACCTAGATCATATAGGTATCATATAATTGAGATAAAATCCTCACATTGTTTGTGGTTCTCACTACTAATTCCATATATAGTTGGTTTTGTATAATATTAACACAGTTATAAAATTATATTGATATGATAGAGTGGGTAGGTCTAGAATCAAATATGAAATCTGATGTTCTAGATGGTATGTGTACCATTAATCATGTCATTATAGAACCCCTAATCAGAAATAGAGATTTCATGATATTTTCCCTTGTTCCTCATCTTAAGAGGCTATTGGCATCAATCATCATCATCATATATTGGGTTTGGGTAGTGGTTAGCTTAATTCTCATTCTCCTTATACATATAGCACTGAATCATGGGAGGTACATTTTCTGTTGTTGTCCACCATTCACAACAATAGCTAACTTATTCCTATCAATTTGAAAATCAAATTCTTGATTTCCTTCCCTTCCACACATAAACCATTTTTTAGATCCATTATGGAAATTTCTTCCAAACTTATTCCCTCACATAAATCATAATGGATAGCTCAACTTTTTCCCATTTTGGTTTTCAATGTTTCCTTAAAAATCCATCATCCTCTTCTTATCAAAACCATTAGATTGATCTATGACTCCAACCACTTTTTCATCCTTGATTCACAATTCCCAATCTTATCGTAGCTACTTAAGTGTTATAAGTCCAATTACCTTTAGAGACATAGATTTAATACAATGAATAACCTATCTACTCTACCTTTTTGTTGGATGATAATTCCTAAAGAATACCTTGCAAATCTCTTCAAATTATCCACAAAGGTACCATTGTTATTATCAACATTTTTATTCAACTCAAGTAACCATTTATCCATCATGGTATATAGAATCACGGGAAATTAATTATTAAAAAATAAGTTATTTAACACTTCCCATTGCATGTATTCAATCTCACTTTTTTTACTCATATTTTTTATTAGAGTCCACCAATAATCATTTTCACCATTTAACTAACAACCATCCAGAATGAATTTATCTTTCTCCAAACACTAGAGAATGGATAATAAAATTTCTGTAGTGTAGACACATTATTCAAAAACATGTATATCAGAACACCCTGTCAAAGAAGATTGAAATCACATCATGAAAGAATCAAGGGAATGGTTTTCATTCCTTTTATCATTTGGAAGACCACCTTGATTCATATATTGAGAAATCCTTGTGAGGAGAGAAACTAGGTTTTATATTATATAACACATAGAATTCGGGTTATCTGGTAGAAAATCATTGCATTTTTTATATAAATCTCCATCAACGTGGTTCCTTCGCATTCCAACCATTTACTAAACACAAAAAACATAGAGTAATAAACAATTATCATAGTGAAAATATACATAATAATGAAAAGTCACTTATATGATGTCTAAATTTTTAATCCTTATTTTATCTATGACACTGTTAGTTTATCCTTAGATATATATATATCTGTTTCAAAACTCTATTTAAATACATCATGATGGCTTGTGAATGTTTTTGAATTTACATAGCATATCCCCCAGGAGTGTCAAACCAGGTGTGTAACAAGGCCCATTGTCATGTAACATATTACCCCTAGTCAGGACTAGAATATCTTATTAGGGTTCTTACTCCTAGGTACATATGTACCAGAGATACATACACTTGTGGTATCTAGAAAAGTTTGTATTACTATAAAAACACTCACTCTATCCTTTAAAAATAATCTTGTACATTTTCTTATGCATTTCCTTATCCTTAGATTCATCCATAGACATGTCCATAAGTTTATTAGTTGAATTTTTTCATCCTAGAATCTAGTGGTAAAAAAAACATTTTCTATAATACCAACTATATAGAACCTATTTTCTCATGCATTACATTACAATACATTTGAAGAATAATTAAAACATTATACAAAAAAATGCCCATATATCGTACTTGTCCAGTGCCGTTTGAAACATGGAAACATAAACATTAATATTTAAGTGAGATGAGTTATCTCCCACTAGGTTCTTCTTTACTTGTAACCTTCTTAAAAACATCATGAATAACACATATATTCATATCATTGGTAAGGATGCATATAATGGGGTGATCTCAAATGCTCAGTCAGGGTAAACAAGGGATATATGTTAACATAATCATTAGAATAAGGGTATGAGAACATGATCATTAAAATAGAAGACCATACACTGCATATCAAAGATCATATACATGTATCACATCCAAAGTCTTAGTAGTTCATAAGACATGAATCATAATGATATAAAGAACATAAGCCAAGATATTTTAACATAAGAAAAAACATGTAATTGTTTCTAACACATACTAATATAACATTATTTCCATATTAGCTAAGGAATCACTGCTAAGACCATCTTGGTAGTACTATTTCACTCCCTATGCCATCTCGGTAGTCGTGGTTCACTCTGATGTCCATCATAGTAGCATGTGTTCACTCCTCAAACCATCATTGTAACACCCCAAGTATTTTCAAATAAATTTAATTTTTAATTCATGAAACATGATGCCTCTGCAAAACAATTGTTTATTTTAACCTAGCCAATTAATATAATTTTTCTACTTTTGTGATTTCAATTTAAAAAATCTGACATACACGATTGTTTTCAGGGTCATTTTTGGAGTCTGATAGAACAAAAATAATTTTTTATGAATAGTAACATACCATTATGGATAGTAACCTATCCTTATAAATTGTAAATTGTCCATTATGAATTGTAGTGTACCCTAAAGAATAGAATCTTAACCCTTAAGAATATGAAATTAAAATTTTGAATATTAACAGGACCTTTTTGAATATTATTGTACCCTTAGGAATAGTCACCTTAACCATATAAGTATAAATAATATTTAGGCACCTTAAAAATGGGAGTGAATAATTAAAAAATTAATAATTAAGTACTGGTATTTTTGTGAGCAATAAATATTTAATTAAAATTTTATAACTAATAATATGATTTAAAATAAAAATTATTTTTCATAAAATGGATTACTAAATCCAAATTTTTTTCCACGGATTTTGGTGTAATTTAATAAAATCAAAGTTATTTTTTAGGGTACTAGAAAATCAGTTTTTGTTTCAAAACTATATATTACAGGTAAATAATTATTTTATATAAAAATTATATTCCGAATATTTAGAAAATTATTTTGAAAAAATAGAGTTCTTATTTGGATTCTACATGTTGAAAAATTGTTATGGTAGTTTTTTGGAATTTATCTAAAATACAAGAATTTTTTTTGAATAGTGAAATATGGTATTTTACAGTATATATTATGAGTTAATTAAACTATTCCTAGAATCATCATTGATGTAAGCACCCTTGGTTAGAACTCACATGACCTTATTACTTTTTCCTGTCATGGAATCATAAATATTTCTTGTCTTATGAAAAAAATAATAAACTAATAATAAAAATATTATGAAAACCCTCCTCTCCTCCTCTATAAAAACCACCCACAGTACCCTCTTCTCTTTACTCCTATAAAGTATTATTACTTATCTAAATATTACTCAAATATCATCCTAATCTCCTCCCACACATATAACAACTATTTTTCTCCTCAAAAGGTAAAATAATCATCCTTAAAGAGGCTCCCAAAAATGATTAATTCAAGAGGTAAATTCCACTTTTCAATTCTTTTAATTTATTTTTGAGTTCCTTTGTTTTCTTTTATATACTCACCTAACATCAAACAAATGTTATAAAAACTATATTACCTTACATGCACATTATTTTTTTATGATGGAATAATTTATTATCATCTCTCCTTTACCATTCTTTTATGCTAGTAGTAAACAACAACATCTAATATGTGATAATTTACCACATTCAGGGATGATGGGATTTCAATTTCTATTAACATATTTAATTAGGGTCATGAAACCATTATTATGGCTTTTACATACTATTATATATATATTATGTCTTACATAAGGTTCATGGTTTTTTTTACACCTGGTTTTAATTTATAAAGCAAAATGAGTTCGTTGTGTTAAAAAGCACCAATTAGCCAAAACTGTTATCACTAAATAATTTATATAATGGTTCAACTTAACTCCAAGTAACCAAATTAAATTTCCAACCATGAAAAATTATTTATTTTCAATGATAACATATAACCTTAATTTTTTAAAACCATTCTCATTTTAAATGATTCTTCATTTTTGTATTTAAGTGTGTTGTCCATGAAACAAAAGGACCCCAAAAATGAAATTAATCCTCTTCACCCATAAAAAAGGAAATGATTGAAAATTATAAGGCAATAATAAATAAATTAAATTTATTGGGGTTTATGTAATTATTAATTAATGGACCAAAAATTTGTTATTCAGGTTTTTTAGATCAACTAGAAAACACCTTCCGACTTATGGTAAGGGTTTTTTTCATCACACTGCCATTTTTGTGCGATATTCTGTATTCACTGATATTACTTGTGAATGATGTATTTATTCTACCGGTTTATGTTTCATATAATTAATCTATTTATTTCAATGATATTAAATGTATCATTTAGTGATTACTAATTATTTGGCAGATTATTCAATTGATTAAAAAGTTTGATGTATCTTCTACCCAAACTTCAATTTTTCATTTTAGTTGCTCTAATTCTATAGTCAACTTAATAATATTATTATATATTATTATGAATCCTAATAAATTATTTTATTATGTTATATATATTTTAACCAATCATAATATTTCTTTATTTTATGTGTATTTATATGTTTTAGAATAATCATTCAATATATTCTAATGAACTACAAGCTTGATTCAAGGAACTTCTCGAATTATAACATATTTTTAAGTTCACTCTATAAACTATTTTAAGCCAAAGTTATATTTATAAAATAAAAAAAATTTACTATAAAAATATATTTTTGTTAATTTATGGTTTAATATGAGAAAAAATTTCTTTTCACTTTAAAATCTCTTTAATGAAATCCTTAAACTTAACTTAAATATTTTAATTCTAAAGGTTTTTTAAAAATAGTTTTTTCATGATTTCACTTCACTCGGACAACATTTATGACTTAAATGTAATCTAAATATATTTACCTATTCTTTATTGTAATATACATGTTTAAAAACATATTTATCAAACTTGAAAATAAGTTTCCAAAAGAACTCCTCTATCCAATGTAAAATATATTATTTCTCACCTCACTTTTACTTTTATGATATATATACCTTGTTCACCACTTATTCATTGAATGTGTTGTATGTACTACCCATTGGTATATCATATCAAGATCTTCCTTATTCATATTATATTTTAAGGGATTATTATTTGAATGCTATAAGGAGGTATGGAACACTATGGAATATTTAAGAATTATTTCCTCAAGAATTACTAAATGGTCTCATTTAAAATTATCTTTATTTATGTCAATATGATTTGATGAATATTATAATTAATATAGATTTATATCTTATTATATCATCTAAAATATTTTGATGAAGTGTTTTTGATTAGTTTTAATGTAGATGTTCTACTTGGATAAAATTGACAAAATACTTCGAATGGTAAGTGTTATGTTTAATGTATGGGAAAAATTAATTATATTTCATATGATAGATTATATATGAATGTATATATTTTTATGTTTATACCCATTCATAAAAGGAATTAGTTGGACTTATAATTCATTGGGTGGGTCCCTCTATAGCCCATCGGTGCATCAGTAAGACTCATGAGACTATCAATGGTCTTGGCATAAGCCCTTTATAAAATGGATATTTATGGTTTTGGCATGAATCCTTGAAGATAGGGTTAAGATGTCCCGAATTAAGAAATCCCTAATTATGAAAAATATAATTGAGTTTTCTGGATTTTATTTTATTAGCATAATACCTATGAGTATTCTTAATTGTGCATTATTTATTCAACTCTTATTCCAACCATAATGCGTCCAACTTAATTTTTAATGGCATGTGTTTTTAGTTAATCACCATGCATAATGTTTATGTTTATGATATCTTCTATTTCATTGATTACCATTACTAAGCGTCTGATATCACCCCTTTATTACATTTCATTTTCTCTTGACATGAAGATGTTTATTATAAATGACACGTAGGGATAAACAAAGACTTGTGGATGTTACAAATAAAACATATATTTATTATTTAATTTCAATTTTCAATCTTGAAGATATGCATGTATATATGTTTTCCCAAAACTACTAAACTACTTGGTCCATTGGGATATGGATTTCTTGTAAGAATTATAACGTAATAAAATAGTGCATCAGCTCAAGGAAACTGGTTTCAGAGCATTATAGTTTGTATCATAGGAATTTTAGTAGAAAACATGGAACTAGATTTAGTTAACATAGATTAGGGAACATAAACATATGATAATCATTGAGGAAAATAATACAAGAACATCTGAGGATTTTGGTAAGGAATAGATTATGGTGATTGTTCTAGAAAATAAATCATTCTATGTATACTACTAGGGGACTTCATTCTGACATAGATGTACCTAGGAGTAATAACTCTGACAAGGAGTTTCAGGCATGACCCAGGGTATCATGGTACATGAAAATAGGCCTTTCTCCACAACTGGCATTACACTGTCAGGGGATACGCTTAAGATAATTTACATTATCTTTACAATATATTATAATGGATTTAAATGTAATTTTTCCATCAAAGAAAACTTGTTTATGATTATGTTATTAGCTATTCATAATATTAAAATTTATTCCTTGTATTTTACTAAGTTTAGATTACACATAATGATTCATATCTTAATATCATGTATGTAATTATATAGAAATGGTGCCTAGAAGAAGAAATAAGAACATCACTGATTCACCTGATGATTATAGTAAGAAAGAACATATCTCTTATAGTCTTAAGCCATCATTTCTAATGAAGAGAGTCTCACATGGGACTTCTTCGTATGAGGAAATAGTATCACGTGTTAACCCAATAGGTTAATATATATTTGAGTCCTATGGATTTTATGGGAATATTGAAAATAATAGGATGGAAAATAAAAATATTGATAATGGGAATAAGTGAAAAATGGGTTTTACCACATGTGATTACTATGGAAAGGATAATCAAGGAAAATAAATGAAGGGAATGTGAGTTTTTATAAGGGTTGAGAAAACAAACAACAATTTTTTGATTTCAAGGTTAAGAAAAAGGTTTTTTATGTACAATTATTTAACTAGAACGAGGTGAGAAATTATGAGAATCAATTTCCAAACAATCAAATGAATATCCACCAAATGATGTTACTGGATAATGATCATGTCATGATACCGGTTTAGAAGAAGTGGAATGATTGATATTCCTCATCATGAATCATGTCAATTTAATATTTATCAGCATTGTATTGGAAAATAAATTTATCGAATATATGAGGATTGTACTACAGTACTATTTCAATAAGAATTTGAGAGTGTATATTTAATATTACCAAGGATAAGTCACTATATAGAAAGTTAATATCTTGGGAAATTATATGGTTGCGGTTAAGACATCCTTAAATATGTTTCTTATGATTAAGTATATGATGAATAAATGATTGATTTTTATAAGTTCTGACTACCTCAAAAGTGATTACAGTCTTTTCGAAAGGTTGTTTTCTCTATACTTGATGGTATATACAATAATTTTTTATATAAGGAATATTTCCAATAGAATGTGTAAGGATGAATGCATATTTCCAAAATGGCTTTATGGTGATTTAAGTTATTACCAAATTTCAAGAGAACACATGATGTAGATATTCACATGGTTGTAGCATGATTTTATGGTTTTATGACAAAGATATTCCCTTGGATTTTGTATTTGATTTTATTGTAATAAGTGATTTATTCTGATTAAAGGAAAATAAGCTAGTAGATGCATTGAGCAGGATAGTTCCTAGATTTATAATAAAAATGAGGATTTCAAAGGACCTCGTGTACATGGGTATTTCAAGGATGGATATAGGAATGATTCTAAATTATTGGATTGTGATCTTTTAGAAAGTTAAACCATTTATTAAATGGTTTAAATTGGTCATTGTATGTGTTTTTTAAGTTTAATTTCCCAACATAATGAATCATTATCTAAGAGATTATGTATAGATAATTCAAGGTACAAATAATGATATGATTGTGTTTATGAAATAGAAATGGATATTTAGACTCTTATAAGAGTGTAATAATTCCTCAACTATAAGAAAATATTATTAAATAAATTTTTTTACCTATTTTGGTATTTTTCATCATATCAATGAAATTTTTTTTAACATTAGTTCATGGTTTTGTTGTAATGATCTTTCACTTGTGATTGTTCTCTATCACTTTCCATCAGAACATGCTAGATTTATTATTCTTCCTTGACCATTTTCTCTAATTAGAATTTGTAGTTTTTTAGTAACTGAGGAATTTACATTTCCCTATTATAAAAAATATATTTTAAATGTGTTTCGGATATGGGTTTCCCATAAGTGAATTTTTATATATCAACCATTAACTTTTGATGTTCAATTTTGAATTTCGTGGAAAACATTTTTGTAAAGAGGGTAGAATGTGACACATCAGGGATTTGAAAATAAATTTAATATACATTTTCTGAAATAGCATGTCTCTAAAAAAATATAACCTAGACAACAAATATACTTTTTCCACTTTTGTGTTTTGAATTTTAAAAATCTAACAAACACGGTTGAGATCATGGTGTTTTTTGTAGTTTGATAGTACAAACATCAATTTTGATGAATAGTAACATACCATTATGAATTGTAAACTACCCTTATTAATAGTTACTTGTCCCTTATGAATAGTTACATAACCCTTATTAATGTTAATGTGCCCTTATGAATAGTAACACCACCCTTGTAAGTATAAATAAAATTTTGGAACTTTATAAATGAGAGTGAATATTTTAATATTTAATAATTTAGTGTTGGTAATTTTGTAAGCAGAACATATTTATTTATAATTTTAAAAATTATAAACTAATTTAAATGAAATATAATTTATTATAAAAAATTTTCCTAAATCAAAATTTTTTTGTCACATGATATTGGGATAATTTAATAAAACATTAGTTAATTTTTTTAGACATTACAAATTCAGTTATAGTTCTAAAACTATATATCACAAGTAAATAATGATTTTAGTTAAAAATTAAATATCACATATTTATAAAATTATTTTGATAAAATTAATTCCATATTTTTTTTCTACACATAAAAAAAATAAGGATGATTTTTTTTTTCTAAAATACTAGAATTTTTTATTAATAGTGTTATACGATAATTTCTTTTATATATATAGTATGAGTTTAATAGACTATTCCTATAATCATCATTGATGTAATCACCCTCAGCTAGAAATAACAAGAACTTATTACAAATTTTTTCATTGAATCACCACTATTTCTTATCTTATGTAAAAATAATAAACTAATGGTGATAATAATAAAAAACCCTCTTCTCCTCCACTATAAAACCCTCCCACACTCCCCTCTTCATATCACTCCTCTCAAGCCTTTTACCTTGTCTAAATTATATTCATATATCCTCTGGATCTCTTACCTTACATCCATAATCCCTTGGTCTCTTCAATAGACAATACCCTCCCCCCTAAAAAGGATCTCAAAGAAGATTAATTGTAGAGGTAAATTAAACTTTATAATTATTTTCCATTATTTTCAAGTTCCTTTTTTTCTTTTCTATATTTACCTCTATTCCATAAAATGATATCAAAACTCTATTTCCTTATATATACTTTAATTTCTTTTGTTACATACTAATTTTTTATTATATACCTTTTACCCTACTTTTATGCTAGTTTTAAAAAACACTATCTGAGATGTGCTAATTTACAACATTTGAGGATGATGGGTTTTTAATTTCTATTACCGCCTCCAATTACAGTAATGTAACCATTATTATGATTTACCAATGATAATATATTTATTATTTATCATCTATGGTTCTTGAATACTTCTTTACAAATTTATTTTATTTATAAAGGAAAATGTGATCGTTGTCTTCAAAAATCACCAATTAACCCAAACAGTTATCATTAAATAATTTATATAATTATTCTAATTCACTCTAAGTAACCAAATGAAATTTAAAACCATGTATCCTTTTTTATGTTCACTAATAAAATATAACATCAATTCTGTACAACCATCATCATTTTACACGATTCTCTATTCATGTATATAAGTGTAGTGATCAGGAAACAAACCGGCCCAAACAATGAAATGGAACCTCTTAACCCATCAAAAACGCCGCAAATGAACTTAATATGTATATAATAAATCAAATAAATGATTAAGGGATTCTATAATTATTAATTAATGAATATAAATTTTATTATTTGGGTTTTTAAGATCATGTGGAGAACTCTTTCAGACTTACGGTATGGGTTTCATCATCACACTCTCATTTTGGTGTGATATTCTGCATACACTACTATTACTAGTGTATAGGGTATGTATAATTCGCATTGATGTTTCATATCATGATTATATTTATTTTTATTATATTAAATGTATCATTTTATTATTATTATTTTGGGGGAATGTGATTCAATTGATTACAAAGTTGTAATCATTTTCTACCTGAACCTCCATTTTCATTCGGGTTGCTCTTGTTCTCTACTCACCTCAATAAAATTATTATATATTCATATTAATCCTCATAAAATAATTTTGAATTTTCTATATATTTTTTCTAATAATAATCCTTATTTATTTTATGGGTAGTTACATTTTTATAATATAATATTTCAAAAAATTCTTTTCGAAATGCAAGCTCGATTCAAGGAACATCTTGAATTCTTACCTATTTTTAAGTTCACTATATAATCTGTTTTAAGCCAGATTTATCTTTATATAATCAGAAATATTATCATGAAAAATATATTTTGGTTCATTTCTGGTTTTATGAAAAAAACATGCAATTTCTCTTTAAAATATCATGAATGAATTCCTTAAACCGCAAAAAAATGTTTTAATTCTAAAGCATCTTTAAAAATAATGTTTACATGATTTCACGTCAATGGGACATCATTTTTGCCTCAAATGTAATATCAATGTATTTTCATTTATTTCCTAGTATATAAATGTTTAAAATTATATTTATGCAAAATGAAATTGATTTCCCAAAATTACTCTCCATTCCAAAGAAAAATAAATTTTTTTCAACTCACTTTATCTTTTCTAAGATATATGCCTTGTTCACCACATATTTATTGCATGTGGTGTTTTTACTGACCCATGTTATATCATATCTAGAGTCTCCTTATTCTCATGATATTCTAACCGATTATGATTTGAATGTTTCAAGGTTGTACATGACACTTTGGAATGTTTAAGGATTATTTCCTCAAGATTTATTCAAAGGTCTCATTTAAAAGTATCATTATTTATATCTATATATATTGTTGAATTTTGTATTTAATATAGTTTAATATATTATTATATCTTCTAAATTTTTTTTTCAAGGTTTATTATTAGTTTGAATATGGATGATCTACTTTGTATCATTCACGAATTTACTTTGAATTTTTTTTGTTTATGTTTAATGTACTAGGAATGATATTTACATTTCATATATTAGTTTAAATATGGAGGAATAAGTTGTTTATCATTATCCCCATTGATCAGAGGAATGGAATGAACTTACTTAGTGTTGGGTGGGGCCTGCTATAGCCCCTCGGTGCATCGGTAGGTCTCATGAGACAAACTATGGTCATGGAATGAGTCCTTGACAAAATGGATATTTATGGTCAAGGAACGAGGCCTTGATGGTCTGGTTTTCATGTCCCAAATTATAAATTTCCTCATTATTTATTTTTTAATTGAACATTCAGGTGGTTATTTGACCAGTAGAAAACCAATTATTATTCATTATTAGGCATTATTTATTCATCTCTTATTCATACTACAATGTGTTCAAGTTTATTTTTATAGGCATGCATTTTTAGTTATTCACCATTCCTAATGTTGTTCTTTATGATATCTTATATTGTATTGATTATCCTTATTGACAATCTGAGCTCAACCATTTCTTGTTATTCATTTTCTCAAGACATAAAAATTTTTATTATGAATGATATTCAAGGATAAACATATAGTTATGGATGTTCTCAGTAAAACATATATGTTGTATTTAATTTCATGATTTATTGTGGAAAACATGAATGTACCTAGTTTTCAAAAACTACCAATCTACTTGGTTATTTTGGATACATATTTCTTGTAAGCATTACAATGTAATGAAATAATAAACCAGATCCGAGAAACTAGGTTTGTGACGTTACAGTTGGTATAAGAGGAAGTTTAATAGAAAATAAGGAAACATGATTTTGAAAACGTAGATTAGGGAACAGAAGCCAAAGATAATTTTTCAGGATAAACATACACGAACATTATGTAATTTTGGTATGGAATATATTATATGGATTTCTAAATGAAATACATCCATTCCTAGATAATTCAACTGGAATTGGTTCTAGAAAAGTTGTACCTAGGAATATAAACTCCAAAAAGGGAGTTTCTTGCATGAACTGAGGTATCCTAATACACTATATCAGGCCTTACTACGCACCTAGTTTGACTCCTTTGAGGTATATTCTTTGGATAATTCACATTTTCTATACAATCCATTATAAATGATTTAAATGTAAATGTTTTCTCAAAGAATACATGTTTATGATTATGAGATTAACTATGTATAAGATTTGAATTTATGCTAAGTATTTTTCTAAGTTGAGATTATACATTATGATTCATCGCCTAATCTAGTGTATGTAATTATATAGTAATGGGGCCTGGAAGAAGGAATAATAACTTCACAAATTCACGTGATGAAAATAGTAATAAGTAACATATATCTAATAGTTTTAAGACATCATTTTGAAGGAATATAGTCTCCCATATATCTTAATCGTATAAAGATATAATATCATCTGTTAACAATATATGTAACTAATTATATAATTATTATGTATTTGAAGGGAATGAAGAAAATAATATGATGTCATGGAAAAAAATTTATAAATTAAGGAAGGAAAAGAATGGTTTTCCCATATGTGATAACTATGGAATGAATCATCCTGGTAAATAAATGAGGGGAATATGAGTTTGTTATATGTTTGGGGAAAAAGGACACCCTTTTCATGGTTTAAAGGGTAAGAAAAAGGTTTCTGAGGTACAATGATTCAACTGCAAGGAGATGGGACACTATGAAAATCATTTTCCCATGAATCAATGGAATATGCCCCAAATGATTTTACTGGATAATGATCAAGTCATTTTACTTTGATATATGTATTGTAAGGATTAATATTCCTTTTCAATAATCATTTCATTTGAATATTTTATCGACAATGTACTAGTCATATTAAATATAGAATATATGAGGATTTTACTACACTAATATTTCATTAAGAATTTGACGGAATTTGATGAATTGTTAAAAGGATAAGTGACTCAGTATAATGTTATTATTTTGGGAAATTATACTGTTTAGGTAAATAGAACTCATAATGTATTCTTTATGAATAAGATAATGATGAAGAAATTATTGATTTGGATAAGTATTGACTAACTCAAAACTAATAATTTTCTTTTCGAAAAGTGGTATGTGATATCACTGATGGAGTCTACAACATTTTTTGATATATGAAATATATTAAATATCATGTTTACGAATGAATTCATGCATCCAAAATGGTTTTATAGTAATTCGAGTTATTTCTATATTTCAATAGGACATGTGTTGATGATATTCACAGGGGTTTCTCATGGTTTAATGCATGTAGGATGAAGATATTTAGATGGATTTTATATTAAATTTTATGGTTTTATCTGATTCATATTTATTATTGAAAAATACTGAATCATATTCTTGGTGTAGGATGGATCATTAATTTCTAAACATAATGAGGATTTCGAAGGACCCCATATACATGGATCTAGAGAAGATGGATATGGGAATGATTCTAAAGTATTTTATCATGATATTTTTGAAAGATAAACCATTTATGAAATGGTATAATTTTATTATTTTATGAGGTTTTGGATTTTAATGTCACCAAATGATGCAACATGTTATAAGTTATGAAGTATAGACAATTCAAGGCACTAAAATAAAAACATTTTTTAAAAAAATGTATATTTATACTCTTATAAGAGTGGAAAAATTCCTTAACTCTAGGAAAGTAGACTTAAATAAAAATTGTCTCCTGTTATAATATTTTTTATGATATCAATGAAATGATTCATAACTGTAGTTTATAGTTTTGTGGTAATGTTCATTTATCTAAAAATGTGCTCTGTCACTTTCAATGAAAATATGATGGATTTATTATTCTTCCTTGACCATGTTGCCCAATCAAAATGTGTACTTTTATATTAACCAATTCATTTCACATTCCCTCTTATTAAGAGTATATTTTAACATTATTTCTAACATGGCTTTCACACAAGGGAATTTTGATGAATCAACCATTAACATTAAATTCCAAATTTTTAGGAAATTTTTTTTTAAGAAGGATAGAATGTATCCCCCCTAGGATTTGAAAATAAACTTAATATTGAACACATGAAACATTAATTATCTATAAATCAACCCTTTATTATAAACTAGACAATGAACATAATTTTTCCACTTATGTGTTTTGAATTTCAAAAAATCTAACCTACCTGATTACATTTAGTGTCATTTTTAGAGTCTGATAGAATAAAGATAAATTTTCATGAATTGTATCATACCATTAAGTAACCTACACTTATGAATAGTTACATGACCGTTATGTGTATTATCATGAATCTTATGAATATTAATATTCCCTTATGAATATTAACATCACCCATGTAGGTATAAATACAATTTAGGCACCTTATAAATGAGGGTAAATATTTTAAAAATTAATAATTAAGTGTTGGTACTTTTTAAGAATTAAATATTTAATTATAATTCTATAAATAATAAATGTATTTAAATGAATAACAATTTTTTGAAAAATTTATTCCTAGATCGTCATTTTCTTATCCCAGGATTTTATCCTAATTTAATAAAATTTTTATTAAATTTTCATGGAATTACAAAATATGATTTAGTATTAAAACTGTATATTATGAGTAAATGATGATTTTATTAAAAAAATAAATTTCAAATATTTATAAAATTATTTTTATAAAATGTTGTTTATATTTGGATGCTACACATAAAAAAATGGTCAGTGTAATTTTTTTTTTCGAAAATACTTCAATTTTTTATTAGTAGTGATATATAGTAATTTACCATATATAAGCATTATGAGTTGAGTACACTATTCATAGAATCATCAATGATTTAATCACCATTTATTATAACTAAAATTTACTTATTACTATTTTTGGTCATAGAAGCATCTCTATTTCTTTTCTAATAAAAAAATAATAAATAAATGATTAAAATATTTAGAAAACCCTTGTCTCTTCCACTATAAAAACCACCCAGACTCCCCTATTATCTTCACTCCCATCATGAATTGTGATTGTCTAATTTTTTCTCAAATATCCTAAAAATATTTTTCCACACTTCTAGTATCCATTTTTCCCCTAAAAAGACCAAATCCTCTCCCCTAATATGTCTCTCAAGGAATATCAATTCAAGAGGTAAATTCATCTTTTCAATTATTTTACTTTCATTTCAAGTTCATTTATTTTCTTTTCTATCCTCACCTCACCCCATAAAAATGTTATGAAAACACCCATATATCCCATGTAATATAATTTTTTTCATGATGATTGAATTATGTATTATAATCTCTCCTTTACCCTTTTTTTATGCTATTAGTAAAAAACACATTTTTATATGTGCTAATTTACTATATTCGAGGATGATGGGTTTTCAATTTCAAGTGTTGTATTCAATTATCATGTTGGAACAATTATTATGGTTTAAGCATACTAAAATTTATTTATTATGTATAATATATGGTTCTCAAATCCTTTTGTACACATGGTTTTCGTTTGTAACTCAAAATGAGTTCGTTGTGTTCAAAAATAGGAAATTAACCCAGACGGTTATCATTAAATAATTTATCTAATGAATCATATTCACTCCAAAAAAAATTACAATAATGAATCCTTTGTTATGTTCACTAATAACATATTACTTAAATTCTCAAAACCATCCTCATTTTACATGATTCACCATTCATGTATATAACTATATCGATCATGAAACAAACAGACCCGAACAATGAAATTAAACCACTTTAACCATCAAAAAGGCCAGGAATAAAGCTAACAAGGTTATAATAAAAAAAAAAATTAATATTTTGGTATATAATTTTTAATTAATGAACCAAAATTTTATTATTTATGTCATTAAGATCAAGTTAGAGAGCAGCTTCAGGCTTAAGGTAACAGTTTCTATATCTCACTTCCATTTTTATTTGGTATTATGTATTCGCTAATCTTACTTTTGTATAGTGTATATAAACTACCAATTTATTTTTAATATCATGAATATAATTATTCTAATTTTATTAAATGTATCATTTTATGATTAATAATTATCGTAATACAATTTAATTGATTACAAAGTTGTATGTATTTTCAACAAGAACTTCCATTTTCATTCGGGTTGCTCGTATTCTATACTCAGGTCAATGAAATTATTATTAATTATTATGTGCTGCTCATATACTCTTTTTTTATGTTCTATATATCTTGACCAATCATAATCCTTATTTATTTTATGGGTTGTTACATTTTTTAATAAAATCTTTCAAACAATTCTTCTGAAATGAAAGCTCAATTCAACGAACTTCTCAAATTATAACTTATTTTTAAGCTCACATTGTAATGTGTTTTAAGCCACATTTATCTTCCTAAAATGAAAAAATTAACAAGAAAAATATATTTTGTTTCATTTATGATTTTATGAATTCAAATATTTCTTTTCACTTTAAAATGTCTTTAATTAATTCCTTAAACAACACCAAAATGTTTCAATTCTAAATCCACTTTAAAAATAGTTTTTGTGTTATTTAACTTAAGTGGGTCATAATTTACGCATAAAATATAATATAATTGAATTTAAATTTTATTTTCGTGGATATACATGTTTAAATCCTGATATAGGAAAAACATAAATGATTTTCTAAAATAACCCCTCTTTTCAATGTAAAATAGTTTTTTTAATCTCACTTTATCTTTTATAAGATATATTCCTTGGTCATCACTTATTAATTTCTTATGGTGTATGTACATACCCTTTTTATCATATCAAGTGTCTCATTATTTCTCTTGATATTATATTGGATTATGATTAGAATGATTCAAGGTGGTATGGGACACTTTGGAATGTTTAAGGATTATTTCTGAAATAATTTCTCAATGGTCTCATTTAAATGTCTCCTTATTTATATCAATATAATATGATGAATATTGTATTTAATAGAGGGTTATATATTCGAATATTATATAAAATATGTTTTTGTAGGGTTTCTAATTAGTTTAAATGTGGATGATCTACTTTGATACCATTCACCAATTTACATTGATTTGTAAGTGTTTGTGTATTAGATATAGGAAATGTTACGTAAATATAATATGTTAGTTTCAATATGAATATATATGTATTTTATGTTTATCCCCATTCAATAGTGGAATAAATTTTACTTAGTAAGTGTCAGGTGGGACCACCTATATCTCCTCAGTGTATCGGTGAGTCTCATGAGATGTACTATGGTCTTGGCATGAGACCTTACCAAAATGGATATTTATGGTCATGTAAAAAGTTTTTGATGGTGTGGTTATGATGTTAAACATCATGAATTCCCTCATAATGAAATAAATAATTTAATGTTAATGTGGTTAATCGACTAGAAGAATAAGTGTTATTATGCTTTATTATGGCATTATTTCTTCATCTATTATTCCAACCATAATGTGTTCTATTATATTTTTAAAGGCTTGTGTTTTTTGTTATTCATCATGCCTAATATATTTAATTATGATAACTTCTCTATAATTCTTACCCTTAATGGGCATATGGTCTCACCCATTTCTTATGTTTCATTTTTTCAAGACATAAAAAAGATTATTATGAATGACATGCAGCGATAAAAATAGTGTTTTCGACGTAATCAATAAAACATATATGTTGTATTTCGTTTCAAGTTGAAATCTTTAACCTACGATGTATATGGTTTTAAAAAACTAGTAAACTACTATGTCCTTTGGGACATGAACTTCTTGAAAGAATGAAAATGTAATGAAAAAAATGCACCGGCTCTGGGCAGTTGGGGTCAAGGAATTAAAATCTTGCTAGTCATGGATCACTCTCATTACCATCATAGTTGTCAAGGTTTGTTCCCATGACCATAATATCCTATATCATGAGTTATATATATTAAACCAATGCATTGGAGGGAGATATAGGTCTCACCTATCTCATAATTAAATCATAAATATATGTGCCAGAAGATCATACATAGTCATATCATAACCTATGTTATCAAATGGTTATTATAAAAATGTAATCATATCAAAAGGTATATAAATTTACAGGTTTCATAATCATTTTATCACAAACATAACAAGTGAAAATAAGAACATTCCAAAAGCATATATCCAATAAAAAAGAAATGAGACTCATCAGCCTCATGCCATCAGAACATAATTTATGTAGTGAAATAATATGAATTGAAAATATTAATAACTTACCCAAAAATTAAGGAGTAACAAAATAATATGTCTTATAATATGGGAAATAATTTATAAATTTATTTTAAAAACATTTATTTGGAAAAATATTTTTTCTACATTTAGAATGATTTCTAAAATAGAAATCCTTTTTGAAAGAAAAAATATTTGAAGAAAATATTTGAATACATATAAATGAATTATTTAAAACCATAAAACGATTTTAAAACCCTTTTTTTCTTGAAAATGGACTTCAATGATATTATGATGAAAAATTGGATAACCATTTAGAAAACATTTTCGAAAACATGGTTTTTGAATACAATAGATTTCCGACTGGAGAGAGAGATTGTCATATTTCACATTAAAGAATTATATTAATTAAAAAATAGTGGTAAAATTTTACTAATACATGAGGATATCATTAATAAGGATAGGAGAAGAATCTTAATGTGTTTTCTTGAGATATGGATCATAATATTTCATCAAAGTACGTGTAACTATAAACAATTTTAAAAAATGATGAGATTGTTTCAATAAACTCACATAACATGGTAACATAAGATCATACTCTCTATGTAATAAAAGGAAATAACACAAAGATTAAAATATATTTAAAATAATTATATTCATTTCATATCATTCGATATTGAATTATAAATACCTCGAGGAGAATATAGGTGCATAACAAAACATGGGTCTCAAAGAAGGCAAATTGAGACAAAAGTATTTTACCGATTTGGTATCATTCGAACCATACAACCCATGAATGAAATATCTTAAAATAGATATGTGATTACCCATAAATTTATGTAAAATATAGATATAATACATTAATGGTTAGTACATACACCACATAGATGAAATGGTTGGTGAATAAAGCATGTATCTCACAAAAATAAAATGCGAAAAGAAATCCCCTTGCCTTGTGCTTGACTCTCATCGTACTCAATCAGAACACGTATATAATAAATATAAATTTATAATAGTTATTTTATATAACCATATTATTGTACATAAAACCATATGTTGTTTGATTATTACCATATATTACCCTCTTGGTAACCATCCTATGTTAATGTTTCAAACCAGATAATATTTATTTGGTTCGTTGTGTGTCTTAATTTTTTATAATGTTGGTCCGTATAATTATATCCTGATTATAAAATATAAAAAAATATATAAATATCATTCATATACAATATATTTTTATTATAACAATATATATAATATAGATGTATGAAAAGGAATACAATGTTCATGGTGACGGTAAGTGATACACATGCATGAATGTTATTTCTGTTTTTATTAACATATTGAAAGAAGGAATGTAAAAATGTATATATATATATATATTACCGTAGAATTATTAAACAATATATATCATATAATATCAGTAAACCTATCCTCAATACATTCAATGTAGTGTGTGAATGAATCTCATCGCTTTGAGGCGCGGTAGTCTACACATCCCCAAAATAATTATCGTATGAACACCAAATGGAAAGTAAAAAAGATATGTGTTGTTAAAGGAATAAATAAGACTAAATAAATAATAAATATAATATATGATATATATATATAAACAAATTTACCTTCAAAATTTCTACCGTGAGAGATGTTAATGAAATATTGAATAATCATCATTTAGTGAGGAGGTAGTTCGTAGTAGATATAAACAGTATGTCTAACCCATTAGATGGACGTGTGTCTACGTGTGAGTTGAAAACATAGAGAAAAAATCATATACTATTTATGATACTGGTTATTTATATAATAATGTAATACATAGAATGGATGTGGTGGATAATGAAAAAAAAGAGAAAGGACATGAGAGAAAATGGTACCGCTTAATCAGGTAACTCCTTTTTGTTTGTGCCAAAAGGCTTCTGTTGAATTCAATATGCCCAAGGTAAGGCTTCTAGGAGTAAGGGTTGGATGTCTTCAATTATATTGGTAAGACCTTGTAATAACATAATATGTTTTAGTGGTGTAAAGAATTGGGAGAGGTGGTGTCATTTTATAAGGAAGGAAAATGACTCACTTGATATTTGTTTAAAACAAGTTTGGTATGCAGATATTCTTACCTAAAAAATTTTCATGCCATACCAAAATAAATAAATATATCAATGTTTATGGAAGATTAATTCCTATATAAATATTTGTTGATAAGTGTATATATCATCTGGTCCCCTACGATAATTTTTTATTCTCCAATTATGCTTAATTTGACATTATTCAATGCGATTAATTGTAATCACATTTTATAACATTATTGGTTAGAAATTTATTTGAACTTGTTAGACTCAAAATATTTAGATTATATAATTTTTATATTTCATTTTTAAAAAATTAAATACGCATAATTTGAAGAATTAATATTAATAATAACTCACAAAATAGATGAAATAATGGGGTTTTAATGATGAAATATGTTCAAAAGTTTGTTAATTTTTTGTGTTCAGTTTCAAATGAATTTTATTTATAATGACATAAATTTTATAAATAAATATATAATGGATCTCATTTCACCTTAATAAATATAATTTAAAATTAATAATTAATAATTTTTTAGAAAAAATTTAGTTATTAAGTTAATTGCATTATTTTTCACTTTTCATCAAAAAAATGGTGTTTCTCAGAATAATCCAAAAATATAGGCATAAATTAATTTAAAATTTATAAATTCTAAAAAATAATGTTTATTTTATCAATTTAAATCTTTAAATGCATCTGAAATTAATTTTATTATATTATATTTAAGTGTATTAAAATAAATATATTCGAGAAAATGGTATTTTTAAACATTTAATGACTTCATAAAAAATTATTTATGAAATTATAAATATGTTTTATTTATTGAAAAAAAATAAAAAATAATTTAATTGTTGTTATTACTTTTCTTATTACAAATTTTAACATCCAAGTTATAATTATCTCATTTGAATAATTATTATATTAAATTGATGTTTCATAGAAACATCATTGTTGTCTGTTATATAATCCAAGGTGATGTTTTATGTAACGTATGCTAATTTGATGTTCCATGTAACTAACACCATGTTTTTTTCATGTGAAAGGAATTTTTGACCTATCGAATTGCCTAAAATATTTGAAACATTACATTAATCGAATTAAAAGGTTTATAAAAAATAGAGATGTTACAAGGGAGTTATAGTAAATTAATGATACTGAATTTATTTAGGAACATTTTTTTAATGGAACATCCAAAAATATTTCAACTAAGAATAGATTTGAAAATTTATTAGAGTTGTGTAGTTGGTGTGTACATGGTTTTCATGGTACTAAAGATTAAATGGCTAGACTGGCAGGAGAGCTTACCTATAATGTGAAATGAAATAAAATATATTATTTGAAAATGGGGGATTCATTCAAAATTAAAATTTTGGAAAGAAAATGTGATATTTTCAATGAACTCAATAAGTTAAAGAAATTATTCATAATGATGTTCCCATACCATTCATATATAGAAAATTTAATAGACAATGAATATATGGTTGATAGTAAGTTTAAATGAATCAAAACCGCATTGTAATATTTTATGTGATGGAATTTTAATACTCTATTGAGGTTAAATACACATTAGGGTAGTTATATGATTTTATAATAATTAAATTTAGCACCACTACATAGTGGGATAAAAATGATCTGGATGGTTTAAAAGTGATTCATCAACAATGTGATATTTTCAAAGATATTTATATTAAAGTTAAGGATTACATTTCATCATAGTACATAAAAATTATTTATAATATGTTCCTAATGTTTACTATGTAAATTTATTATTTATTAATTTATCGTGGAGATTAATTGTAATTTAGAGATGTTTCATTGGGTTGAGGTATATGTAACCTTTAGGATTAACATGTGATGTAACAGGAAAATAATTAATTAGGAAGAATACAATTTAAATTTTGAAGATATAAGATAAAAGGTTTGAGGTCACCTTTCTGGTAAAAATATTCTTTAATTTTGGGGTTGTTAATTTTAATTGGGATATATATTTTTTTTAAATGATATAAGTGGAACATCTGTTATTATTCAAGTAAATTTTGGAGTTAAATATTTCATATCAAGGATTATACATTTTTGGAAATATATTACCCTCTAGTAACCACTTTTAGTTTTGGTTAATTTTTAATTACATGAGGAGTAACTAGATATAGATTTTTAATGTAACAAAAGTTGATTTTAGTTCTTCACGGATAAAAAACTTCATCTTGAATCCTCGTCATTTAGGGAAACATATTAGATTGTTGATGAAATTTTTTAAAAGGTGAAATTATAAAATTCATGTATATATCATTATTTTTATATACTATATGGTAAAATAATTCCTTGACTATAGGAAAAGGACCCTAAGAAAAAATTTAGTAGTATAACATTAAATTATGTTGAATTGATGGTCTTGTATCCCCTCACTGATTCATGGTTTTGTGGTGGTTACATCTCTCCATAAAATGTTCTCTATCGCTCTCTATTAGTCCATGAGAATTAGTTATCTCTTAAATATCATTATTTTCAATTACAATTGATATTCTACAGTTTTGAAACATATTATTTTGGTGACCTTCAAACTTATCTATCCCACCATTGAAATAGAATATTTATTGACCCCATTTATAATGTGATTTTTCAAAAAAGAATATTTTCAAATATCAATCCCTTGATTACTAGTCATAATTTAAACATTTAAGGATTAAATTTATTAAATTTGGTTGAATTTAACACCCTAATAATTTATAAAATATATCTCTATAAATAATTTTATTTCATCAATAACTTTTATTACACTAAATAATGAGTTTAAATGAACCATGATATACTTTGAAAATATTATTATCTCTGACAATCATAACCTATCCATTAAATATAAAGGTATGGATAGGATTAACTACTTTATAAAAATATATATATATATATTCCATTAAATATATAAATATATTGATAAACTCTTAGTAAATAACCACTTAATTTTTAGTAAAGTCGTTTAATTATTCCAAAATATGATATCTTCAAAAACTATTTCATTACATTTTGTTAGAAATAAGTATCATTTTTTAATATAAATATTCAAATAAAAAATATAAAATTAAAATAATTTATGAAATTATCATGTTGAAATTATCTTATGATTCATTTTAGGGAATTTTCTAAACATATTATTTTTCTAGTGAATAGTAAATATGATGATTTCTTTGAAATTAATTTGTAAAAAGATCCATTTTGGTTTCAGATGTTTAAAAAAATTAGTTTTCTTATATTTTAAATAATCCAAATAATTTCATTTGAATAAATATTTTATTTTACCTTAATATGTAATTTTTTTATGTAATATATCATTTTCCTAAAAGAACTAATTTTATGAGTCCAATATGTTTTTAGAATAGTAAATTAAATTTATTACTATTTTTTAATTGTATTAATAAAATTTATATAGTATATAATAAATAAAAATTTTAACATTAATATAATATATTTCTAAGCATGGGATGTGAATAAATTTGGGTTCACGCATAAAAGTTGTGTTGCCCCAAACATCAACTTTCCTCACATTTTATCCAATTATTTTAAATTTAATCACTACCACATATAGGTGTTGAATTTAATAAAATATATTCCATATTTTGATTTAATTTTTTTTAAAATTTTTATTATGATCTTTTTTATTTTTGGTCAATGTAAATAGTTACTATGACAAAATTTATCACCTTTGTAAAGAGTAAATCAGGTTAATCTTGGTTAAAACAATGTGAAAAGAAAATACTTTCTCATCAATGTTATTATTTTATGAATTAAATTTGGCCCATCTAACCTTAGGTAAGAAATTTATTTTTTTAATTAACTCTTTTCCATGAATAATGAATAATTTATTATTTCTATATAATAATGTTACAAATTGTCACCGAATTAGTTTTATATATCATTTATGTGTTATAATTGGGGAAAAATATTTATGATGGAATATTAATATTAATTATTTTAATAATGATACTATACTAATTATGGTAATTTATTTCTATTTTTTTCTATTATATTGTTAACTTAAATTCTTACACAGGGCCAAAACCTTATTTTTATAATTAACAGAAAAAGAAAACAAATGATTTTAATGATATTAAAAGTGATATGATTTAAATATGTTATTGTGTTATATAAAATTTAATATGTGTAGATTGCATATTAGTGTGGTTTTATAATAATATATTTGAACTCAATATTTGTCTTTATGAATTTTAATTCAAATTAGATGAATAATGTCAAAATCGACAATAATGATATTTTATACAAATAATTTTTTAAAAATTTTATAAAAAAAAACATAAAAATATTGAAATAAGAAATTTTGGATATAGTATAGTATAAATTTTTATAAATTGGATACTTTTGGTTCAATTAACACCTTATAACTACAAATTACAATGATTTGAAATTGAATTTTTTTACAATACATAAATTAATATTGATTAACAAGGGGTTAATAAAAAATTATAATATTTTAAATGGCACCAAAACATGTCCAAATTATATGGGTTGATGAGATTATAACCATATCTAGCCTTAGCTTAAAATCCTTTTCTATTTGTAAGAAGTTTTCTTGAGAATTAATTTGTTATAATTTAATATTATAAAATTGGACATTCTCCCTCACTTGTTTACACTACTTTTATCCATCTAACTTGAACAAAATCTATCTATATATTTTATTAACGTCCATAGCAATATTTTGATGTAATGGTCTTCCAAAAACACCACCCTAGAGCCCTTTGGATGGTTTTAAAAGGATCCATTTCAAAGATTTGGTAATATCCTCAATTGATAACTTATTTTATAATATTATTTACCTTCTCTAAATATATGGTATCGATCATAAAATAATAATTTAATTATATTTAATATGATGAGACTCTTTTATTATTATGAACACACCAGTATACACCCTGTTTCCTTTTAGGGATACAATTAATTTTTACATGACAACAATTTATGGATGGGTTTTATGGTTATATAATCTATTTATGATATAAGTATAATTCATAATTACAATATCACATATAACCACTTAACATTTAATTCTTTCTTAAATGATAACATCATTCAAGAATATGTGTGGACTTCCACCTCCACAAATTGATGTTACTACATTCAATTATATTTTACATGGATTGTAATATAGAATAATTTTATGAAATTATCTTATTTATATAATATAGTTTTGATATTTAAAATGTTAATTAATATTTCTTTTTATTTTATTTCATCCATTGAAAACTTAAAATAGTTTTCATGCGTACGTATGGCTTACTATCTCTATCAATGGTTTAATTTATTTTTATATATCTACTATTATGAATTAATATGACCTTTAATAAATCCAATATATATGAAAATTATATCAGGGTAAAAATTTTGGAGAATATGTAACCTTGATCAAAATACAAGGACTAAAACTACTAAACTAGAATATACATGAAAAAAATATCACTCGAAACATTGATTTTAATGAAGAAGTGTTATCAAAAGGGTGATAAAAGGTTATAAGTAAATCATATATGTTATAATATATATGATACTGATTCCATAATTTATGTGTATTAAATTTTTATTTATAATACATGAGGTTACAACATATATCAAGGAAGCTATACCTAAGTTAAGGGATTTTCATCTAACATTAATTCTTGTGAGACACATGATATATTCACCACATTTCTCTTTTCTGTTATGTATATACATCACTTAAATGTATTTTATGATGATGATTATTATTATTAATCATATGGTTATTTATATATCTATCTATGATTATATATTTAATGGTTACTGTGATTCAAAAGTTACCAAAGTGGTAAGGGTTTTTTATCACAATTTCATTGTTTATTGAGATTGACTATGATAAAATATTCAATAATGAGATTTTATAATTTATTTTCAATGATATTCATTAATTTTATTCTCCTATATTTATTACGTTAATTTTTTTTAAACTTCTTCACATTATGGATTAAATAGACAAAATATATGTTTTAAAGGAAAATCAACTTCTTTTCATTATTTGTTCAAAAAAAAATTTCTTACAAATCCATGTTTAAAAAAAATTAATTAATGTTCTTAATATTATACTCGGAATTTCTAACACGTTATTATCCACTTTTTAATTTTTACAAATTGGTCTTAATGAAATATTTCTTCCATTTTCCAAATGAGTCACTTTGTGGCTTTTTTGATAAAAATATAGAAGGAATATTGCCTTAACATATATAGATTGAATTGAATTTCCAACTATCAGGAATAATATTTTATTATAAGCTACCTTTATATGTTTACACTCTTATTTGTAAAGAAAATTTTTTCCCTTTAAGTTTTCACCTTTTTTAAAAAAGTTATTTCACAATGGAAATATTATTTTCTTAAAAAATGATTTTATGATCTTTTATTGGTATTTCAATTCAACATTGATGTCTTTTTTATAAAAACAAATTTAATTTCATGGATTATAACATGGTTATAGATTTATGATCTTATGGAACATATTTTTATGATTTTCATATCAGATAGGGGGACCTATATCTACCCCTAATTCATTGGGTCAATATTGATATATAATAAGATAAACAGAACTTGAATGGGGAGTGATCCTATATCAATGTGAGAACATTTATACTATGTTGTTATTTGGAGTAAACCTTCCCTATTATGATGTTTTGGGGAGTTAACCCATTCTACTATGACAGTTTGGGAAGAGATACTTGACTTATAAAGAAATTATTTTTTATTCTTATGTGTATTCCACAAAATTATGTTTTGTGGATATGTTATTATCTCATGACTCATGTTATTTAATTACATTATGATTAATGTTCTATTAATATCCAATATTTAATATTCTACATAATCTTACGGTTTATGATATGCAAGGTGTGATTTTAAAATATAATTTTCATGTTCCCATATACTGATTTTCATGTTATTCTCAAGTGATCATGGATATCTCACTTAGTTTACCTTATAGAGTAATTGAGATCCATATTTATTATGCTTATTTTCAACATGTTTTGATGAAAATTACTATATTTGGCATGTATTAGAATGGTTATAGTTATACATAACATATTGAGAGATGATTTAGATCTATTATAAACCATTTTTTTATATGTTCATGTTTCCAAAGGCATAATACCTATACGATTCAAACACATATATTTTTTATTAAATCAATATTCGTATATTATGATTTTATATCTATGTATAAATATTATGGGGTGACATATTTTTCATTTTAACTATTTCATTTGATGTAACTTCATGATCATAGGCAACGATAGATATGTATTAAATCCATGAATTGTTTTTTAATGAATGATTTTGTTCAAGAGAGATGAATGTTTAGAATTATCAAGGAAGTGTAGTGTTATAGTGGGTAGAATATAATGATCCACACCAATTCATGCCACTGTGTTTAGAAGAAACATGGTTTCAGAGGACATGAAACATAGGTTCAATTCAAATTTTTTGTATTCAGATCATGTATTATCATTTGTAGATTAATTTGAAATGGTTAAATGGATTATTCTAAGGTATTTTCTTAGGTGATAGATTATAATGTGTTTTTTAGGTTCTTAAAGATAATGTGTAGGCTTTTGGGTATAAATTTCTATTAGGTACTCAATTGGGTATCACCAGGTACACAATGGAGGCCTAGGGGGACAATCTCCCTACATGGGACAACTGAGTAGTTTATACATTGAATCGAGTACCATGTGAGCTATTTGGTAGTTGGGGAAACGTAAAAAATACCTTTGTAGTCCTTATATATATTTTTTAAAACTATGGTAGAATATAAATTCCACCCCACTCCTTTTATAAACCCCTTATAATTTTCTTTTTTAGGTGTCTTCTTCTAGTGAGGGGATGTCATCTATTACCCATATCTTCTTCCCAATGATGGTCTTCTTCCAATGGATGATCGTATAAGGTTTCATTATTAATAATGTTTAAATTAGTATCCTTTATCCCCCTCATATATTTACCTCTATATCATTTAATTCGAAATGGTATAAACTTAGGGTTTGTTTGTTCTTTCTACCATATTATAGTGGTGGGTATTTAATATTCATTTCCTAGAGGAGGTCTGGGGATTATTTGATCATGATTCGACATATTGTTTTAGTTTAACTATTTAATTACACTAATTTACCTTTTTTCCACCATATTAGGATGAAATTGGTTAAATGATTGTTTTTTAGTATTATGGGTTTTGGTAGGTGTGGTCTTAAGAGTGTGATAGGAGTGATCCATACATCATTACTCGTGGATGTGGAATCGCTACACTACGTGGTGAGATAATTCATTAATATAAAAAATTAATTAATTTTGTTAATTGGTTATAATGGTTTCATAATTAATTAATTATATTTTTAAATTGGGTTATGTCCTTGAATGTATTGGTGGTGTCTGATGGATCCTCATCAAACTATATCAATGGTAGTAAAGAATTATATCCAAGGGGATACCTTCATATTAAACATGGTGGTCCATAATGATTTCATAATGTTTAAAATATTTATTCATTCATTTTAGGGTATTTTATCTCACCACCCAAGATAAAATTATGACAAATAATTAAAATTGAACTATCTTTATCATTTGAATCATTGTACATATATGAAAGGATTGTATAAACTCAAATAAAGATGTGAGAAGGAATTTATTCTATCATAATTTTTTTTTAATTTCTATTAAAAATATATTTAAAAACAATAGGGTGATTATAGTTTTTTTAGGAACTCCAAGACATTATTTTATAGAATCTAAATATATGTGATTGGAATTATAAGATAACTCATGGGGTTTCATGAATTGGAGATGACATAGATGTCCTTAGTAGGTTCCATAGCCTATTTTAAATTTAATTATTAAATGCAAATGTTAAAAATGATGGAACCTTTGTATTATTGGTAATTATTAATTTTCCAGTATCTTGAGTGACCTACCAAAAAGTGAATTGTGATTCAGTTGGGATGAGTTACAAATATGTCGGATCGTCATGATGTATGGTTCTTTAGTGAAACTTTTTTACATCTTATGTATTTATATCAAATTTTTTGTGTTCTGTAGATTATTATATTTTAAATTTATATGAAATGATCAAGATATTGTAGAATTGTTTTTGGTTTGGGTTTAATGTCGACTGGTGATGGGTTATTAGGATGGTTTGCGTGTAATTTCAACTATCAAGGGCCTTCAGACATGGGATTGGTGTATTTCTAAAGAGAAATGAATGATATATTTGATTTGTGATATTCTTTTAGTGTCATTCCATCCATTGATTGATGTGGTATGGTTGGATTGGATTCTAACCAAGGATGATCTGTGATATCAGGTTGTTGTTTAATATCTGAAATACACACATCCTATCATGGAGGATATTTGATATTATGGTTTAGACACGATTCTTCCATATTTTCTTGTAATATTTTTGGTTGGGAGGATTATGTTGTGGGTCAGATGGCATACCTCACAGGATGATAGTAACTCATGTTTTGAGATTTTCTTCTTTTTATATGACATGTGACATCAAACCCATTGGGTATTATTATAATATGTTTAGAGATACATTGAAAATGTTCGAAGGAAGTGTAGTCAATCTGATGTGTCTTGGATAGCACTCATAGATGAAACAGGTATTATATTTACAAATCTTCATTTATATATTTTTAGTATGTCATAATTTTCATGGAAAATATGTATCTGTTATGTTAAAGACATTGTTGTTGGTGGAGATCTATGTTTTAATCACTCCCTAATCGGGTTCTCTGGTACATGGTTAGATATCTTGGTTGGTAGGACAATTTAGGTAGTTTCCCCTTTTATAGGTTGATTGTCTTCAAAATATTACTGGAAATGTTCATATAGATATTTTGTAAGGTTGAGGATAGGGGTTGGGTATCCTATTACTTTACATCAATTTACTTTTTATACTATATATCAATTACCCATTTGGTATTTTTAGCTTTTTTTGTTTCATTATAATTCAGCATGTGAATACTCTCTTATACCATCGTGAAGTTTTTTTTAAATTGTTATCAACTCACAATAATTTATTATTATACTATAATGACAAATATTTTATAGATGTTTCTATTTTTTATTGGTTGTGACAATAATCTAATGTATAGTATATTCTTGTGGTTTATCATGTACTCAATACTAATAAGTTCCCTCTTGTTTGTAGGGAGGATAACCCTAGGTCATGTGAAAAAAATTATCTAGTAATTTTTATGTAGTCATAGAAATGGATATTACCCCAAGGAATACACATGATTCTAAATGGATAGATCACCATAAATCACCTGTTGAAATATACATGTGCTCAAAGATGAGAATGTAAGTCCATAACATCAATTAAATCAGTCTTTCCATATCCATCATAATGAAATACCATAAATGTACAAAACTATAAATATTAATAACATAATATAGACAACTTATAAAAAGATATTCCCTTCTACTCATTGGGGTTTTCATAGACATCCCACAAAACAAAATCTCAATAAACCTCCCAAAAATAAAAATCAAAATAATCATATATTAATAAATGTGAAGCACTATAATCAAATATCTTTCAAATAAGCGTAGAGGCAACCAATATAATACTTATTACCATAAAAACCATCATTAATATATAATAGGTCCTTCTAAACTTGGAATAGCTACCCAAAACATGTACCTCAACCCTACCACTAAGTCACCTGAATCTCTGGTGTTACATCCCATTCATGAACATGTTCTTGGGACCCTCTACCACCACCATAACAAAAATACCACAAAATAAATGTGACCATAACTCTACTATAGTGAACTAGCCCATTATTATGACACATTCATGGAATTTAAATAAAAAATTATGATCCCCTATGAACCCTTCAAAATACACATGTAATGATTCCCAAACACTCTACATAAGTCTCACTCCTTAGGTTCACATAGATGAATTTACTAGGTGTGCTCCTTTTAGAGACACCCATAACACTCTAACAGTTCCATGTATCCATAATAAGGATACAATAAGGTCTTCCTCTGACCACATGAATGCTCACCATGGCTATGAAAATCAACATTCCTATTATTGCAACATCCAGATCCACATTCAACCACATGAGCTCTATTTTATTCCTGAAGATCATTTTCAATGAAATTATATAAGTTTACCAATTCAAAAATAGTAGGTAAATAAAATATATTCTCCTTCAATAACATTTATAATCACATCCCATAATCAAATTGATAGGCCTTCAAAGCCTACTAACCTCAAAAGGATTGAATAAAACCAAAGCAACACAATAAAACTATTAGTGTAATAAAGAACATACATACTTAACTTCTTTAATTTATATATTATTTCCCTTGTACACCCTCAATTTTTCATTATTGAATACCTTAATCAAAAGCATCCAAAAGGCTTACTATGAATATCCCAATGTATTAACGCTATAAAATTTTAAAATATAACATTACATATAATAAATCTAATTTTTTTGATATCTTTCTCCAAATATAACATCAAAATATAATTATGTCATCCCACCTTTTTGTTACATAACTTCTAATTACATTTTACAAAGAGAGGATATTTAAAGATAGTGTCATAGAAATCAAGATCATAATACATAAAAAAATAAAACATTCTTCTAATAAATAGGTAAGGATTAATAATATGTTTATCTTAAGTTCAATAACTTCATCTCATAACCTAGGGACATATATCAAAGGAGATGGTGGGAAGAAGGCCATGTAAGGGAAAATAAGGGAAACAATTTACCTGTGATATCAATAAGAATATGATGAAATAAATAAAGACATGAGGAATGGAAAATATGAATATAATAATAAAAATAGCATGATTAATAACATTCAATATGTGGCTAAAATATTTAATTTAGACATTAATAACCATATCACCATGGTCCATCCCCAAGGAGTCATAAAAATTACAAGGTTATTCACATAGGTATCGTAAAACATGTCATCTCTTTATATTAATTTCATTACCCAATGCATTAGAAAACTATGAGGGTGTGCACATAATATGTATTTATTTTCATGTGATCTACATATATCATAATAAAACATTTAATAAATAACCCAAATAGAATAAAGGAAATGGGTTCCATATCAAAATCGTGATGTTCTAAAATGTTCTTCAAAACATGATCATGATGACATTTATAACCCATATAAAGGGAATTGGGGATTCATGTATATAAATTCGAGAATAAAATATATAATTTTTATTTCATTGTGAACACTTATTTAAATGAAGTAGATGTGGGTATTCACATAAATAATATAAGATAATTTTTGGAAACAAGAGAGAGATTTTGAGACGAAACTTCTGCAGTATAACGGCTATGGAACATGGTTTTAGAAAATACTAAAAAGAGATGGGGAAGGGGTCAACCATTAATAAATGACTCGTAATATAGTATAGGAATATAATAAAATGTTAATTAGAATGTGTTATGGAAACATGAATGGTCTACCACATAAAAGAGAACTTGAATGGAAAAAAGGGAAGCTGAGAATTCCCTTACCTTGAAGAGTAACTTCTAAAACATTATGATCTAGAACATGGGGGATTCAGGGAACCATGGGATGACTTCTAAAGAGGTAATAATTTCATGAATTCATTGAGAATTTATTTTAATGAATGGAAACTAAGGAATGGGTAGGTATATTTACTAAAAAAGTGAGGGAATATTTTATTAATTTTAAAGGACACCTCATTAGTGGTATTTGAAAAACCATGGACTTTCCAATGGAATTTTCTCATGGAATTGGCCACATTGGACACCTATTATTATATTTTAATTAAAAAGAGTCTACCAGTATCTTATCTTAATCATGAAATCACAATGACATAGTTACGATGTCATTAAACATACCGATAACTCAAAAATGTATTTTGACTAATCACTAAAAATTCAAATGTCTCAAAAAAATCCCAAAAATTTAACCCTAACCATTTTTTGATGTGTAGATTTGAAAACTGAACTCTAATTTATAAAATTTAATTTAATTTTAAATTATATTAAATAACTAAAATACTAATACATAACCAATATTTATAATATACTTATTTACTTATAATATGATACAATTGTATCACATTACAAATTATGACTACTGAAACATATTTATAACTCATTTTATGAGGATAATATTCCATTGGTCAAATTACCATTCATAACGGAAAAATTATTATTCCAAAAAAGAAATGTTATTATTCACCAAAAAGTTATTTTGTTCTTATTGAACAACAATTTTCTCCATTATTACAACTATGTATGTCCGATTTTCGATTATCATTTCACAGAAAAAAAAGATATTTATTCATAAAATATTTCTTACAATTCATCGAAAAATACTATTAATCAAATACTAAAAAATTGAAACTTCTTAGAAAAGTTCTAAAAATTCAGCTTATGTTAATATTGACATTTGAAATTCACAAATGATCTTTATTTTACTATAATAATTCTCTCGGAATGGAAATCTCTATAAAGGACATTTTTTACTTCTAAAATAAATTTAATAGATTTTTTTAATTAAATATATATTTATTAAGAAATGTTTTTCCTAAAATGGAAATGATGAAATAACAATTTCATTTATACCAATGAATTACACAATGTAACTAAGTCCTCATAACATAACCCCATATAAAGCCTATATAGAACCTACGAGTAAGGTGTGAAATTGTGATAAAATACTAGGGTGGCTAAGAAAACATTGTCTGAGTGGTGATTTCTATCCACTTGAACTTCTCCATTATGAAATTTTGTTCCAACTTAACGTTTTGATGTTCACCTTAGGTATGGTCCAGAGTAAAGCCTAGTGAGGAAACCTCATTCACAAGCTCTGAAAATGGTTTTTTATGGCTAGAGTCTACTAGATGAGGCTATCGTCTCTTTATTCTGTAAAAATGACCATTATCATTACTATTTATAATTAGTAATATTAAATTTAAGATAATAGTTTCCGAAATTCTTATTGAGAAACGATCATATAACTGATAAAATCCAATGGTCTCACAATTATACTCGCTAATTAATAAAGGAATATAGCGCTGTTATGTATAATAAAATAACATACATTTTCAGGAAACAATTATTATTAATAAAATTTGGGTCATAACATTATCACCCCCCATAAAAAAATTTCCTTGAAATATAAACTCTTACCCTTAGAAGTGAAAAGGTGTGGGTTCTTCTACCTCATAGTCTCCTCTGATTCCCACATGGCTTCTTCATATTTTAGTTTCCTCCACTACATATAAAATAAGTTGGTAGTCTTGTTTTGTATAATTTGTTCTCTACGATCCATGATATCCACCTAATTCTCCCCATAAGAGAGGTCATTATCAAGTTTCATCTTCTAAAGATTCTATACAACTGAAGGGTCTGGTATTTACTTCCTCAATATGGATATATTGAATACATCATTTACATGATCTATATTTGGAATATGTGTAAGTCGATAGGCTACTACTCATATGCGAATATGGATTTGTTAGGGGCCAATATACCTAGGGTTGACCTTCTCTTTCATTCCAAATCGTATGACACTCTTCCATGGAGAAATTATAAGGATGACTGTTCACCAACATCAAACCCCAAGTCTCATTGATTATTTATATCATAATGATTCTACCGAATCTGATAATCCTTAAAGTTTTTTTGGATTTCAATAACAATTTATGTCATCTCTTTCACAAGATCAAGTCGATGAATCATTATTTCAAAAACTTCATCCCAAAAAGTAGTAGTTCCACATCACTTTCCATATAGAGCTTCATTATGTGACTTAAAATACTAGTGTATAACCTATTATTATAAGAGGACCCAATTAATGGGAGATGTGGATCCCATCTACCTTTTAATTTCATTGATCATGTTAATACCATGTTCTTGAGGGTCTGAATAGTTCTTTTAGATTCCCCATCATAATTAGATATGATGGAGAGTGGTACCACATTCAGCCTTACCACTTCCATCACATAAATCCTGGAAGGTTGATCAAGAGAAATGTTTTCCAAAATATATATAAAATGTGTAGTCTTGAGGATATCGTCCACTATAACCTATATCATATTGTTTCTGTTCGAAATTATCAGCTAACCAATAACAAAGTCCATAGTGATGCTTTCTTACTTCCATGCTGGTTTGGGTAGTGGTTGTAATAACTATTTAGGAAGTCGTCACTCTACCTTCACTTGCCGACACACTGAGCACTTTGTAGTGTTTTCAACAATCTCCCTTTTCATTTTATCCTACCAATAATGATCATGAATGTACCTATAAATTTTTGTGCTTCCAGTATGTATATAGAATGTAGATATATGAGATTCATTGATCATTACCTTCCATATTTCTAGAATAGATTAAAAACATAGTCTTGTACGAAATTTTTGTACACCATCTTGATAAATATTGAACTCAGGATACTTCTCATTCTTCACATCCTCAAACTTCTTCTTTAAAAAAGGATTATCTCTTTATGATTTCTTGATCTCCTATAGTAATGATAGTTTATAAATCATTTGGGATTGGGTTAATGATTTCCCTTCGCTTTAAATTCTCATGTCCTATTTTACTAGGACATTTATCAAAAGATATCTCTGAATCCTCATCATTTTCAGAACAATAGTGCATTTTATATTTTATGCATGGGTGACATTGTTTGATCATCCAGGATGATATTGAATTGAATGATAATAATCTCTACAAAGTTACAACCATCTCATATGTATCATGTTAAATTCCTTTTTCCTAAAAATATACTTCAAACATTGATGGTTTGTGTATATATCACCCTTCTTCCCCATAAATATTGTGCCTCCATTTCATCAGAGAAAAAATAACCACATTCAACTCTGAATCATGCATAAGATAGTTTTGCTCATTGGACATCAACTATTTATATCCATAAGAATTAACCTAATTATTTTTCATGTGAAAGCACCCAATACCTTTCAGTGATGCATCACTAAAAATTACAAATCCTTCTCGACATGATGGATGATTTAACACAACTGCAATAACCAATATCTTCTCTAACTCATGGAAACATTCCTGAAACTCCATTTTCTCAATAAACATGACCTATTTTTGAGTGAACATGGTTAATGGATAGAATAAAGTAAAAAAATTTCACAACCCTTCTATAATATCCTGTCAACCCAAGGAAACTACAAATCTTAATTATTTTTGTAGGATGAGGAAACTCCTTCACAACCATTATCTTTACAAGGTAAAGGGTGATTCCTTTATTTGATATAATGTTCCACATGAAAGAATCTTGTTTTAACCAAAATTAATATTTCCTAAACATTTATAAAAGCCTCTCCTTCTGAAGAGTTTTAAAGAAATCCGTTAGGTTATCATCATTATCCTCGTCATTTTTTTCATATATCATAATATCATCTATAAAAACTATCATAATGTTATCAAGGTAGTCCCTAAATATTTTATTCATTAAATCCATATAAATAATCAGAGCAATAGTCTAAACAAATGGAATAAGTACAAACTTATAATTTCTGTATCTCTATTGGAAGTTAGTTTTTTGGAATATCCTAGTTATTCACCCTCAAATTATGATATCCAAATCAAATATCAGGCTTAGAGAAGAACTGATCCCCATGAATCTGGTCCAATAAATCATAAATTCTTATAAAATGGTACTTCTTCTTTACTGTGATCCCATTTAGTTCTCTATATCAATGCATAACCGCATTGATCCATCCTTCTTCCTCTCAAATAGAATAGGTTCTCCCCAAGGAGAAATACATGTATGGATAATTCCCTTCTCAAAAAGATGTTAGAGTTGATTATTTAATTCATCAATCTCTACATTATCCATTCTATACGGGTTTTTGAAATCATCTTTGAACCAGGCATGACTTCAATAGAGATCTCTACCTCTCTTTTTATGCATGTCCCATGTATCTCCCCATGAAATATGTCAATGTATTCTTGAACTATATGAACATTCTCTATCCTTATACTATCATTTCCTTCTTCTTCATCATTGACAAACTCCACAAAGAGGGCTATAGAAGGTTCTTCTAGACAATGACCTGGTTGAGATATCTCTCATTGGAAGATAACTATAGGTTTTAAATTCAATACTGATGATATTATCTTGCCTCTTCATTTGATCTTGGAATTGTACATTAATAGAAAGACCATCCATAGTATAATGTCGATTTCCAACATGGGAATGACTATACGATTTTTGATAAGATTTTCCATTCTAGAGTAAATAATATAGTTTCTAAAAACTTTTGATTCTCGGATAATCCATCCAGGAGCCTTCACTGATAACTCATAGTTTATCAGTTCCAGAATTTATTTTATATTATTTGAAAACATGGAGGAAATAAAGGAATGATTATAACTAGAATCAAACCAATTACTTTCTATCTTTGAGAGAACAACAAGAGTACCTTCCACCACATCATTTAGAGTTTCATCTTCAGGTTTCATCATATAAAAATCATTTCCTTGCTCTGTTGTCCTTTGTTGAGGCTGGTGGTGTTTCCCCTCCACAACCCTCAGATTCGAACAATGATTGGAATAGTTACCATGCTCTCCACGGATTAACCATTGGACTTTAGATAGGGCTTCCTACATCTTCCCTTTTATGCTATTTTTTTTGAATTTGAGGCTTCACATCACTATGGCAATTCTATGTGATATGGTCATCTCTTTTACACATGTAACACTTCCCGGTCAATAGAAGTTAGTTCCCCAAATGCTTATTTGAACATTTATTACATGTGGGGAGTTAAACTTTTTTTCCTCCTCTTTATTGATCAAAGATCCTCCTGAATCTTGCCTTTATTGATATCTTCTTTTTATTTGGTTTGAGGGACCATTGTGTCTCAAAAACTCTAGTTTTACATTCATTCCACTCTGCATGATCTCCTTATAGCTATTATAGTCTCGGCTGGCTTGATTCATCCGTATATGAGGTATTAGTACACTGATGAATCTATAAACTATACCATTAGGATCCATGACAATGATAGAGGGGTAACATGAATGCATTTTTAATTTCATCAGATAGCTTCCCACATATTCATTCTTCTTCCCCTTCAACTCAAAAAATTATTTCTCCATTTTTTTCTCATTTAGTGTCTTGGAAATCAATAACATAATATACAAAAACATAAAAAATTAATCTAATAATCTTATAATCCTTCATCATAGGTTCATCAAATATCAATTACTACATCTCATAATCAAGGGAAATATATCAAAGTAAAGTGTGAGAAGAAGGTCAAGTAAGGGAAAACAAGGGAAATAATTTACTTGTGATATCTATTTTAACTTCATGAAATACATAAAAACATTAGCAATAAAAAAAAGTGCAATATCATAATAAAAATAACAAGAATAATAACATGAATATGTAGATACAAAATTTTATTTTGATATTCATAATCATATCACCAAGTTTCATCCCCAATGTGTCATCAAAATTACAATGGTTATTTTCCAAGGTATCGTAAATCTTTTCATCTATAGAGACTAATTTAATTAACCAATGTGTTGGAGTGTTATCAAGGTGAATGATTAATATTTATTTATCATAATGTGAAAAACATATATCATAATAAAACATTACATAAATATCCCAAATATAATAAAATAAATGGTTTTCATATCAAAATTGGGACATTTTAAAAAGTGCTTTAAAATATGATCATTTTTTCATTTATAACCCATGGAAAGGGAATGGAAGTTATATGTTTTACAATTAAAAAATAAAATAAATCCTTTTTATATCTTGATTAATACACCTAGAAATGAATGATTTTTCTATATTCACATAAATAAAATAATAGAATTTCTTGAGAAAAAATAGAGATATTTTGAGGCGAATATTCTCCAGCATAACAGCTATGTAACATGGTTTTAGAAAAATTTAAAAAGTGAAAGAAAATGGTAAAGAATTCATAAATGAATCATAATATAGTATAGGGAAAGAATAAACTAGAAATAAGAACATAGAATAGAAACATTAAAGGAATACCACATAAAAGATAACTTCAATGGAAAAAATGAGATGTTGAGAATTCCCATACCTTGTAGAGTAACATTTAAAACTCTATGATTAGGACCATACTGTATTGAGGGAAGATTGGGATGATTGCATGGGAGGTAATAAATTTACAACATCAGGTAGAATTATTTTTTATTTAAAGGGACTGAAGGAATGGGTGGGTATTTATAGAAAAAGTGATGGAATATCTTATTAATTTCAAAGGACACCTCATTAGTGGTATTTTCAAAACCATGGGCTTTCGCATGGTATATGTTGATGGAATTGGACACATGGGACCCCTAATTTTATATTTTAATCCATAAGAGTCTAATAGAATATTAAATTACTCATTACATCAATATGATATAGTTATGAGGTCATTAATCATATCGAAAACTCAAAACTCTATTTTTCTTATTCATAAAAATTCTATTATTTCCAAAAAATCCCAAAAAATCACCCTAATATTTTTTCAACATGTAGATTTTAATGGTTAACTACATTTTATAAAAATTAATTTCATTATAAATGATATTAAATAAATAAATTGATAATACATAACTAGTATTTTCTAAAATGTTTATTTACTTGTACTATGATATAATTATATCAAATTACCACTTAATTCGACTAAATCATATGTATACATCCTTAGATAAGGTTACTATACTTTTGGTAAAATTACCATTCATAAGGGTAAAATTAATACTCCAAAGGGTAAAGTTATAATATACTAAAAATTAATTTTGTTCTTATCGAATGACATTTTTCATTATAATTACATCCAGGTATGTCCAATTTTCAAAAATAATTTCATAGAAAAAGTTATTTAATAATAAACTAATTATGTTCTATTCATTGAATATTATTCATCAAAACCACTATTCATCAAATAGTATTCATCAAATTCTAAAAATTGAAACTTCTGAGAAAACTTTTAAACATTCATTCTATGTTGAATTTGTCATTTAAAATTCAAAAAAGATGTTTATTTTACCATAATAATTCTCTAGGAAAGATAAATCCTTGAAAATTACAATTTTTACTTCTAAAATCAATTTGACTTATTTTTCTTTATAAAAAATCTATTTTATTAAGAAATACTACTCTTTAAATAGAAATGAAGAAATAACAATTTTATTTATAACAGGGGATTACAGAAATTAACTAAGGACACATTATATAAACCCTTATAATTCCCACATAGGACCTAAGAGTAAGGTTTGTAATGGTGATAGATTATTAGGGTTGCTTAGACAACATTTCCCAATTGGTGATTTCTATCAACTTTAAATTCTGATGTATGTGATTCTGTTCAAGCTTAACATTTTGATTTTCTGCTTGGGCTTCGTGCAGAGAAAAGCCCAGTGATGCCACCTCCTTCCCAAGCTCAAAAAATTGTGGCTTTGAATGGCGTTATTGTATAATATGTCTCCATTAAATCGTATTTATGCAAAAATAACTATTATCATTTCAATTTATAATCACTAATATTAATTTTAAGAGTATAGTTTCAAATGGTCATATTGACCAACAGTCATATAATAATCTAAACCAAATGGCCTCATTTCAATTATAATCACTTCATTAATAAATGGATATTGTTTTTTGTATAAAAAATATAACATACATTTTCAAGAAACAATTATAATTCAAAAAAATTGGGTCGTTAAATTATCCCCTCCCTTTATATAATTTGTCTCAAAAATGTCAACCCTTACTCTTAGAAGAGAAATGGTGTATTTACTTCTTCCTCATAGTCTCCTTTGATTCCCACATGGATTCTTCATATTTTTGTTTCCTCTACAACACTTTAACAAGATGGGTTGTCTTGTTCCATAGAACACTGTCACTATGATCCAAGATCTCCACCAGCTACTCCTCCTAAGATATCTCATGTCCAAGTGTCACCACCTCATGATTCAGTACATTGGAAGATTTAGGTATGTACTTACTAAGTAGAGATTTGTTAAATACATCATGAAATTATTCATGATTTGGAGGATGTTCAAGCTGATAGGACACTACTCTTATGAGATCAAGTATTTCATAGGGGCTAACGTACTTGGGGCTGAGCTTCCCTTTCTTTCCAAACCACATGACTCTCTTCCATGGATAAATTTGATGTAAGACTTTTTCACCAACACCAAACTTGACGTCCCTTCGATGGATGTCAACATAGCTCTTCTAACGAATTTGAAATTCCTTAATGTGTTTTTGGATTTCATGAACCTTTTATATCATCTATTTCACAATATCAAGCACAAGAATATTTCTTTAACCAACTTCATCCCAAAAAGTTGTATTTCTACATCGCTTTCCATATAGAGCTTCATAAGGTTCCATTTGAATGCTCATGTAGAATCTATTATTGTAAGATAACTCATATAATAAGATATGTTTATCCCATCCATGTTTAAATTTCTTTTAAATTGATCATAGCATGTCATTCAGTGTCTAAATATTCCTTTCAGATTAGACGTCTATTGGGGGGATGATATGTCGTACTGAACATCAATTCATTACCCAAAGCATGTTGGATACATCTCCAGAATATTGATATGAACCTTGGGTAATTATCAGATATGATGGAGAGTGGTACCCCATGCAACTGTACCACTTCCCTAATGTAAATCCTAGAAAGTTGATCAAAATTGAAATCTTCTTGAATAGAGATAAAATGGGCAGTCTTTGTGAGATGATCCAATATAACCCATATTGCATTGTTTCATTTGGATTTTCTCGAGAGACCAGTAACAAAGACCATAGGGATATTGTCCCACTTCCATGCTGTTATGGGTAGTGGTTGTAATGCCCCATTAGGAAATTGTTTCACTTCCATCACATGCTGACACATTGGGCACCATTATGTGTAGATGGAAATATCCCTTTTCATGTTACCCCAAAAATAATAATCGTGAATGTCTCTATACAATTTCATTATTTAAAAAGGATATTACTTTTAAGAATACTTTATCTTCTCTATTAATGATGTTTGAGAAATCATTTAGGATAGGGTTGATTATTTTCATTCCCTTACGATTCCCATGTTCAGTTTTACTAGGTCTTTGACCGAATGATATATTTGAATCTGCATCATTGCCAACACTACAATTTCTTTTATACTTTCTGCATCATCAAATTGGTTTTCACTTTTAGTTTGATAATGAATTGAATAATCATAGTATTTTAGAAGTTCCAACCATCTCCTTTGTCTAATGTTATATTTCTCTTGTGTGAAAAAATACTTCAAACATTGATGGTCTGTGTATATATCATACTTCTCCTAAAAAATATAGTGCCTTCATATCATCAAAGAAAAAACATACACAGCCATCTCCAGATCATGCGTATGATAGTTCTGTTAATGGTTTATAATTTATCGAGATGATTAAGAAATCACCATGTCATTTTTAATGAGAATTCACCCAATCCCTTTCATATATGCATCTCTAAAAATAGTGAATCCTTCTCCTCTTGATAGATGAGTTAATATGGGTATAGTTAAAAATATATTCTTCATCTCCTAGAAAAATTCATGACACTCATTTGTGCATATGAACATGACCCATTTTCAAGTTAACATGGTAAATGGATGATAAATTCATGAAATTTTTTTAACCAACATCCTATAATATTCTTCTAGACCAAGGAAACTAAAAATCTCAGTTATTGTTGTAGGATGAGGCCACTCCTCTATAACCTTTCTCTTTGCAAGGTCAAATGTGATTCCTTCCTTGGTTATAATGTTCCCTAGTAAATAAACTCATTGTAACCAAAATTCACATTTTATGAACGTTCCAAAAATCCACTCCTTCTATAGAGTTTCAAAATAACCCTTAAATGATCATCATTAGACAATATACATTTATAATATATCATAACATCATCAAAAAAAACTACCACAATGTTATCAAGGTAGTCCCTAATGATTATATTCATTTAATCCATGAAAATAGTTGGAGTATTAATCAAACCAAAGGGTATAACAATAATCTCACAATTCCCATATCTTGATTGGAAGGAAACTTTAAGAATATCTTCATTATTCACTCTCAATGATAACCATATAGAAGATCAATCACAGAGAAGAACGGAGCCCTATGTAGATGGTCAAATAAATCATCAATTCTTGGAAGAGGGTACTTCTTCTTTACTATGATGCAATCTAGTTCTCTATAATTAATTTATAACCATATCGATCCATACTAATTCTTCACAAATAAAACAGGTGATCCCTAAGGAGACACACTTATATAGATAAACCCCTTCACCAATAGATCATGGAGTTGGTTATTTAATTCCTCCATTTCCACATTCTCCATTCTATATGGCGTTTTTGAAATGGTCTTGTAACCTTGCTTGAGTTAAATAGATAACTCTACCTCTATGTCTAGGGGTAGACTAGGTAACTCCACAAGAAATACGTCAATGGATTCCAAAATTATAGGAACATTTTCTACCCTGAGAATCTCATTTCCTTATTCTTCTTCAATTGTCAAATCTATAAAAAGGTTATAAATTGTTCTTCTAGAAAAAACATCAGCTTGATATGTATCTCTTTTAAAGATAATTGTTGGTTTTCCTTTCTAGATGTTTAGGATTTCCTTTCTTTTATATTTGATCTTATAATTACACTTTTAGAGTTTTTATAACCCTAGTATAATGTCTAATTTCAATATGGGGATATCTATTTGACTTGTGATAAAAATTTACTCTCTATTGTAATTACTATTGTCTATAAGATCTATTTTTTTTCGGATAATCCCTCCAAGATTCATCCCTGATACCTCTACTTTTAGTATTTTGGGAATTGATTATTTATTATTTGAAAACATAGAAGAAATAAAATAATCCTTAGAAGTGGAATCATTGAGGGTGCTTGCTAGCTTTGAGAGAACAACAATAGTACCTACCACCACATCATTTGGAACTTCTACTTCAACTGTCGTGAAAGGAAAAGAATGTTCCTTCTCTCTTGGCCTTTGATGAGGATGATGGTGATTCCCTCCACTACCCTCATATTCAGACTATGATTAGAAATGTTCCCATGATTTCCACACTTGATCCATTGAACTTTAGGTAGGGCCTGTACAATTTTCTTTTTTTTCATTAGTGTTAGGATGTTTATGCTTCACCTCACTATGAAAATTCAGAGCAATATAGACATCTCCTTTACAATTGTAACACTCCCCACTCCTAAGTAGGTTGTTCCCCGAATGCATCTTCCCACATTTATTAAATATAGGTAGTTTCACTTTCATTCCACCTATTCCCTGATCAAAGCATCTCCCAAATGTTGGAACTATTTATCTCTTATTTTCATAGGATTTCTGAGACCACTGCATATCACGGAACTCTTGTAAGTCTTTCATAGAACATTGCATGATCTCTTTATATCTATTATAGTTTTAGTTTTCTAGATTCATCCGAATTTGAGGTCTTAGTCAATCAAATAATCTATAAATATACCCATTATGATCCATGAAAAATAAAGAGGTGTAACATGATATCCTTTTGATGTTCATCTCATAGATTCCCATAGATTCATTCCCTTTCTACTTTAGTTTCATAAATTCCTTCTATATTGTTGTTCTCATTGATAGGGGAAAATACTTATTGAATAATATCCCCCTAAACACTTCCCCATCTATATCTTCAATCTCCCCTCTTGGCCACATGTATTTAATCAATTCCCACCAATGATCTGCTTCTCCCTCGATGCGATAAACATCGAAGATGGCATTCTCTTGCTCAGAACTACGATGTACCGAAAATATAATCTCTATAGATCTTTTCCACTATTCTTAAATTAATTGGTCGGTAAATCCACTATTCTTTTGTGTTTTTGTCTCATAACGGACATAATGGATTGTTGTTCCTTTCTTGGTGAAACAGGTCTCTCATCTTGATTCAAATTATTTCGGATAACATGTTTCATTTGATTAATCATTCTCATGAAAGCTTCCATTCAATTTTTTATTATAGGGTTGTCAGTGCATTGTCTATTGTGGTCGCTATTTTTTTGGTTCCTACTATTGCTCGCAATTTTCTAAAATAAGGAAACCATAGTGAGAAACTTGTTTAATTTAAGAATATTATAACTCTAAAAGTTTTTTACATCTTAAACCATTATTTTTAAACAAGTTATTCTATATAAACAGCTACATTTTCAATAAATCCTTCATATTGATTCATAAAAAACTTGTGATTAACCAAACATATCCCCAAATATTTTCAAATTATTAGTGAATAAAGGAACATTTTCATGCACTAGTTCCAATTTTAGCCTATATCAAAGTGGTGTTTTTGGGTTTTACCCCTATATACATCTTCACTAGAGCCACATCCACTTTTTCTTAAGTAGATATTGATTTATTATTTTAGAACCAACTTATATAATATTTCACTAAAATACTATGAATTTTTCTTATATTTAAAAATTTCTATAGGGTTATTACTAATGTTATCATATCCTAAATTCCATAAATAACTAAAATAACCGTTGATACCAACTATGGAATCTCACATTTTGTTACATAACTTTTCTGTATATATTAAAAAGAGATGATCTTTAATGTTTAATGTCTTAGAAATCACGATCATAATTCCTGAAAATGGAAAAAAAATCATCTAATACACATGTGAGTATTAATCACAGGTTCATCCAAAGTTTAATTACTTTATGTCATAACTGGGGGATATAAATCAAATTAGGGTGTGATCATAAGGCCCATTAAGGGAAAACAAGGGAAATAATTACTTGTGATGTCAATAAGAACATGAGGAAATACATAAAGACATGAGCAATATAAAAAGTGTCATATGATAATAAAAAGTGATTGAATCATAACATGAATATGTGGATAAAATATATAATTGAAACATTCAAAAAAATATCACTGAGGTCCATCCCCATGGTGTCATAAAAATTAACAAAGTTATTCCCCAAGGTATCGTAAAACTTGGAATCTCTATAGATTAATTTCATTACCTAAAGCAATAGAGATCTATAAGTGAGCACCCTTAATATGTATTTATTTTCATGTTATCTACATAGATAATATTAAAACATTTCAAAAATAACACAATGATAATAAAATAAATGGGTTTCATATCAAAATCGTGACGTTTTAAAAGGTGCATAAAAATATGATCATTATGTATTTTATAACCCACAGATAGTGAATGAGGATTTTATGTATAACAATTAAAAAATAAAATATTTTTTTTTATTTCATGAATATTACACCTAGAAATGAAATATATTTGGGTATTCACGTAAATGAAATAAGTGAATTTCTTCAGAAAAAGGGATATATTTTGAGATGAAAATTCTATTGCATAACTGCTAGGCAAAATGGTTTTATAAAACATTAAAAGAGAGGGGATAGAGGTCACTCATTAATAAGTGACTCAAAATATAGTATAGGGACAAAATAAAATGAAAATAAGAATATTTTATGGAATATTTAAAGGCATGACACATAAAATAGAACATGAATGGAAAAATGAAAAGTTCAGAATTCCTTTACATTGTAGAGTAACATCTAAAACTCTAAGATCGGTACCTTGGGGGATTGAGGGAACCTTGATATGAATACATGGTAGGTAATATTATTAGAATATTTTTTATAATTATATTTGAATAAAGGTATGTGATTTAATGTGTCGGTATTTAATGTATAAGTGAGGGAATATTTTATTTATTTCAAAGTACACCTGATTAGTGGTATTTGAAAAACCATGGGCTTTCCAGTGGTATATACTCATGGTATTGGACACTTGGGACACCTAATATTATATTTTATTCCATATGAGTCTAACTATAGCTTAAATTACTTATTACATCATTACGAAAAAGCAATGATGTCATTGAACATACCAAATATTCAAAACAATATTTTTACTATTCACTGAAAATTCAACATTTTCAGAAAAAATGAAAAAAAATCACACAAATAATTTTGTAACGTTTAGATATCAAAATTCAAATACATTTTATATAAATTAATTTCATTTTAAAATATATTAAATAAATAAAAAACTAATACTTAACTATTATTTTCTAGAATATCTATTTAATTGTACTATGATATAATTATATCACATTACCACATAAGATGACATAAAAATATTTATACTTCCATAGTTGTGGTTACTATTCAGTTATACAAATTTCCATTCATAAGGATAAAAATACTATTCCAAAGGGTAAAGTTACTATTCACCAAAAAATTATTTTTATCTTATTGATCCACATTTTTCACCCCGATTACAACCATTTATGTTTTATTTTTGAAAATCATTTCACATATAAAGTTATTTAATAATAAAATGATTTTTACTATTTATCAAAAACACTATTGAAAAAATACAATTTATAAAAAAAAATATTCCTAAAATACTAAAAAATTGAGGCTTATTAGAAAAATTATAAATATTCAAACTAATTTAATTTTGAAATTTTAAATCCAAAAATGATGTTTTTTTACAATAATAATTCACTACGAATGATAAATCTCGGAAAATAACAGTTTTTACTAATAAAATCAATTTATCAAAATTTCATTAAATAAACATATCATTTATTAAAGAATGATATTCTTAAAATTGAAATAATGAAATAAAAAAATTATTTATACCAAGGGATTACATACACTAACTAAGGCCTCGTTAAAACCCACATTATAACACCTGTATATGACATATGAGTAAGGTGTGCAATGAGGATAGAATATTGGGATTGCATAGACAACATTTCCTGAGTGGTGATTTCTATCCACTTAGACTTCTCCCATATGTGATTCCATTCAAGCTTAACATTTTTAGGTTTGGCTTGGGTTTGGTATAGAGCAATGCCCACTGACACAACCTCATTCCCTTGCTCTGAAAAATGGGCATTTGATTTCCCGAGTCTACTAGATCAGGTCATCAAATCTTCTTTCTGAAAAAATAAACATTATAATTTCTATTTATAATCACTAATATTAATGTTAAGTGTATAGTTTATAATGGCCATATTGACCGACATTCATATAACAGTCTATACCCTATGGTCTCATTTCATTTATACAGATGTCATTAATAAAGTTATATCTTTTTGTTCAGTAAAAAAGAATATAACAAACATTTTCACGAAATAGTTGTTATTCTAAAAGTTCAGGTCATTTCCATAATGAGATGCAATATATTTAGTTAATATTTATTTTGAAAATATGTATATTTAAACATATAGTAAATAAAAATATATTACTCAACTAAAATTGGTGATACATAGAATATAAATAAATAATATGATTTCATATTAAAAAAAGAATGTTCATTCTAAAATAGCTATATTTTTTTAATTTTTTTTATTTTATCCTAATAAATAAATTTTGTTATTTAAAAATAAAATTATCTACACTAGTATATTTAAATTTTATAAATTATACATTTATATAAAAAAATATGAAGAACACTTAACATTTAAAAATATCCATTTTCTTTATATTTTCTTTTTTTATTGAAAGGTAAATTTATATATTTTAATAATTTTAACATGATGAAATTGACTTAAATTTTGAATTTATCACATGAAAAATTTCATAGGATGGTTTTCTGGACTTTTCTAGAATAATTAATTTTTAGGTGAATTGTGAAAGATATATTTTTTTCTAAAACATTTGAATTTAGGACTATATCAAAAATAAATTATATTTAAAAAAACTCTAAAAACATTTCTTATTAGAACATTTTAGGGAATGCAAATTATAATGTTAATGTACTATGTTGAATTAAAAAAATGATTTTTTTAATTTTAAAATATAAGGAATCATTTATTTAAATAAAAAAATATTTTTCATAATTTTATTTTGATTATGATTTACAAATGTATACTTATGTATTATATTTCATTAAAATGTACTTAAATATGACTTAGTAAGTAATAAATCATTTAATTTAATATATATTTATAAAATTGATAATTTTATCTTAATTATAAATTTTAAGCACAAAAATACACTTTTTCTAAAATTGGTTTTACATACAACATGTACTAATGTAAATATTAATTTTTACTAAAAAAGAAATATTATATGTTTAAATTTATTTTATTTTTTATTTTTTTATGTCCAAATTATGTAATAATTCATATTTTATTTTAGTAAAAATATATTAGACTCTTTTGGTAAATTTTAGATGTCTCGGTAAAAACAAAAAAAATGTAAAAGTGAAAAATTTAAGTGTTAAAGGCTTAAAAAAAAGTTAAAAACATGTTTGAAAGTGTTTTATTTAGTATTTATCAATCATAATATTCCCACACTCCCTTATTTTCCATTATTAAATCTTTTTGACCTTAGACTACTTAATTGAAATTCTATTTAATACAAAAATTATACACCTCTCCATTATAAAAAGCGTCACACCAACTCCACATCTCCTCACAACCCAAGACTCTTAAATTCATCCAAAATTTATCCAAAAAACTCCAACATACTCGTATAAACATTCTACAGTTTAGGGTCCACCCAAAATACCTCCCCTAAATTCCATATTCATTTTTTAAAGGGGTTCTTCTAAAGAGAAAGTTAAAATTATTAATCACACTTCTATTTAATTTTATTTCTTATTTTAACTCCTATGAATCTTATAATGCCTCAACATTTTGAAAGAGTGAGATCATATTCGATAGTGTATGTGAAATTAAAAATTAGTATTATAAGATAATATAACACACAGAGACTTTTAAATGTATTTCTTTTTGAATAAATTCAATCTATTTGATATCTTATGATGGACACAATGTTGGTTTTAAATTAAACATGATCCTATAATAAAATATTATTATCTATACATGTCCATTTTTATAGTATCATCCTTACCTTAACTACCAGGTCTAAGACTGAATTCCATGAAACCTCATGCAAGTCTCCCCCAATGCATGGAACTACCGACTAGCGACAAGGGTATAAATCTGATAGTAGGGAGACACTAGCCTTTATATCATGTCATCGAGGAAGACAATAATGAAAAATGAAAAACATGGAATAGATTAATCGTGTTGAAAACTGAATAAAGGAAATACATGTCTAATAAATGAAAGTAGGTCCCAAAAGTGGCATGGCTATCCAGGGTAGATAAAGATGATAAAGTAGATAAATACAAAGTGGGTCCTTCATTGTCCATCCTTGTATACTACTAGCTCCATCATCCTCTACTCAGAAATCCACCATAGGTCCCTTTCCCTTCACGATATCTGTCATGAAATCTATAGGAATATCGAAATTCCCAACTAGGGTGTGAGTATAAGACTCATAAGGACACAACTAATTCATTATTAACCTATGTTCTCAAATATAATTGTATATTCTGTATTATGATCAATGAAACACATGTATAACTAAACAATCCAAAATTGATTAGTTGTGTTCTAACAAGCCGCCACAAACCACTATAAATACATACTTTTCCTTCTTTCAAGAAAACATTGTAAAAATCATTGAAATATATAAATGACAGATCCAACCTCATGTTACTCGATAGTCATAAAGGCCCCATGCCTCTTGGTCAGGACACATTAGGTCATCATGCCCCAATGATATCCCTTGGTCAGGTCACATATACCCTTGTACCATATTGGTTTTTTTAGGTATTATCACTCGTTTTTTCATTCCAAATGATCAAGAAATTCCTATATGATCACTCATGATCATCATGCCCCAAGGTCAGGCCACACTATGCCAATTTTCCCCATTGTTATCGTGCAGGTCTGATCATTCTTGATCCTCATTCGCCTTGATCATCGCATGTAGTTTTGATAAGTCATGATCATCACACCCCTTGGTCAGGCCACATTGGTCCATACTGAGCCATCCTACAACTCAGTCTCATCATTATGTCACATGTTGTGTCCAAACATGCTCCCTTGTAAGGGCTACTGAGCCGGGACGAGTTCACCTATCTTGTATATACTTCAAAAAAACAAAACAAAAGAGACAACGTATAACATATATATCATAAGGAATCAATGGAATCATATCAAGGCACACATATCAAGTCCCACATCATGAGAAAATATAGCATCATCATAAATTCAACATGTGAATCAATAATTAACATAGAATCTCGTTATCTCAACAATTCTCTAGGATAATGTTCATACGGTGTCATGGGATACACACCCACCCACCATGAGTCACAACTCAATCATTAATATCAAATAGTCCATCACGATTATTGTACCATGGAAAAATTTATAACGAGATCCTAGTAATGTAATGAAATTCCAACCTCAATGTAGTCGACATCAAATGGAAAGATAAACAACCTGATGTGGTTCGTTTGTTAGAGTGAAAACCTCAATATTAAACAGCGCCTATTTGTCAACTTATTAACATTTATTTTGACACTAGACAGTAACCATGGGTCTCTAAAATAAAAAAAATTAGAAAATAAATAATATATCACATGTGAGGATATTTTCATTATTTGGTATAATTTTTAAATTATTAAAATATCACAAGTGAATATTTTTTCCCCAACCGAAATAATTTCAAATTTTCATTTAGGTTAACCCATGCACTCAAAATTTTCTTCTGAAGAATAACTATTTTTTGATAATTTCTCATAAATTATGCTTCTATAATAAATCATGATAATTTAATATACATTATAATTTTTATATTTATATCATGATAATTTAAAATAACTTACTATTTTATAACTACCTCTTGATAATTTATCATATGTTATCCTTTTATGATTATATTTTCATAATTTATAACAAATTATCCTCTTGTGGTTACCTTTGTATATATTATCATAAATGATTTTTTTATAATCATTTTTGATTAGATTATCATAAATTCTCATTTTATAATAACATTTTGATAAATTGTGATACATTTAGTTTTTATTATTATCTATTGCTAATATCCAAAAAAATTTATTGTTTTATAATTATTTATTGATTATTTCACATAAATTACGCTTTTTAAATTGTCTCTTGATAAACTTTAATAAATTACCCATGAAAATTCATTATAATTATCAATTAATAATTATTTATAATATTCCTTTTGTAGTTACATAAAAACTATCTTCTGATACTTTTTTATAAATTACAAATGATAATTAAATTTAATTATTATTTTATATGAACATATAATTATCCTTTGGTAGTTTCAACAAAATATCCTTTGATATTTTTATTATTAATTACAATTGATAATTAAATTTAATTATTCTTAGATAATTATTTATATTTATCATTTGGTAATTTTGAGAAACTATTATCTTTTGATAATTTTTCATAAATTACAATTTATAATATAATGTAATAATAATATTATAAACCAACACAATTATCAATGAAAATTTTATGAAAACATATCCTTATAAAACAATGAATTTTTCTTTGATAATATCTCACAATAAACTTTTGATAATTTTTTAAAATGGGTTATCCTCTGAAAATAAGGATAAACCAAGTCTTGATAATTGTTTAACAATATTCTAATAATTCTACTAATTATCATAAAATATTACTTTTATGTATTAAACTTTGAAAATTTAGTTTTCATTTTTTAATTTAAATATCCATTTTTTCATAAATATTGGAAGAAATAATTCAATGTAAGGAAAAGAAATTTTAAATAAAATAAAAAACATCACCAAAAAAAATTTCTGTGTTGAGAAGAGGGGATACAAAAATTGTTGATGCATGCCTAGAACACCCCAATCAGATCTATCAAGATTGACCTATAACATTTAGAGTGGATATGAGTTTTATTATACTCATCTGGATCAACCACAATAAACGATTGATGGTTCATCCATTTACAAACTCAATCCACAAATGGGTTTTAAAAACCAATAATTATTCCATTTTTTTAATCTTGACTTTATTTAAAACATGAATGCAATGTCATTAATTTCACCAAATTAATATGGTTTCAATTTAGATGAGTGAAAATAGAAAAGAAATAAATATTTTGAACAAATTTGAAATTAAAATAACAGTATTTTTTATTGAATAACTTGAGTTTTAATTATTTAATTGTTAATTAAAAATAATAAAAATTAATAGTGATAATGAAAAAAAATAAATTACCCTCTTGTTCAATGTAATCAAATATCCAATCTGCATAAATTTTATATCATTCCAAAGATAAACCCTCAATCCACCACCAAAATGTAGCCTATAATTTTTCAGATAACACAGTATTTAAGTAATGATAAATTATTTTCAAATATAATAATAGAATAAAAATATTGGAAAATTTATCATATCATGTGATCTTACCAAACAACTAACATACATAAACGTTATGCCACATATAGGTTGAACCCCTTGTCTTGGACCCAATGGAGGTCTAAAATTTCACATAAGATGCATTATTTTGAGGATATTAACCTATTTTTGATAATTAATATCATAAAAAAATAATTAAGTTATCCTTTTTTGTGGTCTTACCAAACCTCCAATGTGCAGCAATTTTAACATTAGCCTCAGCCCAGTTGGTGAGGTCTCTCTAAGTGCATCCCTGAGACCTAGGTTCAAAACCAAGAGGAGGCATAATTGCGGGGGGTACTGTAGTAGGCACTGTAGTGTTACTTTAGTAGGAACTGTAGAAGGTACTGTTCGGTACTGTTGTAGCTGGAACTATTCACCTTTGGCCACCAGTATGGGTTTAGAGACCTTACGGCCTTAAGGCTTCCAAGGCCTTCAGGTCACTAAGGCTTTTGGGCCACTTCATGGCCTTCATGCAACCTTAAGGCCCTCAGGGCCACCTAATTTGTAGTTGCAAAGATAGATTATACAAGGATCCACTCCAGAGGAGTAAAGAATATCACACATCCACTAGATCAGGGATAAACAGACTTTTAAAGAATGAGAGGGTATGTCATTTTCCATCGATAATGCGCTTGTTCACCCCTGAACATGGACTTGCTACCAGAACAATCATGCAAAGGTGGAGAGCTGATCAGGATGTAGATACTGGGGTGGGGCAGTTTCAAGTAGTCATAGTCTGTATGATTTCCTTAAGACCTACAGATCATGTATTGTCTCCAAGCCTACGAGAAATGTAATTTCTAATCCTACAGGCCTTGTAAGGGTTCCCCCTCATCCCTTGAAAGGGGGTTATCATAAAATCACTAAAAAAGAAGGCCTTAGGGCCATTCAGTCAATGTGCACAAATTTTAATCCCAACCTAGGGAAAACCCCACATCCTGGATGTTATAGTGGTCTCATATTTCTAATAGGATACACATTTTGGGGGATTTTATGTTATTTTGGTCATGTCATGTTCTCGTAATATAATATATTTAATATTATTATTTTTTATGCATCGAGTCTCTACATGCCTTGGAATATTTCACATTCATTTTTCCAAACTCCAAAAATATTCCATAGAGAAATTCCTTTATAACATTTATTAATTGAAGTTTAATGAGATTTTACAATTTTATAAAAAAGAAATAAATTAATAACGAATTGGTTTTTATTATTTTCAAAAATTGAAGTTATTATAATTGTGCCTTTTTTTTATCTTCTCATCCTCATGATTTATCTCCAGAGGTCTTTCTTAAACCATTAAATCCACTAAGATCGAGCATCCAAATTGCATTCCAACCTTCTCTATCGGTTCTATCCATGGTTCCACCAAATCCAAAAAAGTGCAATCGTTTTCAACTGGAATCCTTTCATATATATCTCTATAATCTATATTGTATTCTCCTTATAAAATGCATCATTTTTAAACTCAATGTCCTCAAAATCCATACATGTGCATGATTAGGCATGTACCTCTATATTTTTGTAATGAGGAACACATCAAGAATCTCTTTATAACATGGGGCATGGTCCAAATTGTATTCCACTATCCCCACTGCTTCATTCATCTCAAAGGGTCCCATAAAACATGGTTCTTTATTTCTCTACATCATCATCTATCTCTGCTCCAATTGAGATGTCAACCACTATAAAAACATGATCACCCACAATGAAATACATGGTTTTAACATATATTCAATATAAGATAAATGTATTCTCTGAGTAGTGGTCAACCTCTTCCCAATTAGACACACTCTGTAACGAACCAAACATTCATTACTGGAAATCCCTTTAGATCTAATAAAATGGCACATTATGTAAAATGTTTATATAAAATTCCAACTTCTTTGGTTTTATGTTTATGGATTTTAAAATACTGTTACAAATTGTCATCATTTCTAATATAGTCGTTGAATAGTGATTACATGATTAGTATAAATATAGGGCTTTAACAAATCCAATTTACTCAGACGAAGGAAGCGATGGCCTCATCCAGTAGGTGTGCCCCATACAAATCCCATTTGTCATAGCTCAGAAAGAAGGTTGTATCTTTGGATTTTCTCTTGACCAAGCCCAATCCAAGCATGAATATGTTAAGCTCGAGCGGGACCACCTACGAGAGAAGTGGATGTGGATAAAGATTACCACTCGAGAAACGTTATCTCAGCCACCCCAAGAGTCTGTCACCATCGCACACCTTACTCTTCAGTCTTATGCGGGTGTTATAAGGGGTTATATAACAAGACCCTATTACTATGGTTATTTAAATTATTTTTTTATATAATAATTAATATACATTCACTGTATTTTTTTTACCTTTTAAGCAGTTTTTTCAAAAAAATAGTATTTTTAGTTAATGTTCAACTAAGAAATCTATTTTGATGAATTCATAGATTTTTGAATTAAATAATATTTTAATAAAATATTGTTATTATTATTATTTTTAAATTAATTTTTATTAAGTATAAATGATTGTATAATTTTATGAATGCAATTGTAATTTTTATTAAGGTTTGAAAGCCATTTTTGTCAAAACCCATAAATTTTTTATAAATGTCGGTTTTTATTTTAAAAGTGAAAATTAACATATTTTGAAAATTATTAAGATAAAATGAATATTATTTCTTGAATCAGGATGTCGGAATTATCCAATGTTGAATTTTTAATAATTTTCTGAGACATTCAAATTTTGGGTAAAAATTAAATAATGTTTAAATATATAATTTGATTTATGACAACATAATGACCCAAAAGTGATGTAGTAAAATATTATAAACTTTATGTTCGGACAATGTATGTTTTATCATTAAAATAATGTGATTTTTTGTTTTTTTTTATTTTTAAACAACTTTAGTGGATCCTCCAAGAGTTAATAAACATTTTTTATTTTTAAATTATTTTCCCGGGGAGTGTGACTCACCTCCACATAAGCAACCCCATTATTTTAAGATTTTCGGACTTTGGCCTTATAAAACAAATTTGCACTTCCGTTTCCCAAAAATCATGGGCAAAAACCAACGACTGGTTTGTGGTTGGGATTAGTTTAATTTGAGGTGTCCCAAACCTAAATAATAAAGTATTCTCTCACCTTTCCTATATAAACCTGCCCAAGCTCCCACGCCTCCTCACTAAAAAACTTTGGAGTTCATCCAAAATCTGTCCTCCTCTCTCTATAATCCTCCCAAGGTGCCTCAAGCTCCCAAGAAGCCTCTCTCATGCCTCTCTCAAGCCTTTGGAAGCACATTTCCAAGTAAGGGTTTTTCTTCCTTTCTCATTTTTGTCTAATATTATTTAAATTGTTATACCCTTTAAATATCAATTATAAATGTTTGGTTATGGTTTGAAACCTCACCCATACTTCTCTATTTTTTTTAATGATAGGAGACCCCTTAATCTCTCATTAAATTCATCCAATGTACACCTATTACTATGCCGAAAGTCTGAAAGAAATTTCTCTCCTATAATTTATATTCAATTAATTATTTTGTATCATGAATGTAAATTAGTTTACATTTGTTGGGAAAATATCTATATGACCCCCTTACTTTCCATGTCATGTAAATACGATGAGTAACCCCTTTCCCTATCATTAACCATTTTTATGAGTTCTTATGTCACACCTTTATGCTGCCGAAATTGTACCACATTTTTTCGAGCCAAGATCATTATGTAGTGAATACCATACCCATGTCTCTATCAAGGGTATTCACCTTTATACACATATACATATTGAATGGTACATTAATGCATTTATTCCACATTACTTAGTCTTCGAATAACTTATGATGTTAATTGATTCCATGGTATATGATCCATGTGGCACACTTATGCATGAAATGAAATGTTTAAGAAGGTTTCACCTTGATAGCGCTCCATTGCATTGGGTAAAGTATAGACTCATGAACCTCATGTGCAATGGGTGTTTACTCATGATAATTCAAGTGCAATGAGGGTTTACTCAAGCTTCATGTGCAATGAGGGTTTACTCATGCTCCATGTGCAATGAGCCTTGGCTCATGCTAGTTCCATGTTAAGTGTTGTTGCTACATATCCATGTAATGATTATCATGATTTATCGTGCCTTTTTTTGTTCTTCTATTGGGATCTATTTAACTTACTATTATCTAAAATGTATTGTATTCCTCATGTTATTCCACGATTATTCCATTACTGGGCTTTATAACTCACCCTTTTTTATGCATGTCCTCGGGTTATCTCATGCAATGCTAAGTACGAGGGAATGTAGTGATAATGTAAAATAAGATTTCAATAAAGATGTTGTATTTCATTTGTTAAGTTATTATGTAATTATCCTAAGCCCAAATGACAATATACCTCTCAATCTTCTATGTTGTATGAAGTGATGTTTATGTAATAAATTATGATTAATTGTGTAATAAAAAGTAGGGTTGTCATAGTTGATATCAGAGTATAGGTTTAGTTATTTCTGGGATTAGGATTAGAAAACACTATTAAAGCCTTAGAGACAGAACTGTGTATAATAAAAACATCCCTCAGTTTTGGTAAGTATTTAGTAAGTGGTTCATCAAGAAAAAATATCGATGTCTGGACACGAGAAGGTAGAGGTGGCTCTGACACAGATGTATCCTAGGGGTAAAACCGGAAAACACCGCTTCGAGCTTGTCTCGAATGGGAACTAGTGCACAAAAACATACCTTATTTCACTCATTGTTACTATAGTCCTGAGATATATGATTTGGTAAATTCACAAGCTTATTATGAACCATTATTAAGGGATAAAAAATGTCCTAAGAATATATGTTCGAAAGTAGATCATGGATAACATATACTGAAGCCAATTGATTCATATGTAATGGAAATAAAAGTTATTTATAATCATCAGTTTTTTCCTTGGATTACACTTTATGTGTTACCCCTAACATTCCTTTTATTCCTGCCAATTGCATGTAATAAGAGGACTCGGGAAAACAACTAATATGAAGATCAATGTGACGATTGTACTAACGAGATGCCCAATCCAATGGGAGAAGGAATCGCAAAATTTGTCATGCTTCTCTCTCAGATAAATCAATAATTGAATAGAAACATGGGACAAGATGAATTTTCAACCCCCCCCCCCCCAACGAAAGAACAATTCATTATCAAGAGATTCATGAGATAAAGGCCTCATGCTTTTAATGGATCATCTGATCCCTCAATCATTGAACAATGGATCAACTCCATTGAAAAGATCTTCTACATCTTTCAATATTCTGAAAAAGAGAAGGTTCTTATGGATGCTTATTATGTAGAGGGTGAAGCTGATCAATGGCGGATGTTGATAAAAAATATGAAGCTAGAGGAGTAGATTGAGGCGTTGGAATGGAAGGATTTCCAGAAGATGCTTTTCGATAAAATTTTTCCACGCAACCTCTGGCATAATATGGAAAGGGACTTCATTTCCCTCAAGAAAAAAAGATGATGAATCTGTTGGAGCGTACGAGGAATACTTCAAAAGGAATTCATGATACACCTCCAGATTTTTCGTTACTCCCGAATGCAAGGTTGAACACTTCGTTGGTGGGATGAAACCTAGCCTACGGAAAGCGCTGGCAATCCATGAATTCAACGACTACGAGGAAATTGTCAGATGTTCCCTCAAGGATAAAATGGAGATTCGAGAATCTCAAGGGTATCGTGGGGATAATAAGCGTAAGGTGGACGTCAATGGTGGAAGTCTGATCGATAAATCCAATAGTGCTAATAAGATCTAGCACCCCACTTTCCAAAGGTACGGAAAGAAGCACCCCAGAACTGCCTGAAGGTGACGAGGAAATACTGTAGGTGTAGAGGAGAAGGGCACCTGGCTATTAAGTATCGGCAAAAAAGACCTACGGCTACGACATAAGAGAGGAACTCTCTATTTAAACCACAACATGTGGTTCAATGTAATAACTTCAAAGAACCAGGGTGTCTTGCAAATCAGTTCTCTATGCCAAGGGTCTTTGGAGGCAACCAACAACATCTATGGCAGCAAGGGTGAGATTTTTCCATCACTACTACATAAGTGAACTTTGATAATGAAGTGGTGACAGGTACGCTAGTTATTCATTCAGGAATAACAAACATACTTTTTGATTCAGGTTCCATACATTTATTTATATCTTGAAAGTTTAGTAGCACAATCCTAGATCCCCCACAAATCACGGAACTGAAGATGTCGGTGAGAACTACAATTGGTAAAATCATTGCATCCCACGAATATATCTCCTCCCCTATCATAATCTATGGATTAAAAATCCCAGAGAACCTTGTAATAATCCCTCTAGTTAAATTTGATGAAATTCTTGGGATCGATTGGATTTCATTATATAATGACAAGATAAATTTTTGTGAGAGGGAAATCACAATCTATATGGAGAATCTACCCCCAATTCATTACAAGTGCAAGGAGGAAGATGAAACTTCATTTTCTCCATCATCTCAAGTGTGGATATTACTTCCCTATGTGCATGTGTATCTGTCTTAGATGACTGAGTCTAATGAGGCAACCATCCGAGAATACATGCCTATTGTGAGGGAATTAAGTGAAGTGTTTCCCAAGGAATTGCATAGTATTCCTCCTAGAAGAGATGTTGAATTCTCAATATATCTTATACTTGGGGAGTTTCCAATATCCAAGAATCCCTATAGAATGGATGTGGTAAAGCTTGAAGAGCTGAGGAAACAACTACAGAAGAATCTGGATAAAGGTCTTATACACCCATGTGCTTCACCATAGGGTGCACCAGCCCTCTTTGTCAAGTAGAAGGATGGGTTAATGTGACGTTTCATCAATTATCATGAGCATAACAAGATCACAATAAAGAACAAGTATCATATCCCATCAATTGATGAAACTTTTGATCAGCTGCATGGAGCAAAATACCTCTCCAATGTGGATTTTCGATATGAATATTATCACGTAAGGGTGAATAAGGAAGGTATCCCCAAGACTGCTTTTTGTCCAAGATACAGGAACTATTAATTAATAGTAATGCCTTTCAGACTCACTAATGCTCCACCAATCTTCATGGACATGATGAATAGGGTCGTTATAGATTACCTCAACAAATTTTTGGTAATCTTTATATATGACATTCTAATATACTTTAGAACCAAGGAGGATCGTGAGGATCATCTAAGAGTTGTACTAGAGACCTTGTGGAAGGAGAAGCTCTTTGAAAAGTACAGAAATTGTGATTTATGGTTGAAGGAGGTCTCATTATTGGGCCATATCATCAGAAACAATGGTATATTTTTAGATCCCTCCAATATAGATAAAATTGAGGGATGTTCTAGGAAAACATCGGTAACAGATATCTGTAGCTTCTTGGGGTTAGCTGGATATTATTGAAAATTTGTGAGAAAATTCTCACGATTTTCCAACCCTCTTACCAAGATAACTCAGAAGGGAGTAACATTTTCTCGGAGTGGTGAATGTGAAGAAAGATTCTAGGAGGGAAAATGAGGCTTATCATTATGCCCATTCTCACTTTACCCACAAGTGGAGAAATTTTTGTGTTATTTAGTGATGCTTCGAAGAAGGGCTTGGGATGTGTGTTGATGCCAAATTAAAAATTCATTTCCCAATGAAGATGGCTAGAGATGATAAAATACTATGATTGATCAATCCATTAAAAACCCTGGGAAAGAGAAAAACATAGCGGATTCTCTAAGTAGAGAGGTCCCAGTGATTCTATCATTGATGAGAGTTTAAAAGGATACAATCTTCTAAGATTTGATTAAGATGGACAAGGGAATCATATAGAATGTAACATCATCAATCCTTTCACAAATGGTTGATCAACCATCACTTTTAGAAAGGTTAAAGGATGCTCAAAAGGAAGATGTGTTAATTCATAAAAAAATTGAATCTATAAGATAAGGTAAATCCTCAGAGTTTAATGTTAGTGAAGAAGTAATTGTGAGATTTGGGAAAAGAAGATGTGTTCCATCATGTCTGGAGCTGAAGAAGGAACTTTTGGATGATGTACATAGTTAAAATTTATCTATTCACCTAGGAAACACAATGTTCTATCAATATCTATGAGAGAATTATTGGTGGGATAATATGAAGAAGGAGATCACCGAATAAACATCAAAGTGCCTGGTGTGTTAGTAAGTGAAGGCAGAGTGGCAGAAGTTTGAGGGGATGATGCAACAATTACCCATACCTTAATGGGAATGGGAGAAAATCCCCAGAGACATTGTCACAGGACGTTCAAAGACATCCAAAGGCAACAATGCAATATGGGTTGTTGTGGATCATCTTACAAATGTTGCACACTTCATTGCTATTCTAGAGGATTTTTCATTTGATAAACTAGCACAGATATATATCCGGGAAGAGGTAAGGATTTATGGAGTACCACTATCCATTATGTCTGATCGAGATCCAATATTCACCTCTATGTTTTGGAAGACTCTTCAACAATATCTGAATACTAAACCGAACCTTAGTATGGCCTATCATACTCAAACTAAATTCCAATCCGAGCGGACTATCCAAACACATGAGAACATGTTGAGAGGAAGCTCATTGGACTTTAACAAAGGATGGGATCAACATCTTCCTCTTGTTGAGTTCACTTATAATAACAGTTTCCACTCAAGCATCCAAATGGCCCCATATGATGCCCTTTATGGTAAAATGTGCAGAAAATTGGTGTGTTGGGACGACGACAGTGATTGTAAGCTGCATGGACCAGAAATAGTCAAAGAAATGGTAGAGAAGGTGAATACCATTCAGCAACATATCGAGGTAGTTCATAGTCGAAAGAAGAGTTATGCAGATAACCATCGACAAGACCTTGAGTTTAAAGTTGGAGACATGGTATTTCTATGCATGTCTATATAGAAGAAGTTCATGAGGTTTGGAAATAAATGGAAGTTAATTCTAAGGTACATCATTCCCTTCGAGGTTCATGACTTTGTCAGGGTTGTGGCCTATCGACTGGCACGTCCACCTCCCATGTCCAATGTACATGATGTCTCTCATGTATCCCTCTTAAAAAATTAAATACCAGAACCTTGACATGTACTCTCTTCATAGGTAGTATGACTAGAGGATGATCTTTCATATGAGGAGAAAACATTGAGGATCTTATATCGTAGATAACAAGTTCTACAAAATAATCCAATTTTCCTCATCAAGGTGTTGTGGTGAAACCATAAGTTTCAAGAAGCAACATAAGAATCGGTGGAAATGATGAAGTAGAGTTACCCACATCTATTTTAGTGAGGGAAAAGGAAATTTTGAGGGAAAATTTTATTAAGGGGGGATGATTGTAATGACCCAAAATTTAATTAATGGAAATCTCTCTTGATCTAATTATATGTATCTTTATGTAAAATGTTTATATAAAATGTAAACTTCCTTGGTTTTATGTTTTTGGATTTTAAAATACAATTAAGAATTGTGACCGTTGCTAATAGAGTCTTTAAATTGTGATCACTTGATGAGTATAGATATATGGCTTTAACAAATCAAATTTACTCTGAAAAAGGAAGTGATGGACTCATCCAGTAGACGTGCCCCATACGAAGCCCATTTGTCAGAGCTCAGAAAGGAGGGTGTATCTTTGGGATTCACTCTGGACTAAGCCCAAGCAGAGCTTCAATATGTTTAGCTCGATTGGGACCGCCTACAAGATAAGTGGAAGTTGATAGAGATTACCACCCGATAAATGTTATCTGAGCCACCCCAAGAATCTTTCACCATCGCACACCTTACTCTTTGGTCTTATGCGGGTACTAGAAGTGGTTATGTAACAAGACCCTAGTACTATAGTTATGTACATTATTTTTGTATATAATATTGAATATACTTTCACTATATAATTGTTATCATGATACAGTTTTTAAAGAACAAATAGTATTTTTAGTTAATGTTCAACTAAGAAATCTATTTTGTTGAATTAATGGATTTTTGAATTAAATAATATTTTGCAAAAATATTATTATTATTATTAAATTAATTTTTATTAAATATAAATTATTGTATAATCTTATAAATGAAATTTAAATTTTTATTACGGTTTGAAAGCTATTTTTGTCAAAACGCATGAATTTTCAATAATTGTCAATTTTTATTTTAAAAGTTAAAATTTACATATTCAGAAAATTATTTAGATAAAAATGAAAATTATTTCTAGAATCAGGACGTTGAAATTATCCAATGGTGAATTTTTCAGTATTTTTTGAGAGAGTCAAATTTTTGGGTAAAAATTAAATACCGTTTAAATATATAATTTGATTTATGACATCATAATGACCCAATAGTGATGTAATAAAATAATATAAAATTTTTTTAGGCCAATGTAATTTTTATCATTAAAATAATTTAATTTTAGGTTTGTTTTATTTTTACAAAACATTAGTGGACCCTTCAACAGTTTTTAAACATTTTTTCTTTTTAAATTGTTTTCCTTGGGAGTGTGACTCACCTCCATATAAGAAACCCCATTATTTTAAGAAGTTCTGACTTCGGGCTTATAAAATATTTTTTCCACTCTCCTTTTCCTAAGACCAGGGGAAAAAACCACGGGCTGGTTTGTGGTTTGGATTATTTTATTGTGAGGTGTCGCAAAATTAAATAATAAAGAATTCCTTCAACTTTCCTATATAAACTCACCCAAGATCCCACTTCCTCCTCACTCAATGCCATTGTATTTCGTCCATAACCTTCCCTCCTATCTATATAATCCTCCCAAGGGTCCACAAGCTCTCAATAATCCTCCATCAAGCCTCTCTAAAGCCATTGGATGCACACTTCCAAGTAAGGGTTTTTCTTCCTTTCTCATTTTTGTCCAATATTCTTTAAAATGTTATACCCATTTATTTACAATTATAAATGATGGGGTACAGTCTCGAACCTCCCCCATACTTCCCTCTTTATGTTTGAATGATGGGAGATTCATTTCTCCCTCATTAAATGCCTCTCATGTACACATGTTACTATGCTGAATTTCTGAACGGAATTTCACTCCCCTCATTTACATTCAAACAATTAATTTGAATTTCGAATCTAAATTCCATTATATTTGTTGGAACATGTATCTATGTGACCCCCTTACTGTACATTTCATGTAAATATGATGACACACCCATTTCTCTCTCATCAACCATTTTTATGAGTTCTTATGTCACAACATTGTGCTGCCAAAATTGCACTGCATTTTTTCATGCCAGGATCATTGTGTAGTGAATACCATAACCATGTATCTATCAATGGAATTCATCTTTAGGAACATATACTTATTTAATGGTACTTTCATGTATTTATTCCACATTAATTACTCATGGAATAACTTATGATGTTGATTGATTCCATGTGGCACACTTATGCATGAAATGAAATGTTTAAGAAAGGTGCATCCTGATAGTGCTCTAATTCATTGGGTAAAGTATAGTATCTTGATATGTCATGTTCAACGGGTGTTTACTCATGATAATTAATGTGCAACAAGGGTTTACTCATGGTTCATGTACAATGAGGGTTTACTCATGCTCTAAGTGTAGTGAGCCTTGGCTCATGTCAATTCCATGTTAAGTGTTATTGCAACATTTCCATTTAATGATTATCATGATTTAGAATGCCTTTATGTTTGTGATTATCTTGTGCTCTATTTATATTCCTATTTTCTAATATGTATGGTATTCCTCATGTTATTCTATTATTATTCCATTACAAAGCATTATATCTCACCATTTTTTTATGCATGTCCTCAGGTTATCCCATGCAATGCAAAGTATGAGGGAATGTAGTGGTCATGTAATATAAGGCCCCAGCCTTAAACCTTACTTAATCTTGAGTTATTACAAGATTTCACATTGAGGATCTTTTTGGGTTTAGAGTTATAGAGAATTAGATCATAAAACTTGCATTACATTCCACATATAAACAAAGTGGTTACATAAAGATAGTATTCTTCATTCCCATCAATGGAAACACATTTAAAATAAAACATGGATTATTTCTTGACACATCCTTGACTCAATCATCTTATCATGTACCTTTCCCTTGACCTGTGAAAAACATTTCAAAAACTTGGGATGAGCATAAAAACTCAGTATGGGTTATAAAAACATGGAAAGGAAACATGGGTACATACATATATAAGAGTGAAATCATACCTTACCCATAAAACATAATCACTTTAACATACCTCATCAAATCATGAATAAATCATAGAAATCATAAGACATAAAGGTAACTTGAGGCATTCATAACATTCTTACGTAGGGAGTAACCCTCTTGGTTACGTTTGGAATACCCATCACAGTATATTCCCTAAAATCTCTTCGGAGAAACCTTAACGTTTCACTCCTTCGCGTTACCCAATGCATTGGAGAGCTATAACGGGCTCACCCGCCCTTAGTTTATCACGGAACCACTCATCTTCATAATAATGCCCAAGAACCATAACAAAATCATATCACATAAAACATGCATAAAGGAAACATAAAATTTCCACATTTCAATCATGAGATATCAATACAACACATTGATATAAAAACATTATGAAAACTATTTTCAATACTAAAATAAAAGAAAAGTAAAACATGGTATTTTATTTTTCTTTTAAAAAGAAGGTATGGCTTGTAGAGGAAGCTGAAACTCAAATAACGGTCACGACGGCGGAGAACTCGTTGTCGCCGCATACGTACGACAAAAACATTCCCTTTTGTCGTTTAGTAAACGGTTCGTATAAAAAAAATTCCTTTTGAATAAACGTAAAAGTCAAAGGGGTTTATACACCGTATAAAAGAAAGTAGTGTATAAAATAAAATATGCCTCAACGAAAGGAGATTGAGACGAAGTCCCATACCTCGTATCCGACTTGACCCGACCGTTCTTTAATCTCCTGAATAATAATCTTGAGTTAATCTCTACTTGCATATGAATCTTTATCAAGTTCATTATTCCTTTTATACCATGTTTTGACCATCATGTAATCAGTTAAGTTAATAATGTTCATTTTGTCGGTATTTGGTTCTTAAGTCAAAAATAGACTTCTTACACTTACATGTTGTTAATTTGGTCAAAGGTTCATTATATCCAGAATGGTATTCATGATGTAGATATCATATATGTCATATATATCCAGTAAATACATGCATTTATAATATTACATAATCATTTAGAGGTAATAAATGAAATGCACCGTTCATGGAGACGGTAAGCCGTACGTACGCATGAACGCTACTTTCATTTCTATTTCATATTTTATAGAATAAAATCATAATGATATAATGGTATATTATAATTCCAGTATAATAGCATATATAATATCATAGTTCCATCCTTTATATGTCCCACATATGGTATTTTAACGAATCAAATCACTTTGAGGGGGCGGTAGTCCGCACTTCCTAAAATGAAGATATCGTGTTTACCCATAATGGAAACCATAAAGGTATGCCAAAAATGAAAAAAAACAGAAGCTTAAGGAAAACATAAACATATTATATATCATATATAAAAATAGTGACATCATAATGGCCACCTTTGAAGGTGTTAAATGAGTATTGAACAATCATCGTTTCGGGAGGCAGAATTTCGCCATCCACGGAAACCGTATGTTCTTTAACCATTTGATGTAGTTGTGTGAGAGTGTAGCTAAAATAAATCTTATAACAACATCCTAGTATATTTAAGATACTGGTGTTGTTACAAATGAAGTAAATAAAAAGATTTTAGGGGGTTGGAGAAGCAAAATAAAACAAATGAACATGAGAGAAAGAATTACCTTTAAAAGTGTAACTCCTTTTGATTTGAGACTAAAGGCTTCCTTTGAAAGGATTCTGCCCAAGGGGAATCCTCTAGGATGAGTATAGGGATGTGGAGAGAGTAAATGGGCAGGGGTTGGCCGAGCCAAAGGCTTGAAGAGTGTGTGAATTGAGGTAGAGGTGGGGGCCTTTTATAAGAGGAGAGGAGGGGCACTTTTGGAAAGTAAAGAAATATTACTTTATTTGAAAATGTGTTTCGGTTTAAAAAGGTCCCACATTGATATAATTCGTGGATAAGGTGATAAGGCTTCTAAATCCACTCATCCAATAAGTTTTGGACATGTGTAGTTCATAGATTTTACATTATCTTTCCATTTTATTTAAATCGTCAAATAATGATGTCATCGCTGCATCATTATTATGTCATAAATAATTTAATTTATTTAATGTCTAAAAATTAAAATAAATACTATGATGTAGGAAATATTTTTATCTTTCCAATGACTATTTATAATCAAATATCTGATCTTTATAACCCCATGTAAAAATTGTTTTCGTAAAACATATTATGTTTGTGTCATTTTTACTTTTACATTAAATAAAAAGTTATTTATGTCATTTCCAAACCAAAGTGTCTCCATGGGGTCCCCAAGTTGACCCATGGCTTGTCTTGGTCGGCCATGACACAACCAATAAGGTTGGGACATGTGTCTAGGTCATTTCCTATTATTAAAGCATTAATTATACCTTAAACTACCCTAATTACCACTAATCGCGATTAAAAACTTAATAAGTTACTATTCACCAAAAAATTATTTTAATCCCATTGAACCACATTTTACTTCTTAATGACAACCATGTATGTCGGATTTTCAAAATTCAATACACATTAGTGGTAAACTTTCATTTAACTGAAAAATCAGCCTTTATAAGTACCACTTAGTGGTTTCACTATTCATCAAAAATTGGAGTTTTTCAGAAAATTACCAAAAATTTACCCTAAGCTATATTTGATATTCTGAATTCAAAAATGAAGTCTATTTTACAAAATTCAAATCATATAAGTCACATTAATTAATTTAATAATTAATTCCCGCTGCCAGAGCAAATAGCGTGTTTTCACAAAACAATAAGTATGAAAAGATTGACACCAGTTTAAGTCTAATTTCAAAGTGAAATTGATTCCAATGACCACCATTGGATAAAATGGTAAAAATATATTCTAATTTCACTTCAAAAACAATTCAAAACATAATCTAATCTTATAAATAAATTAGATTAAAAGGCAGTTTTAATGTAAAATGCAGTATTTTTCACTATTCATTAAAAAATGAACATTGTCAGAAAAATACCAAAAATTCACACAAGGTAAATTTTGATGTCCCAATCAAAAAGGATAAGTTTATCTTGACAAACATAGTCTATAAAATTGTCAAAATATAGATTTAAAAATGGTTTTCCATCAAAAGGCAGTAAAACAATCTTTTAAGAATATTAGTGTATTACATGCTTAAGATTGGATTTATTTTCATTTTAATCCTCTAAAACACTATATTAATCATTAATATACATAGGTAAAAATATATATTATTCATTAATTACTTGGGATGTTACATCCTTCCCCCTTTAGAAAATTGTGTCCCCGCAATTTATTTACTTATCGAATAAATGGGGGTACTTATCCCTCATTGCATTTTCAGATTCCCATGTTGCCTCTCCAATCATGTGGTTTTTCCACAAAACCTTTACCTGGTGAATCAACTTATTCCGTAACACTTTCCCCCTGTGGTCAAGAATCTGGACCGGTTGTTCCTCATATGATAGGTTCTCTTCCAGCTGAACTACCTCTGGACTCAAAACATGAGATGGATCTGGCATATACTTTCTCAACATCGAAACGTGAAAAACATTGTGTACCTGAGATAAACTCGGAGGTAAAGCCACTCGGTATGCAACTGATCCAACTCTCTCCAGAATTTCGTATGGTCCAATGAACCTCGGACTCAACTTTCCGTTCTTACCAAATCTCATCACACTTTTCCAAGGAGAAACCTTGAGAAAAACATGATCACCTACCTCGAAAGATAGATCCTTCCTCCAGTTATCCGCATAACTCTTCTGCCTGCTCTGAGCTGTTCTCATGTGTTTCTGAATCAGCTGAACTTTTTCTGCCATCTCTTCTACCAATTCTGGTCCCATAAACTTCCTTTCACCCACTTCATCCCAGAAAGCTGGAGTTCGACACCGCTTCCCATATAATGCCTGAAATGGTGCCATCTGTATACTGGTATGAAAACTATTATTATATGAAAATTCAACCAAAGAAAGATGTTGGTCCCAATTTCCCTGATAATCCATAGAACAAGCTCGTAGCATATCCTCCAATGTCTGAATTGTTCGTTCTGACTGCCCATCTGATTGAGGATGAAAAGCTGTACTAAAATTTAATTCAGTACCCAACGACTTCTGAATGCCTTTCCAAAAGTTAGAAGTAAACCTGGGATCACGATCTGATACAATGGAGAGAGGAACTCCATGTAACCTGACTATCTCTTTAAGATACAAACGGGAAAGTTGATCAAGAGAGAAAGTATCTCGTATAGCAAGGAAATGAGCAGATTTGGTCAAGCGATCAACAATAACCCAGATTGCATTATTACCTCGAGATGTCTTCGGTAATCCCACAACAAAGTCCATGGATATATTCTCCCATTTCCACTCTGGCACCGGTAAAGGCTGAAGCATCCCTTTCGGTAACTGCCGCTCTGCTTTAACCTGCTGACAAGTCAAACACTTCACAGTAAAATCAGCAATGTCTCTTTTCATTCCATCCCACCAGTAATACTCCCGCAGATCTCTATACATCTTAGTACTGCCCGGATGAACTGAAAACGGAGAACTAGGATCTTCACATAACAACTCTCTCTTCAACTGTGAATCACAAGGCACACACAATCTCTTCCCAAATCTCAAAACACAATCATTATCAATGTTGAATTCAGGCAACTTACCTTTCTGAACCAGTTCTACCTTTTTCTGCAACTCACTGTCTTGCTTCTGTGCATGCTTGATTCTATCTGATAGAGAAGATCTCACTGATACCTGAAACAAAACAGAAGGACTTCCTGCACCAAAAAATTCTATGCCAAAGTTCATCAAATCCTTAACCAAAGGATCATGTTCCAAATGCAACATTGTTAATGAAGCATTACTTTTTCGACTCAAAGCATCATCCACTTTATTTGATTTTCCCGGATGGTAATGAATTGTACAATAATAATCCTTGATTAATTCTAGCCATCTCCACTGTCTCATGTTTAACTCTTTTTGAGTGAATATATACTTTAAACTTTTGTGATCGGAATATATTTCACACTTTACTCCATACAAATGATGCCTCCAAATTTTTAAAGCAAAAACAACAGCAGCTAATTCCAAATCATGTGTAGGGTAATTTACCTCATGATTTTTCAACTGTCGTGAAGCATAAGCAATTACCTGATCATTCTGCATTAGGACGCAACCAAGTCCATTCAATGAAGCATCACTGTATATAACAAACTCACCATTCCTGGAAGGTAGTGCCAAAACTGGAGCATTCACCAATCTTCTCTTCAATTCCTGAAAACAATCATCACATTCTTTTGTCCAGACAAACATAACACCCTTCCGAGTTAGCTTAGTCATTGGACTAGATAACCGTGAAAAATTTCTAACAAACCTTCGGTAATAGCCCGCCAAAACAAGGAAGCTACGAGTCTCGGTTACATTTGTGGGTCTTGGCCATTCTACCACAACTTTTGTTTTTGCAGGATCAACAGTTATTCTATCTTTAGAGACAATGTGACCAAGGAAAGAAATTTGTTGCAACCAAAACTCACACTTGCTGAATTTCCCATACAGTTTCTTTTCTTTTAAGGTTTGCAAGATAAACCTTGAATGTTTTTCATGCTCCTCTTTACTTTTAGAAAACACCAAAATATCATCAATGAAAACCACCACAAACATATCCAAGAACTCATGGAAAATTCTATTCATTAAGTCCATGAATACAGAAGGTGCATTGGTTAGCCCAAAAGGCATTACTACAAATTCATAATGGCCATATCTCGTACGGAACGCGGTCTTCGGAATATCTGCCTCCTTTACCTTCAGCTGATGGTACCCCGATCTCAAGTCAATCTTTGAAAAAAAACTGAGCTCCCTGGAGCTGATCAAACAAATCATTGATATGAGGCAAAGGATATTTTTTCTTAACAGTGATATTATTCATGGCTCTATAATCAATGCAAAGTCTCATAGAACCATCTTTCTTTTTAACAAATAAAACAGGAGCACCCCATGGTGATGTGCTAGGTCTAATGAAACCTTTCTCTAATAAATCTTGCAACAGCTCCATCAACTCTAAAAGTTCAATTTGTGCCATTCGATAAGGGGGTTTTGAAATTGGCTTAGCATCAGGAACTAAGTCAACAGTAAACTCAACTTCCCGATCTAGTATTATTCCAGGCTACTCATCAGGAAAAACATCAGGATACTCATTTACCACTGGCACATCATTAATCTAAACAGTTCCTTTATTTTCAATGACGTGTGTAAGGTAACATTCATTTCCATCTTTTACAAGTTTCTCGGCCTCTTGAAATGTTATCAAAAGTAAGGGTTCATTCCTGTAAAAAAACTGAAAGTCTTTCTGAAAAGAAACTTCTTTAGCTCTACAGTCAATCTTAGCATGGTAAATAGAGATCCAATCCATACCCAGGATAACATCAAACTCTACTAGAGGTAGAACAATAATGTTTGCAAGTAGGTTCTTTCCACAGATAAGGATAGGAAGATTCTTATAAATTCTTTTTTCCTCGACACTTCCCTCAGGTGTTTTTACCAAAAGTTCAGGAGTCATTTCTTGAGATGGTATTCCCATTTTACTATAAAAGGTTTCAGAGATGAAAGAATGTGTAGACCCCGAATCAAACAACACACTGGCATAATCTCAAAAAACAAACAAAGTACCTGATACAACTTTATTTGATGGCCTGTCATCTGCTGAAGTAGTTGCAAAGGATTTCACCACCCCTTTCTGCTTGTAGTCTAACTGCTTCCCATCACTCAAGCTCCTTGTCGGACACTCGTTTTCATAGTGACCCATCTCATTGCACTTATAACATTTCACTAACTGTAAATCAAATTTGTTCTTACCTTCACCTTGATCCTTTTCAGTGCAATCACGAGCCTTATGTCCCATCTTACCACATCGGTAACACTTCCCAGAATTCAGAAGACATTCCCCAGCATGCCTTTTGCCACATTTATCATAAACTGGAAACTTAGTTCTCTTACCATCAGACTTTTTTGAAGAATTCTTACCTTTCTCCCGCCACCTCGGTCTCTTCTTCTGCTGGTTGTAATAGAAAACTTGGTTATCGGCAAACTCCATTTCCACCTTCTCAGCACATCGAACAAGAATTTCATAACTTTTAAACTCACGAGAAGCTAATGCCCTTCGATACTTTGGCTTTAATCCTGAGTAAAAATGATTGATTTTACTATCAAGGTCCCGGATAAAATTTGGAGCATACCTTGCCAATCGAGTGAACCTTTCTTCATAGGCAGCCACTGAGTCTTCCTCTTGCCTCAATTCCAAGAATTGCTTTTCCATCCTAAGTCGAACAGCCTTAGGAAAATAATTCTCAAGAAACATACCTTTGAATTCATCCCAGTCAAGAGAATCAATCTCATCAGCGTCCCTGATATTTTTAACCATAGACCACTACTGATCTGCTTCACCCCCCAAACGGTAAATAGCAAGACTAACCTTTTGATTGTCTGAACACCCCATGACATCAAAAATCTTCTCCAGTTCTTTAATCCACCCTTTAGCTAGGACAGGGTCAGATGATCCTCTTAATGATGGTGGATGTTGCCTCATGAAATGTTCCACCACTGACATGTTCCTCTGCGGTTGATCTGGCTGATCTCGTGCATGGATACCACCGCCATTTATCGCTTGAGTCAACTGCGCCATTACTGCAACAAACTGTTCAGTTCCAATTCTGACCATCTCAGGATGCTGATTCGGAAGGTTATTTCTTCCTGTATGCCTTCCTAGCACTGCTTCCCTGTTTCCTCTGCGGAAAACCATTCTGAACAAACACGTCTTAGATGAAGCAACATGGTAATCTTTAAATGCTATATCATTTCGAAAAAAAAATATTTTTGGATAATCATTTAATAGAATTCTAACTCATAAAGTTATCTAAACCGACCTTTGATACCAACTACAAGGCCCCAGCCTTAAACCTTACTTAATCTTGAGTTATTACAAGATTTCACATTGATGATCATTTCGGGTTTAGAGTTTTAGAGAATTAGATCATAAAACTTGCATTACATTCCACATATAAACAAAGTGGTTACATAAAGATAGTATTCTTCATTCCCATCAATGGAAACACATTTAAAATAAAACATGGATTATTTATTGACACATCCTTGACTCTATCATCTTATCATGAACCTTTCCCTTGACCTGTGAAAAACATTTCAAAAACTTGAGATGAGCATAAAAACACAGTATGGGTTATAAAAACATGGAAAGGAAACATGGGTACATACATACATAAGAGTGAAATCATACTTTACCCATAAAACATAATCACTTTAACATACCTCATCAAATCATGAATAAATCATAGAAATCATAAGACATAAATGTAACTTGAGGCATTCATAACATTCTTACGTAGGGAGTAACCCTCTTGGTTACGTTTGGAATACCCATCACAGTATATTCCCTAAAATCTCTTCGGAGAAACCTTAACGTTTCACTCCTTCGCGTTACCCAATGCATTGGAGAGCTATAACGGGCTCACCCGCCCTTAGTTTATCACGGAACCACCCGTCTTCATAATATTGCCCAAGAACCATAACATAATCATATCACATAAAACATGCATAAAGGAAACATAAAATTTCCACATTTCAATCACGAGATATCAATACAACACATTGATATAAAAACATTGAGAAAACCATTTTCAATACTAAAATAAAAGAAAAGTAAATCATGGTATTTTATTTTTCTTTTAAAAAGAAGGTATGGCTTGTAGAGGAAGCTGAAACTCAAATAACGCTCACGACGGCGGAGAAGTCGTTGTCGCTGCATACGTACGACAAATACATTCCCTTTTGTCGTTTAGTAAACGCTTCGTATAAAAAATATTCCTTTTGAATAAACGTAAAAGTCAAAGGGGTTTATACACCGTATAAAAGAAAGTTGTGTATAAAATAAAATATGCCTCAACGAAAGGAGATTGAGACGAAGTCCCATACCTCGTATCCGAATTGACCCCACCATTCTTTAATCTCCTGAATAATAAACTTCAGTTAATCTCTACTTTCTTATGAATCTTTATCAAGTTCATTATTCCTTTTATACCATGTTATGACCATCATGTAATCAGTTAAGTTAATAATGTTCATTTTGTCGGCATTTGGTTCTTAAGTCAAAAATAGATTTCTTACACTTACATGTTGTTAATTTGGTCAAAGGTTCATTATATCCAGAATGGTATTCATGATGTAGATATCATATATGTCATATATATCTACTACATACATGCATTTATAATATTACATAATCATTTAGAGGTAAGAAATGAAATGCACCGTTCATGGAGACGGTAAGCCGTACGTACGCATGAACGCTACTTTCATTTCAATTTCGTATTTTATAGAATGAAATCATAATGATATAATGGTATATTATAATTCCAGTATAATATAATATATAATATCATAGTTCCATCCTTTATATGTCCCACATATGGTATTTTAACGAATCAAATCACTTTGAGGGGGCGGTCGTCCGCACTTCCTAAAATGAAGATATCGTGTTTACCCATAATGGAAACCATAAAGGTATGCCAAAAATGAAAAAACAGAAGATTAAAGAAAAACATAAACATATTATATATCATATATAAAAATAGTGACATCATAATGGCCACCTTTGAAGGTGTTAAATGAGTATTGAACAATCATCGTTTCGGGAGGCAGAATTTCGCCATCCACGGAAACCATATGTTCTTTAACCATTTGATATGGTTGTGTGAGAGTGTAGCTCAAATAAATCTTATAAAAACATCCTAGTATATTGAAGATACTGGTGTTGTTACAAAGGAAGTAAATAAAAAGAGTTTAGGGGGTTGGAGAAGTAAAATAAAACAAATGAACATGAGAGAAAGAATTACCTTTAAAAGTGTAACTCCTTTTGATTTGAGCCTAAAGGCTTCCTTTGAAAGGATTCTGCCCAAGGGGAATCCTCTAGGATGAGGATAGAGATGTGGAGAGATTAAATGGGCAGGGTTTGGCCGAGCCAAAGGCTTGAAGAGTGTGTGAAATGAGGTAGAGGTGGGGGCCTTTTATAAGAGGAGAGGAGGGGCACTTTTGGAAAGTAAAGAAATATTACTTTATGTGAAAATGTGTTTCGGTTTCAAAAGTTCCCAAATTGATATAATTCGTGGATAAGGTGATAAGGCTTCGAAATGCACTCATCCAATAAGTTTTGGACATGTGTAGTTCATAGATTTTACATTATCTTTCCATTTTATTTAAATCGTCAAATAATGATGTCATCGCTGCATCATTATTATGTCATAAATAATTTAATTTATTTAATGTCTAAAAATTAAAAAAAAAATATGATGTAGGAAATCGTTTTAGATTTCCAATGACTATTTATAATCAAACATCTGATCTTTATAACCCCATGTAAAAATTGTTTTTGTAAAACATATTATGTTTGTGTCATTTTTACTTTTACATTAAATAAAAAGTTATTTATGTCATTTCCAAACCAATGTGTCTCCATGGGGTCCCCAAGTTGACCCATGGCTTGTCTTGGTCGGCCATGACACAACCAATAAGGTTGGGACATGTTTCTAGGTCATTTCCTATTATTAAAGCATTATTTATACCTTAAACTACCCTAATTACCACTAATCGCGATTAAAAACTTAATAAGTTACTATTCACCAAAAAATTATTTTATTCTCATTGAACCACATTTTACTTCTTAATGACAACCATGTATGTCGGATTTTCAAAATTCAATACACATTAGTGGTAAACTTTCATTTAACTGAAAAATCAGTCTTTATAAGTACCACTTAGTGGTTTCACTATTCATCAAAAATTGGAGTTTTTTAGAAAATTACCAAAAATTCACCCTAAGCTATATTTGATATTCCGAATTCAAAAATGAAGTCTATTTTACAAAATTCAAATCATATAAGTCACATTAATTAATTTAATAATTAATTCCCGCTGCCAGAGCAAATAGAGTGTTTTTACAAAACAATAAGTATCAAAAGATTGACACCCGTTTAAGTCTAATTTCAAAGTGAAATTGATTCCAATGACCACCATTGGATAAAATGGTAAAAATATATTCTAATTTCACTTCAAAACCAATTGAAAACATAATCTAATCATATAAATAAATTAGATTAAAAAGCAGTTTTAATGTAAAATGCAGTATTTTTCACTATTCATTAAAAAATGAACATTGTCAGAAAAATACCAAAAATTCACACAAGGTAAATTTTGATGTCCCAATCATAAAGTATAAGTTTATTTTGACAAAAATAGTCTATAAAATTGTCAAAATATAGATTCAAAAATGGTTTTCCATCAAAAGGCAGTAAAACAATATTTTAAGAATATTAGTGTATTACATGCTTAAGATTGGATTTATTTTCATTTTAAGCCTCTAAAACACTGTCTTAATCATTAATAGACATAGGTAAAAATATCTATTATTAATTAATTACTTGGGATGTTACATGTAATGTATTTTTTCAATAGAAATATTGTATTTCATGTTTTCTGTTTTTATATAATGGTATTAATCCCCAAATACACTATACCTATTTATCATCTATGTTTTATTAGGTGAAGCTTATGTAATAAATTTTGTTTAATTATGTAATAAAAATAAGGATTGTTATACACTCTCTCAAACTCCTCCTAAACCTAACTGGGCCAACAACAACTGCCTCACATTACTTATTCCCTTTAGTGGTTATCGAAATGGTTTTCTATAATGAGCCTTAGAAGTTTCCATCTATAATTAATCATGGTGACTATTATTTAATGTGAACTCAGTCAAGGCTGGGTGATAATACCATGATTCACCGAAGTATAGAATAGATAATTAAAGAATATCCTCTAATATTCATATATTATCCTCATAATATCCATTAGTCTGAGAAAGGTTCATCATGCTCAATATCATCTGAGCCCCTACATTTTTAGAAAGCCCTTCATAAAATTAAACAAAAAAACATTCTTCTCTATCTGAAACAATTTTCATGGTAACTCCATCAAATAATATAATATCTTATACATATTGCTTTCCCAGCTCCTCTATTGATGAATATTTATGATCATTAAGAATTGAGCATACATTTTTAGCTGATCAATAATAATACAGACAATGTCACAAATCATTAGGTTCTATGGTATCCTCACAACAGGTCATTCATGATCCCCCCAGCTAGTGATATTGAAGTCTCTCATCAGTATCGTAGTAATAGAATCACTCACTAAAACATTATCATATTCAATGTTTTCATTTCATTCTTCAATGACGTATAATAGAAAGTAATGTTAGGTAATCATAACTATTCTAGTAAGTCAATTCAAAACATATATCACATATATATGTAATTAAGAATCATTAACAAAAGAAAATGATAAAAAAATAAGTCTTAAATATTTTACCTCTAGAAATATAATGTTCCTTATCACCATCTATTGGTTCATGAACCACCGTATATACATGGAATTCCTTATATCTAAGGTCATATTTGGGACTCACATAAGGTTGTGATATTTGGACTTAATACTAAAGACCCTAATGAGATCTCATCTCCTCTGACCATGTCTTCCATGATGCTTTAAGAAAGCCTATCCTCATAGAATTGTAGACAATCTTATGAAAATTCTATTACACATCATCGGCACTAGATGTGAGGTAATTGGAAAAAACACCCAATAAGTAACAAAATCCCTACAATTTGAGAAATGTGCACCTCTTTCTTTTATAAGAGGTATTTCTGCATCCTTACTCTTCGTCGACTGTCCACCACCACTTTGATATGAAACCCCAGCCTTCTACTTCCTTCTTCTAAAAGTATGAATCGAAGGCCCATTGGAAACTATATGGAGTGCTAAAACTCTAACCCCTCTTGTCCATTCTTGTACATTGGTGCCTTTTGAAGTATCTCTATGATTCATGTTGCATGAGAAATCAATACTGTTAGACTCTACTAATATTTCATGTGTTCATGTGTACAATATGGATTTACTTTACATGGAAGGAACTATTAAAATAAAATGATTTTTAATATTTTCCAATTCAAAAATTAATATCATGTTGAAAGATTCACCAAACTTGAAAATCACTTGGTATATCATTTTAGAATGAATGTTTCCACATTCAATTTATATTATTCTATTATCACACTGAGATCATATAAGTCCCTTGTGATAAAAATTTTGTCTATTATATATTGTGATCCACCACTTCTATAAAATCTTGGGGGATGAATAATTTTAAAGTCTCTTGCACAGTAGACTATAGACCTTGGTGGTTGGACTTCTGGATAGAGTTGTCCGACTGGGTGTACTTTTGGGGAAGGTATAGAAGCATACTCAAAATTAGTCTGATCAGCTGGTGTCCTATCCAATCATATATAAGGTTAACTCTTATATATCATAAGGATCATTAAGAAAATAACAAGTCTTAACCAGTATATGGGGTCAAACAATGGATTTCCTAGGATTCTACCCTAAAAATAACGTATACCCTACCTAACACTAACCCTTTTCTTCATCCATTAATGTTTTTCATAGACATTATATATATACTAACACAAATCATGATTAATTAAATTAATTAAATATAATAAAGATATAGCCCAAAATATGTTAATAGATTTATCATACAAGGAAAATATCCCACATAGATAGTGGAAAATAATTAATTTAGTTAAATAACTATTATTTTTCATAAAAATTATTATATATTTGGAATGTGAACCTATAATCCTAGTCATGATGTGTGAACATAACTGAAATCCAATAAATAATATATCCACATCATGTGTATCACCCAAGTTAAATTAAATCAACAAAAATAGAAAAACATAATTACCCCCACTTAATAGAAACTTAGAGGTCCTATATACAGTTCATTCTGGGCACTGACATAGTTCCCCTACCTGATTCCAATGTCATATCTCTTGTCTACCTAGTACCAAACTAAGATAAGATAATAAACAAGTTAACAAGTCCTTATTAGAATTTTGTAGTTAAGAATGATTGGCATGTAATAGTAATCATGATGGGTGACATTTAAGGATGTCACATAAGGTGTGTGAGAGTGAAGAAAATGCACACTAGAAAGAAAATTGTTTGTCTTCTATGGACAATAATTCTTTTGATGATTCGTTCTGGAATGTGAGTGGGATCTAGGTATGGGACCATGTGTCTGTAAATAAATAGGTGGTGCCTGTATGGAAAGGAACTATCTTCCATGTTAATTTGGGGTGATTGTGATGTCATTGAGTCCCAGTTTTTATATTCATATTAGAGGAGAAACGTATATAAAAGTGGGATGGCACTACCTGGGTTGATATTAAAGGTCCACAATGCTGAAATTGTGACTTAAAAGGGGTGAGTGTGACATCATAGAATGCAACTGTGTTAAATTAATAAGTAATTTAACCTATGTCAACAAAGTTCACCTATTATTTAAAGAGTCTTACATATTAAATCTCCATAGTCATTCATTTTTGTCATTGTATTGTGATCGTGATGGGTTACTTCCTTTACAGTTTCCCATGGTGTTTGTGAGTGTGGAAAAGGAACACTAAAAGAACATGTTTCTATCTATGGGGATATTAATCAATCTACTGATCCATTCAGGAACATGTGTGGGCCCCATTTAGGTGGAAATGTGGGTACATGGAAACTAGTTGTGCTTAGCGGGACAAGACTCGACACCATTGTTAAGGTAGGTTGTTTTTGCTATTACGGGGACTGATTGTTATAATAACTCAGTGATTAAGTTGGTGGTAATGAATAGTACAAACTATATTCTGAAATTTAAATGGTTTACATTTTTATAAAATAGATTAAAGTGTTATATATTATGTATAAATAAAATAATTATCATTTTATATAAAACAGAAATGGTTTCTCGAAAATAATATTTTTTCAAAAAGATGTTTTATTCATACTTTGTACTCATAATTTAAAATTAATTATTACCACATATATAATTTTTTTTATAAAATTAAATTAAATTTTAAAATACAGATATCAAAATTTTATTTCTGTGATGTTTTACAATTTTTTCTAAAATGATTAATTTCTTGATGAAAAGTGAAAAATAATGATTTTTTTAAAACACCATTTACATTTAAATTATTTACATGGTTAAAAAATATTTTAAATTGGTTTTAATGTAAAATAAGTAAAATAATATTACAATTTTTCTAATTTATTTCATTCAAATAAATTTTATATTAAAATATGATATTAAAACATTTTAAATATTTCAATGTTTTTTGGAAAAACAGCTTCTCAACATGTCTATGGGTTTAATTTAAAATGGAGTTATTTCACTCATAATGATTTAATTTATAATAATTGATTATATTTTATTATTATCCATGAAATAACTTACATAACATGTTTGGCTTAAATATTTACCATAATTAATTGTGAAAATAGTGAAGGACCCTGGGACACCCTGAGAGGGGAGGGGTGAATCAGGGTGACCACTTTTTCTTTTAATGTGTTGGATCTTGTTCCCATGTTGGTAGGAACTTGTTGAACCTGTATGATGATTATGATCAAAATGAAAACATTCACATGCACAGAGAGGACACATCCATTTTTACGTGGTTCACCACTAAGGGCTACGTCCAAGGAGCATACGCCGACAGGTTGCCGGTCGTACCTAAATCCATTATGCTTCACTAGCTACGGATACAAAAGTTCGGGTACAGACACTCTGTCCCAGGCTCACTGCCTTTACAATTGTTCAGGGATAGCTCACTGCGTCCCTCGGGTCACTCCCGTTGACTCCCCCTGGCTCACTGTCGTTGGTGAAGTCCCACTCAGTTTATAGACGTGTAGGTCTCTTCTTCATTTGCATAAGAGTGCATCCTTTGTTGAATGTAGATGCTCTATTGAAGTCCGATTCTCACTAGAAGAAGAATATCACTTTTCCTCGAATGGACCGAGTAGATTCTCAGCTTTCGTGCAGCTCCAACAAGGCAGGCGTGCTTCAATAGTGTCTAGGTCTCCTTTTCAAGCCCGGCGCGCAAGTCTCCCGGCGGCGTGCAAGTCTCAGGCGCGCAAGACTAAACTGGCGCGCAAGTGTCACTGAAGCACCTGCGCGACACTGCCTTCTTGAACTAAATACTTGCGCGATCCACTTCCTTTCTCTTCCAAACTGCCTTGGGAGAACAGCCAAACACCGGCGCGCAAGCTCTACTTGCGCGACAAAACAACCACCTGCGCGACTCAACCACCTACGCGACGAGAGCTCGAACAATCTCTCGGCCTTGAACTCCGTCAGAAATGAGGAGGGTTGGTCCAGTATTTATAGGCAAACTGGACCCCCTGCGCGGCGGCGCGCAAGTCCCTCGACGGCGCGCAAGTCCTATCTCCAGATCCTCTGTCACGCAAGTTACTTGCGCGACCCAACCAACACTTGCACGACCTTCTTTCCTTAGCCAAATTGTGATGTTCTGATCCTCAAAAACATATGGCGCGCAAGTCTTTTATCCTCAAAGAGCTCGGCTCGCAAGTATTATTGCCAAAAACACTTTACTTTATTTACGGATTTTCAGGCCCAAAAATTTGGCAAACACTGGGAAACAGCGCCACCTTCACTACTGTTTTCTTCCTGAACGGTATGATCGCTTTGTTGGTTCACACCCTGAACTTCCACTGAGGATTGACAACAAACACAAACCATACACCAAATCATGCTTTGAAGAACCTGGTTCCAACAATCTCCCCCTTTGGGTTTGTTGGCAATCAGAATAAATTCAATAGATCTCCAACCATGAGCAAATCCAAAACGCAAGAATCAACTCAGCTAACACTCTAAGTCTACGTGAGCAATGCTCGGTGTAGAAAACAAGAGAGAAAGCTTGAATTGGGTCTTAGTGTGTTGAAATCGTACACGAAATTCTCCATCCCGATGTTATCCTTATTAAACTTCTCATCACAAGCTTACACTTCTCATCACAGAAGAATTTCTTGCCTTGAATTTATTCCTTTCTCCCCCATTGACAATAAAACCAAAGACCGAAAAGTTTGTTCAACGTTCAGCTCAAGCCATACTCCCCCTGGATAGTATCTCCCCCATAAACCTGCATCACAGCCATAAACAGATAAAAACAGTTAAAACAAACGGGGAGAGGGGACTTTCGGAGCCTCCTTATGCAGTAGGAGGTGGTTGAACACCGAGGTTCAACCGATGCTTCTCGAACACAGCCGCGGACAATGGCTTGGTTAGGATATCAGCCACTTGCTCATTAGTTCCAACATGATCCATTTTAATCACGCCGTGTTCAACCTTTTCTTTGATAAAATGATACCGTATTTCAATATGTTTTGTACGAGAATGCTGAACCGGATTCTTCGTAAGATCAATTGCACTTTTGTTATCACAATAAATCACCATTGGTTGCTACACCTTATCACCAATATCTGTTAGCTGCTGCTTCATCCAAAGAAGTTGAGTGCATGCTTTTGTGGCGGAGATATATTCAGCTTCAGCAGTACTAAGAGAAGTACTTTCTTGCTTCTTGCTCAACCAGCCAACACATTTATGCCCAATATAGAAAGCTCCACCACTAGTGGACTTTCTGTCTACTACATCCCCAGCCCAGTCAGCATCAGAAAACGCTGATAATTCATTGTCCCTGCCTGCAGCAAAAAATAACCCGAAGTTATGTGTGCCTTGAATATACCTCATGATTCTTTTTTCTGCTGACATATGTTCCTCCTTTGGATTACTCTGAAAGCGGGCCGCAAGGCATGTTGCAAAGACAATATCTGGCCTTGTCGCTGTCAGATACAGTAGGCTTCCAATGATCCTCCTGTACATGGTGGGATCAACAGAGTTCCCATCCTCATGCTTTCCAAGTTTAGTTCCAACAGGAATCGGAGTTGACATTGGTTTGGAGTCTTGCATATTGAACTTCTTCAGCAACTCTCTTGCATATTTTTCCTGAGAAATGAAAGTGTATTCCTTCTTTTGAATTACTTGCAACCCCAAGAAATATGTGAGCTCCCCAATCATAGACATTTCAAATTCTGATTTCATGTGGTTGGAAAATTCATCCACTGATTTCTGCCTGCTGCCACCAAAAATGATATCATCAATGTAGACAAGAACCATGAACTGATCTTTTGGAGAATTCTTCACATAGAGATTGTGATCAACTCCTCCTCTTTTGAATTCCAACTTCTTGAGATATGAATCTAGCCGTGAGTACCATGCCCGTGGTGCCTGCTTCAAACCATATAGAGCTTTCTTTAGTTTGCAGACCTTTGTTTCATCGGTACCCAAGACAAACCCCACCGGTTGTTCAATGTAGACTTCTTCTTCAAGTACACCATTCAAGAATGCTGTCTTAACATCCATTTGATATACTTTATATCCTCTTTGGAGTGCCATGGCAAGGAAAAGCCTGATTGATTCCAGTCTAGCAACTGGAGCAAAGGTTTCTTCAACATCAATACCTTCAATCTGGGAGTATCCTTTACATACCAGTCGTGCCTTGTTTCTGATAACACTTCCATGCTCATCAAACTTATTTTTCAAAATCCATTTGGTACCAATCACATTGTGACCTTCAGGTCTCTGGACAAGATCCCATGTCCGATTCTTATCAATCTGATCTAATTCATCATTCATGGCTTTCACCCAAGATTCATCTTTTGCAGCTTCTTCGAATGAGGATGGCTCTACAACTGATAGAAATGCAGATTGCGTGGTATTCCTCATCCTTCTGGTTTGTGTGGGTGCACTCCTATCCCCAATTATGTTGGATGGATCAATCTCAGCTCTTCGATTTCTCCTGCGAGGTTCAGTAGTATTCTCTTCAGCCATAGTTTCTTCTTCAGATTCTTCTTCTGAGTCAACATCATTATGTGATTGATGAGTGTTTTGAACAGCTTCCTCTATTTTTGCATTTGTAGTTTCTTCATGTCCACATTCTTCATGACTTTCTATCACATCAGCATATGACGTCCGTGAAGCATTTGTGGTTTTCTCTTCAATTATCTTAACATCATTGCTTTCCACAATCCTTCCCAAACGATTGTTGAAACATTTGTAGGCTTTGCTGTTCATTGAGTAACCGAGGAAGATTCCTTCATCTGCGTTGTCACCATATTTCCCCTGATTTCCTTCTTTGTTCCTGATGAAGCACTTACTTCCAAAAACACGAAAGTATTTTAGAGAAGGCTTCCGTCCATGCCACAATTCATATGGTGTCTTCGTCTCACCCATATAAAGCCCTGTTCGATTCTGAATGTACACTGCAGCTTGAACAGCCTCTTTCCAGTAATGTCGTGGAATACGACTCTCAATCAGCATAGTTCGTGCCATGTTGTTCACCTGTCGATTCCTTCGTTCAACAACTCCATTTTGTTGTGGAGTTCTCACAGCAGCTACCTCATGTTTTATCCCATGCTTCTCCATATAATTTTCAAATTCAATGGACGTGTATTCTCCTCCATTGTCAGATCGCAACACTTTGATTGTTCGTCCAGTATCATTCTCGGCGATTCGCCGATATGTTTTCATGCAGTCAAGGACCTGTCGTTTCCGGTGAATGACCATCACACATGCCATTCGACTGTAATCATCTATAAAAAGGACAAAGTACCTTTCTCCATGAGTTCCGGCAACATTTATTGGACCACAAACATCTGTATGAATCAGATCAAGAAGGTGAGATTCCTTTTTCTTCTTTGGCTGATATGAACTGCAGACCAACTTCCCACGAATACAAGCATCACAGGATTTTTCACGCTCACGCTTCAGGTTGGGAATGTCCATGACAATTCTCAATTTTGATATTTTCTCCATGTCTTGTTGATTGATGTGTCCCAATCTCCGATGCCACAGATTGTTTTCTTCTTCAACAGTCATGTAACATACATTCTCTTCACTATCAACCTGATACAAGTTTCCTTCTGTTCTGCATCCCTTCATGAGAGAATTGCCAGTTTTTCCCTTGATAGTGCAGCCTTTCTGATTAAAAGTAACAACAAGTCCTGAGTCACAGAGTTGACTCACGCTGAGGAGATTATGACGTAGGCCATCTACGTAAAGGACTTCGGTCTTCTTTAGTTCTCCATTAGCTAATTTGGTACTTCCACTCCCTTTGATTTTCAGAGCCCCATCATTACCAAATATTACTGTACCATCAACATTCTTTATGATATTTGTTAGTAGACCGGCATTACCTGTCATATGAGATGAGCAACCGCTATCTAGAATCCAGGTACTGTTGTTCTTTGTAGCTTTGAGATCTACCTCTGCAAGGATTGATTTCTCAATCTTCCTCCATTCCTTCCATGAGACATTAGATTGAGTATATAGAACTGATGGCCTTTCAACTATCTCTTCCGCAAACCCAGGTTCTTCATAGTCAAAGTCTTCTTTAAGAGGTGAGAACCTGTTTGAAAGAGAAACATCGTCTTGTTGACGAGACTTGACATGTCTGGAACTTCTGCATGAGGTGTCAATGTCCCTTCTCTGCCTGCAATTAATGGCCTTATAACCAAAGTTAGAACAATGAAAACAATATCCATAGAAATTATTTCTTCTATAAGAATTAGGATATGAAATTGTTCTCCTTTGTTGAGCATCTATATCTTCTCCATTCAGATAGCTTCTTGCCTCTTCACAATAAGACATGGTATGGCCCAGATAGCCACAAAACTGACACTTCATGAGAGGAAATGTCTTCTCACTTGAATTTCTCCTTATACCTTCTTCCTTGGGAGAGTAGTAAGACTGTCTGTCATTTCTGAATGTTTGAGGATAATTTTCAGGTCTCCTTTTAGTTTGGATTGGGGGTTCCCTTTTTAGCACTCTAGGTAACATTTCATCATGTTCAACTTTCATCTTGTCTTTCTTTTGGATCTTTTCACCTCTAGCAGTTGATGACTCAGCCTCACAGCCAATTCCACTCTTTCCCATGGAAGCGGGTCTTTGATCACTCAAGACTTTTCCAACCCCGTCAGAAACACACTTGGCTCTTGCAAGTAATTCTGCATCTGAGAATCTTCCGAACTGTATTTTCTTCCTTGATTCTTTTGGAACTGATTCAGTCTCCAGTTTACTCCTTAGAGTAACTACTTCTTCCTCAAGACCCTCAGTAGTCTTGGATTTTTCATCCAGTCTGGATGTGAGGTCATTGATGACCTTTTCTTGCTCTTCAATTCTCAGCTTCAGATCAACTGCATCATCATTGCTTTCAATTATTTTAGACTGTACCTTCACAAATTCTTCTAGTCGTTCAATTTCAGCTTCAAGTTGATCAACATATTCAGTCGATTCTTCTAAAATTGATTTCCACTTATTACAGCTCTTACATTTAATTTTATGCTTACTAACTGCATCCTTAAGTTGCACCTCAGGATCTACACAAGTTCTCAGTTGTTTTTCTCCATCAGTATCTTCTGACTTTTCAACAGTGGCCATCATAGAAGCATGGTTCCCAGTTTTGAATTCCGGTTCTTCTTCATCACAGAAATCATTGTCATCTTCTTCCTCTTCACAGACAAAACTCTTCCTTTGCATTTTCTTTCCAGATTTGAAGTCTCCATTTTTGAAGAACCTTCTCTGAGGCTTCTTGAAGTTTTCATCTTCACTGTCATCATCATTGATATTCTTCAAGCACTGAGAGGCAATGTGCCCAACTTTTCCACAACAGAAACATGCGAGAGGTAACTTCCCTTTGAATTTCCCTTTCCTCTTCTGGAACTTCTTTGCAATGAGAGAAAGAATTTCTTTCTCTTCGTCATCATAACCGCTACTATCCTTTGAGATTTTCAATTTATCCATGGCCTTGAATTCCATTTCCTTGCTCACCCGAGTCGTAGCATCTTCTGGTTTGACTCTCATTTCATATGCTACCAAGCTGCTCAGTAGATCATCTAGAGAAAGTTCGGAGAGATCTCTTTCCTCAAGGGCTGACACCTTAGCATTATACAGAGGTGGAAGTCTTCTTAATATTTTCTTTACAATGTCAATGTCTTTGATTTCTTTGCCTAAACCCCTAATTGCTCCAACCACTTCAGTAATTCGATTGAAGAAAGAGTCTGCATTCTCGTCTGGATGCATCTTCAGATCATCAAAACGATTGTGAAGCACTTGTAGTTTTGCCTCCTTCACTTTGCTTTCTCCTTCATAAATATTCTCAAGTTTATCCCACATGGATTTTGCTAAGGTTCAATTCATCACCTTCAGGTAAATCTGATCAAAAAGGGCTGCAGTGAGAGCATTCTGTGCTTTAGCATTTGCATCAAGAAGTTTCCTTTCTGTTTCAGTCATAGCCAGACCTGTTGGATCAGTGACATGTATTCCTTGCATAGTAGAAAAAAGAACTTCCATTCCAAGAGATCTTAGATGAGATCTCATTATGTTCTTCCAGATCTGGAAATTGCTTCCATCGAAGTGAGGGACTCCCCTGACATTGACCGCGTTTTCCATGACGAAGAAGGTCAGATTCAACACCAGCAACCTTTACGCTCTGATACCACTTGAAGGACCCTGGGACACCCTGAGAGGGGAGGGGTGAATCAGGGTGACCACTTTTTCTTTTAATGTGTTGGATCTTGTTCCAACGTTGGTAGGAACTTGTTGAACCTGTATGATGATTAAGATCAAAATGAAAACATTCACATGCACAGAGAGGACACAGCCATTTTTACATGGTTCACCACTAAGGGATATGTCCAAGGAGCATACGCCGACTGGTTGCCGGTCGTACCTAAATCCACTATGCTTCACTAGCTACGGATACAAAAGTTCGGGTACAGACACTCTGTCCCAGGCTCACTGCCTTTACAATTGTTCAGGGATAGCTCACTGCGTCCCTCGGGTCACTCCCGTTGACTCCCCCTGGCTCACTGCCGTTGGTGAAGTCCCACTCAGTTTATAGACGTGTAGGTCTCTTCTTCATTTGCATAAGAGTGCATCCTTTGTTGAATGTTGATGCTCTATTGAAGTCCGATTCTCACTAGAAGAAGAATATCACTTTTCCTCGAATGGAACGAGTAGATTCTCAGCTTTCGTGCAGCTCCAGCAAGGCAGGCGTGCTTCAATAGTGTCTAGGTCTCCTTTTCAAGCCCGGCGCGCAAGTCTCCCAGCGGCGCGCAAGTCTCAGGCGCGCAAGACTAAACTGGCGCGCAAGTGTCACTGAAGCACCTGCGCGACACTGCCTTCTTGAACTAAATACTTGCGCGATCCACTTCCTTTCTCTTCCAAACTGCCTTGGGAGATCAGCCAAACACCGGCGCGCAAGCTCTACTTGCGCGACAAAACAACCACCTGCGCGACTCAACCACCTGCGCGACGAGAGCTCGAACAATCTCTCGGCCTTGAACTCCGTCAGAAATGAGGAGGGGTGGTCCAGTATTTATAGGCAAACTGGACCCCATGCGCGGCGGCACGCAAGTCCCTCGACGGCGCGCAAGTCCTGTCTCCAGATCCTCTGTCGCGCAAGTTACTTGCGCGACCCAACCAACACTTGCGCGACCTTCTTTCCTTAGCCAAATTGTGATGTTATGATCCTCAAAAACATATGGCACGCAAGTCTTTCATCCTCAAAGAGCTCGGCGCGCAAGTATCATTTCCAAAAACACTTTACTTTATTTACGGATTTTCAGGCCCAAAAATTTGGCAAACACTGGGAAACAGCGCCACCTTCACTACTGTTTTCTTCCTGAACGGTATGATTGCTTTGTTGGTTCACACCCTGAACTTCCACTGAGGATTGACAAAAAACACAAACCATACACCAAATCATGCTTTGAAGAACCTGGTTCCAACAAATAGTTGAAATTAATTATCACGGTTACAATAAAAATTGGTTTTCCTGGGGTTAAAATATGAATATAAGTGTTAAAAATGACCTCAAAATGTCCTAAAGACATTTTATATATATATTTTGACCTTATATATGATAATTCTTGATAATTAATCATTTTAGAGGCTTTTGAATGATAAAAATATGGGTATCAATTTATCATTTCCAAAATCCCATGTATGTCCCATCCCCCACTTATAAAATTCCACCCTCAATATTCAACCCTCTTCAAACATTAAAAACCAAATATATTATCCAGTAACTAATGAAATATATTTACTAATTCCATCCCCACATCATAGAGGACATTTTTTTATTATAAATTCCTCTTAATAAGGATTTATGTATAAACATAAAGAGGGTCTTTGAAGATGAGGTAAAATTTATAAATGTGTAAAATTATTTTATTTGCCATCCACCTCTTTTAAATATTCTTAAACAATGATAATATAATAACACCAGTATAGCATATATGAATAGCTATAATTATGTTAATTTCATAACATCTTCCATCTTAAATTCCGTGAAATATGAAATGAAACTGTCAATCTTCTGTATAGAAGACTACCACCTTGTGAACCAATGTACTTCATTTTCCATCACAACCTTTATATTTTATAGATAATAATGGATTTAAATTATTTCTTTGATATTAATAACATTATTATGCTAATATATTTATTATATCACATATTCCTTCTTCTGTTCCATTCTCTAGGTGGATATGATTATGTCTCTCGTGTATACTATAGAATATTGCCTCATGAAATGATATGATTCATTTTTCACTTACACATTAAATAGATGGTATAAAAGGTAATGTTAATTAATTTATGTAATATTTAGGATCTAACCATTCAAATCGAAAAATAATATCACAACTAATTTTTTACCTTCCAATGCATTGAAAACAAAGGTTTTCTCATGTGTTTGTGTGGACTATTGCCTCTATATGGTGATGTGAGATGATTTAATTTTCAGTATTACATGGATAATAATGAAGTTAGATTTTATTACTATAAAATATGTTTATATAAGAATAATTATTCTATAAAAGTTAATTAATATTTATTTTCTTTTCATTCCATCCATCGAGAATATTAAGATATTGGTCATATGTACGTACAGCCTACCTTCCCCATTAATGGTGTAACACAATTTCATTATTTATCTTTTATGGATGACACAAATTTAATAGAAATTTATGCCATATAATATGTGTATTGTTTCTTAAAATATGTATTTGATGTAACCATTATTAAATAATTTGTAATAAAATTACTAAACCAAAATACAAATGAACAACAAAGAAATTATCACCCGAAATAGTGATTTTAAAATAATTGTTGAAATTTGTGTCACAAAGGACAATAAGTGAACAATATATGGGATGAAATATATTTTTTCAGTTATATAGTATATTTATAGCAAATATATAACAATTATTTATGTTTTATGGATACATACAAAGGAAACAAGATCTAAGGTAATAGTTTCTCATTTAACTTTTACTTTTGTAATAAGTATTCCACATTCACCATTAGTTCTCGTGTATGGTGTATATACTAAAACTTTTATGTTTTATATAATATATAAACTTATCTTCACAATATTTAAATTTTCATTTGAAGTTAATTACTTCATGGTGGTTGTGATTTAAATTTTACATAGGCGATAAGATTTTTTTTTCAATCTCATTTTAATCGGGATTTTTAATACATAAATTTATGTTGAAGTATAATTTTATATAAAATACAAATAAAACAATTAAATTTTATTATAATTGATATATTGATGATGTTTTGATGTAATAGATCCATATTTCTCTATTGTTTACTCAAATTTTTTTAGAAAATATTTTTTAACAAATTCTGATTTCATTTCTCTCTTCGGTCGAAGGTCCTTTTTCTTCCTCAATAATATTTTCCAAAAATGATTCCAAAAAATATTTTTCCCATTATAAAAATGTTTTAATAAAAATAATATAAACATTTTTTAATTTTTATACCTTTTAAAATGTAATCTTCATGCCATTTTCAAAATAATGATTCTTTGGTTTTACAAAAATTGTGAAGTGAATATTTGTATTAACATATATGGAATATATGGTATTTTAATCCATAATAGACACTAATTATTTTAAATCATAGTTAATAAAATTAAATATTTTTTTAAAAAAAATATTTCAAATATTCTAAAAAACTTTTATGTTACAAATATTTTCAAAGATTGTAGGATATTTTCCTCAAGAAAATTTTTAATTGAATTTTTATGGAATTTCTGTACATCATGAACATTAACACTTAATTTTAGTTATGAAAAATTTGGAATATGTTGTAATTATTACTTTATTTTTATTTCTCTGAATGGTTTATAATTAGTTGGATGGGATATTGAAATTCGATACTGTTATCTATATTACTCTAAATGGTTTATTTTGATTATGCATCACCCCCTTTATATGAGGAATGCATTAGAATTATTAAGTGACATTTGAGGCTCATAATCACATATCCCTCATTGCATTGAAAGGTATCCTGATAAAAATAAGTTATCCAAATTAATTTGGGTTTTCTCATAGATTTAAACTATGTTACATAATTACATAATAGTATGTTTTAGATGTTTGGAATTATGAATTCCATAACTGTGAGAAGTGTTATTTATTTTCAATGTCATTATTCAATGCATTAGAATATCAATGGTTATGTTTCAGTATCATGGCATTATTTATATTGAATTATATGATAATCAGTTATTACATCCGTATTATACAAAAATAATTGATTTAATGGAATGTGTTTCACTTATTTACCTTTTCATATAGATTAAGATTATTTTTTCAGGATATATTCCATCTTACACATACCCGTACTAAGCATTCATGATAACCCATTTATTATTATTGTTTACCTAGCATACTAATATGTGTATTTTGATTTATATATATGCTTATTCTATAGGAGATAACGATACAACCAAAAAAAATATTATTCTATATTTTATGTATTCAATTGTAATATGATATTCAATTAAGTATCTAATTTATAATGACTCATGAACTATATGGTCATTTCGATTTTGATTCCTTGTATATTTTTTCAATTTAATAAAGTAACCACCAATTCTGGGTTACTAGGGGCGGGGTTATTATAGTTGGTATCATAGAATTATTTTTAGAATAATTAGGAACTAAATTTAGGATAACATCTATTAAGGAACATAACCCACTATGGAAATTGAGGATTCGTATATTAGAACATCATAATTTTATGTAAGGATCATGTTAGGTTGTTTTTCTTTGAAATGTATCCCTTTATGGTCACTACATGGGGATGAGGTTTTGGAATATATGTGCCTATGGGTAATAAATCTAAAAAATGAGTGTTATGTTTGACTCAAGAGTTACATTGTGAATGAAAATTATCCTTACATATCAACATGTTTGACACTCTTAGGGTAAATTCTAATGATACATTAAATTTTCTTTACAAACTATTATGAAGGAATTTAAAATATTTTTATTATTTTAATAATTTCCAAATGAACCCATGTTTATTTTTATGAGATAATACATGCATAAATATTTTATTTTATCTTAATTTCACTACATTTTATTGTATAATACATTGTGTTTTTTATGTTTGGGATCTAATATTTTCAATGAAGTAGTTTAGAAACAGATCTTAGTTGTAGGAATGTGAATTGTATTTATGCATGTTATCGAAAGGATTATAATAATTAATTATTTGATACTATTAAGAATACATTTTGAAAGGAACTAGTATCCCAAACATTTTCATCATATGAGAAAATAGGATCATGTTTTATAAAGATAGGAAATAACTATATAAGTGTTGTCGATTTTATGGGAAGAATGAGAATAAGGTGATTAAAATGAATAGATAGAAAATGTGTAGAAGGGAAAAATGATTTTTTTTCACATGTAATAATTGTATAAATAATCAATTTGGGAATTTCTTGATGGGAGTGTGATTTTTCTATAATTGTGGAGTTAAATTCCATTATTCTAATGATTTACGTTGAAATAAATAATTTAAGTTTGTTTAATTATTTTATTCTAATGGTATGTAGTAAAATAAAAATTAATTCCCCAATATTTAATAGAATATACCATAAAAAAGTTAAGGTTTCTAGAAAAATCATGTGTTATTAATAAGTCCAAATTATAATAAATTTCATGTGTATTTGGATTCAATAATTGGGTTAAAGAATAATTTTTTCAATGATTTCATCATTATAATAATCAAAAAACTTAAAATTATTGTACTTAAATAATTTTTCTTTGAGAATTTAAGAGTATATGTTGAATGGTACCGATGACCATGAAAAGGGATTCTGTGGAAAGTTGATCATTCTTGAAAACACGTGAAATTGGGAAAAACCCATAATATAGAGTCAATTTTTAAATAATAATGACAACTAGTTGTTTATGGGATTGTATCCATGACCTTAAAATTTTCTATTAATTTGATGGTTTATGGTGTTTTTCATGATTTTACTACATGTTTGGATTTGTTGAATTTAATAAGAAATTAGATATTTTTCTAACCAATGAATTTTTCATCAATGTTTTTTAATGATCATATTTTTCACATATTTTTAATCTGAAGTTAATATCCACATAATTGTTTTAGGGAATTTATTGATGATTTAGTTTCCTTCATTCTATTTTTAAGGACATTAAATTTGGTAAGAAATATGTTTTCATGAGTCTTGAGGTTGTACATTTATGAAATGGATTAACTTGAATTTTTAGTGTAACTATTGAGGTATTATATATTAATATATTATATTAAATAACTTGTTCTAACCATTTTGGATTTATTAAATATATGGGGAATATATTTTTAATTTTTCATAGATCTTATGATTCATTAAAATTAAATTTTTGTGCTTCAAGAATAAAAAATACATTTTTGGGATTTCATTTAATATGGTAAGAGATGAAGGGTAAAATTATTGAATAACAAATTATTGAAATTGTGCTTATAAAATAGAAAAATATCATGTAATTATGAGTTTTTATATTCATAGACAGTTGAAGAATTTTTTATCTATGAAGAAGGATCTTGAAACAATGATGTTATCAAATTATTTACATATATAAAAAATCATATGTGATTTTTAAATCATCACATATAAAAAATATTTAGGTCATTATCCTTCCATTAATTATTAATATGCCATTGATTAATTATCACTATATCTCTATATGATTATTTTCTATTTTCTTCCATTACCATATCATCACTTCCCATCAATGTTCCCCTACACAAAAATCTAGTTATGGGTTATTCGAGATGAAATTGGAAGTTTCATTCCCCTATTATCAAGATGATGATTTATTAACACATTTATGAAATGGGTTTTTCACCAATGGTATTTCAAAATTTCAATTCTTGTACTTCTATGATCATGATTAAATTAAGAGGATGCAATTTAATAATATGGGGGGGGGGGAATATAACACCCTAAAATTTTAAAAGAGTAACATTATCTTCGAAAGAATATATTATGTGAAACTCCATGCTTAATCAATAATGTAACACTACTATAATTTTGGATATATTTATTGGTAAATAAATTCATTCTATTTCTTAGTATACAATGAAAAAAACAATAAATTTAAACTAAACACAATGCTACGTGAAAATATTATTGCTTTTACAAGACCATCATAACCTACTCATTAAGTTGGTGGGTATGAATAGAAAAAAAATGTTGAAATTTATATGGTTTATACTTTTATAAAATAAATTATATTTTTATTTATTAATTATAACTATTATAAAAATCATTTTAAAGAAAAAGAAATTTTTTCTAGATACATGCATATTTCTAAAATTCGGTTTTGTCATGATTTTCACACATAAATTAATACTAATTTATACATATTTTAGAAAATTTATTTGAAAAAATAATCTTCATTTATCAAAACTAAAAGTGTGAATTATATTTGGGTGAATTATTTGGAATTTTTTCAAAACAATATTATTTTGATGAATAGTGAAAAATACTAAACTTTATTTAAAACAAACAATTAATTTTAATTGTTTTTACTAATAAATTATATTATTAATTGACATTAATTTAAATATTCATCAATTATAATAATATTTAAATAATTTAGTTAATTTCAATAAATTTCATAATGGAATTTTATATTAACACTTTTTCATCATTTGGATATTTTTTTAGAAAACCCATAATTTTGAGGGATCTATGGGTTTAATTTTAAACTGAATTTTTACACTTATATGGATATAATTTAGAAAAATGGATTAAATATTTGTAATCATAATAATTTATATTATCTAACAATGTAAACTTAATTTTTTACCATAATTAATACCAAAAACTGAAAAATTAATTATCACGGTTAAGGTAAAAATGAGTTTATAGGAGTAAACTAAGAAGATAAATATTAAACTGATCTAAAATTTTTGAAAAAACCAATTTTTATTGAAGGATTTCATAATTATAAGATATATTTTTTTTTATGATCCATTTATATGGATTGTATTTGAAAAAAATATGGCTATCACTTTATCATTTCAATGATTCAACATGTGTCCTCACCCACACTAATAAATGGTCATCCACTCTCCTCTACTATTCAAAAATACAAAATCATTTGTTTTACCCAATACCAACAAAAATATATTCCTTACATACCTCCCCATATACTAGATTCATTATTTATATTAGTAATCCATCTGAGGGTGTATTTATGTATAAACCTTAATAGGCTCTATGAAGACATGTATAATTCTTAAACGTGATCGTTTGGTTTATCTATTCTTAAACCCCCTTAAAATAATCTTAAATTATGAAAATGTAATAAAAAATAGAACCAATATAACAAGACAATATGATATCAATTACATAACCATGATTTATACCTACTTGTATCAGTTGGGAAATGAAATTGTTGATCCTGTATACGTCGTACAATCGCCTCGTGAACCGATGTGTTTCATTTTCCATCAAATCCATTAAGGTATGGATATAATAATGGATTTAATATATTTATATATTTTTTATGAAATTATTATAATTTTATATATATTATATCATATATATATTCTTAACTTTCATTTTATGGGAGGATAGGAAAATTTCGTTCGTGTGTACGGCGGACCACCACCTCACAAATTGATGTGATTCGTTTTTCGATTACGCTTTACATGGATGATAGTAAACATATTGTTAATTATTGTGTTCAATATTTATTACTTAACCATACCTATATAAATTTAATATTACATCTAACTTATTTCTTTTAAATCTATTCAAACACAATAACGTCACTCGTGTAGGAATTTGGACTAACACCTCCATGTAGAGATGTGGAATGTTTTTCATTTTATTTTTACAAATATTGTAATAAGGATATATCTTATTAATTTAAATATTATTTATAACGTTATTATGATTATATAAAGGTTATTTAATATTTATTTTTCTTTTATTTTATCCTCTATGAAAAGGTATACAACGTTCATACGTACATAAGACCGACCATCTCCATGAACCTTGTAATGCATTTTCAATCATTAGTTTCTATAGATTACTCAATATATATAAAATTAATATATATTTATTTACTATTTTTATATTTTCTTACATAATTTATGTTATTTATCTACGATCATGTTAAAAGTAATGAAATAATGAAACCAAAACATACATGGAAGTCAAAGTAATTATAACCCGAAATAATGATTTTAATAAACAATTGTAATTAAATGCATCATAAAATACTATTACTTAATAATATATGGTATAAAAACATATGATTACGGTTCAATAAGATATGTATAATAAATATATATTTATTATAAATGATTTACATACATGCAAGCAAGAAATTGAATTTTAGGTTAGGGTTTCTTGTCTCACTTTTACTTCTATGAGAGGTATTCCATTTTTACCAGTTTGATATTTGTTATTGTATATATTTACGCTTTTAAATATACCATGAATAATTTAAATTCATGGTATTTAAATTTTTTTGAATTTATTTCATTCATGTGTCTTACGACTCATAGTTTTTCAATGTTGTGAGTGTTTTATGTTTCAAACTCATTTTAATCAGGATTGTGTATACATGAACATATATTAAAGAATTTTTTTATATTTGAATAATAAAATAATTTGATTATCTTATCCTATGTTTATTTTTGAATTTTTTAGTAATAGATTATATCTTTTTGACATAAAATGGCTGATAAAATTATTTCTATTGAAATCATATTTCATTAATCACTTCGATTGAAAACTAGTTTTTATCCAAAATAATGTTTTCTAAAAAGGTTTTAAATTTCTTATTTGAAAATTTAAAATTAATTATTAATGAAAATTTTACACATTTTTAAATTTTTAGAAATTTTTCTGATAGGAATATGTATGTCAGTTTTGAAACAAGGAACATATGTCTTTTATTAAAAATGTCAAAATAATAATTGTTTTGACTTGTATGATATATATGGAAATTACAATAATATGGACCAATCAATGGTTTAAATCTCTATTTATAAGTTATAATGGTTTTAAAAAAAATAAAAATATATTTTAGACATTTATTTTTAAAAAAAATTATATTGAAAAGCATATTTTCCTCAAATACGTTTTTAATGGAATTTTTTGGAATTTCTATTCATCTATGTCAACACCCCTTTACAGTAATTATACTCCATTACAAATAAGTTATTACTATCTTAACCTAATTTTTTATTGATATGGTTTATTATTAGTTGAATGAGATGTAATATTTTGATACCACTCATTATAATACTCTGTATTTTTTATAGTTATATTTATTTATTGGGGATATTTTTAAAATTTAATATTCTAATTTTTCCAATAAGTATTTTGATGTTGATTATTTTTCATCCCATTCATTTGAGGAATCCATTGGGATAATTAGGTGATGATTAGGGCTCAAAATTAAATATCCCTTTGACGTATTAAAATGTATCATTAGACAAATTGTTTCACCAAATTAAATGGGGCTTTAACCATATATTTAAACTCTCATGTTTAATGTATTGATTGTATGTTTCAATTTTCTGGGATAATGTATTTCATCATAATGATATTATTTGTTAATGTGTTCTGTTATTATTGGATCAGTTAAAATTTACATGTTTATATGTCAATATAATTTTATTATTTATATGGTTTTATTTTATAATAACATATTCTTTAAAAAAAATTCTCAATAAATTGATTGAATGTCATGCATTTTAGTTATTTAATTCTTCATATCTATTATCTTCATTTATTCATGATCGCTTCCATTTTATGCAGACCCTTATAGAGATTTTGATATGACCACATTCTTATGTATCATTCCCTTTAATGTCAAGAAGTATATTATGATTGATATCCAGGGTCATGCTAGAGGAAATTATGATGTACTCGAAAAAAATAATATTTTTTATTTTCTGTTTTCATCTTTAATATGAAATTTATTTATTTACCTAGTTTACAAAGACAACTAAACTATACAGTCTCTCATGATGTCATTCATTTTATATTATGCCAATGTAATAATGTTACCACTAACTCTAGGGCACTGGGGGTTTAAGCCTTTAAAATTATAATATGCCCATATTGAATAGATTAAATTAGTATCATAATTATACTAAAATATTATTTTTTTTATTGGGATAAACATTATCTACCCTCTTATGAACCATACAAAAAATAAAAATACCACTTATATTATATATGTACTACCGTCTGTGTAAGATATGTGATCCATTTTTCATAACCATCATACACGGATGGTTCAAATGGGTTATTTAATGAATAAAAAATATATTTAATATATTACTGACATTATTAAAATTATCAACTATCTCCTATATTCCTCTAATTCTATATAAATGAAAAATGTGCATATGAACGGACTATTGTCTCTCTAAAAGTTACATTTTTAATTTTCACATTGTATGTTTTTATTTATAATACTCTATTTAAATAAGATTTTCCACATTAAGGTAGAAAAATATTACAATTATGAATATTTAATAATATTATTATTTCAAAATTTCACATTTTTAACAATACTTTCCAATAGATTATAACACTTTTCTGTTTGGGATGGTTTAACAACCTACATGAAACATTCTACATATTTATTAAATAAATGAATACAGAAACATAATAATTGATGTTATTATAATATAATGGGAAAAAATTCTTGTATTATGGTTTTTTAAATTCTATATTAATGTTTGAAATATTACTATTATACCACCATTTTTTCATTATAAATTACTGAATACATGATCGTCACCAACTTCATCATCTATATCATAATAAAAATAGACATAAAATTCACTAAAAATATTATTAATCATATATTATGGTACCTATAGTGATATTTGAATTATTAACTTTGAATATATAAATAATAACTTACACTGCCAATATGAATCTATTTCTAAATTAACAATCAAAGCTAAAAACATCTAATAAAGAAAATAAAATATTGGAAACAAATATATATTCAATAAATAATTAAAAATGGATTTTATAAATGTTTTTAGATGTGAATAAGAATCTAATTTTTTTATTAATATTTTTATTTTTTATACAGTACATTAGATCCCATTTTTCTAAGAAGGAATAAATTAGAGGTTTTGTATCTTAATTTAACTTTACTAGGATATGATTCATACTCATAAATATTTTCATTTTCATGTTGTATATATTTGATGAAAAAATTAATTTATCTAAATTTTTCATGAAATATAAGAGATTTAAATAATCAATCTCATGTTATACCTTTCAAAGTTTTCAATTCGAAAGATATTCATGATTTAAGGGTGTTTCATCGCAATACACTTTCATTGAGAAATGTTTCTTGTTATGAAAATTTGTTTTAAATGGTGTTTATAATACTTATTAGATATAAAATATCATTAATTAACTTATATTAATTGTATTTGAAGTTCAATTTCAAGCACTCCCATAAAAAGTTTTTTAAAATATTTCTTTTGATGCAAAGGATATTAAATTAATCAAAAACTATTTCCTCAAGTCATGATAATTCTTCTTGAAATTATTTATTTCTAGACTTGTGTTATTCCACCATAAAATATTATTATACTTTATTTTATCTTCCACAAAGGTAAAAAATTTATTGTTGATTCAAAGATCCTTCCGTAAAGAATTTCTTTCACAAAAAATTATAATGTTGTAAAAAATAATTCACATATGTCTTGTAAGTGATTTATCTTCTCCTCAAATAGCCCGAAGGCCTTCATTTTTTATTAATTTTTGATAATCCACCTTTCAAGGGGAGAGGTGAAACCATTAAAAGGCTAATAGGAGTAAGTATTACATGGCCCATCGGCCTTAAAAGAATTCATTTTCTGTAGGCTTTAAAAATACCATACAACCCAGAATAACTACTTGGAAGTGCTCCTCCCCAAAATCTTCATCGTGAAATCAGCTCTCCACCCTCTCTTGGCTAATCTTCTAGGCTTTCCCAAGTATGCCCAGGCTTTTCCTGATGGTAGGTGTCATGCCCTATCATTCATGCAATCCATTTAGCTTCTGCTATGGTGAAAGATCCTTACTCATCCTCCTTGTATATCTTGTTCCATATAGATTTTGGGGTTCACATCTACACTTAAGGTGGCTTGAAGGATTTGAGGTGACCTAAAAGCCTTACTGGCTCGAAGGCCTGGGTGGTCTGAAGGCCTTAAAGGACTCGGGGACCGAAGCGGTGGCCCGAAGGCCCAAACGGGGGACTAGTCCCGGTTGCTATAGTTCCAAACAGTTCTCGCAAAAATAACTACTATAGTTCCCACTATAGTACCTGCTACAGTCCTTGCTATAGTACCTTCTACAGATCCCACTACAAAACCTTCTACAGTACTTCTACAGTTTCTCCAATGTTCTCCTTTATATTTTTAAACCTAATTATGTTATATCTATTTTTATCTTAACATTTCCCTTTTTATCTTGTTAATATTATATTTGATTAACCATTTTATGATTTTATGTTTCAACAAATGTATTTTGAAATATTAAAATTGTTTTTCTTCTCTCATTTTTTATTATATTGTCTAATCCAAATTTCCCAAAAAAATTCTTTTCTAGGCTTTATTACTGAGGGGTCTTTTTAACATTAAATGTTTTCATAAGTTTTCACATCACCATTTTGAAAATTACCCATAACATCTTCAATGAAAATGATCAAAAAGTAATTTATATAAATCATTTTAATGATATCACCATCATTTTCAAAAAAAAATTAAAAAAAACTTATTTATTTAGAAATTAATTTTCAAAAAATACCCTTTAAATTCTATTATACTTTTTGGGGGATTAAACAAATGTAGTTCATTTACATATTTTTTTCATTCCTAATCATCCACTATATATTTATATGATTATTATTCCAGTGATATTCCCCTATCAACACTCTATATTTCATTACATTTATTAAATGGTGTTCACCTAGATTCCATACATCAATTTATTTGATAAATTTTTTACTAAACCATATTCCTTTTTTCAATATGGATTAAACACCATATACCTCATCATCTTAATTAGAGTGTATGTATATTTAGTGTTCCCAAATATATTTGAATACCCATTTATTTTCCATGATTTTATAATGTTATTGATGTAATTATAAATAATCTATTAACATAATTCGATTTTAAAAGGATAAAGAACCTATTGTTTTCGATGGGTTCATAATGATATGATAAATGATCGATTCCATGTTTTTTACGTATATATGTATGATTGATGGGTGGGATCCTATATCACCCTCCAGTATATTTTTTAGAAGATAATATCTCATTATAAATTAATATGTGGTTGTAATTAGGTTTTCTAATAAATATATGTGTGAGTGGTGACTCATGAAGGTATGGTTGTATGTAGTAATAGATAAACACATGGGTGTGGGTAGTGACCCATGAAGGTATTGATTCCATGTTTGTATATTTGTGCCCAAGACCTGTATAATACTTTGTTATAGTGGCATGTTATAATTTCTTTTAATATTTATATGATTATTCTCCATGTATAATTTTTAATCTCATGATTATGACTATGATTCCATGGTATTTTTTATTCATTTTATATTACATGTCATTCATAATGAATTATTGAAAAATATTATAGTTTCATATTAATTATAAGAAAATATAAATCCATTTTTCATGTTTTCTTATATTCGTTTGATCTAACCCTTCTTGAATTATTTATGAGTATTCCCTTAATGATATTTTAAAATCATCCCTTTCTTATATTTCAATTAATTATGTTATTAAGATATGTACAACTTGTGAGATATATAGAAGGGATTCAAGTGTGACTCAATTATAAATAAATGTATGGGAATATTGTTAAATAACTTATTTTCATCAAAGACATTAAACCTTAGATACTTAATATTTTGTGATTATTTTTAATATGTAATGATTAACATGAATAAAATATGTAAAATAATAATTGTATTATCTCACATTATATCAAATAATGGTTTTAAATAATTTTTTTCTAGAACCATGTATGATTGTGCGGGTATGTGATGTATCAGTTGGTATTAGAGTATGGTATAGTAATTTTTAAAATTTTGTGTAGTTATTTTTGGAATTAGGATGCGAGAAAGGGAGATTCCTCGTATATTAAAATGAATATGTAAAAGGTATGTCTCTAGAAACTCCTAAAGAAACATATTTGGTATAAATGGTTTCTTAGTCTTTCCTAAAATAGTATTGTATAAATCTAATTATAAATCAAACCATGACTCATTTATATATTATAGAAAGACATAAATATTTCATTAGTGAATATTAATTAAAATTTTGTGGATTCAATTTACACTTAGGGGTAGAAAGTAATGCCCCAATATTTTTCTATATATCTTTCATTAAAATAAATATATTGTCTTTGATATATTTCTCCACCCCAAACACAAAACATAAAATATCATAAACATAAATGGAAAAAATTATTAATAGAATTATATACATAATAAAACATCATGTAAATAAATTTATTATACTCAGTAAAGATTTATCACACATAGAGGAAAAAAATAAAATAATTTAATATTAAATTTTTTTTCTTTCTCAAGTAACTGTATTTTATTAAATTGATTTAAATTTTAACAAAACAAATTAAATAATATTAATGTATTAATATTTTTTACTAATATATAATAATTCATTAATATATAAATATATACGAATTATTATATAGAACACATAATTCATGAAAGCCACGTTTTTCAATAAAAATGATTTCTTTATATGTTTTGTTATCAGATAAAACTTAAATTTTATAAATTTCTCGAATATTAATGTTATTATTAACATATTTTTTATAATTTATCATTTAAAAATTATCTTATCATTAATCATTAGTATCTTTCAGCAATAATTGATCTTTAGGTGAAGTGGGAAAAATACAATTTTTTCTAAAACCATAGAATTTATGATTGTTTCATAGAGTATGTGTAATTGAGAAACATATAAAATTTTAGTCATGGAAAATGAGATTATATAGTAAAATATTGAAATTATAAATACTATTTATAAATTTAAAAACACATGTTTATCATTTTTAAACATAAGTAATCATTTATTCTAATAAAAAAATTCATCTTTTTATTTTAATTACATTTTCACTAGGTGAAATTCTATTTTGGATTAAATTTAAGGATAGAAAAATCATTTTTGGTTTATAATAAACCAATAATTCTCATAAAATCCAATAAAAGTGATAATTATTTCTTAATAATAACTTTTATTCATAAAAATATATGTTTTCAAAAAATAATTTTAACGTGCTTCACATGCTAGTATAAAATGAATATTTATTATACATGGAAATATTATTTAATTAAATGTATTTATTATTTTTAAACATTTTCTCCATATTATTTAAAAGGTAAAATTTTATTTGATTTAATTTAAATTTAAATAATTATGTAAAAATTAATTACAATGATAAAAACTGAAATGATAAAAGTGAAAAATATAAGTGTAAAAGTATTCAAAACATGTTTTAAAATATTGTATTTAGTATTTATCAACCATTAGATTCCCCCACTACATTATTTTCCATTATTTGATCGATTTCACTTTTGAATAGTAACTATTCCTTTTAAATATTACAAAAATACTGATCCTCTCCCTTATCATAGGATCAACCCCCACCTCACTTCTCTTTACACCCAAGCCTATAAATTCATCTATAATAATATCAAATAACTACCCAAAAGTCCGAGTAACATTCTGTAGGTTATGTACTTATAAAACTATAACCTTATGAACCCTTAGTCCTTTTTTCAAAATATCTTATGCAAAGAGAAATGTAATATTTTAATTTACTCATTTTCCCCTTCCTTTTACTTAATTTTTTATTATACCTATTACAAATATATTAAAAAAATATTCATATAATTATTTGAATATCATAAGTATAATATAAATTTATTAAATAAATGGGATAACAATTTTATGTCCTTTTACCAACCATCGTAAAAATTAAAATTTCAATTTTGTAATATACTAACTTCTCCCTCCAAAATCAACACGATCCATATTTCATAAACACAATACATAGATTGTTAAAATGTTATCATTAATGGATTAATTTTATTTTATGAAATTATTAATATTCTGAAAAATATAAAACTTTCTCTATCTTCCTATCAATCAATGTAAATGAATGTGTTTCCCATTTCTATATGTGGACAACCACCACCAAAAATGATATTGATTTCATTTATCTTCTAGTTTTTTAGTAATTATATAAAATTATTAAAATATGATTAACCACCATAAAAAACTAAATAAAATCATTATTCTACTATAATATTGATACTATTCCAATATAATCCCATAATAAACTACATTGACCCATAGATTATAGTTTCTTCTTTTTTGGCTCGGTTGAACCACATCTTTAAACAATCCAATAAATCTATATCATATATGAATATGGAAACGTTTATAATGATGTTAACATAAATTCATGATAAAATAGTTTTGGTTTATGATTATGTGATAGTTATATTAGTATTTATCATAAAATTTTTTACCATTATTTTTTTGATATAAATTCCTGATACATGATTAACACCAACATCATCGTCATAAAATATAATAAATATAGTTATCAAATGAACTTATAAAGTTATAAATAATTATAAAACATCTAATAAAGAAACCAAACTGATATATTAATGATTAAGTATGAATATATAAACATGAATATATAACATTGTCAGGAAACTATTATTAAGAAAAAAATTGAAGCTAATAACATATGATGATGAGAATAAAATATAACTATCTAATATAATTATAATAAAGTATTTTTAATGAATTTTATAATGGTTATATATATCATAATGGTTATAAAAATGATGATTAAGTTATTTTTTTATAGGTTAATAGAGCATGTTAGGCTATGTAAGATTACGATAATGGTTTTAGCATCCCAATTTTACTTTTTTGAGATATGATGTGTAATGACAACTAGTTTCCCATTTTTTGTATTTATTGGACATGGATTTATTTTATCATAATTTTTTACTCAATATTATGTATTTGCAAATCTGTCTCATTTAATACCTTTCATGAGTTTTCAATTAAAATAGAAATGACATTATAATGGAGTTTCATCTAAATTTCCATTCTTTAAATAATTTTCTGTTTATGAACAAAATTGAAATTAAATGGAACTTATAATAACTATTGGATATATAATATCATGAATAATAATTTATTCATGTGATCATAATTTTAATTTCAGTCCCTCTCATTCATGGGTTTTTATTATACTTATTTTTAAATGGAAAAATATATTTATAAACCAAACATCTTTTATTGAGTTATAATATTTCTTCTCAAACTAATTTCATCCATTAATAGTTTACTAATACATAATATTTTATTATATTTTATTATATCTTATATACCAGTTAAAAATAATTTTTTAATTCAAATATCTATTTGTGTTGAATTTCTTTATCATATAGATATAATGTTTTCCAGAATAATTCCCCTCCATTCTAAGTATGCTATTTTTATTCTGTTTCTATGATGTATATTCTAATGGATATTTTACTTAATATTTGTAAAGAAAATTATAATTAATATTTTTTGAGAATTACATTTGAATTTTATCCTTTTAAAAATGATTTTTATTACCCTTTTTATGATGTGGGATTTCAAAAAATGTATTTTAATATATTAAAACAAATTCCATACAATTTATTTTATATGAAAATCCACTCCAAATTTCCTTTAAATAATCATTATGACTTTTCAATGATCCATAATTAAGGGATATTTTTAAAAGTAAAATTTTAAAAAATTCTTTTACTACACCATTTTGAAAATTTTCCATAAGTTCCATTAAAAAATATTAAAACAGTTTTCTAAAAAATATTTTAAGATATATCTTCCATTTTTTTATTATATAAAAATTATTTAAATCCATGGAAATTACTTATCATGAATTACACTATAAATTCACATGTATTTTTTTAAGGTATTAAACTCATGGTTGTCCATTACTGTATTTTTCATTCCTTATATTCCAATGTGTATAAATATGATTTTTCATCAAATGTATTTCCTTTGAGAACACTATATAATTCCTTCATTTGTTTGAAGTGTGTACACTATGATGACATGAATCGATTAATTTTTTTTAATAATAGACTAAACCATATTGCTTTTATCTATATTTTTTATTACCATATATCTTATAATAATATTTAATGGATGTATATCTATAATATCACTGAATTTATTATTGTATCCGTTTATTTTCTATATTTTTATCATGTTATTCAAGGAACAGTGAATGATTTCTTTATGTGATTCCATTTGAAAAGGATATATGAAAACTATTTCATTTTAATGGGTTATTTATGATATGTTAGATGATATATTTTCAGATACATACATAATTATGGATTGTATAAGATTTGGGTCATATATACCCTATTAATGAATTAGTTACAAGGTTGTATTTCCTAATACATGTATAGAAAAGTTAAATTAGTTATTCCCACTAATAATTAGTGTGTGTAGTGATTCATGTTGCCATGGGAATGAGTGTTAACACCCAAAAAATTGTATAGTGAGTGGAGGCACACCAAGGTGATCATAAATTGTGCTTATTTTTATACAAATATCTTTTTATGTTATGTTACAGCTTTATTCTATATATCTTGGTTGTATTCCTATGCTTATGATCTCTGGATCATATTTATTATCTCATGATTCCGCATTATTTTTCTCAAGTGTATATTTTTTTCATTTGATATCCCATACCCTTTATCATGTTTTATGGAAAATACTTATTTTTATTTTTCATCTTAATAATGAATTTATCCCCTAATCATGTTTAATCATATTCTTGTGATCTAACCCTCGATTCCTTATTGTTAAGTTTTCCTAAAATGAGAATCTTAGTTCCCCATTTATATTGTTTCCATTTCCCTAGGAAATTATACACTATACTATATTTATAAATAATTTTTATATAAATATTCATCATATGTGATGTAGAAGGAATAAAAAATTAAGTATTATTATAATGGTAAAATGTTAGTTTTTTGATCAAAATGACATGGGAGATAATCTTCAAAGGTGTTAATTGTTATGTTCGTGATATTTTGAAATTACTTTTATATATAATGTTTTACATTTAGAAATAATGAATGATAAAGATATGATTTTCTTGGGTCATTTCAATTGGTATTAAAGCATATGTGTAAAGAATTTGTTATTATCATTGGATCTATAATTATGAGTCTAGGGTGCCACAAATTTTAATTTTTTAGGACAATGATATCCCACTGCTTTCGGAATGGTTCCTCAAGCATAAGAAATGATTGTGTTAACTTTATCCCCTATAGAGAATCAATAAAATCATATATATAATCCCTTAAATATATCCAATATTCTACCCCATGAGACCCAACAACAACTATAATGTTCGGGTGGTGTTGTGGCCAAAACTAAATTACAACATCATATCTCTTCGATACATCCTAGGTAGGTATAAACATTATATTCTTGAACACCTTTAGAAAACTCAAGGTGATATATTTAATCATTGAGGTCTCTATCATGGTAACTAAGGGAACATACATAGATTATCGTCCCATGATTTCCTTATCAAATCATTCTTACTCAATCTCATTTTCATGAGACATATCAAATCCTCTCTTAGGTTCAATATTCTGACTAAAAAATACATACAACCATCTATAAAAATCAATAATTGATCCGAAATCATTCTTTATATAATTTAACCACACCAATCACATAAAATATCAAAATCCATAAAAAAAATTATTTTAATTAATCTAGTATTAATAAATAGTTTTATAAAACACTTACTATGTATTTAATAATTAAATTATTTAAATATATTTAAAATCAAGAATCATTTCCGAACTCAAGAACACACACACACTATGTCTAAAGTGTACTCCAATAAAAGATCTTGATAATAAATCTCTATGAATTTATCTCACACTCTCTCCTAGCTAAAAATGAATCTTAACATTACCTAAAATTTCAAGCATGAAATATTTACAAACTCGAAAACTGCTTGTATATAAGGCTAGAATATAATCCTCAATATAAACCACTCCCAATTTATTTATCAAATGAAATTAATTATTTTGATTTAAATATACTTTAAATAATTCAGTGATTAAAACAATTTCAATTTTAATATGAAAAATAACATCAAGTTGAAACCATGTCCCACAAGTTCACTAATATCAGCTTCTTCCATTTCCAATGCCAGTAGATCATGGTATACAAACACAAGGATCATTATTACCACATATTCTGAACACATAGAATTACGCCATCTCTTATACCTAGTAAATGAAATCCAAAAATTTCATATCCTAACTCAATTCATATCCAAAATCCTGGATTCCAATTAGTATCACATCTCTAACATAACCAAATTCACAGTGTATGAAAATATTTTACACATCTGTTTTTTTAGTTTTTAATGTTAGTTAATACATTATGTATTTATGAGATACCTTTGAAATATATTTTTACATAGATAATTTTAACAAATATTAAAAAATATTTTTCATTGGATACTATAAGAGCATCTCTAGAGATATAAAATCAAAATCCTTTTAATTTTTTTTATTTAAAATAGACGACAAAGAAAATAGTGAAAATAGGGTTTTAAATTGGTTAATTTATAACTGCTGTAAATATAATATTTTTAAATAAATATTTATGAAAATATACTTTTCTGAAACTATAATAGAACAATAATAGTATAAGATAATGCATGGAAAATAAAATTCATCAAAAAAATTCACATCACAGCTTTTTTCAAGTTATAATAAAATTATAATTTGAAATTTTAACATCAAAACTTATATTACAAACAATGATAAATAAGAATTGAATTAGAATTGTAAAATAATCCACCTACTATATTCATGTATGAATTAAATCTTTTCCAGAATAAGGGAGGGATTCATTAAAATTGTAAAAATTAAAAATTAAAGCATACAACAAGTACTTTCAATATAATTTTTATATAAACCAAAATATGGTTTATAATAAGATATATCATTAAGGAATTTTGTAACTATCTATTTGAAATAATTTCAAAAATAAATCATAGAACATAATACCATTTTCTAATTATCCTTCTTGATTTTTAAAAATATATTTTAATAGAATGTCTCTATTGAAAATGAAATTCCATGTATTTATTCCCATTGCACACATATATTTGATCTTTTTTTCTATTTCACATTGACGGAATATAGATATCCAATTACCTATTTGATAGTTATATAAATGAAATAAGATTAAAATTTATTATAATATATATTTTTTTAAATAATAAATCATACATCTATATTACTTTAAAAAAAATTCTCATACCTCAATATATATGAAGAAGAATTCGTAAACTGTACTTTATTTTGGAAAAAACACCAAATATTTAATTGCCATTTATTTATTGAAAATTAATGTAAGGAGTTATTAAATTAAAAAAAAAATTCTTATTAAATATATATTTCCTACCAATCATTCAAATTAAATGTAAAGTAATAAATTTTAATGTTCTAAAATATTTCAACAATATATATTGTTCATTTTTTCTTTCTTCATTACCCTTATTTTGATATCAATAAATTTTGTATCCAATATTGGATACAATTATGTCATGTTATAATAAATAGAACATATAGAAGGATACCTAATAAAACAATATAAGTATTTATTTTAATCAAAAAATTGATATAATTGAAATAAATATAACAATCGACATACATGGAAAATAATTATATCACTATAAGGGCCATATTTTATAATTTTTTAATCTTCATGATATTTCTATTAAAAATTATCAAAATAATATTACACCTAGAAATGTCAAACTAAATTTGAAGCTCATTATCATCTAACGACATAGATTCATATGTTCATAATTTAAACTAAACAATATGAAAAAGTATTATATAATATCATTGGGTAATATGTATGTTTTTCTTATTTATAACATTTTTTATTTTAATATACTTTTATATTCACATATTAAAAAAATTAACACTAATATTAAGATTAAATATTAAAATATTTGATTATATCATTTATATTTTGTGATAAAAGTTCATATGGACAATGAAAAAATTCCAACCTATTTTAGATCAAAAAAACATCATCTATCGTGAATGGTACTCTAGTCGATGCATCTACAATTACATTCATTGTTACCCTACATTGAACAATTGACATTTTTTATTGATGTATATTATCACCAACATTATATATATATCCATATTCTATAATATGATAATTTGGATCCTTAACATATAACTCATAGTATAAGTGATGTTTTGGAGGAGGAGGTATAAGAGTAGGATATACATGTGAAGGTGTAAAAGTAGGATATGCAGTCGAAAGTGGAGTACAATGAAATACAACCTAAATTTGTAACTCTATATCAATAAAAACTGAGGTTATTGAATCTAAAATCCTCTCCTCCAAAGTTTTACCCATCTCCTAAACATTATCCATTAAATACACAATTATATCAAAAGATATAGTTAAAAGTAAAATTTTTATTTACAATTTTATAAACTGCATCATTCACAAAAAAAGTCCAAGAATTCAGATCCACCACTTTATCACAAAATAGAATTGAAAAAATAACACATATTCATGATATTAATTATATCACAGATGGTTAGTATTCTATTGCTTAAAATTTGTTGTTATTATTAGATTATAAAATTAGAATAATTACATCTCATTCCTATTAACATCAATTCATTTTGTGAAACTATTTTTTTTACATTTGAATAATTACTTTGATTCACATTAATTCCATGGAGTCACTTGGAAAAAAATTATTTTATTTCTCATGGATATTGTATTATAATACAAATATAATTATTATCATTTTCTATAAGGATTTGGATCTAACTCCGTAAATTTTCTCATTGATAGAAAATATTATATCGAATTCAAACCATACAATGTCCTTCCACTGATATCTAATAATGTTCCCATAAATGTTTCATAAATATCCTTCTCAACATGTATGAAATCAATGTAATGACCAATTTCATGATATCTTCAATATAGAATCACAAAATATGTTGATCATTTCTTCAAAAAGTATTCATTACCAGATATTTATGTCCTTCCAAAATGGATATCAATAATTTTTACTATTTTAAAATATTGATATGTTGACTATTTATTTATCAAATATAAATTTCTTGGGAGCCATTGAATGGGTTTTTTTCTGGAATAATATTTATAAAAAAAATTATGCCACAGGTACATCATTTTAATACCATATTTTAGTTGAAAAAATAATCGATATTCTTTAAAAAATGGATAATATTTATACTCATGAGCACAATTTCCATAAAAATTCTCATACATTGGTAAGTTGTTAAGATAAAACATAATAATTGATTGAAATTAAATATATTCTATTATATAAGTATCATAAACATTTATACCTTCCTATTATATGTGTTTTTCATAATCAATTAATGGAAACCTGTAAACATAAATATATTTTATAAACTATTTTTGTTTGGAGATCATTTAAATCAACAAGAAATATTTCTTCATCATAAAAAATTCAGGAGATATATTTAAATTACAAAATAAATATCATGTTTACATAATTTTCTAATATATATAAGATATAGATTCATTATATATATGAACAACCCAAGACTAATAATCATAGATTCATTTCAAAATTTATTAATTTTTTGTTAAATTTTCATCCATTATGAATAAGCATCATTTTGATGTATTTTTTCATTACATATTATCTTATTTACCTATAATAATAATATTTTTTTAAAACATTTTAATTTTCTAAAAAATGTTCAATTTGAGGAATTATATATAGATAAAACATTTACATAGAATTAATCTTGGTACTTGGAAGAATATATTATTCAACATCTAATTTCTCATTTAACTTATAACATGATGTCTAACATTTCAGAAACTCTTAATGACCTTCTCATTCCATCCAAAAAAACACATTGTCACTTGTTAATGTATGTGACTTCATTTACTATAATCCCCTCAAGGATAATATTTTTTTACAATATAATTTGAATATAGAATTTAATTGAGTCCAGAATATATATCATTAAATTAAAATATATATTTTATAACACTATTATATATAGTTACATTCCTATTACTTAAGTTCACTAATCAAACAGTGTTGATAGAACTGTTAATTTCATTTAGTGTGGATGAAATGGTTTTTAATAATCACCATATAATCAAAAATTGAAGATGTTTTCTAAAATACCTTCACATTAATATAATGAATCATTTCATCAATTTAATTAAAACTTCCATTTTGTAAATATCTGTTATTATTAATTCTTAATTTTTTTCAATTACGACATACCAAGTCCATGGAGAATATATTTGATTAAATCCAATGAAAATTAAATGATAATTTATTTATTTAGTATTAAACATTCTCATATTTAAACATTTTAAGCCTCAATAGAAAAAAACAATTTATTATTTATAAAAAAACTTTTGGTAAATTATGTTTATAAAAAAACATACTCCTTATATTCCCAATTTTCCTATTATGCCATGATCTGAAAATTATTTTTTATCACATATACAAAATTTTAACTACTAGATATAATTTACTAAATTTTGATATATACTTTAATATAAATATATATAAATTAAAATAAGAAAAAAAAAATTATTTTGAATGATCATTAAATAACGAAAACTTAATAAAGCCAATTTTTTAATTAAAAAAACAAAATTTAAATAAAATTTATTATTTGACATAATTATTCTTTGAAAATTATATATATAATGTTGAATAGATAAATTAAATTAGAAAACACCAATTATTACCAAGAATATTCTTGATCCAAACTATGCTGATCATCAAATTTATTAATATTTTTAAAGGTAAAGCTCAATCATTATAAATTTGGTTAAAAACGCGGGAGAGAATTTCATCATTTTTGTTCTGTATCCACCATTAGTTCATAGTAATTTGGGATTATCAAGGATGAAAACATAATGTTTTCTATTATTCATCATTTTAGCATAGAATATGTAAATTATTTATCCTCCCTGTAAGTATGTGAAACAATCAAGTTGATTTTTTTTTAATTTGAAGAAATTAGTTTCAATGAGGTAGAATAATCCGAGAAACATTTATGGTTTTATATATTAGAGCATTAATAGAATGTTCAAAAATATATTGAATCGAAATGGAGATCAAGTTATGATGAACAACAAGCATGATGGAATGTATGATGGTCTAGAGTTCAGCATCATAGGCAGATCCAAATCTAATATACTAATGAATGAAACCATTGTTAAAATCTTGGTGACTATGGAAAGAATCTACACAACCCAAAGGGCATAGTGTACTAGCGACTTCACCATCTATATTGACCATTATCTATGGTTTGATTTGTGGATTATAATGAATATAGTTTAGGTCCAGTAGTTTTTTAAGCCTTCAAATAACTCCTAGAATCCATAAAATACTAGTAACGATGGTACCTATGAATTTGACCCCTCCATCATAGTATGAAAATCCATGCCTCCACTCATAGAATCCTCTTTTTAAGGTTTCCCAATAGGCATCATAATAGTTCCTAAAGGTTCACCAGCCCCATCACATTGGGGTGCCACATCTGAAATGGTCTCATCCCTGAGATATTCATAAGGGGATTATATTGTGACACCTTTCCCATTCGGGGGTGTGATCTAAAATCCCTATTTATTACAATCAATAATCACAAAACCATCAACATTCTCCCCATGTATACAGGGAAGACTCTCCTCTAAATTTAGATCATTTCTAGAAACTTTCAAAACTATTAGGTTTTTCTCAAGATCTTTGAGATCCCGATCATTGGAATTTATAGTGAAATTATTAATAAGATTGAGTTGAAATCAGAAGTCTTTTACAATGTTTTCCACATCAATTATATCAATGAGAGGAATATAATAATTATCCAAGTCATTAATCTCTATATGAAAATATATTTAATCTCATCGATCTTCTTCATTGAGTCCTAAGGGAGTGAAGATCTCTTTTTTAGTCTCTATTTTTGTTACCTTACTTCTATCCTTGGAAGACTCCCCAACAATGAATACATATGATCTAGGGGGTATTATTTTATCTTTTAATGAATTATTTTGACACATATATTCATCATTTCCCTTCACATTTCAAAATTAGCATGGTTTTCCAATTTTAAATTCAAAATATATTTTACCATATATGTTCTATTATTAGAATAATTTAGGATTTTCTCACATTGAGTGTAAATATTGAAGCTATCATACCTTGTTTTAAGGCCCATATCTTCAACTAGATTAGTAGACATATCAACGTCCACTATAATTATTATATAATGTCTAAATAATGATTTGTTTGTTTGTATATACATTCTAATAGGGTGTCCAACTAAAGTTACTATATCTTATAGAATTTAGGGTTTTCAATATATCTAAATAAATTTTTAAATATGAAACCATACCTAAGTAAAAAAATTGGACATTACTAGGATCAATGTTTATGTCCCATTCATAAAATCTCTTGAATCTTGACTTCAATGAGACTGGCCAATATTCTATTCCATTTATTTTTAATTTCCGGGGGAAAGAAAACATGTTAATATGCTCACCCAATAATGGTCATCAAGAAATATTAAAATATTAATATATCAGTAATTATATGGGTATGATCATTTAACCACCAAATTATATCTTCCTTTGGAATCAATTTCAGAGAAATGATTGAGTATCTACAAATATTAACAAGCCCTTCCATAGAAACATGATCTTCAGATATGTGCACCATTTTTCCTTTCCTTGTTATCCCTCCAGTGTAAAGACCAATAAAATTCAAGGGAAATTTTTTTCTAATTTTCTTTGGGATTTTACAAGAATGCAGTTTCTGACGGCGCCTGATTCCGACGCCCGGTGTGCCCGGAATCAATTTCCAAAGTTTGGCTCAGGTACGTTCAGTGAACGAATGAGCGGGTTTTTCTAACTTTTGAACCGGTGCTTTGAATCGAATTCTTAGGGCACCGATGAACTCACAACGCCGGTATTTTCTTAAAGAGACTTTTGCCGCAGTTGCGTTTAATCGAGAGCGGAAGTTAGTTTTTGGGTTTTCTTTAAATAAGAGTAATAATAAAATAACGTGTCATGCACTTTATTTTATTTCCGCCACCATTGGGAGTGTGGTGGTTGAAACCTCCTCATGGAGGTTGGATGTGGGGCCACCACACCTTAACCTCCCTTGAGAGGTTATGGTGGTGGTGCCCACCCGAACTAAACGTCTCGTGGGTGGTTTATTATTGTAGGGTCCCTACGGGGCTTAACCCCCCTATTAATGGGAGGAGAGGAAACCTCCCAACTCTCCCTCATTAATGTGGGGGAGCCTCTTAATTCCTCAACTCCCCATTAAATGGGGATAAACTCATTGGCACCCTGCCCTCTTAAGTGGTGCCAACGGACATCATAAATTGCATCAAAGCAATTTATTTCACCAGACCCCTTTTTTTAAAAAATTTATGTAACCACAATGGTTACATACCTCTCCACCTCTCCTATATATAGGGATCTTGAGAGAGGGATTGGGGACGGCTTCACCAAGCGACGGAGCGCTGGTAAAATACTGTGACGCCCAACACTTGGGAAGAATCTTTTCTTCGCGAACGAAGAACGCGCCACCTCTGAAGAAGAATGCTCGTTTTCCTTCCACGGAATTTCTCCCCTTCCACGGTGAGACTCTTCAACGGATCTTCTTCTTCCCCTTCATCGTCAATGGATCGATGAACAAGCTCGGAAGCGAATCGGGTAACAAGCGACGACGGCTTCGCCTTCCCTCGAGTCGGACGAACGCCGACGTCCCCCTTCGACGTCGTCATCCTCGCGACGCCATACCGTGACGAACCTCGAAAAACGATGCCTCCTTCCAATTGGCTTATACCCAAGGTAGGAGTTTGTATTCAATTATTTATATTTGTTCGAGATTTCCGACTTCATGATCTTCATGTTTAAAAACCATTTTTTATCAAATTAGAACTTTGTGGTTTGAAAACAAATGATAACGAATAATGTGAGGGGGGGGGGGTGCGCACGAACACGGCGGACCCTCCTCCTTTTTTTGTGGTTGGTACGAGGAAGTGTGGTGTCGTTTCACCACGCGGTTTCATGCGGTAGATATGTGTGGCGCTGTCGCGCTGTGCCGTGGAAAGGAATTCAAGGACGTGACGTCGTCGCGCCGCGTCGAAGAAAACCTAAGACATATGCGGACGGAGTCGGGCCGCGGCGAAGGGGCGCGGCGCCTACGCGCCCCGCCAGAGAACCACGAAGATGGCGCATTTCGTTTTTGACGTGAGGATTGACGGGCGACAACAAACGAGGCCGCGAGGTAATTTTGAGGCCTCCGCAGTGAAGGTCGGGTCCCGGGAGGACCATAGGCGAAGACGGCAGGAGAAACGGACCACCGGAGCACGTCCGGTGGTCCGCGGAAGGCGGCGGCAGCGCGGAGGTGCCGACGACCGGTGGCGGCGGCGCGCCGCCGGAAGGGAGGCGGCCGGTGGTTCGCCGCCGGCCTCAATTAGCGGCGGGCAAGGGACACCCCGCTCCACGTTTCGGCTCGGCCAGCGTGGCCGAGCCGCGGCCGGCCGGTCGGACCGGACCGAGCCGAACCGAACCGGACCAAGCTAGGCCAGGTCGGGTCGGACCCGGGTCAGGTTGACCCAGTTCGGCCAACCCAGGGGGGGTCGTGCCGGGTCGGCCCGGGCCCGGACCCCCGTTTTCGGACCACTTTCGGTCAAAAGCCCGTAACTTGAGCTACGTGCCTCCAAACGACTCACCATTAGCGGCTACACGATAGTTGGATTGAGACGGTCCTTTTGGTATATCGCACTCAAGGTTTCGGATTACTTTGGGTTCGGCCGGGTTGGTTCAGATACGAAACCAACCGGGCCCTCGGAGCGGAAACGCTCGTAACTTGAGTTTCGGACGTCTGATTGACGTGCCGTCGATTTTGATGGATTCCTCTAACTGAGACGGATCTTTTGGCTTACTCCGCTCGAGGTTTGGATGCCGTCGGAGTGCGGTCTAGATGGTTTGCTCACGAAACCATCCGGGCCCCTGGAACGAAAAAATCAATAACTCACAGATCGGGCGTCTGATAGTCGCGCCGTCTGTTTCGTTGAATTCCTCTTGATGAGACGGAACTTTTTGCATACTTCGCCCGAGTTTTGGTTACAGTTGGATAGTGTCTGGGTTGGATCACACCCGAAATCCAACCGGGACCTTGGAACGGAAAAGCTGATATCTTTCAGACTGGACGTCCGTTTGACGAACCGTCAGCGGTGTTGGTGATCACGTTGAGAAGCAGTACCTATGAGTATATTCTATGAGAGTTCGGGGTACAGTTGAGATACGGCCGGGATTGGTTCGCTCACGAAACCAACCGAGCCCCTGGGATGAAAAGGCTAGAAGCTCACAGACCGGGCGTCCGATTGACGCGCCGTCTGTTGTGTTGAACCCCTATGATGAGGCGGTACTTTGAGATACTTATTCATGGGACCTTTAGATACTTGGAGTATCGACCTGTAGCTCATGGAGCGGACCCTCCCAGAGACGAGCGTGAGGAGTACGGAGACCGTGTAGCCGACTGAGACCTAATGACTGCTTCACCGACTCGACTTGGAGTGAGTCGACTAGACCAGTGGACGGAGCACTACTTTCTGAGGTGCAGACCCATGGAGGATGGAGCACTACCTGTGTGACAGTGCAGACCCACAGTACTCATCCGGAGAGTACCTCAGCAGGCTACTTGGGGGTGTGCACTACTGTGTTTGGGTGACATACCCCGGCGGGAATCACTACTGTGTTTGGGTGGCTGACCCGCGGTACTCGACAGAAGGATTACCTTAGCAGTCTTAGGTTAGTGAGCAGTATCTCGGAGTTGTGACAGGACCACTGTACACTCCAGAGATGGAGCTCTTCAGCAGTTACAGTTTCGATAATGAAAATCCTGGTTTGAGCTGAGACTTTTTACCTTTGTGTTTTCCTCATGATTGAGATGGGCCACTTGTTAACATAGGTATATGTATGGGAATATACCTGGGTAGTGGTTATCCGTTTTTTTCATGAATCTTGTGTTTCCTCATGTTTGAGACGGGTTACCTGATAACTTAGGCATATGTATGGGCATATACCTAAGTAGAGGTTATCTGTTGAGATCTTCTTTGTGGTTATCCTTGTTGGTTTAGTGAGACCTTGAGGGTCTCGGGGTCCCTATTAAGTATCGTTATACTCACCCCTGCACAGGCTATGCCCGCACCTCGTTGTGTTGGTTGCAGACGACAGGCAGTGCTGACGGAGGTTGAGTGTTCGAGGGCGTGACGGTACCCGGAGGTAAACTACACGACGAGTCAGTACCCAGAGGTTGACTACACAACGAGTCGGTACCCGGAGGTGGACTACACGACGAGACGACACACGGAGGAGGTTGACGGACGAGAGCGTGGAGGAGGCTATCTGTACCTACCCTTCAGGTAGGATCCGTGGTGGACGACTAGGAGCTACGCCATCTGTACCTACCCTTCAGGTAGGATCCGAGGAGGACGACCCACGAGCCGCTTCCATCCTTCCAGCTGTTATCTTTTCTGTTGTACTTGTTCAGTTGTAGTTGTACTTCCTTTTTGGGTTTTTATTCTGGCCCATTTACATTTCAGCACTTCTCTTGTACTTAGTGTTTACGTTTTCTGCTTGCTTACTCTGTGGTTCTTGTTTTCTTTTATAAAGGCAATGCCTTCCCAGTTATCGGGATCTACGCCATTGGTGCTAGTCGCCAGCCCCTGGCATATGGAAGGCGGGCTTGGGGTAGTCACGACATGGGCCCCGAGGACGGGTTGTGACAAATTGGTATCAAAGGAGTCGGTTCTACCGCAGAACTTATAAATCTGACTTTTTCTTTCTGTGAATCAATAGTGTTAAGGGTACTGAGTGTGGTTTTTAGTTTAGGGAGTCCAGTGTTGGTGCGGGCGGCCGACATATCCATACACCATGACCCTGACAACTGATTTACGGCTTTGTGCACGAAAACACTGATTACGTGTGTGTTTTAAAAGGTTTTTCCCTTAAAACAGCTCGAACCAAGTCAGTTAACCAGGTATAATCGTTTGACTGTGTCACGTTGTTTCTTTCAGGATGCCTTTTCTCGGACTACTAGCTAGAGCCCAGAGGGACATGCATAGTGACAGCTTGTCGAGCGACAAGGCTTCAGTATAGGGACCTCTTGCAGTAGAGGCACCAGCGGAGGCACCAGCGGTACTACCATACATTGGGCCACCGATGCCACCAGTCCTAGCAGTAGGCGATGCACACCACATGAGTGCGCTGCACGAGTTCCAGCACCATAGGCCACCTAGGTTCCGGGGAGAGACGGACCCGCAAGCGGCTGAGGATTGGCTGGAGGCTGTGGTGAGAGTCTCCAGGCTAGTGGGGACGCTGGCAGACCTCATGGTGATCTTTGCTGCTAGCCTTCTTCAGGTAGCAGCAGGCAGGTGGTGGAGCCACTTGTTCCAGTTTTTCGGCGGGATGGCCTTCACATGGGAAGACTTCGAGACCTTCTTCAGGGTGGAGTTTGTGCCAGTAGCTCTACACCCCGAGCATGTACAGGAACTTCTGCCTGTGCCGCAGGATTTTTGATCAGTAGCCGAGTCATCTGTGGGTAGTAGACAGATGATGCAGAGGTCCTGGAGGACCAGACCAGCAGTTGGCCGATCTTGGGTTTTAGGACCAGTGGTGCGGGGCACCCGGGGTGGGGTCAGAGCCAGGCGTTCCAGAAACAGGCTGTGTTACTCCTACGGCGGAAAGGGTCACCTGGCACGTGACTGTCTGACTCCTCATACAGTTAATCCGCAGGCGTTGGAGGAGCCATCGAGGCAGAAACAGTGGCAAGTGCTTAAGCAACACCCGAGCAGTGGACAAGGCAGTAGAGCTCCGGGAGCATGTGGATAGGAGAGGAACTAGTGGATATATCCTTTGCACTTCTAGTTCCATGTTGCTGTTGTATTTTTGTCTTTGTATTATGAGCTGCAATAACAAAAAGACACTTATCTTTGTTTGCTTTCCTGTCCTTTTTATTGGTTGATACTGAGTGGTCCTGGTTAAAACTGTTTACTTGACCCTCACTTTCGAGACTTCTACTGTATGAGACCCAGTGACCTCACACTGATGCCGACAGTGTGACTCGACCCTTGGAGGCGAGAGTGACATTTTTATATCTTGGTAGTTACGTCAAGGCCTTACGACATCATCCATGGCATGAATGCATCATTCATGTTGGGATTGACTGTATTAAGCAACAAATGTGGTTCATCCAGGGGATGAGACCAGATTTCTCTTATCGAAAAAGAAGCAATCATTGAAGCTCTTGTGAGACTAAAGAAGGTCCAGGTCATCCAAGAGCGGATGAATACTGCATAGTGCGGTAAGAAAAAGGAAACTGGTGTCAGTCTTAGAGACTCGGGCGTGTTAAATGTTTCCATAAGAGTAAGTTTAAAGGAGAGATGAGTGTGCAAAGCAGCAGACGTGGAGGTAGATCTAGGAGAGCAGCATGAGGTGGTGTACATCTTAACATGATACAACCACCCGCCTTAGATATCCCCGCCAGGCTCAAGGAGCTGGAGGTCGGAGGAAGAGTGAGGCTGCATGCGGTCAACGAGTGTGACCCAACGGCTCTAAAAATGATTCAAGGGATAGTCTCTGTCCACTACTAGATGTTGTAGTAACAGAAGTCGATATAAATCATTCCTTGCTTTCACAAATCTTGTCCCATACCTAGAGTTTCCGGTAAGTCATGGAATTGACCCTCACGTCTGGAGATACCTTGGGAGGAGACTCGATAATCACACTTACGCCGATGGTGTGGTCAGACCCTCGAGGTGAGAGTTCCGGTTTTAATCTCTTGGTGGAAGCATCGAGGCCTTACGACGTTAGTTTGAGTATGGAATGGGAAATAACTGTTCATACTCAAATTGACGGTTTTAGGCAAATGTCGGGATGGGTTTTCCTTGGTCGGAAAAAGGAAACCCCAGGCAGCACGGGATAAACTCTTTCACAGGAAGGTGCGACCGATCACTCTTGAGTCAATCAACCATACCCTCATGGCAGCAGTCTTTTGAGTTTCAGTTCTAACAGAAAATATAGACCTCTGGAGTTTGAGGATGAGGACCACATCCTTATACGGGTCTCACCTCGACGAGGTTTTTGGAGATGTGGCCAAGGCGGCAAGTTATCTCCAAGGTTCAACGGACCTTTCTAGGTCCTCAGCTAGGTAGGCAAGGTGGTTTACCATGTGAACCATCCACCTCAGTTGCACCAGATGCACGAAGACTTCCATGTATCTCTACTGAGGAGATACGTGCTTGACCCTTCGCATATCATTGACCATGAGTAGCAGGATGATGGCGATGGAGTGTCTTTCACGGGGGTTCCAGTGGGGATCGACGATCGACAGGAGCGGATCCTTCGAGGACGGCCTATAACTCGGGTGCGCTTTCACGGGCAGTACAGGAACCTCCGAGTGAGCACACAGGAGCGGAAGGCTCAGATGTGTGCTCAGTACCGTTTTTGTATCCCTAGTTTATGCTAAGGCATTATGAGGATGTAAAGCCCTGAGGTGGGAGTAATTTAAAGACCCATAAAATTAAAGGGAAATTTTTTTCTAATTTTCGTTGGGATTTTACAAGAACGCAGTTTCTGACGGCGCCTGATTCCGAGGCCCGGTGTGCCCGGAATCAATTTCTGAAGTTTGGCTCGGGTACGTTCAGTGAACGAACGAGCGGGTTTTTCTAACTTTTGAACCGGTGCTCGGAATCGAATTATGAGGGCACCGATGAACTCGCAACGCTGGTATTTTATTAAAGAGACTTTTTCCGTAGTTTCGTTTAATCAAGAGAAAAAGTTAGTTTTTGGGTTTTCTTTAAATAAGAGTAATAATAAAATAACGTGTCATGCACTTTATTTTATTTCAGCCGCCATTGGGAGTGTGGTGGTTGAAACCTCGTCATGGAGGTTGGAGGTGGGGCCACCACACCTTAACCTCCCTTGAGAGGTTATGGTGGTGGGGCCACCCAAACTAAACCTCCCGTGGGTGGTTTATTATGGTAGGGACCACACGGGGCTTAACCCCCTATTAATGGGAGGAGAGGAAACCTCTCAACTCTCCCTCATTAATGAGGGGGAGGCTCTTAATTCCTTAACTCCCCATTAAATGGGGAGAAACTCCTTGGCACCCTCCCCTCTTACGTGGTACCAACAGACCTCATAAATTGCGTCAAAGCAATTTATTTCACCCGACCCATTTTTTTAAAAAAAAGTTATGTAACCACAATGGTTACATACCTCTCCCCCTCTCCTATATATAGGGATCTTGGGAGCGGGTTTGGGGACGGCTTCACCAAGCTACGGAGCGCTGGTAAAATACCGTGACGCCCAACACTTGGGAAGAAGCTTATCTTCGCGAACGAAGAACGCACCACCTCTGAAGAAGAAGACTCGTTTTCCTTCCACGGAATTTCTACCCTTCCACGGTGAGACTCTTCAACGGATCTTCTTCTTCCCCTTCATCGTCAACCGATCGACGAACAAGCTCGAAAGCGGAATCGGGTAGCAAGCGACGACGGCTTCGCCTTCCCTCGAGTCGGACGAACGCCGACGTCCCCCTTCGACGGCGTCATCCTCGCGACGCTATACCGCGACGAACCTCGAACGACGACACCTCCTTCCGATCGGCTTATACCCAAGGTAGGGGTTTGTATTCAATTATTTATATTTGTTATAGATTTCCGACTTGATGATATTCGTCGTTAAAAACCATTTGTTATCAAATTTGAACATTGTGGTTTGAAAACAAATGATAACGAATAAAGTGAGGGGGGGGGCGGACTGCACGAACACGGCCAACCCTCCTCCTTTTTTGTGGTTGGTACGAGGAAGCATGGTGTCGTCGCACCACGCGGTTTCATGCGGTAGATATCCGTGGCGCCGTCACGCCACGCCGTGGAATGGAATTCAAGGACGTGACTTCGTCGCGCCGCGTCGAAGAAAACCGAAGACATCCGTGGACGGAGTCGGGCCGCGGCGAAGGGGTGCGGCGCCAACGCGCCGCGCCAGAGAACCATGAAGATGGCGCGTTTCGTTTTTGACGTGCGGATTGATGGGCGATGACAAACGAGGCCGCAAGGTAATTTTGAGGCCTCTGTAGTGAAGGCCGGGTCCCGGGAGGACCATAGGCGAAGACGACAGGAGAAACGGACCACTGGAGAGCGTCTGGTGGTCCGCGAAAGGCAGCGGTGGCGCGCCTCGCCGGCGCAGCGGTGCCGATGATCGGCGGCAGCGGTGCGCCACCGGAAGGGAGGCGGGCGGCGGTTCGCCGCCGGCCTCAATTAGCGGCGGGCGGGGGACACCCCGCTCCGCGTTTCGGCTCGGCAACGCTGGTCGAGCCGCGGCCGGCCGGTCGGACTGGACCGAGCCGGACCGAGCCGGACCGAGCCGGGCCGGGCCGGGCCGGGCCCAGCCTGCACGGACCCGGGTCAGCCCGGGCCCAGACCCCTGTTTTCGTACCACTTTCGGTCAAAATCCCGTAACTTGAGCTACGGGCCTCCAAACGACTCGCCGTCAGTGGCAACGCGATCCTTGGATTGAGACGGGCCTCTCGGTATATTGCACTCAAGGTTTCAGATTACTTTGGGTTCGGCAGGGTTGGTTCAGATACGGAACCAACAGGGCCCTCGGAGCGGAAACACTCGTAACTTGACTTCCAGATGTCCAATTGACGTGCCATTGATTTTGATAGATTCCTCTAAGTGAGATGGATCTTTTGGCTTACTCCGCTTGAGTATTGGATGTCGTCGGAGTGCAGTCAGGATGGTTCGCTCACGAAACCAATCGGGCCCCTAGAACGAAAAAGCCAATAACTCACAGATCGGGCGTCTGATAGTCGCGCCGTTTGTTTCATTGAATTCCTCTTGATGAGATGTAACTTTTGGCATACTGCGCCCGAGTTTTGGTTACAGTTGGATAGTGGCCGGGTTGGATCACACCCGAAATCCAACCGGGACCTTGGAACGGAAAAGCTGATATCTTTCAGACTGGACGTCCGTTTGACGAACCGTTAGCGGCGTTGGTGGTCACATTGAGAAACAGTCCCTATGAGTATACCCTATGAGAGTTCAGGGTACAGTTGAGATACGGACGGGATTGGTTCGCTCAAGAAACCAACCGGGGCCCTAGGATGAAAAGGCTAGAAGCTCACAGACTGGGCATCCGATTGACGCGTCGTCTGTTGCGTTGAGACCCCTATGACGAGGCAGTACTTTGAGAACTTCTTCATGGGACCTTGAGATACTTGGAGTATCGACCTGTATCTCATGGAGTGGACCCTCCCAGAGCCGAGCGTGCGGAGCACGGAGACCGTGTAGCCAACTGAGACCTGACGACTGCTTCACCGACTCGACTTGGAGTGAGTCGACTAGCCCAGTGGACGGAGCACTACTTTCTGAGGTGCAGACCCATGGAGGATGGACAACTACATGTGTGACAGTGCAGACCTGTGGTACTCGTCCGGAGAGTAACTCAGCAGGCTACTAGGGGGTGTGCACTACTGTGTTTGGGTGACATACCCCGGCGGGAAGCACTACTGTGTTTGGGTGGGTGACCCGCGGTACTCGACAGAAGGAGTACCTCAACAGTCTTAGGTTAGTGAGCAGTACCTCGGAGTCGTGACAGGACCACTGTACACTCCAGAGACGGAGCTCTTCAGCAGTTACGGTTTCGATAATGAAAATCCTGGTTTGAGCTGAGACTTTTGACCTTTTTGTTTTCTCATGATTGAGATGGGTCACTTGTTAACTTAGGTATATGTATGGGAATATACCTAGGTAGTGGTTATCCATTGATTTCATGATCCTTGTGTTTCCTCATGTTTGAGATGGGTTACCTGATAACTTAGGCATATGTATGGGAATATACATATGTAGAGGTTATCTATTGAGATCTACTTTGTGGTTATACTTGTTGGTTTAGTGAGACCTTGTGGGTCTCGGGGTCCCTACTGAGTATCGTTATACTCACCCATGCACGGGCTATGCCCGCACCTCATTGTGTTGGTTGCAGACGACAGGCAGTACTGACGGAGGTCGAGTGTTCGAGGACTGGACGGTACCCGGAGGTGAACTATACGACGAGTCAGTACCTGTAGGTGGACTACACGACGAGTCAATACCCGGAGGTGGAAAACACGATGAGACGACACACGGATGAGGTTAACGGACGAGAGCGTGGAGGAGGCTATCTGTACCTACCCTTCAGGTAGGATCCGTGGTGGACGACCAGGAGCTGCGCCATCTGTACCTACCCTTCAGGTAGAATCTGAGGAGGACAACCCAGGAGCCGCTTCCGTCCTTCCAGCTGTTATCTTTTCTGTTGTGCTTGTTCAGTTGTAGTTGTACTTCCTTTTTGGGTTTGTATTCTGGCCCATTTACTTTTCAGCACTTCTCTAGTACTTATTGTTTACTTTTTTCTCTTTCTTACTCTATGGTGCTTGTTTTCTTCTATAAAGGCAATGCCTTCCCAGTTATCAGGATTTACGCCTTTGGTGCTAGTTGCCAGCCCCTGACCTATGGAAGGCGGGCTTGGGGTAGTCACGGCATGGGCCCCAAGGACGGGTTGTGACATCCAGGGTGAGGGATATCAAAATCCAATAACTATAAACATGCAACTGATTTGAAAACCTCTACAGATTTATTCTTTTGAGTGAGATATTCTATACAAGATTTCACCTCCACATTTGAATGATTCATCATGAAAATGTGGAAATGATATTTATGCCCAACATGATATTAATATTTAAAGAGGTTAGATCCAAGAGTGTTTTTAAAAAAAATAGTTTCCAAAAGACTATAGGGTAACTAGGTTGTGGTATTTCCCTTTTCTCCCCTTACTCTACCATCCTCATATTTATTGAAAACGTTAATTATATAAATTAATAAAAATCGATAAACATGACATTTATTTATGAATTTTATAAAATATATATTTACCAATAAAACATATTTATATCAACTAAGGAAATTCATACATATATATTAAATATTTAGAGAAGAATATTCGTTGTGTTAAATAAACACATGCCAGTGGACTATAAATGTATTGTACCTTTGGAAACATGGAAACATAAACAAAATGTTCATAATATTTCTATATCATCTCCCACTTGGTTGCTTAAAAATAACCCCTTTATTATAAATATCACACATAATATATATAATCTTAACATGGGGAAAAGAAACATAATAATGGGTGAGCTAATATTCTTTGTATGGGTAAATAAAGGTAATACATTAATATAATTTGATAATAATGGTATAATAACGTGATAATGACATATGAAAACCATACCATGAATATCGAAGATAAAAATCCTAATTCATGGCATAATGAATGTCTATTCGTAAGACATTTATCATAAAGAGATCAAAGAACATGATCCATAAGAGAAATAACATTTTCATAAGATATAGAATTGTGACATACATATAAGCAGAGAGAATAATTTTGATACAAGTATAAGTTTATTTCTACTGCTATTAATTAGGAATGGATTCACTCCCCAAACCAAAATATTACCTCAAGTTAACACCCAAGACTATCATTTTGGATTGGGTTCACTCCATAAACCATCGTAGCAGTCATGATCTACTCTTGTGACTATAATATTGGATAGTCTACCTTATTGAACTAAGTTCACCCCCCATTATTGTCATGTATATTTCATGATATAATAATATTTTTCCAACACATTAGTAGTACATACCGTTCCCAACGTTCACACAATATAAATCAAAATTATTTGATCCAAAAAGCATAAAACATTCATCATGTCATATCCTATGAAATTAAATGTGATTCATAAAAAATTAATCATATGATTACCCATGGAAAGGAAATAGGGTATATAATCATTCCATCATATCATAACCTATTGAAAAATCAGTGGATTTCATAAGCTTTTTATCATGGTGTAACATAAAGTATAGAAACTATATCATTAAAATATGGGTATCATAAATGTAAACCATTAAAATAAAAGATAAAAATTATAACTTTTGTTTATATACCGAGTAAATCATATGTAATTTAATGGATGTTATATTTTATGGAAAATAATTTTGAAATATCACTTGTAATATTTATTAAAGTAATTACAATTTGAAATTTGAAAATTACTTTTTATTAAAATTTTTAAAATACTTGTCTTTGAAAATAAACATATAAAAATAATAAGGAATATTTAAAAATCATTTCAAATTATTTAGGTAAAATAACATTTTCACTTAAAAAACACTTTTTAAAAAATTAAAAAATATAAAGATCCTTTTCCTTGAAAATAAACTTTGAAATTTATGAAGGAATAATTAATATCCATTTATGTAAATTCTTGATGAATATATCCTTTCAACTTTGGGTTAAAATTTAAATAATTCAACATTTTCAAAATTATTTTCTTGAAAAATAACTTTTAAAATTATAAAGTAATATTGAGAACATAGATTGTTCATGATGGTGGAAAATTCCATTCATGTCTCACACTTTAAAACAATGATTCTTTTCTCATTTTAAGTGAAATTAATAATCACATCATTCTGATAAAACATGAATATTCCTTTTAAATAATTTTTTGAATATTAAAAAAATCATGGAACATGATTAAAAGAATCTTTGGTTGTTTTTAAAAAATATTTAAAACATTTTTTAAAACATGGATGTGGAAGAAAAATAAATTCTGGCTAAAGATAGAAATACAATATATTTTTTAAAAAAATCTATATTTTGGTCTCTTTAGTACTTTAAGATAAGAAAGTAAAAGTAAAAAATTTATTCATCAGAAATAACTAGAGTAGATTAATATATATGAGTTTCTGGAAAGATAGATCATAATGTTTCTTTAGTATAAGAATAAAAATAAACAAGATGAGAGAAAATTACATGAGTTTCCTGATATATATATGTTATAATATTTCATCATTTGTTGTATAATCCTAAAAAACAAAATAAATAAAGACATTCTAACATAAAAACCTTATCACATTGGTAATTATGAATCATAACCCCCATGGAATAATAATATTAAATTAAATTAAGAATATCATGAGTATAAATAAATTCTCGAAATTACATGTAAAATGGGTTGTATATACTCCTTGTAAAATAAGCTTACTGTCTAAAAAAATTTTAAAAAAGAAGAAAAATTGATAAAAAATCTCTTACCTTAACTCTTAACATCCTTCAAACACATTCTAACCTCCGCTTCTAGAGAGAACCTCTTTATTTTTTCACCTAAATTCTTCTTATAAGGGATTAACAATTAAGCTAGAGAATCTAGGATGTAGAGAGTTATTTATGGAAGAGATTAGAGAGCTATTTTCATATTCAAATTATTTTTGAAATGTTAAGAGAATATGATAAGAGAGACCTTTTATAAGTGGGGGTGAGGTCACATATGGAATTTTTGAAATAAAAAAGAGATAGCCATATTTTTATTAGGCAGTAAACTTCAAAATTTTGTTATTCCCAAATCATATATATGATAAACTATAAATATTACCATAAATGGATATTTGATATGTTTTAGGTAATTATATATGTAGAGACCCGAAGCCTGACGTACATAGACTTTACATTACTTTTGCGGAATACTTAGTACAGTACAAAAACACACACACAAGGACCGTAATAGTTTAGTGTCTTTGGAAACTCGGACTATAATCTTCTAATCGTGGTGAAAGATCTTCAACATCTCCCATAAATATCTTCTTCATTTTTACCTAAAACATTTCTTTATATCCTGGGGAAAAGAAAACATAAAAGGGTGACCTCAAATGCTCAGTAAGGGTAAACAAAAGAAATATCAATCACATCATATTCATAAGAACATAACATTTTGGAAATCATAACCTGCAAAAGAGAGCATAATTTCATAACATGGGATAAATCATGGCAGTGAAATATAGTTCATTTACATATTTTTTTCATTCCTAATCATCCACTATATATTTATATGATTATTATTCCAGTGATATTCCCCTATCAACACTCTATATTTCATTACATTTATTAAATGGTGTTCACCTAGATTCCATACATCAATTTATTTGATAAATTTTTTACTAAACCATATTCCTTTTTTCAATATGGATTAAACACCATATACCTCATCATCTTAATTAGAGTGTATGTATATTTAGTGTTCCCAAATATATTTGAATACCCATTTATTTTCCATGATTTTATAATGTTATTGATGTAATTATAAATAATCTATTAACATAATTCGATTTTAAAAGGATAAAGAACCTATTGTTTTCGATGGGTTCATAATGATATGATAAATGATCGATTCCATGTTTTTTACGTATATATGTATGATTGATGGGTGGGATCCTATATCACCCTCCAGTATATTTTTTAGAAGATAATATCTCATTATAAATTAATATGTGGTTGTAATTAGGTTTTCTAATAAATATATGTGTGAGTGGTGACTCATGAAGGTATGGTTGTATGTAGTAATAGATAAACACATGGGTGTGGGTAGTGACCCATGAAGGTATTGATTCCATGTTTGTATATTTGTGCCCAAGACCTGTATAATACTTTGTTATAGTGGCATGTTATAATTTCTTTTAATATTTATATGATTATTCTCCATGTATAATTTTTAATCTCATGATTATGACTATGATTCCATGGTATTTTTTATTCATTTTATATTACATGTCATTCATAATGAATTATTGAAAAATATTATAGTTTCATATTAATTATAAGAAAATATAAATCCATTTTTCATGTTTTCTTATATTCGTTTGATCTAACCCTTCTTGAATTATTTATGAGTATTCCCTTAATGATATTTTAAAATAATCCCTTTCTTATATTTCAATTAATTATGTTATTAAGATATGTACAACTTGTGAGATATATAGAAGGGATTCAAGTGTGACTCAATTATAAATAAATGTATGGGAATATTGTTAAATAACTTATTTTCATCAAAGACATTAAACCTTAGATACTTAATATTTTGTGATTATTTTTAATATGTAATGATTAACTTGAATAAAATATGTAAAATAATAATTGTATTATCTCACATTATATCAAATAATGGTTTTAAATAATTTTTTTCTAGAACCATGTATGATTGTGCGGGTATGTGATGTATCAGTTGGTATTAGAGTATGGTATAGTAATTTTTAAAATTTTGTGTAGTTATTTTTGGAATTAGGATGCGAGAAAGGGAGATTCCTCGTATATTAAAATGAATATGTAAAAGGTATGTCTCTAGAAACTCCTAAAGAAACATATTTGGTATAAATGGTTTCTTAGTCTTTCCTAAAATAGTATTGTATAAATCTAATTATAAATCAAACCATGACTCATTTATATATTATAGAAAGACATAAATATTTTATTAGTGAATATTAATTAAAATTTTGTGGATTCAATTTACACTTAGGGGTAGAATGTAATGCCCCAATATTTTTCTATATATCTTTCATTAAAATAAATATATTGTCTTTGATATATTTCTCCACCCCAAACACAAAACATAAAATATCATAAACATAAATGGAAAAATTATTAATAGAATTATATACATAATAAAACATCATGTAAATAAATTTATTATACTCAGTAAAGATTTATCACACATAGAGGAAAAAAATAAAATAATTTAATATTAAATTTTTTTTCTTTCTCAAGTAACTGTATTTTATTAAATTGATTTAAATTTTAACAAAACAAATTAAATAATATTAATGTATTAATATTTTTTACTAATATATAATAATTCATTAATATATAAATATATACGAATTATTATATAGAACACATAATTCATGAAAGCCACGTTTTTCAATAAAAATGATTTCTTTATATGTTTTGTTATCAGATAAAACTTAAATTTTATAAATTTCTCGAATATTAATGTTATTATTAACATATTTTTATAATTTATCATTTAAAAATTATCTTATCATTAATCATTAGTATCTTTCAGCAATAATTGATCTTTAGGTGAAGTGGGAAAAATACAATTTTTTCTAAAACCATAGAATTTATGATTGTTTCATAGAGTATGTGTAATTGAGAAACATATAAAATTTTAGTCATGGAAAATGAGATTATATAGTAAAATATTGAAATTATAAATACTATTTATAAATTTAAAAACACATGTTTATCATTTTTAAACATAAGTAATCATTTATTCTAATAAAAAAATTCATCTTTTTATTTTAATTACATTTTCACTAGGTGAAATTCTATTTTGGATTAAATTTAAGGATAGAAAAATCATTTTTGGTTTATAATAAACCAATAATTCTCATAAAATCCAATAAAAGTGATAATTATTTCTTAATAATAACTTTTATTCATAAAAATATATGTTTTCAAAAAATAATTTTAACGTGCTTCACACGCTAGTATAAAATGAATATTTATTATACATGGAAATATTATTTAATTAAATGTATTTATTATTTTTAAACATTTTCTCCATATTATTTAAAAGGTAAAATTTTATTTGATTTAATTTAAATTTAAATAATTATGTAAAAATTAATTACAATGATAAAAACTGAAATGATAAAAGTGAAAAATATAAGTGTAAAAGTATTCAAAACATGTTTTAAAATATTGTATTTAGTATTTATCAACCATTAGATTCCCCCACTACATTATTTTCCATTATTTGATCGATTTCACTTTTGAATAGTAACTATTCCTTTTAAATATTACAAAAATACTGATCCTCTCCCTTATCATAGGATCAACCCCCACCTCACTTCTCTTTACACCCAAGCCTATAAATTCATCTATAATAATATCAAATAACTACCCAAAAGTCCGAGTAACATTCTGTAGGTTATGTACTTATAAAACTATAACCTTATGAACCCTTAGTCCTTTTTTCAAAATATCTTATGCAAAGAGAAATGTAATATTTTAATTTACTCATTTTCCCCTTCCTTTTACTTAATTTTTTATTATACCTATTACAAATATATTAAAAAAATATTCATATAATTATTTGAATATCATAAGTATAATATAAATTTATTAAATAAATGGGATAACAATTTTATGTCCTTTTACCAACCATCGTAAAAATTAAAATTTCAATTTTGTAATATACTAACTTCTCCCTCCAAAATCAACACGATCCATATTTCATAAACACAATACATAGATTGTTAAAATGTTATCATTAATGGATTAATTTTATTTTATGAAATTATTAATATTCTGAAAAATATAAAACTTTCTCTATCTTCCTATCAATCAATGTAAATGAATGTGTTTCCCATTTCTATATGTGGACAACCACCACCAAAAATGACATTGATTTCATTTATCTTCTAGTTTTTTAGTAATTATATAAAATTATTAAAATATGATTAACCACCATAAAAAACTAAATAAAATCATTATTCTACTATAATATTGATACTATTCCAATATAATCCCATAATAAACTACATTGACCCATAGATTATAGTTTCTTCTTTTTTGGCTCGGTTGAACCACATCTTTAAACAATCCAATAAATCTATATCATATATGAATATGGAAACGTTTATAATGATGTTAACATAAATTCATGATAAAATAGTTTTGGTTTATGATTATGTGATAGTTATATTAGTATTTATCATAAAATTTTTTACCATTATTTTTTTGATATAAATTCCTGATACATGATTAACACCAACATCATCGTCATAAAATATAATAAATATAGTTATCAAATGAACTTATAAAGTTATAAATAATTATAAAACATCTAATAAAGAAACCAAACTGATATATTAATGATTAAGTATGAATATATAAACATGAATATATAACATTGTCAGGAAACTATTATTAAGAAAAAAATTGAAGCTAATAACATATGATGATGAGAATAAAATATAACTATCTAATATAATTATAATAAAGTATTTTTAATGAATTTTATAATGGTTATATATATCATAATGGTTATAAAAATGATGATTAAGTTATTTTTTTATAGGTTAATAGAGCATGTTAGGCTATGTAAGATTACGATAATGGTTTTAGCATCCCAATTTTACTTTTTTGAGATATGATGTGTAATGACAACTAGTTTCCCATTTTTTGTATTTATTGGACATGGATTTATTTTATCATAATTTTTTACTCAATATTATGTATTTGCAAATCTGTCTCATTTAATACCTTTCATGAGTTTTCAATTAAAATAGAAATGACATTATAATGGAGTTTCATCTAAATTTCCATTCTTTAAATAATTTTCTGTTTATGAACAAAATTGAAATTAAATGGAACTTATAATAACTATTGGATATATAATATCATGAATAATAATTTATTCATGTGATCATAATTTTAATTTCAGTCCCTCTCATTCATGGGTTTTTATTATACTTATTTTTAAATGGAAAAATATATTTATAAACCAAACATCTTTTATTGAGTTATAATATTTCTTCTCAAACTAATTTCATCCATTAATAGTTTACTAATACATAATATTTTATTATATTTTATTATATCTTATATACCAGTTAAAAATAATTTTTTAATTCAAATATCTATTTGTGTTGAATTTCTTTATCATATAGATATAATGTTTTCCAGAATAATTCCCCTCCATTCTAAGTATGCTATTTTTATTCTGTTTCTATGATGTATATTCTAATGGATATTTTACTTAATATTTGTAAAGAAAATTATAATTAATATTTTTTGAGAATTACATTTGAATTTTATCCTTTTAAAAAATGATTTTTATTACCCTTTTTATGATGTGGGATTTCAAAAAATGTATTTTAATATATTAAAACAAATTCCATACAATTTATTTTATATGAAAATCCACTCCAAATTTCCTTTAAATAATCATTATGACTTTTCAATGATCCATAATTAAGGGATATTTTTAAAAGTAAAATTTTAAAAAATTCTTTTACTACACCATTTTGAAAATTTTCCATAAGTTCCATTAAAAAATATTAAAACAGTTTTCTAAAAAATATTTTAAGATATATCTTCCATTTTTTTATTATATAAAAATTATTTAAATCCATGGAAATTACTTATCATGAATTACACTATAAATTCACATGTATTTTTTTAAGGTATTAAACTCATGGTTGTCCATTACTGTATTTTTCATTCCTTATATTCCAATGTGTATAAATATGATTTTTCATCAAATGTATTTCCTTTGAGAACACTATATAATTCCTTCATTTGTTTGAAGTGTGTACACTATGATGACATGAATCGATTAATTTTTTTTAATAATAGACTAAACCATATTGCTTTTATCTATATTTTTTATTACCATATATCTTATAATAATATTTAATGGATGTATATCTATAATATCACTGAATTTATTATTGTATCCGTTTATTTTCTATATTTTTATCATGTTATTCAAGGAACAGTGAATGATTTCTTTATGTGATTCCATTTGAAAAGGATATATGAAAACTATTTCATTTTAATGGGTTATTTATGATATGTTAGATGATATATTTTCAGATACATACATAATTATGGATTGTATAAGATTTGGGTCATATATACCCTATTAATGAATTAGTTACAAGGTTGTATTTCCTAATACATGTATAGAAAAGTTAAATTAGTTATTCCCACTAATAATTAGTGTGTGTAGTGATTCATGTTGCCATGGGAATGAGTGTTAACACCCAAAAAATTGTATAGTGAGTGGAGGCACACCAAGGTGATCATAAATTGTGCTTATTTTTATACAAATATCTTTTTATGTTATGTTACAGCTTTATTCTATATATCTTGGTTGTATTCCTATGCTTATGATCTCTGGATCATATTTATTATCTCATGATTCCGCATTATTTTTCTCAAGTGTATATTTTTTTCATTTGATATCCCATACCCTTTATCATGTTTTATGGAAAATACTTATTTTTATTTTTCATCTTAATAATGAATTTATCCCCTAATCATGTTTAATCATATTCTTGTGATCTAACCCTCGATTCCTTATTGTTAAGTTTTCCTAAAATGAGAATCTTAGTTCCCCATTTATATTGTTTCCATTTCCCTAGGAAATTATACACTATACTATATTTATAAATAATTTTTATATAAATATTCATCATATGTGATGTAGAAGGAATAAAAAATTAAGTATTATTATTAATGGTAAAATGTTAGTTTTTTGATCAAAATGACATGGGAGATAATCTTCAAAGGTGTTAATTGTTATGTTCGTGATATTTTGAAATTACTTTTATATATAATGTTTTACATTTAGAAATAATGAATGATAAAGATATGATTTTCTTGGGTCATTTCAATTGGTATTAAAGCATATGTGTAAAGAATTTTTTATTATCATTGGATCTATAATTATGAGTCTAGGGTGCCACAAATTTTAATTTTTTAGGACAATGATATCCCACTGCTTTCGGAATGGTTCCTCAAGCATAAGAAATGATTGTGTTAACTTTATCCCCTATAGAGAATCAATAAAATCATATATATAATCCCTTAAATATATCCAATATTCTACCCCATGAGACCCAACAACAACTATAATGTTCGGGTGGTGTTGTGGCCAAAACTAAATTACAACATCATATCTCTTCGATACATCCTAGGTAGGTATAAACATTATATTCTTGAACACCTTTAGAAAACTCAAGGTGATATATTTAATCATTGAGGTCTCTATCATGGTAACTAAGGGAACATACATAGATTATCGTCCCATGATTTCCTTATCAAATCATTCTTACTCAATCTCATTTTCATGAGACATATCAAATCCTCTCTTAGGTTCAATATTCTGACTAAAAAATACATACAACCATCTATAAAAATCAATAATTGATCCGAAATCATTCTTTATATAATGTAACCACACCAATCACATAAAATATCAAAATCCATAAAAAAAATTATTTTAATTAATCTAGTATTAATAAATAGTTTTATAAAACACTTACTATGTATTTAATAATTAAATTATTTAAATATATTTAAAATCAAGAATCATTTCCGAACTCAAGAACACACACACACTATGTCTAAAGTGTACTCCAATAAAAGATCTTGATAATAAATCTCTATGAATTTATCTCACACTCTCTCCTAGCTAAAAATGAATCTTAACATTACCTAAAATTTCAAGCATGAAATATTTACAAACTCGAAAACTGCTTGTATATAAGGCTAGAATATAATCCTCAATATAAACCACTCCCAATTTATTTATCAAATGAAATTAATTATTTTGATTTAAATATACTTTAAATAATTCAGTGATTAAAACAATTTCAATTTTAATATGAAAAATAACATCAAGTTGAAACCATGTCCCACAAGTTCACTAATATCAGCTTCTTCCATTTCCAATGCCAGTAGATCATGGTATACAAACACAAGGATCATTATTACCACATATTCTGAACACATAGAATTACGCCATCTCTTATACCTAGTAAATGAAATCCAAAAATTTCATATCCTAACTCAATTCATATCCAAAATCCTGGATTCCAATTAGTATCACATCTCTAACATAACCAAATTCACAGTGTATGAAAATATTTTACACATCTGTTTTTTTAGTTTTTAATGTTAGTTAATACATTATGTATTTATGAGATACCTTTGAAATATATTTTTACATAGATAATTTTAACAAATATTAAAAAATATTTTTCATTGGATACTATAAGAGCATCTCTAGAGATATAAAATCAAAATCCTTTTAATTTTTTTTATTTAAAATAGACGACAAAGAAAATAGTGAAAATAGGGTTTTAAATTGGTTAATTTATAACTGCTGTAAATATAATATTTTTAAATAAATATTTATGAAAATATACTTTTCTGAAACTATAATAGAACAATAATAGTATAAGATAATGCATGGAAAATAAAATTCATCAAAAAAATTCACATCACAGCTTTTTTCAAGTTATAATAAAATTATAATTTGAAATTTTAACATCAAAACTTATATTACAAACAATGATAAATAAGAATTGAATTAGAATTGTAAAATAATCCACCTACTATATTCATGTATGAATTAAATATTTTCCAGAATAAGGGAGGGATTCATTAAAATTGTAAAAATTAAAAATTAAAGCATACAACAAGTACTTTCAATATAATTTTTATATAAACCAAAATATGGTTTATAATAAGATATATCATTAAGGAATTTTGTAACTATCTATTTGAAATAATTTCAAAAATAAATCATAGAACATAATACCATTTTCTAATTATCCTTCTTGATTTTTAAAAATATATTTTAATAGAATGTCTCTATTGAAAATGAAATTCCATGTATTTATTCCCATTGCACACATATATTTGATCTTTTTTTCTATTTCACATTGACGGAATATAGATATCCAATTACCTATTTGATAGTTATATAAATGAAATAAGATTAAAATTTATTATAATATATATTTTTTTAAATAATAAATCATACATCTATATTACTTTAAAAAAAATTCTCATACCTCAATATATATGAAGAAGAATTCGTAAACTGTACTTTATTTTGGAAAAAACACCAAATATTTAATTGCCATTTATTTATTGAAAATTAATGTAAGGAGTTATTAAATTAAAAAAAAATTCTTATTAAATATATATTTCCTACCAATCATTCAAATTAAATGTAAAGTAATAAATTTTAATGTTCTAAAATATTTCAACAATATATATTGTTCATTTTTTCTTTCTTCATTACCCTTATTTTGATATCAATAAATTTTGTATCCAATATTGGATACAATTATGTCATGTTATAATAAATAGAACATATAGAAGGATACCTAATAAAACAATATAAGTATTTATTTTAATCAAAAAATTGATATAATTGAAATAAATATAACAATCGACATACATGGAAAATAATTATATCACTATAAGGGCCATATTTTATAATTTTTTAATCTTCATGATATTTCTATTAAAAATTATCAAAATAATATTACACCTAGAAATGTCAAACTAAATTTGAAGCTCATTATCATCTAACGACATAGATTCATATGTTCATAATTTAAACTAAACAATATGAAAAAGTATTATATAATATCATTGGGTAATATGTATGTTTTTCTTATTTATAACATTTTTTATTTTAATATACTTTTATATTCACATATTAAAAAAATTAACACTAATATTAAGATTAAATATTAAAATATTTGATTATATCATTTATATTTTGTGATAAAAGTTCATATGGACAATGAAAAAATTCCAACCTATTTTAGATCAAAAAAACATCATCTATCGTGAATGGTACTCTAGTCGATGCATCTACAATTACATTCATTGTTACCCTACATTGAACAATTGACATTTTTTATTGATGTATATTATCACCAACATTATATATATATCCATATTCTATAATATGATAATTTGGATCCTTAACATATAACTCATAGTATAAGTGATGTTTTGGAGGAGGAGGTATAAGAGTAGGATATACATGTGAAGGTGTAAAAGTAGGATATGCAGTCGAAAGTGGAGTACAATGAAATACAACCTAAATTTGTAACTCTATATCAATAAAAACTGAGGTTATTGAATCTAAAATCCTCTCCTCCAAAGTTTTACCCATCTCCTAAACATTATCCATTAAATACACAATTATATCAAAAGATATAGTTAAAAGTAAAATTTTTATTTACAATTTTATAAACTGCATCATTCACAAAAAAAGTCCAAGAATTCAGATCCACCACTTTATCACAAAATAGAATTGAAAAAATAACACATATTCATGATATTAATTATATCACAGATGGTTAGTATTCTATTGCTTAAAATTTGTTGTTATTATTAGATTATAAAATTAGAATAATTACATCTCATTCCTATTAACATCAATTCATTTTGTGAAACTATTTTTTTTACATTTGAATAATTACTTTGATTCACATTAATTCCATGGAGTCACTTGGAAAAAAATTATTTTATTTCTCATGGATATTGTATTATAATACAAATATAATTATTATCATTTTCTATAAGGATTTGGATCTAACTCCGTAAATTTTCTCATTGATAGAAAATATTATATCGAATTCAAACCATACAATGTCCTTCCACTGATATCTAATAATGTTCCCATAAATGTTTCATAAATATCCTTCTCAACATGTATGAAATCAATGTAATGACCAATTTCATGATATCTTCAATATAGAATCACAAAATATGTTGATCATTTCTTCAAAAAGTATTCATTACCAGATATTTATGTCCTTCCAAAATGGATATCAATAATTTTTACTATTTTAAAATATTGATATGTTGACTATTTATTTATCAAATATAAATTTCTTGGGAGCCATTGAATGGGTTTTTTTCTGGAATAATATTTATAAAAAAAATTATGCCACAGGTACATCATTTTAATACCATATTTTAGTTGAAAAAATAATCGATATTCTTTAAAAAATGGATAATATTTATACTCATGAGCACAATTTCCATAAAAATTCTCATACATTGGTAAGTTGTTAAGATAAAACATAATAATTGATTGAAATTAAATATATTCTATTATATAAGTATCATAAACATTTATACCTTCCTATTATATGTGTTTTTCATAATCAATTAATGGAAACCTGTAAACATAAATATATTTTATAAACTATTTTTGTTTGGAGATCATTTAAATCAACAAGAAATATTTCTTCATCATAAAAAATTCAGGAGATATATTTAAATTACAAAATAAATATCATGTTTACATAATTTTCTAATATATATAAGATATAGATTCATTATATATATGAACAACCCAAGACTAATAATCATAGATTCATTTCAAAATTTATTAATTTTTTGTTAAATTTTCATCCATTATGAATAAGCATCATTTTGATGTATTTTTTCATTACATATTATCTTATTTACCTATAATAATAATATTTTTTTAAAACATTTTAATTTTCTAAAAAATGTTCAATTTGAGGAATTATATATAGATAAAACATTTACATAGAATTAATCTTGGTACTTGGAAGAATATATTATTCAACATCTAATTTCTCATTTAACTTATAACATGATGTCTAACATTTCAGAAACTCTTAATGACCTTCTCATTCCATCCAAAAAAACACATTGTCACTTGTTAATGTATGTGACTTCATTTACTATAATCCCCTCAAGGATAATATTTTTTTACAATATAATTTGAATATAGAATTTAATTGAGTCCAGAATATATATCATTAAATTAAAATATATATTTTATAACACTATTATATATAGTTACATTCCTATTACTTAAGTTCACTAATCAAACAGTGTTGATAGAACTGTTAATTTCATTTAGTGTGGATGAAATGGTTTTTAATAATCACCATATAATCAAAAATTGAAGATGTTTTCTAAAATACCTTCACATTAATATAATGAATCATTTCATCAATTTAATTAAAACTTCCATTTTGTAAATATCTGTTATTATTAATTCTTAATTTTTTTCAATTACGACATACCAAATCCATGGAGAATATATTTGATTAAATCCAATGAAAATTAAATGATAATTTATTTATTTAGTATTAAACATTCTCATATTTAAACATTTTAAGCCTCAATAGAAAAAAACAATTTATTATTTATAAAAAAACTTTTGGTAAATTATGTTTATAAAAAAACATACTCCTTATATTCCCAATTTTCCTATTATGCCATGATCTGAAAATTATTTTTTATCACATATACAAAATTTTAACTACTAGATATAATTTACTAAATTTTGATATATACTTTAATATAAATATATATAAATTAAAATAAGAAAAAAATAAAAAAAAAATTATTTTGAATGATCATTAAATAACGAAAACTTAATAAAGCCAATTTTTTAATTAAAAAAACAAAATTTAAATAAAATTTATTATTTGACATAATTATTCTTTGAAAATTATATATATAATGTTGAATAGATAAATTAAATTAGAAAACACCAATTATTACCAAGAATATTCTTGATCCAAACTATGCTGATCATCAAATTTATTAATATTTTTAAAGGTAAAGCTCAATCATTATAAATTTGGTTAAAAACGCGGGAGAGAATTTCATCATTTTTGTTCTATATCCACCATTAGTTCATAGTAATTTGGGATTATCAAGGATGAAAACATAATGTTTTCTATTATTCATCATTTTAGCATAGAATATGTAAATTATTTATCCTCCCTGTAAGTATGTGAAACAATCAAGTTGATTTTTTTTTAATTTGAAGAAATTAGTTTCAATGAGGTAGAATAATCCGAGAAACATTTATGGTTTTATATATTAGAGCATTAATAGAATGTTCAAAAATATATTGAATCGAAATGGAGATCAAGTTATGATGAACAACAAGCATGATGGAATGTATGATGGTCTAGAGTTCAGCATCATAGGCAGATCCAAATCTAATATACTAATGAATGAAACCATTGTTAAAATCTTGGTGACTATGGAAAGAATCTACACAACCCAAAGGGCATAGTGTACTAGCGACTTCACCATCTATATTGACCATTATCTATGGTTTGATTTGTGGATTATAATGAATATAGTTTAGGTCCAGTAGTTTTTTAAGCCTTCAAATAACTCCTAGAATCCATAAAATACTAGTAACGATGGTACCTATGAATTTGACCCCTCCATCATAGTATGAAAATCCATGCCTCCACTCATAGAATCCTCTTTTTAAGGTTTCCCAATAGGCATCATAATAGTTCCTAAAGGTTCACCAGCCCCATCACATTGGGGTGCCACATCTGAAATGGTCTCATCCCTGAGATATTCATAAGGGGATTATATTGTGACACCTTTCCCATTCGGGGGTGTGATCTAAAATCCCTATTTATTACAATCAATAATCACAAAACCATCAACATTCTCCCCATGTATACAGGGAAGACTCTCCTCTAAATTTAGATCATTTCTAGAAACTTTCAAAACTATTAGGTTTTTCTCAAGATCTTTGAGATCCCGATCATTGGAATTTATAGTGAAATTATTAATAAGATTGAGTTGAAATCAGAAGTCTTTTACAATGTTTTCCACATCAATTATATCAATGAGAGGAATATAATAATTATCCAAGTCATTAATCTCTATATGAAAATATATTTAATCTCATCGATCTTCTTCATTGAGTCCTAAGGGAGTGAAGATCTCTTTTTTAGTCTCTATTTTTGTTACCTTACTTCTATCCTTGGAAGACTCCCCAACCATGAATACATATGATCTAGGGGGTATTATTTTATCTTTTAATGAATTATTTTGACACATATATTCATCATTTCCCTTCACATTTCAAAATTAGCATGGTTTTCCAATTTTAAATTCAAAATATATTTTACCATATATGTTCTAATATTAGAATAATTTAGGATTTTCTCACATTGAGTGTAAATATTGAAGCTATCATACCTTGTTTTAAGGCCCATATCTTCAACTAGATTAGTAGACATATCAACGTCCACTATAATTATTATATAATGTCTAAATAATGATTTGTTTGTTTGTATATACATTCTAATAGGGTGTCCAACTAAAGTTACTATATCTTATAGAATTTAGGGTTTTCAATATATCTAAATAAATTTTTAAATATGAAACCATACCTAAGTAAAAAAATTGGACATTACTAGGATCAATGTTTATGTCCCATTCATAAAATCTCTTGAATCTTGACTTCAATGAGACTGGCCAATATTCTATTCCATTTATTTTTAATTTCTGGGGGAAAGAAAACATGTTAATATGCTCACCCAATAATGGTCATCAAGAAATATTAAAATATTAATATATCAGTAATTATATGGGTATGATCATTTAACCACCAAATTATATCTTCCTTTGGAATCAATTTCAGAGAAATGATTGAGTATCTACAAATATTAACAAGCCCTTCCATAGAAACATGATCTTCAGATATGTGCACCATTTTTCCTTTCCTTGTTATCCCTCCAGTGTAAAGACCAATAAAATTCAAGGGAAATTTTTTTCTAATTTTCTTTGGGATTTTACAAGAATGCAGTTTCTGACGGCGCCTGATTCCGACGCCCGGTGTGCCCGGAATCAATTTCCAAAGTTTGGCTCAGGTACGTTCAGTGAACGAATGAGCGGGTTTTTCTAACTTTTGAACCGGTGCTTTGAATCGAATTCTTAGGGCACCGATGAACTCACAACGCCGGTATTTTCTTAAAGAGACTTTTGCCGCAGTTGCGTTTAATCGAGAGCGGAAGTTAGTTTTTGGGTTTTCTTTAAATAAGAGTAATAATAAAATAACGTGTCATGCACTTTATTTTATTTCCGCCACCATTGGGAGTGTGGTGGTTGAAACCTCCTCATGGAGGTTGGATGTGGGGCCACCACACCTTAACCTCCCTTGAGAGGTTATGGTGGTGGTGCCCACCCGAACTAAACGTCTCGTGGGTGGTTTATTATTGTAGGGTCCCTACGGGGCTTAACCCCCCTATTAATGGGAGGAGAGGAAACCTCCCAACTCTCCCTCATTAATGTGGGGGAGCCTCTTAATTCCTCAACTCCCCATTAAATGGGGATAAACTCATTGGCACCCTGCCCTCTTAAGTGGTGCCAACGGACATCATAAATTGCATCAAAGCAATTTATTTCACCAGACCCCTTTTTTAAAAAAATTTATGTAACCACAATGGTTACATACCTCTCCACCTCTCCTATATATAGGGATCTTGAGAGAGGGATTGGGGACGGCTTCACCAAGCGACGGAGCGCTGGTAAAATACTGTGACGCCCAACACTTGGGAAGAATCTTTTCTTCGCGAACGAAGAACGCGCCACCTCTGAAGAAGAATGCTCGTTTTCCTTCCACGGAATTTCTCCCCTTCCATGGTGAGACTCTTCAACGGATCTTCTTCTTCCCCTTCATCGTCAATGGATCGATGAACAAGCTCGGAAGCGAATCGGGTAACAAGCGACGACGGCTTCGCCTTCCCTCGAGTCGGACGAACGCCGACGTCCCCCTTCGACGTCGTCATCCTCGCGACGCCATACCGTGACGAACCTCGAAAAACGATGCCTCCTTCCAATTGGCTTATACCCAAGGTAGGAGTTTGTATTCAATTATTTATATTTGTTCGAGATTTCCGACTTCATGATCTTCATGTTTAAAAACCATTTTTTATCAAATTAGAACTTTGTGGTTTGAAAACAAATGATAACGAATAATGTGAGGGGGGGGGGGCGCACGAACACGGCGGACCCTCCTCCTTTTTTTGTGGTTGGTACGAGGAAGTGTGGTGTCGTTTCACCACGCGGTTTCATGCGGTAGATATGTGTGGCGCTGTCGCGCTGTGCCGTGGAAAGGAATTCAAGGACGTGACGTCGTCGCGCCGCGTCGAAGAAAACCTAAGACATATGCGGACGGAGTCGGGCCGCGGCGAAGGGGCGCGGCGCCTACGCGCCCCGCCAGAGAACCACGAAGATGGCGCATTTCGTTTTTGACGTGAGGATTGACGGGCGACAACAAACGAGGCCGCGAGGTAATTTTGAGGCCTCCGCAGTGAAGGTCGGGTCCCGGGAGGACCATAGGCGAAGACGGCAGGAGAAACGGACCACCGGAGCACGTCCGGTGGTCCGCGGAAGGCGGCGGCAGCGCGGAGGTGCCGACGACCGGTGGCGGCGGCGCGCCGCCGGAAGGGAGGCGGCCGGTGGTTCGCCGCCGGCCTCAATTAGCGGCGGGCAAGGGACACCCCGCTCCACGTTTCGGCTCGGCCAGCGTGGCCGAGCCGCGGCCGGCCGGTCGGACCGGACCGAGCCGAACCGAACCGGACCGAGCTAGGCCAGGTCGGGTCGGACCCGGGTCAGGTTGACCCAGTTCGGCCAACCCAGGGGGGGTCGTGCCGGGTCGGCCCGGGCCCGGACCCCCGTTTTCGGACCACTTTCGGTCAAAAGCCCGTAACTTGAGCTACGTGCCTCCAAACGACTCACCATTAGCGGCTACACGATAGTTGGATTGAGACGGTCCTTTTGGTATATCGCACTCAAGGTTTCGGATTACTTTGGGTTCGGCCGGGTTGGTTCAGATACGAAACCAACCGGGCCCTCGGAGCGGAAACGCTCGTAACTTGAGTTTCGGACGTCTGATTGACGTGCCGTCGATTTTGATGGATTCCTCTAACTGAGACGGATCTTTTGGCTTACTCCGCTCGAGGTTTGGATGCCGTCGGAGTGCGGTCTAGATGGTTTGCTCACGAAACCATCCGGGCCCCTGGAACGAAAAAATCAATAACTCACAGATCGGGCGTCTGATAGTCGCGCCGTCTGTTTCGTTGAATTCCTCTTGATGAGACGGAACTTTTTGCATACTTCGCCCGAGTTTTGGTTACAGTTGGATAGTGTCTGGGTTGGATCACACCCGAAATCCAACCGGGACCTTGGAACGGAAAAGCTGATATCTTTCAGACTGGACGTCCGTTTGACGAACCGTCAGCGGTGTTGGTGATCACGTTGAGAAGCAGTACCTATGAGTATATTCTATGAGAGTTCGGGGTACAGTTGAGATACGGCCGGGATTGGTTCGCTCACGAAACCAACCGAGCCCCTGGGATGAAAAGGCTAGAAGCTCACAGACCGGGCGTCCGATTGACGCGCCGTCTGTTGTGTTGAACCCCTATGATGAGGCGGTACTTTGAGATACATATTCATGGGACCTTTAGATACTTGGAGTATCGACCTGTAGCTCATGGAGCGGACCCTCCCAGAGACGAGCGTGAGGAGTACGGAGACCGTGTAGCCGACTGAGACCTAATGACTGCTTCACCGACTCGACTTGGAGTGAGTCGACTAGACCAGTGGACGGAGCACTACTTTCTGAGGTGCAGACCCATGGAGGATGGAGCACTACCTGTGTGACAGTGCAGACCCACAGTACTCATCCGGAGAGTACCTCAGCAGGCTACTTGGGGGTGTGCACTACTGTGTTTGGGTGACATACCCCGGCGGGAATCACTACTGTGTTTGGGTGGCTGACCCGCGGTACTCGACAGAAGGATTACCTTAGCAGTCTTAGGTTAGTGAGCAGTATCTCGGAGTTGTGACAGGACCACTGTACACTCCAGAGATGGAGCTCTTCAGCAGTTACAGTTTCGATAATGAAAATCCTGGTTTGAGCTGAGACTTTTTACCTTTGTATTTTCCTCATGATTGAGATGGGCCACTTGTTAACATAGGTATATGTATGGGAATATACCTAGGTAGTGGTTATCCGTTTTTTTCATGAATCTTGTGTTTCCTCATGTTTGAGACGGGTTACCTGATAACTTAGGCATATGTATGGGCATATACCTAAGTAGAGGTTATCTGTTGAGATCTTCTTTGTGGTTATCCTTGTTGGTTTAGTGAGACCTTGAGGGTCTCGGGGTCCCTATTAAGTATCGTTATACTCACCCCTGCACAGGCTATGCCCGCACCTCGTTGTGTTGGTTGCAGACGACAGGCAGTGCTGACGGAGGTTGAGTGTTCGAGGGCGTGACGGTACCCGGAGGTAAACTACACGACGAGTCAGTACCCAGAGGTTGACTACACAACGAGTCGGTACCCGGAGGTGGACTACACGACGAGACGACACACGGAGGAGGTTGACGGACGAGAGCGTGGAGGAGGCTATCTGTACCTACCCTTCAGGTAGGATCCGTGGTGGACGACTAGGAGCTACGCCATCTGTACCTACCCTTCAGGTAGGATCCGAGGAGGACGACCCACGAGCCGCTTCCATCCTTCCAGCTGTTATCTTTTCTGTTGTACTTGTTCAGTTGTAGTTGTACTTCCTTTTTGGGTTTTTATTCTGGCCCATTTACATTTCAGCACTTCTCTTGTACTTAGTGTTTACGTTTTCTGCTTGCTTACTCTGTGGTTCTTGTTTTCTTTTATAAAGGCAATGCCTTCCCAGTTATCGGGATCTACGCCATTGGTGCTAGTCTCCAGCCCCTGGCATATGGAAGGCGGGCTTGGGGTAGTCACGACATGGGCCCCGAGGACGGGTTGTGACAAATTGGTATCAAAGGAGTCGGTTCTACCGCATAACTTATAAATCTGACTTTTTCTTTCTGTGAATCAATAGTGTTAAGGGTACTGAGTGTGGTTTTTAGTTTAGGGAGTCCAGTGTTGGTGCGGGCGGCCGACATATCCATACACCATGACCCTGACAACTGATTTACGGCTTTGTGCACGAAAACACTGATTACGTGTGTGTTTTAAAAGGTTTTTCCCTTAAAACAGCTCGAACCAGGTCAGTTAACCAGGTATAATCGTTTGACTGTGTCACGTTGTTTCTTTCAGGATGCCTTTTCTCGGACTACTAGCTAGAGCCCAGAGGGACATGCATAGTGACAGCTTGTCGAGCGACAAGGCTTCAGTATAGGGACCTCTTGCAGTAGAGGCACCAGCGGAGGCACCAGCGGTACTACCATACATTGGGCCACCGATGCCACCAGTCCTAGCAGTAGGCGATGCACACCACATGAGTGCGCTGCACGAGTTCCAGCACCATAGGCCACCTAGGTTCCGGGGAGAGACGGACCCGCAAGCGGCTGAGGATTGGCTGGAGGCTGTGGTGAGAGTCTCCAGGCTAGTGGGGACGCTGGCAGACCTCATGGTGATCTTTGCTGCTAGCCTTCTTCAGGTAGCAGCAGGCAGGTGGTGGAGCCACTTGTTCCAGTTTTTCGGCGGGATGGCCTTCACATGGGAAGACTTCGAGACCTTCTTCAGGGTGGAGTTTGTGCCAGTAGCTCTACACCCCGAGCATGTACAGGAACTTCTGCCTGTGCCGCAGGATTTTTGATCAGTAGCCGAGTCATCTGTGGGTAGTAGACAGATGATGCAGAGGTCCTGGAGGACCAGACCAGCAGTTGGCCGATCTTGGGTTTTAGGACCAGTGGTGCGGGGCACCCGGGGTGGGGTCAGAGCCAGGCGTTCCAGAAACAGGCTGTGTTACTCCTGCGGCGGAAAGGGTCACCTGGCACGTGACTGTCTGACTCCTCATACAGTTAATCCGCAGGCGTTGGAGGAGCCATCGAGGCAGAAACAGTGGCAAGTGCTTAAGCAACACCCGAGCAGTGGACAAGGCAGTAGAGCTCCGGGAGCATGTGGATAGGAGAGGAACTAGTGGATATATCCTTTGCACTTCTAGTTCCATGTTGCTGTTGTATTTTTGTCTTTGTATTATGAGCTGCAATAACAAAAAGACACTTATCTTTGTTTGCTTTCCTGTCCTTTTTATTGGTTGATACTGAGTGGTCCTGGTTAAAACTGTTTACTTGACCCTCACTTTCGAGACTTCTACTGTATGAGACCCAGTGACCTCACACTGATGCCGACAGTGTGACTCGACCCTTGGAGGCGAGAGTGACAGTTTTATATCTTGGTAGTTACGTCGAGGCCTTACGACATCATCCATGGCATGAATGCATCATTCATGTTGGGATTGACTGTATTAAGCAACAAATGTGGTTCATCCAGGGGATGAGACCAGATTTCTCTTATCGGAAAAGAAGCAATCATTGAAGCTCTTGTGAGACTAAAGAAGGTCCAGGTCATCCAAGAGCGGATGAATACTGCATAGTGCGGTAAGAAAAAGGAAACTGGTGTCAGTCTTAGAGACTCGGGCGTGTTAAATGTTTCCATAAGAGTAAGTTTAAAGGAGAGATGAGTGTGCAAAGCAGCAGACGTGGAGGTAGATCTAGGAGAGCAGCATGAGGTGGTGTACATCTTAACATGATACAACCACCCGCCTTAGATATCCCCGCCAGGCTCAAGGAGCTGGAGGTCGGAGGAAGAGTGAGGCTGCATGCGGTCAACGAGTGTGACCCAACGGCTCTAAAAATGATTCAAGGGATAGTCTCTGTCCACTACTAGATGCTGTAGTAACAGAAGTCGATATAAATCATTCCTTGCTTTCACAAATCTTGTCCCATACCTAGAGTTTCCGGTAAGTCATGGAATTGACCCTCACGTCTGGAGATACCTTGGGAGGAGACTCGATAATCACACTTACGCCGATGGTGTGGTCAGACCCTCGAGGTGAGAGTTCCGGTTTTAATCTCTTGGTGGAAGCATCGAGGCCTTACGACGTTAGTTTGAGTATGGAATGGGAAATAACTGTTCATACTCAAATTGACGGTTTTAGGCAAATGTCGGGATGGGTTTTCCTTGGTCGGAAAAAGGAAACCCCAGGCAGCACGGGATAAACTCTTTCACAGGAAGGTGCGACCGATCACTCTTGAGTCAATCAACCATACCCTCATGGCAGCAGTCTTTTGAGTTTCAGTTCTAACAGAAAATATAGACCTCTGGAGTTTGAGGATGAGGACCACATCCTTATACGGGTCTCACCTCGACGAGGTTTTTGGAGATGTGGCCAAGGCGGCAAGTTATCTCCAAGGTTCAACGGACCTTTCTAGGTCCTCAGCTAGGTAGGCAAGGTGGTTTACCATGTGAACCATCCACCTCAGTTGCACCAGATGCACGACGACTTCCATGTATCTCTACTGAGGAGATACGTGCTTGACCCTTCGCATATCATTGACCATGAGTAGCAGGATGATGGCGATGGAGTGTCTTTCACGGGGGTTCCAGTGGGGATCGACGATCGACAGGAGCGGATCCTTCGAGGACGGCCTATAACTCGGGTGCGCTTTCACGGGCAGTACAGGAACCTCCGAGTGAGCACACAGGAGCGGAAGGCTCAGATGTGTGCTCAGTACCGTTTTTGTATCCCTAGTTTATGCTAAGGCATTATGAGGATGTAAAGCCCTGAGGTGGGAGTAATTTAAAGACCCATAAAATTAAAGGGAAATTTTTTTCTAATTTTCGTTGGGATTTTACAAGAACGCAGTTTCTGACGGCGCCTGATTCCGAGGCCCGGTGTGCCCGGAATCAATTTCTGAAGTTTGGCTCGGGTACGTTCAGTGAACGAACGAGCGGGTTTTTCTAACTTTTGAACCGGTGCTCGGAATCGAATTATGAGGGCACCGATGAACTCGCAACGCTGGTATTTTATTAAAGAGACTTTTTCCGTAGTTTCGTTTAATCAAGAGAAAAAGTTAGTTTTTGGGTTTTCTTTAAATAAGAGTAATAATAAAATAACGTGTCATGCACTTTATTTTATTTCAGCCGCCATTGGGAGTGTGGTGGTTGAAACCTCGTCATGGAGGTTGGAGGTGGGGCCACCACACCTTAACCTCCCTTGAGAGGTTATGGTGGTGGGGCCACCCAAACTAAACCTCCCGTGGGTGGTTTATTATGGTAGGGACCACACGGGGCTTAACCCCCTATTAATGGGAGGAGAGGAAACCTCTCAACTCTCCCTCATTAATGAGGGGGAGGCTCTTAATTCCTTAACTCCCCATTAAATGGGGAGAAACTCCTTGGCACCCTCCCCTCTTACGTGGTACCAACAGACCTCATAAATTGCGTCAAAGCAATTTATTTCACCCGACCCATTTTTTTTAAAAAAAGTTATGTAACCACAATGGTTACATACCTCTCCCCCTCTTCTATATATAGGGATCTTGGGAGCGGGTTTGGGGACGGCTTCACCAAGCTACGGAGCGCTGGTAAAATACCGTGACGCCCAACACTTGGGAAGAAGCTTATCTTCGCGAACGAAGAACGCACCACCTCTGAAGAAGAAGACTCGTTTTCCTTCCACGGAATTTCTACCCTTCCACGGTGAGACTCTTCAACGGATCTTCTTCTTCCCCTTCATCGTCAACCGATCGACGAACAAGCTCGAAAGCGGAATCGGGTAGCAAGCGACGACGGCTTCGCCTTCCCTCGAGTCGGACGAACGCCGACGTCCCCCTTCGACGGCGTCATCCTCGCGACGCTATACCGCGACGAACCTCGAACGACGACACCTCCTTCCGATCGGCTTATACCCAAGGTAGGGGTTTGTATTCAATTATTTATATTTGTTATAGATTTCCGACTTGATGATATTCGTCGTTAAAAACCATTTGTTATCAAATTTGAACATTGTGGTTTGAAAACAAATGATAACGAATAAAGTGAGGGGGGGGGGCGGACTGCACGAACACGGCCAACCCTCCTACTTTTTTGTGGTTGGTACGAGGAAGCATGGTGTCGTCGCACCACGCGGTTTCATGCGGTAGATATCCGTGGCGCCGTCACGCCACGCCGTGGAATGGAATTCAAGGACGTGACTTCGTCGAGCCGCGTCGAAGAAAACCGAAGACATCCGTGGACGGAGTCGGGCCGCGGCGAAGGGGTGCGGCGCCAACGCGCCGCGCCAGAGAACCATGAAGATGGCGCGTTTCGTTTTTGACGTGCGGATTGATGGGCGATGACAAACGAGGCCGCAAGGTAATTTTGAGGCCTCTATAGTGAAGGCCGGGTCCCGGGAGGACCATAGGCGAAGACGACAGGAGAAACGGACCACTGGAGAGCGTCTGGTGGTCCGCGAAAGGCAGCGGTGGCGCGCCTCGCCGGCGCAGCGGTGCCGATGATCGGCGGCAGCGGTGCGCCACCGGAAGGGAGGCGGGCGGCGGTTCGCCGCCGGCCTCAATTAGCGGCGGGCGGGGGACACCCCGCTCCGCGTTTCGGCTCGGCAACGCTGGTCGAGCCGCGGCCGGCCGGTCGGACTGGACCGAGCCGGACCGAGCCGGACCGAGCCGGGCCGGGCCGGGCCGGGCCCAGCCTGCACGGACCCGGGTCAGCCCGGGCCCAGACCCCTGTTTTCGTACCACTTTCGGTCAAAATCCCGTAACTTGAGCTACGGGCCTCCAAACGACTCGCCGTCAGTGGCAACGCGATCCTTGGATTGAGACGGGCCTCTCGGTATATTGCACTCAAGGTTTCAGATTACTTTGGGTTCGGCAGGGTTGGTTCAGATACGGAACCAACAGGGCCCTCGGAGCGGAAACACTCGTAACTTGACTTCCAGACGTCCAATTGACGTGCCATCGATTTTGATAGATTCCTCTAAGTGAGATGGATCTTTTGGCTTACTCCGCTTGAGTATTGGATGTCGTCGGAGTGCAGTCAGGATGGTTCGCTCACGAAACCAATCGGGCCCCTAGAACGAAAAAGCCAATAACTCACAGATCGGGCGTCTGATAGTCGCGCCGTTTGTTTCATTGAATTCCTCTTGATGAGATGTAACTTTTGGCATACTGCGCCCGAGTTTTGGTTACAGTTGGATAGTGGCCGGGTTGGATCACACCCGAAATCCAACCGGGACCTTGGAACGGAAAAGCTGATATCTTTCAGACTGGACGTCCGTTTGACGAACCGTTAGCGGCGTTGGTGGTCACATTGAGAAACAGTCCCTATGAGTATACCCTATGAGAGTTCAGGGTACAGTTGAGATACGGACGGGATTGGTTCGCTCAAGAAACCAACCGGGGCCCTAGGATGAAAAGGCTAGAAGCTCACAGACCGGGCATCCGATTGACGCGTCGTCTGTTGCGTTGAGACCCCTATGACGAGGCAGTACTTTGAGAACTTCTTCATGGGACCTTGAGATACTTGGAGTATCGACCTGTATCTCATGGAGTGGACCCTCCCAGAGCCGAGCGTGCGGAGCACGGAGACCGTGTAGCCAACTGAGACCTGACGAGTGCTTCACCGACTCGACTTGGAGTGAGTCGACTAGCCCAGTGGACGGAGCACTACTTTCTGAGGTGCAGACCCATGGAGGATGGACAACTACATGTGTGACAGTGCAGACCTGTGGTACTCGTCCGGAGAGTAACTCAGCAGGCTACTAGGGGGTGTGCACTACTGTGTTTGGGTGACATACCCCGGCGGGAAGCACTACTGTGTTTGGGTGGGTGACCCGCGGTACTCGACAGAAGGAGTACCTCAACAGTCTTAGGTTAGTGAGCAGTACCTCGGAGTCGTGACAGGACCACTGTACACTCCAGAGACGGAGCTCTTCAGCAGTTACGGTTTCGATAATGAAAATCCTGGTTTGAGCTGAGACTTTTGACCTTTTTGTTTTCTCATGATTGAGATGGGTCACTTGTTAACTTAGGTATATGTATGGGAATATACCTAGGTAGTGGTTATCCATTGATTTCATGATCCTTGTGTTTCCTCATGTTTGAGATGGGTTACCTGATAACTTAGGCATATGTATGGGAATATACATATGTAGAGGTTATCTATTGAGATCTACTTTGTGGTTATACTTGTTGGTTTAGTGAGACCTTGTGGGTCTCGGGGTCCCTACTGAGTATCGTTATACTCACCCATGCACGGGCTATGCCCGCACCTCATTGTGTTGGTTGCAGACGACAGGCAGTACTGACGGAGGTCGAGTGTTCGAGGACTGGACGGTACCCGGAGGTGAACTATACGACGAGTCAGTACCTGTAGGTGGACTACACGACGAGTCAATACCCGGAGGTGGAAAACACGATGAGACGACACACGGATGAGGTTAACGGACGAGAGCGTGGAGGAGGCTATCTGTACCTACCCTTCAGGTAGGATCCGTGGTGGACGACCAGGAGCTGCGCCATCTGTACCTACCCTTCAGGTAGAATCTGAGGAGGACAACCCAGGAGCCGCTTCCGTCCTTCCAGCTGTTATCTTTTCTGTTGTGCTTGTTCAGTTGTAGTTGTACTTCCTTTTTGGGTTTGTATTCTGGCCCATTTACTTTTCAGCACTTCTCTAGTACTTATTGTTTACTTTTTTCTCTTTCTTACTCTATGGTGCTTGTTTTCTTCTATAAAGGCAATGCCTTCCCAGTTATCAGGATTTACGCCTTTGGTGCTAGTTGCCAGCCCCTGACCTATGGAAGGCGGGCTTGGGGTAGTCACGGCATGGGCCCCAAGGACGGGTTGTGACATCCAGGGTGAGGGATATCAAAATCCAATAACTATAAACATGCAACTGATTTGAAAACCTCTACAGATTTATTCTTTTGAGTGAGATATTCTATACAAGATTTCACCTCCACATTTGAATGATTCATCATGAAAATGTGGAAATGATATTTATGCCCAACATGATATTAATATTTAAAGAGGTTAGATCCAAGAGTGTTTTTAAAAAAATTAGTTTCCAAAAGACTATAGGGTAACTAGGTTGTGGTATTTCCCTTTTCTCCCCTTACTCTACCATCCTCATATTTATTGAAAACGTTAATTATATAAATTAATAAAAATCGATAAACATGACATTTATTTATGAATTTTATAAAATATATATTTACCAATAAAACATATTTATATCAACTAAGGAAATTCATACATATATATTAAATATTTAGAGAAGAATATTCGTTGTGTTAAATAAACACATGCCAGTGGACTATAAATGTATTGTACCTTTGGAAACATGGAAACATAAACAAAATGTTCATAATATTTCTATATCATCTCCCACTTGGTTGCTTAAAAATAACCCCTTTATTATAAATATCACACATAATATATATAATCTTAACATGGGGAAAAGAAACATAATAATGGGTGAGCTAATATTCTTTGTATGGGTAAATAAAGGTAATACATTAATATAATTTGATAATAATGGTATAATAACGTGATAATGACATATGAAAACCATACCATGAATATCGAAGATAAAAATCCTAATTCATGGCATAATGAATGTCTATACGTAAGACATTTATCATAAAGAGATCAAAGAACATGATCCATAAGAGAAATAACATTTTCATAAGATATAGAATTGTGACATACATATAAGCAGAGAGAATAATTTTGATACAAGTATAAGTTTATTTCTAATGCTATTAATTAGGAATGGATTCACTCCCCAAACCAAAATATTACCTCAAGTTAACACCCAAGACTATCATTTTGGATTGGGTTCACTCCATAAACCATCGTAGCAGTCATGATCTACTCTTGTGACTATAATATTGGATAGTCTACCTTATTGAACTAAGTTCACCCCCCATTATTGTCATGTATATTTCATGATATAATAATATTTTTCCAACACATTAGTAGTACATACCGTTCCCAACGTTCACACAATATAAATCAAAATTATTTGATCCAAAAAGCATAAAACATTCATCATGTCATATCCTATGAAATTAAATGTGATTCATAAAAAATTAATCATATGATTACCCATGGAAAGGAAATAGGGTATATAATCATTCCATCATATCATAACCTATTGAAAAATCAGTGGATTTCATAAGCTTTTTATCATGGTGTAACATAAAGTATAGAAACTATATCATTAAAATATGGGTATCATAAATGTAAACCATTAAAATAAAAGATAAAAATTATAACTTTTCTTTATATACCGAGTAAATCATATGTAATTTAATGGATGTTATATTTTATGGAAAATAATTTTGAAATATCACTTGTAATATTTATTAAAGTAATTACAATTTGAAATTTGAAAATTACTTTTTATTAAAATTTTTAAAATACTTGTCTTTGAAAATAAACATATAAAAATAATAAGGAATATTTAAAAATCATTTCAAATTATTTAGGTAAAATAACATTTTCACTTAAAAAACACTTTTTAAAAAATTAAAAAATATAAAGATCCTTTTCCTTGAAAATAAACTTTGAAATTTATGAAGGAATAATTAATATCCATTTATGTAAATTCTTGATGAATATATCCTTTCAACTTTGGGTTAAAATTTAAATAATTCAACATTTTCAAAATTATTTTCTTGAAAAATAACTTTTAAAATTATAAAGTAATATTGAGAACATAGATTATTCATGATGGTGGAAAATTCCATTCATGTCTCACACTTTAAAACAATGATTCTTTTCTCATTTTAAGTGAAATTAATAATCACATCATTCTGATAAAACATGAATATTCCTTTTAAATAATTTTTTGAATATTAAAAAAATCATGGAACATGATTAAAAGAATCTTTGGTTGTTTTTAAAAAATATTTAAAACATTTTTTAAAACATGGATGTGGAAGAAAAATAAATTCTGGCTAAAGATAGAAATACAATATATTTTTTAAAAAAATCTATATTTTGGTCTCTTTAGTACTTTAAGATAAGAAAGTAAAAGTAAAAAATTTATTCATCAGAAATAACTAGAGTAGATTAATATATATGAGTTTCTGGAAAGATAGATCATAATGTTTCTTTAGTATAAGAATAAAAATAAACAAGATGAGAGAAAATTACATGAGTTTCCTGATATATATATGTTATAATATTTCATCATTTGTTGTATAATCCTAAAAAACAAAATAAATAAAGACATTCTAACATAAAAACCTTATCACATTGGTAATTATGAATCATAACCCCCATGGAATAATAATATTAAATTAAATTAAGAATATCATGAGTATAAATAAATTCTCGAAATTACATGTAAAATGGGTTGTATATACTCCTTGTAAAATAAGCTTACTGTCTAAAAAAATTTTAAAAAAGAAGAAAAATTGATAAAAAATATCTTACCTTAACTCTTAACATCCTTCAAACACATTCTAACCTCCGCTTCTAGAGAGAACCTCTTTATTTTTTCACCTAAATTCTTCTTATAAGGGATTAACAATTAAGCTAGAGAATCTAGGATGTAGAGAGTTATTTATGGAAGAGATTAGAGAGCTATTTTCATATTCAAATTATTTTTGAAATGTTAAGAGAATATGATAAGAGAGACCTTTTATAAGTGGGGGTGAGGTCACATATGGAATTTTTGAAATAAAAAAGAGATAGCCATATTTTTATTAGGCAGTAAACTTCAAAATTTTGTTATTCCCAAATCATATATATGATAAACTATAAATATTACCATAAATGGATATTTGATATGTTTTAGGTAATTATATATGTAGAGACCCGAAGCCTGACGTACATAGACTTTACATTACTTTTGCGGAATACTTAGTACAGTACAAAAACACACACACAAGGACCGTAATAGTTTAGTGTCTTTGGAAACTCGGACTATAATCTTCTAATCGTGGTGAAAGATCTTCAACATCTCCCATAAAGATCTTCTTTTTTTTTACCTAAAACATTTCTTTATATCCTGGGGAAAAGAAAACATAAAAGGGTGACCTCAAATGCTCAGTAAGGGTAAACAAAAGAAATATCAATCACATCATATTCATAAGAACATAACATTTTGGAAATCATAACCTGCAAAAGAGAGCATAATTTCATAACATGGGATAAATCATGGCAGTGAAATATAATCACAATAATTATAACATAAAACATGGAACTTTGTGGCATACACACATAATCATAGAGAATCATTTCTTGTTAGTCAAGACTCATTGCCAAGACTATCTTCGTGGACAAAGTCCCTTTCTGAATCGAGTAATCCTCGTTTCAGTCCTGTTTCACTGAACCGGTATAACCTACCATTCCAGCCATGTCTATCTCATGAGATATAAAATCTTTACCCAATGCATTGGAGGGAGATATAGGTCCCACCCATCTCTTAATGAATCCTTTCTTATGTGTTCCACAAAATCATAAATCATACATCATTGCATAACCCATGTAAAAAAAATGGGATTCTTAAACAACATGACATCATAAAACCGTTCATATAAGATAAAGGAATTCATAAACATAATTCCATCACAACATAGTCAAATCAATGTAAAAATATGGATAGAAACAGAACCCTTTATTATCTTATATGGAAAGTAATTTTGATAGAACACTTGAATTGAATTCTTGAGGAAAATATCCTTTCTTCTTCAAAATCAATTTCTTTTCACAAAACATCATGCAATTTTAAAAGAAAGAGATTCTATAGAAAATAGTCATGAAATCTTCTAGAGGAAGCTTCATGAAAATAAGGCTTTATAAAACAGTATAAATCCGTTCGTGCCGTATAAGTTAAAAAAAACATTCTTCGTACTTTTGTCGGAAAAGTCAAAAAGTACCTCGTATAAAAACGACAAAAGATTCCTTTCATATCTTTTACTAAAAACTCACTGAAGGGTAAAATTGGATTTAAACAATTGTAGGTGGATGGAAATAATATTACATATTGAAGAAACGTGGATTTGTATGATAAAATACACCCCCAGTAAATACCAAAGTATAAACAATCTCGGATAAAAATGAGATTGTGATATTTCCCTTACCTTATGTCCGACTTGCTTTGTAAGTGTCCAAACCTCCTGTATAACGATTTAAATCATGTTATTGACTTATTCCAGAATCATATTCATTGTTATGATATCATATATGGTTCACTTATGACATTATATTACCTGTTCTTTTGTAAATTCCATGTTAAAGAAGCGTTTTGGGTAAAATCGTTTCATTTATCTTAGGTGTTTTGACTTGTTGTTCTTGACATCACTATTACTTATATCATGATTTACTTACTTCCAGAATATAAAATATGATTTATATATCATAAATATTCAGTATATATGTATATATAAAAGTTAGATAAATAAAATGAAAAACACCGTTCATGGAGACGGTAGTCCGTACGTACGCATTAACGCTGTTTTACTTTCCTTATTGTCTTGAAATGGAAGTAAGTAGATGAAATACATATATATATACATAAATCCAGTAGCTTTATAATGTCATATATTTCATTATTATTTCTTATATATACTTTATAATCATTCTTTAATGGTTTACATGGAGAATGAATCTCATCGCGTCGTGGAGACGGTAGTCCGTACGTACGCACAAGCGATGATATCATTTCCATAAATATTGAACTGAATTGGAGTGGATTATACAATATATCAGAATCAATATGATGTTTTAATAACTATGTATAGTTATTCTTTACACCATTATACCCATCCGTGTAAGGTGGTGGTGGAAAATAGATTACACCACGGCGTGGAGACGGTATTCCGTACGTACGCACGCGCAGTGATTTCTTTTTCCGTAGGATGGATAGATTGTGAAATATGTTTGTTTCATACTTATAATAACATATCAGTATTTGAGTGATACTGATGTTATTACTTCATAATGAAACAACCTAAGAAGAAGAAGTGGAAGAAGAAATAAAGATGAAAGAATTGGTAACGGTAATTACCTCTTCTTTGAAGCGCCTTTTGGAGACCTCCTCTTAGGGAACTAAAATTGGTCTTTGAGTAAGACCAGAACCTCTAGGATGTTTCTAGGGAAGTGGAGAAGAGATTTTGGCAGTGGTTGGCCGAGCTTGAGTGCTCAAATTGGTGTGAGGAGGAGGGGGAGGAGGTGTCCTTTTATAGGGGAGGAGAGGGGCACCTCAGGAATATCTCAAAATATTATTTTATATTAAAGTTAAAATCGGTTTATAATGGTTCCAAAGGGTCTTATTTCGAAGCTAAAGTGGGGATGGGTCGAAATACTATCAACCAATAAGATTTAGACAAGTTTAGGGTATTATTTTAACCTTATCAATTAGATCTAACTCTAAGTTAAATAATTTAACTTTTACCGTGTCTTTTTGTTTTCTTTCACTATATGGTAAATACACTTACTATAACATGCCAAACGAACCCCAAATTGTATATTATTAATACATATATCCTTATCTAAGTCATTTGGCCGAACCTTAGATTTTTAGGAATACAATAACAATTAATAATATAATATTTGATTTAAAAACTATTTTGTGTCAATTTTGACACTATTTGAAATATGATTTTTGTAAAAGTCATAACAGAATTAAATGTTCGAACCAAGTTGATTAAATCAACATTAATATATCATAGTAACCTGGAAAATTAGTGGAATTCATAAAAAATCTCAAATTACATTTATTTTGGTGTTTATAACATCAATTATGTCAATATTTCATTAATAAGATAATTACTACATCATCGTTGTGTCATAAATAAATTAAATTATTTTATGTCTAAAAATTACAAATAAAATACCATCATGTACAAAATCTTTTCAGCTTTCTAATAAATATTTACAATCGAATTTATCTTATGTATAACCCCATATTAAAAATGATTTACTTATTAAACTTTGATTTTAACTATTTTAACCTTTCTTTAAATAAATTAATAATAAATGTCCTAATCTAATCCAAGTGGGCCTAAATGGTCATATTTTATTCCTAAGTTTGTTTTTGGTCGAATTAAACTTGTCCAATAGAATTAGGACATGTGTTAGGGAAATAGTAATATCATATTTACCCTTAGTTACCCTATTTACTATTAACCGCGGTAAAAAAAAGTAAAAAGTTACTATTCACCAAAAATTATTTTCATCTCATTGAACCACGTTTTAGTCCTTGATATTAACCGTGTCTGTCGGATTTTCGAAATTCCATTCACAGAAGTGGTAAAATTAAGTTTTATGCAAAATTCAGTTTTTAACCTACCACTTAGTAGTTTCACTATTCATCAAAAATTGATGTTTTTCAGATTAATGCCAAAATTTCATCCTAAGCTATATTTCATATTCCGAATTCAAAAATGAAGTCTATTTTACCATATTCATAACATAGATGTTGCATTAATTAATTTTATAATTAAATCACGCTGTTAAAACAAATAGCGTGTTTTTAAGAAACAATATATATCAAAAGATTGACACTTGTTTATGTCTGGTTTAAATGTGAAATTAAAACCAATGACCAACATTGTATTAAATTGTAAAAATATATTCTAAATATACTTTAAACCACTCAAATTAATAATTTATCACTATTAATTATTTCGATTAAAAAAGTTGTTTTTAATTATAATTTAGTAATTTTCACTATTCATCAGAATATGGAAGTTATCCGAAAAGTACCAAAATTTCACCTTAGGCTAAATTCGATACTCCGAATCCAAAAATGAATTCCATTTTGAGAGCTAAAATTTCTAAAATTTAAAAATTGGTTATTACTATTCATAACGGCTAGTTTTAATAATATTTTAATAACATATTGTTGTTTAGTGAAACTCGGTATTGCGTACTACACACGCTATCGAGGAAGGTTGCGATTGTGTGTAATTAAAGGCAAGTCAAAGATGTGTGTTGTGCAAGCTCCTTTTTGGTGTAGCGTACAACACAAGACATTAATAAAATTAAAAAGAATAGTTTTCATAAAATCTCGGGCTGTTACATTCTACCCCCCTTAAAATGAATTTCGCCCTCGAAATTCGTCGGGGTTATAAATAGTTTACTATTCGAAAGTTTCTTTAATAGAAACCTACATCGTAAAAATGAATACCAAAACTTGGCTTTAAAAACTAACGTATGAAATGTAATGATTACCCAAATAAACTAATCACTGGGTTTCCACATAGGTGAAAATGTGGATATGGAAGAGAAATCTAACCATCATGTTCTGATAGAGAGTGGTAGAGAACATGGCTATGGAAAAGCCAGTAATCACAAATCCATAAATTTGTGACGATCTAAGGTACCATCTGATTCATCAGGTATAAGATAACTAGGACAACATTTTTGGTTTTCAAGATCATTTCCCTAAAGTTGAAAATTTGAACTAGAATAAATACTTTCATTATTTTGGTACAATCTCACTGTTGTTCATGCCTTGAACAATTTCCACTTCATCTCTTAAATATATGAAGTTGAATTTGTTATTCGTGAAGTGTTAGCAGATCATGTGATAGAATGACGGGTCATTCCATCTGTCTCAAACAAAAGGGTTAGCAAAAATTATATACATAAGTCGATCTATAGTGAGATTAATCACATATGGTTCCTAAAATGGACTTATACTTCATATATCATACTGCTTAATATAATAAAACTAGTTTCTACTAAACAGGGACTTCCTGTAGGCCAGTGGTAGGCGATAAAGGCCAGTCGCACTTCGGTTGTGGGTTCGATTCCCACAGCCTTGTCCGAAGCGATGGGCTGTCGCCCGTCCTGCAGGTTGTCCTTTTTCTAAAACTACCTTACTATAACATCACATAAATAATATCAAAATAAGTTCTATACTTAAACAATACTAACTTATGGTTAACATAATCCATTACAATCTTTAGGCTTATCTAAAATACTTTGGTCCAAGCTCATACTAAAAAGAAAATGATTACTTGAAATGTCGTCAACCAAGCATGTGAATACCATCATTTATCCCCCATATATCTTGTTGGTCACATTCCAAACATTCAAAGTCCTTAATCAAGTATTCTCTTGAATACCCATTGAACCTTGGTGAAAACATGAATGAAGTTAAACATTAACACTTTCCACATACCAAAATCCTCAAAATTCTTTATAATCAAACCATGATATCACTTAGTCCTTATATCAATCATGAGCTCATGAATATAATCAAACATATCATTATCTTCTTATCCTTTAATTATGCACTTATAATCTACTTTCCAAAATAACATTTCATGGTTACTGGTACCATTCATCATACACTTTCAAAACTTAAGAAAAGACCACAGTGTAACAATCCTTAGATGTCTCTTTATTCCATAGTACCATGAGATTACATATACAACATTACACATGATAAACATGTAATCATTCCACTACATTCTTAAACCATTAACCGAGCTTCAACAATTCTTTCATCTCACATATCATTTGTAGTCTCTTCATCATCATCCACATAAATACTACCCATACGACCATACTGATTCTCTTCATGAGTCTTTCCCTTAGGACATTGGTTTGCATAATGCCCATACATTCCACATTTAAAACACTTAACCATTTTTGATGTCGTAGCAATACCATTATCCTCATCCATGGTGTTAACTGAACCTTTTCCTTTGCACTTACTTGCTTTGTGTCCTTCTTTTCCACACCCAAAGCATCTTCCAGTTCCTTTGAAACATTCTCCTTGATGCCTCTTCCCACATGATTTACATAGGGGGAATTGAACTTTCTTTCCTCTATGATCATCATGAAACTCCATCTTTCTCTTATTAGCCGAGTCAGGAAACTTACCAAATTTTACTTTATTGATCATATTATGAGATTGATTATTCGGCATAATAATGATCTTTGGACTTCCAAATCCCATTTCACTTGGTTGCTCATGAAGAATATCATTCCATTGTCTATCATATCCTCCATTATCGTGAATCATCTTGTTTCCAGCCATTTTCTAAAACCCAAAATGAATAGTGTGAGAGGCAAAAATCATGCTAGGGAAAACGACATAATAAAGGGGGAGTACCTTCAATATCTAACATCTTAGGTTTAATTCTATGATCGTTATTGTAGTTCTATTACTATAACTTATACGTCTACTTATCCTTAGGGACATCCCTAGACATACCGTAGAAATATCTCTAGGGATCTCACTAACGTTTTCACATCCTAGTTTCCAAAGGTTGACTAAACCTTTCCTCTGATACCAACTGTAGAGACCCGAAGCCTGACGTACATAGACTTTACATTACTTTTGCGGAATACTTAGTACAGTACAAAAACACACACACAAGGACCGTAATAGTTTAGTGTCTTTGGAAACTCGGACTATAATCTTCTAATCGTGGTGAAAGATCTTCAACATCTCCCATAAAGATCTTCTTTTTTTTACCTAAAACCTTTCTTTATATCCTGGGGAAAAGAAAACATAAAAGGGTGAGCTCAAATGCTCAGTAAGGGTAAACAAAAGAAATATCAATCACATCATATTCATAAGAACATGACATTTTGGAAATCATAACCTGCAAAAGAGAGCATAATTTCATAACATGGGATAAATCATGGCAGTGAAATATAATCACAATAATCATAACATAAAATATGGAACTTTGTGGAATACAAACATAATCATAGAGAATCATTTCTTGTTAGTCACGACTCATTGCCAAGACTATCTTAGTGGACAAAGTCCCTTTCTGAATCGAGTAATCCTCGTTTCAGTCCTGTTTCACTGAACCGGTATAACCTACCATTCCAGCCATGTCTATCTCATGAGATATAAAATCTTTACCCAATGCATTGGAGGGAGATATAGGTCCCACCCATCTCTTAATGAATCCTTTCTTATGTGTGCCACAAAATCATAAATCATACATCATTGCATAACCCATGTAAAAAAAATGGGATTCTTAAACAACATGACATCATAAAACCATTCATATAAGATAAAGGAATTCATAAACATAATTCCATCACAACATAGTCAAATCAATGTAAAAATATGGATAGAAACAGAACCCTTTATTATCTTATATGGAAAGTAATTTTGATAGAACACTTGAATTGAATTCTTGAGGAAAATATCCTTTCTTCTTCAAAATCAATTTCTTTTCACAAAACATCATGCAATTTTAAAAGAAAGAGATTCTATAGAAAATAGTCATGAAATCTTCTAGAGGAAGCTTCATGAAAATAAGGCTTTATAAAACAGTATAAATCCGTTCGTGCCGTATAAGTTAAAAAAAACATTCTTCGTACTTTTGTCGGAAAAGTAAAAAAGTACCTCGTATAAAAACGACAAAAGATTCCTTTCATATCTTTTACTAAAAACTCACCGAAGGGTAAAATTGGATTTAAACAATTGTAGGTGGATGGAAATAATATTACATATTGAAGAAACATGGATTTGGATGATAAAATACACCCCAGTAAATACCAAAGTATAAACAATCTCGGATAAAAATGAGATTGTGATATTTCCCTTACCTTATGTCCGACTTGCTTTGTAAGTGTCCAAACCACCTGTATAACGATTTAAATCATGTTATTGACTTATTCCAGAATCATATTCATTGTTATGATATCATATATGGTTCACTTATGACATTATATTACCCGTTCTTTTGTAAATTCCATGTTAAAGAAGCGTTTTGGGTAAAATCGTTTCATTTATCTTAGGTGTTTTGACTTGTTGTTCTTGACATCACTATTACTTATATCATGATTTACTTACTTCCAGAATATAAAATATTATTTATATATCATAAATATTCAGTATATATGTATATATAAAAGTTAGATAAATAAAATGAAAAACACCGTTCATGGAGACGGTAGTCCGTACGTACGCATGAACGTTGTTTTACTTTCCTTATTGTCTTGAAATGGAAGTAAGTAGATGACATACATATATATATACATAAATCCAGTAGCTTTATAATGTCATATATTTCATTATTATTTCTTATATATACTTTATAATCATTCTTTAATGGTTTACATGGAGAATGAATCTCATCGTGTCGTGGAGACGGTAGTCCGTACGTACGCACAAGCGATGATATCATTTCCATAAATATTGAACTGAATTGGAGTGGATTATACAATATATCAGAATCAATATGATGTTTTAATAACTATGTATAGTTATTCTTTACACCATTATACCCATCCGTGTAAGGTGGTGGTGGAAAATAGATTACACCACGGCGTGGAGACGGTATTCCGTACGTACGCACACGCAGTGATTTCTTTTTCCGTAGGATGGATAGATGGTGAAATATGTTTGTTTCATACTTATAATAACATATCAGTATTTGAGTGATACTGATGTTATTACTTCATAATGAAACAACCTAAGAAGAAGAAGTGGAAGAAGAAATAAAGATGAAAGAATTGGTAACGGTAATTACCTCTTCTTTGAAGCGCCTTTTGGAGACCTCCTCTTAGGGAACTAAAATTGGTCTTTGAGTAAGACCAGAACCTCTAGGATGTTTCTAGGGAAGTGGAGAAGATATTTTGGCAGGGGTTGGCCGAGCTTGAGTGCTCAAATTGGTGTGAGGAGGAGGGGGAGGAGGTGTCCTTTTATAGGGGAGGAGAGGGGCACCTTAGGAATATCTCAAAATATTATTTTATATTAAAGTCAAAATCGGTTTATAATGGTTCCAAAGGGTCTTATTTCGAAGCTAAAGTGGGGATGGGTCGAAATCCTATCAACCAATAAGATTTAGACAAGTTTAGGGTATTATTTTAACCTTATCAATTAGATTTAACTCTAAGTTAAATAATATAACTTTTACCGTGTCTTTTTGTTTTCTTTCACTATATGGTAAATACACTTACTATAACATGCCAAACGAACCCCAAATTGTATATTATTAATACATATATCCTTATCTAAGTCATTTGGCCGAACCTTAGATTTTTAGGAATACAATAACAATTAATAATATAATATTTGATTTAAAAACTATTTTGTGTCAATTTTGACACTATTTGAAATATGATTTTTGTGAAAGTCATAACAGAATTAAATGTTCGAACCAAGTTGATTAAATCAACATTAATATATCATAGTAACCTGGAAAATTAGTGGAATTCATAAAAAATCTCAAATTACATTTATTTTGGTGTTTATAACATCAATTATGTCAATATTTCATTAATAAGATAATTACTGCATCATCGTTGTGTCATAAATAAATTAAATTATTTTATGTCTAAAAATTACAAATAAAATACCATCATGTACGAAATCCTTTCAGCTTTCTAATGAATATTTACAATCGAATTTATCTTATGTATAACCCCATATTAAAAATGATTTACTTATTAAACATTGATTTTAACTATTTTAACCTTTCTTTAAATAAATTAATAATAAATGTCCTAATCTAATCCAAGTGGGCCTAAATGGTCATATTTTATTCCTAAGTTTGTTTTTGGTCGAATTACACTTGTCCAATAGAATTAGGACATGTGTTAGGGTAATAGTAATATCATATTTACCCTTAGTTACCCTATTTACTATTAACCGCGGTAAAAAAAAGTAAAAAGTTACTATTCACCAAAAATTATTTTCATCTCATTGAACCACATTTTAGTCCTTGATATTAACCGTGTCTGTCGGATTTTTGAAATTCCATTCACAGAAGTGGTAAAATTAAGTTTTATGCAAAATTCAGTTTTTAACCTACCACTTAGTAGTTTCACTATTCATCAAAAATTGATGTTTTTCAGATTAATGCCAAAATTTCATCCTAAGCTATATTTCATATTCCGAATTCAAAAATGAAGTCTATTTTACCATATTCATAACATAGATGTTGCATTAATTAATTTGATAATTAAATCACGCTGTTAAAACAAATAGCGGGTTTTTAAGAAACAATATATATCAAAAGATTGACACTTGTTTATGTCTGGTTTAAATGTGAAATTACAACCAATGACCAACATTGTATTAAATTGTAAAAATATATTCTAAATATACTTTAAAACCACTAAAATTAATAATTTATCACTACTAATTATTTCGATTAAAAAAGTTGTTTTTAATTATAATTTAGTAATTTTCACTATTCATCAGAATATGGAAGTTATCCGAAAAGTACCAAAATTTCACCTTAGGCTAAATTCGATACTCCGAATCCAAAAATGAATTCCATTTTGAGAGCTAAAATTTCTAAAATTTAAAAAGTGGTTATTACTATTCATAACGGCTAGTTTTAATAATATTTTAATAACATATTGTTGTTTAGTGAAACTCGGTATTGTGTACTACACACGCTATCGAGGAAGGTTGCGATTGTGTGTAATTAAAGGCAAGTCAAAGATGCGTGTCTTGCAAGCTCCTTTTTGGTGTAGCGTACAACACAAGACATTAATAAAATTAAAAAGAATAGTTTTCATAAAATCTCGGGCTGTTACAATATACACTTATATTTTTAGTTTAACCCCCCTCGACATAATCGGTTTTCAACTAAACCTTGGTAATTAATTTTTTTATTGTATTCACTATTCATTATGGTTCAAAATTAAGTTGATCATATTAGATAATATAAATAATGATTATTCCAAATAAAGAATCAATTTTAAAAAATTCAGTTCATAGAATTTGTAGGATTTAATTTAAAATAAGAGACACATATATGATAAAAATCGATTTTTCAAGATAAAATTTTTCAAAAGATTAAAAACATTTAAAGATAAATTAAATATGTAATTAATTAAAATGAACATGTTAAATTGTATTATAATTTAAATAATGTCACTTTAAAATGGATTTTAAATATAAAATATCTTTATAAATAATTTAAATGAATTGGAAATTTTTAATAAAAAATAGTATTATCACAATTCATCAAAAAAATAATCTTTCTATAAAAATCCAAAAAAATAACCCAATGATAATTTTAACATGGGTGTTTCAAATATAATTTTTATTTGTTAAAATAAATTTTCCAAAATTAGTAAAAAAATATATTATGTGCTCAAATCGAGACTAAACCATGTACTAAAAAATATTAATTTTCTTAAAAAACATTCTATTAAATGATTTTCATTTTATTTATAATCAATAAATAAACGTTGAATATACATTATACCAGTTTTAACAATATAATTTCCATAAAATATTTTGTCATATTCACACCCACCCTTTCAACCATTAGATGATAACTACCATATTAAATAATAATATTTTAATAGTATGTCATGATTCATTAAAACCCGGTGTTGTCTATAATGTAAGATATCAATGAAATAAAATTAATAAAAATAAATAAAATATTTATGTGTTACATTCTACCCAACCTCAAAATGTGTTTCACCCCAAAAAAATTGTCATTTTCCTAATAAAATAAGGATACGTCTACATTAATATATACTCAGGTTCCCACGAAACTTCCTGATGCTGGTGTTTTCTCCATAAAACATCTACTAGGTGAGTGGTCTTATTTTCTAGAAATTTATCTATAATGTATAGAATCTATATTTGTTGTGCCTTATAATAAATAACATTCTCTATTTGTAATACATCTATATCGAGTACATGTGATGGACCAGTTTTGTTCTTCCTCAGGAGATATATAAGGAACACATCATGGACTTCGGAGAGGTTTGGTGGAACTACCTATTTATAAGGTATTTTATCGATATTATCAATAATTTAAATAAATCAACTATATCTTGGGATCAATAGTATTTTATGTCAAAAAAATATTTTATTATTTGGTTTCCCTTCAATCAATTCCAACTTTATCTCTTACTCTAGGAAATGAATAATCATGATGAACTTTTCATACCGTGAGATCTAAAATTATCATAAGATTCTAAATTCATTTTTTAAAGCTCTAAATATTTACCAATAAATGGTTAGAACAAATTATTAAATGACATCCAAATTCAAACGTAATCCATTCCATTAATAGTCAACATTTACAATCCTCTAATTATTTAATTCTAAATATTCATAAATAAGGTCATTAAATTTACAAAAGCAACTTATTGCTAATCCTCCGAATAATATGAATTGGATCTTAATGGAACATACCAAATATGTGAATTAATTTATAATATATTCTTCTAAAATAAGGTAATCATATGAATTACTATAAAACCTTAATGAGAATTGAAATTCAATCCAAAATTAACTTTTTCTTAATTCATTAATTAAAACCACAAATTATTGGAAATAAAAATTAAATACAAAAATGTTGTATAAATTATCAATGATAAAAAACACCACATTGCCATAAAATCAATAATCAGTTCCAAGGTAGTCAGTACTATTCAATTTATATTTTCTATATTAATCATCTCTTTATCCCAACATCATTATCTAAATGTAACACCCCAAGATTTTATGAGATATATTATTATTTTTTAATTTCTTTGATGTCTTCTATTATACACTACACAAAGATTAGCTTGTACTATACGCAACACCATATTATCTTGCAGTATACACAACACTATTCCTGGCTCGTGTTACACACAATTTCAAGTTTGATTTGTGGAAATTTTTCTAGGAAACATTATGTTTAGATTTTTTTAATGTATAAATGAAATATGTTTTGATTATGTTATATGCAACACCAAATGGAGCTTTCACTATACGCAGCCCTGACATGGCTTTCATTACACGTAATCAAGACCTTCCTCGGTAGCGTGTGTAGTATGCAATAACGAGTTTCACTAAACAAGATATTATTATAATGTTATAATGAACAAGCCATTATGAATTGTAACACCCACTTTTTGAAATTTTATAAATCATATCTTTCAAAATGGACTTCATTTTTGGATTTGAAATATCGAAATTAGCCTCATGTGAATGTTTGGTATTTTTCTGAAAACATTCAATTTTTGATGAATAGTGAAAGCACTAGATTACTATTTAAAAACCAACTTTTTATTTAAATAATAATTATTTTAATTTAAATTTATTCTAGGTCAAAATAGATACATAATACCTATATAATTTCAATGTAATCCATTGGAATAATTTTATAATAATATAGATACATAAAAAATTTATTGAACTTTTTACCGTCTTTTACCCTCCTCATAGGAGCATTTTCAATTGTACAAAAAACTTAATTTTACCACTTCTGTGAGTTGAATTTCAAAAATCCGAGAGAAAATATTAATATCAAGGAATAAATGTGGTTAAATAAGATAAAAATAATTTTTGGTGAATAGTAACTTTTTACTTTTATTTACCAGGGTTAAAAGTAAATAGGTTAATTAAGGGTAGAAATGATATTATTATTACCATAACACATGTCCTAATTCTATTGGATAAGTGTTATTCGACCAAAAAACAACCTTATGAATAAAATATTACCATTTAGGTCTACATGGATTAGATTAGGACACTTATTATTATTTTATTTAAAGAAGAGTTAAAAGAGTTAAAATAAAAGTTTAATAATTAAACATTTTTAATATAGGGTTATACATAAGATAAATTAGAAAATAAATATTTATTTGAAATCTGAAAAGATTTTATACATAATTTTATTTTATTTATAATTTTTATACATTAAATAATTTAATTTATTAATGTCACAATGATGATGAAGTAATTATCTTATTAATGAAATATTAACATAATTGATGTCATAAATACGCAGATAAATGTAATTTGAGACTTTTTATGAATTATACTAATTTTCATGGTTAATATGAAATTATATTATTGATTTAATTAATTTTTTTCGAACTAATAATTTTTTTGTGATTTTCAAAAAAACCAATTACCAAATAGTGTCAAAATTGACATAAAATAGTTTATAAAAACAAATATTATATTATTAATTGTTATTCTATTCCTAAAAATCTATGGTTCGGCCAAATGATTTAGATAAGGTTATATATATATTAATAATGAACCACTTGGTGTTCTTTTTTCTTGTAATAGTATGTTTATTAACCATATAGTGTAAGAAAACAAAAAGACTCGGTAAGAGTGAAATTATTTAACTTGGAGTCAAATCTAAATGATAAGGTTAAAATATTAACCTAAACTTGTATAAAACCTATTGGTTGAGAGTATTTCGACCCATCCCCACTTTCGCTTCAAAATAAATCTATTTTTAGATATTATAAACAGAATATGACTTTATTATAAAATAATATTTAAAGTTTTTCCTAAGGTGCCCCTCTCCTCCCTTATAAAAGGGCACCTCCTCCCCCTTCTCATTAAACAATACTGAACTTTTAATCTCAGAAAACCTCTACCTATTTCGCTTCTCAACTTTCCTAGAAACATTATAGAGGTTATGGTCTCCTCAAAAGGCCAACTCTATTTTCTTAAGAGGAAGCTTAAAAGAGGTGCGTCGAAGAAGAGGTAATCTCTTCTACTGATTCTTTCAAGATTATTTCTTCTTCAACTTCATCTTCTTTAGTTGTTTTATTATAAATTAATAACATAAGTATCACTAATATACTGATATGTTATTATAAATATGAAACAACCCCATTTCACCTTCTATCCATCCTACAGAAAACGAAATCACCGCACGTGCATACGTACGGAATACCATCTCCACGCTGTGGTGTAATCTGTTTTTCCACCACCAACTTACATGGATGGATATAATGGTGTAAGGAATAACTATATATAATTACTATAACATCATACTTATTCTGAGATATTATATCATCCACCCCAATTCAATTCAATTATTATGGGAATGATATCATCGCTCCTGCATACGTACGGATTGCCGTCTCCACGATGTGATGAGATTCATTCTCCATGTTAACCATTCAAGAATGATTATAACTGTATTTATTTATATATATATGTTTCATCTACTTACTTCCATTCAAGTCAATAAGGCACGGAAAACAGCGTTCATGCAAACGTACGGCCTACCGTCGCCATGAACGGTGTATTTTATTTCAGTTATCTATCTATTATATATATATATATATATACATACTGAATATATATGATATATAAATAATTATTTACATTATGGATGTAATTAAATCATGATATAAGTATCAATAATATCACGAACAACGAGTCCAAACATGTATGAAAAATAAAACAATTTTACCCAAAATGTTGTTTTAACATGGAATTTACAAAAGAAAAGCTAATATAAAGTCATAAGTGAATCATATATGATATCATAACAATTAATATGATTCTTTAATATGTAAATTACATTATTGAAATAATTATACAGGATGTTCGGATACGTATGAAGCCTTTCAGACCTAAGGTAAGGGATAACTTTTCCAATCTCGTTTTTATCCAAGATTGTTTATTTGTAAGTATTTACTGGGGATATATTTTTCATCCATGTCCATAAAAATGTTTTACATAAAGTTTTTAATATTCTTACATGTATTTTTAAAGTCATTTTTACCACTCTTTGACTTTTATAGTGTGTTATGGAAGGAATATTTCTTTTTTTACCATACAAGGAACTTTTTTGACATTTCCAACAAAAGTACGAGAAGAATGTTTTTTTAACTTATACGGCCTGAACAAGTTTTTATAGTTTCATAAAGCCTCATTTTCATGAAGCTTACTCCGTAATATTTCATGATTATTTTCAACAAAATCATTTCCTTTGAATATTTCATGGCATTTTGTGAAAAGAAAATGATTCTAAAAAAGAAAGAATATTTTCCTAACGAATTCTTTTCAAGGGTTTTATCAAAACTAATTTCCATCTATGATGAAATTATTTCATATGATTATGTTTCAATTATAATGTCTCAATTATTTACATGGTTTTATTTTCTTATGATTAACTGATATCCATTTCTTTTATATGGATTATGTGATGATGGGATGATGTTTATGAAACCCATTTTATTCGTTGGGTTATTATGAATGATGTATGTTTATTTTGTGGGATAAGTAATAATGATTTAATTATGAGATGAGTGGGATCTATATATCTCTCCAATGAATTAGGTAAAGATTTATATCTCATGATTTAGACATGGATGGAACGGTAAGTTAATCTGGTTTAGTGTTACAGGACTGGAACGAGGAGTGAACTCAATTCAGAAAGGGACTTTGTCCACTAAGATGGTCTTGGCAGTAATTCATTGGATACTATGGAAGTCATATCATGTGCTTAATGGTTTGAAACAATTAAATGTATTATTATCATTCTATTTTATCATGATTTATGTTCCTTTATGATATATTCCTTACGTACTTCCAAGATTTATATCTTTTCTCAAGATTTTGATGTTTATATTTTATGTTCATGTTTTTGCTTTTAAATGTTTATGGATATTTTTATGTTCTCTATGTTTACCCTTACTGAGAATTTGAGCTCACCATTTTTATGTTTTCTTTTCCCGAGTATATAAAGAATTGTTTTAGGTAATAAAAAAAAGGAATATCTTTATGGGAGATTTTGGATATCTTTCACCAAGATTAGAAGATTATGTTCCAAGTTTCCAAAGGCACTAAACTATTACGGTCCTTTGGTGTATGTTTTTGTTATGTATTAGGTATTTCAAAAATGTAATGTAATGTCTATGTATGTAAAGATTTGGTTCTCTATAGTTGGTATCAGAGGAAAGTTTTAGTGAACCCTTGGAAACTATGATACGAAAACTCTAGTGAGATCCCTAGAGATAATTCTAAGGTATGTCTAGGAATGTCCCTAAGGATAAGTATACGTATAAGTTATAGTCTTATAATTACGGTAACAATCTTAGAATTAAACCGAAGATGTTATATATTGAAAATAATCCCCCTTTATTATGCAGTTTTCCAAGCATGATTTTTGCCTAAAAATATTCTTTTTGCATTTTAGATGGTGGTTGGAACCTGAAGGAACTGTGTTGATCGATGTAATGGACAATCCAATTATTGTCCTTATGAACAAACAAATGTTATTGGAGATGAAGTTCAAAATCTTATTACTATACTTACACATTCTAAGAATCTTTCTAGACATCCAAATGAGTAGAGAAGGGAAAAATATTCTATTGAGTCCTTCATGAGGAAACGTTCACCTTTTTTTAGTGGGTATTATAATCTACCTGTTGCTGAACAAAGGATTTGTACCATTGAAAAGATATTTTCCAAACATCCTTGTTTAGAACATGAAAAATTCATTATGGTTGTTTATCGTTTAGTATGTGAAGCAAACCAGTGGTGGACTCTAATTAAGAAAACAAGTCCCCAATATGAAATTGCATCCATGGAATGGTATGAGTTCAAGAACTTGTTTTTCAATAAGTACTTCCCTCATATTCTTCAAACAAATATGGAAAAGGAGTTCCTTGAGCTTAAGAAAAAGGATAATGAATCTATTGTTATATACTAGGTGTATTTTACAAGGCTTGCAAGGTACGCATCGGGATTTATCATTCAACATGAATGTAAAGATGATCGATTATTCAGTGGCTCTAAATCAAGTTTTCTAAGGGCATTAACTATAAGAGACATAAATAGATATGAAGAAATTGTGTGTTGTGATATCAAGGTAGAAATGGATGTTGGTGTTACATATCCATCTCATGGTTTTGATAAGAAATGAAAGATGGAGTTCAAGGAAAAATATCAAAATAATGGTGAAAGAAAGATGAATGTTTCTTTATGCTCAAAGTGTGGAAAGATGCATGGTGGAGATTATCTTAAAGGGACTAGAAACTATTTTAGGTGTGGAAAATAATGTCATAGAGTATCTGAGTGTCGAAGTAATGGAAAAAAATAGCTAATTATGCAAATAGAGAAAAGAATATAGGGAACGCACCACCAACACATCAATTCTACAAGTGCAAGGAAATGAGGAATTATGCTAATCAATGCCCTAATCCAAGGGTTAATGATGATCGACCTCAACAACCTCTTAAGCCAAAGGGAAAAGAGAAGTCACATGTGATCACTGTTGGTGATGTTATATGTCAAAAATGTGTTGGAATGAAAAAGTGTTCATGTAATGGCATTCCAAAATAATTTTGTTGTTTTGTGGAGTATTTGAATATATATATATATATTGGTCTATTGTGGTTTTTAACAATTCTATTGTATTGGTAACCATGAAAAGTGATTGAAATATTTTTGAAAAATAGATGATATGTATATGATGAATAGATAAGGAGAAAATAATTTTTTTGATAGTGTTCATGAGCTCATGACTGATATAAGGACAAAGTGATATCTAGGTTTGAGTATATAGAAATTTTGGGATTTTCGTATGTGGAAAGAGTTAAATTTTGACAGAATTCATGTTTTAACTAAGGTTTTACGGTAATTCAGGTTTCAATAGAATACATGATTAAGGTATTAACATGTTTGGAATGTGACAAAAAAGATATATCTTATGATATATGGGGGATAAATGATGGTATTCACGTGCTTGTTATGTGAACTTTCGTGTAATCATTTCCTTTATACTATGAGATTGGACAGATGTATTTTGGATAAGCCTAATGATTGGAATGGATTATGTTGGACATAAGATACTATTATTAAAGTATAGAACTTGTTTTTCAATATTATTTCTAGAATGTTATAATAGTATAGTTTTAGAAAAAGGACAACCCATAGGATGAGCGACAACCCGTCGTGTCAGACAAGGTTGTGGGAATCGAACCCACAACTGAAGTGCGAAAGGACTTTATTGCATACCACTAGCATATAATAAGTCCTTGGTTAGTATAAAATAGTTTTATTTTATTAAGCGCTATGATAGATTAAGTATAAGTCCATTTTAGCAACCATATATGATTAATCTCATCATAGATGGACTTATGTATATTTAATAAACTCTGCTAAAAGTTTTGAGATATAAACAGATGGAATGACCATTCTTTAAATATCTTGATCTGCTAACACTTCATGAATGAAAAGTTCAACATCATTTCTTTAAGAGATGAAGTGGAAATTGTTCAAGGAATGAACAACGGTGAGATTTTACCAAAATCACGTAAGTATTTCTTTTAATTCAACTATTCTTCTACATTAGGGAAATGATCTTGAGAACAAAAAACGTTGTCCTAGTACCCTCATAAACGATGAATTAGATGGTACCTTAAATCATCGAAAATTTATATCTTTGTGAATGATGGCTTTTTCATAGTCATGTTCTCTTCCTCTCTCCATCAGAATGGGATGGTTAGATTTCTATTCAATATCAATATTTTCACCTATGTTGTCCTATGTTGAAACCCAGTGCTGAGTTACATTGGGTGACCGTTATGATTCTAACATCCCTTTCTAAAATGATGTTTTAGTATTCCTTTTTATGATGTGGGTTTCTATGAAAGAAACATTCAAGAAGTAAATGATTTATAACCCCAAAAAAAATCGAGGGTGAAATTCATTTTAAATGGGGGTAGAATGTGACACCCCGAGATTTTATGAGATATATTATTTATTTTTAATTTCTTCGATATCTTCTATTATACACTACACCAAGATTAGATATACTATACACAACACTGTATTAGCTTACAGTATACACAAATCTATTCTTAGATCGTGTCACAGACAATTTCAAGTTCGTTTTGTGGAAATTATTCTATGCAACATTAAGTATAGATTTTGTTTAATGTATAAATGAAATATGTTTTGATTATGTTATACACAACACCAAACAAAGCTTTCACTTCACAAATCCCTGACTTGGCATGGATTACACGCAATCAAGACCTTCCTCGATAGCGTGTGTAGTACACAATACCGAGTTTCACTAAACGAGATATTATTATAATATTATTACGAACTAGCTGTTATGAATAGTAATACCCACTTTTTGAAAATTTATAAATATTATATTTCAAAACGGACTTCATTTTTGGATTCGGAATATTGAAATTAGCCTATGGTGAAATTTTGGTATTTTTCTGAAAACATTCAATTTTTTATGAATAGTGAAAACACTGGGTTACTATTTAAAAAGTGATTTTTTATTTAAATTTATTTTAGGTAAAAATAGATACATTATACCTATATATGTTCAATGTAATCCATTGAAATAATTTTATAATAATATAGATACATAAATATTTTATTGAACTTTTGACCATCTTTTACCCACCTCCTAGGAGCATTTTCAATTGTACATAAAACATAATTTTACCAATTCTAAGAGTTGAATTTCAAAAAACCGAGAGACACTGTTAGTACCAAGGATTAAAATTTGGTTCAATAATATAAAAATAATTTTTGTTGAATTGTAACTTTTTACTTTTATTTACCATAGTTAAAAGTAAATAAGGTAATTAAGGGTAAAAATGGTATTATTATTACCCTAACGCATTTCTTAATTATATTGGATAAATGTAATTAGACCCAAAAACAACCATAGTAATAAAATATTACCCTTTAGGTCCATTTTAATTTGACTAGGACACTTATTGTTGTTTTATTTAAAGAAGACTTAAAAGAGTTAAAATCAATGTTTAATAACTAAAACATTTTTAATATAGGGATATACATAAGATAAATTCGACTATAAACATTAATTTAAAATATAAAAATATTTCCCACATAATGGAATTTTATTTATAATTTTTAGACATTAAATAATTTAATTTATTTATTTCACAATAATGATGTCTTAATTACCTTATTAAAGAAATATTAACATAATTGATGTTATAAATACCCAAATAAATATAATTTGAGACTTTTTATGAATTCCACTAATTTTATAGGTTAATATGACATGTTATTATAAATTTAATTAATTTTTTCTAACTGATAATTCTGTTATGATTTTCAAAAAAATCAATTACCAAATAGTGTCAAAATTGACATAAAATAGTTTTTAAAACAAATATTATATTATTAAATGTTATTCAATTCCTAAAAATCAAAGTTTCGGACAAATTACATAGATAAGGTTATATATATTAATAATTAACCACTTGGGGTTCGTTTGTCTTGTTATAGTATATTTATTAACCATATATTGTAAGAAAACAGAAAGACATTGTAAAAGTTAAATTGTTTAACTTGGAGTCAAATCTAAATGATAATGTTTAAATAGTAACTTAAAGTTGTCTAAAACCTATTTTTTGATAGTGGTTCGACTCATACCCACTTTATCTTCTAAATAAATCAATTTGGAGCTTGTATAAACCGAATATTACTTTATTATAAAATAATATTTTATGTTTTTCCTAAGGTGCCCCTCTCCTCTTTTATAAAAGAGAACCTCCTCCCTCTTCTCTTTACACAATTTTTAGCTTTCAAGATCATCCAACCTCTGCCCATTCCATTATCAAAATCCCTAGAGACAATATAGATGTTATTTTCTCCTCAAAAGAACAACTCTATTGCCTTAAGAGGAAGCTTAAAAGAAGTGTTTCGAAGAAGAGGTAATCTCTTCTACCGATTCATTCAAGTTTCGTTCTTCTTCAACTTCTTCATATTTAGTTGTTTAATTATAAAGAAATAACATATGTATCACTAATATACTAATATGTTATTATATATATGAAATAACCCCATTTCACCTTCTATCCATCCTATGTAAAATGAAATCACCGTGCGTGCGTACGTACAGAATACCGTCTCCATGCCGTGGTGTAATCTGTTTTTCCACATCCACCTTACATGGATGGGTATAATGGTGTAAGGAAGAAATATTTATAGTTATTATAACATCATAATAATTCTGAGAAATTATATCATCCACCCCACTTCAATTCAATAATTATGGGACTGATATCATCGCTCGTGCGTACGTACGGATTACCGTCTCCACGACGCGATGAGATTCATTATCCATGTTAACCATTCAAGAATGATTATAAAGTATATATAATGAATATTAATGAAATATATGACATGATAAAGATACCGGATTTATTTATATATATATTTCATCTACTTACTTCCTTTCATGTCAATAAGGAAAGGAAAACATCGTTCATGCGTACGTACGGCCAACGGTCTCCATGAATGGTGTATTTCATTTCATTTATCTATCGATTATATATATATATATATATGGAATATATATGATATGTAAATCATTATTTTCTTTCTGGAAGTAATTAAATAATGATATAAGTAATAATAATATCAAGAACAACTACTCTAAACACGTACGATAAATAAAACAATTTTACCCAAAACACTGTTATAACATGGAATTTACAAAAGAACGGCTAATATAAAGTCATAAGTGAATAATATATGATATCATAACAGTGAATATGATTATTTAATAAGTAAATGGAATTATTTAAATCATTATACAAGAGTTTCAGATATGTACGAAGTATATCAGACCTAAGGTATGGGATAACTTTTCCAATCTCATTTTTATCCGAGATTGTTTATTCGTAAGTATTTACTAGGGTTATATTTTTCATACGTGTCATAAAAATGTTTTTTATAAAGTGTTAAATATTATTACATGTATTTTTAAAGTCATTTTTACCCCTCTTTGACTTTTACATTGTGTTATGGAAGTAATATTTCTTTTGTTTACTATACGAGGAACATTTTTGACTTTTCCAGGAAAAGTACAAGAAGAATGTTTTTTTAACTTATATGGCATGAACAGATTTTTATGGTTTCATAAAGCCTCATTTTCATGAATATCACTACACATGATTTCAGGATTATTTTCAGAAAAATCCTTTCCTTTGAAAATTTCCTTGCATTTTGTGAAAATAAAATGATTTTGAAAAATAAAGGATATTTTCCTCAAGAATTCATTTCTAGTGTTTTATCAAAACTATTTTCCATCTAAGATGACATTATTTCGTATGATTATGTTTCAAGTATAATGTATCTTTTATTTACGTGGTTCTACTTTATTATGATTAAATGATATCAATTTTTTTATATGGACTATGTGATGATGGGATGATGTTTATGAAACCCATTTTATTCGATGGGTTATTATGAATGATGTATGTTTATTTTTGTGGCACAAGTAAGAATGATTTAATTATGTGATGGGTGGGACCTATATCTCCCTCCAATGAATTGAGTAAATATTTATATATCATGATATAGACATGGATGGAACAATATGTTAATCTAGTTTAGTTTTATTGGGCTGGAATGAGGAGTGAACTCGATTCAGAAAGGGACATTGTCCACTAAGATGGTCTTGGCAGCAATGCCCTGGCTACTATAGAAATCATATCATGTACATACTGGTTTTCCACAATTACATGTTTTATTCCCATGGTATTTTATCATGATTGATGTTTCTTTATGATATATTCCTTACTTACAAGATTTATGTCTTTTTTCAAGATTTTGATATTTAGATTTTATGTTGAAGTTTTTCCTTTCAAATGTTCAGGGATTGTTTTATGACCTCTATGTTTAACCTTACTGATCATTTGAGCTCACCCTTTTTATGTTTTCTTTTCCCCAGGATATAAAGAAAGATTTTAGGTATGAAAAAAAGGAAGATCTTTATGGTAGATGTTGAAGATCTTTCACCAAGATTAGAATATTATGTTCCAAGTTTCAAAAGGTACTAAACTATTACGGTCCTTTGGTGTCTATTTTTGTTATGTATTAGGTATTCTGAAAAAGTAATGTAATGTCTATGTATGTCATGATTTGGGTATCTACCCTATACATCATAAAAATATTATGGGTTATCATTCAATTAATCATATTTTTCCATTAAATATCACATTTCCATTAATTCTCTTTTCTATATAATCAGTACCATTTAACATATTCTTGAAATGCATTAATGAAAAAATTATACATAAAATTTCGTTTATATTTCACTATTATTGAAGTAAAATACTTAAACACACCAATCATTATACTTCATTCTTATACCACTGTCTATGATTCACCATATTATTCTTCAATTCCTACTTCCTTTTATATGCCATTTTTCCTCTCTTCATCATCAACCAACAAACCATTATTTGTTCCTACGTGTTGATATGATTCTTGATATTTCCCTCTATGGCATCTATTTATATAATTCCCATACATTCAACATTTATTACCTTAAACTATTGATGATTATTCAAGAAAAACAGTATTATTATCCATTGTGTTAACTGAACTTTCTTTCCTCGGTAACAAATTACTTTGCATCCTTCTTTACCAAAAGTAAAAAATATCCTCGTTAAATTTGTGATATTCAATGGATTGATTCCTCTCATTTATCGACATATATGAAATTGAATCTTCTTTACTCCATAGTCACCACTACAAAAACAACAAAAAAACTCTACATTTCTTTTATTTAGTGATTCTGAGAGTTCATTAAAGTGAATTCAGTTAATCATAAATTTTCATAAATAATTAGACATAATTAGAATATCATTCACTTCATTTATCATCCCATTTAGCTTATTATCAACAAATTTTCTACCACATTCAATGTTAACCATTTTTCTATTAGTTGCCACCATTAACTAAAACCACAAAGGATAGTTTGAGAAAAAAATAATAGTGGAAAACTACATATTCATGAAAAATACACTATAGGATGTATAAATCATGAAACCATTTTTTAATTATATTAAATATTGGTTTTAACCTAGGTTATCTATTTTCATCATTCCTGTCCTTCAATATTATTTGTAAATATTTTTTTAATTTCTAAAGCATATCCTCAAAGAATGTCAAAGTAGGTTTGAAATAAATCATGATTTCATGTATGATTTAATGATTAAGTCAAGACTAACATGGATTTTTTTGAGTTGTAAGCCCTAGTTACATTAGATCTGGATCCATTTCCACTTGATGTATCCAGATATGGATTCATTTCTAGGAAACCACTCGCTCTATCCTTGAACAATATTCTAGGATATTTTCAAATACCTAGAAATACCATTAGAATTATCCTTATACTTATCCCTATGGATCTAAAAAGGTTCTCCCATACAACTTTCCAATGTTTAAATAGTGTTATAATTTGGTTCCAACTATAGAGATTTAGGTTTTTCATACAGAGATATTACATCTTTTTATTTTAATATATATTACATTATAGAAACACATGCTTGAGAATTATAAAAGATATAGTTCCATTGGAATAAGGGAAATCATAATCAACCGGTGTATAAGAGATCTACATCATGTCCGACTTCATTACACAAAAATATAACCCTTTTAATAAATATCACATAGAGTACATGTCATCATAAACCTAGGAGAAGAAACATTATGAAGGGTGATCTTATATTCCCAATAAGGGGAAAAATGAAAGTAAATAAAAATTACATGAGAATCAATGTATGATAACATAACCATAACATAATATAAAAATTCCATATGTATAAATGATCAAACTATTGATTCCTGAAATATATATTGGTAGTTCATAAGACATTAATCATATGGAAATCCAAGGACAATACCCCTGGGATAATAACATTGGCATAAGACATTGAATTATTTCATACACTGTGACGTCCTGACCAGGGAGCCACTAAACAGTGCCCCGAGCCAGTTGCCACATGCCCCCACGCATTCCTCCCCATATGCCAGAGGGTGCAAACTAGATACAAGGGTCTGGTAAGTCAGTCTTAGGGATACTATACCGTCTTTTATCATAATAAAACACCAATGGATGAAAATAAAAATTACCAAGTGGGGAATTGTATAAATAACGACAAAAAACCATGTCATCAGATAACTACAACATGAAATTACAATACTCAACTGAAAGGTAAAGCATGTTATGATATTGAAAATGTCATTTGTCTACAATGAAACTGAATGTAAAGAAACAACCACTCCCAAATGGGTTTGGAATAACGAATGGTTCCTTCCCCCATATCTAATCCCCCGACTGTAACTTACCATAGGGCATTGCCCTTATAATATCCTACAAAAACAATTTCTTCTCAAGTAACAGTTATGTGGCCTGAATTTAGTGTGAGTAAAACTAAGTTGGAAACCACCAATTGTGTCTAAAACAAGTCCAGTCTAAAGATAGTGCATGCAGTTTTATGAAGAAAAAAATACAATGCATAATTCAAACAGTTATCACATTGACATTTAATCTATAATCATCACAATATTAAAAGTTTCAATTCATGTTTCCCATTTGAATGATAATTCAATGTCATTAATCATTTTTTGTAGTCTTCCATGCATGAGACCCCAAATATTTGTTGAATCATCATTCATTAATATATTTCATTTTGTATAGGTCATCGTACCTAGCAACAAAATCTCATTGAGTGTAGGTCATCAAGACTATCATTCCTTTTCTCATTATTTATATGTCATTATGCATAGAACCCCATAAATTCAAGATGGATAACTATTGGAGAAGAAATCCATGTCCATGTACCAACCTCTAACAGGTCTATAACGACATGTCTCGCACCAAAAAAATCCCATCCAATTAATCATTCTTTTATTCAAAAAAATATTCCACATTATTCCTTTACTAATCTAAATATTAGTTAATCATTTAAAAGTCCATTACTTAATTCATAATTTAACTAAAAATATAACCCATTAATTAATTAATCAATTAATTAATCAATCAACATAATTCACATTCCATAATAACTTCTTTACATTTAATTATCCAAATCAAATATCAAATTTTCATAATTAATAATCATAATTAATTATCTTTGATCACATCATGTCATGTAATTAAGTCTCTCAATTAAATATCTTTGGTCAATATCAGGGCAAAAAATTAATTCTCGAAATTAATTATATTTGGTCAACATCATGGAACATAATTAATTCTTACAATTAATTATCTTAAACAGTCAACATCATTATTTCATAATTAATTACCCCTATTAATTATATGAACAAAAAAAATTCAATATCTCAATTATAATATCTCAACCCATCAAAAATATTAAAAATATATATTTGGGAAACCCCCATAATTTGATACATGATTCAATTATCAATTAACCACCTAGGAAAACTCAATTCAATTCTACATTCCTAATACTCTCATTTTGAAAATCATTTTTCAAGGGAATCTAGAAAATCATAAAAGGACATTTAGATAAAAAAAAGTTCTGACAATGGGAGTTAGATTTAGACCACCTACATCAGTGTATTGATAGATGTAAGACCAAAAGAAAATCCCCTAAATCTGAGTGGCACAGCATCATTGATCAAGCGCTGGCTCTAAATCCCAAAACCAAAATTATGATGAAAGGAAAAAAAGATATTTTGAATCTAGATCTAGATCTACAATACTAGATCTAAATCTCAACTAATGGATTTAGATCCATGAAAATGGTGGATATATTCTATGAATATACGAAGAAAAGATAAAAGGAATAATGGGAAAAGCATCCGGATGAAATCCACCTATCGGGAGGAGAGTGGATCTTCTGTTTGGGATTTTGATATCGATGAACCGTTATCGGATATCCTTGGAATCACTCTAGAAGGCTTTTGGAACTCCAAGAAATGTCCATGACGGAGAAAAGGTTTAATTAGAGAGGTTTTGTGAGTGTGGGTGGTTTTAAAAACAATTTTTGGATTAAAGTGCTCGATGCACATCATTTCACCTAAGAATCTGTATAGTTAGGTCAAACCTTGCACCAACCGTGCGTTCTTCCACTACCTTCATGGCTTGATGGAGTATGGTTAGGAAAACCTTGTGCCAACTGTGCTGACTTCCTCTGTCTGCATAGTTAAGTTGTTCCTAGTTTTCCCAAACCATGCGCAAACCATGAATATCCCCCTCTCTTCCAAATTCATTAAATACATCTCCAAAAAATACACCAGGTCATACCCCAACACAAAGTAACATAATAAAAATAAAATAGAACTAGAAAAAATTCCCTATATTTCTCTAGAAAAGGTTAGGATCTTACAATCTCCCCACCTTAAAACAGCTCAACCCCAAGATCCACTCCCAAAATTCTCTAGGATTTTGATCCAAAAATAATTGGCCATTGATCCCTCATGTATACTTCCCATTCCCAGGTTTCCTCTTGAACACTTCCATGTTTCCATAACACTGGGACAAACGGCACAGTATTTACCCATAACACCTTATCATTGTGACATAGCCTAGGTATCATATGCTCCTCAAATTACGCATCTAACTCAAGATCAACCCCTTCCACATAAATCCCATGTTAAGAGTCTGGGTGATACTTTTGTAGGTGTGACACATGGAAAAATTCATTCATAGTACTGAATTTTTTTAGAAGTGATAATCGGTACGCCACCAGCCTAATTCTCTCTAACCCATCAAACGGTCCAACAAAGCTGGGCACCAACATGCCCTACCTCTGTATCCTGTAGTGCCCCAGTCCTGGTTACACCTGAAAGAATAAAATATCACCCTATATAAACTCTAGTGGTCATATATATCTGACATCATATGACTTCTATCTACTATAAGTCATAGCCATACATTTTTGAATAAACTACACCTGCTCTGGTGTATCCTGAATAAGAAGCAGTCTCAAAAGCTATGTCTCACCCGCCACTAACCAAAAAAGCAGTGATATAAAAGTCCTAACATAATGTTTTTCATATGGTTCCGTCAATATAGTTTCTTTAGAATAATTGTTCAAGGTAAACTCAACTAATGCAAACTGCTTCTCTTAAGATCCACCAAATTCAAGCACACAAGCTCATAGAATATTCTCTAACACCACTGTAGTACGCTACAAATACCAATATATCTTTGGATGTAATGTCATACATAATAGAACCTATTTACTAAGAACCTTATATAAGCCATGTAAAAATCATGAGGTAGATCATGAATCTCGATCTGAAACTATAGTCTATGGAACCCCATGCAAACAAACTATCTCTCTCATGTATGGTTCTCCCAAATTCACTACTATAAAGGTTTCCTTGATAGGAATGAAGTGTGCTACATTTTTTAGTTGATCCATAAGGGTATAAATAGAATAATTTTTCTTAAGAGTCTTTGGAATTCTGCCCACAAAATCTAAAGACATTTCATTTAACTTCCATTCCAAATTAGGTAACTGCAGCAATAGGCCTCCAGGTCCATGATGCTCTGCCTTCACAAACTGAAAAGTGGAAAATATTTTTATGGACACTGCTATCTCTTTTTTCAATCCTGGCCACCAAAACATTCATCGTAGGCCATGATACATTTTTTCACCATAGGATATATCACTTGCCTTAATGTACGAAATTTTTTCATGAGTTCCTCTCTCATACTCACAGTCACAAAAACCCACTTTTTCACATAGATGATCTCAGCATCATTTATTATCTAGTATGAAGGTGTCTCCCCACCATCAAGGCATTCCATGAAGGATAAAAAATCTGTATCCTCATATTGAAAGTCCCTTATCCATCTCAAGAGTGTAGACTCGACTACTACAGAATCCAAAGTCATTCTCTCTTAACTCTTCTAAACTAACAAATTAATTTCTACAAGAGAGTTCATCATATTATATTATACCCTCGACTCAAGTAACAACTATGTCTGAGTTTTCCTGCTCAAGGAATCGGCCACACTATTCCCCTTGTCAGGTGTATATTCCATATCAAAATCAAAGGAATACATATACTCTACCCATCTTTTCTACCAAAGATTCATGTCATGATGTGAAAATATATACTTCAAACTTTTGGGATCCATAAAAACTATAATCCTTTCACCAAAAGATTTTTTCCCCATAACTTAAGACAATAAACCACTACTTATTACTCAAGGTCATGTGTAGGGTAATTCCATTAATGTGGAATCAACTGTCCAATCCTGTAAGAAACTCCATTATCTACTTGCATCAACACAGCTCCCAGCTCGACCCCAGAAGCATCACAATACATCGTGTACTACTCACCTGACTCATGTAAAATCAAAATTGGTTCCCATTTTAAGATATTATTCTACACCGGGAAATCATTCTCGCATGCTCCTATCTAATCAAACATTATCCACTTATTTTACAAAATATTAATCGCTAATTTCAAATGGAAGAAGACTTTGATTAAACTCGTGTGATAAACATCTAATCCCAAAAATCTTCAGATATAAAAAAATTTCTTATGCTGCTCCCAAGAAATCACTACCAGCACGTTTTATTGGGTCCACTACCACACCTTTTCCAGGAATATATGCCCCAAAATGTGTATGTTTCAATCCAAAATGGAATTTATATATCTTGGAATATAGCTGATTCTCTCTCAGTGTACCCATGATGATGTCAAGATGTTGGGAAAGATTATCCTAAGTCTTAGAGTACACCTATATGTCATCCAAAACCCCCACCACAAACTAATCTATGTATAATTTAAAGATCATATTCATCAAGGCCATATAAATTGAGGGAGAATATTTTAACCCAATCGGAATTATGAAAAACTCATAAAGTTCATGCCTCCTCTTGAAAGTAGTTCTCGTTATATCAGATTTCCGAACTCTCACCTGGTGATACCCTAATCTCATATTGATATTTGAGAACACACAATCCCCCTTCAGCCGGTCATACAGATCATAGATATGTGGAATATGATATCTGTTATTTAGAGTTATTTTATTTAATATTTGGTAATTAGCACACAAGCATAGACTCTCATTGGCCTTATTTTCAAAAAAAACAAGTGATCCACAATGCAACGTACTCGGATGAATAAATCATTTATCCTCCAATTCCTCCAACTGTGTTTTGAGCTTGAATCTTAGTCAGTTCCATTTTGTAAGGTGGAATATGTTCCAACTCAGCCCTCAGCATGAGTTCAATAGTGAATTCCACATATCTCTCAGGTGGAAACCCTTAAAATTCTTTAGGAAAGAAAACTTGGAATTGTTCTACAACTGGTGGAAGAACGACAGGCCTACCACTCCCATCATCCCTAAAATACTGGAAACATGGGCTATGAGCCCTCCCAATTACTATGTAATTAGCCTAGATTAGCCAAACCGGATATCCCATTATCCACAAATAACATACTAGTCATCCTTAAGAGATAAAATGATCTATCACATGTGGTAAAAAACTATGTGTGATCGGTATGTGACTATAAAGTTCATACCCATAATCAGGTCACAGCCCGTTATATCAAGGGGATAGATATCTCAATGAAAATGATACTCTCCAATATCTAGAGAACATACTTTTCATAAACAGATACCCCTAGTACATGTTCCCAATGGTGTATCGATATGCATCAACCTAGTTAGGGAATCCACCTCTAGGGTCAATCCATTAACAATATTTGCAGATATAAAAGATTGAGAGGAACCAGTATCAAACACGGCACTGGATAAAGTAGAAAAAACTAGAATAGTACCTCTAACTATTGATAGACCTTCCCCATAATCCACATATGTAGGCTACCCTACATGTAACTGTACTACCCCTCTTTCATGCGGTATTGTCTGACTCCCATGAGTAGAACCACTCTGGTGATACATGATCTCATTCCCTTAAGCACCACATCCACTACCTCTACCACCTCTACCAGTAGAACTCTAGCTTCCAGACCTATATGGTGTAGAAGACCCCCTTCCCAAACTCTCAATGTGGGCATCTTCTCACTCAACACTAGCATGCAACTACTTCTTGGTGAACTTCTGTAGGTGTCCCATCTCGCCACAAATCTAACACTCCACTAGTCATCGGGAAGAGTGTGTTTGATAGTGTTCCTTCGTACCGCACTGGTGCCAAATCACATGTGTAAGATATGGTGCAACGGTTCCTTCTGACTTTCCACCTTACTTTCTAATTCCCTAACTAACTTTCTCATGATGAAGCTTCCTACACTAGGAAAGCACACTTCCTAATCATCCAGCCACCAATCTAGTACTTGAAGGCTCCCTCTAGATCCCCTCGGAAATGAGAGCCTGATTAGCCAATTCTGAGGTTTTTTCAGCCTATATATATTCACTTGGGACATATTTTCACTCTTAATTTCACCCGAAAATCATTTTTCCAATGAAGACTTATATTCCATAAATCTTGTGAAAAATGCAGTAAATATGTGAAACGTTCATCATAATCCATTTTATACCTGATTCCTTGATTCATATGCATAAAATATGAATCCTTCTCTTTTATCAGTATGTCTGGATAGAAGTGTTCCATGAACTTCTCTAGAAATTACTTACATAACATCTCACCAGTCAATCTAGATTTTCCCTGGATTTCCCACTAGCACTTCATTGAACCCTGTAGTATATAAGCTGCCAACTTGACCCCATCCCGACTGGAGTCTCCAAATATTCAAGTATTCTCTCTACGGATTCAATATAGAATTCATCTCACAAACACGTCTTAGGTCGCATAACGCAACCATATAACATTTACATAAGATGAGATACTAAAAAAAGAAGTTTCAACGTGTCTTTTATCCCTTTTACTCACCACACAGTCAACACTTAGTCCTTGACACTACCCTTAACCATCATACTCGTAGGTATAGGATTACAAGGGTACATATATTATCATTAATTTATACAACCATTAATTAATGACATTATCTCTAATTAATTAACTTTACTAATAATTGATTATTCATACACAATTAATTTATCAAGGTTCTCATTAGACACCCATTTATTCTCATTTTTCATCATTATTTGAATTTCTCAATAAGGAAAAACAGTTCATGGTCAACAACACACCCATAACCAATTTTTCCAAGAGTGCCTAGAATGATGCTTGTCACAACAACGCTGAGTGCCTAGAATGATCCATGGAGACTCAAGTATCATGCCTCTTTAGGCCATGAATCAATATTTAACAATATACAAAACAAATATCACATCACACCACAACTGCATCACCATAGGTGAAATAATATATAACTGTAACAACAAACAATAATCACGACAATTCCACCCTGAGTACTCGGATTTTACCCCATACATGGGTTTGAAACTCCAATGAACAACCTCATTACCAAGACTCAAAAATTCATAGTCTCCTATATACATTTCTAAAAATATTAATAAAAAATAAAAATAAAATAAATAGAAACACATTTGATAACACTTTGTGATGTCCTCACCCGGGAGCCACTAAACGGTGCCTCGAGCTGATTGGAAACATGCCTTCAAGTTCGCCACCCCGTACGCTAGAGGGTGATGAATATTATATAAGGTCTAGTAAGTCAGTATTGGGGAGACTATACCCTTAGTTATTAGAATAAAACACCACCATAAGAAAATAATAATATCTATCTGTGGAATCATATAAATAACCAGAACAAATCCATGCCATATGATAACCCAAACATGATTTTACAATACTGAACTGAAATGTGAAGCATTATATGACAATGAAAATGTCATGTGTCTATAATGAAACTGAAATTAAAGACATAATAACACCAAAATAGGTTCTGAACCACATCTTTTTTCCTCTCCCAAGATTCAATCCCCGAACTACAACCTATCCCTAGGCCCTCCCCTTATCATATCCTGCAACAACAAAAAATTCTTCTCTAGTGCCGATTAGGTGGCCTAAATAGGGTTTGAGTACAACTCCATATTCCACCACCAACTATGTCTAAAATGGGTCCAATAAAAATATAGATCATTCATTTTTATAAATAAATAAATATAGTTAATAATTTAGATACTTATCACATTGTCATATAATATTTAATCATCACATTAGGCCCAGTTTCTATTCATGTTTCCCTTTTGAATCATCACTCAATATCACTAATAATTTTATGTAGTTATTTATGCTTTAAACAAAAAATATCAGTTTAATCATCATTCATTATAATCATTCATTTGGTGTAGGTCGTCGTGTCTAGCACCATAATCTTGTTGGGTGTAAGTCGTCATGCCTAGAACTCCTTTTCTCATTCGGTGTAGGTCGTCATGTATAGAACCCCATAATCTAAGTCTTCGATTACAATTGGGTAGGAACACCATATCCAAGTCCCATCTTCTAATAAGTCTAAAACTCCATGTCTAGCACAAAACAAATCCCATCCATTTAATAATTATTTAATTCAAATTAATTTTTTCACATTATTCCTTTACTAATCCAATGATTAGTTGATCATTTCAAATTCCATTAGTTAATTCAGAAATAAACTAAGAACATAACACATTAATTAATTCACCAATTAACTAATTACCCAACACAATTCTCATTCAATAATTAATTCTTCAAAATTAATTATATATATCAAATATCAACTTTTCATAATTATTTCTCACAGTTAATTTCATTTGATCACTTCAAGGCCCATAATTAATTCTCTCAAATAATTATCTTTTTTAAACATCACGGCACATAATTAATTCACTCAATTAATTGTCTTCGGTCAACATCATGGAACATAATTAAATCTTCAAAATAATTTTCTTATATATCCAACATCATTATTTCTAAATTAATACCCCCAAATTAATTATCTTAACACAAAAATTCTATATCAAAATTACAATATTTCAGCCCCTAAAAATTCTTCCAAATATCTATTTGGGAATCCCCCTTCATTTTTCCATGATTGAATTATCAATTATCCACTGAGGACAACTCAGTTCAATAACAATTTCTTAATTACTCTAACTAAGTATTTCATTTATAAAGGGAATCTAGAAAATAATAAACTCACATTCACATATCAAAAATAATGAACATGAGTGTTATATTTTGACCACCATCCATATTTTATTGACTAAAGTTATCCTAATGGAAAATCTCCAATATACGAGCGGCAGAATGTCGTCAATAATTCTATAGATTTAAATCCATAAACCAAAATTAAGATCAAAGGAAATCAAGATCTTGAAAATATAGATCTAGATCCACAATTCTATATCTAGATATCAACTTATTGGTTATGATACAAGAAAATGGGGTAGATCTTCGATGAAAATATCTAGAAAATAAAATATATGAAAATAATAAACATCAGGATGAAATCCACTTATCGGGAGGAGAGACGACCTTCAATTCCTGATTTCTATCCTAAAGAAAAATGTTTGGATATCCTTGGAATACCTATGAAAGGATTTGGGAACAAATAGAAATTGGGAATCCTAATCCCTGATTGAAATATAGATATTTGGGTGTTTGGGTGTTTTTAAAACCAATTTTCATGTTAAACAGCTCTTTGCGCATGGTTTCACCTTGGAGTCCACTTGATTAGGCCAAACTATGTGCCAACTATTTGTTCTTCCACTAGCTGTATGGCTTGATGGTGCATGGTTGGGAAAACTGTGTACCAACCATGAAAAATTCACATATCTTCATGGTTATCTTATGCATGGTTTGACCAAACTGTGCAAAAACCATGCACATCCCCTATCTTCCCAATTCCTTAAATCCCTCACCCAAACACGCCCCAGGTCGTACCCAAACCCAAAGGTACTTTATAATAACAAAAATATACCTAAAAACCCGATAAAGATTTCTCTAGAAAATTTCAGGATCTTACATACACATAAGACTAGAAAATCATTCCCATATTAGTAAAAGATAATTTCCAAGTGTATCACAGTGGAATGTGTTAACTCCCAAAACAATCATAGTACTAAAGGTTCACTTCCATGACTATTTTAATTGATTGGGTTCACTCCCTAGACCATCAAAGTAGTCATCATTCACTGCCATGACTATCATAGTAGATAGAGTACTTACTGAACTAGGTTCATTCCTCATTACTTCCATTTATACCTCATGGGATATCCATATTTACCCAATGAATTGAAGGAAGATATAAATCCCACCCGTCAAATAATAAAAGTTATATATATTTGTTCCACAATATCATAAAACATTAATCATTTCATAGCCCATTAAAAAATGGTATTTATTAAAAAAATTCATTGCATAACCCATTGAAAGTAAAAAGGTTTCTCAATCATTTCACAATTTAATAACATTACTCATGGAAAATTAATTGTGTTTCCTAATAATTTTCTCATCTTATAAAATATGGGAGAGAAATGGGTTTCACAAACATCTTATCATCTTAAATATTAATCATTCAGAGAATGTATATTAATTTTATTCTTCGTTTATATCTTCTATAAGCATAAGTAACATAAAATAATGCCATATTAAAGTGAAAATGATTTTTAAAGACCATTTGGAACATTTCATGTGGAAAATTGCCTTTCTACTTTAGAAATAACATTTTAAAACATTTATATTGTCATGTTCTTTGAAAATAAACATAAAAATTAATAATATAATCATTAATGATAATTTAAAACATTTCATGAGGAAAATAACATTTTCACATTGAAAATAACTTTTTAAAACATTAAGCATTTTATAAATATTTTATTTTTAAATAATCTTGGGATCTTATGATGTAATCTTTAAATATCATTTTAAAAGTTTCTTGAGGATAATATCCTTTCGATTATGAAAAAAAATCTTTTAAAAAAATAACACATTTTCAAAATTCTTATTATATCAAAATTATATTGGAAAATTATAAATTAAGATGTAAAACCAGGAGTGGTCATAATGGGGTAAAAATCCATTCATGACTTACACTTTAAACCAAATATTAATTTTAGCTTTTTATAATAGTAAAAATATACACATTTATATCCCAATAAAAAACATCATTTTAAATGTATTTTTTATTAGTAAAAATAGGTATAAATGAATTTAAAAAATCTTAGGGGCATGTATAGACATCTTTGAAATGATTATTTTTGAAAACCTGGATTTATAAGAAATGTATTATTTGATCGATGAGAAAATAAAATTGTTTTTTATTTGAAAAAATAATCAATCACTTCAATCCTTTAAGAGGGGAAAATAGAAAGAAAAAATTTATTCTCAAGAAATAATGATAGGATAATAAAGTAAATGCATTTATTGGGAGATATGTCATAATATTATATCATTGGAATCAAATTTATAAATAATCTATAACAATAATGTGATTATAACATAAAACCCTTTCCACATTGGTAACATTTAATTGTAATCCCCATGAAGTAATTACCTTAAATGACATTTAGAATATCAAGAGAATATGTAATTTCATTATATTACATTTAAAAGGGGGTCTATATAAACATATTAAAATAATAAAGGTTCATAACAATACTAATTTTCCAAATAAGATAAACTAACACACACAAAATCATACATAATGTATCGGCTTCCTTCATAGACCTCTAAAACTCCTATTCATCAGAGAACCTCTTTAGGATTACAATAAATCCATCAAAGGAGGGATTAATAATCCAAAAGTAGACTCAATGAAGTGGGTATGTATATATGTAGGTTATTTGGTAAGAGATTAAAAAATGGTTTTTTGAACATTGAAGAGGAGAGGACAGTGTGTGGCATTTTAAAAGTGGGGAGGGGACAAAATTGGATTTTTTTGAAAAGAGAACTTGATACATTGGATTTTATCATGTTAAAAACCACAAAAATGTTATATTATAGTACATTAGTGGTGATAAGGTCAGAAAATATCCATGAAATGTGTTTCTTGCGTGTTTTAGGTAATTTTTACTATAGTCTTCCTAGTATTACCCTCATTAAACCTGTTTTCACATAAATAGAGGTAAAATTTTTTAACTGTTTTCACTATTTGTTGGGGTAAAAATGTTATTTGATCTTATTAGATAATATAAATTATGATGATTCCAAATATGGAAATAATTTTTCCAAATTAAATTCACAAAATTTTAATAATTTAAATTAAATTAAAACCTACAAACTTGTCAAAAAGTTAGTTTTTCCAATGAATTTTTTTCTAATGATATAAATTTTTTACATCTAAATTTTATTAGTATGGTGTGTTTCTTTAAGACATTGTGTTGCGTTTAACAATAGATATCAAAGAAAATAAATTTATTCAAAATATTCCTAAAATATCACCATTTTATAACATTAGTTTTAAATAACATAAAACTTTTTAAACAAATATTTTCAATTAAAATATTAGCTTTATAAAATATGATAAATGAGTATAAATTATTAAAAAATTAATGTTCACATAATGAAAAGAAAATAAACATATCTTGTGTGATGAGTAAATACATGTCATAACAAGAATATGAAAAAATTTATAATATACATTCAGGGATAAAATTATATAATTCTATATCAGATTATTTACTCAAATAAAAAATTTAAAAACAAAAAACACCATAAAATTTTAAATTACATCAAGGATTTTTTCCAAAAAAATTGAATATAATAAAATAAATTTGAAAGAAAATGAAATCAATTCACACCAAACATTCAAATATCTAGAAACATATTCCATCTACTGGTAAAACCAATGATTTAATTGATTGAAATCATTTAATTTTGGATGTTTTATGATAAGAATGAATACAAATAACGATAAAAACACTATTAAAATGAATTTATCATCTTGTAATGGTAAAAAGTGAAAAAAAAAAGAAATAATATTGAAATAATATTATAAAGAGTAAATGAAATTTAATGAATAGCAAACTCATGACAATGACACTAGAACGAGGTAGTGGAAATGACATGAGATAATAGTGGGTGATGATGATGATAATAGGACATAACGTTGAGTCATTGGATAGGTCTTTATTAAAGAAAAAAACGTAACCGAAATCAAATGACAGAAATAAAATAACTAGTTATAATAGACATATTCAATTATGTCAATGGTTTTTATATTTAGTTATATATTAACCGATGTAAATAATCTATTGTTTACATTGATAGTTTATTAACCAATATATATATATGGTTTTCATGTTTGTTAATAAATAATGGATTTAAATTTATGTCCTTACATATATTGTTCAATGGATATGATTTAATATATATTAAATATTACTAATAAAGTTATTTTTTGAAAGATAATAATAATAATACATTCCTTTTAAATGTTTTCACTATTTTTCATTGTATGTTTAAAATTCATGGCACATTATCACTGAATAAGAGTTATAGAAAACATTACATATCTTCAAATTAATTTATAAAATAAATTATCTATTAAACTATAATTTATTTTACTTAGCTTATGCATTATCTATTCAGAAATAATCGAAACATCAAAAATTAAAATTTTTTATTTTAATTATAGAGACATCTATTTCAGTAATCATATTCACTCTAAAAACATAACATTAATATCATTTTCAGTCTTTATAGGATAATTATTATTGAACCCCCATTTCCCATTTTCATAAACATGTTACGTTATTTATAGTAAATTTGTAACTAATAAATATGTACCATTGTTCCACATTTTACATCACAAAAAAATACTTAATTAATAATTTTCCTATTGTTGAATAAAATTTACAATACATTAGATATAACATAGTTATTTTATATATCTCCCTTCCACACCTAGAATTTTAATTATAAAAGTCATTATAAATACATCAAAAATATCATCAGTTTTATTAGGTAATTTTTTCCAACTTCTCAAGCATTTTCATCAATATACATAGTATTACATTATAAATTCTCTAAATACATCACACATAAAATAATTTTTGACGCCATAATTTCATTCCAAAACTCATAAAACTATGTTATGAGTTGTTTTAGTAGTGAACCACCTTAACACAAAAAATTCAACTTTTAAACATCAATTTCTTCCTTAATTTAGTTTTAAATATGTGAGAAACACATATTAACTCTTAAACAATTATTATCAAAAATTAAAACAATTTATTCATGTTAGTTTCCCATTAATAATAATCAAAACACATAAATATTACCTAATTAACTAATAATCACAATATTAAATATCAAAATAAAGAAAAAGTCAGCTGCCTATGAATAGATTAACAAACTACATGAGATTTGGAATCTTTTCACAACCAAATAATGAAGTAGTCATTAATTAGATTAACTAGAATGATGATATATGATATTAAGAGTACCCATTGAATAAAACTCATCACCCTAACACAAAATAATATGATAAATTAAGCACCCATAGTGATGGAACTAAAGCCAGCATCAGATAAAAAAACTTTGTTGAAATAGGGGATAAATAACTTTATTAATATGAGAGATGAAGGACAAGGACTATGTAATTGTGTTAAAAGAAAATCTATTAGTAAAACAATTCATGTTTCAAAATTATTGATTAATTTTATGTTGAAATTAATGCACATATAATGAATATTACATTTCATAAGAAGATTACAAATCATGAAAGGATGTTGACTATAATTGGTAATTGTAGTGTATAAATATAAATTATAAACAATAATAATGAAAGAAATGTATACCCTATATTCTTGAATTATTCCATAAATATCACTTCTTACATAAATATTGCCAAAATAAAATGAAAAATCTAATATATGATAGACATTCTCAAGTGATATTTTGAACATCAACAAGTGAAATAGTGGATGGGGATGTATGAGGATGGTGGATTATATAAGGGGGTAAAATGAAACATGACTTTTAGGATTTGATCATTACATAGCTATTACCTAGATATTGTACTCTGACCATTATATGACCATTGGAATAAATAATGTGTTCCTATTAAATTAATATTTTATAAAAATGTTTTATTTAAAATATGTTGTTATAACACTTAAGAGTTTATTTTGATAAAATAAAATATTAATTCTACGTGAATCGATTGAAATTTGAATATGGTGATTGTTTGAGTATTTTCTAAAATAATTTATATTATAGTAAACATTAAAAATATAGTTCTGTGTTTTCAGTATATTTTATCAATTCATAAATATGTAATAATGAGGTAATAATTAATATGGGAAAATTTGTAACCAAAAAATTTATTTATTATTATAATTTATTTTATAGATTTGAAATGATTTTAAAATAAATATATTTCTTTCCAAAAGCTTAAATATAAATTATGGTTTTATTAAAAAATATTTTCATTCAAATATTTTATTCCTATTTACAAAGTAATATTAAAATTAGATTTTGGTTATCTCATGAAAAAAAGTTTAAATATATTCCTTGAATTTATAAATCTATTAACAAAACCCATAAGTGATAAAATGGTTTTATATTTTATAAAACATATATTTCTAAGGACCATATTTAGAAATTCATAAATAATTCTCCTCAAATTAATATAAGTAACCCCCAATCAATCCCATTTTATTCACTTCCAAGTTCATTCGCAGATCCGCCTATATTATTCTCTAAATAAAACCAATGTAAAATACCTTAGGTTGTCAGGTAATCACCCCAATATTAATTTTATGTGACATTTAAGGGAAGGGATTCTCTTTTTCTTCATTTTCGTTCAAGAACTTACTTTTTAAGAAGAATCTTAATTTTAAATTTACAATGTTTTTAGACACTTAAATCATTCAAGGACTTTCCAAATGGTGTTATATTAATGTATTAGTTTCATTATCTCTCACTAACCTCATTACATTGTCTATTATGTATACTTATTATACTACAAAAATAATTTTTTGATTCTCTACGCCAAAAAAATTAATTATTAATACTCAAACTTATTTTTTTATCTAGGGTATCGATATATATATAATTTTCCAACAATGATTATGTATTTCAATGTATCAAACTCACATTCCCTTATCATGGTTTTATAATGGTGAAAGGATAAGGCCTTTAAAATATTATAAACTAAATTATTACAATATGAAACATAATATCATTCTCTATGGGTTATTAATTAAATGATTTCTAAAGATAAATGATTTATATAGAACATATAAATTTATAAAGATTAATTTTTCACCTCGATAGTGCTCTACTGTAGTGGGTAATGTTTTTATCACATTACATACCCAATTTAGAGCTCGAGAATGTATCCTATCATATTTCTTTTCTTAGACTAAGTCAAAATCTTATGATTATGATGACATGTTTTTATGTTTTTCATACATTCCATTGATATAGTTTTAATAAATTTGACTTAGTTTGTTTAATGATATTGTAATTATGTATCTAGTATTCCAAAGATTCTATACATATAGATCCTTGGTATATTTTCTTTTATATTTATTATAAAAATCATGTAATAAAATGTTTAATTAGAATTTTGTTTTTATAGTGGGTATCAAATGAGGATATATTAATTTTTTGGGGATTAAAGAAATAAAACATTAGTTAAAAACTAATATATATTGTCTAAATATAGTAAAACCTCCTAAATTTTGTTAATTCATAGAGTCTGTGGTTTCATGAAAATGGAATATATATCTAGATATTATAATTGGATATAGGCTCTAGAACAAATACACCTAGGTAAAATAACCCTAAAATGACTTATTAGGAAATAACTCAATCTTCACCATGTACATGATAAAGGGGTCAAACTATTCACCTCTTTTGACACTATTTGGTGGATATTCTTTGGTTAATTCACATTCTCATTACAAATCATTAAGAAGAATTAAAACAATACTGTAAGAAATTTAAATATGTATAGTTATGGAACCTAATAGGATTGTGGACATGGTTAACAAATATTGAAACATAAATATTCATCTGTTAGGTTATATATGTAATTCCTTTTAATATTAGTGGTTTTTCTTTTTATATAAAAATTAAATCATATATTCTCATCCAAAACATTCCTTTATTTTGAAAATAGAAGAAAATATAAGGAATCGTGTAAAAATTTATATTATAGGAATTGTGATTATTTATAAACAGATTTATAATTGGATTCGAATTGGAATCCATAACATCATGAAAATACTAGTAAAACTGAATCAAGATATTATTAATAACATGAATCATTATGAACACTCTCCTTATCCATTGAAAAAATAAGATGTAGTTGAATACTCTACATGACAATGGCCATATAATTTTTTTGGATCTTCTGAAATTATAATTTCAAATCAATGGACTAATTCAGTTAGAAAATATTCAATTTTCAACCAATACACTAAGCATGATAATGCCACATTTCATTTTTATTAACTATTTGGAGAGGATGATAAAAAGTGGACATTGATGAGGAATAAAAATCCCAACATTTACATTGAGTCCATTGAATAGGATGGATTCAAGAAGATATTTTTTTAATAAATATTATCACTGTACTCCCCCTCTTAACATGGGGATGTAATTCCATACACTTGAGAAAAGGGATGGAAAATCTATTATGGATTACGAATAAAAATTCTAAGTATATTCATAATATGGCTCCATATTCTTCCTAGATAGGGAAACATATGTTGAACACTTCTTTATTAAACTGAACAAGGGCCTTTGATAGGATATGTTATTTCAATAATTTGATAGTAATGAAGAAATTTTCGAATGTGCCCTAAAATTAAAGATAGATATTAGTGATTCTCAAAGATCATGTGTGACTTGTGATAAGAATCAGATAATAGTATAAAAAACTTGAGTATCTGTAACACCTGAGACTTTTATGTAATATAAATCATCAAAGGAATCTTTTTCTACACAACACTTTCTTGGCTTGCTTTACACGCAATCGCGACCTTCCTCGATAGCTTGCGTCGTACGCAATACCGAGTTTCACTAAACAACAATATGCTATTAAAACTAGCCGTTATGAATAGTAATAACCACTTTTTGAAATTTTATAGATTTTATTTTTCAAAATGGACTTCATTTTTTGGACTCAGAATATCGAAATTAGCCTAGGGTGGAATTTTGGTATTTTTCTGAAAACTTTCAATTTTTGATGAATAGTGAAACCACTAAGTGGTAGGTTAAAAACTGAATTTTGCATAAAACTTAATTTTACCGCTTCTGTGAATGGAATTTCAAAAATCCGACAGACACAGTTGATATCAGTAAGTAAAATGTGGTTCAATGAGATAAAAATAATTTTTTGGTGAATAGTAACTTTTTACTATTTTTACCGCAGTTAATAGTAAATAGGGTAACTAAGGGTAAATATGATATTAATATTACCCTAACACATGTCCTAATTCTATTGGACAAGTGTAATTCGACCAAAAACAAACTTAGGAATAAAATATGACCATTTAGGCCCACTTGGATTAGATTAGGACATTTATTATTAATTTATTTAAAGAAGGGTTAAAATAGTTAAAATCAAAGTTTAATAAGTAAATCATTTTTAATATGGGGTTATACATAAGATAAATTCGATTGTAAATATTCATTAGAACGCTAAAGAGATTTCCTACATGACGGTATTTTATTTGTAATTTTTAGACATCAAATAATTTAATTTATTTATGACACAATGATGATGCAGTAATTATCTTATTAATGAAATATTGACATAATTGATAATATAAATACCAAAATAAATGTCATTTAAGACTTTTTATGAATTACACTAATTTTCTAGGTTACTATGATATATTAGTGTTGATGTAATCAACTTTGTTCGAACATATAATTCTGTTATGACTTTCACAAAAATCATATACCAAATAGTGTCAAAATTGACACAAAATAGTTTTTAAATCAAATATTATATTATTAATTGTTATTTTATTCCTAAAAATCCAAGGTTCGGCCAAATGACTTAGATAAGGATATATATATATTAATAATAAACAATTTGGGGTTCGTTTGGCATGTTATAGTAAGTGTATTAACCATATAGTGAAAGAAAACAAAAGACATGGTAAAAGTTAAATTATTTAACTTAGAGTTAAATCTAATTGATAAGGTTAAAATAATACCATAAACTTGTCTAAATCCTATTGGTTGATAGGATTTCGACCCATCCCCACTTTAGCTTCGAAATAAGACCCTTTGGAACCATTATAAACCGATTTTGACTTTAATATAAAATAATATTTTGAGATATTCCTAAGGTGCCCCTCTCCTCCCTTATAAAAGGGCACCTCCTCCCCCTCCTCCTCACACCAATTTGAGCACTCAAGCTCGGCCCACCCCTGCCATTTTATCCTCTCCACTTACCTAGAATAATCCTAGAGGTCCTGGTATTCTTCAAAGACCAATCTTAGTTCCCTAAGTGGAGGATTCAAAGAGGCGTTCCAAAGAAGAGGTAATATCCATTACCGATCTTTTCAATTTCTTTCTTCTTCAACTTCTTCTTCTTTAGTTGTTTCATGATAAAGTAATAACATCCGTATTACTTACATACTGATATGTTATTATAAATATGAAACAACCCTAATTCACCTTCTATCCATCCTACGGAAAAATGAAATCACCGCGCGTGCGTACGAACGGAATACCGTCTCCCCGCCGTGGTGTAATCTATTCTTCCACCATCACTTTAAAAGGATGGGTATAATAGTGTAATGAGTAACTATATATGATTATTATAAAGTAATATTGATACTGAAATAATATATATATATACTCCAATACAGTTCCACGATCATAGGAACGATATCATCACTCGTGCGTACGTACGGAATACCGTCTCCACGATGTGATGCGACTCGTTCTACATGATCATCATTACATAGTAATTATATAAATGAATTCAATGAATAAATATGATATATGTTACACTAATACCATTCTGGATATAAGGTATCTATAACCTTAAAAGAAGAATAAGAATGTATTCGGCAAAACACGCATAAGAACAAAAGGCAATAAAGACCCGAGTAACAAGTAACAATGAAATATTACTAACAAGAAGCTAAGAATATGACCATATATGATATCATATCAATATGTATGATTCTGGAATAAGTCAATAACATTATTTAAACCATTATACAGGAGATTCGGACACGTACAAAGCAAATTGGACCTAAGGTAAGGGAAATACCACAATCTCACTTTTATCCAAGAATGTTTTTACTTTGGTAATTACTGGGGTGTATTTTATTATCCACATCCATGTTCCCTTAATGTGTAATATTATTTCCACCCTTCTACAATAGTTTATATCCAATTTTACCCTTCGGTAAGTTTTTTGTAAAAGATATGAAAGGAATCTTTTGTCGTTTTTCGTACGAGGTACTTTTTGACTTTTCCGACAAAAGTACGAAGAATGTTTTTTTAACTTATACGGAATGAATGGATTTTTAAAACATTATTTCCAAGAAACTTCCTTTACAAGTTTTAAAGTTTATTTTTAATCAACTTATTTTATTTTAAAGTTGTATGACATGTTATGAAAGGAAAAATGTTTTTGAAGTAGAAAGGATATTTTCCTCAAGAATGGGGTTCAAGTATTTTATCAAAATTATTTTCCATCTAAGATAATAAAAGGGTTCTGTTTTTATCCCTATTATTACATTGGTTTGATTATGTTGTGATGGAAATATTTTTATAAATTCCTTTATCTTATATTAATTGTTTTATGATGTCATGTTGTTTAAGATTTCCATTTTTATTACATGGGTTAAGCTATGATGTATGGTTTATGATTATGTGGCACACATAAGAAAGGATTCATTATAAGATGGGTGGGACCTATATCTCCCTCCAATGCATTGGTTAAAGATTTTATATCTCATGAGATAGACATGGCTGGAACGGTTGGTTATACCGGTTCAGTGAAACAGGACTGGAACGAGGGTGACTCAGTTCAGAAAGGGACTTTGTCCACTAAGATAGTCTTGGCAATGAGTCATGACTAACAAGAAATGATTTTCCATGATTATGTGTGCATGCCACAAAGTTTCAAGTTTTATGTTATGATTATGGGGATCTCATTTTCACTTCTATGATTTATTCCATGTTAAGATATTATGATCTCTTTTGCAGGTTTTGATTTTCAAAAAGATATGATATGATTTTTATTTCCTTTATTTGCCCTTGCTGAGCATTTGAGCTCACCCTTTTATGTTTTCTTTTCCCCAGGTCAGGAAGATGGATATTAAGTAGAATATGCTAAAAGGGACCCTAGATATGATGAAATAAATGGGAGACACTGTAGAAGATTTATGAACCAGTTGTTTATGTTTCCCAGTTTCTAAAGACACTATACCTATATGGTCCTTTGTGGTTTTGTCATATGTTGTAATAAGTGTGCTTCAATTTTGAAGTATTAACAATGTATGTAAAGTATGGGTCGTTATAGTTCGTATCAGAGGAAAGGTATAGTCAACCTTTGGAAACTAGGATGTGAAAGCCTTAGTAAGAACCCAAAGGATAAGTCTAAGCATAGAACACAATCATAGTGTTTTAGAAATGGCCTTGAATATCCTAGGATAAGACCTTAAGCATGAAAATTTTATTCTTGAATTATGTGGTTTTCCTATTGTAATTAGTGTTGCTCACACTATTCTTCTTGTTTATAGTCAATGGCTGGAACCCGAAGGAACCGTGTTAATGCGGAATGCGATGGGCAATGCAATGATTGTCCCCCTGAGCAACCAAACGATATGGGAGCTGGAATAAAAAATCTTGTAGCCATGCTCACACAACTTTCTCAAGCTATGAATCATGCAGGACTTCCAAACGAGCAAAGGAAGGAGCAACATTCTGTTGAATCCTTCATGAGGAAGCGTCCACCTTCTTTCAGTGGGTCTACTGATCCATTAGTTGCTGAACAATGGATTAGTACTACTAAAAAGATATTTTCAGTTCTTCAATGTTCTGAACATGATAAAGTCATCCTAGCAGTGTATCGTTTGGAAGGAGATGCTGATCAATGGTGGAATATTATTAAGAATACGAGGCAAAGGGATGAAATTGAGTCTATGGAATGGACGAGTTCAAGAACTTATTTTTCAATAAGTACTTCCCTCGTATTCTCCGAACAAAGATGGAGAAAGAGTTTCTTGAACTGAAGCAAAGGGATGATGAATCTGTTGGTACCTATGAAGAAAATTTTACAAGACTTGCAAGGTACGCTTCTGGTATTATTATCCAACCTGAGAGTAAGATCGATCGATTCTTTAGTGGCTTAAAACCAAGTCTTCGAAGGGTGTTAGCCATAAGGGACTTCAATAGCTACGAGGAAATCATTCGATGTGCTCTCAAAGTCGAGATGGAGATTGGAATAACCCATCAGTCACATGGGTTTGATAAGAAGCGGAAGATGGAATTCAAAGAAAAATCTAAAGAGCACACGGAAAAGAAGATGAGCTTTTCCTTATGCTCAAAGTGTGGAAAGAAACATGGAGGGAGTTGTCTTAAAGGGACAAATAAATGTTTTAAATTTGGAAAGGAAGGTCATCGGGCATTTGAATGCCGTGATAATGTGAAGAAGATGTCTAATGACGCAAACAAAGGAAGGGATACACAGAATGAACCTACTACACTTCAATGTTTCAAGTGAATGGAGATGGGGCATTATGCCAATCAATGCCCAAATCCAAGGGTTGATGATGATGGTCGACGTCAACAAAATCTTAAGGATAAAGACAAAGGAAAGTCGCATGAAATTTCTATCAGCGATGTGGAGTACGATAACGAAGTGGTGAAAGGTACACTAACCATCCACTCTAAAGTAGAAAATGTTTTATTTGATTCTGGATCCACCCACTCTTTTATTTCTAAAGAATTTTCTAAGGGTATCACCGTATTACCTCAACAATTAGATGTTGAGTTAGATGTGACAACACCTAATGGCACAACAGTCGCATCAAAAGTTTATAATTCTTCTCCGATCGAAGTTTGTGGGAAAGTGCTTCCTGAAAATCTTGTGATCCTTCCTTTAGTGGAATTTGATGTGATTCTTGGCATGGATTGGCTTTCTCTACATGGAGCTCATATCAATTGCCAAAGAAGGGAAGTCACATTTCATATTCCAGATCAATCTACGATCGTCTATCAATGCAAGGATGAACATAACCTTCCAGTGGAAATTCCTTCCATCTTATGGGTCTTGATACCACTAAATGAAGGTTATTTATCTCAAATGGTTGGTGAGAAACTCACGATTAAGAATAAGCCCATCGTACGGGAGTTTGATGATGTCTTTCCGGAGGAATTACCAGGTCTTCCACTAAATCGTGAAGTTGAGTTTTCAATAGAACTCGTACCGGGTGCTTTGCCTATTTCAAAGACACCTTATAGAATGGCCCCAATTGAGTTGCAGGAATTGAAGAAGCAACTCCAAGAGAATCTTGATAAGGGATTCATACGCCCTAGTGCGTCACCTTAGGGAGCACCTGTTCTATTTGTTAAGAAGAAAGATGGATCAATGAGACTCTGCATTGATTATCGAGAACTTAACAAGATCACTATCAAGAAGAAATACCATCTCCCACGCATTGATGACTTATTTGACCAACTAAGCGGAGATCAATACTTTTCCAAGATTGATCTTCGTTCAGGGTATCATCAATTAAGGGTCAAAAGGGAGGATATACCAAAGACGGCTTTCCGTACAAGGTATTGACACTATGAATTTATAGTGATGCCATTTGGTCTTACTAATGCCCCTGCTATCTTCATGGATCTAATGAATAGAGTCTTTAGAGACTATCTTGATCAATTTGTGGTAGTCTTTATAGACGATTTTCTTGTCTATTCAAAGAGAAAGGAAGAGCATGAAGATCACTTGAGAATTATATTGAAGACCCTGAGAAAGGAGAAGCTTTATGCCAAATTTACCAAGTGTGAATTTTGGCTTCAAAAAGTTGCATTTTTGTGTCACATAATCTCAAAAGAGGGGATATCTGTGGATCCAGAAAAAACAGAGGTTATCGAAAGATGGTCGAGACCAACAACAGTAACTGAGATCCGAAGTTTTCTTGGTTTGGCTGGATATTATCGACGTTTTGTAAAAGATTTATCATGATTATCTAATCCACTCACCAAGTTGACTCGGAAAGGAGTTAAGTTTGTCTGGACAGAGGAATGTGAAGAGAATTTCAAGGAGTTGAAAAGAAGGTTATCCAGTGCACCTGTGCTCACACTGCCTTGTAGTGGAGAAAGGTTTGTGATCTACAGTGATGCATCCAAGAAGGGATTGGGGTGTGCTCTTATGAAAAATGATATGGTGATAGCTTATGCCTCACGACAGTTGAAAATCCATGAACAAAATTACCCAACACATGATTTGGAGTTGGCTGCGGTAATCATTGCATTAATGATTTGGAGGCATTACCTTTATGGTGAAAGGTGTGATATTTATACTGATCATAAAAGTTTAAAGTATATTTTCACACAAAAGGAGTTGAATATGCGTCAAAGAAGATGGTTGGAGCTGATTAAGGATTATGACTGCTCAATCCATTACCACCCTGGGAAATCAAACAAGGTGGCAGATGCATTATGTCGACAAGACCATGCTAGTTTATCCATGATGAGGATCACAAAAGATCCAATATTTATGGATTTACAAAGGATGGATCTTGGAATTATAATGGAAGGGGAAAAATCTTATCTTTCTCAAATGAATGTTCAACCATCTATACATGTGAAGATTAAAGAGGCACATAAAGAAGATGTCTAGTTACAAAAGAAGGTGAGAAATGTTCCTGAATTCAACCTTGATTGTGATGGGATAATAAAGTTCAGGAATCGGGTTTGTGTTCCTCCCATCCCCTAATTAAAGAAGGAGCTGCTGGATGAGGCTCATAGTTCTTCATTCTCTATTCATCCTGGAAGCACGAAGATGTATAGGGACCTGAAAGAGTACTTCTGGTGGGATGGCATGAAAAGAGATGTTGCTGAATATGTCTCTCGATGCTTGGTTTGTCAACAAGTTAAAGCTGAGAGACAGAAGTCTAAGGGGATGTTACAACCATTACCCATACCCGAATGGAAATGAGAAAACATCACTATGGACTTTGTCACAGGACTTCCTAAAACATCCAAAGGCAATAATGCTATTTGGGTCATAGTTGATCGTCTTACAAAGTCTGCACACTTCATTGCTATTATAGAGGATTTCTCTCTAGATCAGCTTTCCAGGATATATGTAAAGGAAGTGGTAAGATTGCATGGAGTACCACTTTCTATTATATCTGATCGGGATCCGATATTTACCTCGAAGTTCTGGCGAAGTCTTCAGCATACTCTGGATACAGAGTTGAGTTTCAGCACTGCTTATCATCCCCAGACAGACGGTCAGTCTGAGAGAACAATTCAAACCCTAGAAGATATGTTGAGAGCTTGCTCTATGGATTTCAAAGGAGGTTGGGATCAACACCTACCTTTGGTGGAATTTTCTTATAATAATAGCTTTCACTCCAGTATTCAGATGGCTCCTTATGAAGCTCTCTATGGAAAGAAATGCAGGACTCCAACTTACTGGGATGAAGTTGGGGAAAGAAAGCTATTAGGACCTGATCTCGTTGATGAAATGGCAGAAAAGGTCAGATCTATTCAACAACACATAAGAGCAGCTTAGAGTCGACAGAAAAGTTATACAGACAACCGAATAAAAGACCTAGAGTTTGAAGTGGGTGATAAAGTGTTCTTACAAATATCTCCCTGGAAAAGGGTTATGAGATTTGGAAAGAAGGGGAAGTTGAGCCCTAGATATATCGGTCCTTTCGAAATACTAGATTGTGTTGGGAAGGTAGCTTACCGACTGGCGCTTCCACCGAATCTCTCTCAAGTTCACGATGTGTTCCATGTATCTCTCCTGAGAAAGTACATACCAGATCCTTCACATGTACTCAGCTCAGAAGTTGTACCACTGGAGCAAGATCTTTCTTATGAAGAATAGCCGATAGAGATTCTGGATCGTAGCGAAAAAGTCCTACGAAACAAGACCACTCGATTGGTGAAAGTTTTATGGAGGAACCACCAACTTGAAGAAGCTACATGGGAGCTTGAGGATATGATGAGGGAGAAGTATCCTCATCTGTTTGTTACAAAGTGACGAATTTCGAGGGAGAAATTCATTTTAAGGGGGGTAGAATGTAACACCCGAGACTTTTATGTTATATAAATCATCAAAGGAATCTTTTTCTACACAACACTTGCTTGGCTTGCTTTACACGCAATCGCGACCTTCCTCGATAGCTTGCGTCGTACGCAATACTGAGTTTCACTAAACAACAATATGCTATTAAAACTAGTCGTTATGAATAGTAATAACCACTTTTTGAAATTTTATAAATTTTATTTCTCAAAATGGACTTCATTTTTGGACTCAGAATATCGAAATTAGCCTAGGGTGAAATTTTGGTATTTTTTTGAAAACATTCAATTTTTGATGAATAGTGAAACCACTAAGTGGTAGGTTAAAAACTGAATTTTGCATAAAACTTAATTTTACCGCTTCTGTGAATGGAATTTCAAAAATCTTATAGACACGGTTGATATTAGTATGTAAAATGTGGTTTAATGAGATAAAAATAATTTTTTGGTGAATAGTAACTTTTTACTATTTTTATCGCAGTTAATAGTAAATAGTGTAACTAAGGGTAAATATGATATTAATATTACCCTAACACATGTCCTAATTATATTGGACAAGTGTAATTCGACCAAAAACAAACTTAGGAATAAAATATGACCATTTAGGCCCACTTGGATTAGATTAGGACATTTATTATTAATTTATTTAAAGAAGGGTTAAAATAGTTAAAATCAATGTTTAATAAGTAAATCATTTTTAATATGGGGTTATACATAAGATAAATTCGATTGTAAATATTCATTAGAAAGATAAAAAGATTTCCTACATGATGGTATTTTATTTGTAATTTTTAGACATCAAATAATTTAATTCATTTATGACACAAAGATGATGCAGTAATTATCTTATTAATGAAATATTGAGATAATTTATAATATAAATACCAAAATAAATTGAATTTAATACTTTTTATGAATTCCACTAATTTTCTAGGTTACTATGATATATTAGTGTTGATTTAATCAACTTGGTTCGAACATATAATTCTGTTATGACTTTCATAAAAATCATATATCAAATAGTTTCAAAATTGACACAAAATAGTTTTTAAATCAAATATTATATTATTAATTGTTATTTTATTCCTAAAAATCCAAGGTTCCGCCAAATGACTTAGATAAGGATATATATATTAATAATAAACAATTTGGGGTTCGTTTGGCATGTTATAGTAAGTGTATTAACCATATAGTGAAAGAAAACAAAAGACATGGTAAAAGTTAAATTATTTAACTTAGAGTTAAATATAATTGATAAGGTTAAAATAATACCCTAAACTTGTCTAAATCCTATTGGTTGATAGAATTTCGACCCATCCCCACTTTAGCTTCGAAATAAGACCCTTTGGAACCATTATAAACCGATTTTGACTTTAATATAAAATAATATTTTGAGATATTCCTAAGGTGCCCCTCTCCTCCCTTATAAAAGGGCACCTCCTCCCCCTCCTCCTCACACCAATTTGAGCACTAAAGCTCGGCCAACCCCTGCCATTTTCTCCTCTCCACTTCCCTAAAATAATCCTAGAGGTCCTGTTCTTCTTCAAAGACCAATCTTAGTTCCCTAAGTGGAGGATTCAAAGAGGCGTTCCAAAGAAGAGGTAATATCAATTACCGATCTTTTCAATTTCTTTCTTCTTCAACTTCTTCTTCTTTAGTTGTTTCATGATAAAGTAATAACATCAGTATTACTTACATACTGATATGTTATTATAAATATGAAACAACCCTAATTCACCTTCTATCCATCCTACGGAAAAATGAAATCACCACGCGTGCGTACGAACGGAATACCGTCTCCACGCCGTGGTGTAATCTATTCTTCCACCATCACTTTACAAGGATGGGTATAATGGTGTAATGGGTAACTATTTATGATTATTATAAAGTAATATTGATACTGAAATAATATATATATACTCCAATACAGTTCCACGATCATAGGAACGATATCATCACTCGTGCGTACGTACGGAATACCGTCTCCACGATGTGATGCGACTCGTTCTACATGATCATCATTACATAGTAATTATATAAATGAATTGAATGAATAAATATGATATATGTTACACTAATACCATTCTGGATATAAGGTATCTATAACCTCAAAAGAAGAATAAGAATGTATTCGGCAAAACACGCATAAGAACAAAAGGCAATAAAGACCCGAGTAACAAGTAACAATGAAATATTACTAACAAGAAGCTAAGAATATGACCATATATGATATCATATCAATATGTATGATTCAGGAATAAGTAAATAACATTATTTAAACCATTATACAGGAGCTTCGGACACATTCAAAGCAAATTGGACCTAAGGTAAGGGAAATACCACAATCTCACTTTTATCCAAGATTGTTTTTACTTTGGTAATTACTGGGGTGTATTTTATAATCCACATCCATGTTCCCTCAATGTGTAATATTATTTCCACCCTTATACAATAGTTTATATCCAATTTTACCCTTCGGTAAGTTTTTTGTAAAAGATATGAAAGGAATCTTTTGTCATTTTTCGTACGAGGTACTTTTTGACTTTTCCGACAAAAGTACGAAGAATGTTTTTTTAACTTATACGGAATGAATGGATTTTTAAAACATTATTTCCAAGAAACTTCCTTTACAAGTTTTAAAGTTTATTTTTAATCAACTTATTTTATTTTAAAGTTGTATGACATGTTATGAAAGGAAAAATGTTTTTGAAGTAGAAAAGATATTTTCCTCAATAATGGGGTTCAAGTATTTTATCAAAATTATTTTCCATCTAAGATAATAAATGGGTTCTGTTTTTATCCCTATTATTACATTGGTTTAATTATGTTGTGATGGAAATATTTTTATGAATTCCTTTATCTTATATGAATTGTTTTATGATGTCATGTTGTTTAAGAATTCCATTTTTATTACATGGGTTACGCTATGATGTATGGTTTATGATTATGTGGCACACATAAGAAAGGATTCATTATAAGATGGGTGGGACCTATATCTCCCTCCAATTCATTGGGTAAAGATTTTATATCTCATTAGATAGACATGGCTGGAACTGTAGGTTATACCGGTTCAGTGAAACAGGACTGGAACGAGGGTGACTCGGTTCAGAAAGGGACTTTGTCCACTAAGATAGTCTTGGCAATGAGTCATGACTAACAAGAAATGATTTTCCATGATTATGTGTGCATGCCACAAAGTTTCATGTTTTATGTTATGATTATGGGGATCTCATTTTCACTTCTATGATTTATTCCATGTTAAGATATTATGATCTCTTTTGCAGATTTTGATTTTCAAAAAGATATGATATGATTTTTATTTCCTTTATTTTCCCTTGCTGAGCATTTGAGCTCACCCTTTTATGTTTTCTTTTCCCCAGGTCAGGAAGATGGATATTAAGTAGAATATGCTAAAAGGGACCCTAGATATGATGAAATAAATGGGAGACAATGTAGAAGATTTATGAACCAGTTGTTTATGTTTTCCAGTTTCTAAAGACACTATACCTATACGGTCCTTTGTGGTTTTGTCATATGTTGTAATAAGTGTGCTTCAATTTTGAAGTATTAACAATTTATGTAAAGTATGGGTCGTTATAGTATCATCCTATAATCCTAATCAAGGTAAGAGAATCTAACTAACCATATGTAATAAGTGTGGGATGAATCATCCTAAAAAATATCATAGGGGGAAGTTAAGTATTTCAAGTGTTAAAGAGAAGCGAATAATGAAAATAAATGTCAAAAATGTTATATAATCCAACTAATTCCATGAATGAAATAAAGGTTATAATCAATCCTAATCCTATAGTAAAATGTTTGAATTATAAGTAATACAGACACTATAAAATCCATCACTTAAAGCTAAGGGTTTTTTAAGATAATTGATGACAAAAATTTCCAATACCTAGAGTGTAGGTATGGGGTTATTCCATCACAAAATTTTTGTTGGATCCAATGAAGTGGAGATAAGTATTAGGGTTATTCATTCAAGACTTTTTAATGTAGTATTTTAATATTTTTCTACAAATTATTTATATCATGAAATTTTCGTAAATGTATTTAAACAGCAACTAGAAATACAGAGATTGAGTTATCAAGGAAAATATTAAACGGGTAAATTATAACATTTCATGCATATAAATCCTGCCCAAAAAATATTTGTATGTATAATATATTAGATAACCATATAAAACACCTTTTAGTGAAATTCTAGATTAAACTAGGAATGAATTTTTTTCTTATATATATCCAATAATAATATTTGGGAAAAAGGAAATAAATTTCAATATCATGAATCGTCCTTTGATTCTTCACAAGTGTAAATAGGGTGATTAATCTCCTTCAAAAACTTTTTATCAATAATGGATATTATTTCCTAATCGGAAATCACATCTATCAGAAATTATTGAGAAAAAAGTGATTATCACTCTTAATGATATGATCATTGTAAGGGAATTTGTTGATGTATTCCCTAGAGAGTATTTTAGTCATCCTATTAGCTATGAGTTTTATTTCTCAATTGATCTTATACATGGAGCCATGTTGATATACAATACTCCATATAGAATAGCCAACATTTAACTAGAATACCCAAAGATCTACATATAAGATAATATATCTATGTATTTAATACATCGTAGTGCTAATCTATGGTGTTCATTAGTTCTCATTATTAAAAAGAATAATGGGTTAATTCATCACTATATAGAATATTATGAACTCAACAATATTAAGATAATGAACAAGTATATCCTAACATATATTGATGAATTATTTGATCATCAACATGAAACCTAATACTTCTCTAAAGTGTAAATTCAGGCAGGGTTTTATCAATTAATAGTGATGAAGGAGGATATACCAAAAACTAACTTTTATATAAGCTATAGACACTATATGTTAAAAATAATTACCTTAGGCCTCACCAATGCTCTAAAATTTTTGATAGACCTATAGAATTAATTCTTAAGATATTAAGTAGAAAATTATTTGTCAGGTTTTATAGAATTTATCCTCATATACTCTAAAAGAAATGATTGACATGAAGAGAATTTAAGTATTACACTATTCCTCCATGATAAAGTTGAAATTATATAAAAACTATAGTAAATGTTACTTATGTATGGATAAAGTATCATTATTAGGGAATTTCACAACAATAAAGAGAATATATTCATATAAATAAAATATAAGGGTATATGAGGAATGGGAATGACCAGAATCTATAATTGAGATCCATATTTTCCTCATATTAACTATTTATTATTAGTGCATTGTAAGAAAAAATTCGTCATTTTCAACCTTTCTAACTAAACATACTCAGATGGTTGTAATGTTTTTCATGACTATAAAGGTGAAAGGATTATCAAGGAGATATATAATGGTATATTCAGTTCAGTTATACTCATACTACTCTCTTTCTGGAAAGTACTTTTAATCAAAATTTACACTTCAAATAAGATTCTTGGTTTTGTCTCACGAAAAATGAAAATGTGATAGCTTAGACCTCTCTGTGTGAGAAGTATTATCTAAAATATGGTATATATTTGGAAATATTTATATTCATATTAATGATTTTCAAGAAATATCACATTGGATATAAGTGTTACATATATACAGATCATAGGATCCGGATGTATATAATCACAGAGAATTATCTAAATTTTTTTCATTAAAAATCAATTAATATTATTAGGATTTTGATTCCATAATCCAATAACATCTTGGAAAGGTCACTAATGTTTCATTTGGTCTATGTAGAAATGATTTTTTAATATTACATATTTCAACGAATGAAAACAATCCAATTTTCTTATAATATAATCGATGAACATGGGTTTTATAAAGAATAGAACATAATAATACGTTTACTCAAATGATTGATCAATAATCCAAGAATAAATTGATTATGCGGAGAAAAAGAGGAAGCTGTATTATATAATAAATAGAGATAATTAGATTTAAAAATTGGTGAAAAAAGTTTTGTGATATTTTTTTCACGATAATATATACAGTCAGATCCTGGGATGAAGAAGTATATGTTAATTAATTATTGTAGTTTAACATTCTATATCCCCAAGGGATCATATAAATGTATAAATAAATATTATAGAAATACAGGTGGAACAATATGAAGAAATATAATTTAAAATATACATCAATGTGTTGGATATGTCAAAAAAAATTAAGGATGAAAGGAAAAGTCCAAAACTGATGATGAAACCTTTACGCATGCCTTCATGGAAATCAATGAACTTCACCAGATATTTTTTCATCTGTATTTTGAAGAAAATAAAATAAAATAATTACATAAGTATTATACTCGACAATCATTCAAATACTGGCCAATTAATTTATATCCAATAGGACATCTCACTCGATCAACTTGAAAAAACATACATTAGAGAAGTCGAGAGGATAAATAAACACCATTATCGATTATATCTAATCAAGACTAGAGGTTCACCTCGAAATTATGGAAAAATATCTAGAATAAAATAAATATAGATTATAAATTTAGTATACCATATCACCCTCAAACTAATGTCTTATCTATGAGAATAATTTATACACTTTAGGGTATGTTGTTAGATTGATCATTGAACATTAAAAGATTCTAGAATATATAGATTCATTTTCTTGAGTTATCATACAAAAAATAGATTTCTCTAAGTAATTCAGTTGAATCCCTATGAAACCCTAAATGGAAAAAATTAAATAAATACAACATGTTTGGTTGAAGTTAGAAAATGAAGGCTTTTGGGACAAGAACTGGTGGAAGAAATGACAAAGAAGGTCTGGGTTATTAAAAAACACATCTGTGAAACCCAAATTAAATTTATGAGATATATTTACATCCATAGATTATTTATAGTACGCGAGGTTGTAAATAATTTGTTTATTTATTAATATACATGGTAGAAAGTAATGAGTTTTTTTGAAGAACATAAATTTAACTACTATGAACATTTATGAAGTATATGACCTGTTAGACATATCTCTCTTATGGATACACATACTATATCACCAACATGTACTTAATCCATAGGTGGGATAATTAATTAATGATATTTCTTATGAGGAGTAGCTAGGGAAAATCTCAGACCACCGAGAGAATGTTATGCACGACAAGGGAAAAACGTGATCAAAATTATTTATAAAAAACATACGTATGATAAAGTAATATATAAACAAGGAGATGTGATAAATAAAAATTACTCCCTATTTTTTTATACCTTAGTGTATGAAATTAAATTTCAAGGGTGATATTTATTAAGGGGGAACATGCATCAACCTGAAAATTACATAAATTAATAGAAGAATTTAGTTTGGGAAATGACTATATTATTATGCTTTAAAATTGAATCAAATTTAAATAATATTAAATTTTATAGGAATATTAAACATCCTGAAATAAGATTTAATATGATAGGTACAAATATTAAAATAACATAAATAAAAAATAATAACACACAGACAAATGTAAACCCAATAAACTCAAATTCATTCATGAAGTTGACTCCTTCCATAAAGACATTAAAAAGAAATATAATAGTTAGAAATATGATTTAAATTTTAAACAAAGTATAAAACATGTGTATGTTAAATAGTAAATGATGAGGTATTAGAATAGTGAGGTATATATAAGTTTTAAAGGGAAATGTCCTTGTTATTATATGACTATTTTATGATTATTAACTCACCATTAAAATATGACCTTGTATGACCACTAAAATATTAATATTACTAAGAGAATAATAAATTAACAATTTTAAATTGAATTCAAATTTATTAAAATTATTTTTCAATATTTTTTTATATGTTCATATACTATTTATGAATCAATATGAATATATTATAGTGAATAAATAATTTGTTCCCTTTGAAAATATTATTTTATAAAAAATATGTAATTTTTTTATTAAAGTAATTATTTCTCATACTTAGTAATTAATTGTGATAATATAAAAATTAAATTTGAATCCAATAGGATAAAATTAGGTTAAAGATAAATTTTGAAAATTTTATAAAAAAACTTTACTTTTTATTATATTGTAAAAATATTGTTTTTTGGTTTACATTGTATTTTATTACATCATAAATGTGTTATAATGATGTAATAATTAATATGATAAAATACACATCTAAAAATATATATTATATATATAAATTAAAATTATTTTTAAAAACAATACATTTCTTTTGAAAGTATACATTAGAAATTAATCTTTCTAAAATTAATATTTTGTAGGAATATTATTTTTCCATTCCCAATGTAATCAAAAAAGAGTATTTTGATTCATACAGGAATAAAATTCAAAAACCCTTCCATCTATTTATAAAACCATTAACAAAAATGATGGGTGAGACAATGTTTTTCCATTATCCACAACCCAGATTTCCAGGGCTTGTTTTGAGAAATTAATAATAAAAATCCAGATTATATAATAAATAATCACATCTCTACCCCATTCAATTCACTCCAAAGATCATTATCACATCCCATACTCTATTATAATCTAATTAATTCTTTTATATAGTCCCATAATCACTTATGTAATTTCCACACTAAGAATAGAAATTGATATTTAATGCAACGAATTCAATTCCACTTCCTTTTCAATTAAGTTATTACATTGTAGTATGATTTATAATTTTCATGTTCATATGCATCAATATAATTTATATCATTCCATTAATATCCAAATTATTGTATATAAATGATATACTTTCATTTTATTTCATTAAACCCATTACACTATCCATTTTGTATACATTTTATTCAATTAAAATCATTACTTAATTTTCTATGCCACCCTCTTTTATGATGACTATACAATACTATTTTCATTTATGGGTATTCATATAAATGTAATTTTTTTCCTTTATTTTTTATTTCAATTTATAAAACACACATTACATTCTCATCAGTTTAAAATGCAGAAAGTATTATGTCTTCAAGATCTTATGAACTTAATTATTGTTATATGAAATGTATTCTCATTCACCATGGTTTAATTATAAAATTATTTCATAAGGTATATGATCTATATGAAAAACATAAATTTAGATATAATAATTATGTTCCCTGGTATCATTTCAATTGATTGGTTATTGTTTCCATCTATTGAGGTACGATGTAGGGTGCATGAGTAGTTGTCCTATAACATTATATTATGTTTTCATAGCATTGAGCCGGGAATTTTTCATATGATTTCATGTTTTATTTTTTCTCTACGTTCCTTTGATTCTATGAAATTCTTCTATCATAATATCTATTCCATTATTCCTTATTTTTATATTATTTTTTTGTTATCATGATATGCCTTTTGTCTCATATGATCCTCACTAACCCTGATTATTCCTTTATTGGGCATTATAGATATGTTTTTTTCATTATGTGTTCCCCAAGATTTCCTATAAATTATTAAAGTTCAATGGTATATACGAGAATGTGATTGATATTAAATAAACATGGTATAGTTTTTTTAATGTTCTTTAATTATGAAAATAATATTTCAAAGACACTACACCTCTTGATCCATGGATTTTGTTTAATATATCATAATGTTAAAGATAATGTAATAAAATGTATCATGATAATTAGTTTTTAATAGATTAGGGGGACAAAATTGCATAAAAATCCATGAGTTATAGTACAAACCCTACTATAATCCCCATTTATCAAATTTCACACATTTAATAAACCTCAAAAGTTACTACCATGTATTAATTCACCCACTACAAGTAACCCAATGTCCATCCAGGTTATAAGGTACCTACCCCAATCTCACTAAGTAACTAGAACCCAAAATATGGTACCTTATGCACACATAATTATAAATTATATTAGGTTCCACCCTTTCCCCAATATATTAACCATTTTTCGATGAAAGATCCCCCAAAAATTCAAAATTATACAAAATAAATTCAAAGGAATTGAAATAAAATTTTAGATATACCTTAGTAGACTAACTCATCAAAATAAACGTATGAAATAAGGTAGTATATTGGATCAAGATAACATTATATTAAGTGTTATGTATTATAAATATGAGCCACAAATTCTTATGGGTAAACAATTTCTTGAAGAAAAGAAAAAAATTTATGAAATGGAATTTATGTCTAGTATGGAGTTAAGAGTGATTGTAAATAAGTTAAATTGATAGAAATTAAGGATCTTCTTATCTAATTATAGAAAATTAAAAACTAAAAGGTTTTTTATAAATAAAATATTTATGTAATTAAGATTAAATATATAAATAAGGATAAATTTTTTGAGAATTTAAAAAACTTTTATTGCCATTATTTGTTTCGATACTCGAAAAAATTAAAAGAATAAGGAATGAAATGTGGAAGATTATGAAGACATAATATAATTTTATTGATTCTTCCAAATTAATTGAAGTTTGAATTCAAATTATAGGCCTCATTGTATTGAAAATATTGTACATGGACTTATAATATCATTCACACAAATAAAAATGAATAATTTTATCAACATAAAAAGAAAAAAAATTGAGTGATACAATAAAAATTCATGTATATAATGAAAATAAAGATACATCACTGTTGAATTCAATATTTAATATGGAAAACAATTAACACAAAAAGTGTGGAAAAAATATTATATGGATGTGTGGTTTTTTAAACAAAACATAGACATGAATTTAGATATTATGAAGAATCCGCAAATTTTATTTTAATTTGTGGATCTATTTAAACATCTTTTAGAACCTAATATTATCTATATTATAAAAAAAATCATGAATGATACTTAAACATACTTATAAATTTTTTCTAATAAGAACATGTATGTTTTCCAAAGGAATATTTAATAAAAAATTAATTTTCTGTTTTCTATTAACACATTATGAGATATTCTAGATAGGGTTAGAAGTAAAGGGAATCAAGAAATGTTCAGATATGAAATGAAAAAAATATTCTAAAAATTACATATATAGAGTGAAAAAATATATAAACCGAGTTGAGTATATATTATTTTAAAACATATCTTCTGGATTACCAGAATAGGGATATGAGGTTGATGATAGTGTGAAACAAAATCTAAAAGGTAGATATAGTTTTTCATGAATTATGAAGAGATGTCAAAGATATCATAATGTATTATAGAGAGTATAAATTATTTATAATTTAAGTTTACGAAAAAGAGAGATGACTACATTATACATGACTATTTAGTGAAAAAATCTCATTTGGATGAAAAAAAATTAAAAACTAGAAGACAATATTATTCGATGATGTAGTAGAAACAAACATGGATTGTTGTACACTATTGATGAAATAAAATATGAATCGTGAACTAGTAGTTTTAGGTAGAATGTTCCACAATATAGTGTTATTCATTAAACGAAGGATATTTACCTAAGTGGGTTATTAAAGTGGACACATGCTTTGAAAAATAGCTTGAATTATAGCGTGATTACAAATATAAAAGTAAAAAAATAAGCTACAGGATTATGTTTGAGTGGTATCAGAATTATTTACTATTTAGATTTAAATAATTTATAGTTTTAATTTTAAAGAAACATCCATGATAGGAATGGGATCTCTAACCATCAACCTTACATTTAGAATTAAACCACCTCAATCTAACCTATGTATTTTTATAATCTATCAATTAATTTCGTTACACTAAGATATATTTCAATTCTAATAAAAGGGGTTATTTGATATTGATCTATAAGAAAAATTATATTTTCATTATAATTGATGTCTATCAATATTTTTATAAATATTTATTTTTAATGTGGTTGACGTATTTTATACATAAATCAAATTATAAATTGAATATTATTCTAATGGAGTAAGAATAATTGAAAATTGTTTATTATAAAAAAAAGTAGTGGAATATAAAAGGAAGGTTGAAAATTCGATGAAGATATGGTATACATATATATCGAGAGGTATTTAGTTTTTATTAACTAACTATTTCTCAAATATGTGATAAAATATTATATTATGTTTTTTTAGTGGGAGATATTTAAAATAGTGTATATATTTCTATAAAATATGTATTATAGAAAACCATATATAAATCTGGATAGTATTAGTGTTAGGGATATATTGTAGTTATTATTTAATCATCATACTTCCTTAGGCCATAATTGATGTAATCCTTGAGGATAAAATATATAGTTCCTTAATAATGTGAGTCTCTCTCTTTCCATATATGGATCAATATAATAATTTTATAATGTGATTAAAGTATAAAAAAATTTAAAAAATATATATATTTGAATTTTTTATTTCAATGTGAGAGAAAGAGTGGTATTAGGTTAATAAATTAACCCTGATTGTGACATTATTAGACCATATGTATATTTTGGGTAAATTTTCCTTTATAACCTAAATATTATGTTTAATGTTTTGTTTTTTACCATGTACTATTAAATGTGTCAACATATAAATACTGAAAATAGAGATAAACAAACAATGAAGGTGGTGTGGCACAAAAGTTATGATACACTAATTTGGATAATTCAAACAAATCATGGGAGGATGGATGAGAGTATATAGATTATTTAAATGAAGCATGAATATTGAGGTAATTTCATTTACAACAATATTTTTTGTACAATAGAGTGGAACTGATATGTGAATATATTACTAGTGTTTGTAACATATGATAAAATTACATGAAAGATATATAGTAATCATGGGTAAAAAAACATTATATGAATAATTAAATATTAGTTAGTGATTATAATAGAAATTTTTATAATAAAGTACTATTATAATTTCCAAGAGAATATAAGAAAAAATCATAAGAAGTGGAATTTAATTTATATAAAATAAGTGTAAATGGTGTAAAAATGTCACATGCTATGATATGTTGGATATTTTTTGGGTCAATAAGATTTATATAAATGTTTTCAAATGGATGTACATGGCTATAGAAATTTATTAGAGAAATAAAATTAATATTGAGGAAGAAGAAACGTAGTAATGGTTGGAAAACAAACCTATACCATAATCCATTCCATCACTGACCAATGACTGAGAAAGAAGCGATATACATTGAAATTTTATTCCATTAAATTTGAAAAATCATGATGATGGAGACTAAAATAACACATATAGAGATTTTAGATAGCATATATCATTATATAATTGAAAAAGAAAACATATGTTATCCAAATCAAACTATGATGTTCATTTCCCATTTAATAGTGCACTAGGTAGTATCATTGGAGGTTATAAGGATGTGTCATATTCTATCACATATATCGCACTGAATAAAAGGAGTTATCATAAATTGTTATATACCATATCTTTAATAATAAGAAATTCACTAGTGTAAAAAATTTATATATTCATAAATTTTAATGACAACTCTATCTATCATTGGTATATTAGTTGGATCAATGAGAATGTCATGAGGAAATCAGTATATGATGTGGTGAGTAATATAAATCTAAAATCCGGAACTGGGAGCCACTAAATGGTTCCTCCAGCTGGTGGGTCACATGGCTTCATGTGAACCTCCCCATGCACCATAGGCTTTCGATTGGAAGTGAGGGTCTGCGTTGTAATGTTATGGAGACTATACCCACTATTATAAAACTATCATAGTGTAAACAATAAACAAATAGAAATAGTTCAATCCAAATAAAACTAATAGTACAATGGAAACAAGTACAATTATCAACATTGGAAGATAAACATCCAAGAAACATTAATAATAGTAATTCTATTGGATGATTAGTATCTGAAATGATGACATATCATTCTGATGTAGAAAATGGGAAATATAGGGGATAAAATTCATTGGCATGTACAATATGCAATAAAGAGGTAAAAAATACCAGGTAATATCTCCACTAGAATCCAAGGGAGATGATCGTTCCTATACTACCATTATATTATGATAAATGTGAATTACATCAAGCATCCATGAATGGGTTGTTACCCCTATCCCAACCTGCATCCATTAGGAATGTAAGGGAACCAATCGACGACCTGAACAGGGTGTCCAATAAACCCAGTAGGCCACCACCAGTTGTGCCAAGAATAATTCAGTGTGTATAACATACAAGGTTTAAGGTTTAAAAAATAATAAAAATGATGTAATACATAAACTATTCATCTCTTGTTCCTAAAAAAAATTTGGCAGACACTACCTGCTTCAAATAGGCCTGAATAACTATGCTCTGAGTTTACCATGTACATATATTTTTAACTAAAGGTACATATTATGTATATTTGTATATATACTATATTAATGAAAACATAAATAGGCATATAAATAGATTCTAGGTGATAGATAAACATGGGAATAACTTAGGTATCCAGTCATAGTAAAATGAACTATATGCTTAAGTGAGAATACTATCTTATAATCTCATGAGAATGTGACACATCATTCTAATCACTCAAGATAGTCGGTCGAGTTTTCATGTGAAATTCCCAATTAAATGGAATACGTATCATCATGCCTGTAATCTAGGTAAATTTTTTGAGACACCATACCCAACAACCAATGTTAGGGAGCCTAATATTCTATTCCCTACAAGTCACTTGACCATTCTACATTTCCCAATATCAAAGCTCTAATAATAATAATCATATGTAATTTATTCTTAGTAATTTATAATCATTTAACCCAATCTTACCATGGGTTCTACAATTCAAATAATTGATTATCTACTTTTCACACATGACATGGTAATTACACTCACTTCAATTTAAATTATAATAATCTATTTACTTTATAGATAAAGGAAAATCCAAATTCAAGTCTTGATAAACCACTTAGGTGGTGTTTTGGTCAATTTATAATTTATACAAAAGAGAGATTTTAATTTATCACACTCAATGGGATGTAAACTATCAAGTTATATATCATATAATGGTTTGAGATTAACCTACAGAAGTATCTTATTATGGTTTAATAAATTTAAAAAGGAAATTTATTCTATAGAAATTATGTTGGGAGTCCAGAATGCAGCACAACAGTGATTAATTTAAAATACCTAATGATTTAGTGCTAACTACTATACCACCAACATTATGTTGATAGATGACTTCTCATCCATTGTAGACCTTTGAATCATGATATAATATAATTGATCATTGAAATTGAAAAGTTCCCATAAAATAGTGAATATGAGAATGCACCAAAATAGTGTAGAAGATGGTGAAATAAAAATAATAATAGAGTAAGAGGATTTTATTTCAGAAAAATAGGAATCAATTATGAATAAAGGTGGTTAATTCACATAACTTTTAGAGGAGGAACCCAAAACATAGCTTAGTCATGTAGGGTGGCATTCATGTGGGCGGCCGTAATGGTTGTGAGAAATGAGGTGCAAAAGTAGGTGAAAGGAAAAATAAAAGGAGGTTCAAAATCCTAAACTGCCAACTTTTTAAGAGGCATGAGGTTTTCCTGCATGCTTGGTCAAACCACGTGTCAATGGTGTACCTGACACTACCCTAAGATATCCATATAACTAGATAGCCACATGGTTTGACTAACCGTGCATAGGTCGTACAAAACCCCAATGTATCTAGTCTGATATGAAACACATGGTCATTCATCCTGGATCTCTTGGGTGAGTTTAACCATACTCCCCACTATATCACTTTTGATAACACTGTATAGTTTGAATAAACCATCTGGGCTCGGGGGAACGGTTTGGGAGAACAATGTTATTTGAACTTTTCCTCCATAATAAAGAGATTCTATCTCCAAAAAAAACACAAGATACTTTGGATACCTTCTTTAGTCTATAAGGTACTTTTTGGCACCAAAATTTGGGACAAGGGTGAACAAGTGGGATGCCATAGAGGCGTCGTCGCGGAGAACATTCATAGAGCCCAAACGACCCCATGTTCAATGCAGATCATCCACTTCGTGATCCCGTCATGGATCATGGAGGAGGGAGCCTCTGCAAGTTGCCTTGATGTTCGTGAACCCTCCATGGAGCAAGGAGGCATGATCCTCTGTGAGTAGCCTTGACGTTTGCGAGCCCACCGCAGATCAAGGATGCAGGAGGCTCCGTGAGATTCCTTGACGTTCAAGAGCCTGCCGTAGAGCAAGGAGGTGGGAGGCTCCGTGAGCTGATTTGATGTTCACGACCTGCCATGGAGCAAGCTATTTCTCCATGCCGAGCGAGATCTACTTTGTGGTGCCTCTTGTCTACAAATACAGGGATCCCCTCGAGCCCAACAGGGGGATCATCCAGCCTTTCAACGTCCGAGCTCCCGAATCACCAAGCCTCTATGCTCTGTGAAGCATGAGCTTCTCATGGTAATTTATCATTGGTATGTTTGTCCCCCTTTCTCTATTTCATCCCCTCTTTAGAGAGACATGCCTTTCATAGAGCCCACGGGCCTCAGCGAAGGATGGGGATCCCCAAGGGGACTCAGGTCATCATAGAGCATTTATGTTTTTTGAATCACCCCTCATTAACATGTGACCCATATGCTAAGGAAGGGCAATTGTTCCTCGTAAAGCACCATGCTTCACAATACTACGCTTCAGAAGGCACCCTTCCTTCGTGAGGCATTGATCTGTCATTTCCTTTAAAATTTTGGAAGCACCTTCCATATCCACCTATGCACTATGCTTAAGCTGGGACACTACGCTTCGTGATGAATACCCCTTCAGAATTCCCATACACTACATAGAGCACCCGATCTTCACAAGGGTTCTACCTATGAACTCCCTGGCTCTGGAACTCCTTTTTCCATGTGACCCTCTAGGTTTGCACGAAGTGATTTCAAATCCCTTGGACGTTACTTCACATTTCATTTCTTTGCCTCATGGTTCTTCGCATATGCACGCTAATAGCTATTCCTTCATCGCATGGACACGCTAACATGGACCCCCAATATGATCACCTGTTGACAACCCCAGTCACGTCATTGCCAATGACATCCTTACCTTAAGGGTGGGTGGGTATCAGTTATGTATGTCCTATGGGTGTGGAGAAGACCCACCTCGTCTGAGCTACATGACGTTAAACTGCCAAGTGCCATCATCCACGGTACATGACGTTAAACTATGGCCTCACCCTGTGTCATGCACGCGGGGTTTCCCATCTCGTACATTCTATATGCCCACTGGTCTCCACGAGAGTGATATCATTCCTCACATGGAATAACATCCTCTTTATCAGATCATCATCCATCCATCGGGAAAGAAGAACCACCCTAGTGTAAGCCCCCATGTTTTTCTTTCTTGAGGTAGCATCCCTGCTCCTCCTCTCTTCATGGGTGCCAGATCCCTCTCCCGCTGGGCTTTGTCACCACCTGGGCCTCCACCCTGGTGTAATTCCCATTCACCATCTCTTCGGGGTCACCCCACATGTAATCCCTAGATTCCAATTTGATCTCCTCCACTCGTAATCCCCTCTTTCCAATTTGGGCCGCTCCAGGCGTAATCCCCATTCCAAATTCCATGGATGCAACTTTCACAACATGATCATCAGGTATTTTTTGGCTCTTTTTTTCACTCTGATCATGACTCACATGGGCGTATAGTAAACATCGACCATGAAATATTTTCTAGGAAACCCAGAGTGTAATCCACACAAATACACCATTCAAAATAATGTGGAATTTGATCTATGTTATGGAAAGGTATGTAGGAAGCCTGCCTGAGGTTCTATCCCAACACCCAGTTATTCCAAACCCCCTCATGTTTGTTCACCAAACACCATTCTGAATTATGTGGACATTGATCTTTTCTATGTAAAGGTACATAGGAAGAATCCCTGAGGTTAAAGGCCAGAATCGTGTCATTCTGACCCCCTTCACGTCGTTTCACCAAACACCATTCTGAACTACATGGACTTTGATCTTTGTTAAGGAAAGGTACGTAGGAAGCCTCCATAAGGTTCAAGCCCAACACCCAGTCGTTCTGACCCCCCTCACATCGGTTCACTAAACAACATTCTGAACTACTTGGAATTTGATATTTCCTAAAGAAAGGTATGCAGGAAGCCTCACAGAGGTTCAATCCCAACACCTGATCATTCCGACCCCCCTCACGTCGGTTTAGGACACACAATTCTAAACTATGTGGACTTTGATCATTGTTAAGGAATGGTATGTTGGAAGCCTCCCTGGGGATCAAGCTGAACACCCGGTCATTCTGACCACCCTCATATAGGTTCAATAAACACCATTCCGAACTATGTGGAATTTGATCTTTGCTAAGGCAATATACGTAAGAAGACTCTGTGAGGTTCAAGCCCAACACCCGGTCATTCTGATCCCCCTCACATCAGTTCACCAAACACCATTCCAAACTATGGTGTCTTTGAACCTTGTCAAGGAAAGGTACATATGAAGAATCCCTGACGTTAAATCCCAACACCTTATTGTTTCCAACCCCCTTTACGTCGGACCACCTTTGTCCCACATGACATTAAACTATAGGCCACCTTTTAGTCCATCATGACAGTAAACTGCATCCACCATCCTGAACTATGTGGGATTTTATCCCTGTATCCTAGACATGATATGTAGGAAGCCTCCCATAGGTGTAGCCACATCCAGTGCTATGCCGTTTTAAACCCCAATCAGTGGTAAGCGATTGTGCCCCACATAGTAGTAAGACATTACGTCCCCTATTCAACATCAATCCATTGTAATCCCCGTTGCTAGGACACACATCATTGGTCCATCCTAGTGGCATCACACCTACTCGGGATGCTAAACATGTGTGAGCCTCATACACATCATCGAGATGTTGTCCTATGTGTACACCCCAATTTAAGCCCATAGCCTAGTTTCCTTTCGAGACTATGTGTTTCGGGAATGTCATGCCCTATCCCAGAGGTTCCACTTCTTCTAGGTCCAATACAAGTGTCCATTATCATAGGTCACATTCTTAGGTGTCCTATCGCCCTAATCAACTACGCAGACTTTAATTACCTTCCACGGGGATACGTAGGAAGTCTCCTCGGGACTCAAGACCAACATTACCTTCATCCTCACGGTGGTTCCAACCCATTCATTATCCACTTTATTTAGCACTCCATCACCCTTATTGATTCTTACCCGGGCTGCCATATCCTGGTAAGGTCATGACAGCTCACCCCCTACATAAGTGTACCCTCCAGGGGTTACACTCATTTGATCCACTCTAGTCAGTGTTTTGATCAGACTAATCCATCTCTGCTAGAAGTTAAGCATGTTGAATACCCTGTGTTAAACATGGGAAGTTGAGGAGGACCTCAGAGAAATGACTAGGGAATACGAATCCTCGTATTCGATATGAGATGCCTCAGGCTTTCGCTCCCTCGAGATTCCCTATAATAAGGGGAATAACCACAGATGATTCAATGTTCCAGTGTCCAAACATGCTAGTGGTGTCCAACGTGACTACTCCCCCAATCGATGGTTGCTTCCCTAGCTAGACTCCTTGGAATGACTTGATAGAAGCAGTGTAATTAACTGGAATTCATGAAGATATGGCACTTGGAAGAGATTCATGAACAACTTATTAAATCTTTACAGGAATCCTAGACTAGGTGAAAAGTTTTGAAGAGGAATCCACAGAAGGATGAACTGACATCCCATCATCCCATTCCAATCAAGGAGCAAACATCCCTGAATAAGGAATGTATCCTGGCCGCATTTGGAAAGAAGGAATGTGGGGAAACAAACAACACTTTTTTCCCTAAATAGAAGGATGTCTGCACCCCAGAAAAAGCATCAGAAACAAAAATAGTGAACCAGATGTGAATTATTTTCTATGTGGGGATTAGTAGCATTCGAGACATTAGCAGACTAGCATGTCACTGGATCTAGTTATTCATTTCTAGGTCCCTTTAAGAAAATAGAGGGCCTGGAATGAAACTCACCAGAAGTTGGGGCAGTCAAAACGTTGGGCATCTTGGTCAGCAATGTTGTTAGTTTGGATCCCTCTTACCATCCATGGAAGAAGGAATGGAATAAGGGAACTGGACATTGATTTCTTTATTTCAGCACTAATGGTCCCAATTCCCTACTTTTCATGAACCAATCTGCTGCACCAAGAGCAAAATCACCACCCGTCTACCAACACAAGGGCAGGGGGAATGCAAATATGGTATCCCAACATGGCTCCGACACTTCTACGATTAACTCCACAACTATAGGTTTTTTATTCCCACACCCAATTTCCCCTTATGAATTCATTCAGCAAATAGTGATCAACGACCTTGTACGCTGGTACGAGGCGGAGGGAATAATCCCGACTCAGGATATGGCCCGCTCGGATCTAGAGGCCTCCATGCCTTGTTGCCACTATCTTTTCCATGGGCCACACAGGGAGCCACTACTCCCCAATCAGACGTACAATCATTTTGGAAGCCTCTCCCCAGAACGCCTCGACGACTCTCCCCCCTCCCCTATGCCAATGAGGTAGGGGATGACTGGGCCAGGCCAGCTGGGATCCCACCTCAGGGGCCCCCACCAGGCCGCGCCAATGCCGCCACCCGATTCCCTGAGATGAAGAGTAGGTAAGTTATGTACCTGCACCACCGGTCCTAGTTCATCTGACATGACGCTAGCGTCAGGCACAAACTAAAGAGGACTCCCTCCAAGGGGAAACAACGTTTGCAGCTATGGTTTCTCGAGCCACCACTGACGTATATCACCAGAACCTTGTGTATACTGAGCTAGGAAATTCATACGCCCGACCCAGATTGAGGCCCCAACTACACCAAGGGAATTCTGGGTTAACTCTCTTGGTCGTCGGCATAGGTAGTGGCTGCCACAGACCAATCTGTAGCGACGAAACCCCGTATAGAGGTCCTCCCTATCCCACCACCATGGAATTTGCAACCCCCCCCCCACTTCCAGGCTCAGCATGGTGGTCTGCCATGTGCTACCTTCAACCAAAATGAGGATCATCCCCACAATGGCAACACTCAATATGGGAGTCTCTCCCATGCTCATTACACCGGTTATGGGGTCATTCCCCCTACCACAAACCACCGGTGCTGGAAAGTTGCACATCTAGTCACTCTCCAATGTGGGGGGCCTCTCCATGTTCTCGTAGTAGCAGGAAAAGGTCACCCTCGCCTCAACAACTAGAGGGATGAAGTCCAGCCTCACCTCACCAGCATCAGGCAGGGAGGCCCAGCCCTTGTTCTTCTTGACAAGTACGAGGACCTTCCTCGCACTGATGTCGCCAGGGGAAGAAAGAATGGGGGTCCAAACCGTGATTCTATGGACTCGAGGGGAGTTCCTACCAACTCCAGAACTTCCCATATAGGTCATTCCCATATCCCCTATGAAAAATGTCATGCTACTCCTCGCACTCCCGATTGATCAAGCGAAATCCCTCTCCACCCCAGCACCAGTACAATTGAAGGTCCTCATCATGCCGAAAATATTCTCTGCCCGGAATTACCATCATGGAGTAGGAGGGTCGGTCGTCGCTGCCATAAAATGAGTGCTGAGAGGATTAAGACTAAAATCAAATCGGATTGATTCCCAGATTCTGTAGACGAATATGACTTGATTATGGAACCCTCACCCAGGTTCTCTGTGTCAAGGGATAGGGAAATAATTAGGTGCATCATAATCTTACTCCTGGAAAGCGATGACCACCAGATTCCCTCCTCCCTTCGTAGGTATATCTATGTGGATGAAAAAATTAAAATCTCGTTCTTTACGGTCGTGAAATCACCACCATCATCACCAGAATCACTCTCTACCTCGACTAGAGATCATAGAGAGCTATTCTAGGTACTAATGGGGGATGATTAGTAGTGTGTTCCATCGCCAGTAGCCCTAGTCTCTGCACCAGGATCTGCAGTTGTCAGCCCATCATAACGCTATGTGGTGGCAAAGTCACTACACTCTTTGGAGGACAGCCCGAGATGCCGCAGTTTGTCAGTTCACTCTTTGTACTCTCCACCAGCCAGCCTACCGTCCCAGCGGTCTTCTTTGGTACTGCTACCGGTTCCTCAGCTGCCTCTGGTTGATGAGTGGGGAAATGAAGTGCCAAACCCTAAATTCGAGCAAAGGAGATTATGGAATATCCTCGCAGTGGACCACTTCCCTGAGATGTTTTGGACTATGGGAGCACCATATTTCTATGCACCAGAATTCTTCACTCCATAGGAAGTTGATTGTTTCGATCAAACCCTCTTGTCGATGCACTTCCACCTTCGTCACCAGTGAGTGGCTTATCTGAGGATCCAAGAACATTTTGAAGACATTGGTGAGAAATGTCGTCTAGTTGATTTGGCAGCACTCCCTGTGGCCTAGCGATCTGAGTCCCAAAGTCTCCATAAGGCCCTTTAGCAAAGATGCGTATAGAGTTTCAATGTACTCCGCAAGATTATCAAGGAAGCTTCTCCTATGTACAGATCCATGTTTGGGGGAAGTATTCTTCCCTCCTCTTTAATCATATCTGGTGGTAGCCTGACCTACCATGTGATTTTGAGGATATGCCCCAAGGTAGTTTCATGGTCAACATGGACTGCCTATTTGAAGATGAAAATGAGATAGAGCACCATGATGTGGACCTTCCCTCAGAGGGCATACCACCACTATTGGATCCATCGGGAAGGGTTACTCACCAACAGAGAAATCTGTTGGGTCTCCCCACACCCAACGAGTCATTAGTCCTCAACTGGAATCTTCATAAGGGTAAAGAGCACCTCGAAGTTTCAAAAAAATATTAACCTCTCCACATTAGTGCAGAAGGCGGAGGAAGACTCTGAAAAGGCCATGTTGCATCAGAAACTCACCGAACAAAAGAATATTGTTGACAAACTCCTTACTGAATGCGCTGCAGAGCGAGGGCAGAACTATGGTGATCCTAGGCCAGGACAGTGAGGGCATGCACAACTTCCCCACGATGAGCTACCCCGGGTGACCATGATCATCCTACTTATAATGACTGGGTTGATGCCATAGCTTACAACAAGAAGGTGTGGATTGTCTCACCAAGTCCTCCTGAGCGGCGTAACAACCCTCGCGACCCATCTTGGGCTCTCCCAGCTGCTCCACAGGTTGTTCCTCTAGCCGCTCCAAGACTCGTTGGGACTACTTACCGTGTTGAAGAACCCGATAATTCCCTAGAATTTAGGGATCCCCATCAAGACAGGGAACCCACCCTTATGATCCAATGGAGGCACTCATTTCCCACCTTGAGGCGTTGGAAAAATGAGAGGTGGCACTACAGCATGATGGCAAGTTGTATCCAGCATGGGTGGATGATATGCCAGCACCACCATGTTTTGGGAATCCCACCTTTTTCCCTTTACTGGAGATAGGGGACCAGCCACAACACTTGGACCCCTTAATCTCAGGGTGTGGACCCATGTTGGGGCCCCAATGAAACAGGAAGATGCCAAATGTCAGTGTTCTGTGCAGACATTGGAAGGACATGCATTTGTCTGGTACAACCAGCTCCCAATCTGATCAGTAGCCGGCCAGGAAGACCTCCATAGGCAATTCCTCTACTAGTTCAGTTGCACCACCTGGAAGATGAGTATCGCTGACATCATCAAGTGCAAGCAGAGGATTAATGAGCGTGTTGCACATTTTTTCGCCTGGTGGAAATGGCTCATGTACTCTCTTGACAAGCCGCTGACTCAAGAGATACTACTGACGATGTGCATAGGGAACATCAAGAATAAACTGGACCTCTCATTCATCACCTAGAACTATCCTGAGGGATTCTGAGACTAATCTGATAAGGCATGTTTCCTAGAGGAATCCCTGCAATAGGCTATCAGGGTACATTTTTGGCCTCCTGTAATTCTTGTGAGAAGGGCCTCTAGAGACGAGCCCACTGCAGTGGCCCAAATAGAGGCCCCCATAAAACTAGAATTGCTACTAGTGGAGCCAGCTCCGCAACCTCGCAGAGGCCCTCCACCTCAGGCACCGCCTCCAGCCCATCAGCTCCCACCGTAGAATCGGTGGGTTCCCCTGTATAATACACTACTACACCCTAGGCGAGATAACCAAGCACCACCGCCTCGAAAGGCTCCTCCATCTCCTTGTCAGTGTCAGCCTCCAAGGGCCCCCTTTCTGGATAGGAGAAACCGAACCTACTCGTCCAATGAGTCTCAGGTCCCCGGTTACTTCCGCAGCACCTTAGAGTATGTGATTGTATGCTTGCCTGAGTGTAGAAGTCCAAAAGAGGTGGACCTCACTGATCTCCCTAACTACTGCCCTTATCGATAGATCCTAGGACACCGTCTGAAACAGTGCTATGTGATCAAAGACTGGCTCCAAGGCTAGATGGATAACAACATAATCTGGTTAGGCCCAACCTTGGAAAAGGTGGAATGTATCTTCATAAGGCAAGATAATAGCATTGACGGTGAGGGTGAGTGGCAACAGGTTTCTAACCACGGGTCCCAGAATTACAACGACCGGCGCACGCCTGATTCGGTCCGAGCCTTGAGAAACCACAGCTACTGTAATGACCCAAAGTATTTAAATAGAAATTACATTCTTAAAAATATGTCATAAAATCACATGAAAACACAACATAATGAACTAATAATGGCTAAGTGACCTTTTAACATAATTTTGTCACTTCTGTGTTTGGACTTTTAAAAATATGACACACACAGTTGCGTTCAAGATGATTTTTGCAGTCCAATAAAAAAATGTAATTTTTTGGTGAATAGTATCCTACCCCTATAAATTGTAACCTACCCTTATGAATAGTAGTATGACCCTTATGAATATAACATATTCCAAATAAGAGTAACCTTACCCCTGAATAATTGAATAAAATTTAGGCATCTTAGAAAGTGAAAATTTGACCATAGTAAACGTTTTGATATTTTTGTAACTTATAAATAATTAATTATAATTATTTATTTAATTTAAATGAAAATTTATTTTCTTAAAATGTGTTCATAAATAATTAAATCTATTTCTCCTAGTTTTTAGATAATTTTATAAGACCCTATGTAATTTTGGAAAACATTATAAAATCAGTTTTAATTTTAAAAAATTTATTTTTCAATTAAATTATGATTTAAATTAAATATTATATTAATCATATTTAGAAAAATATTTTTGAAAATTGGACTTCATTTTTGGATTCTACACATCGAAAAATGTTCAGGGTGAAATTTTGGGGTTTTTCTAAAATACTTCTATTTTCGGGTGAATAGTAAAAAAATAACGTTTTTCACATAATCAATGTGTCCAAAATTACATCATTAATGATTTAATGATGACATAAATATTATATAACTTTAGGTACTTCCAAATTATATTAAATTTCATTAATATTTCCTTAAAATACAATAAACTCAATTTTCATACCTAAAAAGAACTTTTCAAAGCCTAAAGTCAAAAGGTGATTTCTTAAAATGTATTTTTCTCCTTGAGTCACTTTCCTTTTAATAAATTCATTAATTCTAATTATAAAGATGATTTAAATGCTAAATAGAATTATATTAAATTAATATATGTTTTAGGATGTTCAAAAACTTCTATTAAAAGTCTAACTTTGGATATATTATTTTATTTAATATTTTATAATAAAAACACCTTCCGCCTCTTGTATAAATAACCCATCCTCCTCCCCTTGCCAAACCACACCTCTCAAGCTTCAATAATTTTCTAAAATCTACCCAGGATCTTTCCTAGCCCCTCCCTCACTTTCAGGATCTTCTGGTCTCGTCAAAAGTCCATGCTTCGGCCTCATAAGGAGGATCTCAAGAGGAGCATTCAAGAGGCAATTTCTCTTCTTCTTTTCTTTAATTCCCTTTCAATTTCAAGTCCTACTTTTATTCTCTCCCTACCAATAAATATCTAAATGATCTGGTGACACCAGTATCATACATATACTATAATTTTATCATACTAATTAGATATTATACCATCCAACCCCCCTTCTCCTCTTCCTTTTATTTAGTAAAAGAAAATGTTGTTCGTACGGTGTTAATCTATCACCTTCAATAATGGCATGTTTACTTTTTCCATTTCTACTAATAAATCTGGTAATGAAACCATTTTTATGTTGAAACAGACTATTAAATATTTATTATGTCCTATTTTATGTTATGTAACAAAATTATATAAATATTACTATATGAGTAAACAAAAGAAGTTTCTTGTGGTCGAAAAACCACCCAAATTAACCCGAACGATCTCCATTAAATTTTTGTCTAATGATTCATCAACATTGTATAAAATTTAATTCATATTAAGATCATTTTAACTTATTTACTATCATTAACAACATGTAATATATGTTCTGGATATTTACCCATGTTCGGCTAAAACTTCAATTCAAAAATAAATGTGAAACTCTCTAGAAACCCATAAAAACATTCCCGAACAATGTTTTTAAACTCTGTAACTAATCAAAAGGAACATAAAATTACATAATGAAACCAAAATGACCTGTATTAAGGTATTAAATTTTCTTTAATTACTAATTAATGAATATAATGTCATTATATAGGACATTAAAGTGAAGGAAGCTTTCAGATACAAGGTAAGGGGAAATTCTCGAACCCGACATTGATCCTTCGGGTTCCCCCTATTTTACTCATTTTTGATATGTTTACTCATTAAAAATATTTTTTTCATAATTTTTGTTCCTTTTCTGGGATATACATGTTTTTCACTAGAATTTATTAAAAACCAAATGTTTTCCAAAAGAACTCTTCTTTCAAGAACACACCTTTTACTTCTCATTCAAGATTGACGGTTCTTGTAACATGTATATTATTCCCTCATTATTTTGGGAACACAATTTTTATTAATTTGTTCTTATGAGATGAAACCCATTCCTTTTCATGTGTTCGTTATGTTCATCTATGTTATATTTTCATTATAGAAATCATGATAAATGATAATGTTATGATATGACGGGTGCACCCAGAATTATATAGCACAATTTTAATGTTTAAATGTGACTGGTGCGCCCAGAATTATACAGCTCTTCAACTCATTTGGTAAAGTGATGAATCTCATGATTAAATTTGAAATGATTTGTGAACAATATTCTATCTTTGGTCACAAGCATGTGTGTTCGTTAACCACTAAGACATGATGTTTCATTTTTATGTATTGCCACATTTCAAGTGTCATATTAATCCTTCCTCTCATGTTTATGATTCATTGCCTATGTTTTGAATTATGCTCACCCCATGCTATATTATTCTTACTTATCCTCTTAATAGGCTTCTAGATCACCATATTTGATGTATATACTCAGGTGGATGGATGTACTAAAGAGATATCAAGCGCCAATAATAAGCTAGAGAGGAATAAATGAACAAAAATGTTTATGCTCGATGTTGTAATTCTTATGTATGGTCCGAGTTTTTCCAAGACACTAAACCGTTCGATACTCTATATGTAATACTATTATTTTTTATCTTTAAAATGATGTAATAGAAATGTAATAAATGGTTGGGTCTCTATAGTTGGTATCAGAGGAAATGTTTAGTTATTTTGGGAATTAGGATTAGTGAACCCTAGAGATGAAATCTAGCATGAGTATAAGTACAAATATGCACACAATAATCTTCACATAGGGATCCCGTTTTTTATGAATTGTTTAAATGAATAAGTTATTCCTCAATTTTTGACTTATGTTTTGTTCTATCCTTATCTATTTTAGAAAATGGTGGGAACCAGGAAAAACCAGGCCAACAACTCGTGTGAGGGCCAATGCAACGATTGCCTGGACAACGTCCCCAATAATTTGGGAGGTGGATTTCAGAACATCATGGAGATTCATAAAAAATTATCTAAGGTTATGAACAAAAACCATAATAATGGGTAATGTCCTCCTTCACCAAAGAGAGAGAAACTGGCTATCGAATGTTTTATGCGGCAAAGACCACCGACGTATAGTGGATCTTTTGATCCACTTGTTGCGGAAAAGTGGGTCAACTCCATGGAGAATATATTTTATGTTATTCACTATTTTGAGACGGAGAAGGTGACACTAGCCATTTATTGTCAAGATGTAGAGGTTGATCAATAGTCGTCTTTGATTAAGAACACCAAGACAGGGGATGAAATTGAAGAGATGGAATGGGAAGATTTTAAGATCATGTTTCTTTATAAATCTTTCCCATGAACTCTTCGTACGAAGATGGAGAGAGAATTCATAGAGCTCAAGAAGAAAGAAGGAGAATATTTCACAACCTACATATAAAATTTCATGAGGCTTTCAAGATATGCTTCGGGTTTTTTATCAACAATGATAGAAAAATTAGTAGATTCATTACTGGATTAAAACCACACATTTTAAAAGCTCTTGCAATTCGAGACTTTGGGAGTTATGAAATATTTGTACGGTGTGCTCTCAAAATGGATATGGAGTTTGGATAATGGTCTCATGGATATGGTGATATGAAACAAAATATGGAGTTTCAAGATGGTGGATCTAATGAAAAAGGTGGGATGTTGCCACATGGGAACTGCCTCAAAGGAACGGGGAAATGCTTCAACTGTGGGAATGAAGGACACCTTTCTCAATAGTGTTGAAAAGACATAAAAAGGAAACATAATTTGGCAGAATAAAAGAGAGAAACATTCATGGTTCAATGCTACAACTGTAGGGAGCTAGGGCATTATGCAAGCCAGTGCACTAAACCTCGAGTTCTCAAGGGTAATCAGCGTCAGAAACCACCAAAGCCAAAGGAACAATGGAAGGATTATGCCATCACTACTTCGGATGTGGAGAAAGATAATGAAGTCAAATAAGGTACACCTCTTATTCACTCGATAATGGAAAAAGTACTATTTGATTTTGGTTCTACGCAATCTTTTATATCTTTCATGTTTGCTAGAACTATAGAATTGACGCCTCGAAACCTTTAAGTGGAGATATCTGTTAAAACACCAAGTGGTGAAATCATTTCTACCCAGGTGCTTGACTCTTATTCTATTGGTGTATGTGGGAAGAATATTCAAGTGAATCTCATAATACTTTCCTTGGTATAATTTGATTCTATAATGGGAATGGATTGGCTCTCGTTATATAGAGCACATATCAACTGTCAGGAAAAGGAAATATCTTTTCATATTCCGAAACATCCCACAATCCTCTACAAATGTAATGAATATCATGAATCTCCTTTGAAAAATACTTCCATGGTATGGGTACTGATTTTCTATGAAGAATCATACCTCTTCCAAATGGTTGAGTCAAAAGAAGGTGCCAACATTTCCAAAATTCCCATCGTGAGGGAATACAGTGATGTATTTCTCAAAGAGTAACCTGGAATTCCCCCAGATCGTGAGGTAGTGTTATCAATAGAACTCATACCTGTATATACTCCTATATCAAAGTGTCCCAATAGGATCGCTACTATCGAACTGGAGGAGTTAAAGAAGCAGCTTCAAGAGCATCTGGACAAAGGGTTCATACACCCAACAACATCACCTTGGGGTGGGCCAGTGATCTTTGTGAGGTAGAAGAATGGATGAATGAGGCTCTGTATCGACTATTGGTAAATCAACAAGATCACCATAAAGAACAAATTTCCTCTTACAAGGATTGACGACTTGTTTTATTAGTTAATAAGAGCTAAATACTTCTCAATGGCGGATCTTCATTCTGGATATCATCAGTTAAAGGTGAAGAAGGAGGATATTTAGAAAACAATCCTTCGTACAAGGTATGGGCACTATGAGTTTCTAGTGATTACCTTCAGACTTACTAATTCCCCTGCAAAAATCATCGATTTGATGAATAGACTCATTAGACATTACCTCGACAAGTTTTTGGTAGTGTTTTTTGATGATATTCTCATCTATTCCAAGCGCAAGGAGGAACATGAAGAACATCTAACACTTGTGTTGGTGACATTGAGAAAGGAGAAGTCATATGCCAAGTTCAGCAAGTATGACTATTGGATGAATCAAGTCACATTATTTGGACATGAGATCACAAGTGAGGGAATTTATGTGGATACTTTAAAAACAAAGGCTATTAAGGAATAGCCCAGTCCCTCTAGTGTCACATAAATCCATAGTTTTCTTGGATTAGATGGTCTCTATCGACGTTTTGTGAGAAACTTCTTAGGATTGCAAATCATGCTAACTAAGTTAACAAGGAAAGGGGTAAAGTATGTCTAGATGGAAGAATTTGAGCGAAGATTCAAGGAGCTAAAGAGATGGATGGTCACTGCACCTATACTCACACTATTGAAAAGTGGAGTATTTTTTGTGATATAAAGTGATTCTTCAAAGAAAAGCTTAGGTTGCATACTCATGAAGAATGATAATTTCATAGCTTATGCCACATGACAGTTGAAGATCCATGAGAAGAACTAACCAACGCATGATCTAGAGCTGGCAACCATGATAGTTTCCCTGAAAATCTGGTGGAACTGACTTTATGGTGAGAAGTGTGACACATACATCGACCAGAAGAGCCTAAAGTATATATTCACACAAAAGGATCTCAAAATGGGTAAAAGTATATGCTTAGATCTAATCATGGATTACAATTCATTATTCACTACCATCCTAGAAAGGCGAACAAGGAAGATGATGCTCTAAGAAGAAAATAACCTGTTACTCAATCCATGTTATAGATTGAGAAAGACCCTATCTTATAGGATATGAAAATAATGGATTTAGAAATCATAAGGGTAGGGGATACATCCACCCTTTCCCAAATTATTGTGTATCCATCTATCAAGGGAATATTAAAGAAGCACAAAGGGATGATGTGGAGATACAAAAGAGGGTGAATGCAGTAAATCAAGGTAAGCTGCATGAGTTCCATATCGATGATGATGGAGTGATTTGGTTTAGAATGCGGCTTTGTGTGCCTTCATCACCTGGGATACAGAATGAGATATTGGAAAATGCGCATAGCTCAATATTCTCTATCCATAATCGTAGCACCAAGATGTATCGTGATATCTGAGAACACTTCTTGTGGGATAACATGAAAAAGGAGATCACGGAATCTATCTCATGATTTTTGGTATGTCATCATGTTAAAGTAGAGTGAAAAAATTCCAAAGGGATGATTCATCAATTGCATATACCCATGTGGAAGTGGAAAAATGTTACTATGTACTTTGTCACGGGTCTCCCGAAGACGTTGAAGGGAAATAATGCGATATGGGTTGTGGTTGATCGACTCACCAAGACTTCCCATTTTATCACTATTTGGGAAGATATCTCACTTGAAAAACATGAAAATATATATGTGAAGGAAGTGGTGACACTACATGGTGTTCCTCCCTCAATTGTCACTGACCGTGATCTAAGGATCACATCTAAATTCTGGAGGAGCCTTCAACATGCTTTGAGTTCTGAATTAAATTTAAGCATGACCTATCACCCCCAAACCGATGGCCAATCTGAAAGGACTGTTCAGAGGCTTGAAGATATGTAAAGAGCATGCTCACTAGAATTCAAAGGTGTATGGGATCAACATATCCCATTGGATGAGTTATCATACAACAGTAGCTTCCACTCATGTATTCAGATGGCTCTATATGAAGCTCAGTATGTTGACCCGATGTTGTGGAAGAGATGACATAGAAGGTTCATGTCATCTAGAAACACATAAAATCTGGTCAAATTCATCAAAAGAGCTATACTGACAACCGTCGAAGGGGTTTGGATTTCGACGTTGAAGATATAGTCTTCCATCAAATATCACCATGGAAGAGAGTCGTGTGATTTGGGAGGAAAGGAAAGTTAAGCCCAATGTACATTGGCCCCTTTGAAATCCATGACCGTATTGGAGTCATGGCCTATCGGATTTCACTTCCACCAAATATGGATCAAGATCATGATGTGTTTCATGTATCACTCCTGAGAAAGTACATACCTGATACCTCAAATGTACTAAACTCAGAGATGGTACAACTAGAAGATGATCTCTCTTATGAGGAGCAGCCAGTAGAGATTATTGACCTGAGAGATAAGGTTCTATGCAACAAGACAACCCACGTTTTCAATGTGTTGTGGAGGAACTATAAGTTTGAAGAACTACTTGGGAACCAGAGGAGGTGATGAAGGAGAAGTTCCCTCACCTGTTTGTGTAAAGATAAATTTCTAGGGTGAAATTTCATAAGGGGGGAGAATGTAAAGACCTAAAGTATTTAAATGGAGATTACTTTCATAAAAATATATCATAATGACACATTAAAGCATAACATAATGAACAACTAAGTGCTATGTTACCTTTAAACATAAGTTTGTCACTTTTGTGCTTGTAATTTTGAAAATTCGACATACATGATTGTGTTCAAGATTATTTTTCTGGTCCAATAAGAAAATCATAATTGTTTTGGTGAATATTAACTTACCACTATGAATAATAACCTACCAATAAGAATAGTAGTACAACTCTTATGAATGGTACATCGTCCAAATAATAGTAACCTTGCCCATGAATAATTAAATAAAATTTAGCCATCTTAAAAAGTGAAAATTTAACCATAGTAAACGTTTTTGTATTTTTGTAAGCTATAAATATTTAATTATAATTATTTAATTTAAAATAAAATTTATTTTCATAAAATGTGTTCATAAATTATAAAATCTATGTCTTTTAGTTTTTAGATAATTTTATAAGACCCTGTGTAATTTTTGAAAACATTATAAAATCAGTTTTAATTTTAAAAATTGTATTTTTCAAGTAAATTAGAATTTTAATAATATTTATAAATTTATTTTTGAAAAAATTAATTCATTTTTGGATTCTACAGGTCGAAAAAATGTTAGGGTGAAATTTTGGGGTTTTTCAGAAATACTTCATTTTTCGGTTGAATAGTAAAAAATAATGTTTTTCGCATAATCGGTGTATCATAAATTGCATCATTAATGATGTAATGATGACATAAACATTATAGAACTTTAGTTTCGGCCAAATTATATTAGATTACATAAATGTTTCCTTAAAATACAATAAACTCAATTTTCAAACCTAAAAAAACTTTATAAAGCCTAAAGTCAAAAGGTGATTTCTTAAAGTGTCTTTTTCTCTTTCTTTCACTTTCCTTTTAATAAATTAATTAATTTGATTTATAAAGATTATTTAAGGCCTAAAAATAATTATATTATATTAACATATTATTTAGGATGTCAAAAAACTTTTGTTACATGTACAAATTTTGATATATTATTATATTTAATATTTTATAATAAAAACACCTCCCTCCTCATATATAAATAAACCCTCCCCCTCCCCTTGCCAAACCACACCTCTTAAGCTTCAAGAATTGTCTAATATCTTCCCAACCATCATCCCTATCCCCTCTCCCACGTCAATGATCTTCTGGTCTTATCAAAAGTCCATGATTAGGCCCCTTAAGGAGGGTCTCAAGAGGAGGATTGAAGAGGTAATTTCTCTTCCTCTTTCCTTTAATTCCCTTTCAATTTCAAGTCCTTTTCTTATTCAATACAAACCTATATTTTTAAAAATAGTATGGTGACTTAAACATAATATATATAATTGAATTTTATTATAATAATGGGATATTTTACCATCCAAACCCCTTCTCCTATTCCTTTTATTTTTTTAAAGAAAACGGTGTTCGTAAGGTGTTAATCTATCACCTTCAAGAACGACATGTTTACTTTTTCCATTTCTACATAAATATCTGGTCAGGAAACAACTTTTATGGTTGAAACAGAATATTATATATGTATTATTTCCTATTTTATGTTCTGTAAATAAATTTTCTAAATATTACTAGATGAGTAAACAAAACAAGTTCGTTGTGGTCGATAAACCGCCCAAATTAACTCAAACGATCATCATTAAATTCCTATCTAATGATTCGTCCACATGGTATAAAATGTAATTCATATTAAGATCCTTTTAAATTTTTCAATATCATTAATAAAATGTGATATATTTTCTGGATGTTTACTGATGTTCTACACAAACATCAATTCATGAATACACGTTAAACTCTCAAGAAAACCCTAAAAATGAACATTCTCGAAAAATGTTCTTAAACTCTATAAGTCATCAAAAGGCCCATAAAATAAAATAATGAAACTAAAATGACCTTTATTAATGTATTTATGGTTCTTTAATTTCTAATTAATGAATATAATGTCATTATACAGGACATTAAAGTGAAGGAAGCGTTCAAATACAAGGTAAGGGGAAATTCTCGAACCCAACTTACATTCTTCGGGTTCTCCTTCTTTCACTCATTTTTGATATGGAGACTCCTCAAAAATCATTTTTTCATCATTTTATTTCCTTTTATAGGTTATAAATTTTTTCCACAGGTATTTATTAAAAACAAATTGTTTTCCAAAATAACTCTTCTTTCAAGAACACACCTTTTACTTCTCATTCAAGATTGACAGTTCTTGTAACATATATGTTATTCCCTCATTCTTTTGGGAACCCAATGTTTATGAATGTGTTATTATAAGATGAAATCCATTACTTTTCATGGGTTCATTATTTTCATCCATGTTATATGTTCATTGTTACATGAATGATAAATGATACTGTTATAATGTGACGGGTGCGCCCGTAATTATATGGCGAAATATGAATGTTTAAATGTGATGGGTGCACCCAGAATTATACAGTACTTCAATGAATTGGGTATAGTGATGAATCTCATTAGTAAATGTAAAATTATGTTTGAAAAATATTATATCTTTATTCACAAGCATGTGAGGTAGTTAACAACTACGACATGATGTTTTATTTTTAGGAATTGCCACATTTCAGGTCTCTTATTAATGCTTCCTCTCATGTTCATGATTCTTATCCAATGTTATAAATAATGATCACCCCATGATATATTGTTGTTATATATCCTCTTACTGGCCTACTATATTACCCCTTTTGATGTATATACTCAGGTGGCTCCATGTACTAATGAGAGTTCAAGTTCCAATAAGAAACTATAGAATAAGAAATGAAGAAAAAAGTTAATGCTTGATGTTGTAATTGTTATTTATAGTTCTAGTTTTCCCAAGACACTAATCTTTTGGATCCTCTATGTGTAATACTATTGTTGTTTTATCTTTAAAATTATGTAATAGTAATGAAAGAAAATTTTGGGTCGCTATAGTAGGTATCGGAGGGAAGGTTTATTTAATTTGGGAATTAGGATTAGTGAACCCTAGAGAAACACTCTAGCATGAGTCTATGTACAAATATGCACACAAGAATCTTTACATAGGGATCCCATATGTTATGCTTTGTTTAAATGAATATGTTATTCATTACTTTTTGACTTATGATTTTTTCTAACCTTTTCAATTTTAGAAAATGGTACGAACCAGGAGAAAACTGGCCAATGCAACGATTTCCCAGACAACATCGCAAACAAATTTCGGGGGTGGAGTTCAAAACATCATGGAAATGATTACCCAATTATATAATTTTATGAAAAATAACCATAATAATGGGGAACTCCCTCCTTCACCAAAGAGAGATAAACTTGCTATCGAATGTTTTATGCAGCAACGACCACCGACGTATAGTGGAACTTCTGATAAACTAGGTGTATAATAGTGGGTCAACTCCCTGGAGAAGATATTTTATGTTCTTCACTATTCTGAGATGGAGAAAGTGACACAATACATTTATAGTCTAAGTGGAGAGGCAGATCAATAGTGGGATTTGATTAAGAACACCAAGCCAATGGAGGAAATTAAAGAGATGGAATGGGAAGACATTAAGATCATGTTTCTTAATAAGTATTTCCCATGAACTCTCCGTATGAAGATGGAGGGAGAATTCATAGAGATCAATCACAAAGAATGATAATCTATCAAAACCTATGAAGAAAGTTCCACAATTCTTGCAAGGTATGCTTCTTTTTTTTATCAATAATGATAGAAAAATTGATAGATTCTTTAATGGATTATAACCTCACCTTTGAAAGACTCTTGTAATTTGAGACTTTGGGAGTTATCAAGAAGTTGTACGGTGAGCTCTCAAAGTTGTTATGGTGTTTGGAGAATGGTCCCATGGATATGGTGATAAGAAACGAATGAAGAAGATTAAAGCTGGTGGATCTAATGACATAGGTGGGAAGAAAAATCAACGACCCACATGCCAAAAATGTGGGATATTGCACCATGGGAACTGTCTCAAAGGGACGGGGAAATGATTCAAGTGTGGGAATGATGGACACCATGCTCAAGAGTGTCGAAAATACATAAAAAGTAAGGAAAATGTGGAAAAATAAATGATAGAAACTTTCATGGTGCAATGCTACAACTATAGGGAGTTTGGGCATTATGCAAGACAATGCACTAAACCTCAAGTTCTCGAGGGTAATCAGTGTCAGCAGCCACCAAAGTCAAAGGAACAACGGAAGGCTTATGCCATCACTACTATGGAAGTGGAGCAAGAAAATGAATTCATACAAGGTACACTTCCTATTCACTCAAGAATCAAAAAAGTATTATTTGATTTTGGTTCTACGCATTCATTTCTATTTTTCATGTTTACTAGAACTATAGAATTGAAGCCTCAAATCCTTGAAGTGGAGATATCTATAAAAACACCAAGTGGTGAAATCATTGCAACCCAAGTGTTTGACTCTTCTCCTTTTGGCATATGTGGGAATATTCTTCCAGTGATCTCATAATACTTCCCTTGGTATAACTCGTACTATATTGGGAATGGATTGGCTCTCCTAATATAGAGAACATATCAACTATCGGGAAAAGGAAATATCTTTTAATATTCTAAACCATCCCATGTACTCTACAAATGAAAAAAAGATCATTAATCTCCTTTAAAAAATTATTCCATGGTGTGGGTGTTGATTCCCTATGAAGAAGCATACCTCGCCCAAATGGTTGAGTCAAAGGAAGGTTCTAACTCTTCCGAAATGCCCATCTTGAGGGAATACGGTGATATATTTCCCGAAGAGTTACCTGGAATTCCCCAGGATCATGAGGTTGAGTTTTCTATAGAACTCATACACGGAGCTCCTCCTATATCAAAGTGTCCATATAGGACGGATCCTATCAAATTAGAGGAGTTAAAGAAGCATCTACAAGAGAATCTGGACAAAGGGTTCATATGCCCTAGGGCATCACCTTGGGGTGCAGCAGTGCTATTTGTGAAGAATAAGGATTCAACAATGTGGCTCTATATTGGCTATTGGTAAATCAACAAGACCACCATAAAGAACAAGTATCCTCTTCCAAGGATTGATGACTAGTTCGATCAGTTAAGAAGAGATAAATACTTCTCAAAGGTGGATCTTCATTCTGGATATCATCAGTAAAATGTGAAGTAGGAGGATATTCAGAAGACATCCTTCCATACAAGGTATGGGAACTATGAGTTTCTATTGATGCCCTTCGGAATTACTAATTACCATGAAATCTTCATGGATTTGATGAATACAGTCTTTAGACATTACCTCAACAAATTTGTGGTACTTTTTATTGATGATATTCTCATCTAATTTAAGAACAAGGAGGAACATGAAAAACATCTCAGACTTATGTTGGCGATATTGAGAAATTAGAAGTTTTATGCCAAGTTCAGAAAGTGTGACTTTTGGATGAAGCAAGTCACATTCTTGGGACATGTGATCCCAAGTGAGAGAATTTTTGTGGTTCCATCAAAAATAAAGGCTATTGAGGAATGGCCCAGGCCCTCTAGTGTCATAGAAATCCGTAGTTTTATTGGATTGGGTGGGAACTATCGATATTTTGTGAGAAACTTCTCAGGATTGTCAAGCCCGCTAACTATGTTAAAAAGGAAAGGGGTAAAGTATTTCTAGAAGGAAGAATGTGATGGAAGTTTCAAGGAGCTAATGAGAAGGCTGATCACTAAACCTGTACTCACACTACCGAAAAGTGGAGAATGTTTTGTGATATACAGTGATGCTTTAAAGAAACAATTGGGTTGTGTACTCATGAAAAATGATAATGTGATAGCCTATGACTCACGACAATTGAAGATCCATGAGCAGAACTACTCGACGGATGATCTAGAGCTGGTAGCCATGATTTTTTTCCTTTAAAATTTGGAGGCACTACCTTTATGGTGAGAAGTGTGACATATACACCGACCACAAGAGCATAAAGTATACATACACACAAAATGAGCTCAACATGCATCAAAGGAGTTGGTTAGAGCTAATCAAGGATTACAATTTCTCTATTTACTACCATCCTGGAAAGGCAAGCAAGGTAGTTGTTTCTCTAATAAGAAAAGAACCTGCTACACAATCCATGATATGGATTGAGAATGACCCTATCTTCTTGGATATGAAAAGCATGGATTTAGAAATAATAAGGTAAGGGGATACATCCTACATTTCCCAAATGATTGTGTAACCATATATCCAAGGGAAGATTAAAGAAGCACAAAGGGATGATATGGAGATACAAAATATGGTGAATTTAGTAAAGGAAGGGAAGCTTCAAGAGTTCCATATCGATGATGATGGTGTGATTTGGTTTAGAATACAGCATTGTGTTCCTTTCTCACCGGGGATAAAGAAGAAGCTATTGGAAAATTCACATAGCTCAACATTCTCTATCCATCCTCGTAGCACCAAGATGTATCGTGATCTGCAAGAACACTTTGGGTGGGATAACATGAAAAATGATATCACACAATATATCTCAAGGTGTTTGGTATGTTAGCATGTTCAAGAAGAGCGACAAAATTCCAATGAGATGATTCATCCATTGCCTATACCAATTTGGAAATGGGAAAATGTTACTATGGACTTTGTCACGAGTCTCTTGAATACTTCAAAGTGAAATAATGTGATATGGGTTGTGGTTGATCAACTCACCAAGGATACCCATTTTATCACTATTTGGGATGATCTCTCACATGAAAACCCTGAAAAGATATATGTGAAGGAAGTGGTGAGACTGCATGGTGTTCCACTCTCAACTGTCTCTGACTGTGATCCAAGGTTCACATCAAAATTCTAGAGGATCCATCAACATTCATTGAGTACTGAATTAAATTTCAGTATGACCTGTCACCCCCAAACCGATGGAAAATCTAAAAAGACTATTCAGATCCTTGAAGATATTCTAATAGCCTACTCACTAGAATTCAATGGTGAATGGTATCAGCATCTCCCATTGGTTGAGTTCTCATAAAAAAATAATTTCTACTCAAGTATTCAGATGGCTCCATATGATTCTCTATATGGAAAGCGATGTAAAACTGCAACCGGTTGGGATGATGTTGGAGAAAGAAAGCTACTAGGACCAGATCTTATGAACGATATGACAGAGAAGGTTCACGTCATCCAGAAACACATCAAAGATACTCAATGTCGGCAAAAGAGATATGCTGACAACCGTCGAAGGGATTTGGAGTTCAACGTTGGAGATAAAGTCTTCCTTCAAATATCACCATGGAAGAGAGTCATGCGATTTGGGAAGAAAGGAAATTTAAACCCAAGGTACATTGTCCCCTTTAAAATCCATGACCGTAAAGGAGTCTTGGCCCATTGTCTTGCACTTCCACTAAATATGGATCAAGTTCAGGATGTTTTTCACATATCACCCCCAAGGAAGTACATACCTGATCCCTCACATGTACCAAACTCTGAGGTGGTACATCTGGAAGATGACCTCTCTTATGAGGAGCAGCAGGTAGATATTCTCAACTGGAGAGATAAGGTTCTATGAAACAAGACAACCCACTATGTCAAAGTGTAGTGGTGGAACCCTATGTTTGAAGAAGATTTTTGGGAACCAGAGGAGGTGATGAAGGATAAGTACGCTAACTTGTTTGTTTAAAGTGAAATTTTGAGGGAGAAATTTCATAAGGGGGGAAGAATGTAATGACCCAAAGTATTGAAATGTAAATTTCCTTCTTAAAAATATGTCATAAAATCACATAATGAACTACTATGTTCTAAGTGACCTTTAAATGTAATTTTGTCACTTCTGTGTATGAAATTTTGAAAATATAACACACACGGTTGTGTTCAAGATTATTTTTTCATTCCAATAAGAAAAACATAATTTTTTGGTGAATAGTAACATACCCCTATGAATGTTAACCTACCGTTAAGAATAGTAGTATGACCGTTATGAATATTACATCGTCCAAATTAGAGTAACCTTACCCATGAATAATTATGCAAAATTTAGGCATCTGAGAATGTGATAATTTGACCATAGTAAATGTTTTGGTATTTTTATAAGTCATAAATAATTAATTATAATTAGTTAATTAATTTAAAATAAAATTTATTTTCATAAAATCTATTCTTAAATTGTAAAATCTATGTCTTTTAGTCTTTAGATAATTTTATAAGACCCTACGTAAATTTTGAAAACATTATAAAAGAAGTTTTGATTTTAAAAACTATATTTTTCATGTAAATTATGATTTTAATTAAATATTAAATTAATAATATATAGAAAATTATTTTTGAAGAATGGACTACATTTTTCAATTCTACACACTGAAAAATGGTAAGGGTGAAATTTTGGGTTTTTTCTAAAATACTTCAATTTTTAGTTGAATAATAAAAAATAATGTTTTTCACATAATCAGTGTATCCTAAATTGAATCATTAATGATCTAATGATTACATAAACATTATATAACTTTAGGTTTGGCCAAATTATATTAATTTTCAAAAATGGTTCCTTAAAATACAATAAACTCAATTTCCAAACCTAAAAAGAACTTTCCAATGCCTAAAGTCGAAAGGTGATTTCTTAAAGTGTGTTTTTCTCTTTCTTTCACTTTCCTTTTAATAAATTAATGAATTAGAATTATAAATATTATTTAATGCATAAAAAGAGTTATATTATATTAATATATTATTTAGGATGTCAAAAAAACTTATATTACATGTCTAACTTTTGATATATTATTTTATTTAATATTTTATTCTAAAAACATCTCCCTCCTCATATATAAATAACCCCTCCCCCTCCCTAGCCAAACCACACCTCTCAAGATTCAATAATTGTCTAAACTCATCCCAAAAATCTTCCATGTCCCCTCCCCCACATCGAAGAGCTTCTGTTCTCATCAAAAGTTCTAGATTAGGCCCCTTAAGAGGTCCTCAAGTGGAGGATTCAAGAGGTAATTTCTCTTCCCCTTTCCTTTAATTCCCTTTCAATTTCAAGTCTTTTTCTTATTCTCTCCCAACCTATATTTTTCCAAATGGTATGGTGACTCTATTATCATACATATACTGGAATTATATGATACTAATGGGATATTATACCATCCAACCCCCTTCTCCTCCTCCTTCTATTTTATGAAATAAAACATTGTTCGTCAGGCGTTAATCTATCACCTTCAAGAACGTCATGTTTAATTTTTTCCATTATACCTACAGATCTGGTCATGAACCAATTTTTATGGTTGAACTAGAATATTATATATTTATTATGTCCAATTTTATGTTCTGTAAATAAGTTGTGTAAATATTACTTGATGAGTAAACAAAACAAGTTCTTTTTGGTCAATAAACCGTCCTAATTAACCCAAACGATCATCATTAAATTCCTATATAATGATTTATCTACATGGTATAAAATGTAATTTATATTAAATAATTTTAAATTCTGTAATATTATTAATAAAATGTAATATATGTTCTGGATGTTTACCCATGTTCTCTACAAACATCAATTCATGAATACATGTGAAACTCTCAAGAAAACCATAAAAATGATCATTCCCGAACAATATTTTTAAACATTGTAACTGATTAAAAGGCCCAAAAAATAACATAATGAAACCAAAATTAACCATTTTAAGGTATAAAAGGTTATTTAATTTCTAATTAATAAATATAATGTCATTATACAGGATATTAAAGTGAAGGAAGCGTTCAGATACAGTGTAAGGGGAAATTCTCGAACCCAACTTTCATCCATTGGGTTCTCCCTATTTCACCCCTTTTTGATAGGGTTACTCCCAAAAACTTTTTTTCATAATTGTCTTTCATTTTCTAGGATATAAATGTTTTTCAATGTTATTTATTAAAAACCAAATGTTTTCCAAACTAACTCTTCTTTCAAGAACATACCTTTTACTTCTCATTCAATATTGACGGTTCTTGTAACATGTATGTTATTCCCTCATACTTTTGGGATCCCAATGTTGGTGAATGTGTTATTATGAGATGAAACCTATTCCTCTTCATGGTTTCATTATGTTCATATATTTTATATGTTCACTGTGGAATTCATGATAAATGATAATGTTATGATGTGATAGGTGCGCCCAGAATTATATGGTGCAATATGAATGTTTAAATGTGACGCATGCACCAATAATTATACAACGCTTCAATGCATTGGGTAAAGTGATGAAACTCATGAGTAAATTTGAAATGATTTGTGAAAAATACTCTATATTTTTTCACAATCATTTGTGGTAATTAACCAAAAAGACATGATGTTTCGTTTTTATGCATTGCCACATTTCAAGTCTCTTATCAATGCTTCCCCTCATGTTCATGATTCTTTGCCTATGTCATGAATTATTCTCACCCCATGATATATTGTTCTAATCTATCCTCTTACTGGGATTCTAGATTACCCATTTTGATGTATATCACCAGGTGGCTACATGTACTAAAGAGAGGTCAAGTTCCTATAAGAAGCTAGAGAAGAAGAAATGAACAAAAACGTTTATGCTTGATGTTGTAATTGTTATCTATGGTCCTAGTTTTCCCAAGACACTAAAATATTGGATCCTCTATGTGTAATAATATTATGATTTTTATCTTTAAAATGATGTAATATTAATTTAAGAAAAGGTTGGGTCGCTATAGTTGGTATCATAGGAAAGGTTAAGTTAATTTGGGAATTAGGATTAGTGAACCCTAGAGAAAACCTATAGCATGAGTCTAAGTACAAATATGCACACAAGAATCATTAAATAGGGATAAAATATGTTATTATTTGTTTAAATGAATATGTTATTCAATACTTTTTTACTTATGTTTTTTTCTAACATTTTCTATTTTCGAAAATAGTGGGAACCAGGAGAAACCTAGCCAACAACTCGTGTGAGGGCCAATGCAATGATTTCTCAGACAACAACCCCAATAATTTTAGAGGTGGAGTTCAAAGAATAATGGAGATGATTACCCAATTATCTCAGGTTGTCAACAATAACCCTAATAATGGGGAACCTCTTCCTTCACCAAAGAGAGAGCAACTAGCTATCAAATGTTTTATGCGGCAACGACAACCGACATATAGTGGATCTTCTGATCCAATAGTTGTGGAACAGTGGGTCAACTCCAAGGAGAAGATATTTTTTGTTCATTAGTGTTCTGATATGGAGAAGGTGACACTAGTCGTTTATCGTCTAGATGGAGAGGCCGATCAATAGTGTAATTTGATTAAGAACACCAAGCCATGGGAGGAAATTGAAAATATGGAATGGGAAGACTTTAAGATCATGTTTCATAATGAGTATTTCCCACAAACTCCTCATATAAAGATGGAGAAAGAATTCATAGAGCTCAAGAAAAAAGAAGAAGAATCGGTCGCAACCTACGAAGAAAATTTCACAAGGCTTTCAAGGTACGCTTCGGGTTTTGTTATCAACATTGATAGAAAAATTGATAGATTCTTTAGTGGATTAAAACCACACCTTCTAAAGGCTCTTTCAATTTTAAACTTTGGGAGTTATGAAGACGTTGTACGTTGTTCTCTCAAAGTGGAGATGTAGTTTAGAGAATGGTACCATGGCTGTGGTGATAAGAAATGAAAGATGGAGTTTCAAGCCGGTGGATCTAATGACTAATTTGGGAAGAAATATCAATGACCCACATGCCAAAAATGTGGGATGTTGCACCAAGGGAACTGCCTCAAAGGGACAGATAAATGCTTCAAGTGTGGGAATGAAGGACCCATTTCTCAAGGGTGTCAGAAATAGATAAAAAGGAAGTAGAATGTGTCAGATGAAAGGAGAGAAACATTCAGGGTTCAATGCTACAACTTTAGGGAGATAGGGCATTATGCATGCAGTGCACTAAACCTCAAGTTCTCGAGGGTAATCATCGTCAGCAGCCACCAAATCCAAAGGAACAAGGGAAGGATTTTTTCATCACTACTACAGGAGTGCAGCAAGATAACGAATTCATACAAGGTACACATCCTATTCACTCAAGAATGTAAAAATTATTATTTGATTCTGGTTCTATGAATTTCATTATATCTTGAATGTTTTCTAGAACAATTGAATCGAAGCCCTTAAACCTTGAAGTGGAGATATCTGTCAAAACACCAAGTGGTTCAATCATTGAAACCCATGTGTTTGACTCTTCTCTTATTGGTGTATGTGGGAAGATTCTTCCAGCAAATCTGGTAATAATTCCCTTGGTAGAATTCGATGATATAATGGGAATGTATTGTCTCTCGTTATATAGAGCACATATCAACTCTTGGGAAAAGGAAATATATTTTCATATTCTGACCCATCCCTTGATCCTCTACAAATGCACAGAAGATTATGAATCTCATTTAATAAATCCTTCCATGGTATGGGTTTTGATTCCCTATGAAGAAGCATACCTAACCCAAATGGTTGATTCAAAGGAAGCTGCCAACCTTGCTAAAATGCCCATTGTGAGGGAATATGGTGATGTATTTCCAGAAGAGTTACCCGGAATTCCCCCTGATCATGAGGTAGAGTTTCAATAGAACTCATAACCAGAGATAATCCTATATCAAAGTGTCTCTATAGGATGGCTCCTATCAAACTGGAGGATTTAAAGAAGAAGCTGCATGAGTATCTTGAAAAAATGTTCATACATCCTAGTGCATCCCCATGGGGTGCGCCCGTGCTCTTTGTGAAGAAGAAGGATGGAACAATGCGGCTCTTTATCAACTATTGGGAACTCAACAAGATCACAATAATTATCAAGTATCCTCTTCCAAGGATTGAAGACTTGTTCGATCCGTTAAGAGGAGCTAAATACTTCCCATAAGTGGATCTTCATTCTAGATATCCTCAACTAAAGGTGAATAAGGAAGATATTCCTAAGACTGCCTTCTGTACAAGGTATGGGTACTATGAGTTTCTAGTGATACCCTTAGGACTTACTAATGACCATGAAATCTTCATGGATTTGATAAATAGAGTCTTAATACATTACCGTGTCAAATTTGTGGTAGTGTTTATTGATGATATTCTCATCTTCTCCAAGAGTAAGGAGGAATATGAAGAACATCTAAGACTTGTGTTGGTGATATTGATAAAGTAGAATTTGTACGATGAGTTCAGCTAGAGTGACTTTTGGATGAATCAAGTCACATTCATGGGACATGTGATCAATAGTGAGGGAATATCTATGGATCCTTCAAAAACAAAGGCTATTGATGAATGGCACAATCCCTCTAGTGTCACAGAAATCTGTAGTTTTCTTGGATTAGCTGGGTACTATCAATGTTTTGTGAGAAACTTCTCAATATTTTCAAGCCCACTAACTAAGTTAACATGAAATGGGGTAAAGTATGTATGAACGAATAAATTTGAGGGAATATTCAAGGATATAAAGAGAAGGCTGATCATTGCACCGGTACTCACACTACCAAAAAATGGAGAATGTTTTGTGATATATAGTGATGCTTCAAAGAATGTCTTGGGTTGCGTACTCATGAAAAATTATAATGTGATAGCCAATGCCTCATGATAGTTGAAGATCCATGAGTAGAACTACCCGATGCCTGATCTAGAGCTGGCAGCCGGGATTTTTGCCTTGAAAATCTGACGGTACTACTTTTATGGTTAGAAGTGTGACATATACACCGACCACAAGATCCAAAGTATATATTCACACAAAAGGAGCTCAACATGCATTAAAGAATATTTTTAGATCTAATCAAGGATTACTATTTCTCTATTCACTACCATCCTGGAAAGGCGAACAAGGTAGATGATGCTCTATGCAGAAAATAACCTGCTACTCTATCCATGTTATGTGTTGAGAAAGACCCTATCTTTTTGGATATGCAAAGCATGGATTTAGAAATAAAAAAAGGTAGGGGATACATCCTACCTTTCCCAAATTATTGTGCAACCATCTATACAAGAGAACATTAAAGAAGCAAAAAAGGGATGATGTGGAGATACAAAAGAGGGTGAATGCAGTAAAGGAAGGGAATCTACATGAGTTCCATATCGACAATGATTGTGTGATTTGTTTTACTACACGGATTTTTGTGCCTTCATCACCCGAGATAAAGAAGGAGCTATTGGACAATGCACATATATCAACATTATCTATCCATCCTAGTAGCACCAAAATGTATTGTGATCTCTGAGAACACTTCTGGTGGGATGACATGAAGTAGGAGATTGTGGAATATATCTCAAGGTGTTTGGTGTGTCATCAAGTTAATGCAGTGCAACAATATTCCAAAGGGGTGATGCATCCATTACCTATACCCATGTGGAAATGGGAAAATGTTACTATGGAATTTGTCACGGGTATCCTGAAGACGTCGAAGGGAAATAATGTGATATGGGATGTGGTTGATTGACTCACCAAGGCTGCCCATTTTATCACTATTTGGGAAGATATCTCACTTGAAAAACATGCAAAGATATATTTTAAGGATGTGGTGAGATTGCATGGTGTTCCACTCTCAATTTTCTCTGACCATGATCCAAGGTTCACATCTAAATTCTGGAGGAACCTTCAACATTATTTGAGTACTGAATTAAATTTCAGCACAACCTATCACCCCCAAACTGATGTCCAATCTGAAAGGACTATTCAGACACTTGATAATATGCTAAGAGATTTCTCACTAGAATTCAAAGGTGGATGGGAACAACATCTCCCATTGGTTGAGTTCTCATTCAACAATAGCTTCAACTAGAGTATTCAGATGGCTCCATATGAACCTCTGTATGGAAAGCGATGTAAAACTCTTACCTGTTGGGATGAAGTTGGAAAAAGAAATCAACTTGGACCTGATCTTGTGGAACATATGACAGAGAAGGTTAAAGTCATCCAAAAGAATATGAAAGCTACACAAAGTCGTCAAAAGAGCTATGCTAACAATCATCAATGGGATTTAGAGTTCGACGTTAGAGATAAAGTCTTCCTTCAAATATCACTATGGAAGAGAGTCATGTGATTTGGGAAGAAAGGAAAGTTAAGCCCAAGGTACATTGGCCCCTTTGAAATCCTTGACCGTAGAGGAGTCTGGGCCTATTGGCTTGCACTTCCACCGAATATGGCTCATGTTCATGATGTTTTTCATGTATCACTCCCAAGGATGTACATACCTGATCCCTCACATGTGTCAAAATCAGAGGTGGCACATCTTGAAGATGACCTCTCTTATGAGGAGAAGCCGATAGAGATTCTCGAATGGAGAGATAAGGTTCTAAGAAAAAAGAAAACACATGATGTCAATGTGTTGTGGAGGAACGATAAGTTTGAATAAGCTACATGGGAACCAGAGGAGGCATGAAGGAGAAGTACCCTCACCTATTTGTGTAAGGTGAAATTTCGAGGGTGAAATTTCATAAGGGGGGAAGAATGTAACGACCCAAAGTATTTAAATAGAAATTACCATCTTAAAAATATGCCATAAAATCACATGGAAACACAAGATAATGAACTAATATGTTCTAAGTGACCTTTAAACATAATTTTTTCAATTATGTGTTTGGAATTTCGAAAATCCGATAGACACATTTGTGTTCAAGATGATTTTTCGGTCCAATAAGAAAAACATAATTTTTTTGTGAATAGTAACCTACCCCTATGAATAGTAACATGCCCTTATGAATAGTAGTACGACCCTCATGAAAAGTAAATCATCCAAATATGAGTAACCTTACCCATGAATAATTATGTAAAATTTAGACATCTTAGAAAGTGATAATTTGACCACATTAAACATTTTGGTATTTTTGTAAGTTATAAATATATAATTATAAACAAATATTTTATTTAAAATAAAATTTATTTTCATAAAATGTGTTCATAAATTAGAAAATCTATGTCTATTAGTTTTTAGAAAATTTTATAAGACCCTACGTAATTTTGGAAAACATTATAAAATCAGTTTTAATTTTAAAAACTATATTTTTCAAGTAAATTATGATTTTACCTAAATATTAAATTAATTATATTTATAAAAAAATTTTTGAAAAATTGAAATAATTTTTCTATTATACATGTCAAAAAATGGTTAGGCTGAACGTTCGGGGTTTCTCTGAAATACATCAATTTACATGTCAATTGTAAAAAAATTTAGTTTTTTTGCATAATTGGTTTATCCTAAATTGCATCGTTAATAATGTAATGATAAAATTAAAATTCTAAAACATTAGGTTCAGCCAAATTATATTAAATTTTATAAATGGTTCCTTAAAATATAATAAACTCATTTTCAAACCTAAAAATAAATTTCCAAATCCCAAAGTCAAAAGGTGATTTCATAAAGTGTCTTTTTCTCTTTCTTTCTCTTTCCTTTTAATAAATTAATGAATTAGAATTATATTGTTGATTTAAAGCCAAAAACGAATTATATTATATTAATATATGATTCAGGATGTCAAAAAACTTCTATTAAAAGTCTAACTTTTGATATATTATTTTATTTAATATTTTATACTTAAAACACCTCCCTCCACATGTATAAATAGCCCCTCCCACTCCCCATGCCAAACCACACCTCTCAAGCTTCAAGAATTCTCTAAAATATGCCCAATAATCTTCCCTAGCACCCCCCCCCCCCACATCCAAGAGCTTATAGTCTCATCAAAAGGCCAAGTTTATGCCCCTTAAGGAGGATCTCAAGAGGAGTATTCAAGAGATAATTTCTTTTGCTCATTCCTTTAATTCCCATTCAATTTCAAGTCCTTTTCTTATTCTATCCCAACCAATATTTGTCCAAATATTATAGTGACTCTAGTATCATACATATACGGGAAAGTTATGATACTAATGGGATATTACACCATCCAACCCCCTTCACCTCTTCCTTTTATTTTATAGAATAAAACATTGTTCGTAAGGCGTTAATCTATCACCTTCAAGAAAGACATGTTTTATTTTACAATTTCTACCTAAAAATATGGTCATGAAACCATTTTTATGGTTGAAACATAATATTATATATGTATTATGTCCTATTCTATGTTCTGGAACTAACTTATGTAAATATTACTAGATGAGTAAACACAACAAGTTCGTTGTGGTTGAAAAACCGCACAAATTAACCCAAACGATCATCATTAAATTCCTATCTAATGATTCATCCACATGGTATAAAATGTAATTAATATTAAGAACATTTTAACTTATGTAATATCATTAATAACATGTAATACATTTCCTCGATGTTTACCTATGTTCTACACAAACATCAATTCGTGAATACATGTGAAACTGTCAAGAAAACCGTAAAAACAAACATTCCCGAACAACGTTTTTAAACATTACAACTCATAAAAAAGGCCCCTAAAATAACTTAATGAATCCAAAATTATATTTATTAAGGTATAAAATGTTATGTTATTTCTAATTAATGAATATAATGTCATTATACAGGACATTAAAGTGAAATAAGCATTCAGATACAAGGTAAGGGGAAATTATCGATCCCAACTTTCATCCTTTGGGTTCTCCCTCTTTCACTCCTTTTTGATATGGTTACTTCATAAATATATTTTGTTAATCATTGTATTTACTTTTTGGGGATAAAAATTTTTGTCACTATTCTTTATTAAAAACCAAATGTTTTCTAAAAAACTCTTCTTTTAAGAACACACCTTTTACTTCTCATTCAAGATTGAATGTTCTTGTAACATGTATGTTATTCAATCATTATTTTGGGAACCCAATGTTTATGAATGTGTTCTTATGAGATGAAACCCATTACTTTTCATGGTTTTGTTATGTTCATCTTTTTATATGTTCATTGTTTCATGCATGAAAAATGATAATGTTATGATGTGACGGGTGCGCCCGGAATTATATAGCACAAAATGAATGTTTCAATGTGACGGGTGTGCTCGGAATGATACAGCACTCCAATGAATAGGGTAACATGATGAATATTATGAGTAAAAGTGAAATGATGTGTGAACAATATTATAGATTTGTTCACAAGCTTGTGTGGTAGTTAAGCACTATGACAAGATGTTTCATTTTTCTGCATTGCCACATTTCAAGTCTCTTATTAATGCTTCCTCTCATGTCCATGATTCTTTGCCTATGTTATGAATTATGATCACCCCATGCTATATTGTTCTTATCTATCCTCTTAATAGGATTCTAGCTCACCCATTTTGATGTATATCCTCTGGTGGCTATATGTACTAAGGATAGGACAAGTTCTAATAAGAAGCTAGAGAAGAAGAAATGAACAAAAAAGTTTATGCTCGATGTTGTAATTGTTATGTATGGTCCTATTTGTTCCAAGACACTAAACAATTGGATCCTCTATGTGTAATACTAATAGATTTTTTATATTTAAAATGATGTAATAGTAATGTAATAAATGGTTGGGTCGTTATAGCTACTACCACACCATTGTCGCCTCAGTCGTCCTCTTTTCAGAAGAGAAAGCATCGACGATGCAGTGGAAAACAAAGTCCCCCACCAATTCCATCATCATCCCATACTCTTAGTGACTTCATGCCCTAAGAGAAGGAAATTCCATCCAGAATACACCCAGTAGTAGATGACTCTTCTAGTGATATTTAGGGGTACGCCTCGGTTAATACTGTAGAGATGGTAAACCACTACATGACTTCTGACGATGAGGAGCACTAAGAAGACCCTCCCAATATCCCCAGTCTTCATCAGCGTCGACAGAGATGTGTCTATATGGGTTGTCGGAGTGTTTCGGTCAGTACTTCAAGCCATTCTATTCATGCTACCAAAACCAGGCAGTAGGATCAGTGAAAAGCTCAACAAGTGAAGCCTTCTCATCTTGTGACATCAGGTCCGCCTTCGCCGCCGTTCGTGTTACTGGAGGAGGAAGAGACACCCAGACCTGTGTGTGATTAGTCGTGAATCCCTAAAAAACAATTACAGTCATCGATTCCTCGTCAGTTTGTCAGTCCACATGCTTCGACTAGTGAGATGCGGGATATTCCCTGTACCAGTCAGTCGCTGATCCAGCCGGTAAGACCCACCATACCTCCTGTTATAGAGCAACCTGCTGTAAGCAGATGTTCACACCTGGCATGGAAGTATGACATACTCAAACATTTCTACAGCATTCTAGAAATAATTTCTATCCTCAAGGATCTTCACCTGTCATCAGATATTTGTGAGGCCCTCACTGATGCTTTTTGAATCCCCCTTCAGTTTTAGACTGAAGTACCAGCCACCGAAGCCTTCCATGCTCAGTAAATCGAGAATTCTGAATTCCACGCCATTATCTAATTCTCTGGAAAAGATGAAGGATCTACCATATCGGGGCACATTCTCCCTCTCTAAATCACTGGTCACTTCAATGGTGTGGAGGTCTTCCATTGTCTTCTTGACACGGGATCTGGGATCAACTCAATCTGGGCTCGAACACTGCGAAAACTGGTATTGTCTAAAGATGATCTAAGCCCATCTGACCTAAGAATCCAGGGTTATGACTAGATGGCACAGACACCGGTCAGTAAGATCCACATGAATACCCGGTTTGGTGAACAAGTTTCTATCACTGAGTTTATGGTTTTCTCCCAAGACACCACCTACAATGCGTTGATGGGAAGGTAGTGGCTCTACCTTCACATGGCATTTCCTTCAACATATCAACAGTGCCACAAGTACTCCCTTAATTATTGGGTTGGAGTGCTTCATGGTGAATCATCCCCCTTTGCCTCTTTTGAATTCCTCTATCTGGATGCCGACTACTACAAGCGCAATGACAAGCAGATTCAGACCAACGAGGTCAAGCCTGCCATGGCAATGAGTGACCTGTGGATAGATCAAGGTGATGCCTACATCTTTCCAATCCACCGATTGGAGGATACAACCATAGAAATGTTTAAATGCTTCATTGTGTCTAGAATGAGGGGGGAAGACATTCCCAAGGTTAAGCGGTGGAGGAAAATCACCTCGTAATCCTTTACAAATCAGTCTTAGGTGATCTTGGAGCCTCCTACTCCTGTAATATTTCGGGATGTCTGACCCATGGAAAATAAAATATATTATACCTTCTTATTCTTCCGGGATGGGATAAACCAGTTTAGTTCAACACACCATTACTTCTTTGACATCATCAATCATGGCCCCGTGGGCCGAAGACCGAATGGGATCAGATCAGCAGCCTTCATCGCTTTGGTTGCGGTAGCACAGAAGTCCCCCGATACAATATCCATTATTGCTGAAGCTAGTACCAGCATCCCATCAGGATCTTCAAACTCAGAATAAACTCCCCCCACAAAGGATCAATCCTCCATATGTGGAGAAGAGGATTTAGGGGATGCTCATCTTGCCTTTGAAGAGGGGGTTTACGCCATGGTCGACGAATTGGTAAAGGTGAACCTCGGTAGCGTGTCAGACCTGAGACCCACATTGGATAGTGCCGCGATGCCCCCGAGGAGCATCAGAGGTATGTAGACTTCCTTAAACAGAACCGTGACATTTTTTCCTGGAGTTAAAACTAGAGTCCATGACTAGATCCTTAAAATCACCGCGGGTTCAAGTAGCCTCCCAGAAAAATGCACCCTTCTCACGGTGCCATGGTCAATGCCAAATTTGACAAGATCATCAGGAAAAATTTCATTAAAGAGGTCCAGTACCCCTAATGGCTGGCCAATATCCAACCAGTCAGGAAGAAGAACGGATAGATTAGAGTTTGCATCGACATTTGGAATCTCAACCATCACTGTCCGAAGGATGATTATCCCCTCCCAGTGATGGAATTTTTGATCGATGGAACAGTCGGGTTCCAAGCCCTCTCCTTAATGGATGGGTACTCCAGGTATAACCCAATCTGCATGTCCCCCAAGGATAAGGAATCTGTAGCTTTTAGGGCACTGCAAGGTACTTTCTGTTACCATGTTATACCCTTCGGCCTGAAGAATGCAGGTTCCACCTATCAGTGGGCCATGCATCAAATATTTACGCCAATCCTTGGGGACATTGGTGGAATGTTATGTGGACGATATGGTGGTCAAATCTCTCCAACTCCATGACCATCACAAAGACATTGAGAAAGTGTTCAAATTCTTCTATTCCCGTCACCTAAAGATGAATCCTTGGAAGTGTGCTTTCAATGTCACCTAGGGAAGTTTCTTGGATTCGTTGTTAGATACATGTGCATTGAGATCAACCCTGAAAAGATCAAGGCCGTCAGCCAAATGTCTCCCTCGAGAAATATTCAAGAACTTCAAGGTTTCCAAGGCCACTTATCCTACATACGCTAATTAATTACGAATTTGGCCGGCATGTGTAACCCATTTCCTCGAATCACAAAGAAAGGCACACCCTATGAGTGGGATGAAGAATGATAGACTACGTTCGATGAAATCAAGAATTATCTTCTCCAGTCTCCAATATTAATTCCACCCATATTTGGAAAGCCGTTATTCCTTTATTTGACCACCCTGGAACAATCTCTCGGCGCAATTATCACCCAGAAGAACAATGATTGGATGAGGAAGAGCCTTTGCATCCACAACTGCATACCCCTCAACACGGAGACCATATACTCCCCTATCGAGAAGAGCTACCTTGCACAAGTATTCACAGTAAAAAAGTTGTGACATTACATGCAACACCATGATGTATAGTTGGTGTCCCGGGTGGACCCAGTAAATTACATTTTGAACTGCCCCATGTTGATAGGCCATCTCACTCGGTGGGCGGTAATCCTCCAGTAGTTCGACATCAGGTTCGTTCCTCGGAATTTTATCAAAGGGAATGCATTGGAAGATTCCTTGCAGCCCATCCAACCCCCATAAAATAATCTCTAGACATGGATTTTCCTGACAAGGCAATAATCTTGGTGATCATGCCATCCCATGTTGAAAAATTCACTTCGATGGTGCCTCCCGGAGCCCCATCGGTAGGAGGCTCAATGATCCCATACTCAACAGGGTAGGCCTGGGCATCGTCTTTATTACCCCAGCTCAAGCCATTCTGCCATACTCATCAATGTTGTCAAAAGGCAGCCCCAACAATGATGCAATGTATGAGGCCCTCATTAATGGCCTCGAGCTAGCCCTCAAAATTGAAGTACCACATTTTCATGTGAAAGGGGACTCTAAATTAGCCATCAAGCAACTAAATGATGATTATATCATCATAAATACAGAGCTCGTATCATTTTTGGAATGAAATCTCAAGCTAATGGCCTAGTTCCCATCTCGGCTAGAGGTTACCCATGTCCCTTGGTCAAAGAATGGTAGATCATACTCCTTGGAAGGCCCAGCTGAGCCACTTGTAGAGCCCCAGAAGGATGATCTGATTATCAACATGGAACAATGAAGAGTCATTGCTCCTGTCACACTAGATGATGATGACAGACCGCAGGTAATCCACCTTACTACTGGTGCCTCCACGTCAGGACCCCTATGTCCCCAAGATGTGGTGATTATAGGGACTCTTGATTGGAGAACCTCCATTGTCTTGTTTCTAAAAAAAGTTATCTCTCAATAGATCGATATGAGCGCAAGAAAATCTGACCTCGCCCGTTATAGTTCCCCCTTCAGGATGGCCTTGTTAATTGGAAGATCCTTTATAAGCATGGGTTTGATGTGGTTCTCATCCACTCCATTCAAGGAGTTGAGATTTCATAGGTCATGCAGAAGGTTAACGCCAGTTCATGCAGGGCTCATCAGACCGGGCCAAAGATATCTCACCAGTTCTAGAGACTGGGGTACTTCTGGACCTCCAGGATCCATGAATGCATCGATTTTTCCAAGAGGTACCACGCATACCATATTCATGCTATCTTCATTAATCGGCCGCCAGAGCCACTTCAGTCTACCAAGCTCTCTTTGTCGTTTGTGGTATGGGAACTCGATGTCATGGGACATTACCCACCAGCGATAGCACGCCAGTGCAGGTTCATCCTAACAGCTACTGATTTCTTCTCCAAGTGGGCAGAGTTATTCCTACTCAAGGAGGCGAAGGCCCATGCCATAGTTGACTTTGTGAGCTCTAATATCATCTACCGATTTGGAGTCCCTCACGATGTTCTCACCAATAATGGCACCAACTTCTATTCAGAAAATCGGAAGAAATTGTACTCCAAGTACAACATTCGTTCTAACCATACCTCCAGCTAGCGTGTGCAATAAAGTGGACAGATCGAGGCATTCAACAAATCCCTCTCAATAATTTCTTATAAAATGGTTGGTCATAATATGAAGAGTTGGCGGAACAAGCATTCCAATTCCCTCTGGTCTTAATGAACGATGACACATAATTCAACCCAGGGGACCCCATATTCCCTGGTATACAGAATTGATGTCGTCATACCAATAGAAATTCATTTTCCTTCATTACACACAACAACCTATAACCAGGAGGTGCTAGATAATGTAGCTGAAATCCATCTTGATAATTAGTAAGCACTTGACGAAAATAGGCTTCACGCTCTACACAATCTGGAAAGGCATCAGAACAAGATAGCAAGAGCATTAAACAAGAAGGTTCACCTCCGCACATTCGTGTAGGGTGACTTGGCATGGGCCCTCATGATGCCAATGATACACACCATGAAACCACCCGAGTTGGAGAACAAATAAGAAGGACCTTACATTGTTCACAAGGTTTACTCTAATGGACAATACTCCCTGGTTACCCGGGTTGGTGAGCATATAACTCCTCCCACCCATGTCATGTTCCCCAAGAAATACTTTTATTAATCCCACAATGGTCCCACGTGACCTTAAACTATATGGTTTGGCATGACCCTAAACTGTTTGGTCTTCAACGACCTTAAAATGCACCTGGTTCTGCATGACCCTGAACTACTGGTCCTGCATGACCTTAAATTGCCATATCTCGCACGACATTAAACTGTACATCGTCCCACGAGATGTTAAACTCCACACATAGAACTACGTATGGATTGATTCCCATCTACATGGGATACGTAGAAATTCTCAAACGTTATGTCTTGAGTCCATCCCCCAAAATATTTTCTCTGATTTTTTCTTTCTGGGTGTAGTTCACTTGGAGGACCATGGAGTAGTGTAGGAATCTTTAGCCCCACTCATTTCAGGGGTATGAGGATCTCCCCATGTGCTCCCTTCTCATTCATCAATATTACCACATCGTCATAAAATTATGTTAAACATCATGGACTTTAAGAACTATGTGTGGCTTGATTCCCATCCTCATGGGATGCATAGGTCCACCCAGAAATTTTGTCTGTTGGCCCAGCCCAAACTATAGAATCTCCCCTCAGATTCAAACGTATGGTGCAGTGCCAGCTTCCTCTCTAATTCACGTCGAGTTCATCATGACCCCACCATATGTCCCACCCCGTGGAGACTCTCACCTTTGTCACCGCCCTTCTTGACATTAAAATGAACAGGCACATCGGTGTTTCACTCACTCCTTTTCATGTGACACCATCATCTTCCAACGTCCTTGAAGGATCAGACAACAAATTGATACAAGTTATGTATGGAGAATATGTTCAGAAGTTGATTCTCATTTTTTGTCCCCCCTTTTCATATCACAAGATACAGACGCTTTGTTTCGATCATGGTAGGAAACAATCCTTTGTCGTTTCCACTACCCCTATATGCCCTGAACATGAAGTGTAGTGGTTAATCCTACCCCATTGGCTCTTAAGAATTTGGTCCTCCATGGGCAGGGTTGTGATTCCAGCAGTTGGTTGGGATGCCCGGCCTCTGGTACCTCGACCATTTTGGTCCATTGACTTTTCTAGCCACTTGACCGTAGTCCTCATTCGGAAGTGTGTGGTGTGGTCTGGACTCACATCCTGATTCATGTCTGGCTATTTTTCCATGCCCCACACATCCCCATGAGACATTACTCCCTCCATTTATAATCCCTTCGATGAGAATAAGCCCTTCCATGCATCTCGAGCCCCATAATTTGGGGTTCCATCATCCTTTAGATCCAAAATGACCCCTAATTGGTATGGATACTTAGCCTAAGGTTTCTCCTACTATTTTGAGCCAACGCCCCCAAGAATTTTTCGAGACAAATTGGAACAAGTACTTTGTTGTAAATTTGGTCAATGGCCGATACCCAATTGTTTTCCCGAACTCCAATCACAAAGGGTGGATGTTGTGTTGCGAACATGGTCAACAATTTTCCTTTGTTATCATTGTTGCTCTATGGTTTTCAGTTATCCCAAGCATATGACATTAAACTAAGAATTTACAGTCCGTGCTCTACGACCCTAAACTATGATAACCTTTTTCCTCACTGTAAGATGTTAAATTGCATGATGGTTGTGACATTCTGTTGGTGGCCCATCCTCAGGCCCCTTGGCCTTCTCGGGCCCTTGGCCCAAATTCTCACATGGGGTTGTATTGTGTGGTGTGGGATTATGTCCTCATTCACGTCGGGCTACTCACTTTTACATACACACCCCTCATTGGGTTAACTTACCCTTATTTGCATTGACCTTTTTCATGAACTACAAGTGGCTTGGTTCCCACGCTCATGGGATATGTAGGACCGCCAGAATGTCTAGTCTTCAAGTCCAGCCCCATCTATTAGAAACCACTGTATCATTTTGGCCCCTTGGCCTGCGTTCTTCCAGAAGAGAGTTATATAGTGTGGTATGGGATTATTCCCCATTAACGCTGGGTTTATAACAACCATGCCGCATACCTCCCTGTTTTGAGGGGTCTTTGATCCCTTTCCCAGATTTCATCTCTTTCAGTCGTATGCCCTTTAAGTTAGGTCCCTCTGCCCTCTTCGGTGATTCACCAATTGACCCATGAGTACTCTGGTCTAGAACCTGGAGTTTCATATTCTACATGGACATGTTTTCACCCATTTTTTAGGCATTGTGTTCCCTTAAATTTGGGCTTCCATAATCTTTCACATCCGAAGGGACCCCCAAATGGCATGTATGATTGGTCAAAGGGCCCTTCAACCACTACAGGCCAATGTCCTTGATGATCTCAAATGAAAAATTGATATATATCATACGTTACGAATATGGTCAGTGGTCAACACTCATTTGATGTTCCTATTTCAGGTCACATGATATGGATGATGTGTTTCAAACATAGTCAACAGTTATCCTCAATTGTCACAGCAACCCCATCAAGCCACAGAATTTGATTTCATGATTCCCATAATTTTCCATTCCATCATGTCCAAATGGAATCTCCGCACTCATGGTTGTATCCCTCGGTGTGCATTTGCACTTTAGGAGGACAAAGACATGGTAATGCATTCTTCGGGGCCCCACACCAACTTCCCCTTTATGTGAAGACCATGCAATGTGAAGATCTCTTCCGCCCTTGTTTCCTACACTATGTTCAACTCAAGTAGGCTTAGGGATTGGATTGAGGTCTGCACCTATTTGGAAAATTTCTACTTTTCCATTGTCCAAACACTAAGACCTTAAACTATGATCTCTCTATGGGTCCTATCTCTTGATCTACCTTTTTGGGATCAGAACCTTATAAGACTATGTGGCATGGATCGTTTGGTCTTATTCCCACATTTACGTCAGTTTTCCAGTAGCTGCATCCCACACGTCCCTTTCTTAAAGTGAGCCCCTCCTACTTCCTTTCCCACATGACGTTAAACGGTATCTTCAAGAACTATGTATGGCTTCATTCCCAACCTCATGGGATATGCAGGAACACCCAGACATCAATTCATTGGGTCTAGATCAACTGAGAGCTAGTCTCTCTTGTCCCATATCCTCCAGCCTTTTCTGGCCCCTCGGCCAGAATTTTCACTCACGGAATCGCGTGTGGTGTGATGTGGACCTCGTATTCATTTACATCAGGTATGATTTATCATACCATGCACATTACCTCTTGAACCACATCTCTCCTATATACATCCAGGCCATATGATGTTAAACAATATCACATATTCCAATCACATGACCCTAAACTGTGACAATATCTTCATGGCCGCATGACGTAAAACGGTGCTGCATTGGGGTGTCCTCACTCGAGGGGACATCATGTTTGGTATCAGTCACAAGCCATACCATTTTTCAACACTTTCATACTGCTTGATTATTGTGTAAATTCCTGGACTTTCTATCCTAGGACCGTCTCTTCACAAAAAAACATTCATCCTAAAGGACGAACAAGATATATCAAATACCAATTCTTTTGGTGCAAGGTCCAGACCCGCACAACCTTATTATCCCAATCACCAGTATCTTACTGTTCCATCCTAATAACTATGTTCATATTGATCCTCATCCTTATAGGGTATGTAGGAACGTCCTTTTACCTTGTCTCGGGCACAAGCTAACTTTCGTTTTCGGTCCATCGTCCTAAAATCTCTCCTAAGAAGCACATGGTGATCCGGACTGGGTCCCCATTCCCATCGGGTTTTATAATTACATAGTCATGGGTCTCTCATTTCCTACCATATGTTGTTCATGCTCTATGAACATAATCTAAGACCAATCCACATCCTTTCCAAAAGACATTATATTGCATGACATCTTCCCGAACTACGTATGGCCAAATTACCATCCACATGGGATACATAGGAATGCACATGCATTTTTTGTCTCTGGGTCCAGCCCTAGGAATCTACAAATCATGTCCCCTCTTTTTCATCCCCTTGGCCCAAACTCATTTGGGAACATGTGGTGTGGCGAGTACCTCATACCATCCCATTCACATCATGTTTTTCAATAGTCACACCATGTGCTTCCCATATCTTTTCCCAGCGTGGTCTGAGTTTTATTACACAAAACCAAGATATCCCTATGGGAAATGCGCGTCTCGTTTGGCTATTTCACCACCCTACACACAATCCATAAAATCAATCCCCCTTAATGGTCTTCCCTAGGACCTTAAGTTGATAGCGTGAAACCCCATGACCCTTTTCTGTGAGATGGGACTCAACACCCTCTATTAGATATGTCTCATTTTCATACTCAGATGCATTTTGACAAAGAACCCGAAGTGTGGAATTTTCACAGGGAAATTCCCCTCATTCCATGTCCATACATCATGAGCCCGTTATTTGGATCACCATCCTCTTCCACATCCAAAGGGAACCTCCTTTACGGTCTGGTCTCGTGCTTCCTTGGCTCACCTACCGTCTCAGGACAATGTCCCTAAAGACCCCAGATGACATTTGTGACAACTCTTGTGTTTCTAACATGGTCAGCAGTCGACCCTCATCAGTCTTTCCCCATTACAGGCTAACGTGGCATGGATTATATGTTTCGAACATGGTCAACAGCCATCCTGTATCATCACACCACCATCATTGTTGTCCAGATCTCTAGAATCATGATTAAAAAATTTCAAATTCTTTATGTTCAAGTAGAAATCTAACATACTCAGCTTTAATTCTTCATGTAGCTAGGTGTGTTACATGGATGGGTCAACATTATTGGGATGACATTCACCAAGTGTCCCATGGCCCCTAATGTGTTCCTTACGGTGTCAGGAAAGTCCCACAACTACATCATGTTTCCCAAATTGAGCATGACTCACGTGGGCATAGTAGTTTTGGTAGGATGTGTACTAGTGCAGCCATGCCATGCATTCCCTTCGTCATCCCTCATGATGTTAAGATACGCTCTCATAAATACGTGAAGCTTTATTCCCATCTTAATGGGGTATGTAGGAATGCCCGACCACTTTTCTTTGGGCCCAACCTAATTTTCACTTTTGGACCCTCGACCAAAAGAACATCCTCTGGGGATACATGGTGTGATTTAGACTCCAAGTCCTCACTCATGTCAGGTTTATAGCTATCGCACCACATACTCCCTTCCAGGGATCTTCCCTTTCACTCCATGTCCTATCATATGACGTTAAACTGTATGAGTCCATATTTCCCAAATGCATGACACTAAACTGTGGTTCTAGCCTGAACAAGTTCAGGATGCCCTATGTTAATCATGGGATGCATCAGTATCCTCACCAGAGATGATTCTCCCTACCAGTTTTGGTCTCTAATCACACTGTCCCCCAATAACTACGTTTGGCTTGATTCTCAACCTTATTTGATATGTAGCGATGCCAAGGCATTTTTCCTTGGGCCTAACCCCAAGATCATTAACTATTTTGGCCCCTCTACAACAATCAGGTTCCACTCTCTATGACCTTAAACTAGGATCCTACCATCAATGTAACATGACTTTAAACTGTTAACCATGGTCTAGGTGGTATGAACTTTAAACTATGTCCACAATATTTACAGTATCACGTAAAAGTACAGGTCCTTCTAGTTCCTTACCTGAGAGGTCATGTTTGGAAGTATGGTTGATCCCGGACCAGACCGATGTACCCACCTAATGTGTGTCCACCATGGTGGTGTTGTTTCAATAGTGTTGGACTCCAGTCGAACAACCCATCACTCCACACTCCACGCTTTGTGTTCCCTTTATTCTAATCCTCATCATCATTCATGTCTAGAGGAACCCCCTAATAGTATGGATACACAGCCTATGGCTTGCCAACTGTCTTGGGATAACCTTCTAGAAGACTAATTGACGACATTTTGAGTCAGGCCCCACACTTCGAACAATGTCTGTGGTCGACCCTCATTTGTTATTCCCATTTCAGGCTAATGCAATAAGGATGTTGTCTTTCAAACGTGATCAAATGTCATTCTTAATTGTCATTCCATCACTACAGTATTATAAATATAGGGTATTATGATCCACACCTTCCATTACCCCTTGTTCAGAATTATTATAGCACCCCTGGAATTACCCCATTCGTGCACAAGAGAAACTAGGAAAATGGTAATTAGAATGTTTTGAGAGCTTCATTCTCCAGTAAGGTCTTCACCTTATCTTCTCGGAATGTTGGGTTGGTTGTTCAAACCCCAAATTCCTGAAACTTGGTCAGCACTCTTATGTTCTGACAGAATGACATAGCGAGCATCCCTTGTTTCTCACAGTGGGCTCAACCCTCTTGAGCTTAGGTATTGTTCATAGGGAGTTTCATGAATATAACAGATACATGTAAAACCTACACTAATAATGGGACACATGCATTATATGACATAAAATAATCAAAGAATGAAAGTAAATTAGAGGGTTTTTAATATTAGAGTTCCTGAGAGTCTATCCCTCCCATGGATGGGTAAATCCCATCAAAAGAAAGTTGCAGCTACACCACCCTCGGGCTTATGGAGTCCAGGGATTGTTGATGCCTGTTCAGTTCCCTCTCCTCCTTAGCAGCAAGGGGTCTCAATTCATCCGCCACAATCTGGTCCCACTCTACGTCAGTCTAGATGATGGTCGTCTCCTTAGAGGCTCTCTTCATGCCCTATTCGGCCTCTTCCAGTTGGGCCTTCAATTGCAATATCAACTCTGATTGCACATTAATGATGGATGAGTGATCATCCACCCGGACCGGCATCCGCTGAACATCTTTTTTAGCCTCCTAAAGATTCTTGATTTTCACTGCATTCCTCTGCTACCATCCCACACCGAGTCCATGATCATACTCCCAAATCTTTTCGTCCATAAGATCTCAGACGAGCATGTGAGGATGATGGGCTTCCACTACCCCGTCACACAATTCACACAGTCGCATTGAAGTTTGTCCATCTCATCTAGCTATAGTGCTTGGGGGTGTCATCAATGAAGCTCTTGATTAGCTTCCACAATAAATGATGGACTATTTTGTTATCCTCTTCATCAGTGGTCATCTCATTCCAGTCAGCGCGGTTGGCAGGTTTATATGCGGGTAACGCCCTCTGGAACTCGTTAACAGGGTCCAAATTTGGCATTTAATCAGGCATGGTAGGACCTGGGCTATCTGATCAATCCTCATCATCATATCTCACCACAATAATCTCGGGCACAACCACACTGGCAGTCCCACAAGTGATCGGGAGCGTCATAGTTCGGTCATTCTAGAAATCTGCATCCACGATCACAGGCATTCCCCTGAGAAAGGTGCCACCAGAAGTCCCAAAAAACCTTACCGTAGTAGCCAATTCCAGTCAAAGAACTGTACATTCCAGAAAGGATCATGGAAGTTAGTTTACATGGTTAATTGGTGACATCCATGAATTTGGTACAAGAAACATACATAGATCAAATTACTTGTCTTGTTCTTTGGTTGATGTCATCGAAACCCTAAGGCATGATCCCCGTATATTATCAGAAGATATAAAAGCTCTGGAGCGGTCACCTCAGGTATCTTGGACCCACTGGACATAGAAATTGATGCAACCACAGGTGTGGATACCGAAGGCCCCACATCTGCATCCCCTGAGGGATGATAATGGGTTCTGTGTATGAGGTCCTCCTGCACAATTCAGATGCTAGTATGGAGTCTAAAATGACCCGGATGTAGACCCTGACAAAGGCGCTCAGGATTTTACCTCAAGGGCATCTAAAGACACTTCAATTTCCGAGGATTGATTGTCAACTTTTCCCTCCTCCAACGGACTCCATCTACCAACCTCATCCCCCCAGGAGGACTCGTCCGATTTTTTCGGTTGAGGTAGGCGCCCTCTCAGTTCAGTGGCCGACAATTGAAGGGGGACAGTATGATAAAGTAGCACCTTGGCATGGTCTGTTATTGGATGTGGGTCACCTCAAGAATTCCAAATGTCCACCTACTCTTCCAGGTATTTCTCTGTCTCCAGTCGAGACACCACAAAGTCATCACTGATAGGGCCTATCCCTATAAAATCCATCCTCAGATTGTTTAGGTGTTTCCATATCTCAGATGGGCCGAGGAATTTTTGGTTGACATCCCAGATGTCCCAAGCCTTCGGGAAGACATCATTCTCCAACATGTCTATATGGTGTAACTGCTTCCCTGGATCCTGGGTGGGTATCCTTCGGAATCCTTTTGGTGGCCTCCCCTCTGGATGACTTTGTTCTTCTGGAACCACCGGGTCCACTACCACTGCTGGATCTATCGCTGTTGCATCACCCTCAACTGGGGCGGGTCTCAACACCATGAAATCCCTGCCACCACGAGATTCCCTTTCCACCTTCAGTCCCCAACCTCGATGTTTCAGAGGCCAACCATCATCGACCCAAATGGTTGGCTACTTCAGTATCTCCCTCAGGTAGGTCGCCTCCCATCTTTGGGCATACTTCTTTACCAACCGAAAGAAACCATTAGGTGGATGCAGCTTGTTCTGCATCATCCCTTCTACATGTGTGAACATGAGACACATCTTCCTCATCACACATGGGTGTTCTTCATGGTGCACCCCTAGATAGACCTGTAGGGTTAGTCGGTGCGTACACCTAAATTATCGGGAAAATCGGTGCAGGGTGTACGACTTGCAAAGGGGCTCATAGTCCTCCCTTGCAACCAGGACTCCACCTAGAAAGGCCAATAGATAGGACCAGTTCTATTCCATTCCTTTTCAATAATCAGTAAAATCACTCGTTGGCAACGAAAAAGGGTTAAAATTGAATTACTCCACCTTCCACAGTCTGTTAAGTACCAACGGTGTGGTCAGATTGGCCAAAAAAGTTCCTATGACGTTCAAAATAGACGGACTGAAGTTCATCGCTAGATGAAAGATGGGGTTCAGGTATTCATAAACCCCCCTAACATGAATCGTTATCCACCCATACAAAAGGAGGAATGGCTCGTATATTCCTTGTGTCCATTTCCCCTCACCGATGTGCCCCAACATGTTTTATAACTCTGTGAGTTAGAGATCCTGAGGTTGAATAACCCTCCTATCGCCAACATGGATTCCATGATGAATGTCATGGGTCACATACCTATGTTTGTATTCCTGACCGGCAGGATCCAACCGCAAATGAGTGTCGCAATGAATGCTGCCAGCATGACTATCAGATGCTGCTTGGTGAAGACACTAAATCCCCAGGTCTTCCACTGGCTGTCCTCCAAGAGCCACCAGTATGAGTGCTCCTTGCCTCGTTGAGACCCCTTCGGGAATTTTTGAGGCTTCACTGGAGACTTCTTGTATTTTGGGATGTTTGGAAACTGCTTGAACCGCCTCCTGAAATGGACATCCCTTATGGCTTCTTTGTCCTCTCCCAGCACCAGGTCCATCGACACCATCGCCAGCCATGACATTTTCTTTGGATCCTCCAATGTACCTATGATGGGGAGGAATTTGTCATACATCATCCACAATGTCGGGACCCATGAGATCTGGTGCATGTCCCATAAGATGATACCAACCTCCCTATGGTGTAGGTGGAAGGTATTGGTCATCGATGATCACCTACTAAGAAACTCTGGCATTAGCTTCTTTGGCTAATAGATGTGAAACTGGGAGGCCCAAGACACCTCAGATATTCCCACTCCCCTCAGATCAACCCCAAACTCTTCACATGAGGCACCTACCAAGTAGGCCTAGGACCAACCATTTGTTAAGTTGCGGACGTGCTGCAGGTCCCACTCCTCAGTCCATCCCTTCCCTATGTTCCCCAAGGATGCCTTTAAGATTGCCTGGTACATGGGGGGGTATGTCTCCGGTGGAATTTCCTTCCCATCCATTTTATTCAAGTCTTTTTATAGGCAGATAGCATTGACGTGCTTGGAGACTTCTCAAGCATGGTTTCCAACCGCCCTGAACTAGTGGTGCTGACACGACGTACTCCTGAACCAATAAACTGGCCCGTCCCTACTTACTTAAGGAATGAAGACATCATCCCTCATCCGTAATCCATATAAAGACATCCTATTTCACATTGGATAGTTATTTTTGATCTCTAATAACCTCTCAACCAACAAACGGTGGTAAGAATGGCTTCGTATTAACTCCCCTAGGCCCAAGTTGTTCATCATCTCCTCCCTTCGGGCAGCGTCTGCGAGGACCCCCTGGAAGCCTTCTGATGAGCCATTCAATTTCATTTTTGGGTGTTTCCTATGTTCGGTTCATGAATCCCTTTCATGGAGCAATTCCATGGAGCTCATTATCAAAGAGTGTTTTTGGTGCCCTGCCCTGACCTTCAATGAAATGTCACTAAGTGATGTCGTGGAGTCGAAGACTCATTGTGTTCCACGGAGAAGAGGGCCTAATTCGTGGAGAGAAAGTGCAAAGTATATGGAGATTCATGAATTGAGAGTGCTATAAGCCAACATTTTAGAGGAAATAAAGGAAAAATTAGAGGATATCTCCCCCATTTATAGGCAATGACCTTTGGAGCTTCATGGAGCGTCTAAACTGGTGCGAGCTTCACAGCGCGCCCAACTGGCCCGTTGCTCTCCCACATTGTGAGCCTCCTTCGAGAGACAGCTTCACAAACGGCTGAGATATTTTGGTAAATGACCCTTAGTATTTGACCCTTGGTTTCGCATTGGCTCCAAGCCGATGGGGCGGGGGCAATTTTTTAGCAACAAAATTTCGGACAAGGTAGAACACGTGGGATGCCTAAGAGGCGTCCTCGCGAAGACCATTCTTGGACCCCCAACGGCCTTTCCGCCACTGCAAAACTTCCCTTTCGCAAGGCCTCCATGGAGGAAGGAGGCGAGAGCCTCCATGAGCTACCTTGATGTTCAAGAGCCCTCCGCAGAGTAAGGAGGTGGGAGCCTCCACGTGCCACCTTGACATCAACAAGCCCACCACGGAGTAAGGAGGCATGATGCTCCTCAAGCCGCTTTGAAGTTCGCGAGCTCACCATGGATCGAGTAGGAGGGAAGCTCCATGAGCTGATTCGACATTCATGACTTGCTGCAGAGCAATCAATGTATCTGTGCTGATCTAGATCTACTTTACAGTGCCTCTTACCTATAAATATAGGGCTCCCCTCGAGCCCAACAGGGGGATCATCTGACCTTTCAACATCCTATCTCCTGAATCATGAATCACTCTCTGCTCTACGAATCAAGAGCCACTCAAGGTACTTTTTCATCGTGAAGTTTATCCCCCCTTTCTCTAGTTCGTCCCCTCTTTAGAGAGTGATTCCATTTGCTGATCCCACAGGCCTCTACGAAAGAAGGGGATCCCCAAGGGGACCCGGGTCATCATGGAGCGTTTATGCTTCACGAAGAACCCCTCATGCACATGTGACCCATATGTTAAGGCAGGGATACTGTTCCCCGCGAAGCACCTTGCTTCACAACAATATGCTTCAAGAGGCACCCTATATTCAGGAGTAATTGCTTCGAAAATACCATTCCACTTCGCGAAGAACCTTTTATTTTCACCTATCCCCAATGCATAGGCTGGGACACCACACTTCGCAAAGCATACCCCTTCACAAAGCCCCTCCATTACATGGAGCACCAGAGCATCACAAGGATTCTACCTATAAACTCCCTTAATATATAACTTCTTTTCTCGTTCGACCCTCTAGGTTTGCAAGAAGTGATTTAAAATTTGCTTGGATGTAACTTCCCGTTGCGTTGCTTCGCCTCATGCTTCTTTGCATAGGCAGACTAATGGCTATTTCTTCTTCTCATAGCCATGCTAACATAGACCCCCAATGGGATCACCACTCGACACCCCCATCCATGGAATTGCTGATTCCTTATTTCCCTTAAGGGAGGGTGGGTATTAGTTATGTATGTCTTAGGGGTGCTGAGAAAACCCACACCATCCGATCTGTAGGAAATTAATCTACCAAGTGCCATTGTCCTCTGCACATGACATTAAACTGTGGCCTCACCCTATGTTGTGCACGCGGAGTGCCTCGTCTCAGACATTCTGTATGCCCACTGGTCTCCACGAGAGTGAGATAATTCCTCACATGGAAAGGCATCCACTTTATTGGAGTGGCATCCATATATGGGGAAAGGGAAACCACCATTGTGTAAGCCCTCTAGTTTTTCCTACACGAGGTAGCATCCTTGCTCCTCCTCTCTTCCTAGGTTCCAAATCCCTCTCCTGGTGGGCTTTGTCACCACTTAGGAATCTGGCCTAGAGTAAGTCCTAGTCTCCATCTCCACCGGGCTGCTCCACACGTAATCCCATCATTCCTCTTTGGGCCACTCCTCGTGTAAGTCCATGTTTCCATTTTGGGTCGCTCCATGCATAAGCCCCATTCCAACTTCCACATACGCAATTCTCAAGACGTGATCATATGGTCTTTGATGCCTCTTTTTTCTCACACCGAGCAAGACTCATGTGGGCTTAAAGTAAGCAGCGACCATGGCATCCTTTCCAGGCAGCCCAGAGTATAACCCCTACATAAACACTATTTTAAACTACGTGGACTATGATCTTTGAAAAGGCATGATACGTAGGAAGCCACCATGAGGTTCAAGCCCAACACCCAGTCATTTTGACCCCCCTCTTGTTGTTTCATCAAACACCATTCTAAACTACATGGTCTTTTATCTTTGCTAAGGCAAGGTAGGTAGGAAGCCTCCCTAAGGTTCAAGCCCAACACATTGTCATTCAAAATCCCCTCATGTCGGTTCAACAAACACTATTTTGAACTAGTAGACATTGATCTACCCTAAGGCAAGCTATGTAGGAAGCCTACATGAGGTTCAAGACCAACACCTAGTCGTTCTGACCCCCCTCATGTCAGTTCGCCAATAATCATTCTGAACTTTGTAGACATTGATATTTTCTAAGGCATGGTACCTATAATGCCTCCATAAGGTTCAATCCCAACACCAGGTCATTCTGACCCCCCTCACGTCGGTTCACCAAATACCATTCAAAACTATGTGGAAATTTATCTTTGCTAATGCAAGGTATGTCGAAAGTCTCCCTGAGGTTCAAGCCCAACACCCAGTCATTCTGACCCCTCTTATGTAGGTTCACCAAACACTATTCTAAACTATGGGGATTTTGATCTTTATTAAGGCAAGGTATGTAGGAATCCTCCCTGAGGTTCAAGCCCCGCACCCGGTCGTTCCAACCCCACTCACATCGGTTCACCAAACACTATTATGAACTACGTGGTCTTTGATACATTACAAGGCAAGGTACATAGTAAGCCTCCATGAGGTTCAAGCACAACACCCTATTGGTTCCGACCCCCTTCAGGTCGGACCACCTTTATCCCGCTTGACAAAAAAACTGCATGCACCCTTTTCGTCCAGCATAACATTAAACTACATCAACCATCCTGTATTACGTCAGATTTGATCCATGTCTCCTAGAGTGGACATGTAGGAATCCTTCCTAAGGTTTAGCCCCATCCAACGGTAAGTCGTTTTCAATCCCAGTAAATGATAAGTTGTTGTACCCCACACAGCGGTAAGGCATTGTGTCCCCTATTCGGTATCAAGTCGTTGTTATCCCCTTTGCAGGGACACACATCTTTGGTCCGTCCTAGTTGTGTCAGACCAACTCGGATTTCTAACCATGCATGAGCCCTATACACATCACCGGGTTGTTGTCCTTTGTGTACACACAAATTCAATCCCATTGCCTGGTATTCCCTTTGATCCTATGTGTTTCTAGAAGGTCATGCCCCAAACCAGAGGTTCCACTTCCTCTGGGTCCAATACATGCGGCCATTCTCATGGGTCACCTTATTGGGTGTCCCATTGCCCTACCGAACTACGCAAACATTGATTCCCTACCATAGGGATACATAGGATGTCTCCTCGGGACTCAATACCAACATTACCATCATCCTCACGAAAATTCCATCCCATTCACCATCCACTTTATTCAATACTCCATCACCCATATGAATTCTTACCCAGGCCGCCACATCCTAGTGAGTTCATGAAAGCTCACCCCCCTAAATCAGTATACCCTCTAGGTGTTACACTCATCTGATCCACTCTAATCAGTGTTCTGATTAGTCTGATCTATCTCCACTAGAAGTTAAGCTTGCATCATACCCTGTGTTAAACATGGAGAGCTGAGGAAAACCTCAGAGACATGCCTAGGTCATACGAATCCTTTCAATTGGTGCAAGATGCCTCAGGATTCCATGCCCTATATAAGCCCTATAATAAGGGGAACAAACCCAGATGCTTTAGTGTTCTAGCATCTAGACACACCAGTGATGTCCAACTTTACAACTCCCCTGACCGAAGGTTACTGTCCTGGTTGGACCCCTTGGAATTTTCTGATAGAAGTTGTGTAATTAATCTGCATCCATGAAGATATGGCAATGGGAAGAGACTCACAAACAATGTATTAAATCCATAAGGGAGACCCGAACAAGGTGAAGAGTATCGGCGAGGAATCCACAGAAGGAATAACCGACATCCCATCATTCTGTTTCAATCAAAGGGAAAATTTTCCTGAATAAGGAACAGATGATTCCCACATTTGGAATGAAATAATGATGGGAAACAAATAGCATCGTCATCCCCGAACAGATGGACGCATGAGCCCTGGTCAAAGTGTCGGAAACATTACTATTTTTAGTATAAAACAAGGAATTTAAAATAGAAAAAAAAGGATCTATTCCTTTGTAAAAAATCAGGTCATTACAACATCACCTCCTTAAAGAAACTCAACCTTGAGTTTCCCATCTAATATTATTAAGGGATTATATGGGTAGATGTTGTAGCCACTACCCATTTATGTCGTACTCTTTTAGGATCGAAATATTAGGTGTATATACTCAATTACAGGAGGGGTTGAATTATAATATTATCAAATTCTGTTTTTAAACTTAACAAAACATTTTTAAACAAACATAATCAAATAACATTCATAAAACCCTATATTAACTTAATAAAAAATGATCGGAAGTGGAAAAAGTCCAAATAAAAATACATTATAAATAAAAAATCACATAGGTATATTTATGTAAGATTCTACCATAATGCATATATAATCCTAAATCAGAGAAGAAAAAAATGAGAAAGTATAAGAAACACTTTCATTTTGTTATAAATAGAAGTGGAAATAAAATTACATGTAATGAGTAAATATCTTTTAACCCAAAGAGTAGTGTATAATAACAACTTGCATAAAGGTCCCATGATTAATAATTTCCAGAAATTATAGCTTACCCATACCATGGTAATCCTTCGATATGAATATAAGTATATATATTTCTATCCATGAAAGTCATCAATCTGTAAGCTGATCGACACCTCTGTCTTCCTTCAACTTGGAATCCCTTGATTAAGCTGGAAATCTGCACCTATGTCTTACTTCATCTTGAAATCCCTTTCTTGAAAATTGTAAAAATTGGAATCACACAAGGAAAACAATTATTTTTGATGATTTATGTATGTGTAAAAAGCTATTCACAACTTAAAATAAATCATGGCTTTCACACAAAGAAAATTTATAAGAGTTGAGAGAGAGTATCAATTCTCCTAAAATTTAATAGCATTAAATATGTTCAAATGATTGGGTATTTATAGTCGATATCTACAATGGTCAAATTATCATCCAAAGGTCATATTTTAATAAAATTTCAGAGGTACCTGGACAGGTGGAATTTGTAACAGTCTTATTGCAACTAAAACGAAGACACCGTTTAGATAAAAAAATATGTCAAAAGTAACATTAGCTTTGCAATATTATTTAAGAAACTGAATGTAAGAAATATTATATTAAGGAAATTGAGTAACATTAATAATGTTATAAAATCATAACATTAAAGAAATAAATAATCTATAATAAATATATAAAATCAAATCATTAAGAAATTATCGTAATATTAAGAAATTTATAAAGACATTAAGAAAGATATGAAATCAGATCCAATGATGGTTGTAAATCATATCTGGAAATTATTGAGAATATAAATATAAGTAAATGAATCAAATTATATTTTCTAGGTGATTTAGAATTTAAGAAACATAAAATTGGTTTAAAAAATCGGGATGATTCTGAATTTATGAAACTCAGAAGATCAAAAATATTGAGTGATTCAATATTTAAAAAACTTAGTAGATCCTAAATTTTGAGTGATTTGGAATCTAAGAACCATGTAATTCAGAATAAAAAAATATAGTGAATAAGACTTGATGAAAGATAAACTAGATTCAATTTTCTTGTAGGATTGATATTCTACGATAATGTGAATCGAATTCAATTTTATAAATGATTCGAAATATAAAAAGTGGAGGATTCTGAGTTTTATTGAGGATCTTATATGTTCATGTAAATGTTTTGACATAAGAAACCTAATGTTATACTTAGATAAAAAATGAACATTCATATAAATTTCCTTAAAGATGAAAATATGTATCTTATAAATTTCCAAATGTATAGAAATAATTATTAAGGTAATGTTTTTGTGATTTTAAAAACATAATGGAAAGGAAAAGGTCATAAAGAAACTTTTTATCTAAAAATCGCAATCTTTTTGGAAAGAACAAACAATCAATTCAAGAATATAATATTCCAACAATATGAATACATATTTGATTTTAAAATAAATACATATATCCCCCTTAGTTTCTAACTTATGTTAAATACGACTAACTCCCCCTTAGGTTAATAATTCCCCCAAAGGACAGTATTTTATCATTATATATTTTTCATTATTTATTAAGAAAATATTTTCCCCTTAATAAATCATTTTTTTCTTAGTCAAATATTAGTTTTTTAACATTATACTACCCATTTTTGATTTAAAATAAGAAATGGGAAAAGATATAATGTACTGAAAAGTGTTAGAAAACAAATAAAATGAAACAATGGATAATAGAATTTTGATTAAAGAAAACATTTATATAAAAAAGATCAAAATTAAAGAAAATTATTCATCCTTATTTAGCATTAATTTTTTTGGGAATAGCCTTTAATGTTTTCAACTCCTATTTATCATCTTGGAACATTGTGATAATATCTTCATATTCCTTACTCTTCCATTCAAGAAACCTGATGATTTCTTGCTAACATTAAATCATCTCATAATAGTACCTAATATTTTCATCCACAAAATATATCTATGTGTTTATTCTATTAACATCAAGAGAGACAAAGTTGATTTTCCCTTTTAGATCTCTATGTGCGTAAAACTGGCTGCCTTCCCCTACCATAATGTTTTCTGATAAATTGTTAGAAATATCTTTACAATTGTCCTCAGATTCCATGAAATCTAAATTAATTATCACAAACTAGTCATAAAATAATTTAAGATCATGGTGGATATGATTCAACCACTTTTTCATTTCTTTGCATGAATTCCTATGAGAATCGTAGTTGAGAAAATTGGTTTTAAATAACCTTCAAGATTTAATAGTTTCTCCAGGAAAATAGTTATAGATTTCGAATTATATTTTACTAATTCTTGAGTAAGCTGACATATATAATCAAGGTTTAGAAAAAAGGGAATGGAGTTAAAAAATTCTTCAATTATTGAACAAAAAAGTATTCTCCTAAGGGGTAGGAAGATTGTTTTGATTCCAATGAAACTACCTTAGATCTCCCAAAATCTATTTTCTTTCCTATTTCATTCATAGAAATTTTCTCCTCTATTTTCTTAACTACTTTAATTTCCTCAAAAACTCGGATGATCTTTTCATCACCATCTTCATCTTCATCGTCATCGTTATTATCATCACCATCTTTGAAATTACCACCTCCGTTTCCATCATCACCACAATAATCATCAATATCTAAACTATCATTATCCGGTGGAAATGTATGTATTTTAGTGTCAAAAATATTATATTTCTAAATTAAATGATATTTAAAAACTATATTTCCTTCAGACGCAAGATTGGTTGATGAAGATTCAAAGGTTCTTAAAGATATTTTTTTACAATTGTTCTTCCTTTATGATTCTCTAATTTTTTCAATCTCATAATTACTATATTTTTGTTGAATATTATTTTTTTCTTCTTATAATTATTCTTTATAAGATTCTTAAACAAATAGAACTATGCTTGGAACAACTTCCTCTCCCTTTGATAATGGGGTAATCTCAATGTCAATTTGTTAAGAAGGCCAAGAAAGTTATTTTTCTTGGAGAAATGATTCCATAACATGAATTTGTTTTAAATCCATTTCGGAATGATCCAATAAATATTGAATTATTTATTATTCAGAATGCTTCTTCTTTAAACTACTTATCTTTAGCATACTTCTCAAGCTCTTAAGTCGCTTGAACTTTAAAATCCATAGCTTCAATTGAATATTAACCAACATTGGTTCTCTTTATTTATTTTCCTCCTTCAGTTTTCTTCATCTTTCTAAAACATGATCAGATAAAGTCTTTTATTTCATAGGTATCTAAGGTTCATAATCTTGAGCTGGTTCTAGTTCCTAAACCATTCTTTTCTTTAGATCAGACCTTGAATTTTCTTTAATTTGGCAATCATTACTGGTAGCATCAGAAAATTCATTCATCTTATCACTAAAATCATATTTCATTCTCTTCAGTGTGTCATTACTTAACAAATGATTCTTAAAATTCCTTAGCTTAGACATTCAAGGAATTATGGAACATCTTAAACAATATACAATGATCTTGGACCAGATTTTGGGATATATAAGGATCTAAGACTTCATCATCCCATCCTTTATCATGCTGATGGTATGTAGGGTTTACTTCACCATGTTAATCATCGATAGATTAACCAGAAAATCCATCATGAAAATAATTTTGATTTTTAAGGTATCTTTGTCTCCATTACTTGGTATTAAAAATCATTGAATACATTCTACAATGATTCTGAAATTGGCTAAAAGGTTGGAAATGTTTGGATGCTTCACTCCCTTAAGGGCTAAGCAATCAATCATCTTAAATTTATCAAAGGTTCCTTCTAATTTTGGATGCTTTTGAGATAAATAGTAAGATTCTCCATCATATGGTATCCCAAGAACATTTACGGCATTCATATAAGATAAGTAATTTGTTTTCCCATTACTAATGAATTAAAACTTATTCATTTCCCCTTTAATGAAAAACCAAAATAATTGATAGGATTATATAAACAATTCCACTTAAACTGGATCTTTTTGTCCTTTATTCTTTACAATTCAAATAATTTCCCAACATTGAATCTTTATGATGTTTCTTTTTAGAGAATCATACCTAAGAATGAAATCATGATTTACTAAACTTTCTCTAAAAATAACCTAATATTTAATATCCTTATTTAGAGGCATTGATGTCTAAGAAGATATCTCTATAGAAATTCATAAATATGAGGAATATAATGGATGTGAAACAGAAGCTTTGAAGAAATGAAAATCTTTGGAATGAAATCTGTGGAAATTGATGTGGGAAACGAAGGGGTTCCATCATTTATATAGGAATAAATATGACAGTTGATCTTCCAAGATTGATCCAGTGGCTAATATTTTTCTAATCTGATATGAAGGTTGATATTGAACAGAATAATATTTATATGTTCTAATATTTTGAGGTTTTGTGGAAATAAAATTTAATAAAGGAAAGTTGAATCTGTTGAAGTTTTTATTTAAACAATAATGAAATAGCGACAAATAAAAATGAAACTAAGAAGCAAAATGTAAGAAAATATATCAATCAGAGTTCTAAAAAGGTTTTCCAGTGTATGATAAGATTCATACTATAAATCTTATACTACAAAATGTTTTATTAGATTCGAAAAAACATTATTAGGTTCTGAAAATATTTATTAGGTTCTCAAATCTTTTTTTAAGGAAAAAATGTAAACCCTCTATGAAAAGGAGTATCTTAATGTTAAGAGATGATTTAAAAAAGTGGATATTAATGATTAACCTATGATTATGATTACTATATTTTTATTAATATAGTATAATCTATCGGAATGAAATGATTTCGTGAAAACATCCACAAGTTATTCTTGCATTCTGATGAATTATTAAATAATATCTCTTTTTAGTGTGTGATCCCAAAGAAAATGATGCCTAATATCTATGTGCATTTTATGAGAGTGACGTGAAGGTTTTTTTAATGATATGGAAATAGTGTTTTCACATACTATCTGAGTTTTTATAAAACTAGTGCCATAATTTTGGAGTGTTTTTTGAAGCCACAGGACTTAAGAACAACAACTTCCAACTACTACATATTCATCTTCGGCAGTGGAGAGTGGTAACGAGTGATTTTTATTACATGACCAAGAAACTAATTAATCATCTAAGAAATGAAAATTTATGGATGTACTTTTGATATCCATTGTACAAACACCAATTTCAGCATTCAATTTTTTTAAAAATCAATATCGTTTCTAGAAGAATAAACAAGTTCTAAATCTATAGTTAAATTTAAATAGATAAAATTTATTTTCACTTCTTTTATATGGGATTATTTTATATTAGATTGATATCTTGAACATAATCATACCAAAAACATTAATACAAGGCGAATAGCTATTAATTATAGTAAACTTTCTATAGTTCCTCTAAAAGATGATTGATCAACTAGTTTCATAGCTTCATCAAGACCTAGAGTATTCAAGGTACTATTTGAAGTAATTATACTTTTACTGTTTTCATATCCATATTTTTTAAGAACAAAATTAATGTAAAAATGTTGACATATATAGTTTTCTTCTTGTTTTTGAGAAATTTTTAAACCAAGAAAAAATGTTAACTCACCCATCATACTCATTCCAGACTCTGATTTCATAAAATTAGAAAATGATTCAGTTAATGATTGCTGAGTTGATCTGAATATAATTTCATCAAAATTAATTTAAACAAATAAAACATTTTTATGTTATTTCTTTTTAAAAAGGTAGTGTTCCATACGTCCCTTAACATAATTAATTTGTAATAAAAATAATGTAAGTTTATCATACTAGGCTCTAAGGGCTTATTTAAGAACATATAATGCATTGGAAAGTTCAAAAACCTATTTAGGATGTTTTTTTTCTTTAAACCCAAAATGTTTTTCAAGATTAACTTTATATTGAACATATCCTTTAAAAAAATCACACTTCATATCTATTTCAAAAAAATTTAAGTTAATTAATTATACCAAGTCTAAGGGAATTTGAATACATTCGATTATAACTATTAGAGCATAGTTTTCTTCATATTCTATTACTTCTTGTTGATTATATCCTTTGGAAACTAATATTTATTTATTTTTTACTATGATTCCATTTTTTCACATTTATTTCTGAAGACCCACCTTACTCTAATTACAGATGTTATTTTAGGTCTTTTAATCTTGGTCCAGACTTTTTTCCTTACAAATTAATTTAGTTCTCCTTGCATAGCTTTAATGAAATCATCAACACCTAAATCTTAATTAGTAATTTTAGGTTATAATTGGAAAATAAATGATAGATTATATACTTTATTTCTTAATGAGCTTCTGGTCCTTTCAGGTTGATGTACATCACCAATGATACTATCATTGGGATGATTCCTTAAAAATAGAAGACTTGGGTTTTGTAAAACTTGTTCCTCAACATATATAAGAAAATCATTTGAGTTAAATACATCAGAAAAAATTTCTTGAGTTTTTTCTTTATTAGAAGAATCCTCCAATAAAGATTCATAATCAGTTTTTTAAAACACATCACAAGATGTAGGTTGGGGTTGTTTAAAAAAGGATCAGTTTAATAAAATTTAACATGTATTGTTTTCTAAAAAATATAAAAAATTTATTAAAGAATAAATAATCCTTAGAAGTAGTGGAATATCCTATGAAAATTCCTTCATTGGATTTGGGTGTGAACTTGTGTAAGTTATCTTTTATATTCAAAATGAATACATTAAATCCAAATACTCTAAAGTATGATACTTTAGGTTTTTGTCTTTTCCATAACTCATAAGGTATTTTATTAATAAATTTCCTTATTAAAACATAAATTATAGTATTACAAGAAGTACTAACATCTTCTTCCTGAAAGTGTTTATCAAATTGAGTATTCACTCAACAAGGTTCTTATTATCTCTTGAAGAATTATGTGTCTTCTTTTGACAACACCATTTTGCAGAGATGTTCTAAGAGATGAGATGTTATGATTAATTCCTTTCATACTACATAAAGTTTCAACAAATTAATTTTCATGTTCTCCACCATTATAACAATAAATAGTATTCAATGGAAAGTTTTCTTATTTTTAACTTTGGATAAATATATTTGAAATAATTAAAGGATTCATATTTTCATTCTACAAAATAGACCCATGTAAATATAGTTTAACCATCAAATAAAAAAATACATAGTATTTTCCTCTAATAATTCTAATTTGTGTAGGACCAAACAAGTCAGTGTGCACTTGCTTTAATTCATTAGAAGTTGAGAGATCACTAATATACCTAAATCTTAACTTATGTTTTTTCCCATATTGACAAGGATCACATAATTTTGAAGAATCAAAAATAAGATATTGTAGATCCTTAATAAGTCTTTTCTTAGACAGTTTACATAAGTTCCCAAGGATACTATGTCCTAATCTTTTATGCCATTACAAGGATTGGTCTTCCATTGGACTAAGGATACGTAATCCTTGGCTCCTAAAGTCTTCTAAATTATGTGTATATCCATTCTATTGCATATGGGAAGAAAAAATTAAATCATCCAACGAACTGTGTTCTAAGAATTTATCATTCCTAAAAACCACAAGGTATCCATCATCACCTAATTTTATTATTGTTATATAGTTGTGATTAATACATTTAACATATAAAACAATATAAATTAAGGATTTTCCAAGAAAAATGATATTACTTATACCAACAATGTCTCCTTGAGGATTGTATCTAAATGTAAATCTTCCACCTTTCATAATAATAATTTTTTAAAATAATTTTTTTACAGGTAATGTACAAGTAACAACCATTATCTATGTTCCACATGTTATTGTAAGTACTACGATTATTTTCCATAAAATAAAATATTTAGATTTTCGGAATACAAACTATATTGGATCTGAAATTATTAGCAATTAAAGTATTATGAATCCACAACATCATAGAAAAGTGAGTTTTATGAAATATTATAGATTGGAATTTATTTAATGCATAACTTTTCTCCCAATTTCCACCACTTTGACACTTAATTCACGAAGGAGCACTTTGATGAACAAAATATTTATGGCTAAAAATAGGTTTTTACTAAGAATTAAAAAATATAGAAATATTCCTAATAGCATTAGGGTTCGAATGCATTTTTTCAAAAAATTCATTACCAAAATTAAAGTTTCACAAAATTTTATTTGTGTAAAATATTTCATAGTTTATTCTAATGACTAAATTATAATCATCATAGTCGTTAGTTTTAGAATTATAATTAGTCTCTAAAACATTTTTCATAGAAATTACATTTTCTAAATAATTATAAAGTTTATCCTTATTAGAATTAACCACCTCATGGGTTTTTTAAATATAAATAATTTCAAAAGATTTCTCATTAAGAACTTTTGAATGATACATTAATTACTCAAAACGCCTAGGGATGAATCAAATATCCACCCCTACCAAATTTTATTGAAAAATAAAGTCAAGTAACAGAGCATCAAAAAGGAGATTTACAAAGTCTGGTAAACACAATACCACAAGCATCAGCCTCAACAAAATGCCTGCAACATTTAGGAGCCAAGAAGGACCATTCATAACGTGACTCTTCAACAACCAACTTTGATAGCGCATCAGCCACATGATTGACCTCCCTGTAAACATGAGTCATATCAAAGATAATATCATCAAGAAGGTGAAGACATTCAACCCAATATGGTAGCATAGCCCATGGGACATTCCTAGAACTCTTTTTGATTAAATCCACTACTACCATAGAATCAGATACTAGCCATATAAAACGCCAGCCAAAATGAATAGCATATATAATTGCTTTGAATGATACATTAATTATTTTGTTAAAATATTGATTCTAGAATTTTATATATCATGTTTCTTTTTTATTTTACAATTTTCATTGTCTAGTAACTTGTAAAACCTAGGTACTTCTTTAAAATAAGGTAAAAAATTATCTTCTGTGGAAGGAGATTATTCATTTTAAGATTCATAATTTTTTCATCAAGATAATTGGCCTATAAAGATCTATTGTTTAAATATTCAGTAGTGTGTACCTTATCCATAAGACATTTATTCACTGTAGCCATTCTGGAGATAAGACCAATATTCTTTTGTCCATAGGATTCAATATTTTTTGATTCATCTGATGAGTCTCTGCCACGTTGAATCCATGTTTACTTTTCTTTTAGGACATTGTCCCCCTTATACATATAGTATCTTCTCTGATTTATTTAAAATTTTCTAGATTTCTTTTCCTTTATTTTTAGATTCGGAAAATCAAGTATCATATATACATCTTTCTTGCATTCATAACATGAGACTTCTGAATATTTTTTATCTTTCATATCCATCTTCTTATTTCTATACTAAAAGTCCTTCTTTCCAAGAATCTTGTTCATCCTTCAAGAGAGATTGGATAACTCACTTTCTAAGTGATCAATATCACCTGAATCTTATTGTATAATTATTTTATTATACTTTTTTATTAGAAAATTTCTCTTGAGTCATGTATTTCATATGAATTTATGTACTTGTAAAAGAAACACTGCTATTATTTTTCATAATATTTTCAACATCTCTCTTCAATATTTTTTCATGTTTCATGAGATTCCTAAATAACTCATCAAGATTAACTATTGTATCTTTCCTAGACTCATCCATAACAGTTCTCTTTTATTCTCAATTATTCGACATGATATTAATAATCATTTCAACAAGAATATCATAATCTGTCCCTTTTCCTACCATTGATTGTAAAATATTCACAATTTTCATGAATCTTTGTTGAAATATAACTATTGGATCTCCATAAGGAAAATTAAAACCATGATAATATTCTCAAGGCATGGATCTTCTAGTTTCAATAACATTCAATGTTCCAAAATTTGTAACATCAAATTTCATCTAAAAATTTTTTTGTGCTTCAAAAGAAGATATGTAGCTATATATATTTTGGGTCATAGAACAAGAAAAATATTGGGTACCCTATAGTTTAGCTAATATTCTTGATTTTATTGATTGGTAAAAGTTATAACTTGTTTATCTGCAATCTTATAATCTCATTTAAAAATAAAAAAATTATCAAAACCAGTATTAATAACATAATGATTCATTCAATCTCTCCAACATTCATAATCATTCCCATGAAAATATCTGGCCTTATAGAATTTAGATTATCAAAATATTTGATATTCATTCCTTCTATATTAATAAAACCTCTCCACTCTACACATTAGTATAGAATTTATTTATAAACAAAATGTTTATGAAATATATAAATCTAACTTATATGAGAAAACAAGTAAGAAAAACATAGTGGAAAACTCTTCTAATATAAATGTGTTTATTATTATTTAAAAGGACTTTTATGTTACCAATATTAAGATCAAAATATGAGATTTGGATACACAATTACAAGAGGGGTGAATTGTAATTTTAAAAACATTCATTTTTATCCTTAAGGAAACATTTTTAACAATTTTAAACAAATAACATTCAAAAACCCATCTAATATCATTAACAAAGAGATTGGAAGGACTAAAATTTCGAATACAAAGATATTAGAAATAAATAAGAACACATGTATACATAAGTAAGATTATACCTTAAAGAATATAGAATCTTATATCAGTGTTACAATAAAGAAGAACGTATAAGAAACACTTTCTTAATGTCACAAATATCAGTAGAAATAAAATTACATATAAAGAGTACAAATATTTTAACACAATGAGTACGGTATCCAAACACCTAGGTTAATTGTCCCTTGATTTATACTTTCTATTTTCGACACTTTCGTTGGGGCGCACGCATCCGTCTGTGGAGGAGGACGCACTACAGTTGCCCTGTATTCCCGCTTTCCAAAGGCGTGCGGCATCCTCTCCTTATTCAGGGACGTATGCTCCTTGATCGACACCGGGATGATGGGATGTTGGTTCTTCCTTCTGTGGATTTCTCCTCAGAACTCGTCACCTAGTCGGGGTCTCCCTCATAGATTTAATACGTTGTTTGTGAAACGCTTCCCAGTGCCATGTTTCAATGGACGCCAGTTAATTACACTGCTTCTGTCAGGACATTCCAAAGGGTCCGGTCAGGGCAGCAACCTTCAGTCGGGGGAGTAGTCACGTCGAGGCATCAATAGCGTGTCTGTATGCTGGGGAACTGGCGTTTCTGTCTTTTTTCCCTTGTCACGGGGATTCTCGAGGGCGTGGAAGCCTGAGGCATCTCACATCGAGCGCAGGGAATCATACGCCCTAGGAATATATCTGAGGTTTTCCTTAGCTTCCTAAGTTTGACACAGGGTATGCCGCAGGTTTAACGTCCAGTGAAGACTGTTACGCCAAGGGCGTACCATCCAAGGTTTTCCTCAGGCATCTCATGTTTCTCACGAGGTAGGTCACAAGTTTAACATCCAGTGGAGACAGATCGACCTGATCAAAACCCTAGCTGGAGTGGATCAGATTGATTAATTTCCCATGGAGGGATGTCGATATCGGGGTTAACCCGTGGGTGGCTTCTTGAATGTTGTGAAGAGGAGCGGAATGGCATGATTTCACCGGGATATGGCGGTTCGGGTGAGAATCAGGGTGGATAATGGATGGATGGATGAAGCGGAGGGGGACTGAGATGGGACTATCGTAAGGGCGACGGTGGGATTGGGCTTGAGCCTCGAAGAGACCTCCTACGTATTCTCGTGGCAGGAAATAAAAGTCCGCGTAGTTCGAGATGGTGTCAGAGAGCCGACGTGAAGGTGGACCTTGGCCCGATGGGCATTGTTAGCGAACCAACGTGAAGGTGAACCCGGGGGTCCACTGGTTGTGGGATTGGAACCTCGTGATGCTTCCTACTTACCATGCCTTTCCATGGATCAATGTCCTCATAGTTCAAATGGTGTGTCGGTGAACTGGCGCGAGTGAGGACCTTGGTTCGGATGGTGCGGGGCTTACACACTAGGCTACCCAGCTGTTGGTGAACGGACGTGAAGAAGGTCGGAGTGACCAACAGGTGGTGGGCTTGAACCTCTGTGAGGATTCCTATGCACCATGCCTTGACATGGATCAAAGACCTCGTAGTTCAAAGGGGCATCGTCGGCGAACCGACGTGAAGGTGAACCCGAGGGTCCACTGGTGGTGGGCTTGAACGTCGTGAGGCTTCCTACGTACCATGCCTTGACATGGATCAAAGTACTCGTAGTTCGGTAATGGTGGTGGGTGTCGGCGAACCGACATGAATAAGGGACCTTAGTCTGATGGGGGATGGGCTTGAACCTTAGGGAGGCTTCCTACGTACCATACCTTGACACGGATCAAAGTCTTCATAGTTCGGGTTGGTCAAAACGGCTTGCCGTCAGACTAGAATTGCAGTTTAACGTCATGCAGGACGAGGGTGGAACCTGACGTGAATAAATGATGGTTGGTGGGCTTGAACCTCATAGAGGCTTCCTACGTACCATTCCTTGACATGGATCAAAGTCCTCGTAGTTCGGGTTGGTCACAATGGCTTGCCGTTGGACTGGAATTTCAGTTTAACATCGTGTCAGACGAGGGTGGAACCTGACGTGAAGAAATGATGGGTGGTGGTATTGAACCTCTTGGAGGCTTCCTACGTACAATGCCTTGACATGGATCAAAGACCTCATAGTTCAAATGGATGTGTGGTTTAACGTTATGTCGGACAGGGGCATACAGTTTAACGTAATGCTGGACAGGGCATACAGTTTAACGTCATGCTGGACGGGGGCATACAGTTTAACGTCATTTTGGACGAGGGCATTGCCACGGTCGATACTTACTCTAAGCCCACGTGATTCATGCTCGGTGTGAGAAACAAGAGGTAGCAAGGACCTAACGATCACGTTGCGAAGGGTGAATCCATGAGAAGCGAAGAGGGGCTTACGCGTTAGGTGGCCCATGGTGCTGGGACTTACTCCAGGATGGAGTCCCGAAGTGTGACAAAGCATGGTGGGAGAGGTATTTGGGACCAATAATGGAAGGTTCCTCGTTCCCTATCGCGCCATTCGCTGGCCTTTGTATTGGTGAAGTGCGGAGGTTCATGGGTACTACCTTCTGAAAGAGAATATTGGGGCTTATACCGGGGTGGTTACCCTTCTCCCATGGACATAAACTACTCCGAGAAGGATGATATCATCCCTTGTGAGGGGTGACCCCGTCTCTATGGAGAAGTGTGGCGTAAAAAATGTCCGAGCTGGGGGGACCCTGCGTGCGAGGCACGAGGCTGGATCATAGTTTAACGTCATGTGTTGGGGACGAGGTGCATGGAAGTTTAGCGTCCTGTAGCTCGGACGAGGTGGGTTTACTGCACACACCTAGGACATATATAACTGATACCCTATATTCCTTGGGATATGGAAGGTACTGGAAAGGCCATGGTGAAAGGGGGTCGTGGAGGGAACCATCGAGGGGTCCACATTAGCGTGGCTATGTGAAGAAGCAATAGCCATTAGCGTGCCTATGTGATGAATCATTAGGCGAAGCAACGCTAAGGGTGGTGTTGTCCATGGGATTTCGAAATCACATCGTGCAAAACTGGAGGGTCACACGGGAAGAGGAATTTCCAAGCAAAGGAGTATGCTTCGCGAAGTGGAGTTCCTCTGCCTTAGCATGGGGCAAGGGTGTGATGGGGAGGTGCTTCGTGAAGTGGAATATTATTCGCGGAGCACTGCCTCATGAAACAGAGGGGCCTCGTGGAGCAAGGTGCTAAGAAGCAGTGTTCTTTGCGATGTACAACGACCCTGCCTTGGCATGTGGATCACTAGTACCGGATGGGTGTTTTGCGAAGCATAAACACTCCGCTGCTACCCGGGTCCCCTTAGGAATCCCCTTCCTCCACGAATGCCCTTAGGCTTCGCAAAGGGCATCCCTCTCGGAATAAGGGCTCAAGACGATACAGGGAGAAGGCATCTCATGATGTAGAAGTACCTCACATAGCTCATGATTCTCGGGGGGCAAAGGGTGCTTCACGATTCGGGAGGTGAGAAACCGAAAGGTCAGATCGTATGTCCTCCTGGGCTCAAGGGGAACCCAGTATTTATAGGTAAGGGGCGCCGTGATGTAGAGCTCACATGGCACGAAGCGGCGGCAGGTGCTTCGCTGTGGGCTCGCGAACGTCAGGGCGTTCGTGGAGCATTACCGCCTCCCGTGCTTCGCGGAGGGCTCGTGAATGTCAGGGTATTCGTGGAGCATTACTGCCTCCTGTGCTTTTCGGTAGGCTCACTAATGTCAGGGAGTTCGCGGAGAATTACCACCACTTGTACTTCGTGGCGGTCTCACAAACGTCAGGGTGTTCACGGAGGGTTATCGACTTTTGTGCTTCGCGGCGGCCACGATGCTCGGGGGGGTGCTTCGCGCCATCACTTCGCGAGGCAGCGCGGGGGATTCTTTTCCTTCCCTTCATTGCGTGCAAGATTTTGGCACCAACAAATGCCCCCTCTTAGACTTGGAGCCGTGGAGGAACAAAGGGTCAAAGTCTGAGGGAAAATTGCCAAAATTATCGGCGGTTCGCGATGCGGCCTCGTGAAGGGGACGGCCGAGCTGCCGGCTGCCACGCGGTCCAGACGCGCCGCGATGCTCCCTGCGGGCGGGGCGCACCATGAAACTCCAGGGTCGCTGCTTATAAATAGGGAGGCTGACCACTCTTTTGTCCTCTCCCGACTCTTGTCCTCTTACGCTCTTGACTTCGCGAAGCTCCACGTACTCCACGTCTGCTCTTCACGAATCGAGCTTCGCGGCGAACTGCGGGTCTCCGACTCTGCAACCGCGCCAAGAGAACTTCTGTTTTCCGGCCTCAGCTAGACTCCAGGGCTTAGATCTTCACCCGAACATCGCGAGGGATCATCGCGAGCAAGCTTCGCGATCCAGTTCGAACAAAAATCCTTTTCCGAGTGCCGAAACCGAAATGGACCATCGAGAGGCTGTATTGGGGGTCCTTGCAGATGCCGCCCAAAGGGACGAGATGGCTAACTTTCGGGGTCTAGGAGAGATGTTCCGAAGCCACTCGGACCATACTTCTTTGTTATAACTTCTATCATAGGGTCATAAGAGCTATCCGTAGTTCAAGAAACTGACCTTGTATGGGTTCGGGCTGAGGGATGATGTCTTCATCCCTGAGGCGAGTAGGGACGAACTAGCTTGCTGGTTTAGGAGCACGCCATGCCAATGTCAGTGGTTCAGGGTGGCCGATGGTCCTGCGCAGGAATATTTCACACCCGTCACCGCTGACTTTCTCTACAACCATGTGAACAATATTTATGGGAATCCACTACAACTGGAGACATACCCTCCTCTGTACCTGACCATGCTGAAGGCGGCGTTGCAGGATCTGAAGAAGGGGTGGTCCGATGAGTGGGACTTGCGCCAGGGAGGCAACTTCACCAACAACAGGGCATGGGCCTACTGGGTAGGCGCCTCATGTGAGGATTTTGGGGATGAGTTGAGGAGAGTGGGTTTGCATGAGGCAGCATGGGCCTCCCAATTCCACATTTACCAACCCAAATAGCTGATGCCAGAGCTGCTGAGAAGATGGTCGTCTAGAACCAATACTTTTCACCTGCACCATGGGGTGGTGGGCATCAGCCTGTGTGATTTCCACAAGATTTCGGGGGTTCCGATCTTGGGGACCATGCATGATGAGTTCCTCCCCGTCATGAGCGCGTGGGAGGATACGGAGCAGATGCCACGACTGGCGTCGGTGCTGATGGCACTGGACCCTGGAGAGGACAGGGAAGTAGTGAGAGATGTCCACTTTAAGAAGTGGTTTGAGCAGTTCCTGAACTTCCTGGAGAAACGAGAGTTTCCTTCGTGGCCTCTAAATTTTCCGAAGGTGGATCAACAGGGAAAAGAGCACTTGTACTGGCGGGTCTTGGAGGACAGGCAATGGAAGACTTGGGGTTTCAGTGTTAGCACTGAACAACAGCTGATAGTCAGGCTGTCATCTTTCATCGCGGACCTTATCTGCGGTTGGATTCTACCAGTGAGGGATACCAGCATGGGGGTGTGGCCCAACTCGTTTATCATGGCGTCGGTGTTGGCCATGGGGAAACGGGTCAATCTGGGGATTCCAATGCTCGCCAAGCTGTACAAGATTCTATGGCACGTTAGCGAGGGCAAGAAGCTTCCAAGGATATGCGGTCACTTCCACCTTCCGTATGGGTGGATTGCAGTGAACATCAGGGGGATTTATGAGTATCTATACCCTATCTTGCTGCCGGGATCGAACTTCCGTCCCTCCATTATGAATGCAGTCGGGAGCTTCCCATTCAAACTAACTGTGCCGATAGTGCTGAACCGGGTGTGGAGGACGTATTAGTTTAACTTCCACCCATTTCCATTGCCGATAGGGATACTTAATGATGACGGGTGGGGAACAGAAGAGCACTGAGCTTATCTCTTGGCCTTTCGAAGCAGAGTTTTGGTGGCACGAGTGGATCGTGAGCTACTCTATGAACCGTACACCCCACATTGCTTTGCGAGGCAGTTCCGGTGCCTCCAGCGGCTGACCCCACAGGTCTACTGGGAGGTGCATCACGAGGAGAACCCGTTTGTGATGAGGTAGTTGTGGCTCATGTTCACACAGGAAGATGGGAAGATGCGAATTGCATTGCCTCCATCCACTGCCGCTTTCAGATTGATGAGGGGTTATGCCATTAGCTGGGAGGCTGCTTGTCCGGGGAAGATGCTGAGGTAGACAACGATTCGGGTTGGTGAAGGCAGGCCTCCTCTATCCCGAGGTTGGGTTCGGAGGGCAGCAAGGGACTCTTGTGGTGGCGGGGCCACCATGGCGGCGAGACCCGCACCGGCCGAGGGTGTGGCAGTGGCAGAGGATCCGTTGATTCCGGAAGAGCAGGGCCATCTGGAGGTGCAACCATAGAGGGGATTTTGTAGGATATCCACCCAGGCTCGGGGGAAGCGGCTGCGTCATATAGATGTGGCAGAGGATGCGGTCTTCCTAGAGGCCTGGGACATTTGGGATGTCAACCGACAATTCCTTAGCCCATGCGAGATATGGGCGCACATGAATTGCCTTGGGATGTAGTTACCAGGCATAGAAACAGTCTGGGCTAGTTTCACGGCATCTCCGGCAGAGGCGGAGCGATACCTGGATGAGCTGGAGGATGACGTCCACTCCAGTGGTGTCCCACGCCCAATGACAGACCGGGTGAGGGTACTACTGGATCGGATGGTCCCCCCACAGCTATTTGTCGCCGATCTGAGAGAGCGCTTCCCCATGCCGGAAGAATCAGAGGACTCCTCTCAAAAGGATGGGGCTGTTGGAGGGAGCCCATTGGAGGAGGGTGAAGTCAGAAACCAAGACTCAGATTCTGATAAATTCGCAGAGGCTCTCGAGGTAGCATTCCAAACTTCTTTCCTTACGGTCCGTTCTCAGGAAATCATAGATTTCTCAACGATGTTTGAACCATGCAGGAGGAACTTGTATGAAGGCCTCACTCTTTCCCCTTGTCGGGTCACGATGCAGGACCTTCAGAACCCGGGCCTACGGCTACGTCCAGTTCTGCATCTGGTGGAGCCAGAGCACCCGAGGTGGCTCCTCAGGAATTTCTAGACCTTCCAACAGAATACGGAGGGCCATGCCTTGGGGTCCTGTCAGCATCGACTCAAGAGCAGCACAAGGATATTGATATCCGTAAGTTTCCTCTACTGGATTCATTGTTTTCACATGTAGATTGTGCCAACTAATGTTTGTGTCTCTCTCTGTCGTACAGTTCTTCGACTGGAATGGGCTGTTGCGGAAAGGCTGGTTGGGATGTCTGGCGTCATCCCTCCTAGGGGCATGCTAGTGATGGTGGAGATAGTCCCCCCATCTCCTCGAGCTGCTACACACACTATCACGGGAGGGGCCACCAGAAGGGTCGTGCCTCAGGTTATTGAAGTGGAGTCTGATGACGAGGATCAATCGGCTGACCCAAGTCCAGTCACGCCTACTCTGACGCCAAATGTCGTGATGGATTCAACACTAGATAAAGATCCTACCGAGGATTTCCTGCAGGCGTATCATGTGTATGAGCCTGCCAATCGCACAGACTGGGACGAAAAGGCCTCCGACGGGGAGGACAGGAGCATAGTCCATCGTCGATCGTTGAAGCTGATCACACACTTCTTCAAAGACACACCTCAAACGCTATGGCTGAATGAAATGGAGAGACTTCTCTCGCGTCTGCACGAACTGTGCACTGGGGGAGTGGATTCCCAACGTCCTCATGCGCTCATCCGAGATCTCATGGCCGAGCAGATTCGGTAGTATGATCGCGGGCGCAGAGTGGGATGGAAGCGGAGGAAGGCGACCAACATCATGAAGCTCCAGGAGGCTGAAAGCGAGGTCCAACATATGAAGACCTGGGCAGATGAGCACTCAGCCTCTCTTAATGCACAATCTAAGCTGATGTCACGGATGAAGGCCCAGGTGGCATTGGCATAAGAGCATATGAGGCAGGCTTCTGGAAAGATGGCTGCCATTCAGGCTGGCGTAGAAAGGGCCAGAGCCAAGGCTGACGAACTGCGCCCTGCCGCTGCTGAGGAGGAGCGGGAGTTGAGTCAGTAAAAACAACTCTTTGATGCCACAAGCCGAAGGCTGGTGGAGCTGGAACGTTCTTTTGACGGGGTCAACCCGTCCATGGGGGGAGTCAACCCCCGGGTATTTTAACAAATTACAAACCTTTTAATTGTAGTTTCTCGCTTCAATTTTTTCTTGAATACCATAGCATGGAAGATTTACACTATTTTCATCAGTTCATTACATCCATATAATGTTGGCAGGACGTCCGGTGATAATTCCCCAAGCTCGCGTGGGTCAAGACCGATGTGAGAAATAGGATATAGTTGCCTCATCATCCCTCCCAACAAGGGAGTGGAAAACAAGCTTCGGGTATCCGGGTTTTGAATAACCAGTCTGGATTTCTGGAAGGTGGGAGAGGCCTGGCTGGAGATGGAGGTCCTTAGAATAGCTGAATTACTGTTTCATTAGCGTGCTCTTATGCACGAACGGTGCAATGCCAGGGGCGCTGAAATTGGTCCGAACATATGGAAATGGGAAGTGTGGATCACGATACCCACGATTCAGAACACTGCAGGGATGGCGTGATAATATAGGAAAATCGTTAACCATGGCGGAGAAATGATATCCTTACTGCATTAGCCTGAAATGGGGACAACAAATGAGGGTCGACCATTGACCATGTTCGAAACACGGGACCAGGTCACTAATGTTGTCAGTCAATCCTTCGGGACATTGGCCCAGGACAGTAGGCGGACCCTAGGTCGAGCATCCATACAGTTAGGGGGTCCTTCCAAACATGACCAGTCTTTCGTGACGTTGGCCCAGGACGGTAGGTGAGCCGATGCGGCATGAGACCCGGCCGTTAGGGGGTCCCTTCAGACACGAAAGGGGACGAGGGTCCAAAAAAGGGGTACGCAAAGCGTGTAATATGGAGTGATGGTTTTTCCGAACAGAGTCCAACAATTAGGTAGTTACACCACCGTGGTCGGAGTACACCAGATGGGCGCATTGGTTTGGTCATGGATCCTTCCTTCTTTGGGACAAGGCCTCTCTAGAGAGGGGTCTGGCCATGGGGCTATAAAGGGGAAGGATGGGATTAATTATTTCAATGGGCTGGACCTTGGGGAAAATACCAGGGTGTGTCTATGTATCCCATGAGGATGGGAATCAATCCATACATAGTTCTAGAGGAGAACGGATAGGAAGATTCCTATGGGATGGACACTAGGAAAAGTACCAGGGCGTCTCTAAGTATCCACTAAGGATGGGAATCAAGCCATACCTAGTTCTGGAAGTGTAGTTTAATGTCATGAAGCATGATGAGAAGCCTGGCCGTGTTGGTACACATCCTGCCAAAACTACTAAGCCCACGTGAGTCATGCTCGGTGTGGGAAACAAGAAGTAGTGGTGGGACTATCCCGACATAGAAAATGGTAGGTTAGGGTTAAGGGACACTTGGTGAATACCATACCCATGATACTAATATGCCCATTTGGTTCACATAGATGCGTGAAGAGACAGATCTGAATATGTTGGAATTCCACTTGAACATGAGGAAGTGGAAATGTGTGAATCGTGTCGCTCGAGAGTTTCATTACAGTGATGGCGGCATGACGATAGAGGATAACTATTAACCATGGCGGAAATGCAGCGTCCATATCGCGTTATCCTAGAATGGGGAATGACAAATGAGGGTTGATCGTTGACCATGTTCGAAACATGGGACCATGTCGTAAATGTTGTCAAAGGTCCTTAGGGACGTTGGCCCGAAACGATTGGAGGGCCCTTAGGTCCAGCCTCCATAGAGGGCCCTTAAGCCTAGTATCCATATCGTCCAAGGGTCCTTTTGGATGTGGAAGAGGATGAGGATCCAAATAGCGATCTCACAAAGCTTGGCCATGGGACAAGGGGAATGTCCCCATGAGAATCCCGCACTTCGGGCTCTTTTTCAAAACCCATCTGAATATGACAACGAGAGGTATTATATAGAGGGGGTAGAGTCCTTTCCAATAAGGATATCTTAGTTTAGGGTTGTAGAATTCAGACCATGAATGGGTAAGGGGGGAAGGCGACACATGGGGAGGCGGTTACAAAACCCGACGTGAATGAGGACCAAAGCCTTAGTTACCATGTGTTCTATGGGGAAATGCTAGAGTCGAGGGACCGAACATGAATGATAGGTTGGGCCTGCAAGGAAGTGTTTGGACGCTCCTACGTATCTCTGGAGGATGAGAATCAAGCCATACATAGTTCTGAAGGGTGGCATGGTGAGATACCAGTGCTAGGGGAAAAAGGGAAGTGTGGGCGTGGCCCTTCCACTGAAAGAAGCAGAATTTCACAAATCGTGTTTGTCCTTTAAGGTGAGTGGTTTTTTTTGTGTAGCGACAGGCCTACGGTAGCAGGCCCTGCTGTCTCCACAAGAATCAAGCCATGATAGGCATTGAAAAATGGCGTGGAATGTGACCAATACCCAATGTGATGTCCTCTACAACGATTTCATCACAATGCAGTGCCATTTTTTGTCGTGAAGAGAGGATGATAATGTCACAGTTTAGGGTCGTGTGACAGGAACAAGCATGCATTTTAACGTCATGCAGCACAGACGTAGCATAGGTGATTCTAGGCGGGGAATGTGCATAATGTCATGAAACACAATTGATGGAGACATGATCCCACATCACAATGTACGTCACTCTGAGAGGGAGACGTCAGGCCGAGGGGCCTATATAGAGGTAAGAGGTGAAAAGAGGGGGGGAGAGACTAGCTCCCCAAATGGGCTAGACCTAAAGATAAGCAGTCCGGGAGGTCCTATGTATTCCATGAGGATGGGAATCAAGATGAACGTAGTTCTAGATGGATCTTAGTTAATGGTCTTAGAGCTCGGACCATGGATGGTGAAAACTTCCTGGGTAAGCGCAAACGTCAACCCAATGCCTAAGCCCACGTGAGTTAAACTCGGTGTGGGAAATAAGGGGGGAATCCTTATCGCAATACTTGGGGAGTCCGTCAAAGGGGAGTTGGAAGAGATCCGCAAAGGACACCTTTAACGCGTCTTTGTCCCCGTAACGTGTAGATGCGCACTGAGGAGTAGTACCAAGTACTTCGAAACTCTACTTGGACAAGATGAAGTGAAGAAGGATGTGAATTGTGTACCTGACACTTTGGGCTTAATTTGGATTTGGCGTGGCGATGGAGGATAACTGTTGACCGTGGCGGAAAACGGTATCTATATCGCATCAGTATGAAGTGGGAACAACAAACGAGCATCGACCGCTGACCGTATTCCCAATATGGGATTTTATCGATTTGTTTTCCAAAACCCTCGGGGGCATTGGCCCGTAACGGTAGGAGAGCCCTTGGGCGTAGTATCCAGACCATTCTTGGGGGTCCCTCCAGGTGTGAAAGATGACGGAAGCCCTTATGAAGGGATATGAAAAGCCTGGAAGACGGGTGCAGACATGACTGAGAAAAGTCTGGTATTCTAGGAAATAAACCAGAGTACCCTTAGGCACATTGGTGAACCGTCAGAAAGGGCTGACGGAACAGCTCGAGAATGAGAGGCGCATTGCATGGTTATTACAAGACCGACATGAATGAGGTCATAATCTCATACCACGCCATAAAATCCCATCATGAAGGAAGGGTAAACCAAGGGGCCAAGGTGGGATGAAGATTCCCGAGAGATGGGGCTGGACCCGAAGCCTAGACATTCAGGTGATCCTACGTATCCCATGAGGAGGGGAATCAAGCCACACGTAGTTTCCTAGATGCGGTTTAACGTCATGTGGGACGAGGAGGGGAGTAATATACCCCCATACAGGGGAGGTTTATGGTATAGAGATTAAACCGATGTAATTGAGGATGTAATACCACACCACACCATAGAATCTCATAAGAGAGGACCTGGGCCGGGGGCCCGAAAAGGCTAAGGGGCCTGATTGTTAGGCATTGGTGAGGAAGGCCTGACCTGCTTGGAGTTAAAATCTTGCGGTAAGGAAGAGGGAAAGAGATAACTATATCTCATACGGGGAGGCGTACGGCACGTCGAGTAACCCGGCGCGAAAGAGGACGTAATCCTACACCACACCGTATGTCTTGACCCAAGGGGAAGATTTTGGCTTTTGGGCTGGGCCAACTGACGAAATGACTGGGCGTTCCTACCTATCCCATTAGGATGGGAATCAAGCCATACGTAGTTCTGGAAGAGTCATGTATTTTAATGTCGTGCTGGACAAGGGATGCGTCTCATTTGCGGATATGTACGGTACGACAAGTAATTTGACATGAATGAGGACGTAGTCTTACACCACACCGTACAATCACATAAGAGAACCTGAGTCGACGAAAGCCATGGGGCCTGAGGTCGAGCCGCGGTCAGGAAGGCCTGACTGGTTTGCTGTTTAACGTCTTGTAGTGAGGACGGGGGCCATGGGCCCGAGGAGGCCAAGGGGCCTGAGGCTGAGCCTCGGTCAGGAAGGACTGACTGGATTGCCGTTTAACATCTTACAATAAGGACGGGGCCAAGTGTCCTGAGGCTGAGCCTTGGCCAGGAAGGCCTGAATGGCTTGCAGTTTAATGTATTCCATTAAGGAAGGGGTCCGTGGGCCCGAAGAGGCCAAGGGGCCTAAGGCTAAGCCTCGGTCAGGAAGGCCTGACAGGCTTGTAGTTTAACGTCTTACAGTAAGGATGGGGCAAAGGGGCCCGAGGCTGAGCCTCAGTCAGGAAGGCCTGACTGGCTTGCAGTTTAATGTCTTGCAGTAAGGATGGGGGGGGAGATCTTAGTTTAAGGTCATAGATCTCGGACCATTTTGTAGTTTATCGTCTTTCAGGATGAAGATGCAGTTTAGGGTCATGTAGGACCCTTTTTCCCTAGGCAAAGTATCGCTTGAGGAACATGGAATTGGTGGGAGGAGTTATGCGCTCACCATTTGTGGTTGCCAAGGAGTATGATCCATTGGGGTAAACCTTGTGGATGACGTAGGGTCCTTTCCACTTGGGCTCTAGATTGGGTGGTTTCCTACCGGGGATCATTGGCGCTTGAAGGGACAAAACTAAATCGCCCTGCATAAAAGAGAGAAGGTGAACCTTCTTGTTGAAGGTCTTTGCTATCTTATTCTAATGTCTTTCTAGATTGTGTAGGGAACGAAGCCTATTCTCGTCCAGTGCTTCCAATTCAGCTAGACGGATTTCGGCCACCTCATCTGGCGCTTGCTGGTCATAGACTGTAGTGTGTAATGATGGTAGCTTGATCTCAATGGGTAGGACGGCCTCAGCCCCATACACTAGGAAATATGGGGTCACCTGAGTGGAATTGCGAGTCGTCATATGATAAGCCCAGAGGGCGTTGGGGATCTTGTCCGACCAACTTTTCTTGTTATGACCAACCATTTTCTTCAGAATGTTAGAGAGGGTTTTGTTGAATGCCTCGATATGCCCGTTTTCCTATGCAGGATAGCAGGAGGTATGGTTCAAACGGATATTGTACTTGGCGTATAATTTTTTTAGCTTAGCCGCACGGAAGATGGTGTCGTTATCGGTGAGGACAGCGTGAGGGACCCCAAACCGGTGAATGATAATGGAGCTCACAAAGTCGACGATGGAACGGGCCTTGACCTCTTTGAGTGGAACTGCCTCTTCCCACTTGGAGAAACAATCTGTAGTAGTTAGGATGAACCTACACTGGCGAGCTGTCGCTGGTGGATATGGTCCCACTACATCAAGTCCCCACACCGCAAATTGCCAATAGTACCTGGTGGAGTGGAGGGGTTCTGGTGGCCGATGCAGGAAGTTGGCATGAACTTAGCATGCGTGGCATCTCTTGGTAAACTCGATACAATCATGGATCATAGAGGTCCAGAAGTACCCCAACCTCCGGATTTTATGGGACAGCTTTTTCCCATCTTGATGGGCACCACAGGAACTGGCGTGGACCTCTTGAAAAACCCAAGAAATCTCAACTCCTTGATTGCAACGGAGGTGAACGCCATCGAAGCTCCGCTTATAGAGGATCTTCTCAAGACTGGGACCACTCTGGAGGGTAAATTTCAGCGCGCAGCGTCAGATTCGCTCGTTCTCGGCCCGGTCATCTGGGAGGAAACCATTTTGGAGATACTCGAAAAAAGGTGCCCTCCAGTCGGGAGTGGCTTCAACCACTGTGTCTGACAAACCTGGGACCCCTGACGTAGAGGGCCCGGTGGTGAGATGACTTACCCGCCAGTTGTCATTGTCCTCTTGGGTGACGAGGGTAATGACTCTCTGGTGTGCTATATATATGATCAAATCATCTTGATCGGGTTCCGCGAGCGACGCAGCTAAGCCGACCAAAGCATCAGCTCGACCGTTCTGTGACAGAGGGACATGGGTGACCTCTGGCCGAGAGGAGAACTAGGCCATTAGGCGGAGGGTGCACTCTAGCAATGGCACAAGCTCCAGCTTCCTAATGACATAATTGCCATTGACATGCTTGATTACCAGCTCGGAATATCCTTTCACATGTAGATGGGGCATGTGAATCTCAAGGGCCAACTCGAGGTCGGTGACGAGAGGCTAGTACTCTGCCTCGTTGTTGGTACAACCTTCAAACAATAGGAATGAGTATGGTAGGACAGCTTGTGCCGGGGTAATGAAGACAATACCCAGGCCCACTCTGTTGAGCTTAGGATCGTTGAGCCTCCTACTAGTGGGGCTCTGGGAGGAACCGTCAAATTGCATTTTCCAACATGGGATGTCATGATCGACTGAGTGGATCATCTCATCAGGAAAATCTAGGTCCAGGGATTGATCCGCAGAGGTTGGATGGGTAGATAAAAAGTCTTCCAACTTCTGTCCTTTAATGGCCTTCTGAGGTATGAAACTGATATCAAACTTTTGGAGAATCACCGCCCACCGTGCTAGTCGTCCAGTCAACATGGGGCGGTTCATGATGTACATTAGTGGGTCTACCTGGGAGAGCAATTGCACCTCATGGTGTTGTAGGTAATGCCGCAACATCTGTACGGAAAAAACGAGCACAAGGAAACCTTTTTAGATAGGGGAGTATCTGATCTTCGTATCGAGAAGCATGCGGCTGAGATAGTAGGCACTGTTCTCCATACAATCGTCATTCTTCTGGGCGAGCAGTGCACCGAGGGATCATTCCAGGGCGGTCACGCAAAGGACCAGCGGCTTTCCAGAGACGGGTGGAATCAAAACCGGAGGTTGGAGTAGGTACTGCTTGATTTCCATGAAGTCCGTCCGACACTCTTCATCCCATTCATAGACGGCACCCTTCTTCATGAGCCGGGAAAAGAGATTACACTTACCGACCAGATTCGTGATAAATCGGAGTATATAGGCTAAGTGGCCTTGGATACCTCGAAGTTCCCGAATATTTCTCAAGGGAGGCATTTGGGTGATGGCCTTGATCTTCTCTGGGTCGATCTCAATACCCCGGTATCTAACAACAAAGCCAAGAAACTTCCCAGAGGTGACCCCGAAGGCACACTTTAACGGTTTCATCTTCATGTGGCGGGAACGGAGGATACCAAACACTTTATCAAGGTCTTTGATATGGTCCTGGCACTGTCGCGATTTGACCACTAGGTCATCCACGTATCATTCCATCAACATCCCGAGAATTGGCTTAAATATGCGATGCATGGCCCTCTGATATGTGGAACCTGCATTTTTCAGGCCAAAAGGCATAACCTGGTATCAAAAGGTACCTTGGGGAGCCCTAAAGGCAGTTTTCTCCTCGTCCTCAGGGGCCATCTAGATCTGGTTGTACCTGAAACAACCATCCATGAAAGAGAGGGCATGGAACACGGCTGTAGCATCAATTAATAATTCGGTCACCGGGAGGGGAAAGTCATCCTTTGCGCAGTGGCGATTGAGGTCGCGGAAGTCGATGCAAACCCTGATCTGCCCAATCTTCTTCCTGACCGGCACAATGTTGGCAAGACACTTGTGGTACTGGACTTCGTTGACGAAGTTGGCCTTGATAAGCTTGTCAACTTCAGCCTCAACCATAGTACCGTGAGAAGGGTGCATCTTTCTGTGGGGCTGCTTAAACCCGCGATGGTTTGACAAGAGGCCCAGGCAGTGAACGACTACTTGGGGATCTAATCCTGGAATCTCGTTGTAACTCTAGGTAAACACATCACGGTGTTTCTTGAGAAAGTCTACCTACCTCTGCTGCTCTTCAGGGGACATGGTTGCACTGATCAATGTGGGTCTCGGATCTGCCTCGCTACGAAGGTTCACCTATAACAGTTCATCAACCTTGGTAGAGGAGCCTTCCTCAAAGGCAGGGGGAGCATCCTCTAGATCTTCCTCTCCACCCGTGGAGGAGTTTCCCGCAAAGGGGGCTTCCTCTGGGATATCAAACCCTTACGAGAAGCTGGTTCGGGATTGGGCAGCAGTGGTCATCGTATTAGGAGACCCAATCTCCACTGAGACCATAGAAATGAAGGAAGTCGATCCTATCCCATCTAGCCTTCAGCCCAAGGGGCCACGTTTGATGACATCAAAGTAGTGGTGACGTGTCGGCCTGAGTCGGTTGATTCTAGCCCAGCGGAAGAGACACGTATGACGTACTGTCATTGTCATAAGCTTGACATTCTGGTACCGCACAGGGCTAGGAGGCTCCGGGATCACTTGAGCCTAGTTGGTGTGGGAGTACGAGGGGATTTTCTGTCATCGCTTGGACATGGGAACACGCCTTCCTTGCATACCCCGAAACAACAAAACACTACCCCATTTCCGGGGTCATGGCCTCCAATCAATGGATCGAGAAAATGTAGGCATCATCCAGGCCTTCCCATGGAACACTTGTGACCAGGGCGGGTTCATCCTCACTTACTAGAATTTTCTTATCCTTGCTCTTGTAATAATCAGCATTGAGATAGCGGGATTCACATGTGGAGAAAGGAGGCGCATCTCCTTGGATCATGCCTACTCGACCATTGATGGAGTATTTGAGGCATTGGTGGTATGACGAAGGGACCACTGCGTGCAGATGGATCCATGGCCTACCCATCAATGCGTTGTAGGCGGTGTACTGAGAGACAACTATGAACTCGGTGTTGGCAATTAGGCCGCCAAACTGGGTTTTTATGTGGATCTTGCAAACTGGGGATTGATTGGTCCTATCGTATCCCTGGATTCTGAGGTCGGAGGGCATCAAATCATCTTCAGACAGACCCCGCATTCGCAGTGTCTGAGTCAGGATTAGGTTGATCCCGGAACACATGTCAACGAGGCAGCAGCGGACTTCCATGCCATTGAAGTGTCTAGGTATGTACAGTGGGAGAATATTCCCCTGTATGGGAGGGTATTCATCTTCACTGGATAAAAAGATAACTTTCCTGACATTTGGAGTTCTCAATTGCCTCGACGTTGAAGGCTTCCACAGCTGCTACCTCCGTCTCAAACTGAAGGGGGCTCCTTAGGGCCTTGGCAAGTGCTTCGTGCATTTCAGACGATAGGCGAAGGGCCTCAAGGATAGAAAGCCTTGCTAGAATGCCGGGCAGGTGCTTCAAGACATCATACTTTCATGCCAAGAGCGATACTCTCCTTACAGGATGTCGTTCTGCAGTTGGAGGCATAGCGGGTCCTACCGGTTGAACCTGTGGTTGGCTAGAACTGGGTACATCCCACTGCCTACTAGTTGAAGCCTGGAGAGTAGTCGCTGGATTAGGATCAGACAGTGGAGATTGGCCTGTAGTCGGGCAAGACTGACTGTGATACGGATGAGACAGCTCTGCCTGATCTAGTAGCACAAACGGCGGTAGAGGTAGAACTGAGGGCATCAGATGAGGTTGCGCGTGTGGAGCTCTGCATTGAGCCTGCTTTCTGGTCTCAGCAGCGTGTACAACCTGGCTGAAAGTGCCCGCTAACATGCCTCGACGACCGGCGTGGTTGTCGTTCCACTGACGTTGACGTCGGCTGGGGACGTTGGGGAGGCTCTCCTGGCGTTCCACTTCATCGGGAGTCATATAGGGATTTACGAGCTCCACAGTGTTAACCAAAGCATACCCCTAGCTATCGCTCGATGAGTCATCCACCAACTGGAGGATTCTGGGAGGAATCCCTATTTTAGGGGGCATAAAGTCACCAAGAGTGTGGGATGATGATGGTAGTGGTGGAGCGTGTTGCTTCTTCTTGCGTCATCACTTCTTGCCCTTTTGGGAAGACGTCGAGTGTGAAGACGATGCAGAGGTGCTGGCATCTTCCCCCGATGGCTCCGTATGATTCAGGCTTGCCCAAATGATACCATGGGCATGGGCGATGGTTTTTCGAGCTATCCAGTCATCATATTTCTAGGACCCACAGATGGGAACCTGCTGCCAATCACCTGCGCTGTCACTACCAATCTCTGACCCTACAAAGACACCCGCTACATTTGTTGGTGTCGGGCCCAACCTGACTATGTTGTTGTCAACCTGGACCTGAAGCCAGTCTTTAAACACATAGCATTGCTTCAGGGTGTGCCCCAGAATCCGATGATGAGGACAGTATTTGCGGTTATCAGTGAGATTCACCTATGTCGGCCTTCTGTACTTGGGTAGGTGCACAATCCCTTACTCTAGAGCACTTCAGAAAAAACCAGGGACATGATTTTACTTGAACGAATAGGTCTGGCACCTTCTTTCCCGATAGGGGGCCCTGGGGGCCTGGCCCCGGCGAGGGGCCGGAGGGGCCTACCGAGGAGGCGGAACCTGATTGTCTCTCCTAGGTGGTGGTGGTGCATTGTGCGGGGGAACCTGTCGATTCTGAGGTGGTCGCTGCTGGGCAGGACCCTGCACTTGAGGTAGAGGACCTCTATGGGGTTGCGGGTACGGTGTCGCTGTCAGTAATTCCAACTACCTAGGGGCTTCTATTTGGGCCACCGTGGCGGGTTCGGCTCTAGTAGCCCTCCTGGCTGGGATCACAGGAGGCAGCAAACGTGCCTGACTATCCTATTGTAGAGCCTCCTCAAGGTGATGAGCCTTATCTAAGAATTCCCAGTACCCTCCAGGGTAGTTCTGGGGGATCAGGGAAGGAACCAGCTCCATTTTAACGTTCCCTACACACATCGTCAGTAATTTCTCCTGAGTCAGTGGCATGTCGAGGGAGTATGTAAGTCCCTTCTACCAGGTGATGAAGTCTGCAACTCGCTCATCAGGCCTTTGTTTGTACTTGAAGATATCTGCGATGCTGGTCTTTCGCGTTGTGGAGCTGAATTGGTATAGGAACTGCCGTTGGAGATCCTCCCAACCGGTCAGTGATCCGATAGGGATCTGGCTATACCAGACAAATGCGGGGCCCTCCAATGTTTGTATGAAACATCGGAGCTTGGAAGCTTCTTGCTGGGCCGGAGTCCCCAGCATGGGGCCACACCTGGAAGAAAAGTGGGCCAAGTGCTGTGGTGGGTCCCCTTCTCGTTGATGGGTGAGAAAGTGGGGTTCCCAAAACACGGTGGTGTAGGCATATCATCCACCCATGCGGGATATGGCTTGCCATCCGGTGGGACCTCCACCTACGGTGTTTCCAACTCTTCGATGCGGGCGATGAGTGCCGCTATAAGATCATCCGGGTGGGGTCCCTGTCTTGACGGGGATCCCTAATCACAAGTGCGTTTCCAGGTTCTTCGACACGGTAGATGGATTTGGCATCTTGTGGAGCGACTGGCGGAACGGCCTGCGGGGCGGTTGGGGAAACCCGGGCTGGATTCCTCATATTTCCCCGTCGTTCAGGAGGGTTTGGCGATATGTATCGCGCCCTTTTTCCGTATGTTCCGGCTTCTGCCCTGTCTGCGGAAGTAGCATGATCAGGGTTGCCCAAAGGCATCTCGCCGGGGGGGATTGTTCCTACCCCTGCTGCCCCCGCATGGGATTACCATAGTTGGGTCACCGCTCTACAGTGCGCTCGGCCAGGATTTCGTCAACCAGCCTCTTCTACTCAACAAGCTGCTGGCGTAACGTGGCCTTCTCGGGATCTTCGTTCGTCTTCTGTACAGAGGCGGATGGGTCAGAGGGCTTGAAATTTCCGACGTGCTCTTTACCCTTACCAGAATTTCGACTGAGTACCAGCGACTCGGTGGGTACAGGGAGGCCTAGAAGGTTCCTCTGCTGACGGGTAACCCTCCCTGATGGGTCCATCAGTTGCGGTACGCCCTCGGGGGGCAAGTCTCCATCGAACAAATTCAAGCTCATCTTCCTTGTCCACTATGTTATCCATGTGGACCGCGACCCCTCTCAAGGGCATGTCCTCAATGTCACATAACGAATCAGGTTGTCGTCGGATAGGGATGAAGAGGAGAGCGGTATAGTGTCCGCAGCCACGGACTTGCACATGGGGGGGTAGCTTCCCTGATGACTCTGCGGAGTACTTTGAAACTCTGAACGCATTTCCATTGAAGGGTGCTCTGATGGCCTGGTGACTCAGGGTGCTGGGCCACAGGGGGTGCGGCCAAATCAATCAGGCAGCATTGCTCACCGATTTCTTCAAAGTGCTCTCGACTCCTTGGGTACATCACCCACTCGTAACGAAGGCAGAAGTGTGTCGCCCATAGGGTTCAGCAGAATCACCCCACTTCCTCTAGGGTAAGGGACTCTTGTGCGCGAAGGTTCGGTGCTGCTGTCGGCCAGAACTTCTCCAGGAAGTGATCCGCTGCGAGAATGCTCCAGAAGCTCCTGCATTCGGACTCGGGGTCTGGCCTTGTATTGCCCCACTCGTCAACCGGGGGTGGCTGAGGGACCGGTAGCGGTATTGAGGCAGACCGATGGGATAGTAAACTTGGTGGCAGAGAATACGGCGAATGAGATGACTGGGCACTGAATTCTGGGCCATCCTATGAAGAGTGAGGTGACCTGACCACAATATCACAATATGATGGGTTGATAGCCAAAGCGTCTGGTGCGAGTGTTGTGGCCACCGGCGATGGGTTACGCCATTTCTCTACCATTGTTGGTCCCCAAAACAGCTCCCTGTGGTCTTTGGTAGAGGTAGAGGGCGCTTCTGGTGACGACGGTGGTGACTGCGCAGTCGGGACCTGTGACATTTCCACAATTTCTTCCTCCTGGATGTACCTGCGGAGGGAGGCGGGAATCCGGTGGACCTCGCATTCTACGAGAATGAGGATGACGCGCATGGTCCCTGCCCCAGTCCTTGACACGGAGGAGCGGGGAGAAGGTTCCATCGCTGAGTCACATTCTGTTTCAGAGTCTGAGAAACAGGCAGGTTTGATCTCCACCTAGGCCTTCCCAGGGCTCTTCTTGTGGTGGCAACGACCCGCTCTCCTGCCCCTAGATGGATTTTCGGGACAAGTTTGATCCTCAACATGTGGTCTCGGGGTGGCGCTGATGCCATGGCGGAGAGGTCTCCCGCTTGAGATAACCGGGGTGCGAGGGGCACCAGGGAAAATGTCGAAGGGCGCATGGGGAAAGCCTCCATGGACAGTACCCACGTGGGCGGAGCGAGGCTGGCCTTCACTCCTCGAGTTTCCTGAGCAAGGAGGACCATCACCAGTTGTAGAGAGGATGTAGGGAGGACCCCATGTTGGAGAGGGACCAGATGGGCAGTGCCTTCACATTGACCGTCGGGGGCAGGAGGAGGGACTCCATACCCTTCTTGATGGGCGCGGGGGAGGTTTCCATGCCGAGCGTCACTACCACGGGGTAGGACTTTCTTCGAGATGGGGGTAGCACAAGGCATGTCTTCGTGATGAGCTTCGAAGTGGGGGAGGCCCACGCTCTGCGGAATAGTGGTACGAGGAGGCCCTCCATACGGGGTGACATTACCGTGAATTGATTCGGGGCGATCACCACTCAGGCCTATAACCCTGAGAGCCAACACGACCTTCCCATGGGGTGGTTGGAGCCTCGGTCCGGGTTGGGTGAAGGAGTGCCCCTGCTTAGTGTATACAGGGACTCCATGCTACATGTCGGTAGTGGCTCGGGCCACAGTAGCTGTTGACGTCGACGCACCTTAAAGAGCGTCCTCAGCTCGGGCCCGGCGCTGACGTCAGGTCAGAGGGGCTTGCGCAGGTGGTGTAGGGGCGTAGCCAACCTGCTCTTCTGGCGAAGCCGGTCAGTGGTACTGATGCATCCAGGTGGGAGCCCTTTCCAAGAGCCCCCAACTTGGGACTCTGAGTGGGCCAAGCCGGACATCACCCGCCTCATCGGTGTAAGGCAAGAAGTTATCGAGGTGTTCCGAGGACAGACTCCTGAAATGATTGAACATTGGGTTGGGGAGCATGGGCTCCCCGCGCGGCCTTTGAGGGCGGTGTTGATGGTGGGGCTTGGATGCCTCCAGGTCCAGGCGGGCCATATCCCAATTTGGGATAACCCCTTCCTCCTCGTACATGCGTACAATGTTGTTGACCACCCTTCGCTGGATGATCTCTGACGGGGAGAGGGGATGTGGGCGCCCCATATTCACAGATGTAGAGGCCGTCGTGGCGGCAATGGAGCCATGCAGGATGGCTGTGCCGGTATTTCCCCTGCCCCTGCGTAGGCAAGCAGGCGGTGATCGTGTCCCCATAGCAGTAACCTGGTTCCTGGGAAACTGAGGGATCAACTCATCAGCACTACGAGGAAAAGGATTGAAAACCAATGCCCCAGTGTCATTCCATTCTCCACGTCTGTAAGAAGGATCCACGCCTACACGTTGTAGAATGAAATGCACCACGCTCTACTGCCCCAACTTCCGGTGAGTTTCACTCTAGGCCCGCTATTTGTTTGGCGGGACCCAGCGCCGGATATCTAGATCCGGTGACATGTAAATCTACTGGTGTCTCAAATGCTACTTATCTCCACATTGAGGAGAAGAATTTCACGTCGGGTTCACCATTTCTTTTCTTGACGCTTTCGCCGGGGCACGCGCATCCGTCTGTGGAGGAGGACGCGCTCCTGTTGCCCTGCATTCCCGCTTTCCAAAGGCGGGTGACATCCACTCCTTATTCAGGGATGTCTGCTCCTTGATCGAAACCGGGATGATGGGATGTTGGTTCTTCCTTCTGTGGATTCCTCCTCAGAACTTGTCACCTATTCTGGGTCTCCCTCATAGATTTAATACGTTGTTCGTGAAACTCTTCCCAGTGCCATGTTTCCATGGATGCCAGTTAATTACACTGCTTCTGTCAGGACATTCCAAAGGGTCTGGTCAGGGTAGCAACCTTCATTTGGGGGATTAGTCACGTCGAGGAATCAGTAGCGTGTCTGTATGCTGGGGAACTGGCGTGTCTGTCTTTTGTCCCTTGTCATGGGGCTTCTCGAGGGTGTGGAAGCCTGAGGAATCCCACATCAAGCGTGGGGAATCATATTCCCTAGGCATATATCTTAGGTTTTCCTCAGCTTCCTATGTTTGACACAGGGTATGCCACAGGTTTAACGTCCAGTGGAGACGGTTACGCCAAGGGTGTACCATCCGGGGTTTTCCTCAGGCATCTCATGTTTATCACGAGGTAGGTCGCAAGTATAACGTCCAGTGGAGATGGATTGGCCTGATCAAAACACTAGCTGGAGTGGATCAGGTTGATGAATTTCCCTTGGAGGGATGCCAATATCGCGGCTAACCCGTGGGAGGCTTCCTGAATGTTGTGAAGAGAAGAGTAATGGCATGATTTCGTCGGGATATGGCGGTCCAGGTGAGAATCAGGGTGGATGATGGATGGATCGATAAAGCGAAGGGGGACTGATATTGGAATATCGCATGGGCGATAGTGGGATTGGGCTCGAGCCTCGAAGAGTCCTCCTATGTATCCCTGTGGCAGGGAATCAAAGTCCGCGTAGTTCCGGATGGTGCCGGCGAGCCGACGTGAAGGTGGACCTTGGCCTGATGGAAATTGTTAGCGAACCGATGTAAAGGTGAACCCAGGGGTCCACTGGTGGTGTTCTTGAACCTCATGAGGCTTCCTACATACCATGACTTGACATGGATCAAAGTCCTCGTAGTTCAAATGGTGTGTTGGCGAACTGTCGCAAGTGAGGACCTTGGTCCGGATGGTGCGGGGATTACACACTAGGTTGCCCAGGGGTTGGTGAACTGACGTGGAGAAGGTCGGAGTGACCAACAGGTGGTGGGCTTGAACCTCTGTGAGGCTTCCTACATACCATTCCTTGAAATGGATCAAAGACCTCGTAGTTCAAAGGGGCTTCGACGGCGAACCGACGTGAAGCTGAACCCGGGGGTCCACTAGTACTGGGCTTGAACCTCGTGAGGCTTCCTACATAACATGCCTTAACATGGACCAAAGTCCTCGTAGTTCGGGAATGGCGGTGGGTGTCGGTGAACCGACGTGACGAAGGGACCTTAGTCCGATTGGGGCTGGGCTTGAACCTCAGGGAGGCTTCCTACATACCGTACCTTGACATGGATCAAAGTCCTTGTAGTTCGGGTTGGTCACAACGGCTTGCCGTCGGACTGGAATTTCAGTTTAACGTCATGCCGGATGAGGGTGTAACCTGATGTGAATAAATGACGGGTGGTGGGCTTGAACCTCATGGAGGCATCCTACGTACCGTGCCTTGACACAGATCAAAGTCCTCGTAGTTTGGGTTAGTCACAACGGCCTGCCGTCGGACTAGAATTGCAGTTTAACATCATACCAGACGAGGGTGGAACCTGACGTGAAGAAATGATAGGTGGTGGGCTTGAACCTAATGGAGGCTTCCTACGTACCATGCATTGACATGGATCAAAGACCTCATAGTTCAAAAGGATGTGCAGTTTAACGTCATGCCGGACGGGGGCAAACAGTTTAACGCCATGCTAGACGGGGCATAAAGTTTATCGTCATGCTGGATGGGGGCATACAGTTTAACGTCATGCTGGAAGTGGGCATACAGTTTAATGTCATGCTGGAAGAGGGCATTTCCATTGCCGATGCTTACTCTAAGCCCATGTGAGTCATGCTCGGTGTGAGAAACAAGAGGCAGCAAGGACCTGACGATCACGTCGCGAAGGGTGCGTCCATGAGAAGCAATGAGGGGATTATGCGTTAGGTGGCCCATGGTGCTGGGACTTACTCCAGGATGGAGGCCCGAAGGGCGACAAAGCGTGGCAGGAGAGGTATTTGGGACCAACGATGGAAGGTGCCTCATTCCCTATCGCGCCATCCGCTGGCATTGGCAGTGGAGAAGTGCGAAGGTACATGGGTGCAACCTTCCGCAAGAGATACTTGGGGCTTATACCGGGGTGGTTTCCCTTCTCCCATGGACATACACTACTCCGAGAAGGAGGATATCATCCCTTGTGGAGGGGGTGACCCCGTCTCTGTGGAGACGAGTGGCATAAAAAATGTTCGAGCTGGGGGACCCTGCGTGCGAGGCACGAGGCCAGATCACAGTTTAACGTCATGTGTTGAGGACGAGGTTCTTGAAATTTTAACGTCCTGCAGATCGGATGAGGTGGGTTTACTCCACACCACAAGGACGTACATAACTGATACCCTCTGTTCCTTGGGGGAGGGAAGGTACTGGCAAGGCCATGGTGAAAGGGGGTCGCGGAGCGAACCATCGAGGGGTCCACATTAGCGTGGCTATGTGAAAAATCAATAGCCGTTAGCATGCCTATGAGAAGAAGCATTAAGCGAAGCAATGCTACGGGTGGTGTTGTCCATGGGATTTTGAAATCACACCGTGAAAACCTGGAGGGTCACACAGGAAGAGGAATTGCCAAGCGAAGGAGTATGCTTCGTGAAGTGGAGTGCCTCTACCTTAGCATGGGGAAGGGGTGTGACTGGGAGGTGCTTTGCGAAGTGGAATAGTATTCACGGAGCACTTCCTCGCGAAGCATAGGGGCCTCGCAGAGCAAGGTGCTGAGAAGCATTGTGCTTCGTGATGTACCCCGACCCTGCCTTGGCATGTGGATCACTAGTACCGAATGGGTGTTTCGCGAAGCATAAACACTCTGCGGCTACCCGGGTTCCCTTGGGAATCCCCTTCCTCTGCAAATTCCCTTAGGCTTCGCAAAGCGCATCCCTCTCAGAAGAAGGGCTCAAGACGAGACAGGGCGAAGACATCTCGCGAACTAGAAGTACCTCGCAGAGCTCATGATTCCCAGGGGGGCGAAGGGTGCTTCGCGATTCTGGAGCTGAGAAGCCGAAAGGTTGGATTGTCTGTCCTTTTGGGCTCGGGGGGAACCCAGTATTTATAGTCAAGGGGCACCGCGAAGTAGAGCTCACGCAGCGCGAAGGGGCGGAGGGTGCTTCGCGGCGGGATGGCGAACGTCAGGGCATTCACGGAGCATTATCGCCTCCTTTGGTTCATGGAAGGCTCGTGAACGTCAGGGCGTTCGTAGAGCATTACGGCCTCTTGTGCTTCGTGGCATGCTCGCGAACATCAGGGCATTCGTAGAGCATTAACGCCTCATGTTCTTTGCGGCGGGCTCGTGAACGTCAGGGCGTTCATGGAGTGTTACCGCCTCCTGTGCTTTGCAGCGAGCTCGTGAATGTTAGGGAGTTCGCAGAGTGTTACCGCCTTCTGTGCTTCGCGGCGGCCGTGATGCTCGGGGGGGGGGGGGGGGGTGCTTCGCGCCATCGCTTCACGAGGCAGCACGTGGGGCTTCTTTTCCGTCCCTTCTTTGCATGCAATATTTTTTCACCAACAATTTCCATAACTTTTTTCTTACCACACAAAGGCAATCCCATGATTTGAAGATCAAAATATGTCTTTCTATCCCTGAAAACCCTCAATCTATAAGGTGATCAGAACCTCTAGCTTCATTAAACTTGGAAGCCTCAATTAAGCAGATTATTGGAATCTCTTTCTTCCCTCATATTGGAAGCCCTCGATTGTATATCACAATAATTGGAATCATAGAAGGCAAACAAAGCTTGTTAAAGATTTTTGTATGTGGAAAAAGTTGTTCCAAAAATAAACTTCATTAAGGATTTTGCACGAAGAAAATATGGAATATCTCTCACAGAGTATCAATTCTTTAAAAAGTTCACATCATCGAATATGTTCAAATTATTGTGTATTTTTAATTGAGATGTCCAATAGTTGAATTCTCCTCCAACTTTCATCTTTTTTTTTAATTTCAGAGGGACTTGGATAGGTGGAATTTGTAATGGTCATTTTGTAACTAAAACAATAAACCCGTTTAGATAACAAAAGCTATCACAAGTAACATTACATTTACAATATTATATAAGAATCTGAATGTAAGAAACATTATATTAAATAAAAAGAGTAACTTTTAAAAAGTGTTAAAATTTTAACATAATAGAAATATAGAATCTTTAAGAAAGATATAATATCATAAAATTAAGGCAATATCATAATATAAATAATGTTTTGAATACATTAATAAATATATAAAATTAGATCTTCGGAATTTTAAGAGTAAGATATGGAAATTATTGAGAATCCAAATATAAGTAAATTAATTAGATTTCATATTTTGGGGGAATCATAATTTACACAACATAAAATTGAAATTGAAAATTATTTTGATTTAGAATTTAAAAAAAATCAGGAGATCCAAAATTTTGTGTGTTTCAGAATTTAAGAAACTCAGTGTTTCAAATATTTTTGAGCGATTTAGAATCTAATAAACACTTAATTCAAAAACAAGAGTTAATTAGAGTTGAAGAAAGATAAAATGTATTTGATTTTAAGGATGATCCAGAGTCCAAATAACTGTGAATCAGATTCAATTTTCTAGAAGATTCTGAATTGATAAAGTCAAGGATTTCATGTTTTATTAGGGATCTAATTTGTTCTATTAAATATTCATACTTATGAAACATAATGTTATAATTAGTTATAGAACAAACATGCATATAAATTTCATTATATATATAAATATGTTGCATATAAATTTTCTTATAGATAAAAATAATTTTTAAGGAAATGGGTTTATGATTTACGAACATAATGGAATGGAAAATTCATAAATAATCTTCTGACTTACCACCTCTCACTCCCAAGTCTCATCTTGTACTTGGACATGTGGTCATAGCACCCATACTAGAGAAACGAGCCTACCTTAGAGATCCTTAAGGATGATATCCAATATATGCACTAGTTAGTAAAGAAGAATCCTTTTCTATCTCAAAATCATCAAGATATATGATATTTTACAGTTTAGGATATCACTGATGATATTAAGACGCATGGAAAACATCATGAATTTAATAGTATATTTTAGAAAGTGATTTTTGTATGATACTAGTCTAATTCTCTCAAAAAAAATTACAATGAATCTACGAAATAGGTTACCAAACCTCATGATCCATCGATGGACCATCATGGGTAAAATATGCAAGAAAAATAGACCCATGACATCAAATTCATGTGGTAATTGATCAAGGATGGCATATGACTACTTTCTAGACTCATCTTCCATCATGTGTTTCCTGAACACTTGAATCAACTCTGAAGTCTCTTAAGGAATATGTGTTGTAATATGTATTGGCTCCCCTAACTCTATCAAGAACATAGGAAAATAAAAGTTCCTACCATACAAATCCCCATTATGTTGTATTAGATTTTAGCCTAGAATCTATTTATTTAAGAGAACATAACGATGGGTATGGGTTTATCTAAATTATCCCCAAATTCAGGGAAAAATGAATGGATCATATCCTATAAATCCTAAATCAAGTGATATCTCTAACCATAGGTATGAAGGTGATAGTCAATACTCAAAATTACCTATGTACCCACAACCTTATGCTACCACTTCCAAAACTGTGATGTGAAACTTTAATCCCTATCGGATACGATAGAATATGGAGTCCCATAAAGGCAAATGATATTCCAAATATATAGGTTTAATATTTAATCTACTAATATAGTTTACTAAATAGGCATGAAGTTGGTCACCTTCATCAACCAATCAATGATAATAAAGACTGTGTCATTTACTTGAGGTGATCTAAGAAAACAGAACACAAAATTCATGGTGAAGTCATCTGAGTTCTACTTGGTAATGGAAAATAGTACTAATTTTTTTCAGATTCATTGATTTTATAATTTATCCTATTGAAAGGTTGAAAAACATTTCACACATTTTTATATCTCTCATTTCATAATAGGCCCCAAATACTAAAGATATTAGTCTCGGTATATCAAGGTGATGTTGGGATGCACTTCCCACCCTGAGGCAAGGGATTCCTTCATCAAATCCTCTTGGATTTATGCTACAACCCATACATTCACAGGTATGTGTAATGTCTCATACTTATATATAGTATAACCTTGTGATGAATCTTAATTTGAAACATTCTCCCTTAGGACTGGGCCCTCATGATCTGAAAGTAACATCTTATTTACCCGTTCCGAAAGTGCACAGGTTACTATTACAACTACTTGGACCATCATCATGCGGTTCTTATGAACCTCAACCTACATATCTGATATCAAATCCATTAGTTTCTAATCAGTGTTGGCTTCCGTAACCACACATGAATGAGTCTTATGGTTCGAATCATTAGTGACTTCATTTCCCTTCCCTGGTTATAGGAAATCTCAAAGAAAAATGACTCTAGGTATTCAAAACATCTATGTTTTTGGGGGATATACATCACGCTGTATAAAGATATAATTTACACTTTTTCATTTATAAACAATAAAAATTTCCCCCTAATAAATTAATGTCTCTAACAGCAAAAAAAATCACCTCTTCTTCCATATCAATGTTTTTTATTTGGTAATTCCACTCATAATCCCTTGACGTTCGAGACCTGTATGCTATAACTTACTAGTACCAGATAAAAACATATATCAAACCGATGCCTGATGCATCACAATATACTATATAGATCCTACCTAGATTTGATAGAATTAGTTTTAGTGTTGAAGTCAACCTACCTTTCGATTCCTGAAATGATTTTCTCAAGCTTCTGATTGTACAACTTTAAAACCATTTTTAGTCAGGCCTATAAGTGGGCTTATTTGTGTGAAAAGTCCAAGATGTAGTGCATGTAATACCCAAATTTCCTTAAGAAACTCTTTGTACACATGGTGTTCTTGAGATGGTACTGAGAAACTGTATTTCTCACCTTTTGTATGTCTATAGATACTTTTGACTCCTAAATGATATATCCCCAGAAGTGGACCTTGTTGATCCAAAAGTGACATTTATTAAACATTGAAAAAAATAGTTCTCTCTTAGTGTATTAAACATGATCTAGATATATTAAACATATTTTTTTCAATTTCAATATTAAAATAAGAATTATTCCACAAATACTACCATGAATGAATCCATATACAGGTGGAAAGCCCAATTCATTTGGTTCATGAAAAGAGATGTTTTTTTCGTGATACTAAAAGCATTATGAGATAATCATAATGACTATACATGCTTTTGAAAGATGTGAGACGTATTCTAGAGGATATAACATGCAGTTGATGGTATCCGAACCTCAAATCAATCATTGAAATCACCCTATCAATCTTATTGTAGATGATCAAAGTGGTTATATATATGAGCTATTAGGTAATGATTCTTGATTATGATCTAGATCATCCATTGGTAATCCATTGAAATCCAAAGGTTATCATCCTCACTCTTGAAAAACATGATCATTGAACCCCATAGTGATGTACTAAGTAAGATAAAATCCTTAGTGTGTTGGACATTGAATTGCTTTTACAGCTTCATAACATCCATATGTGTTGTCCTTTATGGAGGAATGAACTCTAGTTCTACTCCAACCATTGGATGAAAGGTTAATTATAACTCTCTCACTAGAAGTTTCATATTGAATTCATTATGGAATATGTACCATAAACGGTCCAATAATATGAGTTAAATCGGTATGTCTCATCCCCTCATCATTCATGTTGAGACTAGGCATCAGGGTTGTCACTTCTCATATCCCATGATACTTAGGTCTGACATGAGATGCATTAAAATCCAATTCTCACTTGTTAATATGTATGTATACCTCTCTTGATGTATGAATCATATTACGGTGACAAAAATCAACATTGGCTATATTGGGAACCAATCAGTCCGTACCAATAATTAATTAAAATCCAATAATGTCAAAGATAAAAAGATTCCAGGTGAGTAGAAAACTATTTATCTTTAGGGGACATACATTACATTGGTTAAAACTCTCTGGTTGGATAACCAATTTGGTATCAAGTGTCATCCTTCCATAGGTGTACTTTATCTTGAGACCCATACTCTCTAGATTTTACACAAATATGAGAGTCTGTTACACCTATTCAAATCAAGATAGACACTAATGTAGATGTTACTATTATAATACCTAAACCATTATAATGTTCGGTGCTTTTCTCTAATTGAAATGGTTAAACTACATGTAACTATCTCATACCATGGGCATGAGTTTCAACCTGATTTCCCTATGTAGGATCAGTCTACTAGCATTGTGAATCCCCAATTAATTTCCCTCTGACTTGACCACCACCTCATCTTGAGTGGTCAGCGGTTCTCAAGCTTGCTTCCTGGATAGGTACTATTACCCAATTCAAAAAAAGTGAAATTGGGGTAGATCTTCTCAAACTAGGCAGTTGTGGAAGGGTCCTTAAATCATAGTATATGACTCCTCCTTCCACATCCTATACACTCAACTGGATGTCACATGCACTGTAGTTTCATGTGCCCTAGCTTCTCGACTGGTGACATATAACAAATCTATCAGAACGAGTTGTATAACTACAAATCCATGCATAAGAAAAATCAAATCAATTCTTCCTTCTATGAGATGAACTACTGCCCAGTCTAGGTACTAATCCTCCATGGATTCCACTTTTAGATTCCATCAAATTCTACTCAATACTGAGGGCTTCATTTACAATCATATAAATAGTAGTCAAATAGAATACATTAAACTATTATTGGATGGTATATACCATACCATCCCCAAATTACCTCACAGTCATGAGCATGTCCCAAACTAGATTCCATGTGAAATTTTAATTCTCAGTAAAAATTAATGAATATTCCATTACAAATATACCTCTATATTTCATGTTCATACAAAATATATCTTGGTCATCGTTCATTGTCTATGGAATGATGTTGTAGTAAAATACTATCCATAATCCCCTTAATATCATATTTTAATGTTGGTCTTCATGGCTAAGTAAATAACAACATTTATTGGACGAAAACTGTAGCATATAAGAAGGGATGATGAACCTCCCCTCTTTAGGCATATCCATATGGTCAAACATAGAAATCATTGCCTCTATCCAAGTTTCATAATATTGCGGGCCACCATCACCCAGAATCATAGGTTTGTGTTGCTTCTCGAACCTGTGTTTCACCTCTTCTATAGATGGGTTAGGTCAGGAATCTGCCTACATAGACTACACCATACACATCAAGCCCTTCTAAAACCGTGCATCAATAGCCAAGATCTAAAATGTTGGTTGTGACGCTGGTGCAACTATATGTGCTAACACTTGTGGTTCATATCCCACCACCTTTGGGGAATTGTAATCACAATCCTTATAATTTTTGAATAATGGATACTATAGAAGAATAATTATAAAATTCCAAACACCTTCCTTTGAATAGAATTCATCCATTTAAAGGATTGTAGAAATTATTACAGAAGGTAAAAGTGTATAATCCTATGTATTCATAGAATAATAAATTTTTATATCTATTAATTTTTATGAATAAGATATTAATTTTAGGTTAAAGGGGATTCTTTGACTGATAATGTACTCGACCAGCAAAAACGACTTTCTCTAAAATATTATTTTGCACACAACATTGAGTTATACTTGCAAATAATAAAATTATATTTTTATTATTTTATATGGTATTTAAAATCTACCCATTATATTCACCATAATTAAAATAACTAACTAAAATATTATTACACGTGTTTTTTAAATTGTTTTATATTTAAACAGTAAATTTAAAAGATTTAAAATTAGAATGAATCCAATTTTAATCATAAAATACACTAATAAATTTAAAAGCTTGTTTTAAAGACTTTTGATGGTGAACCCTTTTTAAATTGAGTTTCATTAACTTTTATATTTTCTATTTGACAAAATAAACTTTTTATTTAGATGTGGGACATAAAAATATAATTGGTTGAAATTTTTGTTATTTTTCTAATAAAATCCATATTTTTTTGAATAGTGAAAATTACTGCATTTTAATTCAAAACTGCCTATTCATATAATTTATTTATATAGTTATATTGTCCCTTTAATTTTTTTAGGTTTATTTGGATTATGTTTTTATCATTTAATCCGATTTTATTCACTTGAATTAATTTCCCATTTAAATTAGACAAAAACCCATGTAAATCGTTTGATAGTTTTTACTTCTTCAGAACATGCTTTCTCATTTTGACAATGGGAATTAATTTTAAATTAATTACTAAAATTTATCATTTTGAATATACAAAAACTGATTTCATATTTGGAAACATAAGGTCAAAATTATTTAAATAGGTACCATTTATTATGTACATAATTAATAGTAACATTAGTAATTATTTTAATTTACCACAGTAAAAGGATAAATTTTCTAATTAAGGGTAAAAATAATATTATAATTATATAAAACTACTCTAACATGTGTCCTAGTCATATTTAATGTGTTATTGGCGATCAAAACAATCCTTATGAGTACAGTTTTTCATTTTAGATCTACTTTTGTGTCAAATTGATATGTTATAATAATTAATTTATAGTAAAGAGAAATATAACACAAACATACATTTTAATACTAAAACAATTTTAAGGTTATGTTTTATAATTTATCTATTTAAATATAAATGTCAATTATAAATCTAAAACTATTTCCTACATCATCGTATTTTATTTATAATTTTTATACATTAACTAATTAAATTTATTTATGGCACAATGATGATTTTGTGGTTAACTTAATAATGAATCATTCGAATAAATTATATTATAGAAATTAAAATAAATTTAATTTGAACATTTCGATTACATAAACAAATTTTTTGGATTCTATTGACATGTTATAGATGACTTAATTCCTTTTTTTTAAAGTAATCATGTTTTTATGACTTTGAAAAAAACCAATTACATAATAGTATCAAAATTGACATTAATGAGGTTTTAATAACAAAAACTATTTTATTAATCTATATAAAAGTCCTAAAAATCTATGATTTGGAAAAAAAACTTATATAATGTTAAAAAGGTCGACAATTATCCATTTTTTGTTCTATTTATTTTTAAATGTAATTATAGTAACCATATATTATGAAAATACAGGAAGGCATGGTTAGAGTTATTGTTTTTAACTAAGGGTTTATGCTAAAATATAAGGATAATTTTATGACCAAAACATATCTAAAACCATTTTTGAGAGTATTCCTACCCATACACATATTAGCCACAAATTATATATCTTTGTAACTATTATAATTCAAATATCATTTTTATAATAAAATCATATTTCAATACTTTACTAAAGTTCCCTTCCTCTCTCTTATAAAAGGCCACCACTTCTACCTAGTTACTCACACCTATCCCACCCCATTAATAAACCAAATTATACATAAATAATCTCCCAACATCCCTTATTTCCTCATATAATTTTTAACTTGGGAATATGAAATTTTAAGAAAACCTTTTGGATTTAATCAAAAAGACTTAATAGATTTTGAGGTAGCGTCTTCTCTCGTGCACCTTTCCATTATTTTCCATCTCCCCTCCCTATGGTCTACATATTATATTATTACATTAAAAAACTATTATACTAAATATACTATGATATTTTTATGAGATATATTATTACTACACTTACACACACTATAGCGACCCGACCTTTTCTTACATTATTGTTACCTCATTTCAATGATAAACAACATAAAATTATTACCCATAGAGGATCCAGAGGTTTAGTGTCTTGGGAAAACTAGGACCATACATAACAAATACAACATCAACTATAAACATTTATTTAATTTCATCTTCTCTAGCTTCTTATTGGCACTTGTCCTCTCCTTAGTACATGTAGCCACCTGAGGATATACATCAAAAGGGGTGAGCTAGAAGCCCAGTAAGAGTATAGATAAGAACAATATAGCATGGGGTGAGCATAATCATGACGTAGGCAAAAGATGATGAACATTATAGGAGCATAAACAATAAACTTGAAATGTGGCAATGCATAAAAATGAAACATCATGTCTTAGTGGTTAACATCCACACATACTTGTGAACAAAGCTAGCATCTTTTTCACACATCATTTCACATTTACTCATGATATTTATCACTTTACCCAATGCTTTGGAGCGCTATATAATTCTGGGCGCACCCGTCACATTTTAACATTGATATTGCGCTATATAATTCTGGGCGCACCCGTCACATCATAACATTATCATTATCATGCTTGAAACATTGAACACATATCAAACATGTACATAAATAACCCATGGGAAGGAATGGGTTTCATCTCAGAATAACACATTCATAAGCTTTGGGTTCCCAAAAGAAATAGGGAACAACATACTTGATACAAGAACCATCAACCTTGAATAATAGGTAAAAGGTGAGTTCTTGAAAGAAGAGTTATTTTGGAAAAAATTTTGATTGACATAAAAACCAGTGACATACATGTATATCCAAGAAAAGAAAACTCAATTATGAAAAAATGATCTTTGAGGAGTAACTATATCAAAAATGGAGTGAAAGAGGGAGAACCCGAAGGAAGAAAATTTGGGTTCGAGATTTCCCTTACCTTGTACCCGAATGCCTCCTTCTCTTTAATGTCCTATATAATGACATTATATTCATTAATTAGAAATTCCAGAACCTTTTATACATTAATAGTGTTCATTCTTGTTTCATTATGTCATATTATGTACTTTTGGATGACTTATAGAGTTTAAAAACATTGTTCAGGGATGTTCGTTTTTATGGTTTTCTTGAGTGGTCCACTTGTATTCTTAAATTCATGTTCGGGTAGATCATGGGTAAACATCCATAAATTATATTACATGTTGTTAGTGATATTACAGGAGTTTGATTGATTTTTATAATGAATTATATTATATCCATGTGGGTGAATCATTAGATAATAATTTAATGATGGTTATTTGGGTTAATTTGGGCGGTTTTTGGATCACAACGAACTTGTTTTAACATTTCACTTAGTAATTTTTTCATATGTTATTTATAGAACTTAAAATAGAACATAATAAATATAAAATATTCTATTTCAACCATAAAAATGGTTACATGAACAGATCTAAAGGTATAAATGGAAGAAGAGAACATGTTGTTTTGGAAGGTGATAAATTTAACACCTCATGAACAACGTTCTCTTTAATAAAATAAAAGGAAGAGGGAAAGGGTGTGGGGTGATATAATATACCATTAGAATCATAAGATTACATTATATGTAGAATTTTGGAGTTAAAAAACAATTTGGATGATGACAGGTAGGGAGAGATCAAGAAAGGAACTTGAACTTGAAAGGAAAAATTAAAGGATAAGAGGGAGGGAAATTACCTCTAGAATCTTCCTCTTGAGAACCACTTTAAGGAAGCTAGGAATGGTCTTTTGATGAGACCAGAAGCTTTTGGACGTGGGGGGTGATCTAGGTAAGGTGTTTGGGTAGATTTTAGTGATGTCTTGGAGCTTGAGACGTGTGAGGAAAAGAGGGAGTGAAGGGTGGCATTTATAGTGGAGGGGAGAGGGGTTTCCTTAATATAAAATCGATTAGTTTATTAATTTCACCTAAGACAAAGAATAGTGAGTCTAAGATGACTAAGACTAGTAAATAAGACATGTGAGTTCGGGATTTGGGTGTGTACATGACTTGTGATGTCAGGAATAGTGGGTTTTAATTAAAATGTATTTATATGGTAAATTAATGTATTCTACTATTCACCAAAAATTCACGTTTCTCAGAAAAATCCTAAAAATTTACCCCAACCATTTTTCGACTTGTCGAATCAAAAAATGAAGTCCATTTTTCAAAAAAAAAATTCTAAATATTATTAATTTAATATTTAAATAAAATCATAAGTTACTTAAAAACAGTTTTTAAGATTAAAACTGATTTTGTAGTTCTTTCAAAAAGTACGTAGGGTCGAATAAAATTATCTAAAAACAATTAGCCATTGATTAAATAATTTATTAATAAATTACAGGGAAATAAATATTCTTTTAAATTAATTAATTAATTATAATTAATTATTTATGACTTATAAATTACCAAAAAAGTTTACTAAGGGCAAATTGTTACTTTCTAAGGGTAGGTTACTATTCATAAGGGTAGGTTACTATTCACCAAAAATTATTTTTGTTTCATTAGACTCCAAAAACTATCTTAAACACAACCGTGTATGTTAGATTTTTAAAATTCCAACCATAGGGGTGACACAATTATGTTTAAAGGTCACATATCACTTAGAAGTTCATTATTTTGTGTTTTTATGACATAAATATAAGAAGGGAATTTTCCATTGAAAAAATTTTGGGTCGTTACATTCTTACCCCCTTAATAAATTTCGCCCCTGAAATTTCACTTTACACAAACAGGTGAGGGTACTTCTCCTTCATTTCCTCTTTTGGTTCCCAAGTTGCTTCCTCAAACTTATGGTTCCTCTACAACACTTTGACAAGGCGGGTTGTCTTGTTGCATAGAACCTTATCACTTCGGTCCAGAATTTTTACCGGCTGCTCCTCATAGGAGAGATCATCTTCCAGCTGCACCACCTCTGAGTTTAGTACATGTGAGGGTTCTGGTATGTACTTCTTCAGTAGTGATACATGAAACACATTATAAACATGATCCATATTTGTAACACCTCAAGATTTTATGAAAAATATTATTTTTAATTTCATTAATGTCTTGTATTGTACACTACAACAAAAGGAGCTAGCCCAACACGCATCCTTGACTTGCCTTGCATTACACGCAATCACGACCTTTCTCGATAGCATGTGTAGTACGCAATACCGACTTTCACTAAACAATGATATGCTATTAAAATATTATTAAATCTAGCCGCTATGAATAGTAATAACCACTTTTTCAAATTTGGTAAATTTTATTTTTGAAAATGGACTTCATTTTTGGATTCGGAATATCGAAATTAGCTTAAGGTGAAATTTTGGTACTTTTCGGATAACTTTCATTTTCTAATGAATAGTGAAAATTACTAAATATTAATTAAAACAACCTTTTTAATCGAAATAATTAATAGTGATAAATTATTAATTTGGGTGGTTTTAAAGTATATTTAGAATATATTTTTACAATTTAATACAATTTTGGTCATTGGATGTAATTTCACATTTAAACCAGACATAAACAAGTGTCAATCTTTTGACAGTTATTATCTCTTAAGAACACGGTATTTGTTTTGACGACGAGAACTAATTTTTAAATTAATTAATGCAACTGATATTTTTTGAATTTGGTAAAATAGAAATCATTTTTGAGTTCATAATATCAAATATAGATTAGGCCTAAATTTTGGTATTTTTCTGGAAACTTTCATTTTTTGATGAATAGTGAAACCACTAAGTGGTAGTTAAAAAAAATGAATTTTTCATAAAACTAAATTTTACCGCTTCTGTGAGTGGAATTTCAAAAATCCGAGAGACACGGTTGATGTCAGTAAGTAAAATGTTATTCAATGAGATGAAAATAATTTTTGGTGAATAGTAACTTTTTATTTTTTTTACCACAGTTAAAAGTAAATAGGGTAATTAAGGGTAAAAATGATATTATTATTACCCTAACACATGTCCTAATTCTATTGGATAAGTGTAATTCGACCAAAAACAACCTTAGGAATAAAATATGACCATTTAGGCCCACTTGGATTAGATTGGGACATTTATTATTAATTTATTTAAAGAAGGGTTAAAATAGATAAAATCAGTGTTTAATAAGTAAATCATTTGTAATATAGGGTTATACATAAGATAAATTCGACTATGAATATTCATTAGAAAGCTAAAACGATTTTCTACATAATGATATTTTATTTGTAATTTTTAGACATTAAATAATTTAATTTTTTTATGACACAAAGATGATGCAGAAATTATCTTATCAATGAAATATTGACATAATTGATGTTATAAATACCCTAATAAATGTTATTTGAGACTTTTTATTAATTAAACTAATTTTCTAGGTTACTATGACATGTCAGTATTGATTTAATTAACTTTTTTCTTTTAATAATTCTATTATGATTTTCACAAAAATCAATTACCAAATAGTGTCAAAATTGATATAAAATAGTTTTTAAAACAAATATTATATTATTAATTGTTATTTTATTCCTAGAAATTTATGGTTCGGCCAAATGACTTAGATAAGGTTATATATACTAATAATAAACAACTTTGTGTTCTTTTGGCTTGTTATAGTAAGTTTATTAACCTTATAGTGTAAGAACACAAGAAGACATGGTAAAAGTAAAATTATTTAACTTAATGTTAAATCTAAATGATAAGGTTAAAATAGGAACCTAAACTTGTCTAAATTCTATTGGATGAGATTATTTTGACCCATCCCCACCTTATCTTCTATATAAATAAATTTTAAGCTATTTAAAACCGAATCTGACTTTATTATAAAATAATATTTTTAGTTTTCCAAAGGAGCCCCTCTCCTCCCTTATAAAAGGGCACCTCCTTCCTCTCTTCCTCACACCACATTGAGCCTTCAGGCTCGGCCACACCCTACCAATTTCTTCTCTCCACTTCCCTAGAGACATCATAGAGGTCCTGGTCTTCTTAAAAGACCAATTTTAGTGCCCTAAAAGGAGGTCTCAAAGAAGCGCTTCAAAGAAGAGGTAATGCCCGTTACCGATTCTTTCATCTTTATTTCTTCTTCCACTTCTTCTTATTTAGTTGTTTCATCATTAAGTAATAACATAAGTATCACTCATATACTGATATGCTATTATATGTATGAAACAACCCTATTTCTCCATCTATCCATCCTATGGAAAATGAAATCACCGCACGTGCATACGTACGAAATACCGTCTCCACGTCGTGGTGTAATCTATTTTCCACCACCACCTTACTTGGATGGGTATAATGGTGTAAATAATGACTATATATTATTATTGTAAAGTGATATCGATTCTGAAATAGTATACATACACTCCAATACAATTCTATGATCATGGGAATGATATCATCGCTCGTGCGTACGTACGGAATACCGTCTCCACGATGTGATGCGACTCGTTCTACAAGATCTTCATTGCATAATGATTATATAAATGAATTGAATGAATTAATATGATATATATTACACTAATAACATTCTATAAATGAGTTATATATAACCTAAAGAGAATAATAAGAATTTATTCGACAAAACACGCATAAGAACAAAAAGTAATAAACACCCGAATAACAAGTTGTAATGAAATATTAGTAATAAGAAGCTAAGAATATGACCATATGTGATATCATAACAATGATTATGATTCTGGAATAAGTCAATAACATTATTTATATTATTATACAGGAGGTTCAGACACGTACAAAGCATATCAGACCTAAGGTAAGGAAAATATCACAATCTCATTTTTATCCGAGATTGTTTATACTTTGAAATTTTCTGGGGTGTATTTTATCATCCACATCCATGTTTCCACAATATGTAATATTATTTCCATCGACCTACAATTTTTTAAATACAATTTTACCCTTCGGTGAGTTTTTAGTAAAATATATGAAAGGAATATTTTGTCGTTTTTCGTACGAGGTAGTTTTTGACTTTCTGACAAAAGGATGAGAAGAAAGTTTTTTTAACTTATACGGCATGAATGTATTTTTAAAAAATTATTTCCAAGAAGCTTAATTTACTTGTTTTCATGTTTATTTTTAATCAACTTCTTTTAGTTTAGAATTTTATGACATGTTAAGAAAGGAAAAGTGTTTTTGAAGTAGAAAGAATATTTTCCTCAAGAATGGAGTTCAAGTGTTTTATCAAAATTATTTTCCATCTAAGATAATAAAGGGTTCTGTTTCTATCCCTATTTTTACATTGATTTTATTATGTTATGATGGAATTATTTTTATGATGTCCTTTTATCTTATATGGATTATGTTATGATGGCATGATGTTTAAGATTCACATTTTTATTACATGGGTTATGAAATGATGTATGATTTATGATTTTGTGGAACACATAATAATGGTATCATTATGAGATGGGTGGGACCTATATCTCCCTCCAATGCATTGGGTAAAGATTTTATATCTCATGAGATAGACATGGCTGGAACGGCAGGTTAAACCGATTCAGTGAAGCAGGACTGAAACGAGGAATGAACTCGGTTCAGAAATCGACTTTGTCCACTAAGATAGTCTTGGCAATGAGTCTTGACTAATAAGAAATGATTCTATATGATTACGTGTGTATTCCACAAAGTTTCATGTTTTAAGTTATGATTATTGGGATTACATTTCACTACTATGATTTATCCCATGTTATGATATTATGATCTCTTTTGCAGGTTAAGATTTCCAAAATGTTATGTTCTTATGAATATTATGTGATTGATATTTCTTTTGTTTACCCTTACTGAGCATTTGAGCTCACCCTTTTATGTTTTATTTTCCCCAGGATATAAATAATGGTTTTAGGTAAGAAAAAAGGGAAGATCTTTATGGGAGATGCTGAAGATCTTTCACCATGATTAGAAGATTACGTTCCGAGTTTCCAAAGAAACTAAACTTTTCTGGTCCTTGTGTGTGTGTTTTTGTTATGTACTAAGTATTCCGAAAAATTAATGTAATTTCCATGTACGTTAAGCTTCGGGTCTCTACAGTTGGTATCAGAGGAAAGGTTTAGTCAACCTTTGGAAACTAGGATGCGAAAACGTTAGGGAGATCCCTGGAGATATTTCTAGGGTATGTCCAGGGATGTCCCTAAGGATAAGTATATAGGATGCAGTCCTAGAACTGCGGTAACGATCGTTGAATTTAACCTAAGATGTTAGATATTAAGGATAATCCCCCTTTACTATGTTGTTTTCCCTAGCATGATTTTTGCCTCTCACACTATTCTTTTTTGGGTTTTAGACAATGGCTGGAACCCGATGAAACCGTGTTGATCAATGCAATGGAAAATGCAATGATTGTACTCCTGAAAAAACTAATGTTATGGGAGATGGAGTGAAAAATCTTATTGCTATACATACACAAGCTATAAATCATTCTGGACTTCCAAATGAGAAGAAAAGGGAACAATATTCTATTGAGTTCTTCATGAGGCAACCTCCACCTTCTTTCAGTGGTTCTTCTGATCCACTTGTTGCTGAACAATGGATCAGTACCAATGAAAAGATATTTTCAGTTCTTCAATGTTCTGAACATGATAAAGTCATCTTAGCAGTATATCGTTTGGAAGGTGAAGTAGATCAATGGTGGAATCTTATCATGAATACGAGGAAAAGAGATGAAATTGATTCCATGGAATGGGACGAGTTCAAGAACTTATTTTTCATTAAGTACTTCCCTGGTATTCTTCGGACAAAGATGGAGAAGGAGTTTATTGAACTAAATAAAAAGGATGATGAATCTGTTGGTATATACGAAGCGAATTTTACAAGCCTTGCAAGGTATGCATCTGGATTTATCATCCAACCAGAAAGTAAAGTTGATCGATTCTTTAGTGGATTAAAACCAAATCTTCAAAGGGCATTAGCTATAAGAGACTTCAGTATCTATGAAGAAATTGTGCGTTGTCCTATCAAGGTAGAAATAGAAGTTGGTGTTACTTATCCATCTCATAGTTTTTACAAGAAACAAAAGATGGAGTTCAAGGAGAAATCTCACAATAATGGTGAAAAGAAGATGAATGTTTTTTTATGCTCAAAGTGTGGAAAGAAGCATGGTGGAGATTGCCTTAAATGGACAAGTAAATGTTTCAAATGTGGAAAGGAAGGTCATCGGGAATTTGAATGCCGCAATGATGGGAAGAAGATGTCTAATGATGCAAACAAAAGAAGGGATACACAGAATGAACCTACTACACTTCAATGCTTGAAGTGCAAGGAAATGGGGCATTATTCTAATAAATGCCCTCATCCAAGGGTTAGTGATGATCGATATGAGTAACCACTCAAGGAAAAGGACATAGGGAAGTCACATGTGATCAACATTGGCAATGTTGAATATGACAACGATTTGGTGGAATGATTAAGTATTTATGTAATGGGATTCCAAAATAATATTGTATATATTATCGTGGAATATTGGAATATTTATGTATTGGTCTATTGTGGTTTTAAATAATTTTATGGTACCGATAACCATGGAAAGTGATTGAGATATTTTTGGAAAATTAGATGATATGCGCATAATGAAGGGAAAACGTGAAAATGAAATATTTTACAGTATTCATGAGCTCATGATTGATATAAGGACTAAGTAATATCATGGTTTGAGTATATAGAATTTTGAGGATTTTGGTATGTGGAAAGTGTTAACTTTTAACTTCATTCATGTTTTCACTAAGGTTCAATGGGTATTCAATAGAATACATGATTAAGGCTTTTGAATGTTTGGAATGTGACCAACAAGACATATCTTATGATATATTTGGATCAACGATGGTATTAAATCTCTAGTAATCGTTTTCACTATATTATGAGAGTGGACTGCAGTATTATGGATAAGCCTAAAGATTGGAATGGATTATGTTGGACATAAGTTAGTATTGTTTAAGGATAGAAGTTTTTTCGATATTATTGATGGGATGTTATAGTAATATAGTTTTAGAAAAAGGACAACCTGCAGGACGGGCGACATCCCATCACGTCGGACAAGGCCGTGGGAATCGAACCCACAACCGAAGTGCGACTGGCCTTTATTGCCTACCACTGGCCTACAAGAAGTCCTTGTTTAGTAGAAACTAGTTTTATTATGTTAAGCAGTATGATATATTAAGTATAAGTCCATTTTAGGAACCATGTATGATTAATCTCACTATAGATGGACTTATGTATTTTTTGATAATTTTTCTATCCTTTTATTTGAGACAGATGGAATGACCCATCATTCTATCACATGATCTGCTAAGACATCACGAATGAAAAATTCAACTTCATTTCATTAAGAGATGAAGTGGAAATTGTCCAAATAACGACCAATGGTGAGACTATACCGAAATCACGAAAGTATTTCTTCTAATTCCAATTTCATCAACTTTAGGGAAACAATCTTGAAAACCAAAAATGTTGTCCTAGTGCTCTTATATCTAATGAATCAGATGGTACCTTAGATCGTCACAAATTTATGGCTTTGTGATTTATGGCTTTTCCATATCCATGTTCTCTACCACTCTCCATCAGAACATGATGGTTAGATTTCTCTTCTATATCCATATTTTCACCTATGTGGAAACCTAGTGATTAGTTTATTTGGGTAACCGTTACGTTTCATACATTTGTTTTTAAAGATTGGTTTTGGTATTCCTTTTTACGATGTGTGTTTCTATGAAAGAAACTTACGAATAGTAAACCATTTATAACCCCGATGAATTTTGAGGGCGAAATTCATTTTAAGGGGGGTAGAATTTAACACCCCGAGATTTTATGAAAAATATTCTTTTTAATTTCATTAATGTCTTGTGTTGTACGCTACACCAAAAAAATCTTGCACAACATGCATCCTTTACTTGCTTTGCATTACACGAAATCGCGACCTTCCTCGATAGCGTGTGTAGTACGCAATACCGAGTTTCACTAAACAACGATATGCTATTAAAATATTATTAAAACTAGCTGTTATGAATAGTAATAACCACTTTCTAAAAATTGGTAAATTTTATTTTTCAAAATGGACTTCATTTTTGGATTTGGAATATCGAAATTAGCTTAGGGTGAAATTTTTGTACTTTTCGGATAACTTTCATTTTCTAATGAATAGTGAAAATTACTAAATTTTAATTAAAATAACCTTTTTAATCGAAATAATTAATAGTGATAAATTATTAATTTGAGTGGTTTTAAAGTATATTTAGAATATATTTTTACAATTTAATACAATGTTTTTCATTGGATGTAATTTCACATTTAAACCAGACATAAATAAGTGTCAATCTTTTGATAGTTATTATCTCTTAAGAACACGCTATTTGTTTTGACGACAGGAATTAATTTTTAAATTAATTAATGAAACTGATATGTTTTGAATTTGGTAAAATAGACATCATTTTTGAGTTCATAATATCAAATATACCTTATGCCTAATTTTTGGTATTTTTCTAGAAACGTTCATTTTTTGATGAATAGTGAAACCACTAAGTGGTAGTTAAAAAAACTGAATTTTTCATAAAACATAATTTTACCGCTTCTATGAGTGGGATTTCAAAAACCCTAGAGACATGTTTGATGTCAGTTAGTAAAATGTGGTTCAATGAGATGAAAATAATTTTTTGTGAATAGTAACTTTTTACTTTTTTTCACGGTTAAAAGTAAATAGGGTAATTAAGGGTAAATATGATATTATTATTACCCTAACACATGTCCTAATTCGATTAGATAAGTGAAATTCGACCAAAAACAACCTTAGGAATAAAATATTACCATTTAGGCTCACTTGGATTAGATTGGGACATTTATTATTAATTTATTTAAAGAAGGGTTAAAATAGTTAAAATCAAATTTTTAATAAGTAAAGCATTTGTAATATAGGGTTATACATAAGATAAATTTGACTATAAATATTAATTAGCAAGATAAAAAGATTTCCTACAAAATGATATTTTATTTGTAATTTTTAGACATTAAATAATTTAATTTATTTATGACACAATGATGATGCAGTAATTATCTTATTAATGAAATATTGACATAATTGATGTTATAAATATCCAAATAAATGTAATTTGAGACTTTTTATGAATTAAACTAATTTTATAGGTTAATATGACATGTTATTATTAATTTAATTAACTTTTTTAGAACTAATAATTCTGTTATGATTTTCAAAAAAATCAATTACCAAATAGTGTCAAAATTGACATAAAATAGTTTTTAAAACAAATATTATATTATTAATTGTTATTTTATTCATAAAAATATAAGGTTCGTCCAAATGACTTAGATAAGGTTATATATATTAATAATAAACAACATGGGGTTCTTTTGGCTTGTTATAGTAAGTTTATTAACCTTATAGTGTAAGAACACAAGAAGTCACGGTAAAAGTAAAATTATTTCACTTAATGTTAAATCTAAATGATAAGGTTAAAATAGGAACCTAAACATGTCTAAATTCTATTGGATTAGATGCTTTCGACCCATCCCCACCTTATATTCGAAATAAATCAATTTGGATCTATTTAAAACCGAATATGACTTTATAATTAAATAATATTTTTAGTTTTCCAAAGGTGCCCCTCTCCTCCCTTATAAAAGGGCACCTCCTCCCTCTCTTCCTCACACCACTTCGAGCCTTAAAGCTCGGACAAACCCTACCAATTTATTCTCTCCTCTTCCCTAGAGACATCCTAGAGGTCCTGGTCTTCTTCAAAGACCAATTTTAGTGTCCTAAAAGGAGGTCTCAAAGAAGCGCTTCAAAGAAGAGGTAATGTCCGTTACCGATTCTTTCATCTTTATTTCTTCTTCCACTTATTCTTATTTAGTTTTTTCATCATTAAGTAATAAAATAAGTGTCACTAATATACTGATATGTTATTATAAGTATGAAACAACCCTATTCCACCATCTATCCATCCTAGGGAAAATGAAATCACCGCACGTGCGTACGTACGGAATACCGTCTCCACGCCGTGGTGTAATCTATTTTCCACCACCAACTTACTTGGATGGGTATAATGGTGTAAATAATGACTATATATGATTATTTTAAATTGATATTGATTATGAAATAGTATACATACACTCCAATACAATTCCATGATCATGGGAATGATATCATCGCTCGTGCGTACGTACGGAATACCGTCTCCACGATGTGATGTGACTCGTTCTACATGATCTTCATTGCATAATGATTATATAAATGAATTGAATGAATTAATATGATATATATTACACTAATAACATTATGGAAATGAGTTATATATAACCTAAAGAGAAGAATAAAAATTTATTTGACAAAACACGCATAAGAACAAAAAGTAATAAACACCCGAATAACAAGTTGTAATGAAATATCAGTAATAAGAAGCTAAGAATATGACCATATGTGATATCAAAACAATGAGTATGATTCTGGAATAAGTCAATAACATTATTTAAATTATTATACAGGAGGCTCGGACACGTACAAAGCATATCCGACCTAAGGTAAGGGAAATATCACAATCTCATTTTTATCCGAGATTGTTTATACTTTGAAATTTACTGGGGTGTATTTTATCATCCACATCCATGTTTCCTCAATATGTAATATTATTTCTATCCACCTACAATTTTTTAAATCCAATTTTACCCTTTGGTGAGTTTTTAGTAAAATATATTAAAGGAATCTTTTGTCGTTTTTCGTACGAGGTAATTTTTGACTTTTCCGACAAAAGGACGAGAAGAATGTTTTTTTAACTTATACGGCCTGAATGGATTTTTAAAACATTATTTCCAAGAAGATTACTTTACAAGTTTTCATGTTTATTTTTAATCAACTTCTTTTAGTTTAGAATTTTATGACATGTTAAGAAAGGAAAGGTGTTTTTGAAGTAGAAAGAATATTTTCCTCAAGAATGGAGTTCAAGTGTTTTATCAAAATTATTTTCCATCTAAGATAATAGAGGGTTCTGTTTCTATCCCTATTTTTACATTGATTTAATTATGTAATGATGGAATTATTTTTATGATGTCCTTTTATCTTATATGGATTATGTTATGATGGCATGAGGTTTAAGATTCCCATTTTTATTACATGGGTTGTGCAATGATGTATGATTTATGATTTTGTGGAACACATAAGAATGGTATCATTATGAGATGGGTGGGACCTGTATCTCCCTCCAATGCATTGGGTAAAGATTTTATATCTCATGAGATAGACATGGCTGGAACGGAAGGTTAAACCAGTTCAGTGAAGCAGGACTGAAACGAGGAATGAACTCGGTTCAGAAATGGACTTTGTCCACTAAGATAGTCTTTGAAATGAGTCTTGACTAATAAGAAATTATTCTCTATGATTATGTGTGTATGCTACAAAGTTTCATGTTTTATGTTATGATTATTGGGATTACATTTCACTACTATGATTTATCCCATGTTATGATATTATGATCTCTTTTGCAGGTTAAGATTTCCAAAATGTTATGTTCTTGTGAATATGACGTGATTGATATTTCTTTTATTTACCCTTACCGAGCATTTGAGCTCACCCTTTTATGTTTTCTTTTTCCCAGGATATAAATAATGGTTTTAGGTAAGAAAAAAAGGGAAGATCTTTATGGGAGATGTTGAAGATCTTTCACCATGATTAGAAAATTACGTTCCGAGTTTCCAAAGACACTAAACTATTACGGTCCTTGTGTGTGTGTTTTTGTTATGTACTAAGTATTCCGCAAAAGTAATGTAATGTCCATGTACGTTATGCTTCAGGTCTCTACAATATTCAGTGGGAGTGCCAGACAATAGGCCACAGATCCTATGCGGTCAACTCAAAGGGGCCAATGTACCTTGGGCTTAGCTTCCCTTTCTTCCTAAATCGCATGAATCTCATCAATGGAGATATTCGAAGGAAGACTTTATCTCCAACGTCAAACTCCAAATCCCTTCGACGATTATCAGTATAGCTATTTTTCTAACTTTGAGAAGCTTTGATGTGTTTTTGGATGACTTGAAACTTCTTTGTCATATCCTAGACAAGATCGGGTCCAAGTAGCTATCGTTCTCCAACTTCATCCCAACAGGTTGGAGTTCTACATCGCTTCCCACAAAGAGCTTCATACAGAGCCATCTGAATACTCGAGTGGAAGCTATTGTTGTATGAGAACCCAACCAATGAGAGGTGCTGATCCCATCCACCTTTGAATTATAGAGAGCATGCTCTTAGCAGATCTTTGAGCATCCGAATATTCCTTTCAGACTGGCCATCGGTTTGGGGGTGATAGGTCGTGCTGAAATTTAATTCAGTACTCAAGGCAGGTTGAAGGCACCTCCAGAATTTAGATGTGAACCATGGATCACGATCGGAGACAATCGAGAGTGGAACACCGTGCAATCTCACTACTTCCTTCACATATATCCTTGCAAGTTGTTCAAGTGAGAGGTCTTCCCGAATAGCAATAAAATGGGTAGTCTTGGTGAGTCGATCAACCACAACCCATATCACATTATTCCCCTTTGACATCTTCGGGAGACCCGTGACAAAGTCCATAGTAACATTTTCCCATTTCCACATGGGTATAGGCAATTGCTGCATCATACCTTTGGACTTTTGTCACTCAGCTTTAACTTGCTGACATACCAAGCACCTTGATTTATATCCTACAATTTCATTCTTCATGTTATCCCACCAGAAGTTCTCTCGGATATCACGATACATCTTGGTACTTCCAGTATGGATAGAGAAAGTTGAGTTATGTGCATTATCCAATAGCTCCTTCTTTATCCCGGGTGATGAAGGCACACAAATCCGCAATCGAAACCGAATCACACCATCATCGTCGATATGTAACTCTTGAAGCTTCCCTTCATTTACTGCATTCACCCTCTTTTGTATCTCTACATCATCCCTTTGTGATTCCTTAATCTTCTGTTAGATGGATGGTTGTGCAATCATTTGGGAAAGGTAGGATGTATCCCATGCCCTTACGATTTCCAAATCTATCCTTTGCATATCCAAGAAGATAGGGTCTTTCTCAATCCTCAACATGGATAGAGTAGTAGGTTCTTTCCTGCTTAGAGCATCAGCTACCTTGTTCGGCTTTCCAGGATGATAGTGAATAGAGCAATCATAATCCTTGATTAGCTCTAACCATCTCCTTTGATGCATGTTGTTCTCCTTTTGTGTGAATATATACATTAGGCTGTTGTGGTCGGTGTATATGTCACACTTCTAACCATAAAGGTAGTGTCGCCAGATTTTCAAGGCAAAAATCATGGCTTCCAACTCTAGATCATGCGTCCGGTAGTTCTGCTCATGGATCTTCAACTTTCGTGAGCCGTAGGCTATCACATTATTATTTTGCATGAGTACACAACCCAATCCTTTCTTTGAAGCATCGCTGTATATCACAAAACTTTCTCCACTTTTTGATAGTGTGAGTACAGGTGCAGTGATCAGCCTTCCCTTTATCTCCTTGAAGCTTCCATCACATTCATCCGTCCAGACATACTTTACCCCTTTCCTTGTTAACTTAGTTAGCGGGCTTGACAATCGTGAGAAGTTTCTCACAAAATGTCGATAGTACCCAGATAATCTAAGAAAGATACGGATTTCTGTGACACTAGAGGGCCTGGGCCATTCCTAAATTGTCTTTGTCTTTGAAGGATCCATAGAAATTCCATCACTTGTGATCACATGTACCAAGAACATGACTTGATTAATCCAAAAGTCACACTTGCTGAACTTGTCGTACAACTTCTCCTTTCTCAATGTCGCCAACACAAGTGTTAGATGTTCTTCATGTTCCTCCTTGCTCTTGGAGTAGATGAGAATATCATCGATAAACACTACCAAAAATTAGTCGAGGTAATGTCTAAAGACTATATTCATCAAATCCATGAAGATTGCAGGGGCAATAGTAAGTCCAAAGGGCATCACCAAAAACTCATAGTGCCCATACCTTGTACAGAAAGCAGTCTTCTGAATATCTTCCTTCTTCACCTTTACCTGATGATATCCAGAACGAAGATCCACCTTTGAGAAGTATTGAGATCCTATTAATTGATCGAACAAGTCATCAATCCTTGGAAGACAATTCTTGTTCTTTATGGTGATCTTGTTGAGTTCCTGATAATCGATACACAACCGCATGGTTCCATCCATCTTCATCACAAAGAGCACTGGCACACCCCAAGGTGATGCACTAGGGCGTATGAAGCCTTTTTCCAGATGCTCTTGCAGCTGCTTATTTAACTCCTCCAGTTCGATAGAATCCATCCTATAGGGGCACTTCGAGATAGGAGTAGCTCTGGGTATGAGTTCAATTGAAAACTCTACCTCACGATCCGGGGGAATTCCGGGAAACTCTTCGGGAAATACATCGCTGTATTCCCTTATGATGAGCATTTCCTCAAGGTTGGATCTTTCCTTTGACTCAACCATTTGGGCGAGGTATGCTTCTTCATAGGAAATCAACACCCAAACCATTGAAGGATTTCTCAAAGGAGATTCATGATCTTCCTTGCATTTGTAGAGGAGCATGGGATGGTTCGGAATATGAAAATATATTTCCTTTTCTTGAAAGTTGATATGTGCTCTATATAACGAGAGCCAATCCATTCCCATTATAGTGTCTAATTCCACCAATGGCAGTATTACGAGATTTTCTGGAAGAATCTTCCCACATACGTCAGTAGGAGAAGAGTCAAACACTTGGGATGAAATTATTGCACCACTTGGTGTTTTTATAGATATCTCTACTTCAAGGTTTCGGGGCTTCGATTCTATAGTTCTAGAAAACATGCAAGATATAAAGGAATGCGCAGAACAAGAATCAAACAAGAATTTTTCCATTATTGAGTGAATAAGAAGTGTACCTTGTATGAATTCATTATCATGATCCACCTTTGAAGTAGTGATGGCATAAAGCTTCCCTTGTTCATTTGGATTTGGTGGTTGCTGGCGCTGATTACCCTCGAGAGCTCGAGGTTTAGTGCACTCGTTTGAATAGTGCCCTAGCTCCCTACAGTTGTAGCAATGAACCACGAGTGGTTCTCTCCTTTCATCGGTGACATTATCCGTCCTTTTCATGTCTTTTTTACACTCATGAGAAAGGTGTCCTTCTTTCCCAAACTTGAATCATTTCCCCGTCCCTTTGAGGCAGTTCCCATGGTGCAACTTCCCACATTTTTGGCATGTGGGTCGTTGTGTTTTCTTCCCATCGTTATCACTAGATCCACCAGCTTGAAACTCCATCTTTCTTTTCTTATCACCATAGCCATGGGACCATTCTCCAAACTCCATCTCCACTTTGAGAGCACACCGAACAACTTCTTTATAACTCTCAAAGTCTCGAATTGCAAGAGCCTTTCGAAGATGTGGTTTTAATCCACTAAAGAATCTATCAATTTTTCTACCATTGTTGATAACAAAACCCAAAGCGTACCTTGTGAGCCTTTTGAAATTTTCTTCATAGGTTGTGAAAGATTCTCCTTCTTTTTGCATGAGCTCAATGAATTCTCTCTCCATCTTCGTGCGAATAGTTATTGGGAAGTACTTATTAAGAAACATTATCTTAAAGTCTTCCCATTACATCTCTTCAATTTCCTCCCTTGGCTTGGTGTTCTTAATCAAATCCCACCATTGATCAGCTTCTACATCTAGATGATAAATGGCTAGAGTCACCTTCTCTGTCTCAGAACAGTGTAGAAAAGAAAATATATTAACCATGGAGTTGACCCATTGTTCCACAACTACTGGATCAGAAGATCCACAAAACGTCGGTGGTCGTTGCCGCATAAAACATTCGATTGCTAGTTGCTCCCTCTTTGGTGAAGGAGGACGTTACCCATTATTATGGTTATTATTCATAACCTGAGATAATTGGGTAAGCATCACCATGAATTTTTTAACTCCACCTCCAAAATCAATGGGGATGTCGTTCGGGCAATCGGTGCATCGGCCCTCGCAAGAGTTGTTGGCCTGATTTCTCCTAGTTCCCACCATTTTCTAAAATAGAAAAGGTTAGAACAAAACATAAGTAAAAAAGTCATGAATAACTTATTAATTTAAAAAATTATACCAAAAACATAACATATGGGTTCCCTAGTTAAATATTCTTGTGTACATATTTGTACTTATTCTTATGCTAGAGGTTTTCTCTAGGGTTTAGTAATCCTAATTCCCAAATTAACTAAACCTTTCCTCTGATACCAACTATAGTGACTCGTCATTTTCATAAATTATTATTACATCATTTCAAAGATAAAAAACATAATAGTATTACACATAGAGGATCCAGAGGATTATTGTCTTGGGAAAACTAGGACCATACATAACAAATACAACATCAACCATAAACATTTATTTAATTTCATCTTCTATAGATTCTTATTGGAACTTGTACACTCCTTAGTACATGTAGCCACCTGAGGATATACATCAAACCGGGTGAGCTAGAAGCCCAGTAAAAGGATAGATAAGAACAATATAGCATGGGGTGAGCATAATCATGACGTAGGGAAAAGATCATGAACATGAGAGGAGCATAAACAATAAACTTGAAATGTGGCAATGCATAAAAATGAAACATCATGTCTTAGTGGTTAACTACAACACATACTTTTGAACAAAGCTAGCATATTTATCACACATCATTTAACATTTACTCATGAGATTCATCACTTTACCCAACGCATTGGAGTGCTATATAATTCCGGTAACACCCGTCACATTTAAACATTCATATTGCGCTATATAATTCCGGGCGCACCTGTCACATCATAAAATTATCATTATCATGCTTGACACATAGAACACATATCAAACATTTACATAAATAACCCATGGGATGGAATGGGTTTCATCACATAATAACACATTCATAAGCTTTGGGTTCCCAAAAGAAAGAGGGAACAACATAATTGATACAAGAACCACCAACCTTGAATGAGAGGTAAAAGGTGAGTTCTTGAAAGAAGAGTTCTTTTGGAAAACATTTTGATGGAAATAAAAACCAGTGACATACATGTATATCCCAAAAAAGAAAATTCAATGATGAAAAAATTATCTTTGAGGAGTAACTATATCAAAAATGGAGTGAAAGAGGGAGAACCCGAAGGATGAAAATTTGGGTTCGAGATTTCCCCTTACTTTGTACCTGAATGCCTCCATCTCATTAATGTCTTGTATAATGACATTATATTCATTAATTAGAAATTCCAGAACCTTTTATACATTAATAGTGTTCATTCTGGTTTCATTGTGTCATATTATGTACCTTTGGATGACTTATAGAGTTTAAAAACGTTGTTCAGGGATGTTCGTTTTTATGGTTTTCTTGAGCGGTCCACTTGTATTCTTAAATTGTAGTTCGAGTAGATCATGGGTAAACATCCAGAAATTATATTACATGTTATTAGTAATATTACATGAGCTTTAATTATTTTTATAATTAATTATATTAGATCCATGTGGGTGAATCATTAGATATGAATTTAATGATGGTTATTTGGGTTAATTTGGGCGGTTTTTGGATCACAACGAACTTGTTTTTACATTTAATGTGTAATTTTGTAATAGGTTATTTCCAGAACATAAAATAGGACATAATACATATAACATATTCTAGTTCAACCATAAAAATGGTTTCATGACCAGATCCAAAGGTATAAATGGAAGAAGAGAACATGTTGTTTTGGAAGGTGATAAATTTAACAACTCATGAACTACGTTCTCTTTAATAAAATAAAAGGATGAGGGAAAGGTTGTGGGGTGATATAATATAACATTAGAGTAATAATATTACAGTATATGTATAATTCTTTATTTACAAAAAATTTTTGATGATGATAGGTGGGGACAGATCAAGAAAGGAACTTGAACTTGAAAGGAAAAATTAAAGGAGAAGAGGGAGGGAAATTACCTCTAGAATCTTCCTCTTGAGAACCTACTTAAGGAAGATAGGATTGGTCTTTTGATGAGACCAGAAGCTTTTGGAAGTGGGTGATGATCTAGGGAAGGTCTTTGGGAAGATTTTAGTGAAGTCTTGGAGCTTGAGAGGTGTGAGGAAAAGAGGGAGTGAAGGGTGGCTTTTATAGTGGAGGGGAGAGGGGTTTCCTTAATATAAAATCGATTAGTTTATTAATTTCTCCAATGACAAGGAATAGTGAGTCTAGGATGACTAAGAGTAGTAAATAAGACATGTGAGTTCGGGATTTCGGTGCTTACATCACTTGTGATGTCAGGAATAGTGGGTTTTAATTAAAATGTATTTATATGGTAAATTAATGTATTCTACTATTCACCAAAAATTCAAGTTTCTCAGAAAAATCCCAAAACTTTACCCCCACAATTTTTCGATGTGTAGAATCCCAAAATGAAGTCCATTTTTCAAAAATAATTTTCTAAGTATGATTAATTTAATATTTAAATAAAATCATAATTTACTTAAAAAAACAGTTTTTAAGATTAAAAATGATTTTATAGTTCTTTCAAAAATTACGTAGGGTCTTATAAAATTGTCTTAAAATTATTAGACATTGATCCAATAATTTATTAATACATTACAGGAAAATAAAATTTCTTTTAAATTAATTAATTATTTATAATTATTTATTTATGACTTAGAAAATACCAAAAATGTTTACTAAGGTCAAATTGTCACTTTCTAAGATGTCTAAATTTTATTTTATTATTCATAGGTAATGTTCCTCTTATTTTCAATTCATAAGGGTCATGTTACTATTCATAAGGGTAGGTTACTATTCACCAAAAATTATTTTTGCTTCATTAGACTCCAAAAACTATCTTGAACACAACCGTGTATGTCGGATTTTTAAAATTCCAACCATAGGGGTGACAAAATTATGTTTAAAGGTCACTTATCACTTAGTAGTTCATTATTTTGTGTTTTTATGACATAAATATAACAAGGGAATTTTCCATTGAAAAAAATTTGGGTCATTACACACACCTCCTTCTGTTGGATACAAACATACTATTTCTGTGTTTGGCAAACTACTAACTCACTAAATGATGATTGTTCAATTTCTCCCATCGCCTCTCATGGTATCTATTATGATGGAAATGTATTTATATATTATATATAATCTATATATATTTTCTATATTTTCATGTAATTATTATTTTAAACATACCTTTATTCATTCCATAATGCGTAAATACGATAATTTCATTTGATGAAGTGTAGGCTACCACACCCTCAAAGTGATATGACTTGTTCATTCCATTCATGGAACATATAAATGATGGATTTTAATGAAAATTTTAAACATATATAACATATAAATTATTCTATAATTACAATATACCTATATATAATTTATTTTTTATTCCATTAATAAGAAAAATAATTTCAAGTAGCGTTTATGCTTACGTACTACCTACCGCCTCCATAAATGGTGAATTTCATTTCTTATCTACAAATATAATGGAGATAATTAACACATATGAACTGATATATATGATATACAAAATAATGAATAAGATTATTTTATAGATGATGCACTATTTACTACATGTACAAGTAACATCCAAACTTGTTCATTTTCCACTTATGTACTGATTATCAAAAAAAATTATGATATGAAATTAAATAATTATTTAATTTTTATAACAAGGTAATAATTAATATAAAAAGGAATAATAAGATTGAAAAATATTCTCATGAAAGTATAAATTAACCTAAGTTCATTATTTAGTAACATAATGATTGAACTTGATGAGTCTGGCTCAAGGTAAGGGAGATCTTAACTCAATCATTATTTGTTGTGTAAAATATCCATGTCATTGGTTTAGTTTTTTCTGGAATATGTGTGAATGAACTTTGATTATTTTACACTAAATATTAAATTATGTTTAGTGTATTTGTATTCATCCCCCATAATTTTTTAATTGATTTATCCTTAATCTAATGATACAATCTCTGTAAGGGACTTCATTTCAATCTCTTTACATTGAGGTGTATTTTATGTTTTAAATGAACCTAATTATACGATGTATAATGAACCTATTTGACTTTTAACTTCAATCAAAAGTAATATTTTTCTATGAATAATTGTATTAAATAAAAAAAGGAATGTTTTTAACGTATGCGGTGACAACGACTCCTCCACCGTCCTAAATATTATTTAATATTTGGCTTCCTCAATAATCTTTAATGTTATTAAACATAAAATAAACCCCTTTTCCATTTTTTTGAGTGTTTTGGGATTTAAAAATGTCATTAAAGTGGATTTACTTTTTCAATTTCGTGAAATTATTTCGTTTGATTGCAAATTTAATTGTATGAAAAAATGTGGATATTTTCAATCTTTTAAGTGTTATGATTATATAATGGTACCTGGATATTTGATGAGTGGTTATGTGATAAACCAACGATGGGTGGTTACATGATTATCCAAAGTTTTGGGGGTCCATAATAAACCAAGGATGGGTGGTTACGTTATAACCCCCAATACATTGGTTATGGAAGTCTGTCATATGGCTCTTCGCTTTAGTGATATGTTTAGAAGTCAGACGTGTAGCTATTCCATTTAGTGATATGTGTGAAAGTCGACTGTATGGTTATTCAATTTAAGTATGTTTATGCCTCATGACACCTTTATATGTCATATATTTTTTTTCTAATGGATTTATGGTACACATTTGGTTAGAAAAAGGGCAATCAATGAGATTATATTCAGTAAATTATATTTACTACTTCGTAAAAGTTTAATGAATTTCTTTAGGATAAATTATTTATGGTTTAATTGTTTTCTGAAGACATATAGTGTTCCTTCTTTATGTATCCCTTACTGATATTTTTATGCTCATCCCATGTTTTGAAAAAAAATTCACCGGACTTAAAAATAGAGTCAAAGATGAGGTCAAGGAAAAGTTTTGTTATTAAAACATGAAATGATATGATGTTTTTTATATGTTTATTGTTTAATAAAAAAGGATAATGAGTATAAGTGTCTACATTGTAATAATCATGTTTATATGTATATGTTATGGACTAATTCTCTAAATCTATAAACTTGAAAAGAACCTTAAATGGATTTAAAGTCAATTAATCACTATTCTCAATATTATGAAATGTTTAATGTCAGGGCCTTATAGTTGGTATCAGAGGTAGGTTCAGAAAAATTTAGAGGTTCGAGTGTTATTTAATCATAAGTTTCATGTTTTATATAACCACAATGGATAGAATATTATAAATATTCATTGTTATTTTAGATACAATTAACAAGTTTGAGATAACAATAATAAGTATATCTTATTTTTTATCCTCCTAATATGATAGTATATGATGATTTACTTATTATACTCACACCAAACCTTTTTGGTTTTAGTAAATTACGGGATCTTGGAGGCACCAAAGTAAAAAATGGATGTGAAGTAAACAATGGTGATTTTATGAATAAGAAAATGAATGAAATGAGAGCTGTAAAGATAACTCTTATTGTTATTCAAAACCAACTATTGGGAGTCATTATTGACCACTTGAACCTTGGTGATTTTCTTAATGCATCATATATGGTATAAACGAATCCATATAGAAGTTCAGGTAATAATCATAAATCTATGTATATTAAAAAACCTATGTGTCAAGGATGTGGAAAGAAACACATAGTAAAATGTTTCAAAGGGATTGGAAGATGCACTAGATTTGTTAGTGATGGTCATAAATCAATAACCAACCATAGAAAAATGAAGCGTTCAGTTGACACCAAGAAAGGGAAATAAGGTCTTTCTGAGGGACTAATTGAATGTTTTAAATGTGGTGTCCAAGGTAATAACACAAATATATTTCCTACAAAGAATATTTGGGAATGGGGTCAATAGGACCGTAAAAATATATGTTTTCCAATACCTAATGTCATTATAATTGAAGATGAGGAAACTGAAAATGACCTATGAATGGTATGAATTATTTCTTTGAGCATGTTTTGACATTATTGAATCCTAGAACATTATGATTTTTTTTTGTAGAAAATAAGTATTTATGAATAAGATTGAAAAACATGGATAAAGGATCATGAAGAATGTTCTATGATTATGATGTCTAAATTTTATGAATTGAAGAATTCTTTTGGATCTATGGATGATGATATAATTAAATGAATTAATTATTAGATTACTTTGACTGAATTATATTATGTGTAACCCTTATATTTTTTATGTAAAAATTAGGAAGAATTAAATTTTCTTTTGTTTATATATTTATAAAGAACCTATAGGTTTTATATGATCCTTGAATTTGAGATAGTTATAGGTTATTACATTTTGAGATGCAAAATGAAATGAATGTGATAAAAATAAGAATAAATTATTTTACAGTTATTATAATGATTTTATCTCATTTTGGTAATGTTTTAAGAATTATATAGCTTTAAAAAAAGGACAACCCACAGGATGTGTGACAACATTTCTCATCTAGAAAGGAAGCGTGAATCCAACCCACTACTAAAGGTTATCCTATGATTATTTTTTCAGGAACATAATGATTGAAAGTGATGTGTCAAGCTCAAGGTAAGGGAAATATTAACTCAATGTCTTTTCATTGAGTTAAATATCCACTTCATTGTTTTGTTTTTACAAGAATATGTGTTAATTACCTTTGATTGTTTTACATTGAATTTTTACTTATATTAATTTTATTTATTTTTTTTACACATAATTATGTCATTCATTTATCCTTAATCTAATGATACGTTCTTTTTATCAGACATCATCTAAATCTCATTTCATTGAGGCATATTTTAAGTTATACATGACCTTCATTATACGGTGTGTGATAAACCTCTTTGACTATTAATTCCATTTAATATGGATATATTTCAAAGAATTGTTTTACTAAATGAAAACTGGAATGTTTTTAACGTATGTGGTGACAACGACTCCTCCACCATAGTAACCATTATTTTATATTTTTCTTCCTCTACAGGACATAATATTTTTAAAAGGAAATGAAATACCATATTCACTTTTTCAGTTTTTGGTATTGAAAATTGTTTTCAAAGTTGGGTTATTATTTCAATATCTTTTAGTAATTTCTTGTTGTTACAAATTATTTTTTATGAGTGAAATGTTGATAATTTCAATCTTTTACGTGTTACAATTATATAATTGTACTTGGAAATTTGATGTATGGTTATGTGATGAACCAATGATGGGTGGTTTCATGATAAACCAATGATAGGTGGTTTTGTGATAATCCAAGGATGGGTGGTTGCGTTATAACCTCTAATGCAGAGGGAATGGAAGTCGGTCGTATGGCAATTCCATTTAGTGATATGTATGTAATTCGGTCGTATGGCTATTCCATTTTCTGATATATGTGGAAATTGACTAAATGGTTATTCCATTAATGTTTTTTATGTACCATGTTACCTTTATATGTTATTTGTTACTTTCAATGGGATTTTTGGTATTTACTTGGTTGCAAAAAGGGTAAGCAATTAGATTATTTTAAGAAAAGTATATTTACTACTTCTTTAAGGTTAAAATTATTACTTTATGATAAACTATTCATGGTTTACATGTTTTCCCAAGACTAATAGTTTTATATATTAATGTATCCCTTGTTGATATTTTTATTCTCATCCCATGTTTTGAAATGTTTTTTCATAAGACTCACATAAGAATAGAGTCAAGGATGGGTTTATGGAAAAGTTATGTCATTAAAACATGAAATGATACCATGTTTCTATTTATAATTTTTTTATAAAAAAATTGATAGTTCATAGAAGTGTATTATTTTGTAATAATAAAGTTTTTATGTATGAGTTATGGCCTAATTCTCTAATTTTATAAACCGGAAAAGATCCTTTAATTTATTTAAGTTCAATTTTTTACTTATCTCAATATTAAGTAATGTTTGAGGTCGGGGCCATATAAACAACATCCCTATTTTACACCAAACAAATATACGTTTACACCCAAAGGATGGAATATTAGGTAAAGGTATATCATGATAGACCATTAAGGATCATAATAAGTACTCAAAATACCCACTCATAAGGTCATGTTTCGGTCCAGTTCTCATATCAAAAGACTAAGGTCCTGGTAAATGGTGTGTCAATTATAGGTTATAAAGGAAAAAAACCTTTAATTTTCTATTAGAATCCTCATTTAATGGTAACAATTTATTTGAAAAGTCTAGTTCCATTTAAATTAACACTATTTATATATTTATACACATATCATGGTCTAGTTTTATGTGTCACCATTCCCAAATTATAAAACCCACACTTCTTATAAATTGAAATTGGCATATCATGTCACAATGACCTAGCCCTTACACCCAGTATCAACATGTAACAGGTCATATAAAATTATTTGATCGATTTAATTACTATTCTTGGTTTACAGAAGTAATTGATTCATAATTTACGATTCTCATTCATGAAATCAAATAAACCAATGTTTCATTCCATGGAACAAGGGGTTCATGTCTCAAACATGGTATAAATAGTTAATTAAGGTCTCATCATAATGATATAAGTGAAAACACCATTTAGATTTTTGAAAACAATTTAATTGATCTAGTTACTTTATCATTGAAGGAATAATTAGAACATTTACATATTAATAACAATCAAAGAACCCATAATATATGTATTATGAGATTAACGTATTATGTATACATGATATTAAAATATGCACTGCATATAATTCCAAAATTCCCTAGTATGATTAATAAGAAACTACCTCCTTGATATACATTTACAAGGGTAGAAGTATTCTATAACCATAATATCAAAAAAAATAATGTCAAAGAACATGTGCATCACCCAATAGTAAAATTAGTATAACTATAACGAGAAAAAACCTAACCAACAATATCCCATTCTTGGAATATTTGGTTTTCCCCTATATGTGGATTACATACTCGTAGTCACAGTATTTTTACAAAATTGGGACACATTCCTAGTGTCCTTTTGAAAACTCAAATAGTAAGACAAAAGAACAAAATAAACACTTAGATACCACTTTGTAACGTCCCAACCTAATAGCTAACAAATGTTTCACTAATTCAGTGGTTCACATGGCCTTAAGTGTGTATCCTCATATTCTATAGGCCTAAAAAAGAAACATGGTATTAAAGTGGTATGGTAGTGATTATATACCCACTAATATCATAGTAGAATAGTGGTAATAATAAATAAATAGAAATTAAAGATGCATAATACAACTACCAATATAGAAGAAACAAATAAAATAATATGATGTGGAAGATAAACATCCATGAAATAATATCAAAAATCAAACCATATGCTAGGTCATATCCAAACTGATGTCATATCATGTTGATATATATAATGGGGAATATAAGGGATATATAGAATTGGAATATATAGAATCATATACAAAAGTAAAAAATGCCAAAAAATAAACATATTTGAATTGAGAGCATATGAAAAATTCTCTTCTCCCATAGTTCCATTATATAAGAACATGAAATCATGTATCCATGACTGGGATAATTTTTTTGTACCTACCTATTATGATAAGGTCTATTCGGATTCCAATCTGCGGGCTGAATAGGGTGGGACATAAACACAATAGGCTTCCATAAATAGTTTTTTGAATAATATATTAGGCGTGTATAGAATAATTGTGTGCAGGTATAAAAAATAATAAACAATTTCGAATTCCACAAACTAGTCCACTTAGGTTCCTAAAATAGACTTGGATTACACTACATACTTCATTATAGGATGAAATAATTTTGATCTTGGTTTACCATGTACATATATTTATATGAAATTTTACATAATATGTACATATATACAATATAAATTAGTTAATATATAGAGATATACATAGATATTTGGTGCTGGTAGGATTTGGGGAATAACTCAGGCGTGTAAGCATTTTCAAATGAACTATAGGATCTAGTAAGGGTACTATCCAATAATCTCATGATAATGTGAGGCAACATGCCCATCTGTTGAGATAGTGGGGTGAATCATCATGACAAACATCTGATGCAAGGTAATTAGGATCACCCTTCCCGTTATCTTGGAAAAAAGGGTGAGATTCCCGACCCAACACCTAATGTATTGGAGAATGACACATCATACTCAACAAGTACATTAATTTTTATCCATCAACCAATAAACATGGTATAATTAATATAATCATAGCTAATTTTCTATTAATAATTTATAATAATTTAACCCAATCCAAACATGTGTTACATAATTCGAGTAAAATCATTATTTATATATCAAACATGACATGGTCTTTCCACTCACATTGATTTAATTAATATTAATCCATTTACATTATAAATTGAGTAAAATAAAATTTCAAGTCAAGGCAACCCACTTAGGATGTGTGTTGGTCATTTAAACATTTTTATCAAAGAGGTCATTTATTTCAACACACCCAAAGGGGTGTCAACATTAAAGGTAGGCATTATAAAATGGTTTAACACGAGTCGATGTGAGTAACATAAAATGGTGAAATAACTTAAAATTGATTTTTTTTCATTTTACAAAATATTGTGGAATATCTTGAAATTTGGTACACCTATGAGTGAAATAAAACAACTAACATTTTATGCAAAATTACTAGACCACCTACCTTCAGTTGGAAGATAACCCCTCATATGTTTTCATCCCTCAAATCGATCTATAATATATTTAGTCACAAAAATAGACAAATTACCAGAAATATGTCTTATAAAATCACCAAAAAATTGAGTAGAATATTGAGAGATAGAAATAATAAAGGTGTAATCGGATTGAATCTCTTACTGGTAATAATACAACAAGATTAATGGTGGTTGATTCAAATATCGTATAGAAGAGGAATCCCAATGCCTAAATTAGGTATAGAGACGAGATTTCTTGTGTCAGTTCATGTTGTCCATGATAAGTGATGGGGAAAGAGAGGGGGAAATGTAAATATAAATAGGGGAAATATTAAGCTTCATACATTTTCAGAGCTACATGGTTTTACCATATAGTTTCTCAAACTATGTTCCCAACACTACACCGAGACACCCCTCTCATGAGCTAGGGGAACAGTTTGACTAAGCATGTCAAGCCTATGTAAACCCCCTCTCTCTATAGTCTGAGACAAGTTATATGGCCATGTGGCCAAGGTCACATGATTTAATATAACTTTGAACCCCTATACAACCCTATGGAGAACCCAGTATGGTTTGGAAAAACAATATGTGGTCAGGGTTATAGTTTGGAAGAACCATACACCATCCCTTCTCCCTCCACAACTGAGATCTACAGGCTTCGAACATTCCCTAGAAACTCCCAAGATATTACATAGTCTATAGGGAACATTTACAATAATAAAATAAATAATTTAATGCACAAAAAAGAAAAATATGTACCTTTATAAAAGCTAGGTCATTACAATAATAAGTCATATATCATGATAATGAGTATAAAGGAGAATAAGAATTATCATATACGGTGAAGGGAATGCAATTAAAAATGACCATCTCTTGATTTGAAACATTCCCAATCAATGGAAACAAGTTGGTAAAAATAATTGGAATGTTTTATAACATTATTTATGATATGGGATTTCTCCAAATATATTTTATTGGTGAAAAAATATATTATATTAATTCATCATAGAATTGTTTTTCCTAGTTGATCTATAATAATCCAATAATTCATAGAGGATCTATTAAAGAGATTATTATGTATATAAGGAATGTGTGATTCATATTCTATATGTGTATCATGGTAATGCCAAAAATGAAGATTAATCCTACTAATTTATTTCATTAAAATTTGAAATGAATCAACCTAATAGAAAGATGTTCCATATACAAAAAAAGTGTTGATTAAGTAAATATGATATGTTAGTGAACCTCACTTGAGTCATTCAATTTATAAAATAGAAACTATGTCAAATACCACATGTGAAATCCCATCAAGAAATAATAGAAGTCTAAGAAGATGATAGAGTAATCTAAAAGCATTTATAATGAATGATTATAGTCTTACATGATGGTATGATGATCATAGAACATAATGAAAAGTGAGTTAGGATAGTGAGATAGATATTAAACTAGATTTAAATATTCAATGAATGAAAGTATATGGGTGTAAACATCCTTATACAAGTTTTACATTCTAAGGGAATGGAGAATAAATATCATAATGTCTGGAAAAAATAAGGTATAGATTATGAATAATATATATTTGACTACCATATAAACTAGATATTGGAAAAGGTAAAAAATGAATAGATCCTAATTTTTTATTTGGATTATGTCACATTTCAAGTGAGAGAAGAAGTGGAAAAGGAGTTATATTAAATATATGAGTTCCCAACCTATGGTGGATGATAAATATAGGGTTGAAACTTCAAAGAGGCATCTCAAGGATTATCTATAGTAGATAAATATAAAATGGTTTCATCTTACTCATACATACCCTTCTGTATATGTATGTGTGTATTTAGTAATGAGTTACACATTAAATGTTCTAGTATGCTAAAAAAATTATCTTTTAGAGAGACTTGGATGTAATTTTCAACCTAAAAAAGTAATATAATACTGTAATATAGCATTATAGCTTAAGAGATTCAAGTAACATTTTTTTACATTCCTTGAATTGTTATATTTTTCATAAACCATGTAAAAACTAGCGTATGTTGATTTTTATATTAATATTTGTGGGTGTGTTGGTATGTGAATGACTGAATTTTACTTATCTATGAAATCAAAAATTAAATTAGTGTGACCCTAACAATAGATGGGTTGAAATTTGGAAAAAATTGAAAATTTAATTGCACAAAGTGATTTGAATACGTTTAAAATATGTACACCCTGATTCACCCCCTCCCCCATCCACCTCATGGTGTCTCATAGTACTTTTACAACTAGGAACCAAACAATTGTTTCCCCAAAATTGATTTGATAAACCTGGTAACAATATTTATAAATATGTATTTATTTATTTCAAAACAAATTATTTCCAATAATCCTTATTTCACACAACCATATTTTTTCAACTTATATTTTTCAATTTTAGACCATGGAAACAATCTCATGTAATATTTTTCTCAATTAGTTTAGTTATTTATTCATAAAATACACCAATTATTTATTCTTAATATTATCTACAATAGAGTGTGGTGATATTTTAGAAAAAAAAATTATAATTGTAATGTGTTTGTCATCCTTTTTCATTAGAGATTCATTATCAAAAATCATAATATCAATATAGAAATATCATTTCAAATTCAAGTGTATCTATTTGAAGCCTTAAAAAATGTCATCATCATCACTAATGTTTCTATAATAATTATCATAAATGTTCATATCATTTTAAAATCCACTATCTTTTCCTCTCACAAAATCAACATTTTTTTCTTCACAATATATTCAATATAAATCTCACTAAAGGTTATTAATTTACTTTTACATCTTATATGTCCTCTATTTAAATTATATTTTTTTTCCAATACATATAGTGTATTTTATTTAATAAATAATACATAAATGTGCCTTCATTAACATTATGATCAAATTTCACCAAGTTTTCATTTTCTTTAATTTTACCAAACATGCACTACTAAATTTTATAAAGTATTTCAAAGAGGGGTTACTATTATAAAAAAAAAATAATGTTTTTCTAGATTTTTTTATTATTACATATGTATTTTCAAAATTCATTGTAACATATAGAATGTTCTTCTAGATATTTTTTAAAATATTGAACCTAGAAATAATTTTTCCAATTTTTTAAAAAAGAAACCTATTTTATTTTGATAAAATATATATTATTTAGGTATGTATATAATTGTATAAAAAAGTTTAATTACATGATTAATAAAATATATATAAATTAAATTTTATGTAAATTACTCTTTATCTTCTATCATAGTATTTTTATTATTGAAAACAGAGTTAGGCAATCCCTAAGGTTCATGACCTGGGAAATAATATAGTACCCTAAAGAATATGGGTATTCCTATTAAGGGTAGGGGTTATTTCTTATGTAGTATAAATATCAATTCATAATCCCTTCAATCTGACAGAAATTATACAATGTTGGGTAGTGATCCCTAGGGGAAAAAAAGTCAAGAGATCAATGACAAAGAAGATAATATCTCATATAGATGGTTGGAAGGACATGTAGCTAGTATCAGATCTAAAAGAACATGCTCAAAACAATTAGGTAATTATAAACATTAAATTGTAGGATCTAATTTCCACAACTCCCTAGGAATCATGACATGGGACTAACCACCCTCCTGTGATGCTATCAGGAATCATACCAAAACCCTAACATGTTTCACCATGATGTTAGTTAATGAGTCCCACATGGGGTGAGGAGATGGTTTAGGTTTTGTGTAAATATCATTTGGGAATATTCCACCAATAATATGCCTTCTCCAATGATAGGAAGTGATCCTCAGGGAAAATAATATCTGGGGTTTTGAACCATATTACAATACATCTTTTATTTATGGATGAAAAGTCTTATTGAAATGTTAAGTTAATGTTCATAGAACTATTTCTGGGTTAATTTTGTCGAGAATTATAGTATGGAGAGACTTCCTGTGAAGTATAATGAATTAATATTATGGTGTTTTTTAAGAAATAATAAATAGATTTAACATTTTTTTGTTAGGAAAAAACCATGACGTATCTTCCTTAGTCACACCACAGTGCATCTCACATAACAATAAATTTATGTTTTCTGATCGAATGTTTATTCCATGTTTGAAGATAAAACTCTATGATGAATATACATAAAGAGAAACTTATCCTATTTAGAATTAATATATGGTTACTAATGATTGATATATTATCACATCATTTTGTACAGGATTATGTCATTCCACCACTGATCAATGGTATAATAAACCAGCCTTATGATTTTTATTTCATGGAATGGTTTATGTCATGAAGGTGGAATCGAGAATTTTAAAGTTTGGAATGTTTGAGTAAGATTTATTTTTAAGACTATGGAAAATGATGTCATATTTTGACTCATCTTTCACTTTATTAAATCAGATTAAAAAATGACTCCAGAATACTCAAATAGTGATTATGTTGCAGATGGTGTGTTTGAACAATTAACTAGAAGGATTTATTTCCCATGTTTTTTTATAAGAAATATTTTTTTATTGTTGAAGGTGTTTCATTTCATGTTGTGTGGTTCAAATGAGAACCCTATGTTTTTTCCATGATGTGTTTTATGGAGTCTAGTGAATTATTCTTTGAGGTGATGATCCATTCACAATAACTAGATAAATCATTTAATGATGGTTTTAATATAAAAAATTCCATATGATTAGGATTCCATGTAAATAAATAAATTATGTCATTAAGTTAGTGGACATGCGATAGTGGAGTTGATTTAAGAAGATTACCCATAAATTAATGTTCTTATATTTTTAGATCTTATTGTATTGCTTGATGATGTCCTTCGAATCTAATTCTTTGAAATAATTGGATGAATTTTACTATCATAATTAAGTGAAATTAAATAAAAATTAAAGGGTAAATTTCAATATTCACTCAATATTAAAGAGATGTGTTTCATTACAAAAATGGGGAGAAGGATTGTAGACCAATAGGTATAGAAATCCAGACTATACAAATTAGTTAAAAGGGAAGAGAGAAGGGAGATCCATGAGTCTTTCTAACAATATCTTCAGGGAGTTCATCATATAAATGAAGGTGTATCAAATATATACCCCATAAATGTTGTAATATCATTCATGGTTTTGAATATTGAGAAGGTTTCACTTGGAGGTGTACTGGTATATCTAATTAATTGTTAGAGAGAAGTGTGTTCTATATTTTTTGTGGTATGTAATCCTTGAGGGTCAGTGAACCTCCTCTAAAATGTAAGAAAATAATAGTTATCATTGTGAATCCATAATATCACCATATAATTTTTTATATTCAAAATGGATTATACCAATTTGTATTAACAATAAAAATAAAATTACTTCCCTCTTTACTAGATTTTTAAATTCATATTTATTATGAAGGGCAAGTTTTACTCTTAATAGAGGAAAAATATCATTAGAAAGGTTCATTTAGAGAAATTGGATTCACATGATTCTCCCACCCCCAGGGTATATTTTACTTGTGAAATTATATATCTTTGAATTCATTGTTGTAGAACCCTAATAATTTTTTATATATTATTCTCAAAATTAATACTACATTCGATAACAAGATTCAAATGCAACACAGAACTAAAATTATTCGAGAAATATTAGATTAATATTTTAAATACACGTATGAAGAATATAACCCCAATAAAATTTGTTGATTTAATCAATTATAATTTCATACAAATGGTATTAAAGACGCGAAATATTTTAAAAAATATTTTTTCAATAAAAGAGATTTTACATTATAAGTAGTATTTTAATTTAAAATATAAATATATAAATTTTAATATTTGTATATTACAAAATGAAATACATTTATTTATTCCAAATTTCAAAATTATGCTAAGATTAATTTTCGGTATTTTCTGTAATTATTTATTATCATGTGAATACGGAAAAATTCCGAATTTTCTAAAACAATCACTTTTACAACAATATCATTATGAAAGTATTGGACAAATTTTTTTGATTCATTTTAAATTTTTTTTATAATAATATAGTATAATAAATAATCTAAAAATACTATTTTGTATTTATAAATCTCATGCCTATCATTTTGATAACATATGTAACATTTTACTCCAAAAACTATTTTTTTCACATATGATTAAAATTAGACTTCATCACTATTATAAATTAATTATAAAACTAAATTTAACAATTAGATAAAAAATAAATATTTTTTAATAGGGAACATTTAATTTTTAGGAATAAAATTATTACTATGAGTAATGTTTATTATTCTGATAATGGTAAAATAATTATTTTCAATGAGTTGGCTTATTAACATTGTCTAATTTTTTCCAAATAAAATAAATGAACCTCTTCATGAGATGAATATCATATAATTTTAAAAATATATATACATTTTTTATCACCCATTTAATTGGAAATTAAAGTTATATAGTATTTAGAATACGTAATGGTTATAGCATCATTTTTCTAAAAAAACAGTTTTTCTACATATTATATAATTTTATTTAAAATTTAATTTATCATATTTAGAAATTTAATTTGAGTAAATTGAGAATAAATTTATATTCATACACCAATCTTTTGTAATATTAGTGGTTTTATATTTTTCAAAATAAAAAATTCTATATTAAAAAATTGGATTCTAATTTAAAGGCCAAACATGTAAATTGTAGAAATATAAAGGTAAAAAACAAAAAAAAACATGTTTAAAGAATGTCTACAAATTAATGGTGGAGGATTTATCATATCACACCCATATACACTAAATTATTAACCAATTATGGATCCATTTATCCTTGAATAGTTCTATAGAATCCTTAAGTTATCATGTGTATTTAAAAAATTAATATTTTCCTCCAATTATAAAAGAAGATCACTTCCACCCTTTCAATTTTTAAATTACCAATACACGTTTTCCTGAAAATATTCCAAATTTATTTCTAATATGAGTATATATAAAATATACAATCCCCTTTTCCCTATATGTTATCCTAATCCATTAATTTAAAAGAATACATTCAAGATGATGTTCAAGTTGTCCACATGAGCAATACATACTCCCTAAACATTTCATCTTAATCTTACTCATATAGATGTAATTTATCTATCAAAGTATTATAACAAAATAATTACTACTATGTTAAAATTTTAATATAATTATGGAATATCATGTTTCCACCTTCCTCAAAAACTATTTTTAAAGTAGAGATATCATTATGTGTTTTTTTCATACTACATCTTCCTTAAACATTTTGTTTTATTTTTCACAACCACAATACAAGTATGGTCTAAAATTTGCTTTTAAGAAAAAAATATAATAATTATAACATGAATAATACTATAAAATTATTATTATTTGACTTTTATAACCCCTCATTTCCAATGAAAAATTAGATTACCCTTCGTGTACGTTCGGACATCCCATTCCGCAAAACGATGTATTTTTTTTTCATTAGCACATAACATGGACGATTTCAAAAATATACCTAATTTATAAACATCATATTTTGAAATATATTAATATTATTTAATGATAATATTTTAACATATAAAATTAAAATTCATAATACATTTTTATAGTGATTTTAATCCCTTTAAAGAAACTTATCAAGGAACCTTTCTTAATTTGAGTCCATTTTGGAATGTTTGAAAACAGTATATATTTCATGATAATAGATTAATGAATGATATACACATATACCATCATATAGTTAAAGAATATAATTTACAAAGACTTGTAAAATGGTTAACATACCATGATAGTGAGGTTCAATTATAGATTAAATCTCATCAACATGCCATCAAGGTTTATATCATAGGAAATGGAGAAACTACAGGTATAATATAATTTTTTTTAAAACAATAGAAAAATAATATCTTTCAATAATTAACAACATTATGACAAGAAATGTCAATGAAAAACAAATACCATGACATAATTGTGTGAAATAATCATGGAAACGTTACATAATAAGATGATATTATAAGTTTATGGAATCAAAATAAATAACAGCAATATAAAACATTACATCATAAGAATATTTAATGGCTCACTACCAAGGATATTACAGTGGACCTTATACCTTAGTGGATCAGGTTCACATCCCATTCCCATAAACATAGTGGATATTTTCCCATTGAGTTTTACTTTAACTCATCATCCACTTTCATATTATCCCATGAGTTATACTAATTTATCAATGCATCAGGGGGGATATATTTTTTGGGTTAACACCCCACCTAATGAATAGAGTAATATATAAATGCACTAAAATAGTACTAATAATATTCTATGATTTCTCTTTTGCCAATACTTAATAGGAAAAAATGTAAAACCATGAGATTTTATAACATACTTGTTTCTAAATTACTAGGGCACTCGATAACTTATTTCCAATGAAAAACGAAACTAAAATGAATTTCAATTTATCAGAAAAATATTATTAACAAAATGAAATATTAAAAACAAATATACTAAATAAAAAAAATTGTCAATGAGAAATTCATAAAAATATGATTAAGAACACATAAAGTTTTTAAATGATATTTCTTTAACAAATAAAGTTTTCCTTTAAATATTGTATTTTCATTAAAATGATAAAAATATATTTTTTATTATTTTAATTATATAAAATAAAATTAACATTTTATTTCCACATATCATAATTATCCAAAATTGGACTTTTGGGATTTTTCTAAACTAACAGATTTTTTAGTGAATAATGAAAAATTGCTGATTTTTCTAAAATAATATCTTTTTTGAAATGATCATAACAAATTAATGACTTATATACTATTTGTTGGTCGGAGTGGATACTCAAGAGGGGGGTGAATTGAGTTCCAATTTAAAATTTCTGCTAAAAACAATTTCTATTAAAATCCCCCAATTTCAAAAACAGATTATACTGTTGTGAATTTATACAGATTATAAAGGTTCACTTAGTTTCTCAAAGATTGATTAGTTCTCAGTTAACTTAATCTTATGATTAATTTAACTTTTGAAACTAACTTACTGATTTACAATAAATATAAACACTTGCGAGTTTAACTATCAAAGTAGCCTTGAAAATAAATTATATTTCAAAGTAATAGCAGTGGAATATGAAATAGATAAGTATTGTATGGATATAAACTTTAACTAAAAACACATAGAAGTTAACCAAGAGGTTCAGTCTCAAGCCGAGACTTAGTCCTCTCAAAAGTCTTATATAAGGATGATCCACACCCTGGATCGGGGTTCAACAGTTTCCAACTGTCCAGGTCCAAGACCTCTACCACAGTTATTCGTGGGAACAAACACAACAGCAACCAGCTGTTCAGGTCACACGACCACTACCACTGTCCCAGTGGGAAAACAAATATGTAAGAGTATTGAGTGAGGATTTACAAATCCTCCAGTTAAAGCACAGGAGACAGTGTGTGTGTTAAATACAGCAGATAACACACACTTCTCAATATGTAAAAAGATAAATCACAGAGCAAATATTTAGAGTGTAGAAAAGGATCTAGTGATCTTCGTGCAGCTCTCGACTCCTTTTGTTGACTAGAATTCGTTCTGAGTCTTCTTATGGTTTTTGTCTGGAAAATAGAGTATCATCTGTTTCCTTGACTTCCAGGTTCAGCTTGCTTATCGGCTCAGAGACTGAAGAGATTTGTGTAGTTCTTCATTATCATAAATTGCTCGATGTATGCTCTATGTTCTGGAGGCTGGTAGCAGTAGTCTCGTGAGTGCAAGTTCTCCAGTTGTTCTTTTCGCACGTTTTTTGAGCTTGATCGCCAGCGTATATGTGTTGTGCTCTTTTCTGCATCTTCTTTTAAAGCACGAGCTTCGGCAAAAGATATGATTCCCTTTTTGCAAGTACGAGGTACGGTTTCCTGAAAACCAGCAACACATATTAAATAAATGTCAGTTCATTAAAATATACCTAATGTGACCATTGGTTAGATTAAATAATAATAAAGAAATTTAAAGCATGTCGGGGTTCTGTCTCTGAATGGTTGCTCATGATAACGGTAGACTTTGTCATGGTAGGTCTGAGTATCGGTAGGCATCTGTAACGGTAGACTTGTCTGTCGGTAGACTTGATGTATCGGTAGCAGTGTACTTGTAACAGTAGCGGTGGCTCTGCCTTTACCAGTAGCGGTAACTCTTTATCAGTAGCTGTGGCTTTGCCTTGTAACGGTAGCTCTTTATCGGTAGCTGTGGCTCTGCCTTGTAACGGTAGCTCTTTATCGGTAGACTTTGCATAACGGTGAACTTCAGAATATCGGTAGCTGTCAGCTTTGCTGTAATGATGACTGTCTACTTAGATGTAGCTGTAGACTTTGAGTAGCGGTGAACTTTGAGTAGCGGTAGACTTTGAGTAGCGGTAGCTCTTATTCGATATCGGTAGCTTTAAGTCATAACGGTAGCTACTATCTGTAACGGTAGCTATAAACTGTTTAAGCATTCTCTTGGCAGAATGAGTTAAGTCACAGTAAACATATATCCGATAATGCAAAATCAAGATATAAATAAGGAATGGTTGGGATTATCAAAACATAATGAAGCAACTTAACTCCAGAGGGTTCAACAATCTCCCCCTCAATTCAAGAGGGTTCAACAATCTCCCCCTTTTTGATAATCACAACATATTCCAAAAACAAAAATATCAAATTATGATATCAACAGTATAGTATCAGAGAAATCAAAAATAAAATAAAATAAAAAATATATATCAGAGGAAAAAAAATGAACAACATTCTCTTTTGGATTTCCAAGAATTTCTCCCCCTTTGTGATTGACAAAAAGATACATATGGGAAAAACAGAAAAGTAAAAAAATACAATGAATCCCATCAAAAAAGGAAGCACTCAATCATTCTCTCGGACAGGTGTCTTGCCCTTGGGATCAGCAGAGGGTTTGGAGGTAGAGTCAGCAGGCTTGGGAATTCCGGAAAGAACGATTGGTGGATCAGCAACTGATACAGCACCAGATCTGTAATCTGTCTCTTTCTGAGGGATCAAAGGTGTCGAGCTCCTGATGGATTGAACTGGAGTCAGTTGAGGAGTACTCCCAGAGGCAGATGGTGGAAGGGCAGGTGGTACAATAATCGGTCTAGCATCCACATGTAGGAAAGGCAGTAAGAGATTCCTGAAATCCATGATGATGCTTCCACCTCGCTCCATAGCAGAGACAAAATCATCTCTGTTCTCAATAAACTTATCTAAAGCAGGAGTAAGCTCCCGGAGCTTACTAACTTGTTCTCTGAAGGCTTGGGTAACGGGAGGTAACTTCATATTCTCAATCAAAATCTTGAAATGGTTTGTCATTTGGTGCTTGGTATAAACTTTGTCAAAATAAGCATCCACCTTATTTTTGATTGCCTCTTGAGAAGCAGTAGCAGCCCGTCGGTGATCACGAACAAAACTACTAACTTCCCTAGTGGTAGCAAGAATCTGAGTATCTGATGCACCACTAGGACTGGCCTTAGCCAATTCTTCCTGAAGGATAGTGCGGATCTGGTCAAGGTTCAAACTTGTGTTGGATGAGGGAAGAGGTTTCATTGAGAAGGCCACTGTTTCCTTGAAAGAGTGAGTCAGACTACTAACCATCTTCTGTAGCAGTTCTTCCTGACTGTGCAGATGTTCTTTAACTGACTTCTTAAAAGCCTCAAAAACTTCCACAAACTGTTTGACCACTTCTTTGATATAGCGAATGTCAGTGTGCACTTGGGTTTGAGAACTGTGTAAAGTAGTCAAGGAGGAAATTGATTGTCTAAGAGCAATTACAGCTCCTGTCCAACTCTCAATCTGAGTGTGGCACCCCTTAAGTTTGTCCACTATTTGTTCCACAGGACTGGATATACTACATCCAATGGATAACTCAAGGGATTGCTCCATGTTTTTTATCTCTTCAAACATACTTTTCTTCATATCCCCCACTGATTCTCTTATTACTTCTATCAACTCGGCTTTTAAAGACTTAAGGTCATCTTTTGTTGCCACATTGTCATTCATAGTGGGTAAGGTAACTGGTTCCCTTTGGGCTTGGTCTTCCTCATCAGAATCACCATAAGATAGTCCAAGAATCATATATCCGGGAGCTGATTTCCAACCTTCAATGTCATATGATACTGATACTGAGCCGAGATTCTCTCCTTCTCTCAGAACATTCTCCTGAGGTATCTCTCCCAACTCTTCTCCCTGAGGTAATTCTGCAATTTTCTCCACAATTTCAGCAGATTCAGTAGCCATTAGTTCTAAGTCATTAATGACTCTTTCATCAACAGGTGCTGCTGCTACATCTTCCTGCTCAGGCACTATCCTGATTGTACTGACTATTAGGGGACTCAAACTGAGCTCTCTTTTAACATTTTCCTCATCAAATTCTTCATCATCAGCCTCATGTTCTCTATGATTGGATTCGGTTGTCTCATCCTCCTCAGTGGTGTCCTTGACAACATATTGGCATGATTCTTCTCTTCCTTCTGTAGTCTCTGAATCATTATCCTTCAAGACAATTTCTCTCTTTGGTAGTGCTTTTGGAGGGCTAGCTACTCCATAAGAAATAACTTGATGCATAGGACTAGGGGGTAAGTCTGGATCTCCTCCTTCCTCAACTGAAGTCTCTTCCTCCTCAGCTTCATCATCACTGTAAACTGGTTCTGGTTCATCTGCTCAAAGACCAGGATCTCTAACATCTTTTGGTCTGGATGGATGATTCTCAGGAGTGAATTTCTCATAAATTTTTCCCTCATCATTTACCCATGATTTCTTCCAAGGATTCCAGCTGACTTTCATGTATTTACAAATAGTTCTTGTAATACAGAAGTTATCCCTAACCACTACCAGCTCATCCTGAGGTCCATCTATCTCCTTCACTTTCAGCATCACAGAAATTAGTTTGGAGAAAAACAGGGCATTTGATTTTGACTTTGGTCTAGTCATTTCTTCTACTTGAACCATAATCAATCTACATAGATTTATTTTCACACTGTTCTTCAGCAAATGCAGCAAATATATGTCTTGGAATCTTAAAGTGGCAAAGTCTCCTCTTCTTGGACTAACAACATGCTGAATAAATTTAAATAAAAGCTTATCTTTTCCTTCCATCTCTGCAGCAATCACCTTTCTAGGGTCCCATTCCCTGTGAGTTTCAGCAAAGCGTCTTCCTATTGAAATACTTCACTGGTCGAAGGTACAGACTTGGAATAAAAAGTAAAATCACCCTCATGTGGAACTCTTAGGTTCTCAGCCCATTCTCCTAAAGTAAACGATACTTCTTGACCATTCACATAAGAAACCATTCTTCTTTCTTCTTCAGACTTTTCAAAACGAACGAATTCGTAGAACTGTTTCACCAATCTTGGATAGTAAGGTCTGTTGTTGTTCGCAAAGCATTCTAGCCAACCTTGTTCTTTTAACACTCTAAGAACCAGGGACTTGCTTTCCATGACCCATTCTGCACATACTTCTTTTTCAACAACTATCTTGCACTTCTATAGGTGTGGATTTACTGATCTTCTCTGAGCTAAACTTCCCTCGCCACTTCCACTGGCATCAGTACTAGTTACTTTTTGTCTCTTCGGTGCCGGCGCTTCACTTCCATCAGTCACCTGAGGTCTCTTGACTCGGGCCATTACAGATTTGAGGCTAGGGTTCTGAAGGTCGAGAGGTTTAGGTTTAGCAGAGTTCGAGCAGACAAGTTCGCGATGAGATCGAGTGAGTCTAATTCGAGTTTTAATATCATTTAGGATTCATAAATCACATAAATCATAAAATAAAATAAAACGGTTCGATGTCTCGGCCTTAAAAAAATGCAAATGTACTGGTAAAGTTCTCTAACGGTGAGGTTTCTCTAACGGTGAGGTTTCTCTAACGGTGAGGTTTCTCTAACGGTGAGGTTTCTCTAACGGTGAGGTTTCTCTAATGGTGAGGTTTCTCTAATCGTGAGGTTTCTCTAACGGTGAGGTTTCTCTAACGGTGAGGTTTCTCTAACGGTGAGGTTTCTCTAACGGCGAGGTTTCTCTAACGGTGAGGTTTCTATAATGGTGAGGTTTCTCTAACTGTGAGGTTTCTCTAATGGTGAGGTTTCTCTAAACTACAGTTAATCATACCTAACTCATGTTTGATGTAATTTAATCTCTCAGAATTCAACGGCTTTGTAAAAATATCAGCTAACTGATGTTCAGTGCCAATGAATTCAAGAGTGATATCACCCTTTTGATATTGATCCCTCAAAAAGTGATGTCTCACATCAATATGCTTTGTCCTAGCATGAGATACCGGATTTTTGGAAATGTTGATAGCACTTGTATTGTCACACTTTATAGAGACATGTTTGAATTGATATCCATTGTCTAGTAAAGTGTGTTTCATCCACAAGATTTGTGCACAACAACTACCAGCAGTTATATACTAAGCTTCGGCAGTAGATAATGCAACAGAATTCTGCTTCTTACTACACCAAGATACTAGAGATTTGCCTAAGATGTGACATGTTCCAAATGTTCTTTTTCTGTCTAACTTACAACCAGCAAAATCAGCATCAGAATAACTCAATAAATCAAATTATTGTCCTTATGGATAAAATAGTCCCAAATTGGGAGTATGTTTTAGATATTTGAAAATTCTTTTAACAGCAGTCAAATGAGACTCCTTTGGGTTTGCTTGAAATCGAGCACACATGCATACACTGAACATGATGTCAGGTCTACTAGTAGTAAGGTACAGTAGACTTCCTATCATACCTCTGTAGTTGGTTTGATTTACTGGTTCTCCAATTTCATCACTATCCAACTTACAGGTGGTACTCATAGGTGTATCACTGCCTTTACTACTATCCAATGAAAAACGTTTTAGAAGATATTTAATATATTTACTTTGATTCAAAATAATACCATTTTTGTTTTGAAATATCTGAAATCCAAGGAAAAATTTTAGTTCTCCCATTAAGCTCATTTCGAACTCATTTTGCATTATTTTTGAAAACTCAATAAATAAAGAATCTTTAGAAGATCCAAAAATAATATCTTCTAAATAGATCTGTACTATTAAAACATTTATAGAAATCCATTTAATGAAAAGAGTAGGATCAGCTATTCCTTTAGTAAATCCTTTTGAAATAAGAAAAGAGCTGAGCCTATCATACCAAGCTCTTGGAGCTTGATTTAAACCATATAAAGCTTTAGATAGTTTGAAAACATGATTGGGTAAATGGGGATTTGTAAAACCAGGAGGTTGTTCAACAAATACATCCTCATTTATATATCCATTCAGAAAAGCGCTTTTAACATCCATTTGATAGAGAGTGAAATTCAGATGAGCAGCATAAGCAAGTAATATCCTAATGGCCTCTAATCTGGCTACGGGTGCAAAGGTTTCCTCATAGTCTATTCCTTCCTCTTGACTATAGCCTTGTGAAACTAGCCTAGCCTTGTTTCTAATGATAGTTCCAGATTCATCAACTTTGTTCCTAAACACCCATTTAGTGCCTATGGTTGGAGTGTCCTTAGGTCTTTCCACTAATTCCCAAACTTTGTTTCTTTCAAACTGATTTAGTTCTTCTTGCATAGCCATTACCCAGAATTCATCATTGATAGCAACATTGATATCTTTGGGTTCAAGTTGTGACAGAAAAGCTTGATGTTCAACCTGGTTCCTTAGAGAAGCTCTAGTTTGTGTTCTTCTATTTAAATCACCTACAACAACATCAAGAGGATGATTCTTGAGAGTTCTAACACCTCTATAAGGAGTTGAACTGGCTTCTTCAGAGTTGTCTACAGGTCTGGAATTGGTATGAGCAGATTCTGGGAAATTTCCGGAACTGGATTCTTTTACAGGGGATTCAGTATTCTTATCATTTAGGTCTAGATTTGACAAATCTTCCTCAAGATCTTCAAGGTAGGATTTAGGCTCATGTGGATTAGTCTCATCGAATTTGACATGAACTGATTCTTCCACACATTTGGTTCTTTTATTGAAAACTCTATAGGCTTTACTAGAGATTGAGTAACCTAGGAAAATTCCTTCATCACTCTTGGGTGCAAATTTGTCAAGATTGTCTTTAGTGTTAAGGATAAAGACTTTGCAACCAAAAACATTGAAGTAATTAACCTTAGGCTTCCTATTATTCCAAAGTTCATAAGGGGTCCTTTTTAGAATAGGTCTAATTAAAACTCTATTAATGACATAGCAAGTTGTATTTACAGCTTCAACCCAAAAATAAATAGGTAAGTCATACTCATTAAGCATAGTCCTTGCAATTTCTTGAAGGGTTCTATTTCTTCTTTCCACTACACCATTCTGTTGGGGTGTTCTAGGAGCAGAAAAGTTGTGATTATAGCCATTGTGTGAGCAGTAGGATTCAAATTCATGATTCTCAAACTCACGCCCATGATCACTCCTTAGGGTGTTAATTTTGAGTCCACTAAGATTTTCTACAGTCTTGGAATATTTAACAAAGTAGGAACATGCTTCACTTTTGTGAGCTAGAAAGTATACCCAAGTGTATCTAGAAAAATCATCAACAAGAACATAAACATAGTGCTTCCCATTTAAACTTGAAACTCTTGAAGGTCCAAACAAATCCATGTGAACCAATTCAAGTGGTTGAGAAGTTGAAACTTCTTTCTTTGGTTTAAAAGAAACTTTGTGTTGTTTTCCCTTTTGACAGGGATTGCACACTTTATCATTTCGGAATTCTAATTTGGGTAGGTCTCTAACTAAGCATTTCTTAGAAAGTTTCCTAAGTGAGTGAACATGACAGTGTCCTAGTCTCCTATGCCACAACCAAGACTCTTTATAGAAAGCATTTAAGCAGGAAACATTTTGTTTGAAAAAGGAATTTAGATCAACAGCATATACATTCTCATTTCTAGATGCAGTGAAAACAAAGTCATGTTTTGAATTAACAACATTGCATGAATTATTTTCAAATTTATCATTAAAACCATCATCACACAACTGAGATATACTAAGTAAGTTAGACTTTAATCCGTCAACAAAAAGTACTTTAGAAATCAAAATTGTATCAGGGTTACCAATCTGACCTAAGCCGATGATTTTTCCTTTTGCATTGTCACCAAAGGTGACATGCCCACCATCAACCTTAATCAGACTCTTGAAGCAAGAATAGTCTCCTGTCATATGTCTTGAACATCCGCTGTCCAAATACCATAGAGTGTTACAGATGCTCTTTAAACAATTTCCCTCAGATGTGTTAGTCATGAAACACATATTAACACGATTTCTTTCAGATTCACTAGCTTCTGATTCACTTGTGCTATCCTCCGAAGCACTCCAGGTTGCTTTCATAGCTTTCTTGTACCTATTGTCCTTATAGTCATTTTTTTTCTGGAATTTTAACTTAGGACAGTCGGCTTTGATGTGTCCTTTCCTCTTGCATTCATAGCAGACTATATCATCTTCTTTATCTGACTTCTTCCAATCCTTCTTCCACTTGCCTTGTTGATCATACTTACCTTTGTAGCTAGGTTTTCTGAAAAACTTTTTCTTCCTATAGAACTTCTTGAATCTCCTGGCTATTTGAGCCATTTCTTCATCACTGTCAGAATCTGAATCTTCACTAGACGAGCTTTCAGTAGGCACATGTACTTTCTCATTGTCTTTACTCTTTGATGCAGTAGTCTTAAATGCCAAAGATTTCATCTTGGGTTCATCATCTTATTCTTTTTTCACCTTCAATTATTCTTCATACATCATTAGTTTACCAATTAACTCCTTGACAGGCAGTGTTCCAATGTCACAGGATTCTCTGATTGAGGCAGACGTGCCTCTCCATCTATCTGGCAAACATCTCAGTATTCTCATGATTTGTTCCTTTGTTGGAACACCCTTTCCAAGTGAGCTCATTATGTTGACTATCTCATTCAACCTGAGATACATGTCAGAGATGGGTTCATCAGCTTTCATTTTAAAGTTATCATATTTAATAGTATAAGTATTTAACCGCATTTCCTTAACATTAGTTGTTCCTTCATGAGAAACAGCCAAGGTATCCCAAATATCAAAAGCAGTTTTGCAGGGAGAAATTATATTGAATTCCTCATCTCCTAAAGCACAGTAGAGGGCATTTATGGCTTTACAATTATTATTTTAAGTAGCCTTAGTAGGTTCATCCCAAGTTATTCTTTCAGTTTCTGGAATTTCGTATTGAGATTCTATAGCATTCCAGATATCAAAACCCATAATTTCTAAATGGATTTTCATTTTAAGTTTCCACTGAGCATAGTTACTTCCATTGAAGAAAGGTGGCCGGTTAGTAGCAGCACCCTCAAGTCTATTATCCATTATAAACACAATTTAAAGCGATAAGAATTTAGAAATAACAGAAATTTTAAGAACTTTAAAATACAACTAAAATCACAGTTAAAAAGCAGAGTAATATAGAAAATATTTTTATTTATTTATTATTTTTTTGTTTTGTTCCTCTGATAGCAAATGTTGGTCGGAGTGGATACTTAAGAGGGGGGTGAATTGAGTTCCAATTTAAAATTTCTGCTAAAAACAATTTCTATTAAAATCCCCCAATTTCAAAAACAGATTAAACTGTAGTGAATTTATACAGATTATAAAGGTTCACATAGTTTCTCAAAGATTGATTAGTTCTCAGTTAACATAATCTTATGATTAATTTAACTTTTGAAACTAACTTACTGATTTACAATAAATATAAACACTTGTGATTTTAACTATCAAAGTAGCATTGAAAATAAAATATATTTCAAAGTAATAGAAGCGGAATATGAAATAGATAAGTATTGTATGGATATAAACTTTAACTAAAAACACAGAGAAGTTAACCAAGAGGTTCAGTCTCAAGCCGAGACTTAGTCCTCTCAAAAGTCTTATATAAGGATGATCCACACCCTGGATCGGGGTTCAACAGTTTGCAACTGTCCAGGTCCAAGACCTCTACCACAGTTATTCGTGGGAACAAACACAACAGCAACCAGCTGTTCAGGTCACACGACCTCTACCACTGTCCCAGTGGGAAAACAAATATGTAAGAGTATTGAGTGAGGATTTAAAAATCCTCCAGTTAAAGCACAGGAGACAGTGTGTGTGTTAAATACAGCAGATAACACACACTGCTCAATATGTAAAAAGATAAATCACAGAGCAAATATTTATAGTTTAGAAAAGGCTCTAGTGATCTTCGTGCAGCTCTCGAATCCTTTTGTTGATAAGAATTCGTTCTGAGTCTTCTTCTGGTTTTTGTCTGGAAAACAGAGTATCATCTGTTTCCTTGACTTCCAGGTTCAGCTTGCTTATCGGATCAGAGAATGAATAGATTTGTGTAGTTCTTCGTTAGCATAAATTGATCGATGTATGCTCTATGTTCTGGAGGCTGGTAGCAGTAGTCTCGTGAGTGTAAGTTCTCCAGTTGTTCTTTTTGCACGTTTTTTGAGCTTGATCGCCAGCGTATATGTGTTGTGCTCTTTTCTGCATCTTCTTTTAAAGCACGAGCTTCGGCAAAAGATATGATTCCCTTTTTGCAAGTACGAGGTACGGTTTCCTGAAAACCAGCAACGCATATTAAATAAATGTCAGTTCATTAAAATATACCTAATGTGACCGTTGGTTAGATTAAATAATAATAAAGAAATTTAAAGCATGTCGGGGTTCTGTCTCTGAATGGTTGCTCATGATAACGGTAGACTTTGTCATGGTAGGTCTGAGTATCAGTAGGCATCTGTAACGGTAGACTTGTTTGTCGGTAAACTTGATGTATCAGTAGCGGTGGACTTGTAACAGTAGCGGTGGCTCTGCCTTTACCAGTAGCGATAACTCTTTATCGGTAGCTGTGGCTTTGCCTTGTAACGGTAGCTCTTTATCGGTAGCTGTGGCTCTGCCTTGTAACGGTAGATCTTTATCGGTAGACTTTGCAAAACGGTGAACTTCAGAATATCGGTAGCTGTCAGCTTTGCTGTAACTATGACTGTCTACTTAGATGTAGCTGTAGACTTTGAGTAGCGGTGAACTTTGAGTAGTGGTAGACTTTGAGTAGCGGTAGCTCTTATTCGATATCGGTAGCTTTAAGTCATAACGGTAGCTACTATCTATAACGGTAGCTATAAACTGTTTAAGCATTCTCTTGGCAGAATGAGTTAAGTCACAGTAAACATATATCCGATAATGCAAAATCAAGATATAAATAAGCAATGGTTGGGATTATCAAAACATAATGAAGCAACTTAACTCCAGAGGGTTCAACAATCTCCCCCTCAATTCCAGAGGGTTCAACACTATTGACAAAAATATGTATAAGATATATCATTATAAATGAAAATAACTAAATTAAAATTACTAGGTTTTATTTATAAAATTCATGTCTAGCATTTTGATGAAAAAAGTAATATTTTACTCTAAAACTGTTATATTCACCAATGTTAAAAATTAGTTTCATACCTTATATAAATTAAATATAAAAAATGGATATAATTTTTTACATAAATAATTTCATATTATGAAATAATTATCATTTAATTTTTAGAAATAAAAATAATATTACTTGGATTAATATTAATTACAACAATAATTGTAACATTATTATTTTCAAATAATTATTTTGTTAACATTGGGTAGTTCATACATAATAAAATAAATTAATATATTACAAAAGAATTATTATAATATTTTCTTTAAAGATATTTATAAATATATTATCACCCATTTAATTGGTAATTATGTTATAAATGATTTAGAATGACTAATGGTCAAAACATCCATTTTCAATCAAACCATTTTTCTATATATTATATATTTTTACTTATAAGTTAATTTTATAATCTTTAGAAATTTCATTATATTAAGAGGAAATAATTATGTTAATTACACCAAAATTAGGTAATATAATATAACTTATATTTCTAGTAAAATATAAATTACATTGTTAAAAAAAATCACTAAGGTAAAAACCAAAGTTGTAATTGGTAAAAATATTGTGCTAAAAGACTCAAAAATATTAAAAATATGTGTTAAAATGAATATTTTCAGATTTATTTCTCTAATGACATATGAAATAAATTATGGACCAATGTTTTAGGAATTGACCCTTGAATAGTGTCATGGAATCATTGCTATGTAAAAGGATATTACTTCCACCCTTTCAATGCTACACATGCCTGTTTAAGTTATTATAAATATATTACTAATAAAATATGATTTTAATTCCCTTCCCCATCCATAAGTCATTATTATATATTTTTTATCAAACTCCACTCATTTTAAATAATACATCTGAGAGACAGTTGAAGTTCTACATGTTTGTAATACATACTCCTTTAGCATTACTTATTAATATTCCTCTTATAAATATAATATTCCCTTGAAAATAATATAGAATCATTATTATTAATAAGATGAAATGATGTTATAGTAATGTAATTTCATGTTTCTACCTTCTTCAAAACCCTTTCTAGAAAATGAAGATGTTGTCATTGGTTTGTGTTGACTACCACGTCCATGAACGATGAGTTTAATTTTTCAAAACAACCTTATGTGTTCAGTCCATTTTTTTCAGAAATATATATAATAATTATAACATTAATATTATTTTAAATTGTTAATTATTTAATTTTTATGCCCCTCACTTCTATGAAAAATGGTAGTAGCATCTATAAAAGTGTGGACTACTACCTCTATGGAATGATGTGTTTCCTGTTACCATCATAGCCTAACATGGATAATTATGTAAATGAAATTGATGTATGAAAATTATTATTAGGAAACTAATAATATTATTTAATCATAATATTTCACAATCTAAAGGTATTTCTAAGAATAAAATTTTATAGTAAATTTAACCTCATTAAATGAACATATCAAGGAATAATTTTAATTTGAGTCTAATTTAAAAACATTTAAAAATATATAAATATTATTCTAATGTAATGATACATTAAATTCACATATAAAATTAATGATATTATAAAGATATTTTAAAACCCATTTTTCAATGATCAACATACCAATGTTGTTATACAGAAATTAATCGAACAACCAAAAGTAACAGACATTAATGAAAACTATATAGTAAATTAATAACTATTGTAACAGTTAGAGCTTAAAATATTACATATAGATGAATTTGTTTCTATATAATTTTTTAATAAAATAATTTTTATTATTCAATAAGTTAATCATAGATATATAATGAGTCACTAACCAAGGTAAGGGATCTTCTAATCCTCCCTCGTTACTTTTGAGTTTCATGTTATCTTACATTTTATTTGTTTTTCTCTAATGTAATTAGTTTTATTTTTTTACATATTATGTATATTTTTTTATTACATATATTCATATTTTGGTTTACATTTTTTTATTTTACATGTTTTATGTTCCATTTAAAATTCCCACATTCAAGAAAACTTAACTTGAGGGAACATAGTAATTCCTTATTTCATGAGAAGTTTCACCTCCGTAAATTACTTTAACCATAAATAGATTATAAAAAATAGAAATTATTTTATTTATAACTTCGTTTATTAATTTTATGTTTAATATAAAATAATTGATCATTTTTAACCTTGAAATACCATTTTGAAATTTTGAAAAGCATCAAATACATGGTTCATTTTTATTCATACATTTCCTTGATAGTTATCATTAATTTTCATAGATTACAACTAAATATTTCTGTCATATTCTTATTTATTTAAATTTTAACATAAAAATGATTTAGTTATTTACTCCAGAGTGAATCTATTGGATATACCCTTGATTTACTCTTTGAGATGATATTACAAAACCCCCTTCTTTCTCATTTTTTAATGATGATTATTATTTATGTACGCTCTATTTTTTTACTTTTTTCACACTTATAAATGTACATATTTTGATCTTCACTATTTGATTGGTAGGACCAGAATTATATATCCCTCCAGTTCATTGGGAAAAGATTTACCTCTCATGATATAGAATTAAATGGAATTGGTAGTTAACACAATCAACCATGGGACTCTGTCCACTATTTTTATAGGAATGGGGAGTGAACCTAATCCACTATGGGACTTCATACACAATGGAAGTCTTCCCCAAGATAAATGACTTATTGGGATGGTGTAGTATTTTATATTTATGAAACAAATTTATATTTCCATGAATTTATGGTAGGGTCTGCTTATTCCATATTTATATGATTATCTCAAACCCTTATTCCTTGGTACAAGATTTTTAATTGAGATTTCATGTCCCTAAATCATGACTCATGGATAGATCTTATGTTTTAATGTTATTTTTAGTATCAAGTTTATCCCATCCCTATGTTTTCCCATATGGCTATGATATAACCCTTTTATTATATTTTTATGAGTTTCTCTATTACTGACCATTTGAGATCACTCATTCTTTTGTTTATATTTCTTATGATACAAAGTTGAGTATACATTACCTAGTCATGCTCAATTTTGGAGCAATTTTCACATGTTTTGAAAAATAAATATCATTTATAACTAGTTATATAAGACACTAAAGCTTCCATTCATGGAATTGTAAGATTATTTTATTATATTTAATGTTTAATTTATGAAAATTTTGTCAAATAAAGACTTGATTATGTGGGCTTATTTAAATTGTATTGTTTATCACCCACATGGTTGTAAAGACCCAGAAATTTCAAGGGAAATTTTTTTTTCTTAATTTTCTTTGGAATTTTACAAGGGCGCAGTTTCTGATGGCACCTGATTCTGAGGCCCAGTGTGCCCGGAATCACGTTTCAAAGTTTGGCTCGGGTACGTTCAGTGAACGGACAAGCGGGTTTTTCTAACTTTTGAACCGGTGTCCGGAATCGAATTCCGAGGGCACCGATGGAATTGCAGCGCTGGTATTATCTTAGAAACTCCTCTTCCGAAGTTGTGTTTTCTCGGTTGTGGTTTTTAATTTTTCGGTTTAATGTTATGAAATAAAATAAAGTTGTGCGACAATTTTATTTTTGTTTCACTTAAGCCACTTAAAAGGAACTTAAAGCCGCTTAAGCTGAGTTGATGCAGATAAGGTTCTATCCATAAATATCCTACCCTCTTGGTAGGATATTTGTGAGGTGGGGCCCGCACGAGTCCCACTGTTTCTTTTTCGCGAAGTAACGTACCCGCGAAAACCAGTCATTATGAAAGTCAACTGACGCGTTTTCTTAAATTATTAACGCACCATTTAATTGGGCGTTTTTATTCGTTGAATTAATTCTATGAGTTAATTTGATCATTTCTTAACCTGTTTTTCAATCCGTTGGCGAAATAATAAAATAAGACCAACACACGACTTCTGGAAAAATGTTTTTTGAGAGGATTTGACATAAACCAAGAGTTATTCATCCTCCTTCGCGAAGAACGCGAAGAACCCGAAGAACGCCGGCCTCCGACGAAGAACGCCGAACCCACGGCAATCGACGACGCGACGCCGTGTGCCGCAACGCCGACGTTTCTTCTCCCGCGATGTTCTTCTGCAATGTTCCTTCATCCGCAACGAAAATCTTCAATCACCCGTTGAGGTGAGAGATTACGGTTCTTTAATTTTACTTTGTGGATTAAAACAACAACATGGATTTAATTATTTTTAATTAAATTTGTTGTTCTTGAACCTCGAAGTTTGTCGACGCGTCACCGTATTCCGCGACGACGCGACGCCCTTCCGCGACGACGCGACGCCTATCCGCGACGACGCGACCCCCTTCCGCGACGCGACGATCGCCTCCTTCCGCGGCGATCAACTCCGCGAAAAATACGTGTGCGACGACTTGATGAGGTAGGGGTTTGTTGTGAAACAATTTATATTCCCGTGATTGTTTCTTTTAAAATAAAGAACCCAGTTTCATAAGAACAATTTTAATTTATTAAAATTGTTTTCTTGTTATGTTTCCTGTGTTGATTATTCTTCCCGATTGTTATCGCATAACATGGAGGGTGCAGGCCAAACGAACACGGCCCGATAACCCTCCGCAGTTCTTCGTTGTTGTGCTGATTTGACGGGCGATGACAAAACGTGCCGCAAGAACGATTTGATGTTTCCGTAGTGAAGAACGGGACCCGGGAAGATTAGCGGCGTAGACAGGAATGGAATCGGACCACCAGAGCGACTTCGGTGGCCAGCGGAGGCCACCGGCGGCGCGGGTCGCCAGCGGCGCCCAGGCGCGCCGCAGCTGAAGCCGTGAAGGCGGCCGCACGGGTTCGGCGCACACAGGACGCGGCGAAGCCGCGTCCGTTGATCAGGGCGGCCCCCCGCGAGGGCCGCGGAGCTGTCACGCGGGGGCAGCGTGCCCCCCGCGTTGCTCGGCCGCTCGGCCGAGCTGAGCCGGGCCGGCCGGCCGGGCCGGGCCGCGCCCTGGTCGGACCGGAACGGGTCCAGCCGGGTCAGACCTGGTCGGGTCTACCCGGTTCGGCCGACCCAGGGGGGGTCGGGCCGGGTTGGCCCGGGCCCAGACCCCCCGTCTTCGGACCGTTTTCGGTCATTTGACCATATATTGAGCTACGTGCCTCCGAACGACACGCCGTCAGCGGCGATGCGATCCTTGGATCGAGACGGTCGTTTCGGTATATTACAGTCAAGGTTTCGGGATACTTTGGGTTCGGCCAGGTTGGTTCAAACACGAAACCAACCGGGCCCTCGGAACGGAAACGCTCATATCTTGAGCTTCGGACGTCCGATTGACGTGCTGTCGACTTTGTTGAATTCCTCTAAGTGAGACGGATCTTTTGGCTCACTCCGCCCGGGGTTTGGATGCAGGTGGAGTTCGGTCGGGTTGGTTTTGACTTAAAAACCAACTGGGCCCCTAGAACGAAAAGGCCAATAACTCACAGACCATGCGTCCGATTGATGCGTCGTCTGTCTCGTTGAATTCCTCTTGAAGAGATGGAACTTTTGGCATACTTCGCCTGAGTTTTGGTTGCTGTTGGATAGTGGCCGGGTTGGATTGTACCCGAAATCCAACTGGGCCCCTGGAACAGAAAAGATGATATTTTTCAGAACGGACGTCTGTTTGACGAACCGTCAGCAGCGTTGGTGATCACGTTGAGAAACAGTCCCTTTGAGTATACCCTATGGGAGTTCGGGGTACAGTTGAGATACGGCCGGGTTGGTTCTCACATGAAACCAACTGGGCCCCTAGGACGAAAAGGCTTGTAACTCACAAACCGGGCGTCCGATTGACGCGCCGTCTGTTGTGTTGAGACCCCTGTGACAAGGCGGTCCCTTGAGATACTTCTTCGTGGAACCTTGTGATACTTGTAGTATCGACCAGCAGCTCATGGAGCGGACCCTCCCGGAGATGACCGTGCGGAATATGGAGACCGTGTAGCCGGCTAAGACTTGAAGATTGCTGATCGAACGACTCGGTGTGTTACGAATAGCCTAGTGAGGAGCGCTTGGTTGTAGCGACAGACCCACGACGGAGGTGCGCTTGGTTGTAGCGGCACAGGGGAGCGCTTGGTTGTAGCGGCAGACCCACGACGGAAGTGCGCTTGGTTGTAGCGGCACAGGGGAGCGCTTGGTTGTAGTGGCAGACCCACGATGGAGGTGCGCTTGGTTGTAGCGGCACACGGGAGCACTTTGTTATAGCGGCAGACCCACGACAGAGGTGCGCTTGGTTATAGTGGCACGGGGAAGCGGTTGGTTGTAGCAGCATGCCCACAGTACTCGACAGGAGGAGTACCTCAGCAGTATTAGGTTAGTGAGCAGTACCTCGGAGTCGTGACAGGACCACTGTACACTCCAGAGACAGGGCTCTTCAGCAGTTGCGGTTTCGATAATGAAAATCCTGGTTTGAGCTGAGACATTTGACCTTGATAAATTAGGTATATGTATGAGCATATACCTGGGTAGTGGTTATCCATTGTTTTCTAAATCCTGGTGTTTCCTCCGGATTGAGATGGGTTACTTGATAACTTTGGTATATGTATGGGCATATACCTAAGTAGAGGTTATCTGTTGAGATCTTCTTTGTGGTTATCGTTGTTGGTTTTAGTGAGACGTTGAGGGTTTCAGGGTCCCTACTGAGTATCATTTTACTCACCCCTGCACGGGCTATGCCCGCACCTCGTTGTGTTGGTTGCAGATGACGGGCAGTGCTGACGGAGGCCAAGTGTTCGAGGACTGGACGATACCCGGAGGTGGACTACACGACGAGTAAATACCCGGAGGTGGACTACATGACGATTCTGTACCGGGAGGAGGACTACACGACGAGACAACACACGATGGAGGTTGACGGGCGAGAGCATTGAGGAGGCTATCTGTACCAACCCTTCAGGTAGGATCCATGCTGGATGACCAGGAGCTGTGCCATCTGTACCTACCCTTCCGGTAGGATCCGACGAGGACGACCCAGGAGCTGCTTCCTTTCTCCCAGGTGTTGTCTTTTTCTGTTTTACTTTGTTCAGATGTAGTTTTACTTTCATTTGGGTTTGAATTCTGGCCCATTTTCTTTTCAGCACTTTCTTTTGTACTATGTGTTTTGCTTCTGCTTGTACTCTGTGGTGTTTTGTTTACTTTTATAAAGTCAATGCCTTCCCAGTTGTCGGTATTTACGCCTTTGGTGCTAGTCGCCAGCTCCTGGCCTATGGAAGATGGGCTTGGGGTAGTCACGACATGGGCCCCATGGATGGGTCGTGACAAATTGTTATCAAAGGAGTTCGGTTCTACCGCAAACTCCGATCTTTCTTCTATGTGAAACAATAGTGTTTAGCGTATTGGGTGTGGTTATCAGTCCAGGGAGTCCAGTGTTGGTGCGGCGGCCGACGTATCCGTACACCAGGACCCTGACTTCTGATTTCCGACTTAATGCACGAAATCATTGATTGCATGTGTGTTTCATGTTTTCTTTGTGATTACTTTATTTGATCTCACCAGGTATACTATTCTGACCATGGCGCACCAGTTTCCTTTTCAGGATGGCCCCACTACGGTAGCCAGCTAGGGTGCCGAGCGATGTGCTTGGCGAGATCCCACCGAGCGTCAAGGACTCGGTACATGGCCCTTGGATAGCTGAGGCACCAGCGGTACCTATACCCGCCGAGCCACCGATGCTACCAGCCCCAGCCGTTGACGATTCACGTCGCCTTAGTGCACTGCATGAGTTCCAGCACCAGAGACCACCCAGGTTCCGCGGGGAGACGGACCCTCAGGTCGCCGAGGACTGGCTTTAGGCAGTTGTACGGGTTTTCAGATTAGTGAGGACACCTGCAGACCTCATGGTGATTCTCGCAGCGAGCCTTCTGCACGCGGCAGCAGGTAGATGGTGGAGATTGATGCTCCAGGTGCACGACGAGACATCTCTCCTCTGGACGGACTTTGAGAGCATCTTCCGCTCCGAGTTCGTCCCAGCCACCCTCCGAGCGGTGCGCATCCAGGAGCTACTACGGCTGCGGCAGGGAAGCATGACAGTGGCCCAGTACTCGGCGAGATTTACTGATCTCTCGCGCTACTCCATAGATATGGTACAGGACCCGTTCTTCTGGGCCCAGACCTTCGAGCAGGGACTGAGGCACGAGATCAGGGCTTCGATGATCTCCCTCAACATTCTAACTCAGGCAGGGGTGTTGGAGCGATCCCTCTTAGTGGAGAGTTTCCTTGCTGAGCAGTCTCTAGTAGTAGGACCCACCACTTACCGGCATGCGGCAGAGTCTTCTGCTACGGGCAGTAGACAGATGACGCATGGTTCCAAGAGGACTAGACCTACAAGTGGTCGACAGCATGACTCTGGATCGTTTGTGCGAGGCACTCGGGGTGGACAACGACTTGCCATGAGAGGGCAGTGTTACTCCTGCGGCGGGATTGGTCACATTGCTCGTGACTGTCCGACCCACCATACGGATGACCAGCAGATGGACTAAGGGCCCCCCAGGAAGAGGCAGAGGTTCGATCAGGGCGGGCGGCAAGGAGCAGGTGGCCATGGCAGGGGAGCTGGCCGTGCAGCTGGAGGTGGATAACGCATCGGGGTGTTGCCACCACCACCACCAGGAGGTCCACCCCGACCGCAGGGGACATAAGTACATGGGAGAGCTCAGCTTCAGGCAGCTGAGGCCTATGATCATGGAGCTCCAGGAGCAGATGGACAGGAGCAGAACTAGTGGATACGTCTTTTGTACTTCTAGTTCCTTGTTGCTATGGTGTAGTGTCTTTGTATTATGAGCTAAAATAATAAAAGACAAATACCCTTGTGATGTTTTTATTCCTTTCCTCTTTTGTGTTTTTACTAAGAGGTTCTGGTTTAGACTGTTGACTTGACCGTCACTTGTGAGACATCTATTGGAGGAGACCCAGTTACCACACACTGATGCCGACAGTGTGACTCAACCCTTGGAGGCGAGAGTAATGGTTGGATCTCTTGGTAGTAGCGTCGAGGCCTTACGACGTCATCCTTGGTATGGATTAGTACCATCCACGTCGGAATTGACTGTATTAGGCAAAAGAAGTGGTTCATCTAGGGGATGAGACCAGATTTCTCTTATCGGCAAAGAAGAAATCATAGCAGCTCTTGTGGGACTAGAGGTGGTCCAGGCCACGATAGAGAAGGTCCAGGTCAGCCAGGAGCGGATGAAGACAGCTCAGAGCCGACAGAAGTCTTTCACTAATAGGAGGCGGAGGCCACTAGAGTTTGAGGATGGTGACCTCATCTTCTTGCGGGTCTCACCTCAACGTGGATTACGGAGATTTGGCCGAGGTGGAAATTTGTCTCCATGCTTCATCGGACCCTTCCAGGTCCTCAGCAGGATTGGCGAGGTGGATTACCGCCTAGCTCTACCGCCTTGGTATCCCTAGTTTGTGTTGAAGATTTACGGGGACGTAAAGCCCTGTGGTTGGAGTAACGTAAAGACCCGGAAATTTCAAGGAAAATTTTTTTTTCTTAATTTTTTTTGGAATTTTACAAGAGTGCAGTTTCTGGCGGCACCTAATTCTGAGGCCCGGTGTTCTCGGAATCATGTTTCGAAGTTTGGATCGGGTACGTTCAGTGAACGGACGAGCGGGTTTTTCTAACTTTTGAACCGGTGCCCTGAATCAAATTCTGAGGGCACTGATGGAATCGCAGCGCCGGTATTTGCTTAGAAATGCCTATTCCAGAGTTGCGTTTGCTCGGTTGTGGATTTTAATTTTTGGGTTTAAAGTTATTAAATAAAATAAAGTTGTGTGACAATTTAATTTTTGTTTCACTTAAGCAACTTAAAATCCTCTTAAAGCCGCTTAAGCCGAGTTGATGCGAATAAGGTGCTATCCAAAAATATCCTACCCTCTTGGTAGGAAATTTGTGAGGTGGGGCCCACACGAGCCCCACCGTTTCTTTTCCGCTAAGTAATGCACCCGCGAAAACCCATCATTATGAAAGTCAACTGAAGCGTTTTCTTAAATTCATAACGCACCATTTAATTGGGCGGTATTATTCGTTGAATTAATTCTATGAATTAATATGATCATTTCTTAACCTGTTTTTCAATCCGTTGGCGAAATAATAAAATAAGACCAACGCACGACTTCTTGAAAAATGTTCGTTTGGAGGATTTGACAGAAACCAAGAGTTCTTCATCCTCCTTAGCGAAGAATGTGAAAAACGCGAAGAACGCCGGCCTCCGACGAAGAATGCCGAACCCGCGAAAATCGACGACGCGACGCCGTGTGCTGCAACGCCGACGTTTCCTCTCCCGCGACATTCTTTTGGGACGTTCCTTCATCCGCAACGAAAATCTTCGATCACCCATTGAGGTGAGAGATTGCAGTTCTTTAATTTTACTTTGTGGATTAAAACAACAACATGGATTTAATTATTTTTAATTAAATCTGTTGTTCTTGAACCTCGGAGTTTGTCGACGCGTCACCGTATTCCGCGACGACGCGACGCCCTTCCGCGATGACAAGAAGCCTATCCGTGACGACACGACTCCCTTCCGCGATGCGACGATCGCCTCCTTCCACAGAGATCAACTCCGCGAAGAACGCGTGTGCGACGACATGACGAGGTAGGGGTTTGTTGTGAAACAATTTATATTCCCGTGATTGTTTCTTTTAAAATAAAGAACCTAGTTTCATAGGAACAATTTTAATTTATTAAATTTTTTTTCTTGTTATGTTTCGTGTGTTGATTATTCTTCCCGATTGTTATCGCTTAACGTGAAGGGTGCGGGCCAAACGAAAACGGCCCGATAACCCTCCGCAGTTCTTCGTTGTTGTGTGGATTTGACGGGCAACGACAAAACGTGCCGCAAGAGCGATTTGATGTTTCCGAAGTGAATAATGGGACCCGGGAAGAGCAGCGGCATAGACGGGAATGGAATCGGACCACCGGAGCGACTCCGGTGGCCCACGGAAGCCACCGGCGGAGCTGTTACACGGGGGTAGCGTGCCCCCCGCGTTGCTCGGATGCTCGACCGAGCCCAGTCGGGCCGGGACGTGCCCTGGCCGGACCGAACTGGGTCCATCTGGGTCGGGTCGACCCGGTTCGGCCGACCCAGGGGGGGTCAGGCCGGGTCGGCCCGGGCCCAGACCCCCCGTCTTGGAACTGTTTTTGGTCTTTTGCCCGTATCTTGAGCTACGGGCCTCCGAACGACACGCCGTTAGCGGAGATGTGATCCTTGGATCGAGACGGTCGTTTCGGTATTTTACACTCAAGGTTTCAGGATACTTTGGGTTCGGCCGGGTTGGTTCGAACACGAAATCAACCGGGCCCTCGGAGTGGAAACACTCATATCTTGAGCTTCGGACGTCTGATTGAATTGCCGTCGACTTTGTTGAATTCCTCTAAGTGAGATGGATCTTTTGGCTCACTCCTCCTGTGGTTGGTTTGGATGTAGGTGGAGTACGGTCGGGTTGGTTTTTCCTTAAAAACCAACCGGGCCCCTAGAACGAAAAAGCCAATAACTCACAGACTGGGCGTCTGATTGACACGCCGTCTATCTCATTGAATTTTCCTCTTGAAGAGACTGAACTTTTGGCATACTTCACCCGAGTTTTGGTTGTTGTTGGATAGTGGCCAGGTTGGATTGTACCTGAAATCCTACCGGGCCCCTGGAACAGAAAAGCTGATATCTTTCAGACCGGACGTCCGTTTGACGAACCGTCAGTAGCGTTGGTGATCACGTTGAGAAATGGTCCCTTTGAGTATAACCTATGGGAGTTCAGGGTACAGTTGAGATACGGCCGAGTTGGTTCTCACATGAAACCAATCGGGCCCCTAGGATGAAAAGGCTAGTAACTCACAAACCGGGCATCCGATTGACGCGCCGTCTGTTGTGTTGAGACCTCTATGACGAGGCGGTCCCTTGAGATACTTCTTTGTGGAACCTTGTGATACTTGTAGTATCGACCAGCAGCTCATGGATCAAACCCTCCCGGAGATGAGCATGCGGAATACAGAGACCGTGTAGCCGACTGAGACTTGATGACTGCTGATCGAATGACTCGGTGTGTTACGGATAGCCTAGTGAGGAGCACTTGGTTGTAGTAGTAGACCCACGACGGAGGTGCGCTTGGTTGTAGTGGCACAGGGGAGCACTTGGTTGTAGCGGCAGACCCACGACGGAGGTGCACTTGGTTGTAGCACCACATGGGAGTGCTTGGTTGTAGCGGCAGACCCACGACGGAGGTGCACTTGGATGTAGCGGCATAGGGGAGCGCTTGGTTGTAGTGGCAGACCCAAGATAGAGGTGTGCTTGGTTTTAGTGGCACAGGGAAGCGCTTGGTTGTAGCAGCAGGCCCACAGTACTCGATAGGAGGAGTACCTCAGCAGTCCTAGGTTAGTGAGCAGTACCTCGGAGTCATGACAGGACCACTATACACTCCAGAGACGGGGCTCTTTAGTAGTTACGGTTTCGATAATGAAAATCCTGGCTTGAGCTAAGACTTTTGACCTCAATAAATTAGGTATATGTATGGGCATATACCTGGGTAGTGGTTATCCATTTTTTTCTAAATCCTTGTGTTTCCTCCGGATTGAGATGGGTTACTTGATAACTTTGGTATATGTATGGGCATATAACTAAGTAGAGGTTATCTGTTGAGATCTTCATTGTGGTTATCCTTGTTGGTTTTAGTGAGACCCTGAGGGTCTCGGGGTCCCTACAGAGTATCATTATACTCACCCCTGCACGGGCTATGCCCGCACTCGTTGTGTTGGTTGCAGACGACGGGCAGTGCTGACGGAGGCCGAGTGTTCGAGGACTGGACGGTACCCGAAGGTGGACTACACGATGAGTCAGTACCCGAAGGTGGACTACACGACTAGTCAGTACCCGGAGGTGGACTACACGACGAGACGACACACGGAGGAGGTTGACGGGCGAGAGCGTTGAGGAGGATATATGTACCTACACTTCAGGTAGGATCCGTGGTGGACGTCCAGGAGCTGCGCCATCTGTACCTACCCTTCAGGTAGGATCCGACGAGGACGACCCAGGAGCTGCTTCCTTTCTCCCATCTGTTTTCTTTTTCTGTTGTACTTTGTTCAGATGTAGTTGTACTTTTATTTGGGTTTGTATTCTGGCCCATTTACTTTTCAGCACTTTCTTTTGTACTTAGTGTTTTGATTCTGCTTATGCTCTGTGGTGTTTTGTTTACTTTTATAAAGGCAATGTGTTCCCAGTTATCGGGATTTACGCCTTTGGTGCTAGTCGCCAGCCCCTGGCCTATGGAAGGCGGGCTTGGGGTAGTCACGGCATGGGCCCCGAGGACGGGTCGTGAAAATGGTAATGTCAATCATTAATGTAAAAAATATTAAACTATTAAGGCATTGGATCCAATAGTATTTTTAATATTTGGTAATTTATGTTTACATGGATACAATACAAGGTGTCTTAATATGTAAAGAGTGAATATTAATACCAAATAAATAATAAAGAGGGATTGATGTTTATGAATCAGGATACACATTATGAGGATATGTTTCCAAAATAATATACCTAAAATTGGTGTCATGGTAATATTCTCATTCCATATGGTAAGAACTTCAAAAAAAATTATGGCAATTCAATGTTTCAAGAAGCTGTTTTTTTGTTCTATAGAAAATTTTTGATAACTTAAGGACTCATTTAAATGAATCTGTCGATGCATAATTGAATATAGGGGACATTATGGTCAAGTACATGAATAGACTCAATTATACCCTCAAAATAATAAATATTATAAAGAGGGTATTGAGAATAATACCACTATGTTTTGACATGAGCGTACTATTTCCAAAATAAAAATTCAAAATGGAGGTTACACAACATAACATTCAAATCACTTTTATTGAATACAAAAGAACAAAAAATGGCATTGAGACTTTATAAATGTATAATTATCATGAATTATAATTAAAGGGAATGAGAAAACTATCATTAAAATAAGATCTAAATGATAAGGAAGTTGATGAAATGATTTATATCCATTCTTAAAACCTAAAATAAGGAAAAGTAAAATTCAGAGGCACGATTCTTCATTCTTACTTTTACTATGTAAAAGTTTTTCATCTCGTAATAATGTGTCAAAAAAAATTTCAAGATAATGATGAAGATAAAGTACCCAAAAATCAACAGAATATATAATGTTCAAGAGGTTTTAATAGTATAAATTATTCAAAAAATATAAATTTATTTCATATAGATATGTTAACAAAAAATAACCTAAATTATATGAAATTTATGTTTTTAAATACTTTAATGAAGGATTCAATGTAGCTATCAGGGAAAATTTACAACCCAAGTAATATCATGTTGAAAGCACGTGAGTGGGGGAATAGTTGACTGCATTTTGGAATTGGGATATTTTTCTAATGAAATTATTATTGTATGGCCCAAGTCAGGGAATCTTAATGAAATCATTTTTTATTTAAAACTATATATAAAGAATAATTAATAAGGGAAAAAATTGTTGGTTGAAATTGAAAAACCTAAATTTGTAAATCATGAGAAATCAATGAATGAAATTGATTATTGACTCAAAATCGAGGTTCAAACAAAAATAATTGAGGTTTTGACTAATTCTATGAAAAATCGTGTCCAAATGATCAATTATCGAAAAGGTGAGGTCATGAAAATGAGATGAAAGAATAAAGAACAAGTGAGAATTAAAACTGGAGACATGAAACCATAAAATTATATTTTATGGGTTTCACAAGAAGTCAATGTATATCATATTAATTCCGTGAACAATATAGGAATTTTCTAAAAAGTGTGGAATTCAAATAATAAAAAGAAAATATTTTTATGGTCTTGATTGAGAGAAAAATTGTAATAGTTCTTCATTCAAAATGATAGGAAATCATACCATATAAGAAGATACATTTTTGTGACTCATAGAAGACCCAAAATAACATATGTGAAGATAAAAAGATATAAAAAATAAACCCAATATATTTTGTTATTATTGTGGAAAGATGGTAGACACAAAATTTGTATATTCCAAATAAAAAAGGTATTAAAAATTTAAAAAAGTACAAAAGAATATAAATTCCCATCCTTTATATATTGTAAATAGATATTGTTTTTTTTATTTTATATTCATCAATATTTTAATTCCTCATATCGGCTATAAGGATATGTACCCAACGAAACAAGTAAAAAAATCTCCCTAGAAAGGAGAAACATTAATCTAGGAATAATATCAAAATCAATAATATTCTTACTTAGATGAGTATGATCCACTAGAGATTAAGGTATAACAATCTCCTTCACTGCTATAATAGTAGAACTATATAACATGGATCAAGATTAAAAACACTAATAATGAGAACGTAACAAAAAATTACATGAGAGTAATTGATGAAGATGGAGTGTGGGTCCTTGATAGTGGTTTTAATTCCCATATAATAAGAAACAAATATATTTTCATTGGAATCAAGAATGATAAATATGGTTTTATCAATCTCATAATGGATAAAGGTATGAAGATCATTTTAACTGGGAAATACAAAATTATTGACAAAGGATTATGGGACATTTATTTCATGGTTTAATACATATGTTAATGTTTTATTTATATAAGTTTTTATGTGACTTGGGAAATGTGGTCAATTTAAAAAATAATGGTTTTTTTTAAAAGTAATAAATGGTACAATTAAGATTCATGGAATGAAAAAAAATTTAATCTCTACCTCTTAATTTGATAATTAAACATGTGTTGTCTATCCAATGAAGAAGAAAATAAATTTTGGAACAAAAGGCTTACTCACTTGAGAAAAAACATATAGAAATATTTTCTGATAAATAAATGAGGTCAGGATATCCCTAAACCTTTATGTGATACCACTAATATATGAATCTTTTCAAAAGTTAAAGAGTATTCAGAAGATTTAAAATATTAAAGAAATTATTTCAATGATGTTTTTTGAGTTGGTGTAAATTCATATATATTGAAAAATATCTCATAAATATGTGGATGTAAATTTATTCAAGTACCTTTTCACAAAACAGAGGATAAATAAAAGTTTGCAACATGTGAAAATAAATTATTTCTATTTAATATATATCCAAAAAATTAATAAAATTCTACAAAAATGTCATTGAAATATTATTTAAGTATACTACATACATATTATTGAAAATGTGTATAATTTTCCATCTTGTTAATTGTATTCAAAAACCAACAGTGATGAAAATATAGATTATATTGATAATAATTTGATAAAACTTGGAGGATCATAGGAGTATGAGGTGTATTTTTATCAATACACTGATGATAGGGAAATATAAAAAATTTCCATAGAAGTAAAAAAATAATAATGGATAAAATAAAAGTTCTAAATATTATTGATTATAGAAAAAATCTAGTGTGAGATCATTGGATGAAGAATTTTCAAAAAAACATACCTCTTACCATAAAAAAGTATAACTCCATTAAATTAAATATTAAGGATAAGAATTTGATCAAGTATGTTCTTAAAGAACCTGAATGTTTTTGAGAAGATTCAAACATGTGGAATAATTTCATGGATAAATTACAAGAATTTCATCATAACCTTGTAGTATTTTATAAAAAATCAATGAATAAATAAATTTGATTTAGAAAATTGATAGTTTATATAAAAATATACTCTAATGTAATCGGGATTATTGTCAACAAAAAATTTCCCATCGAAGCTCAATTGGAAGCTATTGATTATTCTTGGAAATGGAAATGTAAAAAAAATAAGGTTCCCTAAATGGATTTCAAATTGGTATTATTTAGATATACCATTAGTAGGAAGTTTACCTCAAGAAACATGATGTATTTCATATATATTAACAAGAAAGAGAATAATAATTGTTGAAAAAGTAATTATATTAGATGAAACATGTACCAGAAGAATAGTATTATTAGCTTGATCAACATATAGGAATACTTGTATTAAAGGGAGGAAAAGATACTACCGATGTAAAAATCAAAAATAATTATATAAATATGGTCTTTGTTCTTATTTATATAGATTACATTATTTAAAGAGGATTATATGAAGCAAAATGAATGTTTTTTGTGGAATTGATGAGGTGAGATTATGAGATTTACATTATTTGTTGCGTTAATGTTTTTAATTTGTTTAAATGTGACTCAGGGGAGGAATGATTTATTTATTAATCATCAAAAACATACTAAAGAGAAAATAAAAATGTTCTACATAAATTATTAAAAGGTTATAAAAACACTGGTAGCTACCCGGAAGAATTTATTAAGAGATGATCATGGAGAAAATATCGATGTGAAATAATGTAAGAAAATCATTGGAATTATATTATAACTAATACTGATATAAAATAGCATTGTTTTTTCCACTTCCAAGACATGTAATACAAATTTTATCCCAAGTGAATAAAATTTCATATTGTGAATAAAATTAATAGTTATATTGAAACACTAAGGATTTTGAACTTTTTCATCATGAAGCATGAGAACAGAAATTTATTGGATTAAAAAATATGTATTCTTTTGGTCAATAAAAGATCAAAAATCAACATCAAGTAATTAATTCTATATTATAAGTTTTTTATTTATTTAATAAAATTGATTCAAGACCTCATTTCACTAATAACGAATAATTTTAAATATATTATGATTACTTAGGTGTGTTCTCTATATATATGGATATAAAAATATCTTAATGATGTTGGAGTTAATTTGAAATATCATATTTCAATAAATTCTAATAACCTAAGTGATTTAAATATTATAAGAAATCATATTTTTTATTTAAGGTAAAAAAACATTAAGATAAAATATTATTTGGTCGAGGAGAAGTTTTAGAGAGTGCTTATGACATTGGAGTACATGTCAACAGAAAATCAGGTTGTCAACATTATAAAAAAGTCACTAACCAAAGTTTATTTTGAGAGGAATCAATTATATATTGTAGTCTTGTCGGGTAATGCCTTTGGAAAAGTGAGACCTAAAATTCTAAATTTTATTACCCATTTCAATATGGTTCACCTTTATTTTTATAATCCTACATGATTAAAACTCCATAGTGAAGAATTTTTCTCCCAGAATAGTGTCCTAATGGGTGACCTCCTTAGAAGCATCATAGGTTCTCTACGTGTGGGGAAAATCACACTTGAATAATAAATATTGGTTTATGGGGAGAGTCAATATTATGATACATGACCACATTGGGTAATATCATGTGGTGTTTTCATAAGGCAATTAAGGTATTATAGGAGTCCCATGGGTCCAAATGTCCTGGTCTATTTCCAAGGTAGGTTATATCATGAAAATGGTAAAATATACAATATCCATTTATAAGTATAATTACATTTCTTGGTATTATGTTATGGGGTCCATAATGGGAATTTTATTCTTTAAGTGGGGAAGAGTATTGCATCCATGGAAAATTAAAACATAAAAGACTAAATGTTATTACCCATGTCAATAAGGATCACCTTTTTTTAGGATCCTTCCTGATTATAAATCACTATTTTTGTATGATTATATTATATTTGTTTTGGGATGGGTGACCGCATAGTTTATTTCCCAAATTGTGGGTGACTGAGGAAAAAGAACACTAGAAATCACATTTTTTTCCCATGGGTATAGTCATTAATCTGATACATGAGCCCATTGCGTAATAACATGTACTTTGTTCGGAAGGAAATTGAGTTACTATAGGAGACCAATGGTGTAATATGACTATATTCATGTCAAAGACAGGTCAGTTCATGATAAACCATCTCCATCATATTAGACGTTTTAAATAAGGGATACTCAGAAACCTATATACATTTTAATTTATAGGAATTAATGTTTGTTCTATTAATTTTATTGTTTGGATTTCATAACCTCTTCTGTGAACATTTTGAAAAGTGTTATTTGGGATAATTGACAAAGGGGTGAAGTTGTACATGATTTTTTTAGAGATTTTTATTATTATTAAATATATAGATGACTAGAATTGATATATATTTTCAAAAATGGATATTTACCACATAATGATTTTTTATAATGTGTGAGATTATTTAAATTCATATTAATGGGTAAAACCTTAGATAAAAAGTGTGGATGAGCATGAAGATCAATGAAGTTTTTGAAAATTTCATTTTTTTGTGGAAATATGGGGAATATAAAATATATTATTCAATTTTAGAAAGGTTTAAAATAGTAAAAAATAAAAAAAACATATGTGAATTAATTAATGTTCTAGGTATATTTTTATTAGTTTTTTTTTCAAAATGTTGTGGTAAAAAATATAGGATTTTCTCATTTATGGTACAAGTCTATGTAATAAATAATACATGAAAAAAAATATATCTTATTAGAAATAATAATATTAATGTTGTCAAAAAAACTAACAATAAATCTATATTCATGAGTTTGGGGATGATCGTATATATTTTAAGATATAGAAATATGATTCACCACCAAAAAGGTTAATACTGAACTTGGATCAAGTATGAAAAAGTGAAAATATTAATGTATCTCAAATATTCTAAATAGAAATGAATCATGATGGAGTATGGATCCTTAATAGTTTTTAAACTTCTTATATCATGAGAAAAAAAATATTTTATCATGGGAATCAATTATGAAAAATATAGTTTCATTTTAATGGAAATTATTATTCCTTGTAAACAATTATCTCTAATAAATTCAAAACAAAATATAATTAATTTATCAACAAGAATTTCATGGTAGTGGAAGGCCTTGGTTGTAATTTTCTAAATGTAAGTTAATTGTGCTAGTCTAGACATGAAGCCAATTTCATCATGAATTCTGTCATTAAAAATGAACAGAAAATACAATTATGATTCATGGGAAGTACATAGAGGGTAATATCAACATCATTAGTGGATAATAATACATGTGTTTTATAACCAATTTATAAGAAAAAAAGTCACAAAAAATGTATTTTAATCATTATCAACATGTCTTTAAAATATATGGTGAATAATAAAAGTTCTTTTGATATCCCTAAAATTCCACATGATCTTACTCACATGTGTGATTATTTTAATAATGTAATTATTATCCAAACCTTACGAAGATAAGCAGAAACTTTTAAATAAGTTAATTTTGTTGGTTTATGTTAATTTGTTTGGGAAAACATCACCTAAATCCATGTATGTGAAAATGTTTTTTTTCAGAGTTCATCATTAAATATAGTAGGATATCAAGGATAATAGTAATCTATCAAAAATCAAAAGTGTTTAATTTTATTACATGTTATAAAATATTTTTATTTTATAATGATAGGGTTTATAAATCCTAAAAGGGTGTTGTTGACTTGTGGAATATGGAAATTAATGACAAGGTTCAGACGATTCTCAATGAGAAATATTAACCATAGATATATTAGAAGGAAGCCATTCTTACATCAGTTGATATCTTCAATTGGGATTTGTTATGTTTGGATAAAGTGAAAACACCCTGAAATATGTGGTATATGAAGAACCCAATATTTAAATACTTTTGAATTATTTAATTATAATATTTATTCATGTTGAGGAGTAGAAACTCTAGTTTGATGTTTATGAGAATTAAGGTGGTTTTCAACGCTACTCATTCAAAAAAACATTATGAAAATTTGACAAATTATTTTTACATTCATTGTAATTCAAGAAATTAAAATTATAAAAGATGAGAATATTTATTAATCTAGTGAATAGTTTTCATTAAAAAATGATGAAATTATTGAGTAATGTAAGTATAAAGTGTCAACTTAGGGGATAATATGGGAATAATTTGATTCAATATAAGGAATTGACAATGATACAATTTGGTAAGGTTTAGAAAATGTAAAAGAGGAATGAAACAGGGATGAAATCAACAAAGAAAATATTATTATTGGTCAGAAAACTCTGGTTCTAACATAATGGATCTGGAATCAACTACAAACATGTCTACTATCTTAGTTGGATCTTAGGTTATTTGAAGATGATACTAAGGATGGTAATTGGACAAATAAAATGTTTTAATAGCTTGGAAAAATTTATAAGAATCAAATATTGGAAATTATTCCAATTTCAGTAGAAAATAATATCATTGTATCCAATTGTGTATTCAAGAAAAACATAATGATGATAGAATGTTTATTTTTAAAAAAATAGTAGATTGTGTAGAAGGTATATTCTAAAATATAAGGGATTTATAACAATTAGAAAATTTTCATCATGGACCATTTGTGAAAACATTTCAATTCTTCGATGGATGTGTAATAAAAATATAAGGTGCTTCAAATGGAAGTTGAATCAGTATTTCGTATTGGATACCTTGAGTTTGAATCTTACATTAAGAAGAATGATGATTTTCCTATGGGTGAATATGTTAAAAATATGTGTTGGTTGAATAAGGCATTTATGGGATTAAGAAAAAACTAAGATCATGGTATACTAAAATTTATCAACACTTGAGAACACATGAATTCAAACCAAGATAAATTGATTTGAATATATATCATAAGAAATCGAATAAAAATATGATTTCGGTACTTATTTGGGTATATAAAATGACTTTTAAGAGGACCAGACGAACTATTTTTCAATTTTAATAAATAATTAATCTGTGAAGAGTTATAAATGTCCTTGATTGGTGTTTTAAAATATTTATTTGATTTATATGTGTATCAAATATGTAACTGAATATTTATTTAAAAATAAAAATATGCCATAGAGATAATATATAGTTTTTAAATTTATGATTCCGATGTGATGAAAATGTAAATTTCTACTTGGATGAAGTGATGACTATTAGATGTAATTTCAAAAAAAAATACACATTGTGTTTCAAACATTTCAAATTAGATGGTAACAAAGCTATCCTAATGAATTCCACTCACTTTTTGTGAATACGATTTTATTTTTGTAAAATTAAAAGTTTATTTTGGACTATTTTATCACGAAACATCATATTAAAAATTATAGGGATTTACAGAGGTGTATTGATCTGGATCGTTAGAGGATTTCAATTCGACAATGTTCGATGCATTTTATCATAGAGATTTCTTATTTCTCGATTAACCAAGAATCAATGATATATTTAACTAAGAACTATGTAAGTTGTTTATATAGTGGATACATAATAATTTACTTAATTTTTATAAATGAATCATGTATCACCCAAATATTTTGTAAATAAATAAATTAAATTAAATTTCTTTGAAAGGTTGTGCTACATGAAACACCATGTTCTAACAAACAAAAATATACTATTTATAATACTATTTAACATGGTGGTTATGAAATTTTTATTATACACGATTTTATTAATATCAATAAACAAATTTAATATATTAATTATAATTTATTAATATAAGTAAAACATATTAATTAAAGGGTACATAATTTTTTATAGTATTTTATTTCAAAAAAAAAACACTTTTCTTAAAAAAATACTTTATAGTTTTTTTTGTGAAAAAATAAAAAAACTTATCATTTAAACCATCAAAAAATTTATTTTAATAAATGAATTTAATTTAATAATCAATATTTCAAAATTATCATTGGGTGAATTTTGGGGATTTTTCTAAATAAATAATTTTTTATGAGTATTTTAAATACATGTTTTTGTTAAAAGTGGCGTGTTAGTTTAATGAGTTCATAAGGATAAATATTGTTCTGAAATGATTTTAAAAAGTAAAATTATTTTAATTAAATTATTATTAAAAAATATTTATAATTTTTAATCATTATTATATTGATTTTTTAGAAGAAAATTTTAAACATTTGAATCTTTTCTCTTCGAAAATATCTTTCCAATAATGTCTGATGGTTTAGTTTTATAATAAATTTTTTAAATTATGTGAATTTAATAAGGAAAATTTTATTCCATATTTGTAGTCATAATAATTAATATTATCTAATATCTTTATGTTAATTTTTTTCTATAATGACGAGTAATAATAGTACAAAATATTTACAACAATTAAGGTAAAAATAGGATTAAAATGGGTTAAAATAAAAATATAAGTGTTAACATGACCTAAAATTTTTATAATTCCTATTTTATGGTCATTTTAAACTATAAACGTTCTAAGGAAACTGTTTTCCCAAATTTGATACTTTTTTCTTGGGAAAATGTGGGTGTAATATATTCTCTTCAAAAATTACAAGGGTGAATCTCCCCCACTTATAATGGTCAATCCCCACTCATCTCATTTACACACTTAAAAACCCCATTATTTAAACCAACAAATATCAAAATGAATTACCTATTTGACTTACCTATTACTAGAAGAATTATTTTTCTCATAAAACCAACCTAGTAATAATTTTATTTCAAACCAAAGGAAGTTGTCATAAAAAGAGGTGGCGTCCAAAATCGAGCATTTCACATTATTTCTTCTTCCTCCTCATTCAAATATTATTAAAAAATGTTGATATATTAACCTCAATATCTTAAATATAATTATATTTTTATATTTTAATTTCCTGATTTATTAAAATATCCTCCTCTCTGGAATTGGAAACAAAACTATTGATCATGTGTACCGCAGACTATCGCCTCGTGAACTGAGGAAAATTCATTATTCCTCACTGCTTCTCACAGATGGATATAATGAAGTATATAATGTTTATATATTATATTTATAATATAATAGTACTTATGGAATTATAATATCATATATAACTTTTAAAATTCCTTTTCATATAGAATAAGATAACGTTATTCCTATGTTTGGAAAACTAGCACCTTGTGGAGCGATATTATTCATTTTTCACTAATTATTTACATCGAAGAAAATAAGGAAAATAATTAATACATATATGTGATATATATATATATAAAATATACTATATAATGTAAATATATTATTTCATCTCTTAAATGATTTAAACATCAATCATGTATACATGCAACCTACTGCCTCCATAAAGGGTGGATTTCATTTTATACCTCATGATTTCTTGAATTGCACTATATATGTGATATTTATTTATTTATTAAAGTTATTGAGATAATATAATCATGATCAAAGTAAAAGGATCAAAAATGCCAAACCAAAAAATATAAGGGAAATGAAACAGTTATTACCCAAAATGTATTTTTAACAATAAAATTATAGAGAATTGTAGTAAAATTTCATAGGTAAATCATACATGGTATGATAAATATGATCATGACATAATTAAAATAAACTTCTGTTTATTATAGATAATGTTTTAATGTGTACGAAGTAATCTAAAACTTGAGGTAATGTATTTTTGTCTATGCTTTCCTTTTTTTTGGGTGACAAGATATGTTATGAACCTTTATTATTTTAAGAGATATATGTAATACCCTTTAAAATATAATATCACGAATTTATTTATTTTAATTATATTCCATTTTTTATTTAATATTATTATTTTATGGGGCTTACAATTCAAAGTTACCAAAGTGGTTTATTATTTATAATACATTCTCATTGTTAATTTTGATTGGTTATGGTTATGCTTCCAATGATGAAATATTATGATTTATCAATCAAGAAATAGATGCATTTTAATCTAATATAATTTTATATTTATAATACATTTGTCCCCTTAATTTTAATCTTTTAATGGATAAAATATAATAAAATGATGTTCTTAAAAAATCATCATTATTTTTTCTCTTTAATTGAAAAATCGTTTAATTTTTTTTCAAAAAATGTTTTCACAAATATTTTGACATTGTAAAATAAATTTATGAAAGAAATTAGGAAACATGATTTATATTTTAAAACTTATTTTAAAAGGAATCATCATGTTGATTTCACAATTAGAATTTTTTTACTTTTACTAAAAATTTGAAAGTAATATTTCTTTTCCCATATATTACATTAATGGAATATACTACTATTATGTCCCAATGATGTTTTAAGTAATATTTTATAAGTTTAAAAGGATATTTTCAATTATATTTAAGTTTAAATTTTTTTATTTTGGACAAATAAAATTAATTTGAAAATGTAATTTTCTTCAATAAATGTTTTAAACAGTTTTTGGAGCTTCCTTTATAAGTTTATAGGGTTATTTTCAAATAAAATTATTTCGCAAATATATTATTTTTTCAAAATTGTTTTTTAATTTGAAAATTAAATTTTTATAAATACATTATCTATGGGATATTTCAAAAATAAATCATTTAATATTAATCCTTTGTTGTTACTTATTTTTTCCTTGGGAGATGATCCATGGATACCATTCTTATTAATTATCTAAATGGTTTATTTTTATAATGGAAATATGTTTATAAAAAATGTTTCTCTTCATTAGGTTATACCATGATAAAATTATTATGAATCCCACTTATTTTTCCAATGACAATTCTATGATGAAATAATGAAATGATTATAAAACCTATTTGTTTTCAACATTTTCTGCTATTATGAAATGTACATGAAACCCATTTCTTTTCATGGGTTCTAATATAATGAATTTTTTATGATCTTGTGGTACACATATGTATTATTATCTATATGTGATGGTTGGGACATACATCTCTCTCTAATTCATTGTGTAACAATTGAAATATCATGAGATAAACAATATTGGAATGTGGAGTCAACCCAATTAATTAAGATAATATTTCCACTATGATAGTCTTCGGAGTGAACCTTGAATACTAAAATGGTTTGAGAGTGAACCCATTCCACTATAATTGATATTTCAATGATCCTTGAATATTTTTGAAATAATTTTCTCTGATTATTTCTGTACCAAAATTACATCTATTATGCAATTTGTATTCCCTTATGTCTCAGGTCCATGAATTCCCTTATTTTTCATGTTTTATAAACTCCAAATTTATATTCCATGACCCTTGTTTATGATATTTAATTTATGGGTATGGTATTTAAATTTTATGATCATGTTATCATACACTTATTTTCATTTTATGTTTATGTATCTCCCTTGTTTACCGATATTAATTAGTTAAGTTCCTTATACCATATGTTTCCTTTCCCCTGATTATGAAGAAATTTATTATGTATTTTTATAAAAAAAGGAAATAGTTATAAAGAACTTAGCTAGAGATGATGTAATTAACCTTGGAAGCAATTTTTTATGTTTCAATGTTTACAACGGCATTATACCTTTATGATTCTCTGGAATGTTTTTATGTCATGTCAATATTTTTGTCAAAAAAATATAAAATATTTTTATGAAAATACATAGTTTTTATAATTTTTAGAACATCATAGGTTCAGTTATCCTTTGAAAACTATTATGAGAAAATATTACTGAAAACTCTTAGGATAATCTAGAGTATAGGGTAACATCCTAATGTTTCAGTAAGGAAGATATTATGTCGTTTAGCTATAAATAGATCTAGTTATAGATACTATAAGATGACGCGGTTCTAGAATAGGTGTTCTTATGGGTAAAAAATATAAAATATGTTCATTGATCTTGACTTAGGCGTTACCTATTACTTGCCAATATTACTTACTATGAACTTGAATTGAAACTCTATGGGGATAATCTTTTTTTATTTTATATTTTTTATGTAGATCATATTGGACATTATTAAACAATAAACAAGAATAACCTTAGTTAAACATTAGGTTCTTTGTAATTAAAGGAATGTGATTTCATTAAGACATCTTATAATTTTTTTTCAAGATGTAGTTCTTTCCCACTAAGATTATTATTTCTTACACTATGGTTTTTGGTTTTAGTTGATGGTTCATACCAAAAGAAACCATGTTAATAGTTAATTTAGTGAACAATGAAATGGTTTTTTCCCTGTGTAACCATTTTTTTGGGAGCTATAATGTAAATTTTCATCATTATGATCACCCAAATTTATCAATATATAGAACATTTTAGAATTACTAACCATAAAAGGTGGTAACAACATTATGTTCAGTATTTAATGATGAAAAATATTTTATATTTTATTGGGTCTTTTGATCCTCTAGTTACTGGGAATTATATTAATACCAATAAAAATATATTTTTTATTATCCTATGTTTAAAACATTAAAAATTATTTTTTTGCCTATATCTTGAAAATTGATATGGATCAATGGTAAAATATCATCAATAATATTATTAATTATTATGAAATTGAATCCTTGGTATGGTATGAGTTTACTTGATTATTTTTAAATAACTACATCCCTCAAATTCTGTTTTATAAAAATAGAGGATTTTATTTTTCTAAATAAGAAATAATGATATATAATTTGGTACATATGAATAAAATTTTAGAATCCATTCATTGCATGATTCTAGAATTTTTATCTAACATGAAATAAAGTTTTATTGATTATTCAGTAAATTATATCCATGTCTTCTAATATAGTTATCCGAAAGGGACTTTATTAGTATTGAAGAAATAATTTTATATGATATCAATGTTGAAATGGAGGTTGTATTTTCCCATCGGTCACATGGTTTTGATATGAAAAGAAATATGGATTTCAAGTGAAACACTAATAACCATATAGATATGAATATGATATTTCCTTCATTATCATAGTGCGGATAGATACATATATGAAACTATCATAAAAAGATTTGTGAATTTTCTAAGTGTGGAAGTAAAGGTCATCAAGAAATATAATGATAGTGTGATGGAAACAGGTTAAATACTACTGAAAATATATAGAAAGATCCATATAATGTGCCTCCCAATCTCTAGTGTTTCAAATTCTATGAGTATGGGGGCTGTGGTTACCAAGACCCAAATTAGAAAGTAAATTATTATGATTGATGTAATAAATATCTTATGTCTAGGGATAATGTGAAATATCATATGATCACTATTTCTAATTAGGGGTGACATAACAGTATAGTGAATGGTACACATACCATCCACTATAGAAATGTTATTTTCTTATTTTACTCTAGATCCACCCATTATTTTCTATCAGAATAGATTTATATGGGTATCATGATACCACCCATAGAGTTAAATGTAGAATTTTCAATGAAAGCATCTAATGGTACAATGATAGAATCTCAAGTATATGGTTTTTCTATGATTCAAGTTTGTGGGAACGTGCTTCATACAAATATTTTCATTACCCATCTATTAGAACGTTATGTTATCTTATGTATATATCGGATTTCTCTTTATAAATAATACATTAATTTTGTAGTATGGGAAGTCACATTGTATATTCCAATACAACTTATGATTATCTATCAGTTAAATGATAAATATGAAGTTTTGATGGAAATTATATGCATTATATGGGAATTAATTCCTATTAAAAAGGGGTATTAATCTCAGATGGTTGTAGAGAAACTCAACATCAATGATATTTATATTGTGCAAGAGTTTGTTGATTTCTTTCTGGAATAGTTTATTAGTCATTCACTAAATCGTAATGTTGGTTTTTCATTATATTTCATACCCAGTGATGCACTAATTTTAAAGTGTCCTAAAACAATGGATTCAATTTAGTTGTAGGAATTAAAGAAGAAACTATTCAAGTGTATTGACAAGGGATTCATTCATATAGGTGTGTCATCAGGGGTTAAACATGTTCACTTTGTTAAAAATGTAATGATGAAACTTTCCATTAATTATCAAGAGATGAACAATATCAAAATCAAGAACAAGTTTCATACACCTCGTATTGATTACTTGTTTTATGAATTGTATCGATATCAATAATTTTCTATGATTGATCCTAATTTTTGATATTATTGATTGATGATCAAAAAAATGATATACACAATACACCTTCCGTATAAGGTATGGGAACTATGAGTATGTAGAGATGTCATTTGGTCTTTCTAACAACCCCTCTATCGTCATGGATATAATGAATATAGTTTCACATATTACCTTGATTGTTTTGTAGTAGTATTTATAGGCGAAATTCTTTTCTATTCAATAAGTAAGGAAAAACATGTAGATAACTTTATAATTATACAAAATACCCCTAGGAAGAAGAAGTTATAAGAAAATTTTAAAGAGAGTGAATTTAAAAAAAAAGGGTTTCATTTTTAGATTTTATAATCTCTAGTAATGCTATATTAGGGGATACATCAAAGAAGTAGGCTAGTGTGTATTTCACTAGACTAACTATAGTGACTGATATCTGATTTTTCTTCTTGGTTTGGATAGATATTTTCAACATTTTGTGGAGAATTTATCAAGAATTTCTAGTCCTCACACCATGTTAACATGGACGGGATCTAATTTCCTTTGGATAGATGAATGAAAAGAAAATTTCATGGAAACAAAGGGAATATTATTTTGTGCACCTGTGCTTACATTACCCTATAGTAAAGAAAGATTTGTAATCATTATAAATGAAATGAGGAAAAATTTAATGCTTATTATTTAGAGTTGGATATGATAATTTTTTCATTAAATATTTAGAGGCATTATATTTATGTGGAAAACTATCATAAATATATTGATTAAAAATTTAAATCATATATTCACACAAAAGGAGTTGAAAATATTCCAAAGGAGATGGTTATAAATGATTTAATATTATAAATTCCCCATACATTACCACCCTAGAAAATAGAAAAAGGTGTAAAATTCTATCTTTTGAATGGATTATGCTATGTTTTCTATTATAATGATAAAAAATATCCAATATTTTATTATTTGAAAAAGATAGATATAAATTTATTAAAGTAATGGGATAAATATTATCCTTATCAAATATATTTCCAACCATCTATCCATGTAATGATTAAATAGGTACAACAAGATGATATTCAGATTAAAAAGTTGGTGAGAAATGTTCCTATGTTTAACCATGATTATGATGGAATGATAAGGTTTAGGAACCATGTATGATTTCAAACCATACCATATTTAAATAAGGTTTTTTTTATGAGGAGTCTAGTTCTTCATTCCCAATTCATCATAAATTTATGAAGATATATTGATATTTGAAAGAGTATTTTTGGTGGGTTGAAATGAAGAGTGATATCACAGATATTTTATATTAATTCATGGTATATAAGAAATTTAAGGTTGATAGAGAAATATCTATGAGGATATTACATCTATTATCCATACCATAATTAAAATGGGAAAATATCATCTTTGATTTTCTCATTGTACTCCCCAAAACATCTAAAGGGAACAATGATATATGGGTTGTAGTTGATCACCATACAAAGTTAGAACAATAAATCACTATCGTAGAACATTTATCTTTGGATTTTATTTCAATGATATACATTAAGTAAGTGGTAGTGTTTCATGGAATAACACATTCGATTTTTTATGTTTGGGATCTAAGGATTACCCTGATGTTCTACAAACATCTACAATAATATCTTGATATAGTGTTAAGTTTCAGTACATTGTATCATCCTTAGAATTTTGGTATTTATGAGAGAAAAATTCATATCCCAAATTATATTTTGATATCTTGTTATTTTTATCTCAATGGTCATTTGTATCAACACCTTCTACTAGTTGATTTTTTATAAAAAAAATACCTTTCACATGAGAATTCAAAAGGACGCTTTTGAATTCCTCTAAAAAAATGTGGAGATCAAATGTGATAGAATTAATATATATAAAGAAAGATATTGAGACATGATATATCATATTAAATGGAATATAAAATTTTATATATTTGATCCACATGAGGGCCTCCCAAATTTGATAGAAATTTTATTTGGATAATCATCAGTGTGATCTATAATTGTAATTTAGTAACAAGGTGTTTCTAGGAATTTCTCCATTGAGAAAGGTTGTGAGATTTTTGTGGAATGGGAAAAAATCCCTTGGTATATTGGTTCATTTTAAATTATTAATCGTATCAGGACAGTATCCTATCGGTTGGATCCTCCATCAATCCTCTCTCAAATCTAAGATGTGTAATTTGTATATCTCTTAAGGAAGTGCTTACATGAAAATTTACATGTACTAAACTAATAGGTCATACCAATGTATCATGAAATTTATTTTGAGGAAAACTTGGTGGAAATATTGGATATCATGGATAAAGTTCTATAAAATAAGGCCACTCACGTGGTCAATTCTTTTTCATGAAAATTCTAGTTTAAGGAAGCTATGTGGGAAACTAAGGATGTAACGAGTTAGAAGAATCCTCTATTGTTTTTACTCATGTGATATAAATTCAATAGAGAGAATTATTTTAAGGGGGTTATAATTTTACACCATTAGATTTTATGAAATAATAATTTTTTTATTAAATTTAAATTCGTTGATAAATTGTGTTACATTCACCACTGAGTTTTAACATACTGAAATATAATAAAAAAATTACTATTTAACATGGATGTTATGGTGTTATTAATATTAAAAAAAAATTGAAATATTTATTATAATTTATTATAAAAATAAATCATATTGATAAATAAGTATATAAATTTTGGTAAAGTCTTTACGTGTTTTGAAATTACTATTTTCTGTAAAATTATTTTGTATAATTTTTTGAAAAAATAAGAAAATTAATTTTTGAGTTATTTTTAATTTTATATGAAAAAAAAATTCATTTTTCTAATAAATAAGTAAAAATTATTTGAGGCTGAATTTTAGGAATTTATTGAAGAAAAAAATTACTTTTTTGATGAATAATGAGAAATCTTAACTCTTATTAAAAGTTTTATTTTAGTTTAAAGAATTAATAACATTATATTTTGTTCTAAAATTTTCATAAAAGTAAAATTTGTTCAATTATATTATAATTAAAACAAGATAATTCATTTTAATCAATTTATTTTTGAATTATAATTTAAAAAACATTACCTTTTAGTGTTTTTCTATTCGGAAAACATCTTTTTCTCTGCATCTATTGGTTTAATTTAAAATTAAATTTCATAACTAATTTGAATTTAATTTGTAAAAATTAATTACATATTTGTAAATATAATAAATAATAATGTCAAAAAATTTCAACATAATATTTTCCATATTTAATAGTTAAAATAGTAAAAGTTAATTACTGTGATTAAGGTTAAAACGGGTTTTGTAGTTGGTTAAACAATAATGATAAGAGTGAGAAATAAATTAATAATTGTATAATAACAATTATACAATAATATTCCAAAATTATTTCTTTTATTTATTTCAAATGGTCCATTTTTATCCCTATTTAATGAGAAACACATGTTTGGAATTCGTTCTTTTCGAAAATTCGAAGTGTGTCCTCTCCCCCACTTTTAAAAGAACACCCCTATCCTCTCTTATCCACACCTAAAAACATATTGGTTTATAAAATCCCTATCCAAATCACCATAATTACCTTACCTAATACTAGGATCCTTTTTATCACAAATCTATCCCCTTAATTATTTTGGTGTAAAACAAAAGAAGTTGCTTGAATTAGATGTAATGTCGAAAACTGAGCATTTTAAATTATTTCTTCTTCTACCTACTTAAAATATTATAAAAAATAGTGATATAATAAGAATAATTTATTATATATATTAATATTTTTTATGTTATTTAATTACATTAAACAATATCCTTGTCCCTCAAATATGAAAAGAAACTATTGATAGTGTGTGTGGTGGAGAAGAGCCTCACGAACTGACAGAATTCATTTTCCATTCCCACTACTCACAGATAGATATAATTATGTATATAATTTTTATATATTATATTTATGATATTATAATACCTATTTATTTATAATAATATATATACCTTCTTTCTCACCATTTTTTTGAAAATATAATGATGTCAATCGTGTGTACGGCAGAAAATCGCTTCATGAAGTGATGTTATTCATTTTTCACAAATGCATGTAATTGAAGAAAATAAGTATATAATTAATACATATATTTGATAAATATGAAATAAAAATAATTCTATTAATTTAATATATTATTTTCCTTTCCTTTTTTATGTTAATAAAGGTAATAGTGTACATGTGTACGTACAACAAACAGTCTCTGTGAATGACGTATTTCATTTTATATATCTCACATTTATGGATTTCTATAAAAATATAAACATAGAATACATATCATATTTATAACATGGTTAAAATTATTTAGATGATGTAACCATGATAAAAGGTAAATGATCAAAAATACCAAACTGAAATATACAAGACAAATGAAGTTGTTATTTCCCGAAATGTTATTTTAACAAAGAAGTAATAATATGAAGGTAATAAAAATACATAAGTAAATCATATATGGCAAGATAAATATTAGTATAAAATATAATAAATTTATAATAAACTTATATTTATTATACTTGAGGTTCGAATGTGTACGAATTAATTCTATACTTAAGGTAATGGATTTTTTATCGATTTTCCTTAATTTGTCTATAAGATATGTTATTAGCCTATATTATTTTTGGAGGTGTATTTACCAAAATCATGGATCCTAATTCCCCCAATCCTCCCATATATATATATATATATCTTACTCACTGCTCATGGTTTCTAGGGTTTCTCCCTGAAATCCTTCTCTGTAGCATCACCTCCTTTCCCATTTATTCATATTGTCTTATTTTCTTCCTCATCTTGGCTCAGCGTCTCTATGTCTCATTTTGGATACCTCTTTGTTCCACCTAAAACCTTGGTTATTTCTTAAAATATAAATATACAGTGTAGATGGATTTTTTTATGTACCCTTCCCACCCAGTCAACATAACCCATCACATTTTTCCCCATCTACGGTCAGTGTGATGGACTTGATGGTGGATTTGGGATAATGGTGAGGGAATATAAGTTAAGTCTTAGAGAATTGTTCCCTCTTTCCTGAGAACCATATCCCCATGAACTCCATATATTCCCTTTCTTTTATAAACCATCACACAATACTCCAATCCAGTTCGGTGTGGTGGTAGAGTATGAGGATTAGAATAATGATAATGGATATGCATGGAGGATGATCTCATGATAGTGTTTTCCTACTATATTCTTTGGTATTTCCATTACTCCTATTGGTTTATTCTCTTTTTTTTCATGGGTATTTTATAGTATTAATATCTATTTTTTGGTATCTACCATCCATTGGGTTGGTGTAGTGTGATTAGGGATGGGAAGGGTTTTGATGTTTTGGTTTTCGGTAGAATCTAGTGATTGTGACTACTTTTTTTCATCCACCATGATGATAGTGATGTTCAGAGGTAGTGGTTTGGGTTATGTTCTAACGATGGTCGTGGTCCGATCTGGTGAAGTCACTCTGGATTTTTTCCTTGATGAAAATGATGATATTTGAGGGTGGTAGTTTTTCTAAGGGTATAGATCTGAGGGGTGTTTTGGTGGTCCAAATGAAGGTTCTTGTGAAACAATTAGCTACTAGAATCCCTCCTCTAACCTCATGTTCCTTATCCCCTCTCAGGATATGGTCTGAAGCGGTGATAATAAAGAGGATTTCGGGTGTGTAGTTCATTGGTTTATAGTGTTCCTGTAATGACTAGATGTAGCCTCCCTATTTCCTGATTCTCATTATCTCCATCAATATAGCTCAAGTGCCTCATTCAAGGTGAAATTTTTTGCCCCTTTTTTGTGTATTTGTTGGTATGGTGCTGGTAAGTGATCGTTTTTTATGATGTTTCTAATGGTCTCAAATCGTGTTTATATATAATTTTTGTCATTTTGATGAAAACAATTGTTGATATCTACTGGTTGGTTTCTTTGTGATGATTGGTGATGCTCTTAGATGATCAGTGGTGACGATAGGCTTAGTGATGATTTTTCATCGATCAAGGATTGGGAATATTTATAGAGGGTTTATTATGGATGCATTCTCATATTGAAGTAATAATGTTGAGGTTTTGGTCTTGAGAGTTCCAATAATGGTTATTTTCAAATTTTGAACTTTTTGTTGATTGTTGTTTTGAATTTTGAACTTGAATTTTGAAATTTGATGTTGATCGATTGATTGGTTACCACAAAACCATAATGTTAATTTTAGAAAATTCAAAAAATTGGTCTAAGGAGGTGGTATATATATTTACCCATTAAATATAATATCATAAATTTTTTAATTCCCATGATATTCTATTCTCGTATAATTTTATTCTTTCATGGGGCATACAATTCAAAGATACCCAAGTGGTAAGAGTTTTCTGCTCTTAATCTAATTATTTATATGAATTTTTTTGGATTATGCGTCCAATGATGAAATTTTATAACTTATAATTCAAGAATTTTTTTTATCCTCTTATTATTTATAAGTAATACATATTTGCATTCATTTTCTTCTCTTGAATGATCAATGATACCAAAATATTGCATTCAAGAAAAATCATCTTAATTTATCAATGCAGTTGAAACCCCTTTTTCATCTATATCCATTTTTTTAAAAAATGTACTCATTTTTTTAATATTATACATATTATTTTTTATATAAATTTTACCCATTTTTAGTTTTTACAAGTTTTCTTAAAAGGAATCAACATGTCATATTAAAAACAATGCATCTTTGGATTTTACTAAAAATATGAAATGATTATTTATTTTAACATGTACGGAAGAGATATAATTTCCCATTATCATGAACCCCAAATGTTTTAATGAATAATTTATAATTTTAAAAGGTTATTTACAATGAAATTTATTTTTAAAATTTTTTATGTCTAAAAATATTAATGTGTAATGTCTATTTTTCTTAATAACTTCTTTAAACAATCTTCAATTCTTTCTCTATATGTTTTCAAATGTAATATTCAATAATTATTATTTCGAAAATGATTTAGGTTTTGAAATGTTATTTTTAAAGTGAAAAACGTGTTTTTGTCAATAAATATTACAAGTGATCTTTCAAAATCATTTTTCTTCTAATATGACCTCCTTCAATGTTAATCATGCTTTACAAGTGATATAATCTAAGGATAACATTCATATTTTTTCATGGATGGTTTATGTTTATGATGAATAGTTTTTTATGAGTCTCATTTCACTTCCACTTATTATGCCATGATAAAAACCTTGTGGAACCCACTTCTTTATTGACAAGTTATTCTATGATTAAATGATGAAATGATTATTAACCCTATTTATTTTTCATAGGTTATTGTATAATGAAATGTTTATAAAACACATTTATTTTCATAGGTTATGATATAATGAATGTTTGATGTTCTTTCTTCACATGTGTGTATTATATTCAATATATGAGGGGTAGGACCTATATCTCCCTCCAATGAATTGGGTACTATTTGAAATCTCATTAGAAAAAACCATGGCTAATATGAGGAGGGAACCCATATTAGTGTGGAACTATGTTCAATATGATAGTCTTGGGAGTGAACCTTGACTATTGTGATGGATTGTGGGAGGGAATCCATTCACCAATGATAGACATGGAAATTATCCTTTTCTTCTATGGAAGTGATTTTCAATTCTTTAATATATACCATAATTTAATGAATTATTCCATTATAATTCTCTAATATGTCATTTTCTTGGATTACCTTATGATTCATGTCTTATAAACTATCAATTTTACTTCCATTACTAAGGATTATGATATTTGATATCCATGTATAGTTTTCATATTTTATTCTCAGGTTATCATAAACATATGATTATGTTATGATTACATGTCTTCCTTGTTCACCCTTACAAATCATATAAGCTCTCCCATACTTATTTTTATTTTCCCCAGGTCATAAATAAATTTATTATATATTATTTTTATAATAAGTGTATTAAATATTAATTAATTTTTGGGAGATGATGTATTTCACCTATGAACCAATTTTATTAGGTTTTTTTTATTCTAAATGTTTTATAAAATTATGATCCTCTTGTTTGTGTGTTTGTGTAATTTAATGAATATTAATAAAAATTTATTTAATATCTATATATTGAAACCATGGGTTGTTACAATACAATATCTTTAGGATGTTAGGGTTGATGTGAACTCTTGAATTTCAATAAAATGTGATAAATATAGTGTTATAAATTTTTTGAAAAAAATATTTTATATCCCTGATAGACAAATAAAATCAAGATAAAGTATCATTTTTTAAGGATATGTTTCAGAATAGGCTAATAAAGTTTCAGAATGTGTCAACAAAAAACTCGGTTCTATATATCACAATAAATTCACATTAAAAAGGTGATTTTGAGATACATTGGTTGGATATTTGAGTCTAAATGTATCCATATAACTTAATGTTTTGGATATGGGATCCCCACTCCCCTATGAAATTTTTTATTCATAAATTTATAGTTTTACTCTCTTGAATTTGTTTTTTTAATTTCTAACCTTCTCTTACAAACATTTAAGGATTTTTTTCTTTAGATTCATTGAAAAATAGTGATAAGTTTTCCATGACTTTATTTAGATATGTTTTAATTCATTCATGTTATATATTAATGAAATTTTTATATATTTTTTAAAAAATTTAGAGTTATCCCATGTTGAATATTTGGGAATAAGGTGGGTATTAACATTTCTATTAAATGTGAGAACCATGGTTAAGAATTATTGAAGTGCAAAAAAATCAAAGAATATTTATCATGAGGAAATTATTATTTAACTCTTTTTTTTCAATGAGGTTTAAAAATGTGGTCTAATATATTATAATTAATAAATCATAGATACATTATTATAAAGAATTTCTCTATATAATATGTTTCTGGTTAGTTCTAATTTTATTAGATGAAGAAGTAGTAAACAATTCTTTAAGGAGTTATAAATAAGCCCAAATGGAAAATTGTTAGGTAAAAACCACATAGATTCGTTTTGGTTTATTTTTGTTGACATTAATGGTGTGGTGAGACTTCCAAATAAGGATAATGATGTAATATCATGGTGTTTCGGAAGAATCTGGAAGAAGTTATAGAAGATTTTTCTATATCATATAATACATGTGTCAATATCATACGTCATGCCATAATATGTCCCACTCCAAACTAAAGTTATCTGGCTAATAGAATTGTAGGGATGTGTTTGTATAGATCATTCCATGGTGGAACTATGTTAAATGAGTATATAATGGAATAACTCATGTTGTTGGAAAATTATTTTAATAATGTGTAATTCTATAAAGGGTTTTATCATGCTACAATTGATCTACAGTTTAGTAACCTATTCATAAGATGGTTATAACGGGGAATGGTTTACATCTCCAAAGTCACACCAAGAATGCTAGGGTCTGTGTTATTTGAATCTAATTTATTGGTTACATTGTAGAAGCAGGTGTCACACCACAATGTATATTTTATGTTATTAAATAGGATATATGAAATAATGATTCTAAAATACTCAAATAGTGATCATGCTATAGTTAGTGTATTTTCACTATGAAGTGGGATGAGTGTTTTCTATTGTTATTCCATAGGGATGTTGTTTTTCTCTTGGAAGGAGGATTTTCTATTGTGATCAAGAAGAAACAAAACCCCATGTTTTTCACCATGATGTCTTTTATAGAGTTTCGGATATGCATATCGAAGATTATGAGATGTTGTCTATAGAATGATGGATCATGATATAATGGTGTTTAAATTGGTAGTACTATGGATTTGGAATTTTTAGTGGATAAGGGAATTTTACTGTGAATATGGTGGGAAAGACTTAACATATTTTTGTTGAATAGATTATATAGAAATCAAAATTCATATATCTTTAAGATATTATGGGATATTTTCATGTTATAGTTTTACATGGATTTGAATGCTTAATTAGATTTAATTTAAAATCCAAGTCAAGAAAAATTTAAGATACATTAAATTTGAAGCTTTCATATTATCCATATATAGGGATAATATCATTCTCTATAAAAAATGGGAAGGATGAAATTAAAAAAAGACTTATAATACCATAATATCACTGTAAAGTTTGAGGGTTGTTGGTAAGGGAGATATTGTAGTATATTACTAAAGGTTAATGGAGATCATCACATCAATGATGATGGAGTTTATTGATACAATATTGATGATGTTATCTCATTCATGGTTTTCGAAGATCAATATGGTTTCTTTTAGAGGAATATTGTTGTTTATATGGTATTTATAGTAGCGAGTTGTATTTTTTAGTGTTATAAAACATGAGGTTAAATGTATTCACTCTATATTATAATAAATATGTAGTGTTCTTAATGATTCAAGTATATTGGAAAATTATCATTCTATAATCCTTTGATTAACCCACTTTGGGTGATCCAATTTAAAAAGTGTTTATGTCAAACAATACATTATCATTCACAATAAATCTATTATGGGGGAGGGAATTGTTTCCAATAATGGGGGAATAAGATCATTCATGAGTATTGTTTAATGAAATTTATATACATTAATTCACCTCCATCTTATATTTGTTTCCATAATTAAGACTATCATTTTATATACAAACCAATATCATTCTCAATATCTCATGAAAATATAGAATTTATCAATACATTCTTACATTTTTTTATGAACATCATATTTTTCAATATTGTGTAATAATTATTGAATTTGATGAATTAATAATATCTCTTGGTATCCTGGTGTGTCATTTGAAAATATAAATAAAAAGAAAACAACTATATTGAATTTTTTGGACCAGATATCAATTCTCAAAAGGCTTCCTTGAACTCTCTTCCCTTTTCAACATATTTTGAAATCAATTTACCTATCTTTATTATGTTTGGATTAAATTATCTCTATATCATACATATTTATCTTACCCATGATTCATTATTGAAGCTGAAAAAAATATTATATTCCATTATTTGGTCTCCCTATTTTCAATGAGATGACATGAATATTTAGGGTTTCTAATTTTAAATAAATAGCCACTTTTTCTCTTAGATTTATTAAACAATATTATATATTGAAAATTATTTATAGTGAAAGAATTAATTTTCCAAGTTACATCATTACCATCACCAAATAATTTTCTTAAACTCATAAATTTATGTTTTTTCCTCTAATAATTATATCATATTTTGATTCAAATTTATGAGATTCAATTTCCATTGTTCCAAATCATTTTCCTATCAACGAACTATTAGCACTAAATGTTCCGAATATACCACAATGGATAATAATATTGATTAAGTTATGTATATCTCCTATCATATGTAATTAAAAACTACTTTATAGAATATATGGCATCTTATTTTTGATGAAATTAAATAGAACCTCTATATATTACTATTTTTACGTTTTTTATTCTATGTCAATGAAGAAACATAAAAAATTGATTTAATTATTCAAATTGTGTTTTTAAAAACTCTACTATAAAATCCATCCAGATCACTTCATCCCCACATTTATTAGTTATCAAATACATCCTCTATACAGAAAGTAGATTTTTCTTCAACAATTTTGTTTTATTTTTAAATAATCTGATCCCAATCCCTCAAATTCAGTATTCTCTATCCTATCACAAATGAAATATTATACAATCGATTAATTGATTTGTTTCTATATATACCATAATAATAAATATATTTGATCATTAATATTTTACTCTCTGGAACATTTTCTGTATTGAGACATTTTGTGTTTATTTTTAACCCCTTTATAAATATTTTGGAATAAAGAAAGCCATCTAGTTCCCTAATTTTTTAAAATACAAATTTTATATTATTCTTTCCAACATATTTTTATATAAAAGATGTTATACTAGCTTTATTTTCCACCCTTGTTATGTAAAATTCATTTTTTCATCTATATTTATAGGAAAATAATTTAAACAATTATTTTATATAAATTGTAAAACTTTTAAATTATATATTGAGATATTTATATATAAAATTATTTAAATTACCTCTTTGATTCAATGTGGAGCCTTTTATAATAGAAAAAATCCTAAAAAAATTTCCCATATATATATATATATATAAATTAGAGTGTTTATTATAAACATACAGGGTTTTTTAAAACTACGATTCAGTTTTTTAGAGTATTTCTAACATAAAAAAGAATTGACTTATCATCCAAATCTCATTCTTCTGAGAAGTGACATCATTATCTTGATAATTAATGATTATATTAATTTGATCCATTAGATATTCTATATTTTAGATGTCCTCAATGTATCTAGTTCCTTTATTTTGAAGTATATATTAACTATATGTGGATTGTTTGCCTACTTAACTAAACCCATAGCCTTATTTTTAGGTATATATATTCTACCAATATAAGTTTTAAATTTATATTTTTCCATGTTTTTCATTTAACAATGTTTTTATTGTTCGTCTTCACCCCTTAAATATTTATCTTTTTTTTGTATATTGAGATATAATTATTTCATGTTTTTAATTAGTTTCTTCCCCTTCATATTCACTCTCATGAGAAGAGATCTTTTATTCATCATCATCCTTACAAAATAAGACCATTGTGTACTTTTAACATATATTATTTGAAACAAAAAATCAGTTTCCCTATTTTTTTAGAATTTATTATTTAATTTATTCCATGAATGATTTTCATATAGATTTTAACATCCAATCATGAACCATTGGGTCCTAGACAAGTACCTAATACTTCACGTGAACCTCACCGTATGCAGGAGGATTCCGAATAGCACAAGGGGCGGAGTCCATCAGTGGGAAAACTATAACCATAGTATCATGTCATAATATTGATAATCAGTGATGAATTATATAATAAATAATCATGTTAATCATATATAAAGGTAGTGGATGAATTTATGTCATAAAAAAAGCATCCCTAAAAGTGGAAATAAAAACTATTTAAATCATAAAAAGATAAATAAATGGATAAAAAATGGGTCTTCTGAATTCTACCCTAGTATGCGACTCTCTATTCACTCCACTATTCAGTTGTCTATCGGAGGGTACTTACACTTCATTGGATACCTCATGAAATCTACAATCACATCCAAATTCATGAGTAGGGTGTGATTATAAGACTTAGTAGGAAACCATCAATTCATCTTTAGCATGATGTGCTCTAGTATAATATTTCATGCCTTAATAATTATGAATGTGAAAAAAAGAAACATTCAATCCAAAAACGATAGTTAATTTGCTAAAAAATTTGCAACAAACCCTGGTAAATCCTTCTTTAGCTCCACGAAAGAAAAAAACAAATCATTTGTGAAAATATCTCAATATCAAAGCCATCCTCAAAATAATAGATAGATATACTGAACCCAAGCCTCCAGATCAGGCCATTATAGGGCACCATGACCCAACACTATCACCAGATCCACTCACATAGACTATCTTTCACCACTGTTTACACACAAGTCTGATCAGTCATGACCTTCATGGCCCATAATCATCATATACGAGTCTGATCAATCATGATCATCATGACTCACTGGGCCATCTTACCCCCATCATCAATCTCAGTCACATCATCATGTCACATGCATAATGTGAACAAGCTCCCCCTATAGGACTACCTAGAAATGATGGGTCCACCAATCTCATAGGTATATTTCAAAAGCAACAACATCATAACACATAAAAAACATATCTGAAAGAATCAATGGAAACATATAAGGGCCATATATCAAGGAACACATATCAAGGAACTCATATCAAGTCCCACATCATGAGAGAATATAAAATCATCAAAAATAAAACATGTAAATTAAAAATTAACATGCATTCTTTCTATCTCGTTAATAATAATAGAGCATGGTCATACAGTGTCATAGGTTAAACACACACCCATTGGTAATCACAAGTCAAGAATGGATATCATATTAGCCAACATGATAATAATCCCTTGAAAACATGATTATTTATATCCAAAGAATCTAAGTAATGTCCTACCTCAATGCTGTCAGAATCAAAGGCAAGGATAAAGTGCTCGATGTATTTTGAAAGCTCGAGTGAAAACCTCAGGAGTCAAGAACGCCTATTCATGGAATTATTATACTAAAAGCTGACACTCAAGGTTCAAAAAGTGTACCTAAAACAAAAACGAACAATTTTAATTTACAATGAAATAAAATATTACATGTGACAATATTTTATCTCTCCTCAATAATTTCCAAATTATCATTTAGGTCAACACATGCACTTGCAATAATCTCTTCAACAATAGTTATTTTTTGATAATTTCTCATAAATTTTAATTTCCTAATCTTCCCTCGATAATTTATTTTAAAACAACATTTTTTAATTATATATTGATAATTTATTATAAATTATAATTTTTTAATTATATTCTGATAATTTATCATCAATTATCAATTTAGGATTATCTTATGATAATTTTTCGTAAATAATACTTTTATAATTACCTATTTATAATTTATTATAATTAATAATCATTTATTAATCTTTTGATAATTTCTCATCAATTATCCTTTTATTATTATATATTTATAATTTATCATAAATTATCCTTTTATAATTATATTTTCATGATTTTACCTATATTATCCTTATATAATTAAAATTTGATAAATTCTTATAAGTTATCCTAGATAATTAAATTTAATAATTGTTTGATAATTAATTATAATTATCCTTTGGTAGTTTCAAAAAAATATCTTATGATATGTTTTTATTTATAAAAGTTGGTAATTAAATGTAATTATTGTTCAACAATTCAATATAATTTTTCTTTTATAAATTATAGAAAAATATATTTTGATATTGTTTTATAAATTACCTTAATAATTTAATTTAATTATCATTGGTAAGACTTTTTAATTATCCATTAAAATTTTAACTAAATATATCTTTATAAACCTTGCAATTTTCATTGATAATATTTCACAATTAATTTTTGATAATGTTTTTAATGGATTATGATTTGATACGATGATAAATCCAATTCTTGATGATTATATACCCATATTCTAATAATTTTTATTACTATCATTTTATAATTAATTTAATAATTATTCTTTAATAAGATATTTTTCAATGTTTTAATTTAATGCACAATTTTTTCTCAAATTTATGATTTATTAACTGAAAATGAAGATAATAAATGACAAATAAGAATAATACACAACTAAAATACTTTGTCTATGGGGTAGATGGATGAAAAATCAGAACTAATGTAATACTAGAACACCCCCAATCAGATCTATTGCGCTTCACAAATCGTGGGTATAGGGGAACCAGGTTCTAGTGGACTCATCCAGATCAACTATAGTAGATGTTGATTTGTTCATTAATTTAAAACCCCAATATACATATGGGGTCTCAAAACTAAAAAATAGTCCTTAATTTTAATCTGTTATTCAACTATAAATTGAATCCATATTCATCAATGTCTTCCCATTAAGAAAATGTCGATTTAAATCAGTCAAAATGGTAATTAATCCATGATTTCTAACCAAGACGACATCAAAAATTGTGGTATGCTGCATTGAAGAAGATGATCAATAGTGTAAAATTAATTAAAATTAAAATTAATTAATTAAATATTTTTAATAATTATTAAATAAATATTAAAAATTTCTTATTGTGTGAGATGTGACAACATTTTTGACATGCATAAAATTTAAGGCCAACCCAGGGTAAAAACCACATCTCAGACCTAACGGTGGTTTTTATTTCACACACGACACACCATTTGGGATATATTAGGTTGTTTTTGGTAAAATGATATATAAAAAATATACTAAAAATGCCGCCCAATGGGTGATCTGAACAAACACCTAACATGTATAAGAATTATACCCTTCCGAAGGTAAAACCCACATACCAGACCTAATCGTGGCATTTGATTTTTAATACGACGTACCATTTAAAAGATATTAAATTATGTTGAATAAATTGCCAGTGAAAAATATAATATATTTATCACATTTATTATGTTTGTTTCAACACTCTACATACCTTGAAATATCTCACTAACTCTGCACCTGACATTGAAAATATTATATAGAGTATTATAAGGTGTCAACTGTGATTTTCCCTTATTCAAAGTACTTATATAATTTACTAATTTATTATATATATATATATATTAAAATAAAATTAATCAGAAATTATATCCAATAACAGATATTGTATTATTTTAAAAAATATTATGATTTTATAATTATACCCATCTATCGACTTCTCATCCTTGAAACATATCTCTAACAGTATTTCTAAAACAACTCAAGACACTAATCTTGAGAATCAAACTAATGTTCCTATATTTCCTCTTAGATCTTCCCATATCTCCATAAAATATAGAAAGTTTTATTGTTTTACCTCTAAGTACATTCTCACTCCTGTCTACAATCCACACTGGATGCTTCTCATAAGATGCATCTGGTTCCATCTCAACGTCCTTGCAATCTATGTAACGTGTAAGATCAAATATATTACTCCAAATATGAGATATTTGGAACACATTATGAATTATTTAATAACATTCAGGATGTTTCAAATTGTATGAATAGTGACCATGTGTTTTTATATATTAACTTTACATAACATTTTTGGAATACTTAAAACGTTATACAAATTGATGCCCAATGAGTGTACTAGTCTAGTGCCTTTGGAAATATGGAAACATAAACATAGATAGATAAGTTAGATGAATTATCTAGAACTTGGTTCTTCTTGAATAGAACCCTTCTTATACACATCAAAAATAATACATATCATCATAACCTGGGGATAGAAATAAAAAAAGGTGTGATCTCAAACATTCAATAAGGGTAAACAATGAAGATACATAAACATAATCATGTGAATAAGTGTATGAAAACATGATCATGAAAATAGAATATCATAAACTACATATTAAATATCATATACATGAATCGTGGAATAAGGCTTGGCAGTTCATAAGACATGAATAATAAGAAAATAAATAAAATAAGGAGTGAAAGTATAATATAGGAATAAAACATGGAATTGTGGTATACATAAAAAAATATAATATTATTTATATATAATCTAAGGAATAATCTCCACGGTCATCTTGGTAGTATAGGTTCAATCCCCATACCATCATCGTAGATATGGTTCACTACCATGGCCATCTTAGTAGCATGAGTTCACTCCTCATACCATCTTGTTATTCATGGTTCACAACCATGGCCATAATAGTAGTCAAGGTTCATTCCAAAGACCATCTAACTCTATTTCATTATATATAAATCATTACCCAATGCATTGGAAGGATATATAGGTCTCACTGATAAGATAATAAAATTATACATACATGTGTCACAAAATCATAAATAATCATATCATAACCCTTGAAATGAAATAGGTATTGTAAACATGTAATAATATCAAAACGTGTGGAAAGACACATTTTTTTTATCATTTCATCATAAAAATAACCAATGAAATGAATTTTGTTTGAATATAATATAGTTCTTGGAAGATAAATGGTTTTCATCAACATCAAGCCATCAAAACATAATCCTTTCAGAGAAATAATATGAATGGAATCCTTGAATAATTTCACTCGAAAGGCATGAGAAACAAAAATGGATGTTATCATAGATAGTGAATATTTTTTAAAGATATTATAAAACCATTTCTTAAGGAAAATATCATTTCTTCATTGAAAATTCTTTTTAAAACATAAAACCATTTTGAAAAAAAAATCTTTGAAAAAATATTTGAAAATATATTGAGTAAGCATTGAAACAAAATAAACATTTTTAAAATAATTTTTTCCTAAAAAGATGATTCAAAGATATTTTTAAAACATTTTCAAAATGATTTTTTAAAACATGGTTTTTGAATACAATTGATATCAGACTAGGTAGAAAGACTGTCAAATTTAACATAAAAACGTTATCTTAAGTACCAAATAGTGGGAAAATATACTAATACATGGGGATATTCAAAATAAACAGATTATAAGAAAAATCATGAATATTTTTGAGATATGGATTATAATATTTCATTAATGGAAGCATAAATATAAAAAATATTGAAAAAATGATAATATTCTATCTATAAAATCTTATAACAAGGTAACATGGGACCATACAATCCATGAAAGAAAATGAAATTACATGAATCAAAAAATATAATTAAAAAAATAGATTCATGATATAAAATGTAAAATGACATTATATACTCTTAAATAATAAATTATGTGGACAAAACAACATGAGTTTCAATGATGGAAAATTGAGACAAAACTATTTCACTAATTTGGTGACTCTTGAAACTTAAACCCCATGAAATAAATATAATAAAATTGATAAGTGAATACCTATAAATTTAATTATAAGAGACGTAGAATACATTAATGGGAAGTACATACACAACAAATATGTAATGGGTGGTTAATTAAGCATATATCTCATGGGAATAAAAAGTTAGATGAAATCGACATACCATTTATATTGACTCCCATCATACTTATTCAAATAAACTATATAATAAATATAAATAGATAATACATATTTTATAAAACCATATTCTTGTATCTTGTTCCATATATAGTTTTATTATGACCTTATATTATCCTCTTTCTAACCATCCTATGTTATGGTTTCACTTTTAGATAATATATGCTTTGTTCTTCGCTTGTGTCTTAATTTTTTATATCGTTGGTCCTTATACATATATCATGATTAAAGAATTTAAACAATGATATCAATATTATTTATATTCAGTATATAAAAATTATAATAATCTATAAAATATATAAGTATGAAATTGAATACACCCTTCATGGAGATGGTAAGTTGTATGTATGCATGGATGTTGTTTCCGTTTTTATTGTTGTAATGAAAGAAAGAAGTTAGATGAAATATAAATGTGTGTGTGTGTGTGTGTTTGTTTGTTTGTGTATATATATCAATATCCCAATAGCATTATTATATCATATATAGTATATAATTTTACTAAGCTTGTCCTTAATTCATTCCATGTAGTGTCTAACTGAATCACATCGCATTGAGGGGGCGATAGTTCATACTTCATTGAACGAAATTATCTTATTAACAAAAATTGGAAAATAAAAAAATATGTGTTATAAAATGAATAAGAATCATAAATAAATAACAAATATAATATATTAAATATATAAATATAGTTACCATCATAATGTTCACCATTAGTGATGGTAGGGAAAATGGAACAATCATCGTTTTGTGAGGTGGTAGATCGTCGTACACATAGACAATATGTCTGTTATCCATTAGATGGTGGTGTTTGTGAGTGTAGGTTGAAAACATATCACAAAAAACCTATTATATTTGGGATATTTTTTTCTAATATAATGTAATAAAGAAAGTGGAGTGGTGGATAAAGAAAATAAATGAAAGGATATTGAGAGACGACGTTACCTTTTAATTAGGTAACTCCTTTTGGAATGTTCCAAAAGGCTTCCTGGAGTTGATTTCAGCCAAAATGAGAGGCTTTATAGAGAAATATATGGTTTTTTAGAAGTTAATTTTTTAGATATTTTCCAAAACCTTTTGGTTTTATAGTTGTGAATAAGAGGTGGAGGTGGTGGTCTTTTAAGAGAAGGGAAAGGTCTCACTTTTTATTTTTGAAAACAAGTTACGTGCACCTACATTTTTTCCTAAAAAAGTTATAAACACCCAAAAAATACTCAATACGTTATGGTTTATTTAGAAATAATTTCCATCCAATTTGTTTTCAATAAATTTATAAGTGATTTTGGGTCCTAAATTTGTGGTTTTGTTTTTAATAATGCTTAACATTAGCTTAATCACTGTAATTAATTTTGATTAATTTCAATTATATTTTTGTTTAAAAAATAAGTTTAAAGTTTTCTTCTTTATAAGTTATGTTGATTCCCAATATAGAGTCCATATTTCTAATCTATAGTCACATAAGTGGAAAAAATTAATTTAAAATTAATCTCGTAGTCGGGTCGATAATGTAGGTTTTGAAAATAAAAATGATCAAAAGTTTTCTTGGTTTTTATATCCAATTTCAATGTGAAGTTGTGTACAATTACCTCATTTGGATTAATTGAAATAAAATGAAATATAATTTAAATTTTAAATAATATTAAAATATAATGTATCCTTGTAAATAAAATGGTTTAAATCGGATTTGAATTAAAATCTAGTATTTTTCACTATTCATCAAAAAAATGGAGGTTCTCCGAAAAATAATAAAAATTTACCTTATGATAATTTTGAAATTATAAATTAACAATGAATTTTATTTTATCGAATTCAATTTCTATATATATTTAAAATTAATTTTTATTATTTTTCACAGAATGGCATTAAAACGAGTTTATTCAAGAAAATGGTATTTTTAAGGATAAAAAGACATTACCAAAAATAATATCTTTCATTATCAAAATGTTTTATTTATATAAAAAAAGTATAAAAAATATTTTAAAATTATTTATTACTATTTATATTACTATGTTTAACAGCTCTGTTATAATTATCTCTTTTGAATAATTATAACAATAAAATGATGTTTCATATAAACAATGGTATTATATGTAATGTATGCCTAGTCGATGTTCCATGTAATGTATCCCAATTTTATGTTCTATGTTATGTACTCCAAGTTTTTTATATTTGAAAGAAATTTTTTACTTATTTCATTACAACAAATAAATAAAAATTTACTTGTTTTCATGAAAATGTTCAATAAAAACTCAGGGTATTACATTCTACCCCACTTAAAATGAATTTCTCTTTCGAAAATCATCACTAGAAAAAAATGAGGATATTTTTTATTCATAATATCCTCAAGTTCCCATGTAGGTTCCCATAACTTGTTATTTCTCCACAAAACATTGAATTGGTGAGTGGTATTGTTTCATAGAAAATTCTCTGTATATTCCAGAATTTCAACTCGTTGATTCTCATAATTAAGATCCTTCTCCAACGGTATGACCTTTGAGTTCAATAAATGTGAAGGGTTATTATATACGTCCTCAGGAAAGATAAATGGATCACATCATGGACTTTAGAAAGATTCGTAGTAAATTCCATTCGATATGATATTGTATCTATATGATCAAGAATCTAAAAGGGACCGATATAAGTAAGGATTAGTTTAACATTCTTCATAAATCTCATAAACATTTGCTCGGTTGAGATTAATAGAAATTCTTTTTCAACAACTCCAAATTTCAGATCTTTTACATTCTTATCATCATAATGTTTCAGCTGACTATAATATTCCTTGTTGTTTTGATGAATGGTTCTAACCTTATCAACCATTTTTCAACAATCTCGAGTCTCAATAGCTTCCTTTATACAAATTCAACAAAATATGTTGGATCTCTTAATCATTTCATATAAAGGGCTTCAGAATATTCCATCACAATTTTTGATTGAAATAAAATATTGTACGAAAACTCAAATAATGTAATGTGTTAATCCCAACCACCATTGAAATCCATAAAATATGATCTCAACATACCCTATAGGTTTTGAATTATTATTTCAAACTGACCAATAATTTGAGAATAATAAGCATTGTTCACACTCAATTTTTTTATCAAATTCTTACTGAATACTTTTCCATAACTTTGATGTAATCGTTGGATCCCAATCTGATACAATATAATATGGTATTCCATGAAACCTTACCACTTCCTTAATGTATATCCAAGAAAGATGATATTAAGAGAAGTCTTATTTGATAATGATGAAGTGTGCTAATTTATTAAGTAAATTGACTACCACCCACTTTTAATTAAACCCTTTAGAAGTTTTTGGTAGTCCCATTATAAAATCAGTAGTGATTTTATCCCATTACCATTCAAATATGGTTAATGTATGTAATATCCACTTTTACTTTTGACTTTAAGCCTTAACTTGTCGACATACCAAGCACTAAGATACATACACTATGATATCTCTCTTTAAGTCATCTAACCAAAAGTATTTTTAATATCCCATAACATCTCCATATATCCAATATGAGTAGATAATGATGATCTATGAGCTTCCTCTAATAAATAATTCTTTCAAATATGGTATAGAAGGAACACATACATGGTTATTTAACATTATCACTTCATCTTGATAATGTTTAAAATCAAGAACATTTTTCACTCTATTTCACATCTCTTTATCTTTCTTCGGCACCTGCTTAATCATCACTTGGATAGTGGTTTGAACATTCATTTGAGAAAGATAACATTTTCCCCATCCTTCAATATTTTTTCATCCAAACAATGAAAATATAGATATATTGAATCTTTTTTATCCTCATAATGGTTAAGCTAGGATGATCATTCTAACTCAAAGAATCGGCCACCTTGTTCGCTTTCCTAGGGTGGTAATGTTTTAAGAATTCATAATCCTTCATCAACTCAAACCATTTCTTTGGCACAAATTCAACTCCTTCTGGGTGAATATATATTTCCACCTTTTATGATCAATATATATATCACACATTTCTCCATAAAAATAATTCCTCCATATCATTAGTGAAAAAATTATCATTGTTGGCTCCAAATCACAATTTGGGTATTTTATCTCGTGAAGCTTCAACTACTATGAGGAATAAGAGATAACTGTGTTATTCATCATAATAACACATCCCAATTCATTCTTAGATGAATTTTTATATATTACAAACCCTTATCCACTATAGTGTAATATTATAACCGGTGCACTGAGTAACCTTCTCTTCGATTCCTCAAAATTTTCCTCACATTCATCTATCAATTGGAACCTAACACCCTACCAATTTAACTTGGTCAATGGATTAGATAGTCATGAGAAATTATCAAAACCCTATCGATAATATCCGACTAAACTCTGAATGAATCATATCTCAGTCACCAATGTTTTTATAAGACATCATACAATAGCCTCTTTCAGGGATGGATCTACTACTATACCATCTCTTAAGATTATGTTCCCCAAAAATGATTCCATTTTCAGAAAAAATTCACACTGTAATTTTAAAAAATAGCTTCTCTTTGTTTAGGGTTGTTCATTCCATTCTCACGTGATCTTCATACTCTTCCTTTTTATTTGAATGGAAGTGAATATCATCAATAAAGACTACCAAAAACTGATAGAAGTAATCTATAAAGACTTTATTCATTAAATAAATGAAGATAATAGGGTATTAGTAAGACCAAAAGGCATCATTATATATTCACAGTATCCATACCTTGTACAAAATCTTTTCTTGTGTATATCCTCTTTCTTGACCCTCAATTTTTGATATCTAGATCATAAGTCAATCTTGGAATTGTATTGAGCTCCACAGAGTTGATCAAACTAGTCATAAATATGGGGAATAAGATAATTGTTCTAGATCATGATCTTATTAAATTCTAAATAATCAATGTAGAGTCACACTGATCCATCTTTCTTTTTCACAAAAAGAATAGGTTCACCCAAAGGTGAAATACTTGGTCTAATGAATCCCTCAATAGGGATTCTTGGAGTTATTTATTAAATTCCTAAAAATAACTTAGATCCATTCTATAATAAGTCTTTAAAATTGGTGTCTGACCAGATAAGAGTTATATTGAGAAATCAAGTTTTCATTTTAGTGGACAGTCAGGCAACTCTTCCAGAAAGATATCCACAAAATCTTGAAAAATAGTCATATAATAGATATCAATTATCTCCCTAACCATTTGAGATAAACATCCTATTTTAATGGAAATTAATACCCATACATTAGATGTAATATCCATAAGAAGTTCATACTTATCACCACATGGATGGATGATCATATGAGGGTTACAAATATCAAAACTAACATCCCTTCTTGGACTATTGATATGGTATTAATGAATAGAAATCCAATCCATGCTCAATATAACATCAAATTCAACCAAATTAGGAATGAAAATATTTTTAGGAAGCACATTTATTGAAACTTTAACCAGAGAGGTATCATAAACTTGAGATTCAATCATCATACCATTAGAGGTTTTCACTACTAATTCTACATCTAATTGTTTTAGTGGAATCTTAACACCCTTATAAATGTCATTAGATTTTAAAGGTGGGTGGATCCTAAATGAAATATTTCATTATTAGTTGTAGATTATATGGTAAGTGTAAATTTCATCACATCATTATCGCACCCCTCATCAGAACTTGTAATTACATGAATTTCCCCCTCGTCCCTCAGCTTAATAGGTTCCTGTCCTTGACCATCATCAACTACCCTTGGGTTTGGTTGGTGGTAAGTATATCGTATGTTCTACTTACAATTTTAGCACTAAATCATGGTAGGTTCATTCTCTGCCATTTTTCCTCAATCACAACATTAGCTAACTTCTTCTTATCACTTTGAAAATCAAATGCTCAATATCCTTACCTTCCACACATAAAAATTTATTAAACCCATTAATGTAATTTCCTCCATGATTCTTCCCATACATAGATCATAGTGTGTATCCCATATTATTTTCTTCATGTGTTTAGATTGTCCTCTAAACTTCAACTTCCTCTTTTTTCAAAACTATGAGATATATCTGTAATACTATCCTCCATTTTAATCTCGATTTCACAACACACAATATCTTATTAACTACTACAGGTTCTAATGGAGAACACCCGTGTAATACTTGGAAATAAGACACTAAAGTACCTATCAACCTTAATTTTGGGTAGGATGATAATTCTTGAAGTGTACCTTGGAAGTATCATGATATTATACTTATAGGTGCCAATAGAATCAACATCCCTTTGATTAAACCCAATGAGATTTTTTCCATATTGTTATTTCAAATCCATGGAATGTACTTATTAAAAATTTTGTTCTTGAACTATAACCAATATTGGGATTCAATATCATCTTACTACCTCTAATACTTAATTAAAATCCACCACTAGTCTACTTCTCCTTCTAACTGATCGGTAACTAGAATTAATTTCTCATTCTCTGAACACTATAGAATGGAAAATTTATTTGTAGTAGTACTAATACATTATTTAGAAACAAGTGGATCATAATACCATCTGAAATAAGGTGTACATTACCTCATGAAAAACTCAACATAAATTTTCCCTATCCTTTCTTCATTAGGAAATCAACCATGATTCATAGCTTTAAAAATCTGTGTGGTCATAGAAATGATTTTTGTCATTATATATCCCAATGCATTCAGTTTCTTAAAAGGAAAATCATGGAAATTTCTATAACATTCACCATTTACTAGATTACTTCTGTTTGCTACTATTCACTAAAACCAAAAATCATAGATTAAGAAACACTTATCATAGTGAAGAACCACATAATCATGAAAAGACACTTATAGGATGTATAAATTATTAAATCATCTTTTATCTTTGACACCATAGGTTTATCATAAGTTTTTCATATCCGAACTCTATTTAAATCCTTCATGAGATTTTGTGATGACTTTGTGAATTTCCAAAGTATATCCCCTGGGTGTTTCAAACTAAAACTGCATCAAGGCTTGTTTTTGTATACTAGATTACCCCAATTCAGACCTAAAACATATTTTTGGGGTTATTACTCCTATGTAAATTTGTTCCAGATCCACATCCACTTGTCGGATTCATACATGGACATATTTATATAAAACCATTCACTCTATCTTATACCGAAATTCAAGGACATTTTACTATACTTTTCCTTATCTGTAAACTCATCCATAGACATGTCCTTAGGGTTCTCTCTATGGTTTTCTCATCCTGGAATACAATGGTTAACTAAACCTTTGAGTTTATAAAAATTATATAAGACCTATATTTAAAAACTTTAAAATTACATAGAATTTATGGAATACATAAAACATTTTACAAATAGATACTCAATGGTTGTACTAGTCTAGTTCCTTTGGAATCATGGAAACATAAACACTAATACATAAGCGAGTGACATAATATCCCATTAGGTTCTTCATGACTTGAACCATTCTTTGACACATCAAACATAATACATTTCTTCATAACCAAGGGGAGGAAAAATAAAAAAGTGTTGAGCTCAAATGATCCGTAAGGGTAAAGAAGTGATAATTGTAAACATAATCATGATCATAAGGGATTAGAACAAGTTAATGAAAATAGAAGATCATAACCTGGATATAAAATATCATATACATGAATCATTTAATAACTCTGGAAAAATTAATCATTAGTAAATAAATAACATAATCCAAGAAATCATAAAATAGGAATAAAACTTATAATTTGGGAAGAAACATAAGCATATAATATGATTTTCATAGTAGCCAAGGAATCACTCCCAATACCATCTTTGAAGTATAACTTCACCTCCAATAAAATATTGGAATCTATGGTGGACTCCAATTTCTATATCAGTAGCACTATTTCACTCCTCATACCACCTTTGTATTCATAGTTCACTCATGTGGGAATCTCAGTAGTCAAGGTTCATTCACAATACTATTTCACTAATTTGGTATTTTTTGAAAATTAAACACCATGAAAAAAATATCATAAAATGGATATGCGAATAACAATAAATTTTAGTATAATACAAATAGAATACATAAAATTAAAGTATATACAACACAAAAATTGAGTGGGTGGTGAATAATGAATGTATCTCATGGAAACAAAAAGAGATATGAAATCCCCTTACCTTGTGTCTTGACTCTCATCATACTCATTCAAAATACTTGTATAATAAACATAAATTTATTATACATATTTTAAAGATCCATATTTATATATCTAGTACCATATATGGTTTAATTGTGACATTATATTACCCTCTTGTTAACCATCCTATGTTAAGGTTTCACTTCGGATAATATACCCTTTGTTCTTCGTATATGTATTAATTTGTTATATCGTTTGTAATTATACTTATATCCTGATTACATAATGTAAAACATGATATAAATATATTTTATATTCAGTATTTTTTTTTATAATAATCTATATAAAATATAAGTATGAAATGGAATACACCATTCATTGAGATGGTAAATCCTATGAACACGTGAACATTGTTTCTATTTTTGTTGTCTTGTAGAAAGAATGATAGTAAATGACATATATATATATATATCATTATTCTAGTATAATAATTGTTTCATATTAGTTCAATAAAACCATCCTTAATACATTTCATGTTGTTTGTGAATGAATGACATTGCCTTTAAGGGGAGGTAGTGCACACTTCCTCAAATTGAATTATCTTATTAACACTAAATGGGTATTAAAAATATATGTTTTTAAATCATAATAAACAACCTTAAATACTTAATAAATATAATATATGATATATATATATATATAGTTACAATCATATAATCCACCAATAGAGGGCGTTAAAAAGGAACAATCGTCATTTTGTGAAGTAATAGTTCATCGTACACATAACCAGTATGTTCATTAACCATTATATGGAGGTGTGTGTAAGTGTAGGTTTAACCCTTAGAATATAAAAATACTAGTTATTTATGTATAATTTTTTTATAAAATCATGGAATAAATATAGTGGAGGGGTGGAGAAATAAAATAAAATAAAGACATTGAGAGAAGACATTACCTCTTAATTAAGTAACTCCTTTTGGTTCGAGTCAAAAGGATTACTTGGGTCGCTTTATTCCCAAAGGTCGGATTTTAAGAAGAAGGTATATATGATGGAATGTGTAATGGGGAGATATTTTCTGATCTTATGTGGTTTTATAGTCATGAAGAAGAGGGAGAGGTTGTGGCCTTTTATAGGGATGGGAAAGGACTCAGTTGGTATTTTTGAAAATAAGTTAGGTTTACCAATATTTTTACCTAAATGAGTCATAAAAACCAATACTAAACTCAAAAATTTATGGTTTATTTTGGAATAATTTCCATAAAATAGGTTCTGGATAAGTTTATAAGTCATTTTAGGTTTTATATTTAAGGTTTAGTCCTTAGTTGAGATTATGTATATCTTAATCAATGTAATTAATTTTAATTACATTCACTAATATATTTGCAAAGAAATATAACATTAAATTATTAAAAAAATATAAATTATGATGTCTAAAAATATGTAATCCATTTTTACAAATTCTAATCACCTTATTATTAGAAATAAATTTCATATTAATCTTGCAGTTCGGTCTACATTGATGATTTTTAAAGTGAAAATGATCAAAAGTTTCCTAAGTTTTTTTATCCAATTTTAATGTGAAATTGGTTCCAATTACCAAAATTGAACATATTTATAAAAATATAATCTAATTAATCTTTTTAACCAAATTAATATAAAATTAAAACTTATAAGTAAATTAGATGGAAAGAATGTTTTAATTAAAATCTCAAATTATTTCACTACTCATACATAAATGAAGTTTCTTATAAGAAATCACAAAAATTTACCATTATATATTTTATAAATTCTAAATTTAAAAATTAATTTTATTTTATCAAATTCTATTACTAAATATCTTTAAAATTAATTTTTATTATCTTTCACCGAAGAACATTAAAATCAATTCATTCGAGAAAAAAAATTAAAACATAAATGAACTTTTCTAAAAACCATATATATCTTTATCAATATGTTTTATTTATATTAAAAAATTATTAAAATCATTTTAATAGTATTTATTACTATTCATATTACTATGTTTTCAACCAAGTTATAATTATATAATTTAAATAAATATAACAATAAAATGATGTTTTGTAGAAACATAGTTTTTGTGTTTAACATACACCAAGTCAACGTTCCTGTAATGTACACCAAGTTACTTTTTAGTGTTATGTATGAAATTTATATTCCATATAAATGTAATGTTTGACTTAGTACAATGAAATAAATAATGTAAAAGTTACATTATTTGGAAAAAAATATCCCATATAAACTATGGGTATTACAATATTCCATAGTCCTCACTCGTTCGGTAATCACAAAGGGTCTCACATGACATGTTGATATCTTTCCCTACATCATCATATGTATCCACCCCTACCAAGGGGATACTTGTAATGAAAACATGATCACCCATAATGAACTCTAAGAGTTTCTCCAATGATCGTCATAAGATCTTTTTCTTATCTATCCGGAGAGAAACCACTTCACAATCAGATTCAATCTCTATGAGGCCTCCTAAACCAAATTGGGCGCATAATGGCCACCTCACCTGCCTCATTCTGACAAATTGTCACTAAAATGGTATCCTATAATGATCCAAATAAGCTTCCATATGAAATTAATCCTAGTAACTATTATTGAATGGGATTTCAATCAAGGCTAGGTTACCATCTCATGCTCCACTAAAGTCTAACAAACAAGATCAAATCATATCATCCAATATGTGTATAGTATTATTAGACTATCCATCGGTGTAAGGATTCTATGTTGTGCACAATCTCAGCTGATGTTATTGGGATTTTGAAAGACCTTCCATAATACTGACAAAAAACATTCTTATCTATCCATAACAATGATCAAGGTAACTCAATATTGGAATTTGATCTATAGAATATAGATATTTACTAGAACCACCACCAAGTGAATCTATCTTACCATTAAAAAGTTATAAAACCTCATTAAATAATAAAAAATCACCCATAATGCATCACGAAACCTCATGGTCCTTGGTAACCCCACTAAATATTCCATCAGGATGTCCTCTGACTTCAATATAGGTATAAGAAGTTGCTGCAATAACCCACTACAACTTTGGTTCTTGTCCATTACCCTATGATAGGTATGAAATCATAATATAAAACCAAAAATTCCTTTCTCCATCATTGTAAATAAGAACTACCACATAATTTCATGATACATATTTTTTACGCCATGATGTACTCCCACATAGATGTATGGTAATCCCTCCTCAACAACTCTATGACGAATTTAGGGAACACAAATATTAGGTACCAAGATCACATCATCATCATCCATCAACCACTCAGGTATTGAGTCACCACCATCCAGTTTCTCCCCCAACATAGTGTACTCTAGGTCTGACTCCTTCCCAATCTTCACTCATTCCAATTGAGGAGGTATAATCACTAAATTGGAAAAATTAGTTGATCCCTGATCCTCCAATGTGTCCAGATAAACATTGATCTTCCTCAACTTGGTGGGAACCATTTGATATAGGGGTATAAAAATGGGATGTGCACATGGCATTTTCTTAGTCTTAGATTATCATGCTAGTTATTAAAATTGTTTACTAGGACAATGATTCCCAAAAAATATATTTCATCCCATTATTTATCATCATGAAATAATTTTGTTATCTAGAAGGATGAATAAAGTTGGAGTTGAATATAATGTAATACTAGACCATAGTTCTAAAAACCTAGTCCTAGGATAGGTACTAAGGGAATGGATTATAGTTAAATTGTCCTCACTCCCTAAAACACATCAAATATGCATGAGTATGATCAACTGAATTTTTATATATATCCTATGGAAAAGGATACACATACATTATTACAGACATTTTCTAGTTTTCTATCCAATTAGTTCCATAAGACTATATTAATGAAACATCTTATGTGACATAAAAGACCACACTATACAAAAGGAAAATATTTTCTATAATAAACCCTAACCATTTTGTTGGATCACAGAAGGTTCTCTTAAGAGTCAACCCTTAACTGAAGGTATACCCCTCTAAGAAAAAACTCTATCCTTCATCTATTCACATTAGTAAAAGTCATCATATATATACTAAGAAAACAGTATTCTCAATTCAACAATTTTATACCAATAAGGATATATCACAACAACATGCAACACATATACATCAAAAAATGAGATACTATTCAAAACATATTGATAAAATCAAGGAATTTTATTATTGAACTATTATGCATCACAACAATAGGTATATATATTGGATGTGAACCATTGTTCCTCATCATGATGAATAAACACAGTAGAAATCCCAGAAATTACATATCAACACCATGTGCATCATATGAGGTCCACATATTCAATAATAACATTAAATATAAATTCTCATCTTATGGTAACTCAGAGGTTCACTAACAACTCTAGAAAGACATTGTGATAATACCCATGCATGAGCCCCACCAATGAAAACTAATATATATCTTATCCCAAATCAATGAATGAAAAAACATAAGTTAGTAAATATGCATCCTTTATTACTATCTTCTATCACTCAACACAGAAATAGTGTTTGGAATTAAGAAGTTACATTTTTCATAATAATAATTTAAAAACTCATTTTATTTGGAAAGTAAACTGCAAAATTTCTAATAGATTCCCAACTAAATCAAATTAAATGTGGTTTATACTAATATTTCTATTTCTATTTTAATATCTTTTAGAATTATGAGACATAATATTCAAAATATTTACTTCTTATTCTTTATCTTACTAAAAATAATTAGATGAATATTTTTTATCTTCCTTATGTCTAATATTAATCTTACCATTGAAATAAATATCCAATTTAATATAATTTTTAATGACTGGGGTAATTTTGATTTTATGATCAGTTCTTGTATATGAAATTTTTAAATGGGATTCCCCTGAGTGGCCTTTTCAAACCCTCCTCTCCAAGGAACCCCCCTCCCCACTAACAGGTCACGATGCCCCAGCCTGGAAGGGGTAATTGCCATCCAAGATGACAGAGAGTCCTATGTGGTAACACCACGATCAACGATGGTTAGACACAGCAATCCATTAGCTAGGTGAAGTGCACCCATTCTTCCCACCTGATGAGACATCAGTAGACCCAGCAAGATGAGTGTTATATGGGAGGTTGAAATTCTCCCAAGAGTGGGATCCTAGGAATAGAACCCCAGACCCACCAAACATCGTTGCTATGAAAATCCACCATCTAACACTACATAACCACTGAAGCGGCATTGTATATGAAATTTATTAAGAGTCAGAGAATATATAAAAATCTATATTACAATTAAGAAATATATATATGAAATTTATTAGTGATGATTCTTAATAGTTTCACGATCATAGATGATTCCTATATTTTTTTCATGAGAATCATATAATATCTAAAGTATAATTAAATCTTGTAAAGAAGATGTTAATAGCTCCATCTTTATCTAACTTGTAATCCTAATACTTTTCTTTCAAAATATTCATTTTTTTATTATACTTTGGAATTTCATTAATATATATTTTAAATTTTCTTCCAAATATTAATTATTATCTTTAATCATATAACCTTTATTAATTTCTTTTTAGTTTATCAAAAAAATATGGCATTTATAACCTCCCAATAATTTATTAATGTTCATCTTTCTAATTAGTTTCATGGGTGATTCTTTCATTGTTATTATAAATCCAATTAAAATACTATTAAAAACTCAAAATCCAAGATATAAATGATAAGTTATCATCTTATTCTTCTAAACATGATATGTTTTTATATGGAAGGTAGAAGTACCATTACTATATACTAAATCCACACTTTCCAAGATAAATAACGAATTATTATTAAATAACTAAATAAAAATATAAGTATTAATTTAAATCCAATATAGATAAATCCAATTTTATGGTAAAACTGTGATGGATCTAAGACCACTTCATTTTCCTGAAGAAAGTATAGAAACAATACAGTGATTTGTTGTAGAATTAGTGTTTCCTGTATTTCATTTTTAATTTTAAATAACCTCTCCAACTATTAAATGTAGTTGATCTTATTTTTAACACATTGAAAATGATCACATGGAGTTCATAAAATAAATCATTCATTTGAGTAGATATTGGGGTTATATGGCGTATATACATGTTTGAAATGTTAAAAACATGTTTTTTATGGTAATCTAAATTATTTTTTTTCAATAATATCAATAAGAGAAATGAATGATTTTCTCAAAGTTTCAATATCCAATACCCACATAATTTTGTTTCCCACCAAAAATAACTGGAATATTATTTTACAAAAAATTTTATTTTGAATGAAACAAATATTATTTTTTCTTCATGATATCATAACATAAATAATAGTGCTTATTTATTATGAAATTAGTACACTTTTTGAAGTAGTATTAATCCAATCATATTATTTTTTATTCATTAATAATTTCAATCTAATTCATCAATAAATTCTCACTAAATCCTTCATAATGCATTTGAATCTTTTATCTCAAATATTTTTAATTCATTTACATAAATTCAATAGTTTCAATTTATCTTATTCCATTTAAATATTCATTCATAATTTTAAAAGTTAAATAAATTTTAATTCTCTAAAACAATTGATCTTCATTTTTTATATTTTACTCAAATTGTGGATACTGGTTTACATACATTATTTTTCAAATATATAAATGTTATAAAAAACAAAATAATTATAAAATTACTCTCTTTATAATAAATTTTATCAGTTATTGAATATCTAAGAATATTTCTAATAAATATTGATTTTAATTTCAATATATCTTCATAAATCACCCAAGACAACATCTTCCTTATGATTCTCATTTTAATTGAAATAATAAATAGATAATACTAAAATTTATTATCCAAGTAACTCAACAATTATTTATATTTTAAAATAATTTAATGTTGTGAATATTGTAAAAAACTATCTAAATATTTAAACTAGCATGTTTCTATCAAACACAATATCATAAAGATTTTAAAATTAGAAAATTAATATAAAAAATTATATGGCACCTCGTGAGTTTAGTATGTATTTCCCTTTGGAATAAATTCACAATTTCCATGAAACACTAAAATAAAGAGAATAATGAATTATAAATATAAAATTAAATAAATTAAATAATATTATGAAAAAAACATAAAATTAATTAGTATCTAAGAATTAAATTATGCGAATTCACATGGGAAATATATTTAATTTTAATAAAATTATGTGGATGCTTTTTAAATACATAAAAAATTTACTAAATTTAAGAAATTATGTAAGTTAAATATATTTAAAACATTAAAGTAATTATTTTTTAAATCAATTAATAATATATAAAATAAGTAATTATAAATAATTTCATAATTTATATTTATGGGTTATGAAAGAATATTTTTCTTAAAACATTGTTTTTAAATTATATTATAAAAATGTTTTGTAAAAAAATAAATTTTATAATTTTATAATTTTATTCTCATATGATAAACATCATTTTTATTAATAATTTAAAAATATTTTTTTATTGAAATTTTTTTATTTCCTAGAAATGTTTATTTCCTTGGGTGAATATTAAAAATACATTTTCTGAAAATACCTTAAATTTTATAACATCATTATAAAATAAACATGACATAAAAATATATTATACACTTTTCTCAAAAAATTAATTCATTTTAAGAGTAAAATAATTCATTTTAAATTAATATTTTGGGTTTCAAAATGTATGTTTGACATTTTGTTACATAAGTAATATTTTTAATAATAAAAAACAATTTTAGTCAACCATTAATTATTTATTCAAAATTATCAAATTAATTTTTAATTAATTTTCATAATTCAAAACATTATTCTTTTTTAAAATTAAACTAATAAATTTCATTGTAGTCAAAACTATACACGATTTTGGAGTAGAACCACCTTTATGCTAAGAGCACTTTTTTTCTAAGAAAACTATTCTAATTGGGTTAATCTATAATGTCTTGTAATTTCTATCTAATTTTGTTTTAAATTATAATTAATTATTTCCACACGACAAAATTTGGCAGTAAATAATTCTGATGGCCAGAGAGCCCGAAACAGATTTTCAAACTTTTAATGAAGTTACGTTTAGTAAACATGTGAGTGTGATTTTCTATCTTTTGAACTGATTCTCACATAGAAAATATAGGGGCACCTTTAAACATAGAACACTATGATTCTCCAATAAATAACATAACTTTGTCCATTAAGGGTCGAGCTGAAAACTTATTTTTCATAATTTTCAAGAAAAATAATAAAAGAATTTAAAGGAATTATTTTATTTGTTATCTCACCATTGGGTGGTGGATAGCGACGCTTCTGTATAACGAACATGAGGTGACGTGGTACATAAATTAAGCTCATTAATGGATCTTATCATGCAGTGTAACGATGAAATAAAGTAAGCATAACAACAATGTGGTTTCATAAATGAAACAGCGTAACGACATAATGTCACAGCGTAACAGAAATGTGGCAACATGATTCTCTTTAGTAAACCAACACATTGGATAATTGTAAATTAAACTTCATGGATTCTTTGACAAACCTATGGTAGTTTTCCTCTCCAACGAAGAACAATAAATACTGGTGAGACTTCATCGTCGTTGATGTGCCTCGAAGAACGGGGATGGAAGCGACGTCGACTTCTTGAAACATCTAGGAAGAATATTTTGGCATCGAATGTCAACGAGGTTGGAATTATTTTATTTTGATGTTCTTCCCAATTCGTTTCTAGAAACAATGAAGGCAGGTCATCCCACGAACATGTTGATCCAAAAATCATGTTTTTATGTGAGAGGGTAACTTTATTTTTGGGGAATTCATTTTCTAGGGTTTAAAATTTTCATTTGTGGATTTAAATTGGAATCCTCAGACCTCCCATAATTATAAACTCCAAATGTGAAGGGTATGGGCTGGCTCAAACAAGGAATGAGCTCATATAATGTGTGCGTTCATTGTGGATGTATCCTCAAAGTGGCGACAAGAGGAATTTGGGGGTAAAAGCAGGGATGGCGGTGACCCGGGATACCCATAAGTGTAGATACATCGGAAAATGAAGTAGTATAGAAACTCTCCTCGATCATCGAAGGTATCACTGGTGAGGTGCAGTCGTGTGTGGGTGGTGGTGCACCACGATGGCACGCTGGAGGAAGGGTCATAGGGGACTTGGGCCGCGGCGCAATGGGGGGAGCCACCATCTAGTCTGGAAGCGGGCGGTAGAGGACACGGTCGCTCAACCATGTCAGGGGGCCGCAGACATGGAACCATGCTGCGTACTCTACAGTGGGCCATGGTCGCTCAACCACGGTGGAGGAGGCTACTCCATGACGACCTGCTGGGTGATGGCATCACACCATATGCATCATCCGGCCACGTCCCCGCAAGGAGGACCGGTATTCCCCTGGTGGCCCAGGAGGGATGCTAACCGACCAGCAAGTTGGCCCTACGGCCCCACGGGACGCGAACCACCTAGTGTGTAGGCCCCGTGGCCTAGTAGGCCGGACCCAATGCCTAGCATGTTGGTCTCTCCCCAAGTGTACCGGACCCGCGCTGACAAGTTTGACCCACGGCCTTCGGGTCGGACCATGTCCAACATGGCCCTTTGGGCTTGTCCCACTGGCCATGAAGGACCAGACTGACCCCAACCCAAACAGGATTCGATCGAGTCCTTCTAATTAAACTAGGATACGTGGGACCCACAGGCCGTGTTGGTCAGATCAAACTGGGCCAATATAAAATCGGTCACTATTTACTAAAACGCTTGTATCTCTTAGAACATGAATCCAATTGATGTGCTATCAGTGGTGTTGGGACTCTTTCTACATAGCATTCCTTCTAACATACTCCTCTTAGGTTATGGTAGATGTTGGAGTATGACCTGGTTGGATCAGACTCAAATTCAATCATTCCCTTTTTACTAAAAATCCCATAACATACAAATCGGGCATCCGATCGATGTATCGCCTATTGCGTTGGGACCCTTACGATGAAATGGTCATTTGTATTACTCTATGTGAGACTAAATGAAATTTGAGTAACTTAAAATGTATTTAGGAGTGGATAATATAGAAATCAAGCATGCTAATTGTTGGAATCTAGTGGATGGCTATGATGTGAATAAAGAATAGTGATTTTGTGTGGGTCAGCACCTAGTGATCATGTGTGTGTTAGCACCTAGAGATTCTCTTTTGGTCAACACCTACCGATCCTCAATAGGTCAGCACCAAGTGATCCTCTTTGGGTCATCACCTAGAGATCCTTTGTGGGTCAGCACATAGCGACCCTGTTCAGGTCAGCAGTAGAGCCTCTCGAATAAATAAGATGATCTATCTTTACGAATATTCATTTTACTTCTGTTCTTAAGTTATACCTTGTGTGAGATAAATGTTTTACATTGTTCTATGTGGTGGTGGTATTGTAATGTGGTATTACCTCTGTGCTATTTTTCTTGGTAGTGTTTTCTTTCATGGATTACTAAGAGACCATTAGGGGTCTTGGGGTCCCTTATAAGTACTGTTATACTCACCCTTGCGCAGGCCTCTCCCATATGTGTTGTTTCTAGTGGAGAAGATCATTGTTTCGATAGAGGTGATTAGGGGCATGGGACTAACTTACTTTACGATGGTGGACATGGTGTCCTAGAACTATGTGCGGCCCATTAGGACCAGGTGGGAAGTATATACCACTTAATCTTATAGTATCTTCTCTACTCTTGCGATCAAGTGTGGTTTTCTACAAATGTCCATCATAGTTTCCTTTTTTTACTTTACTATCTTCAGTTTCGTGTTGGTTTTGTATTATGGCCCACATAATTTCACTTGTACTTACACTCAGCTTCATTTTAGTGGTATACTTGTTTCTACCTTTTAGTGTGTTGGGATGTGGTTGGGGGTATATATATATACATGATTAAAGGAAATGCCTTTTCTTTAGGGAATATGCGTTTCTGGTGCTAGTCACCATCCCATGGCATGTGGAAGGCAGGCTTTGGTTAGTCACGGCATGGGCCTCGAGGGATGGGTCATGAAAACGTTTTATCAGAGGGAGGTCAATTATACCAGAATAACTAAGAGATTTCATTTTTTTCAAAGGGGGAAATAGTGTAAAGTGTCCTAAGTTTAGATATCACTGTAGGGAGTCCGGTGTTAGTGCGATGGCCGATGTATCCATATACTTGGACCCTAAATTATTTTCTCTAACTCAGTTTGTGAAATCACTAGTTACATGTATTTTGGAAAGTTTTTTCTATAATTATCTTTTGAGTAAGCTCACCAAGAATAACTTGTTCATTGTGGTTTGTCAGTTTCTCTGTAGGATGCCTCCATGAAGACAACCATCCTAGATTTTAGTGAGATATCATGACGATGGTCCACCATGTGATGATGCATCAGGGTAGGGACTACTTAAAGTGATACAACCTTCATGTGGTGTACCGGAAACACCACCATTTGGAGAGAAGTAGCAGCTACCAACCCCACCAGCAGACAATTCACACTAACTGAGTGCACTGCATCAGTTCCAAAGGAATAGGATTTCGAGGTATTGAGTCGAGACAGATCCTCAGGCATCTGAGGATTGGTTTGGGGTAGTTACTTTGGTTTTTCTCCTAATAGAGACACTCAAATAACTGCTGGTAGTTCTAGCTGCTAGCCTTTTCTAGGGAACAGTAGGGAGATGGTGTCTTTTGACTCTCTAGACACACTAGGAGGTTACCGTTGTATGGTCAGACTTTGAGAGCCTCTTCAGGGCGGAGTTCATACTAGTGACACTACGCTCAGTGCGTATTCATGAGTTAGTGCTCCTACTACATGGCATTGAAACTATTGCCCAGTACTCATCAATGTGTACTAGATGTTCCTGCTACTCAATCGACATGGTACGAGACCCTTTCATCAGGGAATGTATCATTGATCATGGACTCTGGAAGGATATTAGGGAATCAGTGATTTCACTCAGCATCCCGAAGCAAGATGGAGTTCTAGAGAAAGCCCTACTAGTGGAGACCATCCTAGCCAAGCAGGCACCGATGGTGATAGCCACCACCAAACGATAGGTGGATGAGTCATCTACACTAGGCAGTAGGAAGACAACATAGAGGACTAAAGGGTCCATTCCATTCAGAGGATGACCCTAGGATGTAGGGTCAGAGGAGCAGAGCTTGCAAGGTAGCGGAGGTCATCTAGGGACTAGAGTTTGTTACTCTTATAGTGGAATAGGGTGAATAGATCATGATTGTCTGACTCTATAACAACCAAAATGTTATTTTTAGATATTTTTCCCTTTTTATGCTTTTTTTGAGTAAACAGAGGAGTTTTATGGAAATTTCTTAAGTACACGACATGTACTTTATAAGTACACGCCGTGTACTCGGCTCCCACAGGTAGCAGGGTGCTAGTCGTGTCACAGTCTTGCACATGGTCATGTGTGGTGACCTGTAGACCACCTAATGTGGGGTCTGGTAAAGGAAAGTACATGGCATGCACCTCTAAAGTACACCACATGTATTTTTTTCATTTAACATACCAAGGTCACGTCTGACAGACGAAACCATCTTTTTATCGACCTAGTTTATCTGAGAGTGTCTGTATGACACAGATCTTCACTGATCCCTCGATTGAGCGTCTGTTCTCTGAATCGGACTCTGTTGGTTGCGTTGGAATCACATCGATGATTTATTTCTTCTTCATGAATAGCTTCTTCTAATTCCTTCTCTCTCACGAGATATTGTGGGGTGAACGTTTTTGATGTTTTGGTAGATCTACGACATTTTATGGTGATTAAATTCTCGAGACTCAAGTATATAGATCTCTCGATGATGAGGTAGGTGGTTTGTGCCTTTCTATAGAGATTATTTGAGATTTATGTGCAAAAGTTCCCAATACCCATGAACGAGCTATTTTACATTTATGTTCTAATCCCTATTTGTTTTCTCATATACGCTAGTTGTTTGGATAGAGGTTATTTTTTGAAAATAGGGTTTACTTTTCCTTGCTACGAAGGTTTTTCCCATGTTTTCTTATTTTGACCATTTGGTCTAGTTTTCTTATTAGGTTATTGTTTTTTCCCATGCCTGGTATTGTTAGGTTGGATTGATTGTTTTTCTACCATTTTTTTATGTTGTAGACTGGTTAGCTAAATACTGCTTGAGGTTTACTTTGGACACTTTTCATTTCTATGCTCGTTTGACTTTCACAGGGATGTGAGAACCTAATGCAGTAGACCATAGAGAGAAATGATGTAAGAGATTCTCCAGAGTGTATGTAATTATTATCATATTTCATGATCATTGGGGGGGATTGACATATAGTGCTCCCTCAGAGGGTTCATACTTACGTTATGAGGCTAAATGGGGAATTGACATTGAGTGCTTCCTCATAGTGCATGTAGGTAACTATTAAAATACTATAGGGGGAATTAAAGGTGATTGTTTCCTTAGAGATTCTTTGATCACACATGACTATAGGGTGAATTGACGATGAGTTATTCCTCATAGAGTCTATTCTAAAGCTGAACCAGAGGGGTGAGACTGTTTGTGTTTCCTAGAGGGATGCTTCTATTTGCTTGGTAGGACCAGAGGGGATAGGCTGTGAGTACATCTCATGTGGTTACCTTTTTGTGATTATCCACTTACTTGATATGTGGAATTGAATGGTTTTATACAATAGGGAAGTTTACTATTGAGTACTTCCCTGTTTACTACTTTTTTATTGCATGTCATATATATTCACTGACCGTTAGGCACATATCTCTGGGTGGTTGCCGAATGGGACTTAGTATCACAACCTATTTGGGCCATTCTTTTAGACCCAAACAGATTATATTGTTGCAGGTATAGATAAGGGAAAGTTCTCTTCTTTATCAGGTTCTTGACTTCATTGGATCTGGAGAGCATGGGACCAAGCTTTGGCTTGCGATGTTATAAAGTTGTTTACTGTTTTTCTTATAATTCAGTTTAGTGCTGTATTTCAGAATTGTGACTTGTTTACCAGCTTTCCTGACACATGTATCAAGCATCATTATATATGTTCTCCAAGTATTTATCTCTTCAGTATTCTGTTGTTTCTTATTGTATGGTAATATTACTTCTTCCGTTATTACTTTGTGTTTTACTTCAACTATGTTACTCTTCCAATGAGGGCATTGTTTCCCCACTATCACACCCAACGCCCTCGCTTCTAGTCTGTAGCCTCTGGCATTTGGGGAAATGCGTTTGAGGCCATGTAACCAACCTAGTATGGGGCGTCCCTAGATGACTTTCGGAACTAGGATTACAAAGTGGTATCAAAGGGATTATTTTCTTTTTGACTTACTGTTTGGAGCCTATAGTCAGGGATAGGATAGAAATAAGAACATGGTAATAAGTTGTGCCTGGTAGTAGCTAACTCGTGTATAAGGAAATCCATTTTACTTATTTTATTGCAATTTTATGGTTTTTTAATGTTACTGTTGATTTGATATTACCATTTTATTACATGTTTTGTGCTGTTACTGTTGGTATTATTAAGGTTCTATTTCAGTTGCAACCTGATGAGATGAGGGTATTCCATCTCATGCATCAAATAGAAACTTTTTAGGAATCACATGCCATGCATTCATTCCATGAAATTTAGGGTACATTAGTGATTGCATGATGTTTTGGTAGATGTTGTGATAGATATGCATAATATTGTGATAGATGCCTTGATAAAATACTTGTTGTTTAATAGGGTATTTATTGTGTACTTTTTTGTTTGAATGAACGCCAAACTTTAGTTCTTGAGATGTTATGGGCCCTCATGGAACGAAATTTGGTGGATCATTACCTTGTTCTTATTGTATATAACATGTAAGAGACACCATGATTTGAGTCTTGGGGACTATGGGCCCTCATGGATCAGAATTTGGCAATTAAATGTTCTTTTAGGTGTTTTCTGGGCTTCCAAGGATGTTTCTGAGGATTACTGTCTGAAAAAACCAAGAATACACATCATGTAGTTTTCAATACATGCCATGTGTTCTTCTATTCAGGAAGAAACTATTTTTCTTAAGTACACGCTGTGTAGTCTATTTACATGTCCTGTAGTCCTTGACCATCTCACTGGCTATGTGGGAAGAGACACGGGGTGGGGGAAACCCCATCGTGGAACAGGCCGTGTACCAGACGTACACATCATGTGTTGGGATCCTATGTTTCTCCATGTGAATAATGACATGGGTGGATAAAAACATAAGCAATACAGGTCGTGTCAGTCTTGAACATGCTGTGTAGCGTAATCCTTGGAATCTAGACATGTAACTAACAACACGGGTCGGTGGGAACCCTTTAGTACACGTCGGGTCCATTTGGAACATGTCGTGTAGTGAGAGCGGTGTATCTAGCTGTGTCACTAACAAAAATGGGTTAGTGAAGCTCGTCTAGTACACACTGCGTCTAGAAAAAACATGTCATGTAGTCTTTTTCTAGGATAACTGTGCAGCTTAGTCATGTAAAAGGACTCGGGCAGGGAAGAGGATTCAAGTACACAGTGTGTGTTAGAACAACATTTCATGTGATTGGGGTGTTACATGACCAGTTTTGGATGAAGTACATGCCTCTGTGAAGGCCTTAAGGGAACACATCGTGTAGTTAAGTATACACACCTTGTATCCATGTTTTGTATAACATGAATACTCTCTTTCTCTTGTTCCCTTCTTACCCGTCCAGTTTTCAGTCCTTGATAATCATGATTAAAGGTTTGTGCTTGACCTTGTAGAGTCATACCACTAAGACATCCTCTGGTTGTAGACCAGTTTCAGGGCAATGATCAGACACCAGATAAGGTTGATTCGGGACTACCTACAGATCCTCTAGTTTTTCAAGTCCGGGCACCAGTCGTCATTCCAGACATGGGTGTTGGAACATAGTTTTGATAAGGTTTTATGAGGTTCATGCAGACCTTCCATGGACTACCACATCCTACCCTGTCTATTATAGAGTTGATATGAGTTTTCTAGCATCAGCATCCTCCTACTTTCTCGGGGGAAGGATGACCACAGGCTATAGAGTCATTGTTGGAGGCCACACTGACAATCTTCGATTACCTTGAGACGCATCTGGATAGGAGGGTCAAGCTCACTACATATATGATTTACGATTCTATTAAGAGAAGGTGGGATGTGATCTCATAAGAGGGATGCCAACATGATATTGCCTGGGATGAGTTTTAGTGTATCTTGTATGATTACTTTTATCCAAAAACCATGAGAGTTGATCTAGCTTGAGAGTTTATGAGTTTGGAGTAGGGTACGCATTATGTTGTGGAGTACACTTCTCACCGGACCAAGCTACAGTTATTTACAATATTTCTAATGGAATATGGGTTGTTCCTAGCAATCAAGTTTGAGGATGGTCTCAGACAGGACATTCGAGATCATGTGAACATCTTCAGGTTGACTTCGATATCTTCTATAGTCAACCAGGAACTAATCACAGAGCATAATCTGGGGGATTATGGATCTATGAGCTAGGGCGGTTTAGCATCCAAAGTTAGTTATTCACTGGTTTATTGTAGGAAGCACCGCAAGGAGACTACACGTAGAGATCCGAGTAGATAGAATGCACTTTCAAGTATCCAGGTGGTATGCTAGCAGGGTGGTAAGGTCGGGCATATGAGACCACAATTCCTGATAGACCTAGTGGAGTGTCGATCTTGCTGCAAGATGGGTCATATTTAGTGCTTCTATCAGTTCTTCTCACCAGCAGCTGGTGATAGGGGTTCTTCTATGACTTCTCATTCACGAGCAGCACCACCAGTTTCTCCTCAGTCTGGGAACATGAGTTCTTTTGGCCGATTGGGAGAGTTGGAGGATGTGGACGAGGTAGCAAGTCACCGGGATTCTAGCGACAATATAGTGGACTAGCTAAGGGTGGTCAGGCCGGGTCACATGGCCATGGTGTAGGTCAGAATTTTTCAGTGGAGCATGCCCAGCAAGATCAGAATCCTGGACCCTCTATAGTTCAAGGTATGATCCTAGTTGCCCCAGTTTTAGCTTCTTCTCTTTTTGATATATGGGCTTCCAATATATTTATTTCTATTTTTGTTGTGGAGAGCCTTAGGCTCTAAGTCTTTTCTTCTGATAATATCTTGACGCTAGACACATCATTGGGGAAAAGAATTACTATTGTATGTCAGTGTAAGGAGTTCCCTCTTGAGGTTGGTGGGTTTCACTTCTTAGGGGATCTCTATGTCTTAGAGATGATAGGCTATGATTTCATTATCACGATGAATTTGTCAGTTCCCTTTCAGAATATTGTCAGCTGTTATCATCATAGGGTGAGTTTCACATCACTAGAAGGTAGATCATTTCTTTATAAAGGCGAATGGGATGTCCATGCCTGTATAGCGGGACTCGAGCATCATGGGTTGGGAGGAGTTACAACACATATTGATAGTCTATATCTAGATGACCAAGGGACTTCATATATATAATTTCCTCCATTAGTGGATCATTTCAGAGATGTCTTTCTAGAGGACATTTCATGTTTTCCTCTAGAGAGAGAGGAGGAATTTTCTATTGAGCTTGTGCCAAGAGCAGCACTGGTGTCCATTCCTCCTTATAGAATGGCTACACCAGAGTTGTAGGATCTCAAGATGCAGATGGAGGAGTTTTAGGCTAAGGGTTTCATCTGACCTAGTACTTTACCTTGGGGTTGGCCTATCCAGTTTGTGAAGAAGGAGGATGGTACACTCAGGCTTTCTGTGGATTATCAAAAGTTGAACCAGTTGACGGTCAAGAACAGATATCCTTTTCCAAGGATTGATTATCTTTTTTATCATCTTTGAAAATACCAGGTGTTCTCGAAGATTGACTTGATATCCGGTTATCATCAATTGCACGTTAGACCATCAGATGTACCTCTTACAACCTTCCAGAGAAGGTATGGTCTATATGAGTATGTGGATATCTTGTTCGGTCTCACGAACGCACCTGCAGTCTTCATGGCACTGATCAACCGAGTTTTACATCCATACTTGTATTCTTTCATTGTGGTCTTTGTATATGATATCTTGGTGTACTCTCACACTCGACACCACCATTCCACCCATCTTGAGATCGTTTTGAGTACACTGAGAGAGCATCGTGCTAAGCTCTCAAAATGCCACTTTTGGATAGACCAGATTCACTTCTTGGGTCATGTTATCTCAGAGATAAGAGTATCAGTAGACCTAGAGAATGTGAGATTAGTATTTCTCTGGTAGTAGATGAATAATGTCTTTGTATTACGATGATTTTTCGGGATGGATGGATACTATAGGCGCTTCATAGAGGACTTCTCACACTTTGCATCGCCACTGACGGGCCTGATTTAGAAGGGTGCAATGTTCTTATGGGATGATTCTTATGAGTCAGCCATTCAAGAGATGAAAGAGAGGTTGACATCAGTACTGATACTAGTATTTCTAGAGATGAGAAAGAGATACACCGTTAATTTTGATGCTTCAGGTATTTGGCTTGGAGTAGTGCTTGTGCAGGGAGAAGAAGTCATCACATACAGGTCTCGGTAGTGAAGGCTGCATGAGATGAATTACCTGACACATGATCTTGAGTTGGCAATAGATGTTCATGCCTTATTATGATTGTGACATTATCTTCCGGGAGTGAATTTTGGGGTCTTCTCTGACAACAAGAGTCTCAAGTATATCTTCACTCAGCATGATCTGAATTTGGGATAGTGAAGGTGGGTTGATTACCATTAGTATTTTGACTTTGAGCTTGTCTACACACTTGGGAAAGGCAATGTTGTGGATGATGCGCTGAGTAGGAGGACTCATATCTAGATCATAAGGACATAAGTGAGTGGACCCTTATGGCTTTGTTCTCTGAGATACATTTAGAGGTGCACAATAGAAAGGGGTAGATGTTTCTGTCTTCTGTAGCTGTTACCTCTACTCTACATGATCTAGTGCAAATGAGGAAGCTATCAGATTATGAAGGCCTAGTCCTATGGGAAACTATGTTAAGAGAGGACCCTATTCCTGGATAGACCATGGGATAGGATGATATCTTGTGTTTTCATGGGCATGGATGGGTGTCAGCAGACATACACGAGGAGCTGAGGCGGGACTTTTATTCCTTAGTTTGGGCAGTCCATCCTGGGGTCACCAAGATGTATTGTGATCTAACCTATCAGTATTGGGGGCAAGGTATGAAGAATGATGTCGTTGGGTTCATCATGAAGTGTTCCACCTCTCAGCAGGTGAAGGAAAACATCAGAAACCCGCAGGGATTTTGTAGTAGTTACCCATACCCGTGTGGAAGTAGACTGATGTCGCGATGGATTTTGTGACAGGTTTACTGAGTTCGCATCGAGGTAATGATTTTTATGGGTTTTCATTAACAGACTCATGATGGTTTCTCACTTCTTGTTGATAAGGGATACATTCGATGTTGATGAGCTAGGTTGGTTGTATATCCTTGAGATTGTAGGTTTACATGGAGTTTCACACTCCATTGTTTTAGACAGGGATTCCCGTTTTACATCTCGGGTCTAGAAGGAGCTTCAGAAGGCTTTGGGTACATAGTTACTTTTAGGTATAGCGTACCACCCTCAGACAGATGGCCAGTCTAAGCATACAATTCAGGTTCCTGAGGATATGTTGCGAGCATGCATCCTTGATTTTGGAGGTTCTTTCCATAATCCCATACCTCTTGTTGAGTTTTCCTACAACACTAGTTTTCAAGAAACTATTCAGATGGTACCTTATGTGGCTTTGTACGGTTCTCCATGCCGATCACCCCTATGTTGGATGAAGGTAGGAGAGGCAGCTATGCTAGGACCTCGTCATGTCCAAGAGACCACAGAGCATATAGAGTTGATTCAAAAGAGGATAGCTACTACACAGTCTCAATCAAAGTCTTATGTTGATCAGTGAAGATGACCTCTAGAGTTCGAGGTCGGGGATTAGGTTTTCTTGCATGTCACATCATGGATGGGGAAAAAGAGGATTAAAATATAGGGTATGCTTTCGCCATTGTTCATCGGGCCATTTGAGGTTTTGGAGAGTGTCGGGCCATTTTTCTATCAGTTGTAGTTACCTCAGAGGTATCGGGCTATACATTACCTATTTCACATTTCTCAGCTTCGACGTTACTTCTCAGACCTGTCTCATGTTCTTCAACCTGAAGTGGTTGAGTTAGAGGTGGATGATTCATTTGAGGATCATCCAATCCGGATTGTTGATCACAGTATGAAGTTTCTCCATGAATGGTATGTTCCTCTAGTACGAGTGCTATAGCAGCACAGGTGAGTAAAAGACGAGACTTGGGAGAGGGAGACCAATGTATGATCGCAGTGCCCAGAGTTGTTCGGGGATTTCTCTTCTATGACGCCCTGATAGAAAAATTAGGGAATGAATTTAATTAATGGGGGAATTTTTTAAGAACTTGGATATTGGTTTCATGTATGTTTTCCTTTTTCTAGAGTTTTTTATGAAAAAGTTGAGTTTTCTGGAAATTTCTTGTGTACACACAATGTAATTTATAATTACACATCGAGTGCTCAGTTCCCATAGGTAGACAAGTGTTGGTCGTGACATGGCCATGCACACAACTTTGTGTGGTGCCATAGAGACCACCAAATGCGGGGGTCGATGAAGCCATGAATATTTCATATACTTCTAAAGTACACACCATGTAGATTTTTTACTATATGTTCTAGGGTCTCATCTAACGGACAAAATCATCTTCTTCTCGACCTAGTTTGTTTGAGAGAATCCGTACAGAGAGGATCTTTACCGAGCCCTCGATCGAGTGTTCGTTCTCTGAATTGGACTGTGTCCATTGCATTGGAATCGCATCGATGAGTTCTCTAGTATTCTTGAACACCATCTTCTTGAATCCTTCTATCTTGTAAGATATTGTGGGTTGAATGTTTTAGATTTTTTTGTAGATATACTACATTATAAGCTGATTCAAGGCCCAAGACTCATGTATATTTATCCTCTGATGCCAAGGTAGGTGCTTTGTGCCTTTCTGTAGATAGTCTTTGAGTTTTATGTGCTAATTTCCCAATTCCCATGAACATGGTATTGCGTGTTTATGGATTTAGCCCTGTTGTTTTCCTGCTATGCCCTAGTTGATTGGATAGAGGTTATTTGTTGATAATAGGGTTTAATTTTCCATGTTATGGAGGTTTTTCCCATGTTTTCTTATTTTGACCATTTGGTCTAGTTTTCCTTTTAGGTTGTTGTTTTCTTCCCATGCCTAGTATTGGTAGGATGGAGTGATTGTTTATCTGAAATTATATTATTCCATTGACTGGTTATCCAAGTAGTTCTTGAGGTTTACTTTGGACGCTTGTAATTTCAATGCACGTTTTACATACACATAGTTGTGAGAACCTGGTGTAGTAAACCATAGAGATAATGGATGTAAGGTATTCTCCAAAGTGTTTGTAATTATCATCACAGTACAATACCATTGGGGGGATTTTTGTTGAGTTCTCCCTCAGAGGGTGCATACTAACATTACGAGGCCATAGGTGGAATTGACGTTGAGCACTTCCTTAGAGTACCTGTGGGTTACCATTAAAAGACAATAGGGGGAATAGACGATGAGTGCTTCCTCAGAGAGTCTATTCTAAAGCTAAACCAGAGTGGTGAGATTGTGTGTGTTCCCAATGGGGTTTCTTGTGCTTTCTTTATAGGACCAGATGGGATAGGCTATGAGTAATTCCCAGAGGGTTACCAGTTTGTGATTATCTTCTTACTTGATATGTGGTATTGAATGCTTTGAAACTGTAGGGATGTTTACTGTTGAGTACTTCCGGGATTACGACTTCTTTTGTTTATTTCCGGCCATATATATTCACTTACTATAGGCACAGATATCATGGTGGTTACCTACTAGGATTTAGTCTCACACCCTGTTTGGGCCATGCTTTTGGGCCCAAACAGATTATATTGTTTTAGGTATAGATAAGGTCAAGTGACCATCTACATCAGTAACATAACTGCTTTGGAGCTCGAGATCATGGGACTAAGCTTTGGCTTGCGATGCTGTGGAGATGTTTACTATTTTTCTTATACATTGGTTTAGTACTTTATTTCAGCATTGTGACTTGTTTGGATGATTTCCTAGACATATGCATCATGCATCATTATATATGTGCTCCAACTATTTATTTCCTCGGTCTTCCACTATTTTTTTGTATGGTAATATTACTTCGTCAGTTATTTCTTTTTTTACTTATGTTGTGTTACTCTTCTAATGAGGACCTATTTTCCCAACTATCACTCCCAGCGCCCTCGCTGCTAGTTAGCAGCCTCTGGAATTTGGGGAAAAGCGCTTGAGGCCATGTGAATAACCAGGTACAGGGTGTCTTTGAGAGGCTTTCAGAACTGGTATGTTACAGACTCCCCACATGTATGACCAGAAGGCAGTTGAGGGACCGTCGAGATAGCGACAAAGGTTTAAACATGGAGTTCCATAGGGCGTCGGTCATGAAAAGTGAGCAGGTCTAGCGATAGGTGGTGGAAAACTATTTGAGGTACTACCACCACCATTGCTAGGAGGTCCACCACAAGCTTTGGGAGCATGTGGATAGGGTTGGGGCTGGCATCATGAGATGGAGGCCTATAACCGTGGCACTCCAGAGATGATTAGAGGTAAGATATGTGTATTTTCTACCTAAGATTCAGGTCTCATAGGTAGAGGTTTCAGTCACTGTTTCCTTTCCATGTACCTCATTCGAGGCTCGGATATTTCATTGGAGCAGTAGGATCGATCCTTATATTTAGAGACTCCATCGGGTGGGTATTTGATGATTACACACTTTTCCCGGCAATGTGAGCTTACTCTAGGAGGTGAGAGCTTCACTGGGATCTCCTATTAGTAGCATCATGACCTTACGAATATATGCTGGGTTTAGACTGGTTATCCAAATTACATTATAAGATTGTCTGTTTTAGGTGCAAAGTACGGTGTGTCCACAAGGATGTGACTAGGCTTTTTTCACCAGCGAGAAAAGAACCATTGTAACTAAGGATGGACTTTCTCGAAAAAGGGTGTAGTCGATCACCCACTAGCTGTCTAGCCACACCCTTAGTGTGGCAGATGAGGGTAGTCGAGTCATTCCTCTAGTTGTGGACGAATATGGGGATGTCTTTAGAGAAGATGTCCCAAGACTACCACCTCATAGAGAGGTAGACTTCTACATTGACTTATTCCCAGGTATGACATTGATATATAAACTTGAATATCGAATGGCCCCTATGGAGCTTCGTGAGTTGAGGGTATAGCGATAGTACTTGCAAAGGAATGGGTTTGTAAGGCCTAGTGTTTCTCCATGAGTAGCTCCGGTGTTGTTTTCTAAGAAAGAAGATAAGAGCTTGAGACTATCCGCAGACTTCTGGTGCCTGAACCAGGTTACCATGAAGAATAAGTATCCCCTGTCGAGGATTGATAACTTCTTAGATCATATGAATGGAGTGAGATGGTTCTTGAATATCGACCTCAGATCAAACTATCATTATCTTCGGGTACAAAATGAAGACGTACCGAAGATAGCATTTAGATGTTGTTTAAACCACTACGAGTTCATGGTGATTCCCTTCAACATGGCCAATGCCCTAGTAGTTTTCATGGGACTCATGAATAGGATATTCAAGAATTACCTCAATCATTTCATGCTATTCTTTATTGATGGCATCTTAGTGTACTTAATGTTAGAGGAGGAGCATTCTACACACCTGTGGATAGTCCTAGATACACTCTGAGAGCACCAGTCTTATGGTAAGCTCTCGAAGTGCTAGTTCTGTACTCTGGAGGTCAACTTTCAGGGACACATGATCTTCGATGTTAGATTTGTAGTAGATCCGGAGAAGGTAGAGGATGTTCTTTCTTTGGAGCCACCCTAGAGAATGATCAAGGCGAGAAGTTTCATGTGGTAGGTTGGGTACTACCATAGATTTGTACCCAAATTTTGAAAAGTAGCGCACCTTTTTCATCTTTGAAGAAGATGGTACAACCCTTCGTATGGGGTAAGGGATGACAGAAGAGTTTTCCAGAGCTGAGGTAGAGACTGAAGAGTCCCCCAATATCGAGATTACCTGAAGACAGTGTTTTGTATGTAGTATACTCTGATGCATTAGGGACTGGGCTGGGTTGTGTTCTGATGAAGGAGAAAGTATTTATCACCTATGGCTCACGACAGTTGAGGAATCATGAGAATAACTATGTGACCCATGACCTAGAGTTAGCAGCAGTGGTCTTTGCCTTAAAGATGTGGCAACCCTACTTGATGGGTGAATGGTTTACCTTCTACTCTAACCACAAGAGTCTTAAATATATCATCTCACTGAAATGCCTGAACTTGAGACTGAGGTGATAGATAGAGTTCCTACATAAATATGAATTTGAGATAGTATATACTCATGCGAAGGGGAACGTGGTGGCAAACACACTCAGTTGGAGGTCTGGTTAGCAAATTCTGAGTGAGGCAACAGAGCAGCTAACCGCGATGTAGATATCCTTTTTGGATAGGGATAGAGCATATTACCTCTAGTTTATGACTATCACTCTTCATATCTTACAAAAATTCAGGAAGGCACAGCTGGTGGATGATGACAGCGAGTCTTGACATGATCACTTATCCACAAGATGAGCTCCTGATGGATTTTCGGTAGTTTTGGAGCATGTTATCCTTTTTAGAGGGTGAAACATAGTACCACTGATATTTTGGGAGGAGGTGTTGAGGGAGTTCCATACATTTCCTTTATCAGTACATCTAGGAGTGGTGAAGATGTACCAAGACCTCTGATGTCAATACTAGTGTCCAGGGATGAAGAAATAAGTGTCAGAGTTCGTTTTGTGATGCCTCACATGTTAGCAAGTGAAGGCTGAGCATCATGTTCCATACGGCTTGGCCCAGCCACTTGATGTACCAGATTGGAAGTGGGATGGTATCTCCATTGAATTTATTATGGGGTTACCACATACATATAGGGGCCATGAGTCCATCTGGGTGATCATTGACCGACTCACCAAGTCAGCTCACTTCATACCCATTTGGGAGTAGGGATCGGTAAAGGGCTTGGGATGCCTATATGTCTAGGAGATAGTGTGGCTCCATGGGTTTACTTCGATGATCCTCTTAGATTGTGATGCTCTATTTACATCCTGAATGTGGAGGGGATTATAGGAGGCGTACGAGACGTAGCTGAGCTTGAGCTCAACTTTTCACCCCCAGATGGATGGTCAGGTGGAGCGGACCATACAGGCCTTGGAGTACATTCTTCGTTCTTGTGTATTAGATTTTTTTTGTAGTTAGGATGACCACCTACTACTGGTGGAGTTTTCATAAAAAAAATCTATCACTCCACCATTAGCATGGCACTGTTTGAGGCCTTGTACGGGCAGCCTTACAGATCACCCCTATGCTGGATAGACCCAAGGGACTCAACACTCATGGGTCCAATGATGGTATGGGCTACCACTTAGAAGGTGAAGATAATCCAAGAGTAGAAGAGGACTGTGTAGAATAGATATATGTCTTATCCCAATATTATATGGATACCCTTGGATTTTGAGAAGGGAGATCATGTTTTCCTTTGGGTCACACCCCAATGAGGATTGTAGAGATTTGGCTGGGGTGGAAATATATCTCTGAGGTTCCTCAAACCTTTTCAAATACTGAGTTGGTCTAGATAGGTGGATTACCTCCTATATCTTCCCCAACATATGCACCTGGTGCATGAGGATTTCTATGTGTCGCAGCTGAGGAGATACGTGTATGATCAATCGCATGCCATTGAATGAGGTGAGCTAGAAATTGATGATGTGGTGAATGTTTCATAGTTCCCAGTGGAGATAGAGGATCGATAGGAGTGGTTCCTACATGGGTGTTCAATTCCTCTGGTGTGAGTTTAGTGGAATCACAAGAATCTCTATTAGAGAACATGGGAGAGGTAGGCTCAGATTCATTCTCAGTACCACCATTTTTTTAGTTTTTGTTTTAAATTTTTTGGATGTAAATGCATATGGAAGGGAGAAATTAATGCCATAAAATTTTTGTGAATTTCTTTTCAATTATATGGAATTTTTTGGAGACAGAAAAATTTGACAGCACGTGATTCTGTGGCATAGAGAGCCCAGAAATGATTTTTAATCTTTTTTAAGGTATATTCAGTAAACATGAACGCATGATTTTATATATTTTGAACCAGTTCTCGGATCAAAAATCATAGGTCACCATTGAACTAGAATGGAAATATTTTCCATGAAATGACTTAACTTTGTCCTAAAAGGGCTGAGGGGAAAAGTTGGTTTTCATAAATTTCTAGAAAAATAAAAAAATATTTCAATATTTCTTTTTATTTCTTTTCTTGACGTTGTGTGGAAGAAGGCGATGCAACAGTTCAATGACTATGAGGATATGTGATGTAATAATGAAGCTCATTAATTGATCCTATCACACAACGTAACAATGCAATAGAGTAAGTGTAACCGCAAGGATGTTTCCTAAATGAAACAGTGTAACGATGCTATGTTGCAGCGTGACATAAATATTGTGACATGATTCTTTTTATTATAACAACATGTGGGTAAATGAGAAATTAAACATCAGGGATTCTCTGATGAACTGTTGGCAGTTATCCTCTCCAATGAATAATGAAGAATGCTGGAGAGATATCATTGTCATTAATCTGCCTCGAAGAATGGACCCAAAATCGATGATGACATCTTAAAACCTTACGAACGAATGCTTCAGCATTGAACATCAACAAATTAGGGGTTCCTTTATTTTGATGTTCTTCTATGTTATTTTATATAAATGATGAACACTGATGAAACCGTGAATAGTTTGATCCACAAATCATGCGTTTATGTAGGAGGCTAACTTTCTCTTTGGGGATTTTGTTATCCGAGGATTGAAATTATCACTTGTTGCTTTAAATTGGAATCCCCAGACCTACTGTATTTATAAAATCATAATGTGGATGGTGCAGGCCGACATGAACAAGGCCCTAGAACCTCCTCCATGTGCATTCATTGTGGTCATATCCTCAAATTGGTGGAAAGGGGAATCTAGGGCCATGCCAGGGATAGCAGTGACACGGGAGGCCCATAGGTGTAGATAAATCTAAAAACAAACCACTGGAGCAACTCCAGTGGCCCTTTGAAGGGACCGCTGGTGTGTCGGTGGCCGTGGACTGGGGGATACGTTTCACGATGGCACACTGAAGGAAGGGTCATGGCCGATTTGGGATGTGGCGTAGTGGGAGGAGCCACCGGCTAGGCTGATGGTTTGTGCCAGTGGACGTGGTCGCTGGACCACATTTAAAAGATGAATACATGGTACCATGCGATAACCTATATGGTAGGCCGCGGTCACTTGACCAATGTGGAGGTGGCCTCCCTGTGGAGACCTGTAGGGTGATGACGGCGGACCGGACATGGAATCCGGTCATGAACTGCTCAGTGGGTCGGACACACACAGGCTATCCGGTACTGCAACGGTGGCCGATCCCATGGCCTAGTGGGCCAGACCCATGTCATTCAGGTGGTGCCAAACTAGACCAGGTCATCAGGTGACCCAGAAGACTAGACCCTCAACCAAACCAGGACAGATCCGGTGAGGCTCTTTGGGCCCAGCCCACTAGCCAGGCCGGACCAGACTGACGTTAACACGAACTAGGTTAGGTCGATTCTATCTAACTAAACCAAGGCACATGGGTCCAATGGGCCGAGTTAATCGGGTCGGTTGGACCGGGTCGGACTGGGCCCAGACGCAATCAGCCCCTGTTTACTAATACCATCGTATCTCTTAGACCAAGAATCTGATTAATGCGTCGTTGGTGGCGTTGGGACACTTGCGATGGGGAGGTTCTTTTGATATACTCCTCTTGCATTTTTTTAGAATTTGGATTATGGTCGAGTAGGATAGGACTCGAATCCAACAGATCCTTTTTTACTAAAAATCTCATAACTTACTGAATGGGTATCCTATCAACAAAAAATATGTTGCATTGGGACCCTTAAGAAGAGATAGTCCTTTGGGTTACTCTATGTGGGACTTCATGGAAGTTGAGGAATATCTGATGTCTTGAGTAGTGGATACTCCAAAAATCAAGCATGATAAGTGTTGGAATCCAAGGTCTGAATGTGACGTGAAGATAGGATAGGGATCCTGTGTGGGTCATCACCTAGCTATCCTCTATGGACCTGCACCTAGCGATCCTCTTTGGGTCAAAACCTAACGATCCTCTATGGGATAGAACACAGTGATCCACAGTGGGTCATCACATCGGGGACTTCTGTGGTTCATGACCAAGCGATCTTATGTGGGTCATCACCTAACGACCATATGCGGGCCAGTAGCAGAGCCTCTCAAAAAAAGAAGATGATCTAGATTTAGGAAAAATCATCTTTACTTATGTTCTTAAGTTATAATTGGTGTGAGATGCGTCTTTTAATTTGTGCATTGTGGTTGAGGTCTTTCTTAGTGTTGTTACCATTGTGGTATTTTACTTTGTGGTGTTTCCCTTTTTGGATTAATGAGATACCTTCAGGGGTCTTGGGATCCCTACTGAGTGTTGTTATACTCACCCCTACATAGGCTTCTCCATCACATATTGCTTCACGTGCATTCGATTTACATTTTGATAGAGGTGATCTAGGGGATGGGACCAACGGACGCTACGAAAGTGGACTTGGTGTCCTAGAACTTGGTGAGGCCCAGTAGGACTAGGTGGGTAGGACATACTACTTGGGATTCTATGGATTAAGTACTCTCATGATCTGGGGGGTTTTCTCCGTAGATGGCCATCAGAGTCTCTTTTTGTACATTACTGTTTTTAGTTTCTTGTTGGGTTTTTATTTTGTCCCACTTACTTTCACATTTACTTGAACTCAACTTTGTTTTCGTGGCATACTTGTTTCCCCCATCCAGGGAGTTGGGATGTGGTTGGGCTTGTGTATATACATAATTAAAGGCAATCGCTTCCCTTTTTGAGATATGCCTTTCTGGTGCTAGTCACAAGCCCCAGGCATATGGAAGGCGGGCTTGGGGTAGTCACGACATGGGCCCTGGGGGATGGGTCGTGACATAAGAGTGCTCTTTTAAAAAAGTTATTTTTACCATATGTAAAATATAAATATTAAAATATTTTTTTTAGATCTTTTTTTATCATAAAATTTAAACTACATAATAAGTTACATTAAATTTGGATACATAAAAATATGGTACTAAAGGTAATGGTAAATTGTGGTGATAATATAAATTAAGAGGTAAATGTCTAAAATATCTCAACCTTGTATCTTATTTGAGGGGATGATAGGTTTCTCAACCAAAAAATACCCACTATATATTATTTTAAATAATTTTATGTACTTTTATTTGAAATTATATTCCTTTAATATATATTAATTAGTACTTACAAAAAATTTCACTCCTCCCACTTGTTAGAGTATCCCTTCACCACCCCAATTATCCTCACATATAAATCTTGTCATATTTACCAAACTCAACCAAACCCCCTATTTCTAACCCTCTTTATCATGTTATACGGGTTCATGTCTCACCAAAATTCTAATCTAAGAAAACTCTATGATTATTCCTAATGAGTAATGTAAGAACTCATGATCCCTCATTTTTTATTTATATTCCTTCCATATTTTTTCTACCTCTTATAACTCTATTCTATATATACTAAAATAATTACATAACTATAATATTTAACCTAAAATTTATTGTATTGATGGAATAACCTTAACCTTCCATACTCCCATTCATTATGAAATTAAATTGTTACTCGAGTTACGTGTAGACTGTTCCCCCATAAATGACGTATTTCATTTTTCATTACATCCAAAGATGGATAGTTCTGAGAAAATTTGTAATGAATTAAAATAAATTTTATGAAATGATTCGTATTTTATAAATATAATTTTTTTATTATATTTATAATATAAACATCAAAATATAATTATAAATTTAAATTCCTAAAACAATAATAAAAAGAGAAAAAATGATGTATTCCTTATAATTTATAGCTTCTTATATTATCTAATTAATCAAAATATTATAAATTATGAATTTTCTATTTAATAAAATATAAATAATATCATTATTTTATTTTAATGATGACATAATAATCACTTCCAAATCATACCCATCCATTTATTAAAGCATCTTCTTTTTTGGATTTTTTTAACTACCTGCATAAATGATGCTATAAATTTCATTAATATATGAATATTTATAAATAATTAATGGTTATATTGGGAGTTAATAATAAACATATATTTTTTAGTTATGTAATGAAAATATAAATATTTAATGAATTATTAATAAATAGTAATTGGTTTTTAGAAAAATGTTTAAACAAGTTCATCATTGATTTCATTATCACGAGTTGTAATTTAATCTCTCATGGAATGAAATTATAAATTTATAAAAAATTTATTGTTAACATTTTATATTACATTGAATATTCTTGTAATTATTATCTTTTATCAATTAACAAAGATTGATATCATCATTAGGGAACAAAAAAAATATTAATTAACATTTAATAATGAAAATAAACTGTAAATAAATAATATATATATATAGATAATGAGTGTGAATGAATTATATAAAATATCATAGATTTTAATAAGTTTTATAAAAAAATTATTAATCTGGTAGAGTACAATATATAGTAGATTAATTTTCTTTCATGGAAACTGGATTAAAGGTAAGGGTTATTCATCTCAACTTTCATCCTTTGAAGTATATATCATATTCACCACTTGTTTTTTCATATTATTGGTAGGGATGTGTTTTATATAAAATTTCATGCAATTAAAGAGTTTTTCTAGCCCATGTTGACTTCCTCCTGTCATGTTCTTGATATTCAAATGTTACCAAAGTCGCAAGGGCTTTTTATCTCAATTTAATTTCATTAAAACATTTTTAATATTATGAACCTACATTAATTTATATGGTGTATATACTACCTATTAAATATATTATATAATCAATCTATTTATACTAATGTTATATAATGTTTCTTATCAATTTATTTCTTTAATGTTTATTCTGATTTCAAAAATTAATAAGGGGTTTTATTTAAAATCATAATTTTAAAAGTTTTTAAGTCTTTTACCCAACTCTTTCTCTTCCATATCAGTATTATTTATTTTATTTTAAAAAAAATTATACACATCAATAAGTTATAATTTTCATTTTATATGAACTCCAAATTTCTTTATAAATTTTTACAGAGAAATATTTTTATTATTTTCCATATGATTCATTTATTGGATTCTTCACAGAAGTGTCAAAATAATTTTTTTTAACATTTTTCTCATAACTAAATTTTATTTATAACATGAATGTTATTTTTTATTATGATTACTTTCCATGTTTTATTTTTTTCAAATAGATTTATATTTTAATTTTTCTATTAATTTTCATTTTTTATAGTTACCATAAGGATATGATATTTCTTCTAATTTTTTAAAACAATATTTCTAATACATATATAAAATTTTATTTCATCTATTTAAATATCATTTAATGATTATTATGTTTCAGTTGGGATATTATATAATAATACCATCTTCCATCATTATCTAGATTGATTATGATAATATTTTAAAGAAACTATCATGAAACTCATTTTTTTCACACCGATTAGTAAAGCTATAAATGAATGATGAATGTTATTATTTTATTATGGCACACATATGTATGGTTTATTATTATATGATGGATGGGTCTATTATAGGCCACAATCTCTCGATAAAAATTGTAAGGGACTATGGAGTGAGTACAATACAATATAGTATTATTTAAAACATGGATGAAATTGAATGGTCAGTGAACCCAGTCCATTATGGTCCTTTTTCTTCTATGCGCTAATAGACTTTGAAGTAATCATAGAAAAAAGAAATGATATTATATACATATCTATATTCCAAAATTTTATTCCATATTTTTATTACTATGTTATTCTCTCTTGGATCATGATTTATTGACGTTATAACACTCTTGTGACTCATGCCAAATGTTTCTCTAAATCTTGATGTCATGAATCATGATTTATGACATTTGACTTCTGGGTAAGATTTTCCAATATTATGATAATAAATCATTATTATGTTAACATACAATTATGATTATCTTATTTTAAATTATGATTCTCAATTTTTATCTACAATGTTTACTCATTCTGACAATATTATCTCACCTATTCTTATGTTTCCATTTCCATAGGTTATTAATTATGGTTTTAAGTATGGTATTTCTAAATGGGTACCATGTTTGAATATTATTTGTTACAAATATTGAAAAATATTTTTGAAATAAATTTATTGCATACCTAATGTCCAAATACACTAAACTCTATGGTTATTAGGAGTCAATTTTTTTAGATATATTAAATATTCATATAAAATTATGTAATATAAATATTTGTTATAATTGAGTCACCTGAGTTATTATTAGATAACGGTTTATTTTTTGGGATTATTTAAGGAAGAATAATAGAATATAACAAAATATTACCTATCCTATATCAAAACTGATATAGGGTGAACATAAAATGTCATTTGTTGAAATAAGGTGTCATAATATAGGACATATTAAAATTTATTTTATGTATCATATGATTTAATATTATGATTATTAATTTTTAAAACATACATTAACCATTTTGGTTTTAGTCAATGTATTGAACTAGGTGGAACCATGTTAACAATGAATTTTAAATCCAATGTAATGACTTTTCTCAAGAGAAACCAAAATACATGGGAGCATGAATGAGAATTATTATGGTTATTCTGAACCAAATATCTCAATTTATTAATAATAACATGATTCATTCTAAACATACAAATTGTTAAATAAAAAACATCCCTCCATTGAGACTTTCATGTTGCAACATCCACCCCCTTAAGTGGGTTTTTTATTCAACAATTTCTGAGACGATTATTAGTAAAGTGGAAAAAGATTTTTTTCATTATAAAGTTATAGGATCTAGAAATGGTTTTTTTATTCATGTATCCTTCAGATTATGATATTTATAAATTATGGATTCTTACCAAGTATACTAGGAAAGATGTTTAAATTGGATACCTAAAATGTAAAGATTTTAAGAATTTATTTTTCAATATGTATTTTCCCCAAACTATTCACACTAAGATAAAGATAGATTTTCTAGAGTTAAAAATTAAGGATGTTGAATATATTGGTGTATGTGAAGAAAAATTTAAAATCATACAAGGTACTCATTTTGTTTTATTATTGACTATATAGGAAAAATCTATTGGTTCTTTAGTGGCTTCATACCAAGTCTCTAAAAGGGATTGGATATAAGATTTTTTTGTAGCTATAAATTAATATTTCGGTATCCTCTCCAGATATAAATGGAGATTGGAGACTCCTAATATTCTCATGGATTTTGTGAAATGAACAAAAAAAAATTTGTTTTAAGAATACTATGGTAATAAAAACCATGTAGGAATGAAAATAAATATTTTTTCATGATAATAATGTGAAAATAATCAAGGGAATAATTCAATTAATAATAAATGTAAATGAATAAAATGTGTAAAATAGTACCATAAAACAAATTAATATTGAATAGATATAAAGAAGACATCCAATGAAATTAATGGAGACAAATCTCAACAAAATAAAAGATCCATACTTTAACGCTTCATTTTCAAATAGTATAGATAATATTCCTAAAAATTAATAATATCCCAAATCCCAGACTCCCAGATCTGGTGCGAAAATTATAAACTATACATTTACGAATTTTATTCCACTAATTTTGACATTTTTTTCCATCCAATATTTACAAAATAAAATGTAAAAATTGGAACACTTTCATTTTTGTGGACATTTTAGGTTTCGAGTTTTATATAAATCAGAAAAACCCCATACATAATCAATACCCATGTTTTCAAATAATAATTTATACCACTTAACAATGATTTTCATATTTCACATTAATTTACTATCATCATCTAAAGGAAAATCCCTTCTAGACATGATTCATTCTGCCCCATTATTTATGACCTAGGGAGAAGAAAACATTAGATGTGTGATCTTAGATGATCAATATGGGTAAACATAATCATTTCAATTGAATGTAATTAATGAGAATATGAACTGTGTAATGGTATTATGACATAATAATATTTGATTAGAAACCCATAAAACAACATGTGACTTTCTAACATGAGTGCCACTAAAAGGTGACCTATGTTGGTGGGCCACATGGACTGATGTTCACTTCACAGTATTCTACAAGCTGCATACTTGTAGTAAAGTCTTAGACAGTGTCTATGGGGAGACTATTCCATCTTGTTCGAGTGGATCATAGTAGATATAATAAGAAGATAAATAGTGGAATAATAATAATAATGAATATCTTTGTAGAAGAATATATAAATAATAAAAAAAATTGAGAAACAATTAATAATAAAAAAGAGATGGAAATTGAATCATATAAAAATGACGATGATTTAATTTCATGTATCTATATAACTAAAAAACATGTGTACATGTATGTAAACAATACATTCTATAAATATATTCAAAAAGAATCCAAAAACTATCTAGAATCCCAAGAACTTACCCGGTAATCCTCTACTAAGCTCTGTCAGAATGAAAGCGAGAATGTAAAGTGTCATAAGTGGTATGATTCCCCTTATCGACACCTGTGTGCATATAATATGCTCGGGTACAACAATGTTCTAGATAGTGTGTGAGATTAATCTCAATGGACCACCACCAACAGAGTATATACAAATAAAGTATATGAATATAAATAGAAATAGTATGAATGTATATATAAAATGAAATATAGTACATTAATCAAAACTTTACATACCTACTTCATCCTCAGAAGGTGTCTGAATATGTATCATTTAATTATTTTTGTTTCATTTTATAATAATTGATTTTTTTTAAAATATAGTGATAATTTAATTGTATCAAAGGTGTAACCATTAATCCTATAATAATTCTAACAATGGAAAGTATCCATGGTAATAACAAAGGAATCCTTGATCGTACTGGTCAATCCCAGTCATAATAATAACATACATTCTTCAAAAGGGGTATGAATATAATCTTAGGGGAATGTGAAAGGAATTCATTAATAAATGATTCTAATAAACTATAAGGATCTTATCCATGATTAGCATTTTCTATGAATGAGTGGGGAAATTGGGTGAATCCATGGTTCAATGTGTCCAAAGACATCAAGCTGGATCCAAGGAGTGTATTTGAGGCATCCTAAAATCCAGAAGACAGTTAATTGATCATATGATTTCATGTTGGGAATCCACTAGTGTACAAGGACCATGTTCCAAGATGGGTACCTCCCTTGGAAATTGACTCTTTTATTATGAATTGTATCATTTGGGTTCTCAAGGAATTCACTCAAGAATCCAATGCTGGAACAAATTTCATCACTCTAATTAAGATTAAAAGGACCATATGGAATGGGCAGCCTATATATATATATATATATGTATTTATTTAAATAGGCCATATAATTCTCCTATCTTTTATTAAGTCATTAGGTTCATTCCATTAGCTTTTATTAGTGTGATAAGGTATATCAAGGGAATCCAACCACTTAACAATTTAATTATTTGGTCTTTTATTTTTTCCATTCCTTTATCTTTCATAGGCATGACATGGATGGGTAGGAACATGCAACAAATTACCCTTTAATTACATTTAACTAGGCCATGTGATATGTATATAAATATACTTTCAATTAAATAATTTATGATTAATTTATTAAATTGGAATGTTTAACTTATACAGGTCAAGTGATATCTATAAGGAACTTTCCATCTAATAATTTATTCATTACTTTAAAACACATACCTTATCAAGTTCATTTCCAAGAACCCTTGAACCATAGTGCAGATAATAATAATGATCCACTAAAGGAATAATTAAGAGCCCACCCTACATGGGTTGAAAGGAATTGAAGTTCCAACCTCCAATGACATGATGAACCATTATAAATTGGGATCCAAGACTGCAGTTTACTTATTACAAGCATGGAATATGAATTTAATAAGAATTTCTTCGTGAACATAGAATGAAAAATAAAACGAAGGAAATTTATAAATGATTATACCATTAGAGAAACATCATTTATCACGTAACTAAGGTATGTATCATTATCCTCATCCAATATCGGCCCTTATTGTCGCATAGATTGGATGAAAACAGAATAATATATAAAAACCCTAAAAATAGAGCAGATTATCCTACATCAAAATGGAATCTTCTAGTGGAATAAAAAATAAGAAACTAATCCTAAGGACTGAAGCACTTACAGGTATGATTCAAACGTGATAAATAGATCCATAAACAGATGTTAGACATCTAAATGATCGAAGAACCTACAAATAAGCTTCAAGGGAGATCAAAAGGTGGACGTCAAATATTTGGAAGAAAAAAAAATAAATGAGTGGTGATGAAAAATAATAAGGGACAACCCTTTAAAACCATTCCCTATATTTACATGACATTTTACTACATTACATGTCTTATAATGATCGGGCATTACCTTGTAGGGAAATATCACTACACCTTTTGAATTGGTCTGGCCAGATAATGAAATTTAGTTTATCGAATAAACACTGAGTATTTGTACTAAAACCAACTTCCACCCCCCTCCCTACTCATTTTCATATAAGAGAAAAACAACCCACCCTACAGTGTGTTTTTCTATTTTAATCTGTACGTGGAATACAAATAAGGGTTTAACTACAAAGTAAACATGATCCATACATGAAGAGAAAACTGTGTTATTACAGTTTTCCCCTTAAAGGAACTTGTCACTGAGTATAACATACAAAGGATTTGAAACATTGTATGAGAATATCTCTTGCCACAAATCACATGCGTCAGCCTCCCACTCCCAAGTATCACCCTGGACATAGTCATGTTGTGATGGATCTTTCAAAAAAGGAAAATACCAACCTCATAGGTCCTTCATGGTCTAGAAAATAATTTTTATGGGATAATCCTCAAATTAAGCATCATCATCCAACTCAACTTCCTTAGGAATAGAATAATGATATGGGTCGGCTTTATAAGGGAGAAGCAGTGAAATGTGGAAGATGTTGTGCATGAAACGATACCTCTTAGGTAGTAATACTTGATAAGGAACTATCTAGACTCCATCCAATATATAAAAAATTAATGGTTATAGATTCCTCTTTCTTTGTATCAATATATTCCCAAACCTGGGTGATACTAGCAGTAATACATGATCCCTGACCATGAACTCCCGATGTCATGGATGGCGATCAAAAAAATATTTCTATCTAGAAAAGTAGTAACCATTTGATTCCTAATCACCTAAAACTTCAATGATGTCTTGTTCATGCATTTAGTACCTGATAGAACTACTACCTCTAACCATCACTGGTGTAAGAGGCATAGCCTTCTATAAATGGCCTCATATGAATCCATTTGAATCATTACTTGAAAACTATTATTATAGGTTCACTTGAAAAGAGGGATAAAAATTTCCCAAGAACCACCCAAATTAATGAAACATTCTTAGAGCATGCCCTCTAACAATTGTATAATCCATTATGATTGTCCATCGGTTTGAGGGTGAAAAATTATACTTAGAAGCACATGTGTACCCATAGATCTCTGTAACCCCATAAAAAACCTCTATGTGAAATGATCATACCTATCTGAAATGATATTATAAGGGACAACATGCATCCATATGATCTCAAAAACATATATTATTCCCATCTCACCAATTGAGAAAATCTCTCAGATAGGAAGGAACTTGGTTACTTTCATCAGTTGATCCATGAATACCCAAACTGCATCACTGCCTTTTGGTGACCTCAATAAGTCGATGCCCAAATCCCCAATGACAACTTTTCACTTTAATTTAAGGATAGGTAATGGCAGTAACAAGACAATAGGTCACTAGTTATCCACCTTTACATACTAACTAGTGGAACACCTAGTGATAAATCATGTTATCAGTTATTTTATCCCATGACACCAATACAAGCATTGTATATCTCGATACATCTTATAAATTCCTAAAAAACAACCCAAAGAGAAGCATGAGACTCTCACACCATATCCTCTAAAATATATCTAGGAATGAAAACATTCCCATGTATATATCGGATATCATCTCCATCAATATACCAATCTGATGGTGGTTCCTCACCAGAAATACTCTCCTAGAGAACCATCCCCTCTATATTTCAATACTACATGATATTCACTCTATCAATGGGTGAAGAGTTAAATTTTAAATCTATAATAAAAGACTCTTATTTAATCTCTATAACATCTAGATTCATCTACAAAAAATAGTTCCATAAACATATATTCTCCACTATCATCTTATATTGTGCTTCTATATTTTAGCTCAATGCATCAATTACTGCATTGCCCCTTTCTGGCATATAGAAAAGCTCAAATTCGAAGGACTGAAGATATTAAACCCATATTAATTTTCTAAGATTCAATACACAGTACATAAAAATATATTTTATGATATTTTGGTATATATACTCTATAAAAATCTCGCCCAACAAATAGTGTCTCTAACATCCTAAGGCATAGATAATTGTTGTTAGCTTAAGGTATTGTGTTTGGTGTTTTTCTCATGAGGTCTCAACTAGAGAAACCCGTATGAAATGAAGTTATCCTCTTCAGTCATCACTACACGTAGGATGATGCCTAATGAATCAAAAATAATTTATATCCCCTTATATCATCTAGTAGAATCAAAATCAGCTCCTAATTATTCCTTCCTTTTAGCTTTGTAGTTGATTTCTTGCATGATTCTTAATATAGTAACATGACACACATAATTGCAATACATGTAAGAGGTACATAAATGTGTGGTAATTTATGTTATAAATTCATGTAATATGTAGATAGACCCCAAGAAACTCCATATGTCAAACCTGTTCTTGGGATGCTTATAGAAAACCAAATCACTCACCTTTTCTGGGTTAATTGATACTCTTGATTCTAAGATTATATAACCCAATAAGTAAAATTTCTCAATCCTAAAGTGGAACTTTGAAATATTATATTATAGATGATGCTCCATCAGTGTATTAAAAATTATCCCATGATGATTATCACAGTCACTCTATATAAGACAATAAACCAAGATGTCCTCCATAATTACTAAGAAAAAGGATTCCAGATATGGGTGGAACATCACATTCATCGAGTCCATAAAATTATGGGAACATTAATAAGAATTAATGGTATAATTATATACTCATATAAACTATACTCACTATTGAAATTCATATATGCTATATTTTAAGGCCTTACTCACACCTACTGATAACCCGATCTATTTTTCATCATCGAGAATACTCTAGATCCTTGTAGTTGGTCAAATAGATCATCTATTCGAGGCAATGGATCCTTGTTCTTAACCATAAGCTAGTTCAAGATTTATTAATCCTTGAATAAAGGAATTATCCCATAATCCTCATAAAGAAGTATAGGTGATCCCTAATAAGAAGTCTTGGGTAAGAAAAAATCTTAGATTCTAAATCTTCCAAAAATATCATTATCTCTTGGAGCCCAGTAGGTTCCATACTATATGGATGAATAGACACTATATCTCCTCTCAGAACAAGCTCAATCAGAAACTCAACCTATCCCTCATGAGGTAATCTATAAAATCCTCAGGAAATACATCCTAGAAATGATTAAATCAGGGAGGAAAATATTTTATATATACACTCTCTTCCTCCATAATGAGACTAGAAATCTAGGTCATCACTACACCTTTCCCAATATGTTACGGTCAAGCTCTATTGGCTTGGATATCTCATTCAACCTTGTGGAGATAAATTTGACCAAATAGTGATGTAAATTACAACCTATGATTATAGCAGTCTACATAGGTCTGATATGGAACAATCAAATCCATTCTAAGAATGACATTCAATCCTTTCATCTTGAGTATGAAGATGTATCATAAGAAGTTATAACTTTCTACCTCAAGGGGGGAGTCCCTATATTGGTGTATTTCATATTACCACAATTTCAGCTATGTTTTGAGGGTCATAACACCACAAATGTTATATATTTACAGCTTGAAACATTCCACTATAGATAAAAGAGATTCATGAGTAAGAATCAACTATATCAAATAACAAAGATACCATAGTGAATGATACTAGAATAGTACCTCATAAAGTAGTTGGTCATGCACTCTCCTCAAGTATCAAATGTAATTCATTAAATATTCCAGATCGATGACCATGTGATATAGTTGGACTACCCTAATAAAGTACAATCTATTGGTATAGATAATTATAATTCTAGATACCAAGTACATGACCTCATCCTCAGCATGTCCAACTAATTCTACTAAAACACATAGCATAACACAGGAAAATTGATCCTACCCCTAAATGTGGATATGTTGTGGATCTTATTCTACTAGAATTTAATGGAAATGACTGAAACAGTCTTCAAAGATATACCATATGACCGCACACACAACACTCATTAGGTTTTCTATCACACTGAGCCATTGGATGCCCCATCCCTCCACAATGGTGGCATATAATAGAGCTGGTAGCATAGATAATCTGGCCGCCACTCTCATAAAAATAAATATCAATGTTACACTTCCTGCTACCAAAATAACTGATGTCTTAACTCATAACTAAAGCTTTATTCCCCATACTATTGGATTCTCTCATGTTACACATAGTGATAATATAATGATTAAAGATCTTAGAAAAAGAAAGTATGTGAAATATATTTACCTGTGAGCATATGGAGTACTTTATCCCATCCATGAAATGTCCCACTTATGATTTCTCATCACCAGTGAGAAGTAGTACAAAGCAGTCAAACTCAATAAAAGGATCTAAAACTCTATGAAAAATATATCACCTTCATCCATGTGTATGAACTCTCTAGCACATTTATCTCTCAGCATTTGAGGAAATAACTAATCGTTGAAGGCAGTCTAGAAGTTATCCCAGACCATGAACTAATGACGATCAACCTGAGTAATCACATCCCACTGCTATTTTTTGGAATCATGATTCATGTACGTCGAAATATTGATCCTCCTATCTAGAGGAATCTCCAGATACAAAAATATAGAAATATTTTCCTCTATACAAGACCCAATATCCTACGGTGTCCCATTCATAAGAAATATGGGAGGATGTTGATATTGGAACTCATGAGTCAGATCAGCCATATTTGGTTCAGGTTATAAAGTACCATTCATAGACTACATATGACATAGATACTCCTCTAAAAACAAAGTATTAGTTCCTTATTTGGGTAAAATAGGTGGTTCCCCAGGTAGCACAATAGGATGTATCACTGGTGGCACAAGGACCACCGCCTCTGGAGTGTGGTCATCACCACCCTCCTAGAACATGACTCTAGGACGTCGTGGTGGAATAGATCAAAAAATACTACTTACATTCCTTAGAACAATATTTGAGAGCACATAGATACACTATAAGAAGACGAACATATGAATAAGGTATTACTACCCAATTTAATACCCCAAATACCTTCTTATAAGGGAAGGGTATTAGTAATTGTTTGAGTTTAATTTATAAGGGTTCTAGAAGGTGAATGGTCAACTACACTTTGCCACTTCATTTATTGGAAACCACTTCATTTTATAAGCCCATATTTTCATTTAATGTTTTCATTTTATTATATATATATATATATATATATTTTATTAAGTGGATCAACATTCATAGTGAAGAAAGTCTCATACGCATTATATTTGAAAGAGACACCCATTTAATTCCATTCAATCCCCTCTACATTCGGTCTCAGAATGAAACATGTAACATACGATGGATCCACTTGGTAAATTACACATTACAATTAACAGGGTCCCATTCACCCCAAGAAATGAAACATGAAATCAGTTACCCATAGTCAATATAATCTCATGTAACAATAGGTACATTTCTAATATGGGTATAAAGCATCTATTTAAGATTCCACCATCTACCTATACAACAAAAAAACAATTTAGATTGATGAAAAAACATTAAATAACCAATTTCCTTACCCAATATATTAATTTAGTATCTTAGGAATATATGTATACCATGGATTACTCAACAATAATAGGAAACAGAGGCAATACAATAATCAAAATACACTTATATGGCATGGATTCTACATGGAATGTGAAATTTAGGTTCCAATTATGATTCATGTAACAATGCTCTTATCTATTATAGGACAAGGTAAAATATCCATAAGGAATATCAAAATACCAAACTCTTGTAAACCACCCAACGGTGAAAGTATATAAAACACAATAAGGAAAAAATTATCATTCCCTGGAAACATGGTATTTTCCATGAATGTGTGTTTTCAAAACCCAGGAATGACTCATGACTAGGTACCATCATGTTCCTAATCTCCAGTCTACATTTTACTGTAATGCCCTGACCCTAGTAACCCAGAGTCGGTGCATTATATTAATACATTGGAATGATTATAAGGAATCAAGTCTCGAAAGACCGATTAGTTTAGCAGTCTGGGAAAATAGATTACATACATGAATGTTACATTACACTTCATAACATACAAAACAACATAAATAATCCTTTATGAATACCATTATTCCCTTGTCTTAACCCTTATTATCAATCACAATATACTTCTTGGAGTCCTGGTAAAAATAAAACATTGAAAGGGGTGAGCTCAAACACTTGGTAAGGGTAAGAAATACAGCGGAAACATTTATAAATAAGCATAAACATTTAAGGTAATGTATAACTAAAAAAAGCCTTTTAAACATGAACTTCAACATAGTATGGCAAAAATAAAATGAAATAATTCCATTTACTTATTCACATGGATATTCTACTAATCGAATAATCACATGCAATATCAATAACCACTTTCATAATGATGGAATGCTTAATTCCAGACTATCATAACCACATAGCCAAGGCCTCGTGCCAAGAGTACAAATAAGATTTTGCCAAGGCCTTGTGCCAAGACACTAGTTTGTCTCATGAGACCTACCGATGCATCGAGGAGCTATAGCGGGCTCCACCCATCACATAATAAGTCCAATGCATTCCCAAATGAAAAGGTTTAAACATAACATAAACATTCTTATTAAAACTAGCATACGAAATGTCAATACTTTCACCATAAACTATGAATGGTATAAAAATAGCACATCCACAGTCAAACATATCACAAAACCTTCAATACAATATAGAAGTTTTGTATCACAATAAATCAACTTCATATAATCATAAAATCCATCAAAGGATGTTGACATAGATGAAATCAAAACTATTTGAGAGAAATATCTCCTTTTTTTAAACCATTTAAAAGTCACACATTTATAAAGGAAGAAATTAAAAGATATTTTTGAATCAAAGTGTCCGATACCACTTTGAAACTTTTGAAAGGAATTAATATTTTAAAAACATTCATGTACATATAAATAAATCCTTAAAAACCATTTTGAAGACATGGACATTTATTAAAAATATTTAGAAAGATAAATCTTTAAAAAATTTAAAATTCTTATTTTGATAATGAGTACCTTTCTGAAATTCTTAAAATATTAATTTTGAAATCATTTCAAAGTCACATAATTATAAAATAAAACATTTTCTTTGAAAATATTCTTATAATCTTGTAAGGGAAGCTTTGACGATTTTATAACGGCGGTAAATAGCCTCACCCGCCGTATAAGTTAAAAAAACATTCTTTCCTTAATTCTGTCGAAAAGGTTAAAAAGCACCTTGTTTGGAAAACGACGGAAAGATTCCTTTATAAAACCATAAGGGTATAAATTACTTTAACTAATATTCTTTTTAAATAGTAAAAATGTTTTGAAATACATTTCGAAGAAACATGGATGTGTATGATAAAGAAATCCCAGTAGATAATTACGTATAAACAACCTCCGATAATGAAGAGGTTGCGAAATAACCCTTACCTTGTAATTTTCCTTGGTTGGGGTAGGTTGACCTCTTATTTAATGGTGAAATAATTGTTATTAAATTATAATAGAATTTTATACATTAATATGATATCATATATTATCTTTTAACATTGATTTGTTAATAATATCTTAGTATTATCATTGTTTCGGGTGTTAAATTAATCGTTTTCTTTTATATGTTTTGTTACGTAAGCCATGTTTGTAATGGATAGGTTGTATATTATCATATACAGAATGATATCAAGTCCTTAGATACTATTATTAATCATAAAATGAGAATTATACTTGAATGGATATGATGAAGAATGAATCTCATCGCGTTCGTGGAGACGGTAGTCCGTACGTACGCACGAGCTACAATATCATTCTTTTGATATTAAAATAATATATAAATGGTTGTTATATCATATATAAAGAATTATTAACATGTTATATTTATTATTTACATGAGTTACATATCATTATTATACCCATCCAAATAATAATATATTGAATAACAATTACACCACAACGTGGAGACGGTAAGTCGTACGTACGCACGTATGGTGACATGTTATTCAAAGGGTGGATAGAATACTGAATATGGTTGTACCATTTTTATAATAACATCACAGTATATATATGATACTAGAGTTATTATTTTATAATGGTAACAACAAAGGAATAAGAAGTGGAAGAAGAAAGGAACTTGGAAAAGGTTGGTGAAATCATTACCTCTTCTTCGGGTTCTTCCTTTTGATTTGATCAAAAGGGCTCCTTAGGTTAGCTTTATGATCAAAATAAGGCATCTAGAATGTATTGAGGGAAGTTGGGAGAGTATTTGGGCAGAGTTTTTCCGAACCAAAAGGCTTTGAAGGTGTGAAGAAATGAGAAGGAGGAGTGCCCTTTTATAAGAGGGGTGAGGGGCACCTTTGGAAAAGCTAGAAATATTAATTTATAATAAATTCATATTCGGTTTCTAATGGCTCCAAAGTTTATTATTAAAAGTTTATGGTGGTGATAGGTCGAAAACAACTCAAAAAATAGAATTTAGACAGGTTTGGGTACTTATATTAACCTTATATTTAGGTATTAACTCTAAGTTAATTAGTTTCACTTTTACAATGTCTCTTTGTATTTTTATATTATATGGTTAATAAACTTACCATATACATCCAATGGACCCCCAAGTGGTCCATTAATGATAAAAATATCATGATATAAGTCTCTTGGCCGAACCATATATTTTTAGGAATTTAATATCAATTAATAATATAATATTTTGTTTAAAAACTCTTTTATGTCAATTTTGACACTATTCAAGAATTGATTTTTGTAAAAATAATAACAGAATGATTACTTCAAAAAACGTTAATTAAATCAATCCTAATATGTCATATTATCCTAGAAAATTATTTTAATTCATTAAAAGTCTCAAATTATATTTATTTGGGTATTTATAATATCAATTATTTTAATTTTTCACTATTATGGTAATTACTGCATCATCATTGTGTCATAAATAACTTAAATTATGTAATATATAAAAATTATAAATAAACTATCATCATGTAGGAAATGTTTTTATCTTTCTAATGAATATTTATAGTCGAAAATCCAACATATATTACCCTATGTAAAAAAAAATTTCAAAAAGATATATACTTATGTCATTTTTGTACTTATTTTAACTTAATTACAATAAAGTGTCCCTATCACCTACAAGTGGCTCCATGGGGTCCAAAAATCGACCCAATGATGCCTATGGTAGAACATGTATCAACCAATAAGGCTAGGACACTTTTTAGGGTAATTTAGTACTATTATAACATTATTTGTTTAACCCTTATTTACCGGATTTACACTTTACCATGGTAAATTAAATATTTACCGTAGTAATTATTCAAAATGTATAAAAATAAAAGTTACCTATTTAAACAATTTGAAAATCCTGATTCCAAATATTTAATAAATTTTTCCAAATTCAAAACACAGAAGTGGCAGAAATTAATTTAAAACTAATTCCCGTTGTTAAAACAAAAAGCGGGTTTTTAAGAGATAATAACTATCAAAAGATTGATACTTGTTTATGTCCGGTATAATTGTAAAATTATGTCCAATGACCAAAATTATATTAAATGGTAAAAATATATTCTAAATATACTTTAAAACCACTCAAATTCATAATTTATCACTTTTAATTATTTTGATTAAAAAAGTTATTTTTAATTAAAATTTAGTAATTTTCACTATTCATCAAAATATTAAAGTTATCTGAAACGTACCAAAATTTCACCTTAGGCTAAATTCAATATTACGAATACAAAAATGAAGTCCATTTTAAAAAAATAAAATATATATAATTTCAAAAATTAGATATTACTATTCATAACGGCTAGTTTGATCGGTTGTGGTTTGTGTTAAAACTCGAAGTTGCATACAACACACGCTACTGTATTATTCAAAGGAAAGAATACCGTGGAAGCTTGGGATGTTTTATTTTAAATTTTTGATGTCCCCATTTAGTCAAAAAGTTTAAAATATTGTATTTAAAAAGGGTTCACTATTAAAAGTTGATAAAAGTGCAATACTGAAAATGAATTTGTTCTCATAATATGGATTCTAAAATTATAAAAATTATATAAAGATTAAAATTTAGTTAATACTATTAATAACCTCTTTTGAACGGCTTGTTTGGTAAGCCATGGTGCGCTTGAACTCGGTGTTGCGTGTAGTGCAAGTTATTGAATTATTTTGAAGAAATAACACACTATGAAATCTTGGGGTGTTACATTATCCCCTCCTTCAATAAATTGTGTCCTCGCAATTTGAAATTGTTCTTCGAAAATAAAAGGTTGAAAATAAAAAATATCATTGTGGGAAAACCCACATCAGAAATTGGGTTACTAAAATTTATCCTTAAAATGAGGAAAAGAGAAATGAAAGGGTCACCACCAAATTATGATCTCGATTAGAAGAACATTGGTGGCAATTAGAGACATATAATTGGAGGAAAAACGTAAATATTTATAGGTAGTGATTGAGGTCATCAATCACAAACAAGTTTAAAATTGAGGTCCTTAAATTCATCAATCTAGGATGATTTAAAATACCATCGATTCAACAAAACATAAGGTATTAGGATAACACATTTTTGACGTTTCAAAATATCTTAGTTGAAATCCCACATCGAAAAATGAATTAATGAGGCCTCTATTTTAAAATAAAGAGTGGAAAGTATCAATATTACCGAAAATAACACATACTAGTGTTTTATGTAGGAAAATAAGGATATGGAAGAGAAATATAACCATCAATTATCTGATGGAGAGTGGTATAGAACATGGCTATGAAAATGCCAACAATCCCAAAGCTATAAATTAGTGACGATTTAAGGCACCATCTAGGACAACATTTTGGTTCTAAGTTCCTTTTATTAATGTTGAGGAATTTATTTATGATATTGGATAAGATCATAAGGAGATATACTTACTTTATAATTAGAGTTTTATCCATTAAGAAATTTCTACCACAAACTCATCTTTCACTCTAAAAGATAATAGAACATAAAAAATTCTATTTATACTATTCATACAAGGTTCCAAAATTAACGAATTTATAATTCATCTACCAGATCATTTAAAAAAAACTACATTATTTAATCCAGGACATCTCGTGGGCCAGTGGTAGGTGATACACCCTTGTCGCCCTTCGGTTGCAGGTTCAAGTCTCGCAGCCTTGCCGGACGTGACCGGTTGCCGCCCGACCTCCGGGTTGTCCTTTTATGGCAATCCAAAATAATCCAATCTAGAACTATCCAAAATACATCTGTTCAAACTCACAGTCCAAAATTTATAAGGAAGGTAAACATAATGTAGATCCTTTTTACCCCGTAATAGCATATGAATACCTTCATCATGTACTGAAACATCCTAAATTACCATATTATTTATTGATTACATTCATGCTCCCTTATTCCATATAGAATTATGGATATACTTCATCAATCCAAAAATGTTTTAAACCCCAACAATGATGGAATATACAAATCATTAATCAATTTCAAGGTAGTCAAGAATATCCAATATAATTTATCCAAATAAATCATGTATTATTCCAAAATCACTACCTCGGTATCAGAACTATATTATAGTTTATCATTCTCTCAACCATATATTTTCCAAAAATTTATCCTGCTATTGAGTCTCTTTTATTTGTTCCACACAATCTCAAGTCCTTAATGAAATAGTACTGCAGTACAATCCTTATATACTCCATAATTATTATAACAAGTACATTGTTGATACAACACTCAATTGACATAATCAACATAGGAACTCAAATCATTCCTCTTAATCTGTGGTAGCATCATAACTTGATTATTATCCAATAGTATCATTTGCGGCATGGTTTGATGACTGGGACATAGGTTCGCGTAGTGTCCAAACTCCTTGCAAATGAAGCATTGTACATTTGAAACCATTTTCTTACCCTTGCAGTCACGTACTTTGTGCCCTTTTCCTCCGCACTTATAAAAAACTCTCATTCCTTTCAGACAAGTTCTAGGGCATTTCTTCCCATAGTTATCACATGTAGGAAAATCCTTCTTTTCCCTCTTCCCGTTATACATCTTTTTCTCTTCCATCCTTTTCTTCTCTTGCTTCCCTTAAAATCCATAGGACTCAGAAAAATATTTACTTATCTTATCAACACATGATATTATTTCTCCATATGATGATAATACATGGGAGACTATTTCTCTTATAAATTCTAGCTTAAGACCATGAAAGATATGATCCTTCTTTCTCTTTGGATTATGTGCATTGCTGGAGTTATCATTCCTTCTACTGGGCACCATTTCTAAACAATGGAATACACTAGATTAGTTTATGAATAACAATACCTAATCCCAAACTTGTAAAACACATAACCTAAATTAAATAGTTTATGGATATAATCCATAATCATAAAAATGTCTCCTTTGAGGAAGTATATACTCATAAACCCTTAATAATGGTTTGTAAAGAAAATGAGAATTATCCTAAGCATATCCCCCGGTAGTGTCGTACCCAAGAGTGCAGCAAGGCCCGTTGTCGTGCACCAGTTCCCATTCGAGTCTAGCTCAAAGCGGTGTTTTTGGGTTTTACCCCTAGGTACATCTATGTCAGAGCCGCCTCTACCTGCTCGTATCCAGACAGGGATGTATTGCTCGAAAAACTCACAAAATCTCTACAATACCAAAATTCTAGGAAGTTCTTCTATACTAATCCTCAAGGTCCATCTTAGGTCTATGTGCTCTAATCAGAGTTTACCTAAATCTAGTTTCCAAGGTTTGTACTAAACTTCCTCTGATACCAACTGTAACGCCCCGACCCTAGTAACCCAGAGTCGGTGCATTATTTTAATACATTGGCATGATTACATGGAATCAAGTCTTGAAAGACCAATTAGTTTAGCAGTCTTGGAAAATAGATTACATACATGAATGTTACATTACACTTCATAACATACAAAACAACATAAATAATCCTTTATGAATGCCATTATTCCCTTGTCTTAACCCTTCTTATCAATCACAATATACTTCTTGGAATCCTGGGAAAAATAAAACATTGAAAGAGGTGAGCTAAAACGCTCTGTAAGGGTAAGCAATACAACGGAAACATTTATAAATAAGCATAAACATTTAAGGCAATGTATAACTAAAAAAGCCTTTTAAACTTGAACTTCAACATAGTATGGAAAAAATAAAATGAAATAATGCCATTTACATATTCACATGGATATTCTACTAATCAAATAATCACATGAAATATCAATAACCATTTTCATGATGATGGAATTCATAATGCTATACTATCATAACCACATAGCCAAGGCCTCGTGCCAAGACTACAAATAAGATTTTTCCAAGGCCTTGTGCCAAGACACTAGTTTGTCTCATGAGACCTACCGATGCATCAAGGAGCTATAGCGGGCTCCACCCGTCACATATTAAGTCCAATGAATTCCCATATGAAAAGGTTTAAACATAACATAAACATTCGTATTAAAACTAGCATACGAAATGTCAATACTTTCACCACAAACTATGAATGGTATAAAAATAGCACATCCACAGTCAAAAATATCACAAAACCTTCAATACAATATAGATGTTTTGTATCACAATAAATCAACTTCATATAATCATAAAATCCATCAAAGGATGTTGACATAGATGAAATCAAAACTATTTGAGGGAAATTTCTCCTTTTTTTAAATCATTTAAAAGTCACACATTTATAAAGGAAGTAATTAAAAGATATTTTTGAATCAAAGTGTCCCATACCACTTTGAAACTTTTGAAAGGAATTAAAATTATAAAAACATTCATGTCCATATAAATAAATCCTTAAAAACCATTTTGAAGACATGGACATTTATTAAATAGATTTAGAAAGATAAATCTTTAAAACATTTAAAATTCCGATTTTGATAAAGAGTACCTTTCCAAAATTCTTAAAATATTCATTTTAAAATCATTTAAAAGTCACATAATTATAAAATAAAACATTTTCTTTGAAAATATTCTTATAATATTGTAAGGGAAGCTTTGACGATTTTATAATGGCTGTAAATAGCCGCACCCGCCGTATAAGTTAAAAAACATTCTTTCCTTAATTCTGTCGAAATGGTTAAAAAGCACCTTGTTTGGAAAATGACGAAAAGATTCCTTTATAAACCCATAAGGGTATAAATTACTTTAACTCATATTCTTTGTAAATAGTAAAAATGTTTTGAAATACATTTCGAAGAAATATGTATGTGGATGATAAAGAAATCCCAGTAGATAATTACGTATAAACAACCTCGGATAATGAAGAGATTGCGAAATAACCCTTACCTTGTACTTTTCCTTGGTTGGGGTAGGTTAGCCTCCTGTATAATGGTGAAATAATTGTTATTAAATTATACAAGAATCTTATACATTAATATGATATCATATATGATCTTTTAACATTTATTTGTTAATAATATCTTAGTATTATCGTTGTTTCGGGTGTTAACTTACTCGTTTTCTTTTATATGTTTTGTTATGTAAGCCATGTTTGTATTGGATAGATTGTATATTATTCATATACAGAATGATATCAAGTCCTTATATACTATTATTAATCATAAAATGAGAATCATTCTTGAATGGATACGATGGAGAATGAATCTCATCGCGTTCGTGAAGACGGTAGTCCGTACGTACGCACGAGCGACAATATCATTATTTTGATATTAAAATAATATATAAATGGTTGTTATATCATATATACAGAATCATTAACATGTTATATTTATTATTTAAATGAGTTACATATCATTATTATACCCATCCAAATAATAATATATTGAATAACAATTACACCACGACGTGGAGACGGTAAGCCGTACGTACGCACTTATGGTGACATGTTATTCAAAGGGTGGATAGAATACTGAATATGGTTGTACCATATTTATAATAACATCACAGTATATATATGATACTGGAGTTATTATTTTAGAATGGTAACAACAAAGGAAGAAGAAGTGGAAGAAGAAAGGAACTTGGAAAAGGGTGGTGAAATCATTACCTCTTCTTCGGGTTCTTCCTTTTGATTTGATCAAAAGGTCTCCTTAGGTTAGCTTTATGATCAAACTAATGCATATAGGTTGTATTGAGGGAAGTTGGGAGAGTATTTGGGCAGAGTTTGGACGAACCAAAAGGCTTTTAATGTGTGAAGAAATGAGAAGGAGGAGTGCCCTTTTATAAGAGGGGTGAGGGGCACCTTTGGAAAAGCTAGAAATAATAATTTATAATAAATTCATATTCGGTTTCTAAAGGCTCCAAATTTTATTATTCAAAGGTTAAGGTGGGTATAGGTCTAAAACAACTCATCCAATAGAATTTATACAGGTTTGGGTACTTATATTAACCTTATCTTTAAGTATTAACTCTAAGTTAATTAGTTTCACTTTTACAATGTCTCTTTGTATTTTTATATTATATGGTTAATAAACTTACCATATACATCCAAGAGACCCCAAAGTGGACCATTAATGATACAAATATCATGATATAAGTCTCTTGTCCGAACCATAGATTTTAAGGAATTTAATATCAATTAATAATATAATATTTTGTTTAAAAACTCTTTTATGTCAATTTTGACACTATTCAAGAATTGATTTTTTTAAAAATCATAACAGAGTGATTACTTCAAACAAAGTTAATTAAATCACTCCTAATATGTTCTATTATACTAGAAAAGTATTTTAATTCATTAAAAGTCTCAAATTATATTTATTTGTGTATTTATAATATAAATTATTTTAATTATTCACTATCATGGTAATTACTGCATCATCATTGTGTCATAAATAAATTAAATTATTTAATATATAAAAATTATAGATAAAATATCATCATTTAGAAATTTTTTTTTATTTCTAATGAATATTTATAGTCGAAAATCCAACATATATAACCCTATGTAAAAAATTTGTTTCTAAAAGATATATACTTATGTCATTTTTGTACTTATTTTAACTTAATTAAAATAAAGTGTCCCTATCACCTACAAGTGGCTCCATGGGGTCCCAAAATCGACCCAAAGATGTGTATGGTCGAACATGTTTCAACCGATAAAGCTAGTAGACGTTTTAGGGTAATTTAGTATTATTATAATACTATTTTGTTAACCCTTATTTACCGGATTTACCCTTAACCATGGTAAATAAAATATTTACCGCAGAAATTATTCAAAATGTCTAAAAATAAAAGCTACCTATTTACACAATTTGAAAATCCTGATTCCAAATATGGAATCCATTTTTTCAAATTCAAAACACAGAAGTGGCATAAATTAATTTAAAATTAATTCCCGTTGTTAAAACAAAAAAAGCGTGTTTTTAAGAGATAATAACAATCAAAAGATTGACACTTTTTTATGTCCGGTTTAATTGTAAAATTATGTCCAATGAACAAAATTATATTAAATGGTAAAAATATATTATAAATATACTTTAAAACCACTAAAATTCATAATTTATCACTATTAATTATTTTGATTAAAAAAGTTGTTTTTAATTAAAATTTAGTAATTTTCACTATTCATCAAAATATTAAAGTTATCCGAAACGTACCAAAATTTCACCTAAGGCTAAATTCGATATTACGAATCCAAAAATGAAGTCAATTTTAAAAAATAATATATATATAATTTCAAAAAGTATGTATTACTATTTATAAAGGCTAGTTTGATCGGTTGTGGTGTGTTAAAACTCGAAGTTACGTACAACACACGCTACTGTATTATTAAAAGGAATGCGTATCGTGGAAGCTTGGGATGTTTTATTTTAAATTTTTTATGTCCCCATTTACTAAAAAAGTTTAAAATATTGTATTTAAAAAGGGTTCACTATTAAAAGTTGATAAAAGTGCAATACTGAAAATGAATTTGTTCTCATAATATGGATTCTAAAATTATAAGGATTATATAAAGTTTAAAATTTAGTTAATACTATTAATGACCTCTTTTGAATGGCTTGTTTGGTAAGTCATGGTGCGCTTGAAATCGGTGTTGCGTGTAGTGCAAGTTATTGAATTATTTTGAAGAAATAACACACTATGAAATCTTGGGGTGTTACATTTACAAACCCATAAGATAAAAGAAAATAAAAACCCATATAATAACACTTTGTGACATCATGGAATGTGTTCCACTCAAAGGATACCCATGTTGGTGGACCACATGACCTCAATCACCCCTCCCCAAACACCATTGACAACTGACTTGCTGTGAGGCCTAGAGTGTGTCTATGGGCAGACTATACCCTCCTATCAAAGTGGAGAATAGTTTATATAATAAGTATATAAATATAAAAATCAAAATAATAATGAATAAGTCGATGAAAGAAGACACGAACAATAAACAACTCAGCCAATATATATTAATACTTAAGAGCTAGAAACTAAGTCATGGTCAAAATTTTATGATATGATTTTAAGCCTCTATAGAACTAAAAAATAGGTAGACATAGAAGCATGAAATACATGATATAAAAAATAATCAAAAAATCCATAAAAACCATCATTCTGAGAACTAGACTGGTCATCTACCATAAAGATCTATTCTAATTCCAGAAAGAAATTCAAGTGCCCAATGTGGGATTCTTCCCCTAGTCAACACAAGCATACATATAATATTTTTATGTACTGATGGTATCCCATATTGGGTGTGAGATAAATCTCAGTAGTCCACCACCAATGGGGACCATAAAAATCCATTCTATGAATATGTACTAAAATAGAGTTCATGTATATATAATAGTAAAGATAGTACAATAATAGAAACATTGAATACCTTCTCCAACCACATATAGTTTCTAAATATGTATTAGCTAATTATTTATTTTTTTAGTTTATAATAAATGAAAATTGTGTTTTATATGATAGAGATAATGTAATAGGATAAAAGGTGTAACCAAGAATATTATAATAATTATAATAATGAATAGTATCTAAGGTAATAACCATGGAATCCTTGACCTCATGTGTCAAGACAACTCATTGAAATAACATGCATTCTAGTAAATGTTTATGATTGTACTCAAAGGGGAATTAACAAAGGCATTCCACTATACACATTTCTAACTAAGCCCAAAGAACTCATCCAAGGTAAGCATAGTCTAATCATGACTAGTCTTAATGGGGTGAATCCATGGCATTTTGTGTCCCAATACATTAACATAGATCTAAGGAGTGTATATGTGGCATTATAATATATAGAATATAGTGAACAGATCCTACGGTGTCATGACAAGAATCCTCTAATGGAAAAGGACTACATTTCATGGTGGGCATCCCCCTTGGAAACTAACTCATTGAATTAGAATGGCATACTCTGAGTCATCAAGGAATTGCCTCACGAATCCAAGGGTTTCTTACTTCTTACCATCCCTATAAAGATAAATAGTTCCATTTGTAATAGGGACCCTATATATATCATTATTTAAACTTTCCATTTAATAATAGTGCCTTATATTAATTCATTTGGTTCATTTCATTGCCATTCATTAGATTTATAAAAAATATCAAGGATGTGAAACCACTTTTTAGTTTAATTACATAATAATTTATTAGGCTCATTCCATTACATTTCATAGTAATTAAAATGTAAGATAAATTCATGCTTCTAACAACCGTTCAATTACATTTTACTAGGAAAATAGATATGTATATAAAAATACATTCCATTAAATAATTTAAGATTCATTTACTAAATTATAACAGTTACCTTAGAAGGGTCAAGATATATCTCTAAAGTAAATTCCATTAAATAATTCATTAATTTCATAAAAGAAAATACAATATCAGGGTCATGTCCAAGAACACCCAAATAATAGGGTAGATAATCACAACAATCCACTGAAGGGATAATAGGGAGAATACCCTACATTGGGGGAATGTTGTTGAGGTTCCAAACTCTAATAGCCTAATGAAAATTTCTAAATAGTTCTCTAAAACATGGGTTTAATTATTATAAATATGGAATTTTAATTTAATATGAATCGCCCAATGGAACTGGTGTTCACATAATGAAAATAATTTATAAATGATGAGACCTTTAGGGAAAAGTCATAGACCACCAACCTTAGGCCTATAGCACCCTCCTCATCCTGTATTGGTGTAATGACACAAATTTTCACGAATTTATTTTTAGAAATTATTTCAGAAAATTTGGACACCAATCATTTAGATGAAGTGTAATTTTGAGGCCCATGGTGCTAAGAATGATTCACTAGAAAATAATAAATTTTTAATAGCACGTGCTCATGATTTTTATGAAAAATTAAAATAACATTGGAATAGGTTCTGAGATTAGAAATCTAAGGGCACTATTGATCTTAATGTAGTGCCTTTACTCTATGTGTGCATTAAATTTAGCCTATGTGGGTCTTTAGTGGAAACCCAAGAAAAGAATATAACTATAAATAAAATAATTATTTTATTTTATTTTATTTTAAAATCCTAATTACTCATAAATGGTAACAGAGATTGAAAATATGATACAACCATTGAGTTATTAAAGGGGTGTTTTTCTTAGGTGAGGTCTAATATTGGATTACATAGAGCGGTTGTGAATGATAGTTTTTGGATGTAAACGTGATTATAATATTTTAATAAAAATATTTTATTCCTAACACAATGAGGCATTTTATTTTAATACATGTTTTTTTAGGATTCTGGGTTATCACCATAACACTGGAATTCCTCTAAGGTAGGGATATAGTGTAGGATCAAAATATGAATGTAGATTCTCAAATACCAGAGGGGGTGAATTGTAAATTTAAAAACAGTAATTTTTAAACTTAAGGAAAACTATGATTAAAAAGGTTAAACATGGTAAATTCACAAGACCTCTTTTAGTTCTACAAACTTACTAGGTTTCGGAAATGTTGTTCCAGAAATGAAACGTAAGAAATGCATACTAGAAAAATATTCTGCCTTAAAGCAAATACAATCTTACTTATCAGAGTATACAAAATTAAAATAAAGTATAAGAACGTCATTATTTCTTCTTTTATCAAAATACAGTGGAAATAAACCTGAAACAATACATGTAACAAGTATAAATTCTTTTAACCCAAAGATAAGGGTATCCAACAACCTTGGATAAAGGTCCCTTGATTTATACATTCAAGAAAGATTATCTTACCCACATGAGGGTAATCCCTTGATAATAATATTGGAATATTTCTTACTATCCCTGCAAGCCCTCAAACATTAAGGTAGTTGGTACTTATATCTTCATATCCACGGAAGTCCTCAAACTTTATGGATGTCAGCACCTCTATCTTCCAATCCACAGAATTCCTTGAAATTTTAGGGAGTCGATACCTCTGTCTTCTTATCCCAATAAGTCCTTGATTGATCACAGAAACAATATGAGTTACAAGAAGTAATATGATCGAGGTTTTTAGTACACAATAAGAATGAGAGTCTCTCTCTCTAGAAATCACTTCAGCATCATGCAATCTTTAGAGTGATCAACAGTCCCCAAGCTTGTTCAATTGAGCTCCAATTTATAGGAACTTCTATAATAGTCGCCTCCCTCCTCCAACAGCCATATTTTTCCATGAATATTTTATAGGTATCTATAAACGTGTATCATAAAAAATGGTTAGTTTGAAACTGATTGTAAAACGTCGTTTAAAAACTATAACAAGAGTAAGAAAAATAAGGTTGCTTAACCAAATCAATTTTTTGAGTCTAAGGAAAAATAATGTTCGAAGTCTAACCAAATAAACATTCAGAGACTATAGAACATGGATATTCAGATTCTACATTTCAAGGAATTTGGAACATTAATTCTATAGATTTCAGAGTCTGAATTTCAATGAATTTGGTCTCTGAATTCTGAGGAATTCAGAGTTTGGATTATGAGGAATTCAGAGTCAAAATTCTAAGGAATTCAAAGTCTGAATTCTAAGAAATTCAGAGTCTGAATTATGTGGAATTCGGATTCCGAATAATAGAGAATACTGAGTCTGAATTTCATATAATTCGGAGTTGAAATTTTTGAGATTTTGGAGTCTGAATTTCAAGAAAATCGAAATCTGAATTTATGAGAATTCAGAGTCTAAATTTCATATAATTCAGAGTCTAAATTTTAGAGAGTACATAGTTTGGATTATAGAGAATTTGAAGTCTATTTTTCAGGGAATTTGGAGTCTGAATTTCAGAGAATTCAAAGTTTAAATTATAGAGAATTTGGAGACTCAATTTAAGATAATTCAGAGTCTTCATTTTAGAGAATTCAAAGTCTGTATTTCAGATAATTTTGAGTCTAAATTTCATAGAATTCTGAGTCTAAATTTCAGAGAATTTAGAGTCTAAATATGGAACCTGAAAGTAGAATACTATATATCTAAGAATATATAGGATTATGAGGTTTTAGATGTGAAACCGTAGTTTTTACTTAGGAATAAAATGAGTTAGATTTTGAGAAACTTTGAAAAATTTAGTAAGGATAAATTTTGTTGGGGAAAGAAAATTTTCTTTGTAAAGATCATTACTATGGAAAATATAATTTACCCTAAGATATAATTTTTGTGATTTTCAAAATAAAGTGAAATGGAGAAGTCATAAAGAAACCATATTGACTCAATAATCTCTCCCTTTTTGGAAAGAAAACAATCATTATGAAAAAGAATAGAAGGTCTTAGATTTTTCTTTTATGGACTTTGAAAATAAAAACATATCTCCATACACTTATGAATCACAGTGAATACGACTAACTCCCCGTTAGGTTTCGAAATTCTTATGGATCGAATTCTTGACTTCCGTAAATATGTTTTTCTTTTTTATGTTTAAGGAAAACCTCTTTGATGAAACTCCCCCTTAGATAGACTCCCCCTTACTTAGGGAAATCACTTTTTTACTTAGTATTCTTTTTATCATTCCTTTCTCCCCCCTTTGGGATTTTAAAAAAGGAAAAAATAGAAAGGAAAAAATAGGGTAACTAAAAAATTAGTACTATACAACAAAAAACATGATGAACAACTTCAATTTCACTATTATGGGAAAAAATTATACAAAGAAAGAAAACCAACAAATATTGTATTGGTAAAAACTATACTTCTTTCTCCTTCGACATTAACTTCTTTACGATGGTTTTCAAATTCTTTGCCTTTTTGTGATCTTTTTCCACACGCTTGAGCAGCTGATCCTAATATTTATCTTCTCTAAGGCTTTGAGTTTTTCTTCTTGATCCATAAGAATATATCTCTAAGCCTTTAAAAGATACTATTTGTTAGAAATATTTTCATCAAACTCTATTCTGATATCCCTTTCCCTCTTCTAATTCATAGCCGTTGAATTAGGCTTCCCATTCAGATCTTTGACTTCCTACTTCTGAGTTGCTTGTTTGAGATTTAGATTTTCCTTAAAACTCTTAGTAAGATCATTAAACATCCCATATTCAGTGTTAAAAGCATCTTTCATACTTTCTTAACAATCATCAAGTATTCTCATCTCTTCATTTTTTTAATTGACCATTTTTTATTTATAAACATTATATTTTGTGTGCTTCATATTTAATGAAGAATGTTTTTAAATAGGCCTCATGCATGACAAACATATCCATAATAAAGGTAAGTGAATCTAATTTCTGATTAAATGAATGGTTAAGAAACTAACACCTCAAGTCTATACTCAGAAATAAAGGAATAGTATCAACAATCTTTTTCAAAGATTGAACTACAAAATTATGTCCAAGAGATGATGATTCAAAATCATACAGTTTGGTTTGTGAGGATTATTTTTCTATCTCTTCATATTTCCTTTTTGACTAATGACCAATATCTTTTTATTCACTATGGATTTCCTAGGTGTATGAACCAACACTTTTTTTCCCTTATCATCTCTCGAAATGATCTCTTCTACTTTGGGAGATTCATGCTCACTGTCTGATAATTGAACAATCTTATCTTCCACAAGATTTTATTTCTTGGTACCTACCACAAGATCCTCTGACTAAACAATGTCATGGTTGCTACTATCTTCTTCATATAGTTTATTCACTTCTTCTTGATCTTTTTCTTATTTTCCTAGAGTAACAAGTTTTGATGATTCAGCTTGAGAATTTCGAATTGGCAGTTTCACAGAAGGACTCTTCTTCTCATGATATTCCTCCACTCATATAATAATATCATCAGTATCACCACTTCCCTCCTCTTCTTATTCTTCTTGCACTTCATCCTCTTGAACTATTTCTTCTTCTTGTTCTAGTTCTGGAATCTCCATCTTTTTTTGCAGATTCACAGGAAGTGATTCTTATAGAAACGATTTCAGTACATACTGTTGTTCTGGAGCTTTCTCAGCATCCTTGAAAAGGGACTGAACTATTTCAGTCATCAACATCTTCTTCCACTGCTTATTTTCTTTCCCTTTCTTCTCAATATCCTCAATAGCCTTCAACTTCAAACCTTTTTCCATAGCATGGTCCTGGACAAAACAAGGATCTCCTTATTTCTTATTCGTCTTGTCTTTAATCCACTTAGAAACCACATTATCTGGATAAGTATTTTGCTTATTTGGTTTTGTAGTTGTGCATTGAGTTTCCAGAATAGTAGGAGTTTTCTGTTTTTCTTCTAGTTCCTTCACCTTTATCTTATTTCCCCCATTATTGGATGTCTCATACACTTCTAGTTTCTTTTAAAGAGCTTCGATTTCTAATTAATACAAATCATAGAAATCTCCAGATTTACTATTGATGCCAACCTTCATCCTTCTGAGAGTATCATCACTCAACAACATTACTTTGATATTCCTTGACTTAGAACTACAAGGGATTTTTAATGAACAAGAGAAAGAACAATAATCTTGGATAGAATAGATAGATACATGATGAATTGAGATTTTAGAGTTCCATTCGTGATATTCTCAATTTTAATCAAGACATAATTCACCAAATTTATCTTCGTGAGGTTCACTAGAAAATACATATCATAGATATCACTTTTCTTCTGGGTATCTTTATCCTATTTTCTCAGAATGATAAAACCTTGAACCCATAACTCATGAATCTGATGGCTTGTAGAGAGATGAAAAATTTTTAGAGTCTTCACCCCTGAAATATCAAGACAATCTATAGGTTTATCCTTATCAAAAGATCTTGCTACAACTGGTAGCTTGTGGGTACAAAACTATGGTTCTATGATATGGAATTCCAATCAAGCTTGCAGCCTTACTATAAGAAAGAGGGTATGTTTTTCCAATGCACTTGAATGAAAACATGTCTCTCCATCCTTCATTAAAGAAACATACTGATTCATAGAATTCAACCAAAAACTCTGTATAAACCAGATCATGTGCCTTCATTGTAGATACAGATAGGCTCTCCCATCCATTCATCTTGATATTCTTTGAATAATAGACTCATACATGGAAAATAATTTCGAATCAAATATCCTTTTTATGTATATCTTCCATTCAAAGATTTAATTTAATGAAGAAATTTCTTTATGAGGAGAATCTTGCATAGAAATTCGAAATTGAGATAAACATGAAGATTCAGAACAACCTTAAGTAGAGGTGTAACACTTCAGCACAACAAATATTTGATGATTGATGTGGGAAAACTGTCAAGGGAGGATTATATAGGTGTTTGAGGTGACAATTCATCATCTTTGATTGATCCAATGGTTGAAATACTTGTTGAGATGATAGCTATAGAATAAATTTGGTAGGTTCCGATCTTTTGAGGTTTTTAAGATGAAAATAAGAATTTAAGGAAAAGTGAATCTGAAAATTTTTAAACGAAATATAAATACCAATATGTAAAAAGATGATTAAAAAATGTATGAAAGGAATCATACATTCTGGATTACTAGGAAAATTATATGTAATGAAGAGAATTCTTCTTATAAAACATTAGACTTCGATTTTTTTTAAATAAAAATAGGTTAAAAAAATTTTATTATGAAAACAAATTATATTATGAAAACTTTGACTGTAAAAAAATGATTACATAATGTTTGATTACAAAAAAATGATTACAAAAATTTTGATTACAAAAATTTTGATTACGAAAATTTTGATTACAAAAAAATATTCGATTACAAAAATTTTGATTATAAAAATAAAAAAAATTTCAAAAAGGGAAATAAATTGACTAACAAGAAAATTTACTCCCCCTATGAAAATGTGTTTCTTACATTAAGGGGATATGTTTTAACAATAAGTTAATATAGAATATTACCTTATGGTTATCATTACTAAGTTATGTTTAATGTATTCAAATCTATCGAAGGGTAACGATTTTTTGAAAATATCATCATGTTGATCTTGTATTTCGATAAACTGAAGAATGATATCTCTTTTGGGTATGTAATTCCTAACAAAGTGATGTGTAATGTCTAAGTGTTTTTCATGAGAGTGATGTGTAGGGTTTTAACTTAAGTAAATGGAACTTGTATTATAAAAAATATCTGTGTTCTTGTAAAACCCATACCATAGTCTGTGAGTGTGTGTTGCATCCACAACACATGGGCATAATAACTTTCAGCTGCTACATATTCTGATTTAGAAATGGAATGTTCTATGGTGTTTTTCTTTTTTCATGACCAAGAAACTAATGAATCTTCTAATAAATGAAAAGTTCCAGATGTAGTTCTCCTATCCATTCTACATCCACCAAAATCAGCATCTGAAAAAAAAATTAAAACAATATCATTTCCAGAAGTATAAAAAGGTCCTAAATCCATGGTTCCCTTTAAATAGAAAAAAATTCTTTTTATAGGCTTTAAATGAGATTCCTCAAGATTTTATTGATATCTTTCACATAAGCATACTGAAAACATTAAGCCTGGATGACTAGTTGGAAAGTATTGTAAACTTCCAATTATACCCCTAAATTATGTTTGGTCTACTAGTTTCTCAACGTTGTCAATATCAAGAGAATTTTAGGTACCAATGAGAGTACTAATACTAATATTGCTGTCATATCCATACGTTTTAAGAAGATATTTAATATACTTATGTTGAGATATATAAGTTACTTCATGTTTTTTAAAAAATTTGAAAACCTAGAAAAATTGTTAACTCACCCATCATACTCATTACAAACTCAAATTTTATTAAATTCAAAAATGATTCAGTTAAAGATTGTTGTGTTGAAATAGATATAATGTCATTAACAAAAATTTGAACAATCAACAATTTTTTCATATCTTTTTTTATAAGTAGGGTTGGATCAGCATTTCCTTTAACAAAATTGTTTTGTAACAAAAATCTTGTAATACTATCAAACTATGCTCTAGAATCTTGTTTAAGTACATATAATGCTTTGGTAAGTTTGAAAACATGTTCAGTAGGTTTTCTGTCTTCAAAACCATGAGTTTATTCAAATAAAAATCCTCTTGAACATATCATTAATGAAATCACATATAACATCCATTTGAAAAAGTTTATAATTAAGGAATGCAGCAAAGGAAAGTTAAATACAGATATAATCACGTCTGCCTACTAGAGCATAGATTTCAGCATAATTCATTCCTTCTTTTTGATTTTAGCCTTTAGCAATTAATCTGGCCTAATTTCCTAATATGATTCCATTTTCCTCACACTTATTTATGAAGACCCATTTTACTCCAATAACAGAAGTTTCCTTAGTTATTTCAACCATGGTCCATACTTTATTCCATTTGAATTCATTTATCTCATCCTACATGGCCTTAATCCAATCATCATCATCTAAACCATCATTACTGTTTTATGTTCTAATTTGGAAAATAATACTAGATGTTCTACCTCATTTTTTAAAGAACTTCTAGTCCATACGGGTTGATTTACATCACCAATGATACTATCACTGAGATGATTCTTAAGAAACAACTGATTTGGGTTTTGTAAAACCTATTCATCAACAGATGGTAGACAATTTTCTGGGGTAAATGTTTTAGAAACATTTTCTTGAATGTTTTCCTTATCATAAAGTTCTTATCTCAGGGGTTGATAATTAGTTTTTAAAAATACATCTGAGGATGTAGGTTGAGGTAGTTTTAAAATAATAGGATCAGTTTCATCAAATTTAACATGTATTTTTTATTCAACAGTATAAGTATTTTTATTAAAAACATTATAATCCTTAGAGGTTATGGAGTAACCTAGGAAAATTACTTCCTCATATTTTTGTGCAAATTTATGTTAATTATCTTTAGTATTCAGAATGAATACTTTGTAACCAAATAATTTGAAGTAAGAATGTCTATGTTTTCTAGCTATCCATATTTAGTAAGGGGTTTTATTAAGAAAATGACTAATCAAAACTTGATTTATAATATAACAAGAAGTACTTACATCTTCGTCCCAAAAATGATTAGCTATAGAATATTCTGTCAATATAGTTCTTGTTATCTCATGAAGAATTATATTTCTTCTTTCAACAACACCATTTGGTTGAGGATTTCTTGGTGGTGAGAAGTTATGAATAATTCCTTTTTTACTATAAAAAGTTTCAAAATCCAAATTTTGAAATTCTATTCTGTTATCACTATGAATAGTTATCAATGGAAGGTTTTTATCATTTTTAACATGGGCTCTATAAATTTTGAAGAAAGAAAATTCTTCTGATTTTATTTCTAGAAAATAGTCCCACGTAAATCTAGTGTAATCATTAACTAAGACAAATACATAAAATTTTCCTCCAATTCTTCCAGTTTTTATTGGTCCGAAATGATCCATATGCACTAACTGTAATGCATCAATAGTTTAGACTTCGCTGATTTATTTAAAACTTGATTTATGTTTCTTTCTATATTGACAATGATCACAATATTTTTAAGAATCAACTCTTAGCCCGAGTAGATCCTTAATAAGTATTTTCTTAAAGAGTTTACATATGTTCTTAAGGTTATAGTGTTCTAACCTTCAATTCCATAACCATGATAGATCTTCCATTTCACTAAGGCAAGGTAGATCTTGGCTCATAAGGACTTCTTTTTTTAGTTTTTATACTTTCTCTTGCCTGTGGGAAGAAAGAATAACCTCTTCTTTGGAATTGTGTACTAAGAAATTATCATTCCTAAAATTCACAAGGTAACCCTCATCACAAAATTGAATTATTCTAATGAGGTTTTTGTTAATACCCTTAACAAATAAAACATTTGAAATCAATGTTTTTCCAAGAAGCACAATGTTTCGTATACCAATAATTTCCCCCTGAGCAATATATCTGAAAGTTTCATTTCTTCCATTTGACTTGATTATCTTTTAAAAGAAGTTTTTGTTACCAGTCTTATGTCGGGAACATACACTATCCATGTACCATGTATTTTTGTTTGTAATATCTTTATTTTCTTGAAAATATTAGTTTTATAATTTTGGAACCCAAACATTCTAGAATCTAGAAATTTCAGAAAAAAAAGATTTTAGGAATCCACATTTTCTTAGAAAAATAAGCTTTATGAAAACCCAAATACTATGTTTTATTTAAAGGACAATTTATTTCCCAATGTCCACCACACTGAAATTTAGTACGGAATGGGGAACTTTGAGAATGAAAATATTTATTACTAAACACTGGTTTAGAATGAGTATAACCAAATCTAGAATTATTCCTTAAAGGTTGAATTTGGGGATACATCTTGTCAAAATTTTCATTACCAAAGGTAAAGTTTGAAAAAAACATCCCCAAGGAAACTATTTCTGACATTAGTATAATAAACCAAGTTTCTATCCTCAAAAACATTATTTTTAGAACTAGAGTTAGTCTCTAAAATATTTTTCTTAGAAATAACATTTTCAAGTTCCTGAAAATTTTTAACCTTCTTAGAATGAACTTCCTCAATGTTTATTTAAATACTTTTAAAATCAAAAATTTTCTTATCATGATCTTTATGAGGATCTAATATTTCTTTAGTTAAAATAGAAATTACATAATTTTCCAGATCAAGCTTTCTCTAGAGTTTAAAATTTTCATTCTCAATAAGTTTAGCAAACTTAGATAATTCTTTATAAGAAGGTAATATATTATCTTCATCAGAAAAAGACTATTTTTTATAAAGACTTGTAGTATTCATCATTATTATAATTCACATTTAAATATACATTAGTGATAGATTCATCATTTTGTAACTTGTCCATTAGATAATAATTATCAATGGGTAGTATAGCTAGTAGACCAATATTCTTCTGACCAGAATATTTTTTTACTCTGGGGATTCATCGAAAGAGTCTCCACCACTCGCACTCCAGGTGTCACAGGCTACCAAATGATTGTTAGCTTTATCCTTGTAATACTTATTTCTATTCCTCTCAAAATGAATTGCCTTTATATCATTTTTCTTAATCATATGACAATTCTTCTTGATATTCCATTCTCTTTTGCATTAACAGAAAGTGACTTCCTAGTCATTCTTGTCTTTTGTTTCTTTCTTCTTATATCTATAATGAAATTCATTATTTCCAACTATCTTGTTCATCCTTCAAGGAAGATTATCTAGTTCATTCTCACTATGTTCACTTTCACTAGATTCAGATAAAATAGTAACATTCTTAGACTTAGATCTTGTAACCCTTTTAGGAGTCTTGGATTTAGTAGTAGTAAACGCTATAATACCATTACCATTTTTCTTTTTAGTCATATTAGCATATCTTTTAATTCCTATATAATGTTGAAGAAGTGTTCCAAAAATATCATCAAGAGTAATTTGAGAAACTTTTCTATTCTCATGAATAGATGTTCTCTTAGATTCCCACTCATTAGGAATGATATCTATAATCTTGTTCAAAAGTGCCTCATCATCAAGACCTTTCTCACCCACATATTATAGGTTGTTAAAAATAGTCATAAACCTTTGTTATACCTTACATACTGGTTATCAATAAGGGAATTGAAATCCCTAAAATTATTCTCTAATAATAGCTCTTCTAGTTTCTATAACATTGGATATACTAAAATGAGTAACCTCTAATTTATTCAAGATACCAGTAGCAGCTTCACAAGAATAAATATGACCATATATATTCTTGGTCATGGGACTCAACAAAGTATTGTTTACCTTGTATTTTAGTTGATATTTTGACATTTCTTGATTAGTGAATGTTCTGACTTCCTTATTAGGAATCTTGTAATCTCTAGTAATCATTACAAAATTTTCCACTCAATTATTAGTAACAAAAGTTTTCATATGATCTCTCTAGTACCCATAATCATTACCATCAAATATAGGTGGTCTGTAATTATTTATATTATTAATTAAACCGACATTCATTCATTCCATCTTAAAGAAAATATCTTTCCCCAAAAACATGTTAATATTAAAAAAAAATTAAACAAGGATAAAAAAATTTCAAGCATGTAAAATATGTAGAACGATGAAAACTTGAGTAAGAAAACCTATATGTTAATATAAGTATTTAAGAGACCTTACTATGATACCAATTGTAGGAACTAAATATGAATATAGATGCTCAAATACAAGAGTTGGTGAATTATAACTTTAAAAACTATTGTTTATAACCTTATGGAACACTATGTTTAAAAAAGTTAAACAAGGTAAATTCACAAGACCACTTTTAGTTTGACATACTTACTTGGTTTCCGAAATGTTGTTTCCGAAATGAAACATAAGAAAATTTTACAAGAAAAATATTCTACCTTAAAGAATATAGAATCCTAAGTATCAGAGTATTCAAAAGTAAAGAAAATTATATTAAGGTTATACTTTCTTTCTTTTTAAAAATACATCGTAAAGAAACTTGAAACAAAAACAAGTAACAAGTACAAAATATTTTAACCCAAAGAAAAGGGTATCCAACAACCTTGTATAAAGGTCCCTTGATTTATACTTTCAAGAAATTATATATTACCCACACCAAGGTAATCCCCTGATAGGAATATCAGAACCTGCCTTATATCCCCAAAAGACCTAGAACATTAAGGTAGTCGGTACCTCTGTCTTCTTATCTTTAGAAGTCCTCAAACTTTAAGGTAGTTGGAGCCTCTGTCTTCCTATCCATGAAAGTCCTAAAACATTAGTTTAGTCGATACCTCAATCTTTCTATCCCCAGAAGTCCTCGATTGATCACAACAATAATCGGAATTTCACAAAGAAATCTAAACAAGGTGTTCAGTATGCACAAAGCATGAAAATTTTTCTCTTTAGAAATCAATTCAATAGCATGAAATCTATGAGTGATCAACAATCATCGATCTCGTTCAAATGGGATCCTATTTATAGGCACTTATTAAATGGTTAACTCCCTCCACCAATGGTCATATTTTTACATGAATCTCGGAGGGACCAGTACACATGTCACTCAAACAATGATTTGTTAGAAACAGATTATACGACATCGTTTCATAACTATGACATGTGTAATCCAAATAAAGTTTCTTACACAAATCTATTTTTTGGATTCTATGGAAAAATAATTTCCAGAGTCTAACCAAATAAACATTTGGAGACTATGGAACATGGATATTAGGATTATATTTTTCAAGGAATTCAGATCCCTAATTCTATAGATTTTGGAGTATGAATTTCAGTCGTTTCAGAATATGTATTCTGTGGAATTCAGAGTTTTAATTATGAGGAATTCAGAGTTTGAATTTTAGAGAATTTAGAGTCTAAATTTCAAAGAATTTGGAGTCTGAATTTCAGAGAATTTAAAGATTAAATTTCATAAAATTCAGAACCTGAATTTCTTTGTAATCGGAATATGAATTTTAGAGAATTCAGAGTCTGAATTTCAGAGAATTCAGAGTCTAAATTTCAGAGAATTCGGAGTTTGAATTTTAGAGAATTATTGAGTCTAAATTTCAAGGAATTAAGCATCTTAATTTTAGAGATTTCAATGACTGAATTTTAAAGAATTCAGATTCTGAATTTTAGAGAATTCAGAGTCTGAATTTTAGAGAATTTGGAGTCAGAATTTTAGAGAATTTGGAGTATAAATTTCAGAGAATTTGATGTCTGAATTTCATTGAATTCAGAGTCTGAAAACGGAACCTACAAACATAATACTCTATATCTAAGAATTTATACCATTCTATGGTTTTATATGTGAAACAGAAATTTAGACATTTGAATGAAATGAGTAATATTTAGAGAAACTATAAAAATAAAAATTAATACATAGGTAAGGATAAATTTTCTCGGGAAAAGAAATTTTTTCTTTATTATGATAATTCTTACGGAAAATATAATTTTCCATAAGATAAATTTTTTGTGATTTTAAAAACATAAAGGAATGGAAAATTCAAAAGGAAACCTTATTGACTCAAAATACAGAGCCCTCTCAACAAACAATGGTGGATCATGGATCGATGATCAATGAAGATCCTCGATTTCAAAGAATCTTCACCCACTACAATGACACGGTGAGCATTTTTTATCGGCTATCAAACCGAATCAAGGAGCATGTTTGTGATTTGATTTCTTTTCTCCATTCATGAATTCCATGATGAACATAGAACTATAAACAAAAATATTTTCCTATGGATCAATCATTGTTATAGGATGGGATTTAACTTTGTGGGGTTTTGATTGGAGAATGATCATTTCATTATTTGTTGGATTCTGATTGTTGTTCTAACAAAAACAAACCATGATCAACATGAACATCGATCACGACCTATTCCTCTTGGTTTATTTATGCCTTTATTCCCCCGTTATTTATTCATCATGGGAATTTCATTTGGCATGTGACTCAAGAAGTTGTGATCAGATGATCATTGTACAATCGATCCTTCATCCAATGATCTGAAAATGAAGATCAGGGATCATCCTTGAATGGCGGAGGTGTGACGATGATGGTGACAGATGGATCTAATTGGTTGGGTGGATATCTTTGTTTGAGTGAATTTTCATCATAATGGATCGTGATGTCGATTGAAGATCAAGGCAGTGAAAACAAGATCCGAGGATCAGAGGTGTGCTTTCATTTCAAAAAACGGAGCACCAAAGGTGAACCAATATCCCATGGAAGGGGCCATCGGTGCACTGGTGCCATTTGTTGTGGCGGAAATAGCCACGTGAATGCGGGAAACTGTGTTGAAGCCACGGTGGTGGGCACAGGCCTTGGTAGGATGTCACGACATTAACCAGGAAACACGATGAGGTGCATCACATCGACTAGGGGGCATGTGGCCAGGGAAGGCCACATTTGGTGAGGAGGGTAGCATACATGCTTGTTGGACAAACCAGATGGAGATGGGATGCTCTAACGGCCCAGGGAGCAGGGTCTAGTCAGCATAGTAAGCCAAGACCAACGGGCCGCTCCCAATAGGCCGAGCCTAGAGTTTCGGGCTGGTTCGGGCCAGAACAGACTAAACCTGATCAGTTTGTCCTAGAACTAAATAGATCAGACAGATTTGGGTCAGTCAGGCCAAGTAGGGCCCTACGGGTCGGCCTGGACTTAGAACAAGCCTTTTCCCTAAAATTCCCATAGCTCTCAAATGGGGCATCTTATTGAAGAGTAGTTTATGGAGTTGGGACCCTTGCGATGGGGTAGACCTTCATAGATGGCTTAGTGGGTCTTTAGTTGAATCACAAGAGACTGAGAGAATACCCTTGGTCTTTTCATATGAGTTTTTGATGCAGCATATCATTTACTTCATACCGGATGACCCATATTCTAAAGAGAGTAGTCTCATCCCGGCATTGACAATTGACTTAGTGGGTTAGAGCATGTATCACAATAAGGGGACCAATCAGTCCTCTCTTTTATTTTTCTTACCTTATATTAGGTTTGTGGAGAAGGTGTGACCAATATTTACACTGCCACAAATCCCCTATCTAGTATGATGTTTCTAGTAGGTCTAACTGTCCACCTAGTGAGCCTTGGGTGTAGACCCCATTTTTGTGTATCGGTATTATATTATTTACATTCTATGTGACAATACATGACATGTGTGTTCCAAGATGTTATTAGTGGTATATGTTTGGTTGTGACTCAGTGACTACATGACTTGGGGGCTTCATGACTTATCAATACTCTGTGTGTTACCAACACTCTATGTGTTACTGACACTCGGTACATTATTGAAACCTCGTGTGTTATCAAAAATTCATTTCATAGAGTTAATGGAGGTCTTGGGGAAACTACGTAACTTTTTGAGACCCTAGTGTTCTCTTGGGTTCTTTTGGTAAACTAGTTCTATGTAAATTTATTAGATAGTTCAAGGACTAAGATTTACCAGAACAAGCCTGCTATGAGCAAGACCATGTATCTGGAAGTGAAAAATACATTGAGTCTTGGAATCCCTTACGTGTATACTAGGATGCCCAAATTATATGTTTTTTTATAAATATACCTATTTTTATATGATTGTGTCTTCTTTGTGATGTTTCATACGTGGTCTTTTACTTTGTATTTTAGGGTGTCTTATTGAGTATTGTTTTCCTCAACCCTACATTGGCTTTTCCCACACGTGTCATGTATTGTTCATACAGTCAAAACACTGTTGATGTCTTACGTGGAATAGGACTAGTTTGTTCTTAAATAGAGACCAGACAGTTGAGGTGTGCTTCTAAGGCTTGAGATATCTATTCTGGAACATATCATTCAGGTAAGGTTTTCTATGGATGAACTTCAGGACCTTGTGTTACATACAATTTCGTTTTGGTGAGATTTTATTCAAGAAATGTTTTACATTACTTCACTTTACATTCCTATTATACTATGTTTCTTGGGGAATAGTGGTATGCATGAATTTCTTTACATAGCGTCTTTTTACTTTTCAAAATATTGGGCTTGGATATGTTTGTGTGTGTATAGGTACATAGGAAAATTCCACCCATTTGTGGGATATTCCTACTTAGTGCTAGTCTTTATCCCCTATACTGTTAGATAAAGGCATAGCGTAGTCATGGCACGGGCCCCTCTGGGATGGGTTGTGATATAGTGGTATCAAAGGATATCGATTTACATTAGGATTAGGAGTCTGTGAGATTGGTTTGGAGAAACATTGTAAGGTGTTTTGAGTTATTCTTTTAGGATAGGGACACCATTGTTGGTACAACAACCAATGTATCCATACACCAGGACTCTAGACACCTGTTATTCAACTCCGTGCATGAAAATACTATTTCTAGGGAAAAATAAAGGTGTGTGAATCATATATGAATGGGTTGTGTTTTCTAGTGTCCTTCTTGAGTCATTTCAGCTGTTATACTCTTTTAGTTTTGATACTTCTTGTTTTATCAAAGGATGTATTCACAACTCTAGCCGTAGTGGTTTCTGTAGAAGGATCAAGAGTTCGACCTAATTTTTGATGAGATATCCATGAGGGGAGCCTATCACTGATCTTTTTTTATTTAGGATGATCACTAAGAGTGTCTTTCTCCTATTGATCAGTTCATAGTCCCAACTCTAGTGGTTTAGGTCGATGAAGCTTTCTAGAATTAGTCAAGGAGGGATATTTTGGAACTGGTTGATGATATATAGGGTCAAAACATATATCATAGGAATTCAAGTTAGTGATCACTCAGGATGCACGGTGGAAGAACCTATCAATATTAGGTGTGTAACGTAAGTCCTATAACATGAGGTTTTGTGGAGTGTTTTAGGGGCATGATAGTTCCCTGAGGAAGAGCATTTTATTTGATTATCATGGGAAGGTACATTCCATGTGATATTGTGCCACTATTCAGGAAACACACATAGAGGAAATTGATGAACCTCCATGAAAGAGTCAGTGGTAGGAGAAAACAGATCTGTCAGGTAGAGAACATGGTATAGGAGTCTGGAAGTATTAAAAGGTGGACAGTGTTTAGAAATGTTACCACCACCACCCCCATGTAGTCTATATTTGTCTTCGGGAGCTAGAGAATAGGAGAGGAGACAGTTGCAGGTTGTCAAGGTTTATGACTCCGGGACTCTGGGAATGGTTAAAAGTATGATCTATGTCTTTTTTTACTTTAGTTTTAGTATCTAGAAACATGTTCTATTGATTTCCATTCCTACCTCTTTCCTTGTTTAATACATTGTGAGTTTGGTTAAACTATTGACTTGGACCTTGTGTTTAGATAATCCTACTAGAGGAGACCCAATGATCACACATAGTTTCCGACAGTGTGACCTAACTATTAAAGGTTAGAGTTTCAGTTGGGATCTCTTATTTGTAGCATTGAGGCCTTGCGATTTCATTCTCAGTATAGACTAGTAGACATATTCTTGATCTGATTCATTGTTTTAAGAAAAAGGGTGTTGTTTTTCCGTGATTATAGAACCAGATTTCCCATTTTGTCGGAGAAAGGGAAATATTTTCCACTCAAGATAGACTTAGACAGAGGAGGGTGCATCTGATTACTATTTAGTTTTCTATCCTAACCCTCTGTGCAGGGGATATATTGATTCCTCAGTTTCCTAAAATGGTTTAGGAGTATAAGGATGTCTTCCATGAATATGTTCTAGGTTTACCTCTTCACTGAGAGATAGACTTATGCACTGATCAAAACCTTAGAAAGATAACAATATCTACACCAACATATCAGATGACTCCTGTAGAGCTTCGTGAGTTGAGATTATAGTTAGAGAAAATTTAGAGGAAGGGATTCATGATACCTATTTTTTCACCCTGGGCAGTTGTAGGTGGTATTTTTTTATCATAGACATATCATCTAAGAGACTAGAGTTGTAATGGATCTTGTGAAGGTTAAGGTGGAGATTGATGATTGCTCCCCTATTGAGGTTTCTAGATGAGGGTGTCGAGTATATAGTGTTTTGTGATGCATCGATAACTGGTATTTGTTGTGACTTGATATAGAGGCAACCAGTGAATTCCTATGGTTGACACCAATTTAAATCAGAGAAATAGAAATAGACGACCCATGATCTTGATTTAGCAGCAGTATACATTGCATTAAAGATGTGGTGAAACTACCATATGGGGAAGAGGTTTATCATTTACATTGAACAAAATATTCTCAATTATATATTATCTCAGAAATATTGGAACATGAGATACAAGTGATGTCCAGAGTTCCTCCTGGACTATGACTTGGAGATTTTATTTTCTTCTAGTAAGGGGAACATGGTAGAAGTTGTTCTCAGTATGAGATCTAGATTAAAGTTGATTAATGAGGAATCAGAGAAGTTATACACGTTGTATATATCCCTTGAGGATGGACTTGTAACAACTTATCTCTAGTCAATGGCTGTCACCCCTCCACTCTTATTGTGATTCAGTGAGGCAAAACATAGGGAAACTGACTGTGCAGCTCTAAGTGCTCAAATATCTATATATCATGTCCCTGTTGTATATTTTAAAGGTTATGAGTATTTTGTTCTTTTTAAATGATGCATGATGATACTAGTGGAATTATGAGAGGCAGATTTGATGGGGTGTCATGCATCCCCTTTAAAGGAACATACATGTTTGTAATTGATGCATCGGGACCTCCGATGTTATTTTAGTGGTCAGGGATGAATTTGTAAGTTACACATTTTGTGTATCAATCCCTTACTTTCCGAAAAATAAAACTTTAGAATTAGTTTCTAAAGGGTTTGAATCAACCCCTTGAGGTTCTAGAATATAAATGGGATGGAATAAAATGGACATTGGGATAATTTTACCACGTATGTTCAGGGGGCACAATACCATTTGGTTGATTGTTAACCGACTCACCAAGACGGACAACTCCTTCATATCTAGGAGTAAATCATAGTAGAAAGATTGTAACTCCTCTACGTAGAGTAGATAGTTCATCTTTATGGAGTTCCATCGATGATTGTCTTAGATCGTGATCCCAACTTCACATCTTGATTGTGGAAGGGATTGTAGAAGGCATTTGGGACACGGTTATGCTTGATCCCGACATTTAATTCCTCGATAGATGACCATATGTAGAAAACCAATTAGGTTCAGAAGGAAATGATTCAAGCTTGGTTGTTATGTTTTTTTCTTAGTTGGGAGGATCTCCTACCTCTGGTGGAAATTGCAAACAACAACAGCTACCCCTCCACTATTAGTATGGTAGTGTTTAAGGCACCCTATGGGTGACCCTTTAGGTCACCACCTTATTAGACTGACCTAGGAGAGTTGATTCTCGAGGGACTATAGTTGGTGAAGGAGAATATAGAGAAGGTGTAGGTTATCAAATAGCATATAAATAACGCCCAAAGTCATCATAAATCTTATGCTGACAGGAAATTTATGCCTTTGGAGTTTGAGGAGGGAGACCATGTCTCCATTCGAGTCTCTACTCGACTTGAGATATTTATATTTGGTCAGGTTGATAATCTATCTAAGTGGTTATTCAACCCTTTCCTGACACTGAGTTGAGTTGGTGAGGTGATGTACAACATGTCTCTTCCCCCATATTTGAATCGGGTACACGACGTCATCCACTTGTCTCAATTAAATAGATATGTTCAAGATTCATCGCACATCATTGACTGGGGTGAATTTTGTTTAGAAAATGGTATAGATCAAGGATCTGAAGAATGGGATCCTTCATGGGAGGTTGATTCCTCTGATGTGTGTTCATTGGAAGCATGAGAATCTCCAAAAGACTGTGTTGTAGTGGGAGGCTCAGATTCGTTCTAAGTAACCTTATCTTTTATTGAGTAGACCTTGTTTTGGTTTTATGGGACATAAATCCCTATATTGGGAATAATATAATTACTCATATTTTCCCCATTTTATTTTTAGAAATTATATATGAAAATTACGATACTAGGAGCTGAGACGCCATTTAATTCCAAGGCCTAGGGTGCCTGTAATGATTTTATGAAAAAAAAAATTAATTATTTATGAGAACGCGCATGTGTATTTTATGAAAAAGTAAAATAACATTTGAAATTGTTCCTAGATCATAAATATAATAGAACTTCTATTCTTATAGAACTATATTTACCCTAGGCATGACTTAAATATAGTCGGGGGTGGTCTTCAATGGAAAAACCCTAAAAAGAAATAATCGTGAATAAGTTTTTTAAATAAATTATTTTATCTTAAAATACTACTAACTCATAATCAATAACTCATTTTGGAAATATGAGACCATCGTTGAGTTCTTAAGTAGTTATTTTCATTAGGTGAGGCTAAACATCAGTTGGTGTGGGCCAACTATGATGGATAGTTTTTGAACGTAATCATTGTTAAAATATTTTAATAAAAATATTTTATTCATGATGCAAGAATGAATTTTATTTTAATAAAAGTTTGTTAGAGGCTTCATTGTTATCAGAAAAAACATGGAATTCCTCTATGTAAAGGAGACATAGCTCTCTCAATGAATGGTGGTGGATCGGGGATCGACGATCAATGAAGAACCTCAGATTCAAAGGATCTTCACCCAAGGCAACGATGTGACTAACGGTCTACATATGTGATCAAACTGAATTGAGCTAAGGTATTTTATATTTTATTTAATTCTTCATGTCATGAATACCATGATAAAACATGGACTATTCAACAAATAGATTACCCAAGAATTGATCATTGTTTTAGGGTGGGATTTACCTTTATAGAGTTTTTATGGGAGAATGATAATGTGATTATTTATTGTATTTAGTTTTTCATTTTAATGGAAACAGACCATGATAAACACAAACATAAATCAAGGTATGTTCCTCTTGGTTGAATTATTATTTTCTTCTCATGTTCTACATTCATAGAAGGAATTTTTCATTTTCCCACAACTCAACATGTTGTGATCGATTGATTTTTGTTCACTTGAAACATGGTGTAACAATATGATATCAAAAATATGAATCGGTATGGCATGAAGTAGGTGCGATGATTATGGTGACAGATGAATCAAAGCGCATCAGTAAATATTCCCATTTTTGTTAATTTTCATCGAAATTGATAATGACGTAGATCTATGCCTAGGACATTAAAGAACATGACCTGAGGATCACATGTGATCCTTTGTTTCAAAAAAAAATAGAGCATTGAAGGTGAACTCGTGGCCCGTGGAAGGGACGATCAGTGTATCTGCTCTATGTGCCATAGTGGCAGTAGCTGCGTGAATGTGGTAGGCCATGTTGGACCTGTGGCGGTGGGCACAGGCCACAACAGAATGTCATGGTTCTGACCAAGAAACATGGTGGGGGACACATCGACCAATGGGGCACGTAGCTGGTGTGGGCTACGTGCGGTGAGGAGGTCAGACCGTGTACATGTGGGCAATAATGGGTGGAGTCGGGCCTCTCCAACGGGCTAAATGGTCGGGTCTAGTCAGTCCAATAGGCCACTCCCGGAGGGTGGAGTCCAGCAGGCCACTACTAGTGAGTCGAGGCCAGTGGGATGGGTTAGTTAGGGTAGGACATGACCAGACCGGGCTGGTTCGGGTTAGTCGGGTCGTGTTGGGTCCGACGGGTCAGGCCGGACCCAAATCGATCCTTTGCACTAAAATTACAATATCATTAAAATAGAGAATCCAATTGTTGATCTTTCTGCGGTGTTGGGACACCTGTGATGGGGGTGTCATTTAGATATAGTCTAGTGTGTTTTTTTGGTGGATAAGAAGAGGTTGTGATCTTGCCCTTTTTCATTTCCTATGAGTGTTTAATGCAAGATATAGTTCACATCATAGAGGATTAAATGTATCAGAAGTGATTTGTTTCATCCCGGTTCCGACAGTTCACTCAGTAGGTTGGATCATGTATCTCACTGAGAGCCCCGGTTGGTCATAAATTCACTTTATTATACCTTATAAGAGTTTTTGGAGAAGGTTTGACCAATATTTACATGGGAACCAATCCCCTATTTAGAATGATGTTTCCAATAGGGCTAGGTGTCCCCATTGTGTGCCCTAGGAATTGAACCCTTTTCTCTATATCGAGATAAGATTTTTTCCATTATACGTGAATAGACCTAAAAACTTTGCTTCAGGAAGTTTTCAGTGGTTGATTTTTGGCTATGACTTGATTACTATGTGAATTGGGGGCTTCCTGACTTGTCGACACTCTGTGTGTTACCAACAATCCCTGTGTTACCAACACCCCATGTGTTATCGAAAATCCATTTCATAGAGAGATTGTATGTCTTAAGTAAACTACATAACTTTTCAAGAAACTTATATTCTTTTTATTACTTTCGGTATACCTGTTCTACATACATCAATCAGTTAGCTCTAGGAGTGAGTACTCCTGAAATGAGCATGCTATGAGTAGAACTGTGTAGCTGGGAGTGGATGAGACCTTGTGTCTAAGAACACCTTACGAGTATACCATGAAGTTCTTGTTATATGTGTTTTTTACATATACCTATGTGGATTTCGTTGTATCATCTTAGTGAAGATTCCATTGTGGTGTTTTATTTTGTCTTTCGGGGTATCCTACTGAGTATTGTTTTATTCACCCCCTACACAGGTTTTCCCCACATGTGTTGTGTCTCGTGCAGACCATTTACACATTGATGGAGTCCTAGGTAGACCAGGACTAGGTTTTGATAGAGAAACATCATATTGTTGAGGTGTGCTCCTGCCGATTCAGACAGTTGTTCATGTACCTGCCATTCAGGTAGGATTTTCTATGGATGAGCTTCCAGACCTTGTGCTACAAGCTAGTTCTTTTATTGGATTTTATTCTAACATAGTTGAAATTTAATTCACTTTACATTCTTTCCGTACTCTATTGGATGCGATATAGTGGTATGAATTCATTTTTTTCATTTGTATCATTTGTTTCATTTGTTTCATTTGTTTCATTTGTTTCATTTGTTTCATTTGTTTCATTTGTTTCATTTGTTTCATTTTACATTTCATCATTTTGGGCAAAGAGATGTGTGCGTGAGTACATGTACGTAGGAAATTGCCTCCCATTTGGGGGATATCACTACTCGGTGCTAGTCGCCTTCCCCTGGAATATTGGATGTGGGCTTCATGTAGTCATGTAACAAGACCCATTGGGACAGGTCATGATAATTATCCCTTAGTTTTTCATAGATCGGATAAAAAATTAATAATGTATCGACACCCATAAAATAGGTCACATGATCCTACACCAAAATAGTTGCATCAGGAGGAAGACAAATGTTGAGGTAAAACTAAGGTCTGAGTCAATTATCGGCACACTTTGAACATGATGGAAGGATCTAGAAACATAGTACGAATGTTGAATTGAATGATGAATCTCATTATAGGATTCAAGGGAGCTCAAAAGGTGGACCTCATCTACAAGGGATAGAAAGAAAAAGATGATGGGTGAGAAAAAATAATTGGGGTCCTCTACATTAAATCATTTCCTAATATTTTCACAATATTTAAATGGTTTAAACATCATGTAATGATAGGAATTTCTCTAATATGGAATGTTAATTACATGCAATAAATTTTCATTTCCATAAAATTACACACTTTGTATCAAATAAAAACCATATATTCTTAAATACATTCTATATATTTGTCCTGAAGCCAACTTAGAACCCCATTTTCTTTTATCTCTATGTAAAAACTACCCTCTGAATGGAATTGTTATTAATTTTAATCCATAAAATTAATAAAATAAAGGTCTCAACCCAAAATTAAAAATAATCCATACCGGATGGAAAAATTGGGTTCTTACCAAACTCATTCCCAATAATTACTAGATCATCTAATATGACAACATGGAAAATTTAAGAGTCATCAGATTCCATAATCATGAGCCATTTGATATAGATCTTGATTGTAAAAAACATTATAAATCTATTGTATGTATAAAAAACGTGTTGGTATCATAGACTATTTATCTTCAAAACTCATGTTAAAACAATGTCAAAAATTACTGGATTCCAGTTAAATCCACAGGATAAACCTCCAGATAACTCCCTCCTTCCAGCATCTCAAGACAAGGTACATTACAAAATCCACTAGATTACTATCTTAGAATACACATCATTGAAGATGTAATGGGATCACCCAGTGATATCTGGTCTGCAACATCATATAATCTCTAATGGGCTCACCCATCACTATCTCTACTTCCATATCATATCATTTATGTCCATGAACCACATCATGACTAAAGTACGTTGACCTATCATTTCATCATAAAACACATAGAAACAATAGTCATTACTTTATAAATTGATTAAAACATGGAAAATTAATGTTTCTCAAGTCAATATCTTTGAAACATCATCAATGCATGGAAATGAAACGGGATCCTTAACAATATCATTTAAAAAATATTAACCCATGAATAAGAAAATTGTTCCATACCAATCCCATTAAAACAATATAAAAACATCAAGAGAAATATTGAGGATGGTATCACTATAAAATATCCCCATAATATAATATGTAACAATAATTTTTTATGACATTGATGATTTAAAAAAAATTAACTTATCATTAAAACCATTCTCGAGTAATATTTTGTTTTCATTTCAAAAATCACTATCTAATGAGAAAACATTTAAAAAAATTCTTTGAAAATATACATTAATTTTTATCAACGATGATTTTGAAAATCATTCAAAAAATTTCATGAGTAAAATATCCGTTGGGATTTTAAAAACACTTTTTCAAACATTTTTTGGAAACAATTTTATAAAACATGGTTTTTTAATAAATAGTGTTTTCCACCGAAAAAGATGTTTTTTATAAAAACAATATTTTTAACTATTTATTAAATAAATAGAGGAAAATTATGTTAAATAATGTATTCTATTTACATATCTATAGAATAATTAAATTCATTCGAATTATTTATAGGTAAAATATAATATTACAACATGAGAGAGTTGAACACAAACTATCCCGATAAATGATTGGATTGTAACATGAAGCTGTTACCACCTCAGTGACATTAAATCATAATCCCCATGAACGGATTAAAATAAATTGAACATATAATATCATAAAAATAGTTATATAAGTGATATATACTGTCAAATATTAGTATATACTCTTAATAAAATAAGATTGGTGTATAACATAACATACTGCCCAAAGAAGGCAATTTGTGAAAATAATCCCATTCCTCTTTGGTAACAATGAAAATGTAAACCCCATGAAAGATATATCCTAAAATTTATATTTAAATCCACATAAATTAAATTATAACAATCATAAATTAAATTCATTGTCATTATATACACAACATAACAATATAAATGGTGAATATGTCATATATATCACAAAAATAAAAGCAAGAAGATATTAACCCTTAACTTGAGTTTGACATGCTCATGTGTCGTTAGATTTCCTAAATAATAAAAACAGGTTTATTATTTTATTACTCTAGAACAATTTTAATGTTTATTATTACTTTTATTTCACTTATTAAGTTGTTATATACAATTACCTAAAATATTAAGTTTATGTCGGATGTTTTGACCATATTTTTCTTGTCTGTCAAAAATAATTTCAGTGGGTTGACTATGGAAGAAGATTGCATTATTTAATAAAATGTATAATAATAACCATCAAATAGTTATCATATTTATAAATCAATTATACTTTTGAAAAAAATTATGAATGAGGGTTTGAATAATTAACTAGCATTACGATCGTGTTTATTGTAGGTTGTACGTGCGCATGAGTAACATTTCCATTTTTCAATTGTCATTATGGAAAGAAGGTAAGAAATATTTTATCTTTAAATAATGATAATAATATCAGAAATTCCATATTATTTAATTGTATATGGTTATATAAATCACTATTTTGATGTGGTGGTGAAAAAATGAATCACGTCACTTTGAGGAGGCAGTAGTCCACATATCCACGATCAATGCTATATTTTTTCTAGAGAGTGAAAAGGTAAAAATAAAAATATATATTATATTTAAATAATGATAAATGTGTCACTAATATAATAAATATTTCATTTATATCACATATATTTATTATATTTACCCTTATTACCTACAATGTAATTTGTTAGTGAAAAAAATCACATCGCTCCGTGTGTCAGTAATCTATCATACACATGAGAAAATTTATCACATCTCTTATGGAATGGAACATGAAATGGTTTATATGATATAATGACTAAATATATATAATCATTTTATGACTATAATATGTAAAACTTTTATCTATCATTATTTCCAATCATAAGATGAGGTAATGGAAAAATGAAGGACATCGTTTCACGAGGGGGTAGTCTGTCACACACATGAATGATGATTTCTAAACCCATTTTATTGAATTGTTTGTGGTTTTAGGTCATAACATTAAAATAAAATCATTTTAGAATATGTAATATACTGAGGTTAATATATCATCATGTAATAATAATAATTTTAGGGGGGAAATTAAATAAAATTAAAATTCTTCTTGATGAGCTTTACAAACTTTTCAGGTAACTCCTTTTGGTTCAGACCAAAGGTCGTCTATGGTTGGATTTGTCACAAAATTAAGGCTTTTAGGATGAGAAAATTTAAGGTTAAAAGTTATTATGGTTGGTATTGTATGAAAAAAATTGGATTGTAACAATGAATAGGGGGAGAGGTTGGGGCCTTTAAATGTGAGTTGTGTGACACACTTGTAATTTTTTTGAAAGAGTGATTTCCATCTATATTTTTTTCTCTTATAAGAAGTCCCAAATAATTGTATGTCATAGATCCTATAATTTATATGATCAAAATACATTCATAAAATGTGTCTTGTACAATATTATAAGATATTGTTTCCCATACATTTAATGTTTAATCCCTCGGTAAGTTTCATTTACCTTAATCATTATGATTAATGTTAGTTGTTTTAACTTATCATTAATTTGGACTTATTCGACATTAAAAATTATTATTTTTTCCAAATATTTAATCAATTTATCAAAATTAAATTCACATATGTGGAAATATATAATTTAATATTAATTTTGCAGATGGGACAAGGTTGTGGGTTTTTATGAAAAGTATTTTTTTTAGACAAATATGTTTCTATATTGAATCATTGATAGAAAATAACCAATATATTAAAATAAATTAATATTAAAATATATATATTATATAAATTTAATTTAAAATTTTTCCTTTTAAGGTTTATTTTAATTAATTAAAATGGAGAAACATTATATATTTTAAAACATTTTTTAGTGAAAAATTATTTTTAAACCCCAAAACAATCTTGAACTAAAAACCAATCTAATTTTGATTCCCAAAAATTAACTAGATTAATTAAAAATAGAAAAATAAATAAGTTACTTTAAAATATGTTGGTACTTTTTAATTACTTAGTTTATTAAATATATTTTAATTTAAAATAATCTGTATTTTTCACTATTCACTAAAATTTCAATATTTTCTAAATGGTCCAAAAATTTCACCCAAAGTAAATTTTGATATTATGATTCCAAAAATAAATTTAATATTATAAAATAATATTTTTTAGAAGTTTGAAAAATTTATTATAATATTTTTTTCATGAAAATTAATAAAAATCATTTTTTAAGAAAATATATTTTTTAATAATAAAATCAATTTACTAAAAAATTCATTGATTATTTACAAAATAGTTATCAATAATTTATATTGAGTAATACATATAAATATATATATATATATCACAAATTAGTTTGTACTATTCATACCATTTAATTTAATGGCTACGTTATAATGGTATTATATATCTTTGGTTGTTTAAGTTTTGTGTTGTGTATTGAATACACTGTCAAACATAAAAATATTGGGGTTTCAAGTAAGGAAATTTAAATTGGGAGTTACATGTAACACAATCTGAACATTGTGTTTCATGTAAGACATGATAAACATTGTGTCTAGTGTCTTTTACACTATCAAATATAATTTTATTCTAAATTAATCTTGGTGTTAAATCTCCCCCCTAAATAAATTGAATCCTTGCAATTTGAACTATATCTTGGCAATCAAAGATTGTATATTTTGAAAAACATATCTTTATAGACACACATAAGAAAAAAGTTTAATAAAACATCCTTTTAAAAATATATAAAGGAATGTACATGAGGCATATGAAATAAAACATAACTGGGTTTTCTAATAGGTGAATATAAATTGAAATGGAAGAAAATTATAAATAACTATAGATGTCGTTTGAGTTTATTGATCCCAATAAAGTGAATGATCAATGTAAAGTAAGGTCCTCATAACCATAAATCTATGATGATCCAAAAAACCATTAGTTTTTTTAGAAATGAAGTTAATAGGATAAAACAATTCACGATCACTTTCCTAGGTTTGAGGAATTATCTTACCTTCTAGACTATGAGAATATGAAAATATACTCACTTGATGAGTATAATTTCATCATTTAAAAAATTTCCACCAAAATATCATCTTTTTATCCAATGATCAGTATTCAAGATGAGTATTTCATATTTGAATAACAAAAATAAATTTTTAAAGACCATGTTACTATAATTAGGATAACAAGTTATTCCTTTTATAATTTAACATTAAAAAAGACCAAAATTGTTGGCACATAGTAAAATAAAAATAATAAAACTCCATAAATTTATCTCTAAATTTCAACATTAATACCTAAATATCGAACCAAATGATTCCATAAATTATTATCCATAAATTATTCAATAATTTCTTGACTATACATGAAACCAAATTATTAGAAGGATTTTATGTACTATTTTTGAGAGATAAATCAAAAATTATTACACAAATAAAATAAAATATGTTTTATAGATATACATAATCATTACCTATAATAAAATCATACTAACCAGTACATTACATCGGCTGATGGTAGGTGTGAAACCCTTATCATTCTTTGGTCATTGGTTAATGCCCCACCACCTTTTCAGATGTGATGGGTTGTCACCCAATATATGAGTTGTCCTTTTTTTAAACATGTAACATAATTTCCCCATAAATACAACTTAATGTTGATATTAGGGGTTATAGATTCCCTAAACCCATAAAAATCATCCATACATTCCTTAATAACCTCAAAATATTTACTATATAAAACCCTCAACTGAGGTGTCTAATAATTTTAACTTATGATCAAACTTAGTCTTATTGGCCTTTGGTGGTATCCATAAATCTTAAGATAAAATCATATGAAAAAATTATAATCTCAAAAGTTATCTAAATTCTCCTATGATAACAACTATTATATCTTAGAACTTGTGCCCCCTGATCTGGTTCAAAGATCGTAAACATTAAATTTCTAACTTTGATGCCGATAATTATAACCCATTTTTTTATCCTATCCTTAAAACACCCAAAGTAAAAAAATTAAATAAATTACATTCTCAAGGAACAATTTGGATGAAATTTTTATATAATTGTGAAAAAAACCTACTTGATAAATACCTAGATCATCAAATGGTCTATTCTACCACTTATCCTAGCTTTTCTTATTTCACATTAAGTCATCATGATCATCCTTATGAAATACCTTGATGAACTAATTCATTAAAACTCATTATTTATTAGCAAGGTAAAAGGAAAACTAATAATTGTGTGATCAAATTTTCATTATGGGTTAACATAAGCACTACTAATTGAATGTCCTCAATTATCATAAGAGGTTCAACGGTGTATGATGAAATAGTCAGAGTGTATAAAGAACTCATACTCCTCAATTCTAATATCATCATATGTAAAAAAATGGAAAGGTAAATATCATTAGGAATAATTATATTAATCCATGTGATATAAATTTTGGTCATAAGAAACAATATAATCCCATAGAATTCATAAAAACATGTTGGTATCTTGGAACATTTTTCTTCATAACTCATGTTAAACTCATTTTGGAATTAACTGCATCAAAAACAAATCTATAAGTGTAATATTCAGGTAACTCACTCCTTATTTCATCTCAATATAAGGAAAATTATCCAATTCATTAGATCACTATGTGGAACACCCATATTTTAATCTATAATGTGCTCACTCATCACTATCTGGTCTGCCTGATCATATAAGTTGTAAATGCCTCCCCTAGCACTATCTGGGTCGCCCCATCGTATATGTAATTTATAATAATTGAAAAAAAATACTAAATTACATAGATTAATATTTTCATCTTAAAACACACAAAAACAATCATTATTCTTTCATGACTTTATTAACACATCGAAAAGAAATGGGTCTCATGTCAATCTCTTGGAAATATAATTAACCCGTGGAAATGAAATGGGTTCTATAACAATCTGAAACATGGTTAACCCATGGAAATTAAATTGGTTCCATAACAATATCATTGAATCAATATTATTCCATAAAGATAAATAATGAATGTGGTATCATTAAAAAATAACCCCATTGGGTGATAAGTAACATTAAAGGTTGTTGATGTTGCTAAATGGAAATACAATTAAAAAGACATTAAAACTATTATTAATCATAATATAACTCTAGTTTCATATATAAACATTAATTTTATTTTATTTTAATTTTATATACATCATAAAATCTCTTATCATGTCCTTTTATAGTAAAAATAAAAACATCATCTATGATATGTCGGTTCACCGCCTTTGTGGATGAAGTGTTTCCATCACTACTGTCAAGGAAGGTCATGAAACCATTATTGTTGTTAAAATATGTTTTAATATGTAAATAATACTTTTTTTTGAAACCAATTTATAGATATAATATTAAATAAAAATAAACTTGTTTGTGATGGTCAAAAAACCTTCTTAAATTAACTAACCATTATCATTAATATTTTATCAATTTATTCATCCGTATACTAGAAGAAAATGAAATATGAGACCATTTAATACTTCATAAGATCTTTAGTGACATATAATTTAACTAAAATATAATTTTTTCCATTTTATATTATCTTCCATAATTATACACAATTAAATAGACCATGAAACCATGAAATAAAATGCTCCTGGAATGAAAAAATTAAACCTTTTAACTCATAAAAATATACATAAATTATCTTAATAAAACTATAATAAAAAAATACATGTATAATATGTTCTTAATTAATTTATTAACGAATATAACAATATTATATAGGATATTAAATTCATGTTTTGAATTCATTCAGACATAAGGTAAGGGGATTCACGAACACAACTACCATTCTTTTGGTTATCCCTCCTTCATGAAAATTTTTAGTGTGGTTATTACATTTTATGTCCCTTAAATATAATTTCAATATTATTCCATTTCTATATTCAAGGAAATACATGTTTATCACTTGGTTTAATGTAGAATATAATGATTTTCCAAAAGAACTCTTATTTTTAATACAAATCTGAACTCATCTTAAGTTGTTTCTTATTCATGAATGAGTATTGTTATACCAATTTTTTCCAATTTTACATTTAGGAACCCCAATTTTTGTCGTGAAATAAAAACTGATGGAATCTTTATGAGACTCATTCCTTTTCATGTGTTATTTTAAACATATCTTTGTAAAACATCCTTTGTGGAATGCATGATTATTTAAATATTTTGATGTGAGGGTGGATCAAGAATTATATTTCTGTCTAATCCATTGGGTAAAGTGGTGTACCTCATGATATAAATTGTAATATGCATGAACATGTTGTCTTATTTATTTACAATGATAATTTTATGATTATGAACATATGTTAAGTGTGAAAATGATGCTATATTTTTCTCATTACTATGTGTGGTATTTTTCTACAAGGACATGATGTTCCATTTTTATGTATTACCAAATTCAATGCCTAAATCAGATGATTACCTCATGATGCTGATAATGATTCTGGGGTTATGTTATTTTGATGATTATTATTATTCTCAGTCATTTTATATTGAGTTATACTCTTTACTCATCCTCTAACTGATATTTTATATCACTCCTTTTCTTGGATTTATATCCTCATGTTACTATGTCTACTAAGGAGGAGGTGATATTTAGAAGGATAAAAAAGAATATTTTAAATACATGTTTTTGTTTTATTATGTACAAGTTATGTATGTGCCTAATTTTCCAAAGTCACTAAACCTTTGATCCTGGTTTGTAATGCTAATAATCTTTTTCTCTTAAATTGATCTTAATAGTCATGTAAAAAATCGACTTCAATATAGTTGGTATCATATCATAGTTTAGTAAATTTGGGAATTAATATTAGATAATATTAGTACAATCCCTCGGGATAAGGTAAATTGTATTTAAACATCCAAAAATATTTGATTTAGAAAATTTTTAAACTTAGGGATCCCTTGTGGAATGCCATTAGAGTTAGTTTTGTAAAATAATAAATTATTTATTAATGACTTGTTGAATTAAATTTTTTCAAAACATTTCTATTTTAGAAAATAGTGGAAACCAAGATAAAAATCCATCAACCCATATGAGGTATAATGAAATTATTTCTAAAATGATATCCCTAATTTCATGGGAGGTGGAGATCAAGGATTCATGGACATTATTACACATTTGTCTCATGCTATGAATAATAATGTGAATCATGTGGAAAATATTTTTTAAACCAAGAAGTATCAAGTAGCTTTTGAGACCTTTATCCATCAGCAAACACCCAAATTAATTAGATATTGTGATCCACTTGTTGTGGAATATTGTGTTCACTCAATGAAGATGGTATTTTATGTGATCCATTTTTATAAAAGGATAATTTCACTATAACATTATATAGATTATATGGAGAATCCGATTAATGGTGGTAATTAATAAATAACACCAAGCTAAAGGATAAAATATAAATGATAGAGTGGGAAGAATTTATGAAAATATTTATGGACAAGTATTTTCCTCAAACTCTTCACACAAAGATGGATATAGAATTTATAGAGTTGATGAAAAAGGAAGGTGAATTTTTAATGAATTATGAAGAAAATATTAAAAGGATTCCAAGATATGCATGGGGTTTTCTTATAAAAAATCATAGAAAAATAGAATGATTACTTGGTAGTTTAGAACCAAACCATAAAAAGGATCTTGATATCTGATACTTTTGAACTTATATAGAAGTCGTTTGATGGTCTCATAATGTAGAGATAGATTTTGGAAAATAGACCCAAGGATATGGATATTGGAAGAGAAGGATGGAGTTTAAAACTATAGGGCCAAATAAAAAGGTAGAAAAGTGTTTTAAAAACCCCAATTTTTGAAAATGTGTGAATAAGAATCATGGGAACTGTCTCAAAGGAGTGGGGAACAGCTTCAAGTGTAGTAAAGAAGGCTACCATGCTCATTAAGATTTAAGATACAAGAATACAATAACTAATGAAATGGAGTAAAGTATGGAACCTTATAATGTACTTCTTATGGTTCAATGCGTCAGTTGAAAATAACAAGGGAACTATGCGAGCTAGTGCACTAAAACCTAAATCTTTAAGGGTAATCAACATTAGCAGCCACCAAAGCCAAAGGGTCAGGGGAACGCTTATTCCATCACTACTAGGGAAGTAGATCAATAAGTCAAATTCATATAATGTACACTTTTTATCCACTTGAAAATGTTATATTTCTTATATGATTTGGTTTCTAATCATTCATTTATATCCTGAAATTTTTCAAAAACTGTTGAATTAAAATCAAGATACCTTGAATTTGATATATACCTAAAAACACTTTTTGGTATGATCATTTCAACCTAAGTGTTTTACTTTTCTTCTATATGGTGTGTGTGGGAATATTCTTCCAAAAAATATCATAATAACTCCATTGGTGAAATTAGATTATATATTAATCACGAATCGAACCTTGTTATATAGAACACACATCAACTTTTAGGAAATGAAAATAACTTTCACCTTTAGTATCATCCCATGCTCCTCTAAAAATGTAGGTAAGACAATGAATATCCTTTGGAAAATCATTCAATGGTGTTTGGGTTGATTCCCTTTGAATAAACATACCTCACTCAAACGGATTAGAAAAAGAAACATATTAATTTTGAGGAAATTCCAATTATTAGGGAATTTAGTGATGTATTTCCTGAAGAGTTACCTAGACTTCCCCCAGATCATGAGGTGGAGTTATTAATATAACTTATACATGGATCCACTTGTACCTCAAAATTTCTTTATAGGATAGACCTTATCGAACTAGGGGAGTTAAAGAAGAAGATTCAATAGAATTTGGAAAAAGGGTTAATACACCCTAGTGAATCACCATGGGGTGATCTAGTTCTCTTCATAAATAAAGAGGATGGATCAATGTGGTTTTCTATTTATTATTGGGATCTCAATAAGATCATTATAAAGAACAAGTACCCTCATTCAAGGATTTAATACTTATTTGATCAACTACAATGAGCTCAGTACTTCTAAAAGGTGTATCGTTGTTCTAGAAATCGTTAACTAAAGTTTAATAAGGAATATATTTAGATTAATTCTTCACATATAGGGTATGGATATTATAAGTTTCTAGTGATTCTCTTCAGACATACTAATCCCCCTGAAATTTTCTTAGATTTGATTAATAGATTATTTAGAGACTACCTTGTAAAATTTGTGGTAGTGTTTATTAACAATATTTTCATCTACTTGAAGACCATATAGAAGCATCAAAAAACCCATTGGATTGTTTTGGTAACATTAAGAAAGGAGAAATTGTATTCTTTGTTTAACATGTGTTACTTTTGGTCATCACAGGTCACATTCTTGCGGCACGTGATCAATACTAATGAAATTAATGGGGACCCTTAAAAATGGAAATTTATGAGAGGTCTAGACCTACTTTTTTCATGTATGTCTAAAGTTTTCTTATCTTATTAGGGTACTACCAATGTTTTTTGAGAAACTTATCATGATTTTTTAGCCCACTAAAGAAGTTTACACAGAAAGGGTTATAGTATATCTAGATGGAATAATGAAAACAAAGCTTCAAGGAGCTCATGAAGAGGGTAATCACTACACCCATACTCACACTACCATATAGTGGAGAATGTTTTGTGATATAAAGTTACACTTCCATGAAAGTCTTTCATTGTATACTCATGAATAATAATTAATTGATATCCTATGCCTCATTTAAGTTGACGATCCCTGAGAAAAACTACCCAATGCATGATATGGATCTTCCAATTGTGATACTTTATTTGAAAATATGTCATCCCTATCCCTATGGCATGATGTGTGAAATATATTCTAATCACAAGAGTTTGAAGTATATTTTTACACTAAATAAACACAACATGTTTCAAAGATGATGGTTATAGATATTTATGGCTTATGATTTCCCTATTAATTTCCAAATGGGAATGGTAAATAAGGTAGCTAATGCTCAAAGAAGAAAATAAAAAAAACTACCTTATCCATGATGTGAATTGATAGAGACCCCACCTTCAGATATTGGAAAATTACAGTTTTGTAAATCATAATAACTGGGAATACATCATACCTTTACCAAATGATTTTCTAACCATATATCCATGAAAATATCATGCAAGCCTAAAGGAATGATCTGGAACTAAAAAATAAGGTGAAATTAGAAAAGTAAGGGAATCTACAAGAGTTACAAAATGATGATGATGGTTTGATTGGGTTTGTAACTAGGCTTTGTGTTCTTTCATCACATGATAGATAAAGATCTACATATTGGATAATTAATATAGATCATCCTTCTCTATCCATCTGAAAGTAATAATATATACCATGATCTCCGATAGAACTCTAGGTGGGAAAACATAAATACAAATATTTCAAAGTAAATATCAAGATTTAAAGTATACTAGTAAGTTGATGCAGAGTGACATAAGTGTAAAGGGATGATGTAGCCATTTCCTATATCCACACTAAAAAGGTATAATGTCACTATGTAATTTTTTACTATTTTCCCAAAAAAATCCAAAGGAAAAAATGTTATATGGGTTTTGGGGGATCAATTCAACAATACTACCAACTTTATTTCTACTCATGATGATTTCTTGCTTTAATAACTTTCCAACATATATGTGAAGGATGTTTTGATACTACATGGGTTCCCACTTTTGATCATATCTGATCAAGATCTGTGGTTTCCATCTAAATTCTAGATAATTATTCAACACGATTTGAGTATAGAATTAAATTTTAGAATGATCTATCACTCCCAAACCGATGGCCAATATGGAAGGACTATTGATATTATTAAGGACATAAAAAGATCCTCCTAAATAGAATTTGAAGGAGGATGGGATCTGCATCTCCCATTAGTTGAGTTCTAATACAAAAACACCTTCCACTAAAGTATACAAATGGATCCATAAAAAGATATATATGTGAATTGATGTATAACTATTACTCTTTTGGATGAAATTAGATAAAAAATGCTACATGGATAATATCTTGTATAAAATACAATTGAGATGGTTCAACCCATCCAAAAAAAAATTTAAAAACTACATAGAGTTGGTAGATGATCAACACTGAGAACTATCTAAGGAACATGGATTTTGATGTTGGAGAAAAAAAATTACTTAAAATATCACAACAAAAGAGAGTCAATTGGTTTATAAAGAATGGGAAGCCTAGTACAAGGTGCATTTCCCCTTTGAGATCCTTGATTGATTAAATGCAGTATCCTATAATATTTCACTTCCACAAACCTTGTCTAATGTTCATGATGTATCACACATATCCCACCTAAGTAAGTACATACCAGATCCTTCAAATGTACTAAACTCAAAGGTGGTAAAACTGAAAGATAATATCTCTTATAAAGAGTAGTAGGTGATTATTTTTTATTAGAGTGACAAGGTTCTTCATAACAACACCACTAACATTTTCAATTTACTATAGAGAAACCATAAGTATGAGCAGGTGACATGTGAACCATATGAATAAATAATGGATAAATTCTCTCACATGTTTTCACCATAGTATCTAAAAAGAACTTCTGGGGAAGAAATTTCATAAGGGAAAAGAATGTAAAAACCCCAAATTTCATCAATGGGATTTAACTATTAATAATTATTTCATAAAACAAATTCATCATATGTAAAATCCAATAAAATCATTATTATCAAAAATGAATAATGAAATAAGTTGTATATATAGAAATTAAGGAACCAATACCATTGTAATAGTAAACTAATAGTTGGGATAGTCATATTACCATAAGGAATAGTAATCAAGCTGTTAAAACAGTAACCTAACCTATAAATGTAAAATTAAAATTTAGATATCTTGTAATGGAAAATATGACATAATTATATCATGTATAAGTTGATAAATGTTTTTTAAATGATAAAATAAGTGATCGTATTTTTGTAAAGCATAAATATTTATTTACAATTTTATAATTATTATACATATTTAAAAGGAAACTTGTTTTCTTAAAATATATTCATAAATTTATATTTTATTTTATTATAATTAAGAGATAATCTTACGTGACCTTAATTAATTATTTAATGAGTCATAAAATTTATTATAATATTAAAGTCATTATTTATTTAATAAATTACAATTTTATTTAGGAGTAAATTTGTCATTTTTAGAAAATTATTTTAATAAAATGGAGTTCATTTTTGAAATCTAAATATTTATGAATAATTTGTGAAATTTTTTGGGATTTTTCCAAAATAGTTTATTTTTTAATGAGTATCGAATTATTGTAATTTATGGTATAAGACAAATACAGTAATTTTTGGGTCATGGATAGTGTATGGATTATTTAAGTACACATTACCACAAAATATCCTTCAATATTTACTATATATGTCATAGGAATAAATCCTATTGATATTCTTTAGATAAAATAATTAGCAAATGGCTATGTATCTTATCTAAATTTAACACAATTCCCTTACCAAGCCTCTTCCCCCAGCCCAACAGCTGCTACTCTCTTCAAAACACCAAACCCAAGTTCCTTAAAAAGGTTGTCAAAGAGACGACAATCAAGAGGTAAAATCCTCAATCCTTCTATTTTAATTTATTTTCTTTTATTGTCATATCCTTAAATTCTATATCAAAATAAGAATTATAACACCATTATCATATATATACTATAATGTTATTGTTTTAAGGGAATATTGGTCATTAATTCTCTTCTATTGTCCATTTATTTTAAAAATAGAACCATTATTTGTGATATGTTAGTTCAACTCCATCACGGACGATGTGTTTTAATTTTACATTACTACCTTTAATGATGGTCAAAACCCATTATTATGGTTAAACAAGATTTTAATATATATATATATATATATCATAAATTTTTTAATGTTTTGGAACTAATTTATTATAATGGCTAAGATTTTCCATGTATTGTTTTTGGACATTCTATATAATATTTTCTAGACTCAGAATTGAGATGGTGTGTGATTTCGAGGCCCAGTTTGACCAGAATAAAAATTTAAAATCTATTAAATATATTAAATACCAAGAAAGTGTATTTTTACAAAAAAAAATGGGGAATAAATTCTAAAAAGGAGCCCATATCATAAATCTAAGGGCACTGTTGATTTCAAAACATGTGTATTGCCTTAGGCATAACTTAACCTTGGTCAGCATGGGTCATTTTCAGAAAAGGATTCAAAGGTACAAAATTTGATCAAAATAATTAAATAAATCACTTTCATTATTTTCATTGATTTGGTGATTACAGATACGTTAAATTGACAATTATGTTATAATTTCTGGTTTATCCGCATTGCCCCAAAATCATTGGAGATCAATTGGTGAGAGAGTTGGAGGATTTATCTCTAAAGAATAGAAATGGGATCATGGGTCGATGATAGATGAGAAATAGATTCAAAGGATCTCACTAATGTTCATGGATCAAACTCAATATTCTTCAATGATCAATCTGAATCATGTTATAGAATTTGTTTTTTGTATTTCTTCCCCGTTCATTATTTCTACGATAAACGTGAATCAATCAACTTATGGATTGATTCTAGGATCATACATATTACAGGATGGGGTTTACTATCGAAATTTTATTAGGATAATTATTTTGGGTTTTTGATTCTTCAATGTTTTTTATAATGGAAATAAACTAATATCAACACAAACATTGATCGTGGATCATTCCTCAAAATTGTTTTTGTGATTTTCTCTATCTATTCTTTTTTTCATCATAGGTGTTCCTAATTTTTCCCTTATTTCAACATATCCTAAAAAAATAGATTGTTGGGAACCCATTGCATGGATCAATGAAATTAATTTTTAGATCTCAGATCATCATAACATGAAGCTGGTACAACAACGATGTTGATGATAGATCACCTGGATTGGATGCCTAATTTTCATGTTCTTTGGTACACAATGAATAAAAATGCATAAATCTATTTTATGAGAATTATTTATGGAAGAACACATTTTTTTAACATATAAGGGATTTTATGAGATGTTAACTTGATTATCTATGCGAGGAACCTCTGTATCGGTGGTCAGATCACCGTAAAAGATGAATGGATTATATATATGGGATTGTGGAAAACCCCACGCTGCATAGTGTGTATGTAGGATCTACACATCCTATCCCCCCTTTGTGGTGGATATTGTTTCCTAGGGACTTAAGTATCACATGAAGTTTTAACCCTGTCACATGGTGTGTGGTCCCTCCCCATAGATTCAACATGAACCTCAGAGGATACATAGACATAGGTAGGAGTATATGGGTTGGTGCACATCATGTACTCCTTTATAGGGACATGGCCTAGGTATATGGGATATTCCATGTACAGAGACACTGGTACATGAACATGGGATGGAGACATGTACTAGAACATGGTTAGAATAAATGTGCATCCTATACCCTGTGTACTTCTACACGAACACGGGATAGAGACACAGGCTATTTACACGGGCAGGACCCATAATAATCGGACACGGTATGTGACCCCTATGACACCACCATTTACTTTATTATACATGGCTATAATCCACTGTACTCAATATCCTAGACAATCTTAATTAGGGTGTGTTCCCCATATCCTCTCCCTGGGGTTTTTTATTGAATCATATCCTACATATAGGATAATAATCCATTTAGTTGGACTTCTTGGATAGAGTTGTTGGAATCCCTCTGGGAGGCCTAGAGTGAGATCCTCCATTCATCTTCATTCCCTAGGTGTATTTATTAGTATTGTCTTATCCAATGCTACGTGGGCGTTGATCCTCTACTTAATAGGGTAAGAAAAACTGATTTGTTGGTATAACCCCATGACCATGGGAGGTATTATCATATGTGTATCATATTTCATCAGACTATCTATGTGTAATTATAATGGAATGACCTGAAAATTAATACCTCTAGGAAGAATGTCATCATTTCTATGAGAATCAAGAGGGTGTTCTCTTAGAATTTTACATTTTGGAATCTTTGAGATGGAATCCTAGTATGGATTTATGGTTGTGACTGACCTGTAGACTGTATTCCTTTACTGAGTATACCTGAATATTATTATTTAATGAGTTGTATAAAGATACCTATGTAGAGATGAATGTATTTCCTTTGTTTCATGATTATTTTATTTTATGTTTTCTATTATAAATTTTTATACTCACCCCTCCGTGGGAATTTCCCACATCTGTCATGTCTTGGGATGATGATCGACCCTTTAACAGTGTCCTAGACCGACTAGGACCAGATGATACTTAGTGAGATCGAACATACCGAGGTGTGTTCCTATGGTATCTTCAAAAAATCCTAGTTTTATCTTCAAGTTGGTATTATTTTCAAACTCTTTAGTGTGGGGTTGTATTTGAACCTATTTACATCACTTCTTATTGTACTCTGGTTGTTGTGTTCATATGTATGCATGCATGGTTGTTCAGTTCTTTTTAAATTTTATCATTAAATAGTCTTGAATGGGTGTGTGTGTGTGTGCAGGTACTTAGGTTAATGAATCACATGTTAGTGATATGCCTTCTCAATACTATTTTCCATCCCTTGGATTAATGGAGGTGGGCTTGGGATGTTGCATCATTGGCCCCTCTGTGATGAGTCATGACTGAGTGGTATCAGAGTATTCAGTTCAACCATAGCATCAATGTCTATTATACTGGTTTACATAAATAGTGTGATGTTTTTTTAGATTAGTTTTTAGGGTAGGGAATCCAGTGTTGGTCATGTGACCGACATTTCCATGCACCAGAAGTCTGATCAACTTCTTTTCAACTCAGTACATGAGAAAATTGGTTGAAGGTAAAACAATGGTACATTCATCATATAGGAAAGGGTTGTGGTTTTTATTCCCTTACTTAGTCATCTTTCCAGATATACTCATTGACCATGGAACATCGTGTTTTACATTTAGGATTCCACCATGATTTATGAAAACTAGGATTAAACCTCATTATCATGAGGATAATCCCATCAGTGATGAGGCATCAATACAGGGACAAGTTTCCAAGATTCTACCACCTAGTGGTGTACCAGCTATATCACCACTTGTTGAGTTATTTATAGTACTCGTAGTACCAGGGGATGAGGTTCGTAGGCTGAGAATACCTCATGAGTTTTTTTGTAGTGACCCATGTGGTTCAAAGGTGAGACTGACCCACATGTGGCTGAGGACTAGCTTCAAGCAGCGACAAGAGTTTTATGTATTGCCAGGACCCCAATAGATTACATGGTGGTCCCAGTGATGATCCTTCTTCATAGATCATCAGGGTGATGGTGGGGGTCCGTGACATAGTCTTACAATTGGGAACTCTACTATGGCCAAAGTTTGAGTGTTTCCTCAAAGAGGATTTCTCTTCAAAAATACTGAAGTCTCTACATATTCAGGTGCTTCTGCATCTCTAACAGGGATGTCAGAAAGTATGTGAGATTTCATTAAGGTTCAAAAACCTCTCCATGTACAAGATAGATATTATTTGGGATCAGTTCTATAGGGTGCAGACCTTCATGTGAAGTCTGCGGAGATACATCTGACCCAGTGTTACCCCTCTATGTATTCTTAAAAATTCTAGGGTGCTAGAGCAAGATTTTTTGAATGAGAATTTTTGGCCGAGAAGATAAAACCCATATTTTCCATTAGTTGGCACAACACTTCAGAGACCGTAGATATTCATGTTAGTATCAGTCACATAGACATGGATGTGTGAGAAATTTTAGGAGGAGATTCCATGCTAGAGTTTATGTAGTTCAAGGATAACATGGTGGGTCCAGTAATCTTAGGGAGAAGTAGTGTTACTCATGTGATGTCAGGTGAACTTTTTTAGTAGACTGTCTGACCTACCATATGGATAATATAGAGACCATGGATAGGCTTTTGAGGTAGAGTTTGTGGTAGGAGAAGTCATGTTCAATGGGTGGTGGTGTGGAAGTGGGGCCAGGAGATCATCCATAGGTGGTATATGATTTTACATGTTACTAACACCACCCATAGGTTTTCCATTCCAGTATTGGGGAGCTGGAGTATAGGGGTAGGGACAACTACCACTACTAGAAATTTAAGCTAGAGCCACAGACCTATAGCCACGGTTTTATATGTCAGTGGATATAGTTTGTTTATACCAATAATTCAATTAAAAATATGTATCTAAACAACAATGTTTTTTCTTATTTTTTTATTTGTGTCAGGATCTTCACTCTTTATCCCCCAACCTACGACCCTCATCTCCTCTCTATCTACATCTCCCACTAAGGCACCCAGCTACCAACGATTCCAATAAATTCCCTCTAATGCTTCCATAGACCTCTCTCACTACGACCCTCCCCTCCATACCGTCAACCTCTCCCACGCTGTTCACAAAAAACTCCTCACTACGGCGTCCTCCCCCGATGTTGCCACCCAATGGTGCCACCCCGCCAACGCTTACCTGAGACATTCACCCACCATCCTCCTCTTGTGCACCACTGATGTGGCTACCCCACCTTCGGGGATCATCCTCCTCCTCTGCCGGCCAGACCTCATGATTACCCTCCGAAGGGATTTTGGGTTTTAACGCCTCAAATTTATAATTAATAATTTTGTTATTACCATGTGATGTTGAGTAAAAATTCATCAACAAAGCATCTAATTTGGATAGAATTGTGTTCTCATGGGAAATATGCTCAAGTGGTTGTTTCCCTCATATTATGTTACAACTACTTTGATCCATTGACCAAGGTATTCAAAAAGGAAAAGAAATTTTTTTCTAAGTTATCCATGTGTTTCAAGAGTAGATGTATCTAATTTTTAGTAGTGACATGGGATCGTAAGATTTTTATAAAATGTTGAAGAAAGTTTAGTTTCTCTTTAAAAAGATTGGAACTCTAGAGGTTATATGGGTGAAACTAGAAGTTTCTAAATTCAACGAAGTTGAATTAGAGTCGGTAAATATATTTTATCATAAAATAATGAATGTCTAGGTTTTATGGATCGAGTTCCATTCCCTCTTATATGAGAGGATATGGTAGATTTAGAGATTAAGGGAATGTTTTGGGAATTCATGGAGCTATATCGTTATGGGAATCCATAATAGAGTATGCCACTAATTTTAAAAGAATAATTAATTTCATGACATCCTTCAAATTAAATTTATCCATAAAAGAATTATATTTTTCAAATGGTCTTATGTACTTACTATGGGAATGAGTAGCTTCCTTTTATCCAGACACCCACTATGAGATATTCAAGAAGGACTAAGCTATCTTTGTAGATAAATCCATTGCATAGGAAGCTAAATGGAAAATGATATAAACTAGGTAGGAATGAATGTTGGTTGGTGAGCCTCAATATGAGGGTTATAGAGTAAATTGAATGAGTAATATCTCATCCCAATATTAGAAAAATAAATGAAACCTAGTCTATTTATCACGTATCAAGAATTAGCGTGCATTACCTTAGTATTGGTATGTGAAAAATAGGTTTCATGTATGTTTCAAGATGTGGGTTTCTATAAAGATTATTCTAATGGGATAATCTATCCTAGGTGAAGGGGCTTTTAATACCATACGTTTTGAGGTATTCCTAATGTTTTTTTCTGTAATTTGGATTTCTTTATCTAATATCATTTAATGTGTCATTTTTGTTTGATATAATGTGTGTTTGAAAGATGATTGTGTTTAAATGAAGAAATTTTGTTCTGATTATTGGGCTAGAATCTTATATAGTGATCATAATTTGATATGAGGCACTATACATGCCAATGTAGTATTGATGATGGTATCGATAATAAAATAGTGGGGATATTCGTGCTAGTCTTTTTTGAGTGAAATTCCTATCAAGGGATGGTGATCAATATCAAGGTTGTGAAATGTATGAACATAGATAGTAAATGGATGAATTTAGTGTCTAGATATAGATTTTGGATAAACTATATTTGGTTCTAAGCCCGCACGAAAACTAATTATTTACCTACAGTGGTTGGTATAGTCAGTGTGTTCTATTAATTATGAGGATTTTATATCGGTAAATATGTTATTTAGAGCTTCTGTATTTATATGATTTCATTTTGATCAATGTATTGGGTTATGTATCTATATTTGATATTGTAGTGGGATAGTGATTGAAAAGTATACTGTGGATTTTGAAAGGGATCCAAAAAAGGGTACTCTAAAGGCTATTGAATGTGTGTGTGGAAGGGAAACCAAGTAGCCCAAATTGTTAAGAATTTATGACATAGATTCCATAAAATTGATAATTTTTTATTGATAAGAGGAAAGAACCAATTATCGCATGTTTGAAAATAGTTTCTACAAAGATGGAATATAAATTCAGGAAGATGTAAGACCATTCACCAAAATATTTTCTAATCTTATTAGAAAATTGGTTTGAAATATCCAAGTGGATTGAGTAAGAATAAAAGATGGAAATTTATATACATTATAAAATTAATTAACCTATATAAACAAAGAATAAAGGTGAATTCAAGAATAAGAATAACATGATAAAAATGATGTTTCAATCTTGAAAATTAAAAATGATATAGGAATGAAGATTTTTGGGTATTTTGTACATTCAAGGAATGGATTTTCTAAGTTAAGAACAATTTCTAATCCCTATTTCTCACTTTTATGTGCTAATAGACGTTTTTCTTTATTCTATTATTCTGAAGAATATTTATTTTTGAATAGGAAATTGAAGGTGATGTTTGAAAAATAAATAGATTCATGTTATTTAGCATTGGTATGTACATATCAATTTGAATACTATTTTTTCAATGTTTCTTATGGATTCATGTATCATTTATCATGTACATTTGACACACTGATCACATATATATAAGAAGTCATTATATCTCATTTCATTTACCACTAATTTTTATAGGTGGTTTCCTATTATGAGGTTGGTTCTATCCACCACCATCAATGATATTGAGTTCAACATCATATTTGGGTATGTTTTATTCCATTTTTATTCTTTGGACTAATTTTAATTAGGGTTTTTTGATTTCTGTGTTCTTTATATTTTTGTACTGTGTTTTGGGTTTCATTGATGTGGATTCGAGATTCCATTGACGAAGTCTTACATGTGTAAGCATTTGTAGGAATATACAAATATAAGTTCCCCCTTTATATATATTCACTCATGGCAGTATGAATATATATATTGGGGATAGGTTCTCTTATATATAGAAATGAAAAATTCATACATGTGTAAGTGTAAAGGGGTATATGCAAGTATAAATATATATCTAATGACCCCCTTGTGCATATTTGTCCATGAAAATATGTACATAGGGTCTAGGTTTCATTATATATATGTAAAGATTCATATGCATGCAAGTGGGAAAAAATGAATATTTGAGTTTTCATTGTCAAAACCAATGCTTCTTGAGGTTAAGGTAGGTTCCCTCTGCCTAAACATTTAATTTGAATTCTATAATTGCCTGATTGTTTTAAAACATGTTTCTATAATTTTTTTATTGTTTTAAAAAATATTTTTCTAATTATCACTAGCTTTTTCCTGGAATAATATGAATATATCCCTTTAACTTATTTATAGACCTTGTCCAAATAGGTAAACAAATGCTAGTAGTTTCTAGATACATGAAAAAGATATCTAAAAATAATATATTTATCATCCTTTGAGAAATTCTTGATCTCATTCAACATCCCATTAAATTCATCATAAAATACTGTTACTTAAGTGACATGTCTGAGATATATAAATTCTTGTATTAAGAGACATGTCTATGAGTGTTTTGTTATTCTTTTCCTTGAATTAAGTTGTTGACATGAAATCTTCATGGGGTGGGTAGGGGTGTGGGGTGGGTAGGGGTGGGAAGGGGGTGAGTAGGGGGCAGGGGTAGGGGTGTTCTGGGGGGAGGGGGAGGGGTGTGCTGGGGGTGTGCAGGGGGTGCATGGGGTGGTCATGGGGTGGAACGGTGTGGCAGGGGCAGGGGGTGTGCAGGGGAGGGGGAAGGGGGAGGGGAAGGGGGTGGGGGTGTGCATGACAAGTGTGAAAAGGCTATTCCGTAATTTTATGCATACAAATGACATTTTTTTGGTATAAAATATTATAAAACTAATCACTTTATGTGTTATAATTAGGTTTGTAAAGGTTCATTTCCTATCTTGGGTCACATCCACTTCTTTGTTGACACTATGTTTTTGAGTCCCACGTTATAATTTAGTGAAGACAACCACTACTTCATCACTCAATATGATACATATACCACCTTTAAAGTCCTTTGCTACTAACCAATACCAAAACCATTGGTTCATGGATACTTCTTGGTTCCACCTCTCACTATGTTCTCATTTTCCTATCACAGAAGCACTTTTTAATAGTGTTGTGTTCTTCATTCACCATCCAATGCTAGTTCATTTGATAAAGCTCCTCAGATATGACCATGAGAGTTGTCTTCTTCTTCTCTACTCTTCCGATATTTTTCTTTATAAAATCTTTTCTTTTGTTTTTTTGAATTTATTTCACATACCTAAATCGTGAAATCAAATACATTATTGTAACAATTGAAATAAAAATTTTCATGGAAACTATTTTTTACCTATAGTTCTATCAACATTGGTGAGTTCATTGAGAGATAATATTTTTTAAATAAATATAAGATAAGACCAATTAAATTAGTGGATGCTAAATAATATGGAATTCAATATTTCCAATATAGACACATCATTAACCCCAACCTACTCTCAGCAAATAGGAAAACAAAATTCAAATACCATTTAAAATAATTTCATAGTAGTTATTAGACACTCACCTACCCCTAGTGAAACACCACCCCACACTATTATCTAAATCTAAAACCCAATCCCATGTCCCCATCATCACCACTCTCTTTAAATTACAACTTTTACTCAAGGTGGAAAGACTAAATAATTCAAATAGAGCTACAACCTTGTCATATATTATAAATTTCATAATACAGTTCCATCATCCACTTTAGAACATCACAATACCAAACCTCCTCATCTGTTTTTTATGATATTTCAACATTTTGGTATTCCTATTCACATTTCCTTCCATGATAAAGTAAAAAAAGTACTCAATGAGAATATGAATTTTACGATATGTTTAATTTTTCATACCAATTGAAGCCTAATGATGAAATTGTTGTTCTTAATCATTAATTTAGAGGATAACTTCTCTTCTTAAAATTGAACTCTTTGTCATATAGCTTCTAAAACATCAAACATTTCCCCAATAATCCATCATTTGGATTTCGTTTCCAATTCCCCCTCAACATCTGAACTAGTCCCACAACCAAACAGGAACCTCTAGTAGTGTTTTTATAGCAAAAAAATAAATCAAATAGGAAATTCAATAAAATTTTGTATTTGACATATATAAAAGGATAAGAAACATTAATAGGTATGATATTTATGCACCCTGATTAAATTTTACATTCTCCTCATCAAGAAATGTATATTCATTCAAAAAAATCAACTTATAAGCATCTGAAGTGATATTTCTACAATATTTATCTTATTTTATTATCAAAGTGAGTTATCACTTGAAGTATTAGAGATTTAAAATATATATGCACCATTTTATTTTTCATAATATAATTCCCAATGAGGCATATTATATTTGCAATTTACTAGCTTTCTTACAGGCTCTATGGTTTTGAAAAGTGGTTTCCCAATGTTAAAAAATAGATCGACATGTTCTGAATCACATCCCTTAACAGCCTTATATTTGGAAAGGATATTCATATTCTTGTATTTATTGTTGAAATAAACACTAAAATAAAACAAATTTATACATGGATTCTCAGAGTAGTTACTACATCACTACAAAACCTCCAATGTAGTCATATTAGACAATGAAATCTGAAATTGGGATCTAAATGCTACTAGGACCAAGAAATATAAAATTTATACATATTTACATAGATATGTAAATGATTTTGGAACCTACTACAAAACTATAGTACAATGAATATGCCATTATTCCATATAAAATAATTTATAAATATGATGAAACTCTTTTAAGGGCATTGGTCTTGATCCTCTATACATTCCCTTTGGTCGCAAGCCTTGTCTATCTCAACACACAACCATTTAATAAACCTTGTTGTATTTTATATTCATGTCCCTCCCATCATACTTCCACCACATTGAGATATTTATATACTTATATATTTTCCATATGTTTTCTCTTCAACCAAATAGGTTTCATAAATTCAAATGTTGGTCATTGGAATAGAAACTCCACAGGAGCCTGGTGCAATGTCATACTTGAAATGAAAGTCTTTTTCTGCCCAAAACACATAGATATAATCTTATTTGGGCATGATTACAAGAAACAATAGCAGTATCCTACATTGATGTAGCTATATTCATCTACTCTTGCTACCCATTTTTCTTCTCGGATAGTAGTGTCGAAGAAAAAGATAGATCTTGGTGACCAGTTAGTTCATCATGATCATGTGATAGTTCAAACACCTATTTCTACTAATGTCACTACATCTGTATAGACTCTAAATTCCCCATAGCTCCCACATTTTAAGTTCCATTAGTAGTGTTAAGTTCATTTGTTGGAGTGATCATAGCCTCTAATTATTCCACCACTACACCTCCAAATCACTTAATCGACACTACTTTGAAGTGAATTCGGGTAGGCCCATTATTTTTCAGTTAAAAATAGATATAAAAATCCCAAGGAATTCCTTGCATAATTAATTATTCCATAAAGAACTACAAAATTTCTTGTGTTTTCCAGTTTGATAATTTTTCCTCTGTTCTTCAAATCAAGTGTAACCACAAACCAAACACCATTTTTGAATTGATTGTTTTTGTGATGATTTCATATATTGTATGAGAAAATAACTAATCAAACTATTATGGCCATTATGACGCTATTTATTCTACTCCAACACTATATGGATGAGATCCTGAATCTACTAAGGATAGGGGGTCTGTCTAGGGGGTTTTGGGGGGTCTTTCCTTGAGGGGGAGTAGTGGGGGTGTCCAGTGGTGTTGGTACAAGGGGGTCTAGTAGGGGTGGTGCAAGGGGTGTGTGCAGTGGGGGTGTCCAATAGGGGTGGTGCCAGGGGGGTCCAGCAGGGGTAGTGCAAGGGGGTATAGGGGGTGTGTGTAAGGGTACATGAGTGTGCATGAGGGGTGAAAGGGATGTTTAGGGCGGTGAAAGGGGGGATGTGAAGGGGGTCCAAGGGGGTTATGTGGGGGGGGGGGGGTGTTTAGCATGGGTGGTGCAAGGGGTGTCTAGAAGGGGTGGTACAAGGGGGTCTAGTAGTGGTGGTGCAAGGGGTGTCCATCAGGGGTGGTGCAAGGGGTCTTCAGCAGGTCTTTGTAGTGGGGTGTGCAATGGGACAAGGGGTATAAGGGGGGTGTGAAGGGGGGTGTCCAGTAGGGGTGGTGAAAGGGGTGTCTACTAGGGGTATGCAGGTGTACAGGGGGTTCCTAGAAGGGGTGGTGCATGGGGGTCCAGCATGGGTGATGGAATGGGTGTCCAGCAAGGGTGGTGCAAGGGGTGTCAAGCAGTGGTGTGCAAGTGTACAGGGGTGGTGTGAAAGGTGACATGGGGGTTGCAAGGGGGGTTGTGCAGGGGGGTGTCCAACAGGGGTGGTGCATGGGGGTCCAGTAGGGGTGGTACAAGGGTGTCCAACATCGGTGTGCATGTGTACAGGGTGTGTGTGCAAGGGGGATATGTAGGGGAGGGTGAAAGGGGGAATGGGTGTGTGAGGAGGGGTTTTCCATGGGGCTACTATCTAGGGGTGGGTGTGTTTTTCATGGGTGGGGTTGTTGTCTTGGGGGTGGGGGTGTCTTTCTAGGGGTGAAATGGGGTGGGTTGTGGTGAGGGGTGTCAAGCAGGGGTGGTGCGAGGGGGGGGGGGGGTGTCCGGCAAGGGTGGTGTAGGGGGGTCCAGTAGGGGGAGGAAAGGGGTGGGTAGTAGGGGTGCTGAAGTGTGCAAGGGGACCAAGGGGTGCAGGGGGTGCAAGGAAGGTGTAGGGGTGTCTGTCTAGGGGGGGTGCAATGGGTGTGGGGGTGCAAGGGGTGGGGGATGTTTACGGGGTATCCAGTAGGGGTGGTGCAATAGGGGGGTTTTTAGTGGGTTGGTGCAAGGGGGTCCAATAGGGGGGTAAGGGGTGTGCAGTGGGGGTGTGCAGGATTATAAGGGTGTGTGTGCAAGGGGACCGGGGGTGTAGTGGGTGCAGGGGTTGTGTAAGGGGTTCTGGGCAGGGTTGTTGTGCAGGGGGTGTCCAGGAGGGGGGTGTCTTTTCGAGGGGGCTACTCTCCAGGGGGAGGGGATCATTCCAAGGGGTGCAGTGGGGGTGTCCAGTAGGGGTGGTGCAAGGGGGTGTGTGCAAGGGGACAGGTGGGTGTGCAAGGGGTGGAAAGGGTGTGTAATGGGGGTGCAAGCGGCTGTGTAGGGGGTAGGTGGTGCAAGGGGCCATCATCCGCTGAATGATTCTGATTTTTTTACTAAATTTGAATACTTATAGCCAGGGTTTTAAACCGTGGCTATATATGATGTGTGATATTAGCTTAGTCCATAGTTTTCAAACTGTGTCTATAGGGTTTTAGCCACCGTTTGAACTGTGACTATAGGGTTTACCCTATATACATGACAATACCATCCACGATTGAGTAAAACCTGGGTATAACCTACAACCACATTTCTTGGGCATATATCCACTTTTTAAAACTGTGCATATAGCCTTATTTTCTAGTATTGTACAGGTGGTTGGAGCTTACGACTCAAAGGCTCCAAGAATGATTTGAGGTGTGATCTGTGTCTTTTTTACCATATCGTAAATACTGATTTACATAGGTTCTAGTAATTACTTTATTTCCAAATTCCTTTTATGAGATTTAGATATTTTATTTTATCCATTTCTTTGATCTTTGCTCCTTGATACACCTAATAAAGAAGACTCAGTGATCACACACTTGTGCTAATAGTATGACCTATGTTTTAGAAGTGAGATTTTTTGTTGTAATATATTAGTCGCATTGAAGAGGCCTTACGATGTCATCCTATTTATGTACTAGTTATTGATGAAACATGAATATATTGAAAGTTTCAGGTGGAGTATGAAGTTTTTTCATATTTATGGAACCAGGTTCACCGTTTTTGGTGAAATGAAAAACCAGGTTGTGTAATATGAAATCATTTATAGGAGGGTGCATCTGATTTCTCCTCAGTTTGATAGACTAACTCATGGTTTCTTTGATTTTATGAGTTCCCAACTTACTACAATGTTGGTGGAGCATGGAGAAGAATTTCATGAGGATGTTCTAGTTTTACCTTCACACCATGATATAGACTTATATATTGATATACACCCTGGGACAACACAAATATCTGTGCCAATATATCTTATAGATCCTACAGATCTTGACAATAATATGGTGTAGTTGGAGGACTTTCAAAGGAAATCATTTTTTAGACCCATTATTTCACCCATTTAGGACCTAGTTTTGTTCACAAAGAAGGCATACTGGGGTTTGTGTTTGTGTGTGGACTGCCGATGCTTGAACCAGGTGATTGTAAAGAACAATAATCAACTATCAAGGATCAATGATCTCATTGATATGTTGATAGGGGCATGATAGATATTGATTGTTTTCCTCAGGTCAACTTATCCCTAGTTTCATTTATGGGGGGAGAATATACTAAAAAAGACATTTAGATGTTGCTATTATAACATTGAGTACTTGGTTATTCCCTTTGACATGAAAAACACCCTATAAGGGTCATTGGGACTCATGAACCAAATTTTTCATCCTTTATTAGACAGTTTCATGGTAGTCTTCATTGATGATATACTTATGTAATTATTGTATGAGGAGGATCACAAAAGACTTATGCAGATTGTTCAAGACATACTCTGAAAGCACCAACTTTATGGAAAAATCTCAAAGTGACATTTTTGGATTCAATCGGTCCACTTTTGGGGACAAGTTATCTTAGTATATGGAGTGGAATTGGACCAACTAAGGTCATGATAGTGTTTACTTGTGATACACCAAATAACGTAACAGAGGTATGAAGATTCCTTGGTTTGGAAACCTATTACTAAATATTCATATCTAATTTATATAAGATATCAGTTCCCTTGAAATTATTAACCCAAAAGGGGAATCCTTTCATGTGTACTAAGTGGTTCCAGCAAACTTTTCAAGAGTTGGGGAGGAGCTTGACCAGTGCTCCCATGTTTTGATTCCCAGTGGAGGATGTCGAATATGTAGTGTTCTGTGATGCATCGAGAACTGGTTGTGGGTTGGAATAATTTAGTGGTAGGTGATGATTTTCTCTGATTCACATTAGTTGATACCACATGATTTGAACAAAGTGGCCCACAATATTGAGTTAGTGGGCATAGTCTTCACACTAAATATTTTTTCAGACAACCTAACTGGTGAGCGATTATCCTCTGTTCTGATCACAAGTGTCTCAACTATATCTTCTCTTATATGGATCGTAACATGAGACCTAGGGGATGGATAATGTTCCTCCAGGATTATGAATTTGAAATTCTCTATTCTCAAGGAGAATGTGGTAGGAGATTCTCTCAACTATAGATCATGTTCTAGTTCCGGAACGAGGAATCAGGTTAGTTTTCATCATTATAGTTTTCCTTTATAGAAGGATATAGAGCATCTTACCTCCAATTGATGGTTTTTACCCCTAACCTATTATAGCATGTCAGGGAGGCATAGCTAGGAGATACTGACTATGAGTACCTACATATTCATATCTCTACAGGACATGCTCCAGATGGATTTTCTAATTGTGGAGATCATGTCGGTATTTTTTGTGGATGCACCTTGGTACTAGTGATGTTATGAGTGAATGTTTTGAGAGAGTTTCATAAATATCATTTGGTGGCACATCTAGGTGTTGAAAATATGTATTTTTCAAACAACAATGTTGTTGAAAATATTTTATAGGGGCACCAATGTTGGATTTAGTGGATAAGAATGAAGAAGGGAGTTACAGAGTTTATCTCTTGATGCCTAACATATCATTAAGTGGAGGATGGGATCCATGTTCTAGTACATTTCGCTCCACCCATTGAGGTTCCAGTGTAGATGTGGTATGGGATATCCATGGAAATCTTGATGGGATGACCACATACGTCAAGGGGACAAGATTCCATCTGGATGATCATAGTTCGACTCACCATGTTGGCCCACTTCATAGAAATTCCATATCAGAGTTAAGAAGAGAACATGGGACGCCTCTATTTGTAGGATATAGTATGACTCCATGGATATACATGAATGATAATTTATGAACATGATACTTTCTTCACATCCCGATTTTGGAAGGGATTATAGAAGAAATTCGAGACTCAATTATGCTTGAGCATTGAATTCCACCAACAAATTGATAGCTTGATTGAACAGATCATTCAGGTTTTGTGGTAAATTATGTGAGATTTCATGTGATAATTTTTTCATATTTGGGAGGATCACCTACCATTGGTGAAGTTTTTGTACAAAAATAACTACCATTTCACCATCGGTATGGAACTATTGGAGGATTTTTACAGGCGACCCTATAGGTCACCACTTTTCTCGACTAACCTAGGAGAGATAGCACTCATGGGACCAAAAATAGTTTGAGTAACTACTGAGAAGGATTAGATCATCTAAGAGAGGATAAATACATAACATAGCCATCATAAGTATTATCAAGAAACAAGACAATTCCCTTTGGAGCTTGTGGAAGGAAATCATGTGTTCTTACATGTTTCACCTCGACAGGGATTATATATATTTGGTCAGGGGGCAAGCTATCTATGAAATTCATTTCCCCTTTATAGATAATTCATAGATTTTGTGAGGTGGAATACTACTTAGTTCAAACTTCATAGTTATAAAGTGTACAGAACATCTTCTAGATGTCACAACTAAGAAGGTACTTGCATGAACTATTGCATGTTATCGACTGGGATGAGCTAAGCATCAAGGATGGAGCTACCATTGTTGAGTACTAGGTAGATATCAAGAATCAAAATGAGGGGATCCTTCATGGGTGATCGAATCCTTTAGTGTTTGTCTGGGGGAAGCTCTAAAATCTCTAAGAGAGTACATGGGAGCAAGAGAATTAGATTAATGCTCAATACTCATGTCTCTTTGTGTAGCCCTTGTTTTTTATTTAAGTGGAACAAATCCCCAAGGTGGGTATAATGTAATGACTAATATTTTCCAGGTATTTTTTTTGATATTTTATAGAATATTTTCAAGACCATACACTAATAAGGCACGAGATTTCGAGTCCTGGTGTGCCAAAATTAAAATTTTAAAATATATTAAAAATATTAAATAGAAAATAGGGGTAGTATTATTGAAAGAGTAGAATGACAACTAAATAGTAACCTGGATTATAATTCTAAGGGAAACTTTGAGTTTTGAAAGTCAGGTTTACCATTGGAGTGACTTAACCTTGTTCTGTGTGGGTCATTTGTCGAAAATTCATCACGGGCGTGGAAATGAATAAAATAATTAAATAAATTCTTTTAATTATTTTCACTGACGGGGTGATTGGCGTGTCTCAAAATATATTTTTATGTTATAATTCTAGGGTTATCCTCCTAACCCTAGAACCATTGGAGATCTGTTGGAGAGAACATTAGAGTATTTTTCTCAGATGAGTAGTGATGATATCGTGGATCGACAATCAACACGCAATGGGTTCAAAGGATCTCATCAATAACCTCGGTGTAGCCTTATTCTTCCTAAGTGATAAATAAGAATAGAGGTATGGAGTTTCTTATTTGTATTTCTTTTATATTGTTTATATCTATTATAAATGTTAATCAATAGACTAAAGGATTGATTCGTGAATCCTGTGTATTGTAGGATGGGTTTTATTATGAGGATTTTATCAGAAGAATTATTTTTGATTATAGATTCTTTGATTGTCTTTGTCATAAAAATAAATTGAGGAAAAATTGGCCAAGTCCCTGAGGACACAACTCACCAATTCCAAAGTTTAACAGTAGATCCATCACTAAGCAATTCTCTCTCCTTGTTCGAACCTAGAAGAATATAATCTAAAAAACATGTAGGCACAAGTAGGGTGTGAGGTAACAATCCTCGTAGGGTCTCACCATGGATTCCATAATAGATGAAAATAGTTGATTGGGTTATGGTTCGACATATACCAAGGAATATATAGTTGGGAAACCATTTCATGGTTCAATGGTATGAAATCATAGATCTCATATCGGCATGACATGATAGTGGTGAGATTATTGGAGCAGAGATGGATTAGATGTCTTGGATACCTGATTTTTGTGTTCAACAGCATTTAATGAAAAATTATCCAGGGATCCATATTCTATGTATATTCGATAGAAGAATGTTTTTTTCAGCAACTATGTGGCTCAGATGAGATGGGATCTTGATTCTCCAGGAGAGGCACTACCGAATCGATGGTCGAAGCACCAGAGAAGATGCATAGATTAATTATATTGTATTATAAAAAATCTAGTGTTAAATGGAATATAAGTTTAAATTTACACACTATGTGAGCCACCCAAGGTGGTCACTATAATTTTAGAGGGAATTAAGTATCACATGACATGTGACCCCTATCACACAGTGTATGTTCGCTCCCTGGAGACTCAACATGTACCTTGGTGGGTACATAGACATGGGTTGGATAACATTGTGTACTCTCTTACATAGAGACAGAATAGACCATAGTACATGAGCTATATATTTTTCTGATACATGGGTACATGTATGCCTTGTGAAGCCATGTACTAGAACACAGGTAGACTACATGGGCAGCCTATATGAAGTGTACTTCTATATGGACATGGTCAAGAGACATGGGTCATTTACATGGTCAGAACCTGGGGTTGAGGGACCTGGAATATGTCCTATACTACATGTAGTGTACTTTCTATGACATGGATGGGGTCCATTTTCCTTTGTATCATAGACAATATTCATTAGGGAATGTTCCCCATATCCTTTATTAGAGGGTTAGTATGTAATCATCTCCTGCACGATATATAATGATCCCTTCAACATGACTTCTTGGATAGAGTAATTGGAATCCCACCATTAGACCTAGAGTGAGAACCTTTGTTCATCTTCATGACCTAGATAGAGTTCTTAGTATCTTCATGACCAATGTTACATGGGCGTCGATCCTCTATTTGATGGTTTAATTTAGATTTTGATGTTGGTATTTACACATATCCTTAGGAGTTATTATCATCTATGTATCATATTTATTCATACTATTATTGTTTACTTCTAATGGACGGACCTGATGAGAATTACCACTTAGATGGACATCATTAGTGGAACAAGAATAAAGAGTATGATCTCCCAGATGAGAACATTGTGGAATATTTTTGCGGGAATATAAGGCTTGATTTGTGGATGTGAATTACCTTATGACCACGTGTCTTTTTTGAGTATATCTGGATATTCTTGTTATATGTGTTGTAGATATATAGCTATGTAAGGATGGTGGTATTTTCTTTTGTTGTATGCATTGTGGTTTCGGGGAGTCCTACTAGGTATTGTTATACTCACCCATGCATAGGATTTACCTACATGTGTCGTTTATTGTTATGATGATCGACCCTTTTAATGATTCCTAGATGAACTAGGACCAGATGGATCTTATTAAGACCAGACTGACCGAGGTGTGTTCCAGTGTTATCTTAACTGTAGTCCTAGTTTTACTTTCAGGGTGGAATTATTTTTAGACTCTTGGTGGTGGGCATATATTTGGACCCATTTTCTTTCTTATATATCCAATAATAATTTGGTTGTGGGATTTATTTGTTTTCATTTATGGTTGTTTAGTGATTTTTACATTTCCTCGTTATACAGTCTTGGAGATGTGTTCTTGTGTACAGGTATATAGGCTATGTCCTCCCATGTTATTGATATTCCTTCTTGGTGATAGTCCCAATCCCTTGGCCTATTATAGGTGAGATTGGGGAGTCACAAAATTATCTGCTATGAGATAGGTTGTGATATTTATAGATATATTATTAAATAAAATGAAAATAGTTTGTGATTCTTATGAAAGCCTCCGAAATAAACTAAACATTTTTCATTAATGTTTTATCAAATGAATCATCCTCATACCAGAAAAACATAAGATATATGAGACCATTTGAGCTTCTATAAGATCATTAATAACATACAATTCCACTTCTAGAGAATTATTCCCATTTGAGAAGAACTTCCATAATTATACATAAAAATCCAACCATGAAACCATTAAAATGAACAGTATCATAATGTTTAAATCAAACACTACAACTCATAAAAATGGACATAAATGATCATAAGAAAACAATAATAAAAATAATACATGTAGAAGAGAATATGAATTAAGTAATTAGTTAAATTAATTTGAATATCCAAGTCATTAAGTGCATGTTTATAAAGCATTCAGACATAAGTTAAGGGGATTCTTGAACTCAAATCCCTTTATTAGAGTTATACCTCCTTCATGCCAAATTTTAGTGTGGATATTCCTTTAATGTTATTAAAATATAATTTTTTATTCCTCCCTCTTTCTTTTCATGGATACAAATTTTTCAAACATGGTTTTATGAAAAATATAATGTTTTTTCAAAATAACTCTTCTTTTGATAACAAATCGTAACTCCTCTTGAGTTGTCTCTTCATCAATAATGATAATTATTATACCATATATGTTTTCTTCCATTCCAATTTTGGACCCTGAGTTTATTCATGAAATCATAACAGATGAAATACTTATTAAACTCATTCCCTTACGTGGGTTATTTCATAACTATTATTTTAATACATTATTTGTGTCATGCATGATGATATAAATATTAATATGTGATAGGTGGGATTAGAATTAAATATCCCTCCAATGGATTAGGTATTGTGATTTATCTCATGAGATAATGTGTAATATGCATGAAAACTATACATTACTTTCACAATGATGGTCTAATGATTATTAACATATGTTATTCATGGACATGATGTTAGATTTGTTCGCAACTATATGTGGTATTTACCACTAAGACATAATGTTTCATATTTATCACATTCCATAGCTTAATACAATGTTTCCATCATTATGTTACTAATGATCCCATGATTATTTTATGATTATGATGATTGTAGTCACTCATGTTATATTGATTTATGCCCCTTATTCATCCTCTTACTAGGATTTTAGCTCACCCTTTTTCTTTGGTGTATATCTGTGGATGACTATGTGTACTAAGAAGAACATGAAGTTTAGAAGGATAAAAGAGAATATTTTAAATAAATAATTTTTTTATTATGTACAAGTTATGTATGTGCCTCATTTTCACATGTCACTAATCCTTCAATCCTAGATCGTAATGCTAAAATGTTGTTTGTTTTAAATATGATGTAAATAGTAAGGTAATAAAATGAGGTTTCACTATATACATAAAATCGTCCTAGATTAATTTAATATCATACAACTAAAACCACATTGTTATTAATGGTTAATATTACTCTTACATAACACTTATAAACTGTTATATGAATAGTTCAAATTCAACTAAAATGTTATGAATTCATCGATTTTATCTTAATCAATATTTTTGGGTCATATATAAATATTATTAATCCTTTTGGAGACATGGTTTTGTGTTATGTATAGGTTGAATTTTCCGACCCAATATTCATACATGACATGAAACCATGACCATATTAATAAATTGGTTGTGTTAGGGTTGAGGGTCAAAAACACAAAAAATCAGTCAATGACATGATTATTTAAAATTTTAAAATTTTATATGAAATTAATATTAATTAAAACAAATTATTTTTATGAAATTAATATATATATATATATATATCAATGTGTGAGTGAATACTCTATTTGATTGATAATTATTTAATATTTTCAACATAATTTTAATTATTATAAATCTAAAAGAATTAAATAAATTATAAATAACTTTATAAAATTATTATTTAATTATTAAATACTATCATATATTATGAACCAAAATGATAAAAAAAATTAATAAATGAGTTGGGTTAGTCTTGAATATTATGAAATTAATATTAAATAGGTCAACCTGGAAAGACATGAATTACCACCCTTATGTGTTTTATTTTTTTGAATTTCATATCTCACTCTTAATTAGGCATTATAAATAATTTTTTAATATAAAAATTATTTGACAAATCATATTATTATTTATATTTTGACGCATCAAAAATAATTCTTTAAATCATCTTGATTTTCTCAATTAAACCATGTTATATGATGAAATTTTTCAGGACCTGCCCCACCAGGGGGTCGTATGGGTTGGTTGTAAGTTGTGAGTAACACACCTAGCCCACATCTAATATTCTAGGGGTTGATGAAAAGTGTTGAGTATGACAATAGATGAAATGGGGGACCTTAGTATAATGTACTTATACTAACACACAAACCCAACTCCATGTAACAATGTAAAAGTATAATAGAACTAAAACATTTAGAGATAAACTAGTTCATGCAATAAACTCTAGAAAAAACATCATAGTAATGGATGGAAACAAAACTGATATAAATGGAAAAATACACACCCAACTAGAAATTAAGCTCCATCTTGAAAACAATTGGGAAAAAATTTAAACTAAATAGACTCCATCTGTAAATCTTAATGACTGACCATAGAACATAGTAATCACCTCCATGTACCACTATGCTTCCCCAATAATAGGCCCACCAAGGATAAAAATGATATGCATGTCATAAATATAAGTAAATACACATGTTTAAATCTCCCATATAGGAGTTAGTATAAAAATACTAAGTAGGATGCCCTGAAAACCAATATGGAAGAAATATAATAAAATATTAAAATCAATGTATATGAAAAGTGGGTGAACAAACTAAACAATAGATATGATCAAAATAGAATTAGGAGGAGAGATACAGGGGTTTATCTATATTCAAACACATATATGAATGATGATTCAACCTGTGGATTTAAGGGTCCTATATTCTATCCAATAATCATGCCTAACCTATCAAGAATGACTATGGAAAACGAAAACCTCACCACTACATCGGAAAACATAGTGAGCACTAACTCCTATAGAGGACACAATTGCTTCTAGAGTTAAATAATGAGGAGTACCACTTCTCCAATAGAAGAAGAGTTCCATCTTTTGTATTTAGTGGGGTTCTGTCTCTATGTACATAAAATATATTGGGAATCTAAAACCTGGAGTGATAGTGGGGTAGAGACCCCGTAAAAACTTTGATAATCCAACCTAAACAATACCATGGGATTCGTGTAACTAAAAGAATAATCTACCTTATATCACCTCATTTAATACCTATAATTTTGAAATGAAGGCCACCATTGCATCCTTCATGAAAAACTACTCATAATAGGGTACTTTAGATCCCAAATTTGAGTCTTAAGAAAGATATTAAAAAGGTACACATTTCTTGAAAAAAGTATACAATGTGTACGTAGGGTTACACAGTATGTGGATTCCCATGGAAACATGGGATTTTTTACCCATAGAAAAAGATTATTCAGCCATGTGGATCTATAAGGAGAATCCCTAGCGGCAATTGCATATTTCTTTTTCCTCATACTAGGGTGTGTTCTCTCAACAAACATCTCGAATAGATATATAATTTTACATGGTGTGTCCCTATAGGGATAGAAAATTTTTGTCCACCCAGGTTCATGGGTGTGTGACATCAAAACAAGGCTTGTCTACCCAAGTGGGGTCACATGATGTGTGGGCCCAGCCACATGAAATGTGATAATTAACTTATTCTAGAACCCTAGATATCATGGGAACAAAGGATACATGATGTGTGTTATTTTAAGATACATGGTGTGGAGTTATGTTCTTCACAAACATTGTATCATGTCATCACGTGAATGATAAATTTGTTATTCATGCCTCTTCCACTACTATTTGACTCACATTAAATGGTCGAATCCAAATAATTTCATCTATGATCATCATTTTCTATTCTTTGGTGATCAGGAAACGATATTACACTATATTTATGGGTAAATTTCATGCATCATTTCATCATTCATGTTCTAGATCCATGAATTTTTCACACTCTTGGAAATCCATCTTTTTCCATCCAAAAAACACGAATCTCTATGAATTTCATGCAACCTTCACAAATCCAATGATTTTATTGCACTCAAATCAATCCCAAAAATTTCAAATTGTTACCCCATGGGCCAATGATGATGAACATAATGAATGGTCGTCAGAAAATCAAAAGGATTAGCTGAAAACATCATCTTATGATGCAATATTGGGTAAAAGTTTCATTTTTTTAAACAATGGGGTTAATTATGGTTACAAATACAATAAATTAGGTTTAGGAACAATATTTAAATTTGGGATCATGTGAAGAATGGAAAATGAATAATAAAGTAGATAAACAATACATGCATGATAATTTAATAAAATGGTGAAAATTCACAAAATAACAAGACTAATAACAAGAATACATCGATTTCTAGTGAGGAACACATACACTAGATATGAATATGAATATACCACTACACTAATCATTTATCTCATAAATCCCCTAAATCATTAATTTTACATCCATGTTCTTGACTTTCTAAAGCCAACAGAGCTTTCACTTCTTCCTATCTAATCTCTTATATTTATATATCAATATTTGGAGTTTTTTAATGAAAAATTAATAGAGGTTGATTAGGTTTTATCCCATTTGAGTAAAATATTTAAATAAGTTATCTAATTTACATAATTCCCCCACCAATATCCACCTTCTATAGAACATCTCACACTGACCAGTATTATGTATCACATAGTGTAAATCCCATGTCCCGAAAACAATCACTATCTCATATTTCCCATTTGAGGTCTTGGTCAATGGGAAAACCATTTATTCTAAAAATATGTGTGAAGATGAATTAATATATATTAATATTTTTAATATATTAATGTTCAATTCCAATGACTCCTAAAATGTAGGACCAACTCTGGGGAAAATCCAAAGAGATATATATCGAAATATTTGAATGATAAAACTACCAAATAGCAGATGTTATATTCTCATCTCCATCATAGATTTTCACCTTGAAGAGAACAATATACAACAAAAGGTTGGTTAATAACCTGAATCAAACTCTCACACTACCAAAATCTCTCTATCATTCTCCTATACTACCAAATCACATGAAATATTCGAATGGTCTATCAATTTATGATATTCTCATTCTAATTCTCAATATCCATCAGGTACTCCGAGAATGTGGACTCATCCTTGATGTAAGCGCATCCCATTGAATAAAATTTGATGTGTCTTTTATGAATGTCCTTATCTAAAACACATGGAAATGTTTATGCACATGGTCCAACTAAAGGGAAATGTCCAAAGTGTAAGCAAACTCACCAACCCTCTATAGAATCTGGAATGGATTGATGAACATTGGGGATAAAATTTCTATGCAGCCAAAGATCGAAAATCCTCACCATGGTGAGACTCTTAGAAAAATTTGGTATCCGTAATCAAACTATGAAGGCCTAAAACATTAATAAGTGTTATATTTATATTGACTCTAGGGTATCTTAATATGATAACCGATCACCCGAACCTTCTCATTCCTCACCTAAACCATCCCTATTACAATCAGATATGTATCTTGAATATTAATCTAGTGCCAGTGTGACATGTAGGGTTTCCCATATAGTGTTTCGAATGGCTCCATATCGATATTGGAGTGATAGATAATGACAGGTGTAATGAAACAATGGTAAGTGATCCTCTAATTAACATTTTTAGTCCAACACACACTCTCAAGGAATATCCTCCACAATCGTGATGTGAATCAAAAAACATAGTAGGAGATGATATTTTTGGTTACCCTATGATACTGGAAGATCTACTACACATACAACCACCCCAAACTCTCGACGGAACACTAGTCCATGATGGAATGGTGGTGTGCCGACATATTAATTTGGTCAAAAATCAAAAACATTGTATCATGTAACCTCTCTTTTTTCATAATACCATCACAAAACTCAATGATATTCAATCCCACTTCTATTATGGGATCTTAAGAGGCTAAGTGTAACCTTCTGGAACCCAGTGTTCATCCTTGAATTCCAAACATTTGCAGCATTGAGATATTAAATTAGAAATGTTTTGCATCATCTCATCCCACCAAAAATGCTACTAAAGGACTTTTTACATATTTTCTACAAGCAGATATACAATCAAGGAGGATGTATGAAACTCCCTAAAAACATCCTCCCAAAATTTGACTAGAATTACCATTTGTCCCTAAAAAATGATGACGTCATCCCAGCCATAAAAACTGATCTGATGCATCACTTGAGGATATTTAGTCACAAAATACAACATATTAGACATACCCTCGATAAAATTATCTCACAGTATATAGAATTATTAGAGTCATTTTCATTGACTAAAGGTATGTTTCACCCGTCTTCTTCACCAAGGTTTGTTGTAATGATTCCAGCTACTCATATTCATCATCCACTAAAAAAGAATATAATTTATTATTAATGGAGTAATCCGTCATTTTTCCCTCCCCTGGAGTATATACTATCTATAACTCATAATAATTCTATAATTATAACTAACACCTATATCTAAAGATAAGATATATCTTGGTAAATATTCAAATAAGTCTCCAGTGGTCTAAGTATACAATGAAATTCTCACCTAAAGATAATTCCTCTAAATATTCATTCAAAAGACTAACTATACCATCTCATTGTCATGGGTCTCATAATCCTCCTCATGGGGTCTCAACTGCCTCAACCCATATGCGATCATAGCATGAATCTACATAAAAAGACATCATATACTAGATGAAGAGGTGTCTCAAAACACAACATACTCGATGCCCTCCTTCTGTAGTATCGAAATAGTGTCATTGTCCAACCTCTTCCTTAGCTCCATGAATGTTATATCACATTTCATTATCTAGAAAAATGAATCTAATTTCCATTTTCACATAGTAAAAGGGGGAGAAATATTCAAAAAAAATCTATCATGAACCAGTGATAGTACCCTTCAAAACTGAGGAAACTCTAGAACTATGACATTCTCTTTAGTGGTTCCCAATAAATAGCCACATAAATATTTATGAGATCCATAGATACACCATGATAATAGATTAAATGAACAGTTAATTGAATGTATCGATTCCCTTACTGACACTTAGAGACCTTATAGTAAATCTGGTTCTCTTAAAGTTAGTCTAGTACCATATTTAAATGATCTTTAATCTCTTACTTATATGAAGAGTATATGATAATTTCATTGATAAATACATCTTGTAAATTTATAAATTATGTCTATAAGATTCATCTCAGAAGGTCCATGAACATAGTGAGGCATTAGTTACATTAATGGTATCACCAAGATCTCATAATTACTATAGGTACTTTAAAATTTAATCTTCAAAATATCATCCTCAAGAACTATCGTCTGACGGTAGATGAACCTAAGATCAGTCTTTTAATACCAAATTTAACCTTTAAACATATTTAAAATGGAATAAATCCTTATAAAGGGTTATTTTTCTTGATCTTCACTGTGTTTAAGTGGGATTAATCAATGAAAATACTCAATATCCAATCCACCTTTTCTAAGAACAATAATATAGTTGCCTTGGGGGACATGCTTGGTTTGATAAATCCTTCCTCTTGACGGTATTTCAAATGAACCCTTAACTAGAATAGCTCAATAGGGGTTATATGATATTACATAGAATATATTGGTGTGGTATTGAAGTGAATATTGATGAATGATTAAATATCATGGCTCAAAAATAGCCCTAAAACATCTTCAAGAAAATTTGTGATATAATAATCCAACAATGCTTAAATCTGGATGATTAAAGATCCTACACACCAAGAGATAAACTCACTAACTGATGGGTTATAGGTTCTAGATTCCTACTCACAATACCAACTCAGTCTTCCATAATATCTCTCTTTCTGAAGAATGAGAATCCTATCCCATCTATAAGAATTCATTTAACTCTCCTATGATGATAGCTTAAATGATATTGATCTCTGGAAAATTAGTCCGTACAAATTATGGCATCATAATGATTCAATGAAAATACTAAGAGGTATCATGTTTAAATCTCTCCACTGATCCTAAACATGGAACATTGATAAATGTGCGATATAGAATATTTGATCCTTATAGGAACCACTAGCCTTAGATGAGGGAAAAAAACTGTATACAAAGCTCTATATCTTTAATGGGGAAATGATGATAATGTAATAAATCATTATTATGTCTAAATGTACTAAAACTAAAGTAGAGAGGAAACATATCATACCTCAAATCATCTCATGAGAAGCCTAATAATATCGCTTTATAGAACGTAACCCACCATTCCCTCTACCTCCATCCCTATGATTCTGGAATGGGACATATAGTTTTGGTGGTACTATTAGTTCAGAATGTTTTTATTTCACCAATAGTTCCTCCCTCTAAGGATTTGTATTCCCCTCTATCAACATCACCTCCCTAGGGGATACCCTAACAATGTATGGGAGATCTCAATCCCATTTTTCCCTCTTTCAGGGTTGTCTATCCACTACATGTCCACTATTAATAACTTGGTGAGGTAGGAAATCATGTTCCATGTTTTCTTTCCCACCACATGCATAGAATATCCAATCAACAAGTTGACTAGACCCTCTGTGTGAATTATGTGTTGTAGATCCATGTATTTGTGTCAATACATGGTTATACCACATGTTCCAATATCTAAAAACATGATGCTTACTATGCACTACAGAAAACGCAACCTTGCAATTTCCACTATAATCTTCACCCACCTAAACCACTCTATTAAAAATTTATATATAGCCAAGCCTTGCTTCATTACTTCAACATAAGATTGAATTCATGATGATACAATTAGGGAATCTAAATATCTATGAAGTTTCTTCTCAAAATTCCAATCTAGAAAGTATCCTTCTCGTAACATATTAAGAGAGTATCATGTGAGGTTAATGAATCACTAGTTTTAATAAGCGACTAAAATATATCCCTACTAAATCTCAAGATTCTACTGATTCCATAGAGAGATTATGCTTGAAGGGCAGTACATGTTTTGGATCAATTACTAGAAATCCATATATGAGGGAATCATCTGATCATTGGTCTGAGTGATCAAAACCCACAATCACCCCACCACTCTATAAAATAGACTAGTTTAAAATTAAACAGTTTAATTAGTTGGGGTATGTACGAGCTGGAAAACTCAAATAGATACCTTTAACCAATATTATACAATGCAAGGATCTATATCTCCATGAAACATGAGTGGTATCAACCTCCATAAATAACACAATTTGTTAAATCTATGTGAAAAAATTCCCTAACCTACTGAAGATATTGTCTATCCAACAAGAATTTGAACACATGACTGAACCAAAGAATGTGAATCCACCGACTTCACATTATTTGGTAGTAATAATCTATGGTCGCCCAGATGGAACTCTTTTTGAATAGGTCCATAAACATTAGCCTCATTGCAAAACTAGTCATTATCATGTCCCTATATCGATATTCTGGAAAGATTACATCATAGAGGCATTTCGATAGTTAACAATATATACCCTAATTAGAGGAACATATCTATAGATCTAACTTAATAATGATATGAATGTATAATTTCTCAATCATATCGGATGCATTTACCATTTTTTACCAACAACTGATGCCTCAACATGATGATTCGACAAGAATGTATTTGGAGTCTTCGACTGTGGGTACAATGGACATCACACCATATTCAGGTTTCCTAACTTGAGAGCCAAACTCAAGACACTCTAACATAAGTTCCTTATTTTATCAAACAAGACTTTGCGACATGTCCAACTATAAATACCAATCCATGGGAATACCTCCTTTGATACCACTATGTCTGGATACAACCCACTGGTGCCCCACCTCGGCCATTAATAAACTAAGAGTGATACTCTAATCTTGAATCCAATAGGATAGGTTATAGAAATCATCACCATGTAGGAAAAACACTACAATGGTCATCCTTAGTGTAATTTTCTTATAATAAAGATCACAAACAACTCCATACAATATTTTAAATTTTTAAAATAACTGAATCATATAGATAGAAATAAATTAATGAGAAAACCACTAGAAAATACTTCAATGTGCAGAAAGATAGTATAATTAATATAAAGATAAAACTACATCCCCCACTAGAAAAGATGTCCCAAACAGAATAAAACAAATAATAAAATAAAACTCAAAATATCTTAGATCACTATTTCTACGACGGACCACTAAACATAGTCAGTTTCTCCAAGTATCATTATACACCTCCAATACAAAGCCCACCAATGTCACTATAAATCTTTTTATCTTATGATAAGGCATAAAATGTTCTGTAATATCCCATGTTAGGATGTTTATATGCATATCTAGCAAGATTTCCTCAAAACCTAGTAAGAAGTAATACATAAAATTTCCATCTTAACCTATAAGTCAATAGGTTAAAGGAAACTAACCATAGATATGATCAAAATAATCCCAATAAAAGAGAGAAAAAGGGATATTCATCTTCACAACCATCTAATAATGATGATCTTGTTTACAGCTCTAAGGGTCCCATCTTTTATCAAATCCATATGTGTAACCTCTCAATAATGTGCATCGATGACCCACATCTCACCATTGTATGGCATAAATAAAGTATCACTAACTCCAATGGAGGAATTTATTACCGCCATAGATCATTTATTGGGAGTAACACTCTTCATATAAAGGACCCATTACCTCTATATCATCGTGTTGAAATGTATCCACTTGTAAAAAAGATATTGGGGACCAGAAACCTGAAGATACATGGGAGTGTTATCCCCAGTAACACACTAATGGCCACTCTTAAACACTGACACCAACTAAATGTTGCAGAAAGAAAAATCCTTCTTACATCACCTGATATCCTACCTTTTATGTTAAAATGAATGTCATTGTAAAATACTACATTGAAAAATACGCATAATTGGATGATCAAAATCCCAAATATTATTTACAAAAAAAGATATATGCATTGTATAATATTATTAGAAAAAATTAATTTTGTGTACATATGGTGAGATGTCATGTGAACTCATTGAGAAACCTAGGAATATCCTCCCCTAGACATGGAAGGGGTATCCATGTAAGTCCATATATAATTTCCTAAGGGGGAACAACTTATAGCCACACACAAACACCTGGGCATATTTTCATGACACATGGGTCGACTAGCCATGTCCCTTCACATGGAATATCTCAATGGGGTTGTGGAATGTCTATCCACCTGGGGTGTTTGACATGTTCCCTCAACCAATTGCTTGGATACTACAGTGGGTCACACAGCATGTGGTCCCGAACACACAACAAGTGATACTTAACTCAGGTAGAAACCCTGGCTTCCATGAGAAACCAATATACATGAAATCTATTACTTTAGGATACATGGACTGTACTCACATTCATCACAGATAGTGAAGTATTTCTTCACATCGATGTTATATCAATAATTCACACCACTTCCACTACTCTTTATCTCACCTGTAATGGCCAAATTTTGAATCTGTAATCACACTTATATTTTTTCATTCCCTACTGTCCAGTAAATGGAACTTCAGTTACTCTACTGGTAACCTTAATCATCCCATCACGATGTGGGGTCCTAATCCATGAATCTATAACTCACACCCACTTATCCATCACAATCCATCTAAAAAACACAAATACCTATGCCATTTTTGAAACAATCTTGAATCCACGTTTTTGATCACACTTGGGTCTGGCTTAGTAATGTCGAATCATGACCCATGGTCTTGTAATAAAAAATTATGAACAATTATAGAGAGAAAGGAACAAGAATTAAGTGAAAACATCATTCGATCATGTGATCCTAGATAATGATTACATATTATAGAAACAGTGACTAAATCAACGGTGTTGTAAATATAAGAAATTATTTTTAATAATGCTAATTAAATATTGGATTATGTGAAGAATAGGAAAATAAATACAAATAAAATATAAAATATATGCTTGATAATTAAATAAAAGTATAGGAATCCAAAAAATAACAAGCCCTTCCACAATAAAAGATTGATCAATAGTGATAAACACATTTATTGTTGATGATAATAATGATCTTGTTGTGTTCGTTGTTTGTTTCATCAATCCCCTTGATCTTTCATTTTAAATCCACATTCCTAGGATTATAAATCCAATAGATATCTCAAATTCTCCTCTCTAATATACTATGGTAATGTAGCTAACCCTAGAGATTCATCATAATTTTATATTTATATAGGTAGATATTTTTTAACTCATGTAATTTAAGGATATATATTATTTAATTTTCCCAAAGAAATTTCCAATGTCTGCCTTCCGTGGATCATCAGATTTTGACCAACCTTTTAGAATTCCTAGTGTAAACCCCACATCCTAAAAACAACTATGGTCCCACATTACCCATTAAAGGTCTCAATCAACATGAAAACCATTTATTCTAAAAATATGTTCATGTTTTTTTAATATATATTAATATTTTTAGTATATTAATTCTGTGGTCTTCCAACACCCAAAACACAATTCCAACTCTGAAAAAATAGAAACAGATATATATAGAAATAAAAAAAGGATCAAACAAAAGAAACATTATTTATTAAGAACTTATAGTACATAACATTCTTCAAAACTAGTAAAAACTATTCTATAATTACTTAATAATTTATTATAACTAATGTTGTGTATATTACATCAAAAAATTCTTCACTTTAACCATCATGTTGACCTCTCTTTGTCTTAATGATCATAAGTCATTCTTAATTATGTTTCTAATAACATTAGTATGATATGTTAGAATTTGGAAGTATAAGACATATTGGTAGAATTATATAAGTATAAGTCATCGTCAACATGACTAACTATTAAGGATGAATCACAACTCCAGACTCATCATTCCCAAGTCATAGCTCCAAGGAGCCATCATTATAAGAAATATTGTAGAATGAACTAAGTTTGAGTCATTATTCCTGACTCACCATTTCTGTCTCACCATTCCTGACTCACCGCTCCTGACCTACCTCTAAGCCTAAGTCACTATTACAAAGTCACCATCATGCTGAAATTTCAAAGATTAATTTAGTGCCAACTTTAATCCATCGTTGAATCAACCTACCACCAGAGAGACTGCCAGAGTGTCACTACTCAAAAGACTCACCTCTACCTTTGCTTTATCATTTTAAATATAATATTCCTAATGGTCATATTTGTGAAATTTAATGCAACTGATTAACTTTATGTCCTTTTATACAAAACATTAAAATTGACCTCAGACTTCTGTACAAGGTATGAGGTACCAATACCTAATCGAGAATAATATTTTTATTGGTTTTAATGTGTAAAGAAAATAATCAATCAAATAAAAGAGAAATAGGGACATGAATGGTGGAAAATGGGAACCAAGTCAATACAATGTGTGTGCATGTCACTCTAAAAAGATCTATTTTCATGTGTGCAATATTATACATCATGAATTCAATGAACACATAAAGAATAAGGTTTTTTTACACTTGGATCACTCAAAATTCACAGGAGATGTTCATCTATGATACTATATTTTACATAAGAATTTTGGAAAATGAATTGAGCTTCATATAAATCTACCTTAAAAGACTCATGAAGACACAATGTATATCACACATAGTAAAAATAATGCTTCTAATATTTTCTCTTCTCTGTTTTTTTTACTTTATTTACATTACGAGAAGTGTGTGTTTATATATGTTTTAATATACACACTAACTCCTATGAAGAAATAGAAGATACATATATATATTCGCAACATATATTATTTACACCTTATATGCCCATGGATAACAGTGGAAGAGGTCTATGTGTAGCATTTTACTTTTTTCACTCCCATGAGAACTATAGAAGAGTTTCTTGTAACCTAGAGAACTCTGTATGTACTATTTTATACCTCAATCCAGGGTCTGGATCAACTTTATGTTTATATAAACTATTTTGTGTCAAGTTGAAACCATGTCACTAAACTAAAATCATTCTTTACAGTGGGTTTTTAGCGGCGGTTTAGTTCCTCCAATGACCCGAAGACCTTTATTTTTTATTGATTTTTGATACTCCACCTTTCAAGGGGTGAGGTGGAATCCTTACAATGCCCGTAGGCATAAGTATTACATGGCCCGCAGGCCATAGAGGAGTCCATTTCCCGTAGGATTCAAACATTACATAAAACCTAGACTAACAACTTGGAACTGCTCCTCCCCAGCATCTTCATCATGAAATTAGCTCTACACCATTGCATTGTTGTTCGGCTAGGATTTCCCATGAATGCACATGCTTATCCCGATGGAAGGTGCCATACCCTCTCATTTATGCAATCTGTTTAGATTTTGATATGGTGAATGCTCTTTGCTCCTCCTCCTTGTATAACTTATTCTCTGTAGGTTGTCTGGTTTGTATTTGCACTTAAAGTGGCCCGAAGGCCTTGAGGTGGCCTGAAGGCCTTACTGACCCGAAGGCCTGGGTGGCCCGAAGGCCTTAAAAGACTCAAGGACCAAATTGGTGGCCTGAAGGCCCAAACGGAGGAATATTCCCAACTACTACAGTGACAACCATTGCCTACTACAGTACCTGCTGTAGTACTGCTACAGTATTGCTACATAACTGCTATGATACTTCTACAAAACCCAGAAATTAGCCTCTGCTTGGATTTGATCCCGGGTCTCTTGGATTCTCTTAAGGAGTCCTCACCAACTGGGCTGAGGCTCATGTGCTAGCGGTGGTTTAGTTAAACGCCCCTAAAATATCTAGAATTTTGCTAGGGTTTTTAAAAAACCACTGCTAAATATTTAGTTTTTAGTAATAAAACACATTTTCCCACCAACCCACTCACCCTTGTCTCCCCTGACCCCATTCCCCCCCCCCCCATGAATCGCTTGACCCCAAACCCTAGCTAACCCTCCACCCCCTCCCCCACACCAGTATCCCCCAATGACAGTTTGTCAAATACATCACTTTCGGCTCCCGATCTCGTGCCCTCCAAGCCTTCATTGACATCTTCAGAGCCCGATCCATCCAATCCCTCATCGGTCAAGATAGGTCCCTAAAATCCCCCAGTTTTCTCACCCCAGAAAGAGCCCTCCAATCCCTTGTTTTTTGATCCCTTTCTTGACGAGCCCTAGCTAGATTCATTAGATCCTGAGCCCCTCGAGCCCTTATCTCTGTTGCGGTCACAACCTCCCATTTAAGGTAGATTTAAATATGGTATTATCAGTAATACAAAATGGTAGTTATAATATTCAGTTATATATATATATCATTATTTTTTATGGAATTATGGGTTAATCGTTGGATCATGTTTTTTAGGATATGTATTTTATAAGAAACCATGTATTAGTGATAGGAATGGTATACTCTCTAAGCATTATAATTAAGGAAAAAAGATTCCATAGTATAGAACATATGTACATAAAATGGAATTTCTATTTTCCCTATTAACATAGGTCTCTACCAAGGTATCATGTGATTTCTCAATGACCATACTAGTTCCCCATTAATTTTAAAATGGATGGTAAATCACCTATATAAACACACCAATAAATCATATCAATTTTACAAATATAATTTAGTATGGAGTCTAATAATTTTTTTCTGGAAAAATATAAACGTTCTAAATGAAATTAAATCAATTTAATCATAATTATTGATTTATAGACTCTTTTGATAAGAATTTTTACCATTATTGATAAATTTATGTAGCCTGGAACAGTGGAAAAAACATACCTCTGATGAAGGAAATGAACACAAGGATTAAATTACTTGATTATAATAGAACATAAACTAAAATAATAAATCATATATATATTTTTTTTATAAAATAATTAATTAATAAAACTAAAATTATTATTTAGGGGTTAAGATGCATGTACTAAGCCGATTCAGGAGTCAATGTGAGAGTTTTTATTTTTAGAGCCTTATTTTTTCATATATTATTTATCTACGGTCCATACTCTCTTATATGTAATATACTCAAAATATTTTAACAATAACTTAATTGTTTCCATTTACTATTAACGTATCATTTTTCTCTTTTCCTCTTATAAATATTCAATGTTCATAAACTATATGATTTATAGGAGTTTGTCTAAATATTTCTAGTTCTTGATGATATATTTTTTATATCTCTTTAATACTTTTACAATATTTTCAATATAATTCCTTTTTATTATTTTTTATTCAATATCCTTAATTTTTAAAGGATAATAATTTATTTATGATTTCCTTCCTACTTATCCATTAATTCAAACCATATGAAGTATATAAAGGAAACATTTAAATTTTTTACACCTTATCCCCATGATTCTTCTATATAAAATCTATTTATTTTTCAGAATACATTTTGTGGAAGTTGTATTGTTAAAATGTTAATTTAAAATACTTTAATCCCTTTTTGAAAATAACTATTAAATGCGTCTATTTTTCTATTTTTATAAAAAATATAAAATTAATTTATGAATTCTCTTTTCACAATCTCTCTTTTGCTGCCTCTGTGTTCTTATCAAGATTATTTTTATTGTATTTTTTATATTATTTCATATAATAATTTTATATTGTGAAATATAATTATTTTAATGAAAATTTTATATTTCAATGATTATTGAAATTATTGAATGAAGTATATACCCTTTTATAAATATTTTTTTAATACTATATGATTCATTATCATGATTAATTTGTATTTAACTAATGTTTTACATTATTTCATTTGATTATCATTTTATCTCAATAGGTTACCATTATGTTATTTTTGATTTATTTATGGTTATTTTTATATTAATTTGAAACACACACACACACATATATATATATATATAGTGTGTATTATGATTAATAGAGTAGTGCTAGGATTATATATCCCCCAATAAATAGGAAAATGATTATTGTTTCATGATTTATCTATGTGTGGGTTATGTTATGCATGAATCATCCCTAATTTTATGAATAAAAATGAGAAACAACCCCTTCAATCTTTCAGGTTCCCCCTGCAATCATTCTGGTGCCCCCTGTGCATCCCTCGCTGGCCTCACTCCTATGGTGATAGATAATTAATAGGTTAACCTAGACTTAGTGACGCTATGTTGTTTCTCCCATGATTGACATTTTAAATGAATAAAAGTATGATTCTTATTTTGCGTCTATTTTTACATAATATTATCAATTATTGATTTTTTATTACTTTGACTTTTTTAGTACTTATAAAACTCTTCATATAATTACTCGAGTTGTGTTTTTTACTTCCATTTGTCTATTTTACTACTTAGTAATACTTATGTGTTTTAAAGAATTTATTTTCAATAGATTAACATAAAAAAAATTCCCTCAAAAAGATTAATTATATTTATGTGGAATTATTTTAAAATAAAAATAGTAAATATATTTGTTCTCATGGTTGTAATGATTAATGATTTATGTTGAAAAAACAAGAAAAAAACGTAAGTTTAGAGACATATGAAGATGGTCAGTTTGATGAAACATTTAGGGAGACTTCTTATGACATGATCGAATGTACAAATAACCCCCACTTTCATATCATTTTTTTATATAACATTACTCTAACCAAGAAATGTTCTTAAAGGTTTACGTTGCATAAAGAAATTAAAACCCCAATTTTTTAAATTTTTTAAAGTCCAAATGTTGATTGGGTTATATCTTTGTTTAAAAATTTTCTTGGTGAACTAGTATGGCAGTAGCTGAAAATTTGGAGAGACAAGTAGAGGCACACAAACACAAAAGTGACAGTGGGAGAGGAAGCATCACCTTTAGTAGAAGATTAGGGTTAAACAACCCTTTATTTCTAGTTTTTAAAGATGGGGGCTTACGAAAATTTTGTTCCCTAGCTTTTGAAAGAGGGTAGTCTATTTCTATTGCCGACACGTCGAATATGGAAACAAAAAACATGGAATAGTTTTGATATGTGAAGACGAGGAAGTAGTTATAGCTGATATAATAGAACCCAGTGAACTACCTCTTGCCATCATAAAACCAAACCTGGTAACCATGAATTCGGGAGGGATCCCCAATTCAATGAAACCAGGATTCATGGTCCCCAAGATTGGTTTTAGGAAGGATGGTGGATGTGTGTTGAGTTCTATAGTATCATTTATAGTTACTTCCTCATCATAACATATCTAGGGTATTCCATGTTGGTTGTCACCATCATCAATATGTCAGAAATCAAAATTTCTTACCCTATTTTAAAAGGTAGCAAAGAAAATTTTAGTAATCCCCCAACCAAAAAAAACAAAGAACACAAGATTATTGAACCCTGAATTTCTAAACATGGTGAATCTACATATACCAATCTCACTATTTTGTTTGTGTTCCTCTACGTGCCTCTTCATGTTTGAAGCAACTACCATACTAGTTATCTAGGAAAATTTTCAAGAAAATTTATAACCCATTCAACATTTGGGATTCAGATAATTCTATAAATTTGGTAGTGAATTTATTTTTGTATTTTGAACATTAAAAAACATGGATTGGATGTATGAATTTTGTACAAGACAACAATCTTAAAGTGGGGGTCTTGTGTATATTTGAGCATGTCTTTAATAGTCTCCCTGAAAGTTATTTCAAACTAACCATCTTTAAATGTAACTATATATATGTTTGTTTTTCTTCATTTTTCATAATAAATATTTAATCCTTCGAACAATAAGCAAATTTATATTTACTATTTTATTTTAAAATATTTCCATATAAATATACATTCTTTTTTTATGATAATTTTGTGACGGTAATCCATTGAAACTAAATATAATATTTTTATATGCATGATCAAAAATAATATATTTATTATATTTGTTACTTTTCAAATATTTGTGTTGTATATAAAGATAATCAAACTCTAAAACTCTCATCAAATATTATTAATATTATAATGGAATTTCTTATCAATTTTTCAAAAAATTTAAAGATTAATCATTTTTAATTATTTAATTTCACTCATTTTTAAAATAAATTTATTTAAGATTTTATATCCACTAATAATGTTGAAAATATATTTTTAAATCAAAAGTTTTGTGTTATTCAGAATATACACCTAGAAAGATCACCGAAGTTTTTATTGGGTCTCACCCTATTTATAGTTCTCCTTAGTTTTTTCCCATCTCACATTACAATCGAAGTTCGTTAAAGGTGGTAAAGTGGCTTCATGATGTTGAGATTATCTTCAGATTATATGGAACTCCTGAATTTATTAGTGTTCATGTTGTTTTGGGTCTGCTTGGGGGTCCAACATTGGAAGAATGGGAGTTGTTTTACCCACCAATGATTTAATTTGGGATGATATGAGATGTTATTTTGTCAATCTTTTTTCGATGGTTTATACCTGAGGAGGTGAAGACAAAGAAAAGGGACGAGCTCATGAGAGTCCAGCAAGTTCAGCGGACAGTGAAGGCTTCTGTTGAGCACTTCAAAGAGATGGTTTCCATTTCTCTAGAGGTGGTTCCATAGAATCAGTTGAAATATTATCTTTTAATTGGGGGTCTTCATCCAGAGATCAAATTGTGAGTACCCTTCTACAGGTATCTCAATTTTGAGAAATTGGTGGAGGAAGCATTTTTGATAGAGTTTTTGTGAATGAAGAATACACCACATTGGTTACATGTGTTCATCCATTTAATAATAATTGGTTTTGGGTTTTTTTAGTTAACGATGATTTTGGGTTGCATTTAAATGTGTGAAAATTGTTTATTAATTGAAGGATGAAATGTATGGGTTTGTGTGGTGGTTTCTTCTTTTTTCATATAGTGGTTAAAATAGTTGTGACTATTGGGCAGTAGTTAAATAGTTGTGTTATAGTGTATTCTTATGTAGTTTTTTGTTAATTGAATGACGAAATGTTTGGGTATGTGAATTTGTTTTTTTGGGTAGTTTTAGGGTTTCGTAATATACATATGGATTTTTTTGTAAATCAACATTTAGTAGTGGTTAAAAACACCGTTAAATATGGTATATTCTATTATTAGTGGTGGTTATAACCACTGCTAAATATGGTACACTACTAATCTAGTGGCTATTTTCTTCATTTTAGTGGTGGTTTTAGGGCTAAAACAATATGCAATAATTTGACGCGAAGTTAAATACTATTTATTTTTTTCTAGAAAAAGGATGAAAAATGAAGAAAACTACCGCTAGATACACATTCTATGTTTATTCCCAGATACTACCACTAAATGGATGGAAACGTCACATATTGGATTTTGAAACCAACTTTTTTGATATTTTTTTGAAACCATCATAGAACCATATGGAGGTGATTTAAAATACTACTAAGCAGAGATTTTCTTGTAATGAGTGAAGAGTACTGAGTCTCAGCTTGAGATCGTACCTATTTTTATTATTTCTAATGTTCCTTTCAAATGTATTGTTTTCAGTGCTCAATCGTTTTACATATTATAACATTTCTTTCACTTTGATAGTTACTTTCATAGAGTGTTTATATTATAATTTTATTTAGTATGTTTATTTCAAAATATAAAATAGTATTTCATATTATTTTAACTAATAACTAATCACTCTTTGAGAAATATTTTAAAACATCAAAATGTTTATAAATCTTCTACTTTAGTTAACTATTCGGTATTTTATTCTGATTTGGGGCATTATTTTTAAATCTATTTTAAACAAAAAATTAATTAGGAACTCAATACCCCTCCCCCTCTTGAGCTCCTCTCTAATCAACATTTGGAATCAGAGGGAATCGAGTATTTTAAAAAACATTCAACTATGGTTATAATTTTATGTTTAAGATCTTAAATTTTTTTTTTATTTTGCAATTTTTAGTTATTTGTATTTATTTTTTAATCTTTTAATATGGATGAAAGATATGAAGGTGCTTCTACTAACAGACCTCTATATATTAATGTGACTAATTATACCTAATGGAAAATAAAAATGAAAATGAAAATTGAAAGTATGTGTTTTAAAATATGCTCTTTTATGGTATATGAAATTAAAATTACTACTTTTTCTATAAATACATGGGATAATAACACATTGGATTATTATAATAATAATTACAAATCCATGAATTCCTTATAAAGTTCCTTGGGAGATAATGTGTTTAACATAATTTCAGCAAGTAAAACTGCCTATGATAATGGGATAGTCTAGGTGGTTCACATGAAGGAAATACTAATGTTAATGAAATTATACATAAAATGTACACTATTAAGTATGATAATTTTAAGATGAAACTAGATGAACATATATCAGACATATATCTCAGTCTCAATGAGTTCGTGAATGCAATGATCTCACTGGGAAATCCAGTCTCTATAAAAGAATAGAACATGCAACTCTTGAGATGTCTTCCAAAAATATGGAGGGGGACATAATTGTTAATTAGAGAATATTTTTGATATCAATGTAATGCCTATAAATGAGATAATAGGAAAATTGAAGATTTATGAGGATGATCTAAAGGTCAATCGAAAATAAGATATTGAACATAGGAGAGAATCTGTTTCTTTTAAAACAACTGCATCTTAGATAAAAATACGAGAAAGTTCAAGTTCAAACTGAATGTTCAAGTGACGAAGATTCATCTGCTGACAGTGATGGGGAAATTGATCAACAATCTATAAGTTTCATGAAATTTTATATATAGAATAAATTCTTCAGGAAATATAACATCAAGATAAAATATAAAAATCATGGGATGTCTAAAAAGGATATGAAGAAAGATGATCTTTTAAATGACATCATATGTTATGAATGTAATAGAAAATTACATGTGAACGATGCATACCCTAAAATGAAGTACCAGAAGAAATATGATAAGAAGGATCAATGTTACAATAATGCTATGAAATTTACCTGGAGTGACATTGAGAAATACTCCAGTAACTCATATTCATCTCATGAAGAAAAATTTGATAAATCCAACATGTGCTTTATGAAAATCTAAATGAGCTAACTTCTATATTTCTTGAAAATAACTCTCATTACTATGAAGATGAAGATGAAAATAATGTTGATGAGAACATCACTAAATAATAATTGTTTGAATATTGAAACATGATTGGGTATAAATTTATTAGGATAAAGGATAAGTAAAAAACACTTAAAAATAACATGATATTACTATTTCTATTGAATCTGAAGTTTCTATAGAAAAGGGGAAAAATGACCATTTTCATAAAGAAAACACTAAACATAAATTATCAAATGAATATCTGAAGAAAGATATAGAAAAATTCACTAATGGGAAAAATATTTTAAAATAAATCCTTGGAGAACAAATTTCTCAAAAATACACAAAATTTATAGGCTACCAACCTGTACATATTAGAATTATTAAAAACACATCTATTCCTAAATTTGGAAAATATTCGGCTAATTCCAGTTCTAAAAACTCTTCAACTATTAGTTATGAAATTCATTATATATGATAATTTTCTAGAGTAACTAATATATTTTATTTCTTTGAAAATTTACAAACTACATACAAGAAACCCATTTAGAAATTCTGGGTTTTGAAAGCTTTGATTACTAGAATTTCTAGACCCAAGAAAATATGTGTACTAAAATAGTTTCTTTTCTAATCTATTTTGTAAGAATGTTTACTGGAAAGCTCCAATAAAAACTTATGGTACTTGGACAATGCGTTTTCGAGGAATATTAGAGGAGACTTATCAAAATTCAAGAATTTAATAAAGGTTGATGCTAGACATGTCACCTTTGGCGACAATGTTAAAGGAAAGATCATTGGTCTTAGTCAAATTGGTAACACCAATAAAATTTTAATTTCTAATGTACATTTTTCTCATGGTTTAAAGTATAATATTCTGAGAATATCACAATTATGTTATGATGGATATCATGTCAAATTTTAAAATAATTCCTTTAGATTTTTTTAACCAAAAAAAAATTTAGTTTTTACCACCAGTTGAAATGAGAATGTTTATGATTTTAATTTGGATTCTTTAGTTTCACAAAATATTTCATGACTAAGTTATTTTTATAGATAATATTGGATTTTCAATATGATATTATGTCATTATAACATTATATCATTTAGAAATATTTCCAAAAAAGGTTTACTCAATGATCTACCCAAACATGAGTTTCCAGACAATAAAGTCGGCAATCCTTCTCAAGAAAACAAAAAAATATATCATTCAAACCCAAGAAAGAAGTCTCAAATTAAAAACAAATCAATTTGGTTCACATGGACTTGTTTTAATCACCTAAATATTCTTGTTTAAATGGGAATAAATACACTTATGTACTTGTAGATGAATTTTTTAGATATACTTGAGATTTATGCTTAGCTCACAAAATTGAATCTAGTTCATATTTTACCAAGTATTCTAGAGCATTAGAAAATATAAGTGGACTTAGAATCAATACCTTAAGAAATGAACATGGCCATTAATTTGAAAATAAATATTAAGAATCATTTTTTGCAAAAAAAAATTATTTTCACAACTTATATACTCCTCTGACACCCCAGTAGAATGGAGTTGTAGAAAGAAAAAATAGAACCCTTAAAGATATTCCAAAAAATATTCTCAATTAATATGAATTAACTATAAATTTATGGGAATAGGATTTAAATATATCTTAATTTGTAATAAATATATTATTAAACAGACTTTTCTTGAAGTAAACACCTTATAAGCATTGGAACAATATAAAGCCCAAGGATAACTACTTTAGGTTTTTTGGCTGAAATGTTTTAATTCATAGTACTAAGGATAATCTATACATGTTTGAATCCAATTGTAATGATGGAATTTTCCTAGGATATTCAACTTCTATAAAATCCTATAGATTCTTTCCTAAGAAAAAATGTCTAGAATAATATTTACATGTCATATTTTTTGAAATATATCTATATCAGCGCAAAATCTCTCTAAAAAATATTAAGGATAGTCTATAAAATCTAGACTTAAATTCCAAAACTTCTGATTCGACTGTCATACAAGCCGAGAAATCAAACAATTCTAGAAAATTTCGAAACTATTAACCTATAAAACCTAAATTGATTAAAGATCTATAAGAAACCAATTCATCATTCTCTAGATGTATTCTGATTCTTAAAAATAACCCATTAGATTTTGTAGATGGAGACCTAGATAAAGGTACACAAATGAGGGCGTCTCTAATAAATCATTTCGAACATCATGAATTATTGTCACAACTTTAACCTAAGAATGTCAATAAAGCAATCAGTGGTGAATTCTAGTTAATGGATAGATAAGAAGAGATAAATCAGATTGAAAGAAATAAAGTATGGAAACTTGTTGATAGATCCAAGGATACCTTAACTATAGGAAGTAAATGGGTGTATATAACCCAGTATGATGAATCTGGAAGTATAGTAAGGAATAAGGATTGATTATTTGCACAAGGTTATATTTTAGAAGATGGCATAGACTATAATGAGACATTTTCATCGGTATCTTGACTTGAACCCATTACAATCCCACTAGATTTTGTAGCTCATAAAAATTTCAAATTTTTTCAAATAGATTTCATAAGGGATTCCTTAAATTGATATATAGTTGAAGATTTTTTTTTAAACAACCCCATATTTTACAAATCTACATTTCTAAAAATCATGTTTTCAAATTAAAAAAAGATTTATATTGTTTAACGAAATATTCCAGATCATGGAATGATAGGCTCAACTCTTTTTTTATTTCAAAAGGTTTTTCTATTGGAATAGTTAACTCTACACTTTTTATCAACTGAATTTGAAAAGATGTTTTAATTATCCTAATATTTGTATATAATAATATATTTTAATCTACTAAAAATTTTCTATGCTCTGATTTTTCAAAAATGATGCAAAGTGAACCTGAAATTAGGTTAGTGGAAAAACATTAATTATTTCTTGGATACAAAAATTTTCAAAACAAAGAGGGAATACTTTTGAATAAAATAAATATAATAAATATATTTAAATTTTTTTGGTCTGGATAGCACTAAAATTAGTGATTGTCCCATAAGATTCACATCTAAGATGAGTCTTGATAAGGCTATGAAAGTAGTAGATCAAGCCAATTATAGAGGTATGAGTGGAAGTCTTCTATAATTAACTGATATCAAAACAGACATTGTATTTTGTGTTTTTATGTGTGTTCATTTTTATGCCAAACAAAAATATTCACACTTGTTGTAAAAATAATTTTTAATTATCTCAAATATAATACCAATTTTGGATTGTTCAATCCCATAGGATAAGAATTTGATTAAGTTTTTTATTATGATTCTTATATTTTTGTATGTGATTTAGATAGAAAAATAACCTATGTAACATGTCATTTTTTGGGAAATTCCCTAGTGTCATGGTGTAGTAAAAGAAAAAATATGTTTTATTATCTACTACTCAAGCATAATATATAGAAGCTGGTAGTTTTTGTGCTCGAATTTTGTGGATGAAACATACATTACTATATTAAAGATATTAGTTCTGACCTATACCTATAAATTTTGATAACACATGTGCTATTAAAATTTATAAAAATATATTATATCATTATATAATAAAACATGTTGATGTAAGAGACCACTTTTTGGGATACCATTATCAATAATGTGATATAGCTCTTGATTAAATTGGAGTAAATCGTCAGCTTGCTGATATTTTTACTAAGCTTTTAAATTCTGAGAGAATTATTTACATCAAACATGAATTAGGAATGATTACTTTTATTTAAGTGTCTCACTGCTGATATATGACCATTGATGTATCATTATTCATGTCTCACTATTGATGTCACATTTTGGATTTCTCACAGGTGATGTCTCACCATTGATATAATGTCGTTGATGTCTCATTATTGATGTCTTCTCATTGAGTGTCTCCCTATTGATTTATCTCACTATTATTTCTTCCATTAATAATTTATCTGATTAAGATAATGATTATTTTTATTTATTCGATATGTTTCATATACTCAATTTTAGAATCCCTAAATGATAAAAATAGAACTCGTCTAATTTCATCAGTCCTCTTGACCTTTAAAACCTATTTTCAAACATCCTTACTTATTCCAATACCTTACAACTCTCCATAGATGCTCAGAATGGCTGGAAGAAGTGACCATCTAAATCAACTCTAGAAAAAAATAGTCTACCATCAAAGAATAAGAAAAGGGTTTCAACCAAAAAGATTAATGAACCTTTGAATCTTGAACTCGAAAACCGAGTTTTCATGCTAGAAAATGAGATCTCCCTAGAATGTATTCTTTCATGGAAATCCATTTAGTGTTTTTGTGAGAAATTCTTGCTAGAATTGTTTTCAAATAATAATCATCCTCTGTATCTAAACCATGTATCTTAGTTCTATCAATATGTTTAGTTTTCTTTGACCGATGAAGATCATTTCATGATAAGAGCCAGAATAAATAGACATAGATGTGACTTCTCCTCGAGTAATTGGGCATCATGTTTAGGGGTACCCAATTATGGTATCTATGAAGATCATTAGAAAAATTATGCTCATACATGGTACTTTTTCTACTTTTAAAAGGCTCTAATAGATCTAACTGGATATTGGACTTCTAGAAGACCTATTGGTTTTGAGGTATATAGTGAAACCAGGAGGTTGTTTATGTTTATCCAACATCTTCCTTTCCTAAGAAAAGTTTATTTTCCCACTTATAAATATTAGTATGTGTTTTTTTGTATCTTATAAAGAAAGGATATAAAATCAACCTATTAAAATACCTCATTCTTCATATGTGTCATATGATTAAAACCACTTCAAGATCAAATTATATGTTCTATTCAAAATTGATTTCTTCTATGTTAAAACCTAAAGGATTAGTGAGAGAAAATAAAGAGTTTGTTATATATTGTCATGGTTTTTTATATTATAGAGGATATATAAAATTGAATTAAAATAAGATGGAATCTATGGAATAAACAAAGCGTATAAGAAAATGAAATTATTTATGAAATTTTAAACTCTATTGATCATCCCACATGAGAAAAGGATGATAGTGATCATATATTGGAACTAGAGGAAGTAATTGAATACTCAAATGAATAAGTAGAGGTTATTTCCTCTAAAACTGAAGAAAAAAATATCTGAAGGAGAAGGAAGTCACTGAGATATTCTTGTGGTGCGTGAAGAACATTTACATGAATCTTATATACCTTTATAGGATCTCCCGTCTAGGGAAACAATTCTTAAGAACAATGATGATGATAAGACTAAGGAGGAAATTATTAATTATAAAAGTGTATCTGAAAATCATGAGACTCATTTAAAATAATATACTTATGAAGGTGAAACAGATTGTGATGAAAATATATAAGAATTTTATTATGATGATGAATTGTATGTTGATAAAAATGAATAAGAAAAAGGAAAATTATGAAAATAAAGATGATAGAGAATGTGGTAAAAATAACGGAGATAAGAAATATAAGGAAAGTGATAGTGATAGCTTAGATCATTTACATAATGATGGATTAGATGGAATGGAAGTAGTTATACCTACCAGAGATAATGATGAATCAGTTAAACAACCAAAGAAAGATGTGTTTGAAATTAAAGAACCTCAAAATATGGCTAACACAATGTATAGAAATTATGATATTCAATTAATAGGATCAGTTGATAATCAAAAGGGAGAATTTATTAAGTGGGAGAAAAACCCCAGTTTGAAAAGAGTTGAAGTACCCAAACATTTTCATACGCTATCTATGGATGAATGATATAAATTCCATAGATATTTTAGTTTTGTTCTTGTTTATCCAAACTCTAATACCCCTCATAGATCACTAATTAAATAAATTATACAATTAAAAGTGTTTTAGCTTCTACAAGTATCTGTTATGGAACTTTCTCCAACCACTTCTCAAATACCTTAAAATTATGTAAGTTATTATGACATGAAATCTTTTAGAGAGCACCTATTTTCTAGATTTGGAGATCATTTAAGATCATAGCCTCCACCTGAAATCATTATTAGTGAGTTAGAAACCACGAATAATTTCGATAAAATCCTTCGAAAAATTTCACCCATAAATGGTTCTTGAAATTTCGGTTGTAAGAATATAGAATAAAAGGATAAATGATGAATTGGAAACTCTCAAATATTTGGTTAAATAAATCGTATCTGACTATAAATCATCTGTATAATGTACTTTGAAAATTCTTAGAGATACTTCATCTAAGTCTTATCTCTCTGATACACCTTCTTCTCTAGTGTTTGATGTTGGTATGATCAAATCTATATTCATGGATGTGTTAAAAGGTGCATAAATCTCGGTTTCTCCTTCTTCTAAGGCTTTGAATGTTGAGTTTCTTACATGGGTTAGTAAAGAATTATTACATTCTATGATGGGTTGTTTAGATTAAGACATATTGAGAATACATAGACAAAAAATGATTATATTCTTTCCCTGGTCATGATTTATTCCAAATAAGACACTACTTCTCAAGAATATATCATAAGGAATGTATATTTCAACTTTAAAATAATTTACACCAAGCATTAGTTGACTAGTCATTTTAATTATTTGGATGAAAATATGTTTGTTCCACCAGTCACTCAAGCCTTCAGAGAGCATGTTTAGAAGATTAAGTAACTCATTAATACTCTTTAATCCTTTGTGGAAAATAATGAAGATTTCCATAGGGAATGGAAAAGTAAGGACAAATTATTTTGGATTTCATAAATATAATGAAGCTTTATTTTCATGTTCATACTACTATAGTTGTAGCTCCAAATGACTTTCTCATTCCATAAACCTATAATGGACTCAATTTTGGACCTATGTATCATTCACCTCATCTAAAATATAGTAATTACTTTGTCTCTAACCCTTTTTTACCTTTACCTCATCGACTTCAACCTTTTCCCATGACTCCTACTAAGGCACACCAGAACATGGGTCTAGTTATCTATAGAGAGTTACCTTCCTCCAGCACATCATCTTATCCTATAGTACAAATAGTAATCTTCAGGCCTTCAGAATCTTCTCCAATCACTTATAATGAAGGGAAATAACCTTTGGATCCTACCATTGAAAATCACTAACTTTATACTTTCTGTTTTTTATGGGGATGTAACTTGACCATTTTGTTAATCTATTTATTCCTTTTTTCATTCACCATAATATTTTTTTTCTATTTTTTGTTTTTTTATAATACACAAAGGGGGAGAAGAGTTTTATTTCATATAATAATTGAGGAATATAAATAAACATTTTCTAGTATTAATGAATATGTTCTTTGTGGCATATAAATATATATTTTTTATTATTAACTATACATTTCTCTGATATCTTATTCTTTTATGAATGTTAAGTTATTATTTTTACTCTAATTCAATTTGAATGTCTCTTAGTTATTCCATATTATTTATTAATATATTAATCTTACTTCCATGATTTTCTTCTACAAAAAGCTGTTGAATATTGACCTCTATAGTTTTAATAATCACAAACCATTATTATTTGTGTTTCTAATAAGTTTACTATGTTATTTTAGCATTTGACAATATAATATAGACTGGTATAATTCTATAATTATAAGTCACCATTAGCATGACTCACCACTAATGAAGACTCACCACTCCTGACTCACCATTCCAAAGTAACCACTCCAAGGACTCATCATTAAAAAACAGATCTCATAATTCACTATGTATGAGTCATTGTTCCTGAATCACCTTTTCCGAAACACCGCTCATGACTTAAAGATAAGTATGAGTCCCCATTCTCAATACACCATCGTCCAAATACTTCAGGAATAATTAAAAACTAGCTTTAGGTTACCATAAAATAGACCAACTACTAGAGAGACCACCAGTTAGTAACCTATCAAAATACTCAATGTTATATTTCCTTTTTCATTTTAAATTAAATATTTATAAATATTATATTTGTGAAATTTATTGAATCTAATTAAATTAATAATCGGTTTTAGATAAATATTAAAATTAATTTCATACTGCAGTACAAGGTATGAGGTACCGAGACATGATCTAGAACATACTCTATGTTGGATGCATTGTATAAATAAAATACTCAATCAAAAAGAAGAAAAAGGGCCCCATGTGTTGTGAAAAATGAGAACCAACACGAATCAACATGTGTGTGAAAAAATAATAAATCTATTGGACTTTTTTCAAGCTTATACATTAAGTATTCAAAGAACACATAAAGAAGAATATTTTTTTACACATGGATCACTCATAATTCACAAGAAAAAAGCTTCTACGATACTTTATTTTAAAATAACTTCTTTGTAAAATGATTCAAGCTTAATTTCATTCTACCTTCAAGTAGTCATAATGTTTCAATTCATATCACATAGAGAAACACTATTCCTTCTACAATTTTATATTCTCTGTTCTTGTAAATTATTTAAAATATGAGCAGTGTTTTTATCTCTATTGTTTTTATACAATGTGAATCCTTTGAAACATTAGCGGATAAAAATATATCTTCATAGCCTATATTTTTACACCTTATACTCACATAGATAACAGTGGAAGACGTCCCATCATGGACTTTTACTCTTTTTACTCCCAAGAAAACTATAGAAAAGGAAATTGTGACATAGACAACATTTTGTGTCTTTTTGTATACCTTTAACCAAGGTATGGATAAATTTTATGTTTATATAAACTACTTGGTGGAAGGTGATCACAAAGTGAAGAGGACTAAGTACCATTAGGAGACTGAAACACTTGTTATTATTTCTATTGTGCCTTTTTAAAGATCTATTTTCACCGCTAAATCTCTTTACATCTGAAAAAATGTGTTTCACTTTTAAAGTTAATCATATATAGTGTTTATATTCTAATTTTACTTATTAGATAAATTTAAATAGAAAAATATTAATTAATATTATTTCAACTGAGAACTAATAACTCTTTCAGAAATCATTTAAAAAATCAAAAATATTATAAATATAAATTATTGTTTGAAGAGGCTATATTTTTTTGGATTTGGTGTATTTGGTTTAAATCCTTTTTAAATGTAAATTTTAACTAAGAACTCAATTCACCCCCCTGAGTCTTCTCTCTGACCAACATTGATTCTCAAGATATCTTCAATTGTTGTATTCAAAATGTATTGATTCCTTGGTTACTTCAGTATATATTAAAAATAAGTGAAATTTAATAAATCCATGGGTACTTCATTAGTCTCCCTTTAATAAATTTATCTAATAAACTATTGATAAATCCATGTGTACTTTAGAATTTAAAAAACGATAATCATGAATTTGATATTACCATTCATCCTGATTTATGGTCAATGGTTGTGGGGGATCTAATGTTTTAAAATTTTGGTTCAAACCTAAGAAAAATTACCACCATATATTTTTGATTAATTACTTTATTTAATTTTATTCTTTATCTCTTGGTGTTGGGGTAATTTTTATATTACCTTATGAATTTTTATTCCAAAACCAAAACATCAATATGAAATCTCTCTTATTTTTTCAAATGTCTTATATTTGAAGAATCAATTCTAGAATTATGACTTAATAGATCAAATTTAGAAGGTTTATTAACCTAAAATATTTTTAATGTGTTATGAATATTTTGGAGGAATCCATTTAGTATCCATGGATGGGGTAATTTTTCCTTTCTACATAGGATGAAAAATCTTTGTCTTCATGAATTAGTTCAAAAATTATATAGTACTATTCATAAATAAAAAACATCACTGATAAAAGAGTGATATTATATATTAGATACATTTACAATTAAATATTTATTAATTAATTATAATAGTTATTATAAGTATTACTCAGGGGTGAATATTTTTTCTTTTTCAATAGATTTCGGAATAGTAATATCGTTATCTAATGGGATTATTCCATGATAATAATTTTTTGAAACAAAAAGTCAACCTATAAATGGATATAGATATATTTTAGAAATAATATATCCTAATTACGAATTAAATTTTCATCATGTGGTACTTCAACATTACAGAATTTATTTAGGACTTCATTGAGATGGTATAAACTAAAATTGTAAAAATGAGGTTATTTACTTATATAAAAATTCATTTAGATATTATTTATGGGATTATTAAAAATAAACAAAATATTTCTCTTATTGGACAAACTATTATAAACTATAATCCATTAATTAAATTATAATCATTAAGATGGATTTGAAGTTTGAAAAAAATGAAAATGGGTATATTGATTTGGAATAAGAGAAAAAATTTCTAGATCACATACAATAAATTGAAATCTTAATTCAATGAATCATGGTAAAGACCTGAACTAAATCACCCATTGACCTTGATTTAACCACAAAAAATATAATACACATATCCTAATAATCAAAGGATTTTATAAATAACATGGGATGAGTAGGGTGTATTGATAAGTGATTTTATCTCTTTGGTAACTAGAAAAAGACATAGGAAAATCCTTCTAGAAAATCATAATGACCCATTTATAAATTTTATAAATGTAAAATTAAATCATTTGTACCAAAAAAAGAACCAATATATTGGTGGGTACATGTACGGTCTGTATAATAATAAAGACAACTTCTTATACGTGTGAAATCTCTAAGAAAACAACATACCAAAATATATACAGTTGAATCATCAAGTACAATTAAATAAAACTCACAATATAAAAATGAAAAAAAATAAAGATAATTATCACAGAATATAGTAATAATAAATAATGATACACGATATAAAAAAGTGTTACAAAATTATCTTAAGACAATTTCCATAAAATAACACCATCATTTTCTTTAAAAAACCAAAAATCATAATTCCAAAATCCATAATCCCTTATATATTATGGTATTTACCTTACACGAACCACATAGAACAAGTAATTCCCACATTACAAAAATATTTGAATAGGGTTTGAAAAAAAATTACTTAGTAGGAGTTCACCACAAAACCCCTACTTGTATATTATATGATCAACTGTGTACAGAAGAAACATAACATTGAAAAAAAGCAATGTAAGAAATAATTTTTTTATCATGGAAATAAACTAAACCTTTTTTGATCTATTCTTGGAATATAATTCAGAGTATTCTAAACATCCTCTATAAGATAGAAATAACCATATTTAGTATATTTATCCTTGCATTGGAGGCCTCTCATCTCATAGTAAAGAAAATGAATATATATATATATATATATATATCCATATTCCTATATATATACCATTAGAGACCCATCCCCTCATAAAGTGGATAAAAATTTTATATACACTTATCTTTACATGTAGATGGTGTACAAATATCAATCTAGAAACTCCATTATTAATTCTTAAAATAACTATATATACAATATATAACAATACCAAAGGCTCGCATATCCAATACCATCTATAGAAATATTTAATCATGGAATAAATGGAAATGAACATTTAAGGTATCACATAACATATATTATATATGAAGACATGGCCTTTTTATGATCAAATAAGCATGTTAAAGGATTATATACCTCGAAGCATATGAAAACTACAGTTTAGGTAAATATTGTTTGAATAATGCCATTTTTAGAAGAGTTCTCAGAAGAAAAACAATTTCCATAAATTTTTCACCCTACCTCATGGTATCATTGTGATAAACACAATGAAAATTTAATAGAAAAGGATGGGTCACCTAAAAAGGATTTTATAATGCCTAAAATAAATTCCAAAGGAAGAGAATTAGCGGCCACTTAAAAAAATCTATGAAACCAAGGTTTTGAAGAAATTGGGGATTTAACATGTTGCAATATGAGTAGGATAAATCATAAAAAAATAAATATTTCCTTATTTTAATATTTTCAAATACATTTCACTACCATTGCGTAAACAAATAATGACCTAAGGAGATGACTAATTTCAAGACCATGAAAAATGTTGAATTAGGGATTCATACCACTGTCCTATAAATTGCATAAAAACCTAGAATAAAGGGTTTTATTTAATAATAATTACTAAATGTAGACACTAAATTTCCATGTAGATGAATATGGATGAAGATCATTTATTAGATAAAAGAGTGGTAGATTGGATTAAAGGAGTAATCTCCAAAGAACGTTACTATTGTGAAATAAAACAAAATACTACGTTAAGGGACTTAATATATTAATATTTTTAGATTCAAAATACCATTTTATCCCCCCAAATAAAATAACCTTTTAGGTTTTAATTGGTTACCTAGTGAAATTCAATCAGGTACCTAATGGATATTCTAATATCCATTGTAGGTAACACTAGATACCAATAGGTACTCAGTACCCTTTCATCGAGTACCTAGTAATCCTATCTCACCTACCCCTATTCTTTTAATCCTTTATCCCTTCCATTAGACAATAATATTTTTTAAAATCTAAGGTTTATAAATTTTATTGATAAAATTTTAAAAATAAAATTTATAACTTTCCTAAAACTACAATGTTCATTGTAAACTCCACATCATCTTGACTCTCTTCCTCGAGAATAATCTATGTGATTTAAAAGGGAACAATTATTTCCATTGATTTCAGACCTAATATTCAAATCCCCATGATTCATATCGAAGATATGTATGAATTAATCTTTTTTGAACCAACTTTATAACCTTTCCCTTATTATAATTTCTCACTCTATTCAACGGTACAATAAGATTTCTCACCATTGTATCAATATAGTGAGAATTTAATATCAACAAACTAAATAATGTGAGTGGGATTTTGACCTTTTCTATTTAATTAAGAAACATGGAAGATATTATGTATAATACTTATTGAAGTTGTAAATTCTAATTTTCATTCTATTTCTCTAATATAATTTCATATTTTTAAATATATAAGGAATCGAGGAGATATTTTCTAAAGATTTACCATTCATCGATAAGCTAACTTAGAAAAAAGATTTAAAAATCATAATCATTGACCCATGACTATAAAAGTTGTCATCTATGATCGTCATAAGACTTTTAGAAAATTTGTGAATCCATAAACTTCTTCCAAATCAATTTAACCTATTCATACATTTTCTTAACTATGATAGGGAAAGTCAAATATGATTTTTCAATCTCTTCCTAGTATAATAGAGAATGAAAATGCCTATTTTAGAGAGTCTCAAATGGAACCATCATGATAGATGACTTATTGTTTCTATTAAAGGAAAAATTTATAAGTGGAAAATGATTTCCCTCATAAACTAATCAAGGATACATGAAGAAAGTATAACATTCCATATGTGAATGGTCTTCTACAACTAGTTATCCATCTGAGGGTTATTGGTTGCAAACAGGATTACCCTATTACTGAGATCGGACATCAACCAATGTCATAACCTATAGGTGAACTTCATTCCATTATATGAAATAATTCTTAGTGATACTCTATAAAGATTCATAATCTCCCAAACATATAACTTCCCCAACTCATTCATAAAATATAACTTCCTCTTGGGTAGAAAATGAGTTACGTTGATCAAGCGATCAACAATCACCCACATGTATCTTAACCTCTTAGAGCTCGAGACAATCATGAAATGAAATACACCAAGATATAATCTCATTTAAATAATGGTATAAAAGGTAGATATAATTCTCCAATAGGTCACTGAAGTATTAATTTATGTTTTTTAAATGTAAGACATCAAAAACACTAGTGAGTTTTCTCTTTCATGTAAGGCCACCACAATTTCCTATAGACGTCATGATACATCCTAGATGATTTGAGATTAATATCCCACCTATAAGATTGAAATTTTTTCATAACTTCATATTTAATATTCACTACAATTGGAAAACTTATCCTGAGGTTTTTTAGAATCATTTTTTAAAACTTATTGTAAATGATATATGTTATTTTATTTTGTAGTGGTTTTTTCTAAAAAACTAAACTATTTTATGTTGTAATTTTATTTTATATTATGTGTTAAAAAATGTTTAAATCTGTATTGATTTTTAAAAAATCACAACTAATTTTTTAATTAGTGATGGTTTTCAAGAAATTGGCACTGAATTTATTTATAATATTAACAATTGGTTCATGTAAAATAATATATATATATATATATATATATATGTTTCGATGTCTATGTATATATGTTAATTAATGATAAATACGTAAATAAGGTATTATTAATATATATTAATAATTATTTTTAATAATTTATATTAATAATTTTTAATAAGTAATAAATAATCTGTAATTAGTATTTCATATTTATTAATTATCTACTCGTAAAATTTAACTAATAAATATTAAATATAAATTTAAAATATAAATAAATATAATTAAATATATTTAAACATACACAAATATAAATAAACATATTTAGATACATATAATTATGTATAACTATATACATTTATATAATATTGTATAAATATATACACATATATGTAAATATATATAAATATATACAATTATAAATTAATATATTCAATTATTTAGAAATATATATATTTATATATAATTATTTATAAATTTAAATGAAGTTATAAATAGATAAATAAAAATATATAAACATATAAGTAATTTAAAATAATAGTTTATATTAAGTTATACATAATTCATAAATACTAATTAATAGTTAATACGTAATATATATAGATTAAAAATATAAATACAAATAGATATACATATAAACAATTGTATAAATATATATATACCTTTTTATGTTAGTATATTCATGTTTATAAGTTTTTATATTTATATTTACATATTTATATATTTGTATATATTAATAGATATTGATATATATTTTTTATACATTTACAAATATGTATTTATAGTTATATTTATTATGTAAATTTATATATATATGTGTGTGTGTGTGTCTATATATATATGAACTTGTATATATTTTGATGAATTAATATATATTTATTAATATTTATAGATATTTATGTGTATTTATATATATTTATATAGGTTTTCATATATTTATATATATTTATGCATATTTATATAATTATTTATTATAACTATATATATTTATTTATATTTCGATATATTTAAATATATTTTTATTTATATTGTTTTGACTGTATTTATATTTACATGTATTTATTTGTGTGTTTGTGTGTATAAGTATATTATCCTTCAATATGATTTTTAGATGAAGAGCTTAGAAAAGTGGTAAATTCTATTGAGTTTGAAGAATAGGTTGAAGGCTCAAACATCATTCCACTCCAATATAGAATGGAATTCATTCTAGTGGTAGCAAGGGTTTGGGTGGGCCAAATGGCTATCCTAGGCATGTAGGGGGTCTAACTATAATTCATCTACCAATGGAAGTAATAAATATTAAGAGAATATAAATATATATAACTAAATATAAATAAAAAATATTGAAATAAATAGTGGTGAATTATAAACTAATAATAAATAATAATTATTTCTAAATTTTTCAAAATAATAAAAAAATTCAAACCATTGATAAATATTGAAAACCATCATGAAATGATTCATAACAGTTTTTTTATAATAACTATGAAATAATTTCCAATAAATTAATTCATTGTGATATTGAAAAATAAATACTGATGGAAAAAAACACCACATATAAACAGAATAATTCTTTTATAGAGATTGATAGGAACATCTAGAAAGAAATGAATATGAAAAAATGAACCAGTATCCAGAAACTATCCATTAAAGTTATCTCCATCATTTTGTTTGTTGCAAAACATTCTATGGTGGGGATTCAGAACCATTGATCAATGGAACACAACCACCAAAAGCTTCAAAAATGAATCAAATCTCCCAAAAATATATAACTATAATAATCCCTAAAAATTGATGTACTCTAAATTTATATACAATCTATATCCATGTCACTAAACTAGAGTGAAACTATCACACACTTAAGAAATAAAATATCTCAAAAGGAAACACAAAAGACAAAACAAAAGAAAAACATAGAATGACCACAATATAATTAACTTGGTTTAAACATTACTCATATATTAATTGGATAACACTAGTGTTAGATTTCATTTAACATGATAGAAATATATAAAATCACATTCAACAACAACAACCTCTATTAGATGAATATTTTGTTTAGTATTAAAAAAAAATTGGTCCAATCTCACCATTAGAGTAGGGGGCAACTAGTGAACTATTTCCACTAACTCCCAAAATTTATAGGGGGCCCACAAGTGGACATGGAAACCACTAATTTTTATCGAAAACATTTCCCTACTACTAACTTTTGGTGAACTAGGAAATTAACTCTCACCTTGAAAATTGAGGATTCATATGTGAAAACATTATAAAACTACTTGGAAATCTTTACATAACATCAAAAAAATGATTCATACAAAGTTTAGAACATTCAATAATCCATCATTAAATCAATAGACACCTGCACCCTTGGTTGTGAACATATTATCATAACTAAACTCCCTTCTATATTTATTCCAATGTTTTGAGCCACCATCAGTCTTATATCCATGTTCTGGTGTTTCTCCTTCTAAACATAGAGAAATAGATTCTAAAAATAGAGTTAAAAAATACTAACAATCTTCCACTTAATGATTACATTCAAGGTTTCATTATTCCTTTGACACATTGTTAAAAAAATCACGATCATTCAAATATTTATGATAGTATTTATTGCATTTGTTTCACCTTCTGATCACCCAAGTCTCACTAATGAATAATACTATATCATTATTTTCTATACTAATAAGATTTTATATAGGTATGGTAGATACTGATTTTCATAAATCATTGAAATCGATGTCACCCTATCTACCATTATATTATAGATTAAATTCTGCTTTAGATAAAGGTTCTTTAACTATTAGTGAAACATTGGATTTTTATCATCATGAATTATTATATAATTTTCATCAAACATAAATTATATTTCTTTGATACTTCAAAGTTCCTCCAAAAAAATCACTTCCCAATTAAATTATATGTATTCTTCTATAATAGACACATATTCTGCATCTATTTTGGACAGTGAGAAAAAATCAGATGCAATATCATCATCAAATATATGGATATCCCTATATATGTAAACATAAATCCTATGGTACTATTATAGGAATCTATATCACATCTAAAATTTTCATCAACATAAACGTACAATTTAGAATCCATTCTAAAACACAAGAATAAATCTTCTGAACTATTTTGAAATTAGATAATTTACTTAATAATATCCTACTGCACCGTTATAGGATTCTCCATAACAACAGACAACTTCATCTAAATATGTAATGTTATTCTTTATAGAAACCATAGAATACATTAAAAATTAAAAATGTTATATATATATATATATCTCTATTTAATTAGGATTGTCTTCCACTTATGGATATTTCTCTACAAATAAATTGATGTTTCTTACCAATGGTGTTGACATAGGTTTTCATCAGGTCATTACAAACCTTTCAATGGCCATTAAGATATTTTTGGTGTCCGTGAGATCCTTCATCTTCAAAATAGATTTCACGTCCTAAATTTGTTTCATGTTCGGACCTACCAAGATCATAAAATCCATTTACAAAATAAGAGTGATAAACTTCCATCCTTGAACACATTCCTATAGGAGTAATGATCTATGTTTCCCCAGAGTAACCCCATGTCAAAAATAAAGTCATCAAACTTATGGTTTAATTTCCTCAATGTTTTTTTAAACCATAATGAATTTTTTCTAGGTAATACACTAATCCCTCAATCATTTTAAAAAATACTCCAAATAATTCATATATATTTCCTCATACAAATAAACATGAAGGAATTCTATATTAACATAAATATTTTCAAAATACAAATTATCATAATTAACGAGTAAAAACTATCTCTAGATGGTTTTCTGTTTGAAAACGAGTGAGAACATTTTAGTGATGACCACTTCATCCTTAGGTAGAAACCCTTTGCAACCAACATGTGTCTATAAAAAATTATAACTTCTAATTCTTCTTATTTAAATTGTAAAACCAATTTTTTATACACAAATTTCATCCATTTTGGTAATTATTTTATCTCTCATTTTCTTTTCTCATGAAAAAAAATCCATTTCATCTCTCATGAGTAACTCTAACTTTCTAAAATCACTACGACTCACTAATTCTATAAGGCTATAATGATCTCTTATATACATAATAAGAAATCATTCTTTATAATTCCAAAGCACATGAATCACTAAAATAATATAGGTAGACATTTGTAACTCATCCAATTATTCTATGCTTTCAAGAAAAAATAAATATTAGAATTTCACCATTTTGAGATCTACCCTATGATTCCACAATCCTCAAGATTTTTGGTAATTATTTCATTAATATGGAATATTTTAAAATTTCCAGGCTATATGAACTTTCCAAAACTCATTACATTCCAAAAATACTATTCAAATCATCTTAGATGTGGTCATTTGATTTTTTGTGATTAAATACATCATTTAACATGTTCTAGACTTATTGTAAGACTTTATCAATTATGATAACATTTTGGACTATAATGATATTTTGATTATCATTATACCAAAGCCAAAATTAATGGTTATCATCAGTATAACCAAAAAATAAACATGATTTGGGACTCTTGTTTTAGTTTTCCACTATTCATAGTATTAACATGGACATATGAAAGACTTATAAAGACTTAGGGGTGGGAAAATTCCACTATATTTTCAGACCAAAATAATGTTATAATATCTTACACCAATACATCATAAATGATTTTTGTCCCAAGATATGTTAGATAATTTGATTCTTTTTTCCAAATCTCTTTAGTTATTCAAGAGTATCATCGCATGCTTTGACACTTCTTAGTTAGCATGGGGTTCTTCAACTATACTACGTTGATATACAATAGAGTTCTAGGAAATGTATTTTGGGACATAAATAATTTAATCCCAAAAAATTTTCCAGAACTCCTCACCACCATATTATATACCATAATCAATGATTAATAACTTAATACTATTCTTCATATATTTTTTACCTTGCCCCTCTTTCAATAAAACACGGTGAACACCTCAGATATGTGATTAAGGAAGTAAAACCATACTTTCATTGTTTAATCAATGAGGAATGAAACAAATTAAAAATACCAAATAATAGAAAATACTATTGAATTCCACTAAACATCCAAACATATGAGTTTTATCTTATATGACTTTCATGTCCTTTCATTTGCGATTAATGAAAACATTCTCTACTTTTTATGCATAAAACATAAATAGAATGTGAAATCACTATGAATAAGATTCAATATACCATTAACCTCTATGAATTTAATATTCTTATAAATTAATATCCAAAGATTGAAATGAAAAAACTATAGGCTTTCAATAGTTTTTAGCCCATAAATAATTTCTCCATATAATCATTTAGTAAGATACAACGTACCATCTGTAACACCTCTAGCCACAATAATGGATCCCTGGGTAATCTCCCATAATCTTCTTATTAATATTGTTTCTAATTCTATTGTATCCGTTATACCAATGAGAATTAGTTAATTTCTTAAACATGTTATAATTTCAAATCCCTATAACTCCAATAGTTTTTTTTTTGACATTTGGAATTTCACAGTCACCCTTCCCCATAATCTTGAGTGATTCCTCGTCATCAAAATAAACCCTAATAAATGATCCAAATACATAATTTACAAATAATAACTTTTTATTCTTATAGTGGAACAAATCCTTGAAATCAATGGTCTATGATTCCACTAGAATATTGATATGTAGTAATAACCATCATTCACCTTGAACTATAATGTTTATAGAACTAGAACTTCAAGATACTCGTCATTTGAAATCACTTTCTGAAGTCCAACTTTTTCATGAAATATAACCATTCAGGTTTGTGACCAAATTACTTACCCTTAAATATTTCCCCTGATTTATCTTTGTATTTGTTCTTACTTTTCTATTTAAGAGGGAAACCTTAACCATTCGCATTGAGTGAGGTTTTTGAAGGTGCCTAGAGTTTTTTCAATGAAGTCCTTTATTTGGAATGTGATCATGAATATCCACAGAAACCAGGCCTCCCTTTCCATAATAATTCCATACAAAGTACACATTAATTCCCATTATTATTGAGGAAATCATAGTATAAAAAATCCCATTCATCCTATGTTTGTTTTACTTTAGATTACCAGAGATGAATATGAATCATATTAAAGTAATTCACATAACTAGTTGTTGGTCTTCCTTTTGAAATTATCATACTAAATAACCTTCCCATTATGAACAATTTACTCATTATTATTTTATTCTCAAAGATATCTAATAGGTATTTCATTAACTCCACTATTTTATTTACCACCAAATGTTAAAGGAAATATTCCATTTCAGTGACATCTGAATCATTATATGTGTCTTTCTATCAAGAATTTCTCATTACAAATTTTTCATTGATTCTAGTTTGAACTATTTTAATGGAACCTCAATGTAATTATAAAATATATAATTTTTAATATACAGCCCCTATAAACTATAGATTTTCTCATAAAAAAATTTTATTTGGAACTTTTCTTCTTCTGATATCATACTTTCTAAAATAGTAAACTCCAAATAAAATGAAATGGAAAAGATACACGAGTATTAACTGATGGGTTTCCTACCAAGTATGAAAATTTATTTCTGAACCAAAATCAATGATACTAATTATTGGGATTTATAACCCTATATTATTAGAATAAATTCTATAACATCTTCAACTATAAATAAACCTAAATAACATTCAAAACCTGTAGAATCCCTCAAACCCAGTGTTCTAGAAAATATAATAATAACCACGCCCAATTAAACACACATAATTTTCACTATCACACACTAAAGTAAAAAATGTATCAGAAAAAACCTACAAGAATAACAAAAAAATAAATTAATAAAAGAAATTGAATTAATATGGTTTTGAATTTATAAGTATATTCAAGGAAAAACATTCCAACTTTCTTTCATTTCAATGAAAAATAATGATTAGAATAATAATCAGTAATATCTTGTGATATTTGATCACTATTATGTTTACGAATAAATTTAAAGTATCCCAACCCCAACATTATATAAGGTACCCATCGATCGTACGGTTATAATACCGCTCGGAATTCATATGGTATCTACCATTCTTCATGGAAACCCATAATTTTCTATACACAATTCTTCCACAACTTCTTAACTTTATAAAACTAAGAAATGAATTCTCATGTAACAAACTAATGATTCATACGTATCCACTTTGAAAAAACCACTTGGAATACCTTATATAACATTGATAAAGTGATACATACCATATTCATAACTTATAAACATTCATCATCTGTAAAATGGTCACATACATGCCTCATTGTAGAATATATCATCTAGACCAGCCAACCTCCAGTAAGCCTTCCCCTACTATGAGTCTCTATCTGTTTAGGATCTTTGTTATAGAGTTTATCCTTCTGTTTTTAAGGAATTTTAACATGAATGTAGAATTCATAAATCCTAATAAATAAAAACTGATTAAATACTTAGGAGTATTTTCCTTTCTCTACCAATAATAATGTAAGATCAACATGATATTATAATATTCATCTTTGATATATAGATACATATTGGTTAATATTAAATAAAATTAACATTAGCCTCTATTTTTACTTTGATTTTATAACTTTTTATGGTTTCACTATTTGGAATAGGGTGTTGGATACAACATAGTAATTCCATAAGAATATAGGGGTTAAAAATCAAAATACTCATGGTATTAAAACAACTAATATTTCCAATATTTAAAATATTTCATTGAAAATATATTTTTGAGTTTTTTTTGCTAGTCTACACCATGAATCACTTTCCAAAAACATAGTGCCTATTGTTTATCAATTCATGGACTACTATGGATAAATCCATGTTATGGGTTAGAAAATTAATTTTATGAGGATGAAGATTTTATGATGAACAAATTACTACCGGATAATCCCATGGGTAAATATATATAATACCCATATAAGAGTCATTATAATAAAATTAAAACCCCTTACATAACATTGGACATAACAATATAGGATCCTTAGTAAGCCTCTTTTACAAAACTGTAAATGTTTCTACACATTGATTAGATTAAATGATCATTTCACAATTATTATATAAAGATATTATGGGATTATCTATATGAGAATTTATTTTAATAAAGAAATTGATATACCCCATAATACCTAAGAAAATCAAAATAATGATGTCATTATGGGGTACCTCCTGAGACATCACCAATTTTGATTTATTGTAAAATATAGTAATCCTATGGATTTAAAGAATGTACCTAATAAATTTTACATCATTGTTCTTGAATAAAATTTTTAAAATCATAAAATATAGAATAAACTTGTGAACTTTTCCCATGGAAACTAGAATGTATCAGCTATACACTTTCTAATTCATCAAGTGTACAAAGATATCATCCAAAAATTCAATGTAAAATGGGTATAAGAATGGATAAATAATTAGGTTCATGAAATTTATAAAAATACCATTTTATTGATAAAAATAAATGGAATGACTATATACTCAATGCATCCATATTGTCTTCAAAATAGATATATTAATAATGTCCTCATGATTCACTAAGAGTTGATAATAAAGTGATCTTTAAAAAACATTTTTCCCCTTTTAATGGATATAACAAATCATTTAAATAAGTAAAGTGAAAAAAAATCTGAATAGTTAACCAATTTAACTTTTATGATATATTAATAAATGTAATCTTCTATGACATTTCTTGGAAAAAATAGTAGGATCGTCTGAAGAAGATGTGATATGTTTGATAAAACTATTAGATTCAATATCCTCAAGTTGAATTTTCAATTCCATTAACTCTATTAGGTTTATATGATATTTTAAAATAAAAAATAATAATCTTTGTTCTAGTAAGTAACTCAATGAATAACTTAACCTCTAATTTATGAGTAAATCAAGTAAAATCTTTTGGAAATATATCAAGAAATAATCCTACTACTTGAGGCACTACTATTGGTTTTCCAAATTTAATTACACTAATAATTAAACAATGTATCTAATATATTTTCATTCCAATAAACCTCAGATCTAATATAACTGTAATTTACTGAAATTTATATTTTCTATTAAAATTATAGAGGAGAAAATAAATCTTATTTTTATAGAAGTTTATATGGTATTTATATTAAGTTAACTAGTTCATGCCTATAATAAACTATCCCAAATTTACACTAAATCCAAAACAAGTCACTATTAACCACAATCATGTTCCCCCTAATCACTAGAAACTACTGAAGAAAATGAGAGGGATAAAAATGAGTGATATAGGAATATCTTCCCACAATACCAAAAAAAATTATTCCCTTGAAAAATAAAAAATCATGAATTATAAATTTATATTTTATACATGATTAATAAGTACATCTAATGAAATCCACAAAAATGTGATAATGAAAAATTATATATTCATGGAATAAATGCATGACACCCTCTACGAATCATAATTGATTCATCATCTTGATCTATTAAGTACCACTTTCACATCAAAAACAAGAACTATGAAGAACCCCATGTTTTTTCTTAAATAAAAAATATAATATATATATATATATATGAATTAAAATTACTATATAATGGGTGGGTATGAATATACCCATTAATATTTCCTTAAAAGCTGGTATAAGAAATAATTATAGGGATAAAATAATCATGATAGTTTGAACAACATATATGAAATTTTCATGTTAACATATTTTAAGAAAAAAAATCATAAGAAATGAAAATTTAATATTTCTTTCAAAAAATCACAAGTTATACTTTTAAATGAGAAATATATAGGTGACTAAAAAATATAAAAGTACATAAGAGAAAATATAAATGAAACTTTAATATAATCATCATTTTGGAGAACCTATGGGGAAAAGGAAAGGTAAAAATTGATCTACATATAAAATCTCATATAAATCCATAACAATAAGAATCAGTGTGTAGGTCACTAGTGAGATTAAAATCATAAACTAGTTTTGATTCCCATAATGAAACAATCTGTCATGGAATATTAAACTAATCCACCATAGCTAATGTGGAATACTATGAATGATCCGATTAACTGGGTAGAGAGTAACCATTCCTTGTCAATTTATCATTCCTCAAATCACTCTTAAGAACCAATGATATTCCCCAGAAATTTAATCAAAATAAATAACTTATAAATTAACAAAAAAATAATACCTGATACCATTCCATAACCACTTTTTATAACAACATAATAAATCAAAGATGAAAATTTAAAATTTTTAATACCCTAGGAATAGTTATATTGATTGGTTGAATCATGTAAAGAACATTAAATAAACTAAACACCACATTATACATATAAATATTTCATAAAAACACTTCATTAATAATTTATAAACCTTATCTTAGAGTCCCATACAAAATTAAAAGATTAAACAATATAGAATCATCATAACATTCCCAAAAATATCATCATAATTATCAAATAAATATTTTTATCAGTTATAATGGTTTAAAAATAATAAATAATCAATAGTTTTATTAATATATAAAAGTTTTATAAAACTCCCTAACTATTGATATCATTTCAAAAAATTGAAACTCGAATCCCCGACACTATAAAATCAAACATTATCTCATAGATAACCATATAAAATCCACATCATAATTTGTTATATTATTTTGAGGGGGATGCAAACAAACAAACACATGCCCACCCAAGTTGGTATTTTTTTATATAACAACCTCTAGTCTTTTTATTAACACCCCAAATAGCCCAGACATTATGTCAAACAAAGTCTCAATTGATGGATTTATTTTAAATCCCATTTAAATATACCATATTATACCCATTTTCTATCACAAGAATAAGGACTTTATAATCCATGCTAAATCAATGCCTATTTTGTGTATTATTCCCAAGAGTTATAATCTCTACCCTCAAAGTTCAATGATTCCAACTTCCTACATCACATCATGCATTCATTTAGTGTCCTTCACAAAACCATTCCACACCAACCCAAGTGTTCCACATTTATTACCACCCAATAAACATCGATATGTGCTCCCAAATCAATGAAAATTATTACCCCTATGTAACCATTTTCATCCTACATAGCTATCCCCATGTCATTATTCATTTCAAAAACAATCCATTATCATCCCAATATCATTATTAAATCATGTTATGTCAAATTTTTATCATTAATGGTTGTATTATATCCCCCATTTTTAATTAGAGTCTTCTACGATATGATCCCATGGTTGATATAGTATTACAAGAAACAAAACCATTAATTAATGACCAAAACTATATAATAATCATCATAATTTAATCAAAGAATAATGGGGTTTTCATCAATCCCTAAGTATGAGAATACCAATGCTAGAACCAGCACCAAATGTGTGTAATCATATCATAGAAACTATAACTAACATCAAATAGTGAAATCCCCCTTGAAATTATGGGTTTTTTTATCCCATGGTGAAACTAAAACATGAAATCCAAAAACACATAGGACAGAAAAAATGGTAGGAATAATAATGTTTGAGGTAGAATAAAATGAGAAAGAAGACCAACTATCCTAGCTTTTGGGATTTGATTTTTATACCGAAAAAATGTGTAGAGGAAGATTTAATATGGGGGATAGAAGATCCTCCCCACCCCACCCATTCATGACTCCACTAAGAAAATAAGGGTGGGTATTTTCCCATTATAAAAAACTCAAAATTAATATTATTATTAAAAATAGTAAAAGATGTTAAGAGTGATTGGCTCAAAATACACATCAATTTAAAAAAAATTAAAGAAGAGTGAAATAAAACCATAATAAGATAAGTTACATGATGAGATTATGAACCTTACCTCATATATTTGAAAAATGAAAAAACATACATTCATATAGAAATAGAATTCCATAAATAAGCACACTCCTCCATATATTTTTTAAAGAGTGAATCAACAAACACGGTTCCCTATCTTTAGAAATAACTGATAATAATTTTACATTACCCCATTTTTTTAATTAGTTCCTCTAATAAATTAACATGGGTTCAACATATTACAATAATGAAGCTTGACATCATTTAAAATATTCAATAGTTCAATCTTAATCCAAATATTGTTTCATTCTTACTATTTAGAAACTTAAAACCATACAACATATCCCAGAGCTCAACTTCTAATATAATTTAATTACCTAGAAAGTGATAGAAGTTATCCATGATAGATTCTTAATATGTTTTAAATATTAACCCATAATTGTCCAGAATCAGTGAACCCATGATACCCCCATCCATGTTAAACATTTTCTAAGATATTAAGGGAAGGAACAATTGAAATCTTGACTTCCTAAGAATACAAGAAACACCAAATGAGTGATAATCATATTAGTGATGTAGTTTTATATATAACTATTTGGAAGATTTTATGTAAACTATATACCCATGTTAATATAATTAAGTATTTCCCAACTATAAATCTTTTTCCCAAAATATTTAAAATACTTTCTTGCCTTCCCAATGTGTTGAAGTTATATAGAAACATAAAAATATATTTGGTTTTATATAATATTTATCTAATAGATGATTATAATCAATGACATGAAATCATTAATATTAAACCTAATATGAATATAAAAAAAATTAGTTACATATGTTGATCCAAGAATACATAGAAAAATCTACATTATATAATTATGTGCACTCTTATTTTTAGAGTTTATAAAAAAAATAAGAAACTAAAGGAAAAAATTCATACCAACCATGATAAGTATACCTTTAGATATAATGTTATTATATTTTATTTTCTAGATATTAAAAAATATAGACGGTTTGATAAACTTCTTCGTGGACTAAATCCATCCAGGAGGAGACTCAAAATTCTAGTAGAGGAACATATAATGTATAATGGTGTAATGAAGACCCATAATATTTTCTATTCATAAACAGATTCCCTACACACTAAAATAAATGTCAAAAATTTCTAAACTAAATAATAGAAAAGGAAACCATAATTTTATCAGGTATATGTAAATCATATTCAAAGGATAATTTTATCAAAATAAATATAATATGACACATCTCTATAATAGTAGCACTAATCTAATTGTAATTCAAAAAAAATATCTTATATTTATTTGAAAGAACCAAATTTATATGTTGAATAAGATATCTATATGATTTCTTATGTTCAATAAAAATATATGTGTCATGACCCGTCCTAGTGGGGCCCAAGCCGGGACACCCCAATCCCGCCTCCAATAGGCCAGGGGCTGGTGACTAGCACCATGTAGGCATATTACTAACATGGGAGGCATTGCCTCTGTACCTGTACGCATGCACACATCTCTAAGCCCACAAATGATGAAATGTAAAACACTAAGGAACAAAATGCATGCATGCAACTAAACCCCAACAAATAGAGTACGACGAAAGGTAGAGTACTGTAAAAGTAAACTAGGCCAAAAATACAGGCCCACCAAAATTAAAACAAACAAGAGTCTGAAAAATGAAAATTCCATCCAGTAAGCACAAAAGGTACTAGGACTGTTGCTCATAGTCGTAGGAACGCCTCGGCCTGTAGGGAACTTTGAAAGCTCGGTCCTATCCTGGTCCGCCCTGGACTCTGTCAAAAGGCTGCTTGTCTATACAAGACACCAGATGTGCTGGAAAAGCCCATGTAGGGGTGAGTAAAACAATACTCAGTAGAGGACCCCGAAAAGCACAAAGAAGTACACAAAGTAAAGGTACAGTCAGTTATGCATAGTATATGTCTACAGAACATATAGAACAAACCATATATACTCAAAACCTAGACACGTGGTCTAGAGACTAGTCACACTACCGCATACCCCCATTAGGGATTCTGTTCAAAGATTCTGTGATGCACTCGTTACGGGAGAACACGCTCTACGAGTCTTATATCTCTAATGAAGTCCATCCTAGAAGTGTTGTTTGTCGGGAACTGCCATGAGAGGTAACTGCACTCATTACGGGAGATACACTCCTGAGTGGTAAAGATCACGATGCACAGATGAGGATCACTTCCAGGGCCATGGTGGATACTGCGACTCATTTGGATTCACCAGTTATCTGATACCCCATCTCTGTAGAGGATCAACGCCTGGTAGAGTTGGTCACGTCTATGCCTGACTCTACCTAGGCTCAGGAATGGATAGAGGATCTCGCTCTGGACCTCTTAGAGGGATGCCGACTCTATCACAAAAAAATCCGGTTGAAGGGATCATACTACTATAGAAGGAAATGATGTCTGACCTTCAGGGGAAAAAGAAGAAGGGGCACTAAACCAAACTAAAGATATCCAGGATATGGTGAACAAGAGGACCATGTTGTTTTCCAAAAAGTACATGGCGTGTAGAAAATATACACGTCGTGTTGTCTGACCCCGGGTACTGCCCGTGTACAATGGCTTGTGTCTTAGCATTGTCATGTAGGAAAACATAGTACACGGCATGTAGTACGGTATACACGTTGTGTCTAGGTAACTGGGGTTGGCTCCGTGCACTCTGGCCATGTGCCTGTACACGGTCATCAACCCATGTACACCAACCCGTGTAATCCGCACACGGGGTGACCCACACTGCTGGCCTCACCTGGCCATGTGATGGAGTACATGGTTGTGTACTCCATCCTATATCTGCATATCCGCGAGATACACGCCGAGCTCCCCGTAGCCGCTTCTGCCACGCTGTACACGCCGTGCCCCCTGAAGCCGTGTAGCTCATTCTGTGTACGTGTACAACCCAAAGTACACGCCGTGTTTGGAGGGAATTCCAACATGCCGTCTGACCGGGGTAACACGTCGTGTTATTCCTCTCTGACCCTGAAACCCTAGCCGCCACTGTCAATACTACACACCGTGTTCTTTGGAAGTACACGTCGTATATTCTGGAAATTTCTAGAAACGGCGCCCTTCACCGGCCCGCCTCCCGTGCTGCTCCGATCATCGATCCGGCTATCTGATCACTGTAAAACTCCTAGGTTTTGGTCGCCCCGACACCACAAAGCCTCTTCCGATGTTTTTGGGCCTTCGATCGGCTCCGAAAACTTGTTCTGATCTTCCCGCACGAATAACTCTTGAAGAACACTCTTTCTGATCCAGTATGATTTGTCGTCCTCCATCGTCGCCGCACCTCCAAAAGGTCGTTGCGGTGTCGAACCTTCGATTTGGGATCGTTGCGTCGCAGAACAAATGTGCAACGATCCATTGTTCGTCGCCCCATGATGAACATGAATAACACGCGAGGAAAGAAGGAGGAAGAAATCCAAATAAACAAATTGAGGAACAAACCTCCGTCATCATTATTCATGGAATTGATCCGCTCCGGTTAATAGGCTTAAACGGAGAAAGATTCAACATAAATAAAAAGCATGGATTAATTCCCCAAAATAATCCCAAAGAAAACCCTCCTGCAAGAACATACGAATCTGCGGATCAACTTGTTCGTGGTTGATCCACGTTCATCGTTTAAACTCAAATACGGGGAAAAGAAATTGAAATAAAAACCCCTACCTTTTGAAATGATTGATCATTGATGAGGGCGTCGTGCTGCCGTTGTTGTCGAGATCCTTCAACGTTGTTGGCGTAGCGATTCTCAACTTTGATCTGTCGTCGTTCGTCACCGAGAGTTTGCTCCAATGCGCCACGGATTCGGTAGAGGTTCCTCTCAAATGTCACCAACAATAAACAATTTTTTAACCCATTAAAAGGGAAACATGTTGTCATTTAATTACATGGCAGCATTAATGACGTCAACTCGCCATTTTGAAGCTATTATTATTGCGCCATTAATTTAGGAAACAGTTGTTCCATTGCCACGCTACAGCGGATGTTTCCTTAAATAAAAAAAATAAACTTGTTAATTTATTTTATTTTATTTTACTTAAATCGTCCAAAAATTAACTTTTTCCCTCGACCCGTGTCGGTCGAGGTTAGCATCATTCTTAAGTAAAGTCGTTGTCCAGGACGCAATGGTGTGTTCAGATTTTTAATCTGGGCATCCGTTTGGAAACTGCCACAACTGCGTACAAGTGCCGACTTACTTAACATAAAAAGTTTAAACCACCATTCCGGGCTCACTGGACCTCGGAATGATGTGCCTCCTTCGTTCCCGGTCTCGAAATAATTCTATATAGTATATAAAAATAATAAACAGAAAATCCGAGTCATTACATTCTCTCAACCTTGGGCCTTTACGTCCCTGAAAATCTAAAACAATGGCCACTCAAAAAGATAAGGGTACTGGGCATGGATCCGGGCCTTCCACTCCCACGTGCTCTCCTAAAGAATCTAGTGCTGCCACCGGACGCGCACCAAGGGAATTGATCGCCCAAGAAGGATACTCTCCTGCCGATCCTCGATCTCCACCGGGTACTCAACAAAGGTCCCTCTATCCTCGATGTCCATCTCACCCCAATTGATGACGTGTGATGGGTCATGTACATACCTCCTCAGCAGTGACACGTGGAAGAAATCATATACCCGATGCAACTGTGGCAGTAGAGCTAGGCAGTATGCCACCTCACCACCTCTGCACAGAATTTGGAAAGGTCCGATGATCCTCGGAGATAGCTTGTCGGCTCGGCCAAATCTCTGTAACCCTCGTCGAGGTGATACCTGAAGAAAGATGTGGTCTCCCTCTTCGAACTCTATATGTCTTCGTCGTCTTTCAGCATAAGACTTCTTCCAGCTCTGTGCAGTCTTCATCCGCTCCCAGATGATCTGATCCTTCTCTATGGTGGCTCGCACTAACTTTGGACCCATGAGTGCGGACTCTCTGGGGTCGGTCCAGCAAAGCGGTGACCGGAAGTTTCTTCCGTACAAGGCATCGAACGGTGCCATACCAATGGTGGAGTGGTTACTGCTGTTGTACGCAAAGTCCACCATTGGTAGGTGGTCCTCCCAGCTGCGACCAAAGATACATGCTCACAAGATATCCTCCAGAACATGAATGGTCCTCTCCATCTGACCATCTGTATGGGGATGAAACACTGTACTCAAGCATAGCTGAGTACCAAAAGACTCCTACAATCCCTTACAAAAATGGGATGTGAAGTGGGCATCTCGGTCTGAGACTATAGTCGAGGGGACACCATGAAGCCAAACTATCTCATGCATGTAGAGGTGTCCCAAGCTCTCTACGGAACTCTGCTCCCAGATAGCAAGGAAGTGGGCTGACTTGGTGCGTCGTTAAATGATCACCCAGATGGTATTGTGCCCCTTGGATGTTCGTGGTAAGCCTATCACAAAGTCCATAGATATTCCATCCCACTTTCACTCTGGAACTTCTAGGGGTGAGCTAATCCCACTGGAACCTGGTGCTCAGCCTTCACCTGCTGGCATGTGAGGCATCGAGAAATGAACTCTGCTACAACCTTCTTCATGTCTGACCACCAGAACTATTGTCGGAGATCCTGGTACATATTTTCCACTCTAGGATGTACCACCAAAGGGTGTGTATGAAACATTCTCAGGACCTCCTCCTGGATTGCCACTAGAACAACAGTGTGTCCTCTGAAAAGAAGAACATGCTCCTCACCTAGTGAATATCCATAAGAAGCATGTCCTGTGGATAATTGAGCACGTAAATCCACACAGCTGACATCCCCAAGATGTGCCTCCCTAACTCGCTGTAAGAGTGGAGGGGTGACAACCATCGACTGTATGTAAGTTGTATCCTCTCTATCCACAAAGGATAACTGTAACTCGGCTAACTGCTCTGTTTCCTCACTCAACAGCTATGAGATCGACTTCCTGCTAAGGGCATCTGCCACCTTGTTCCCATTTCCATGAGTATACATGATCTCAAAATCAAAGTCCTGGAGGACCTCTAGCCAATGCGTCTACCTCAGATTCAGATCCTTCTTTGAGAAGATGTACTTGAGTCTCTTGTGGTTAGAGTAGACAATAAATCGCTCGCCCATGAGGTAGTGTTGCCACATCATCAATGGGAAGACTACCTCTGATAACTCAAGATCATGGGTCGCATAGTTCTGCTCATGTGGCCTAAGATGGTGTGAACCATAAGCAATCCCAGCATGCCACTGCATCAAGACACAGCCAAGCTCGGTCCATGTTGCGTCGTAGAAAACTACGTACTCGACACCCTCCTTCGGTAATCTCAAGACTGGGGTGCTCATCAAACTCTTCCTCAACTGCTCAAAAGCCTGCTGGCACTTCTCCATCTACATGAAGGGTTTCCCCTTCCTAGTCAAGGCTATCATCAGTGCTGATATCTGGGAGAAATCAAGATTGAATCTCCGGTAATATCCTACCAACCCAAGGAAGCTCCGTACCTCTGTCATGCTTCGAGGTGCCTCCCATGCTAACACAGAATCCACCTTGGCTGGATCTACAACTACTAAATCTGCTGAGATGACATGTCCCAGAAAGTGGACCTCCTGAATGCAGAACTGGCACTTCGAGAGCTTCCCATAAAGCTGGTGCTCCCGGAGTATGTCCAGAACCATATGCATGTGTCTCACGTGATCCTCCTCTGACACCGAGTACACAAGGATTTCATCGATGAAGACCACTACGAACCGGTCCATGTACGGTAGGAAGATCCGGTTCATCAATCCCATGAACACTACGGGGTCGTTCGTCACGCTGAAAGGCATCACCAAGTAATCATAGTGACCGTAGCGGCATTTGAAATTCGTCTTCAGTATATCCTCATCCCGCACTCGTAGATGGTGATAGCCTGATCAAAGGTCAACCTTCGAGAACCATTAATACCCTCTTAGCTAATTGAAGAGGTCATAGATCCTTGGAAGTGAATATTTATTCTTCACTGTCACCTGGTTCAGGCGCCAGTAATCCATGCACAAACTCAGACTTACGTCTGCCTTCTTGGAAAACAAGACTAGGGCTGCCCAGGGTGAAACGCTGGGTCTCATGAAACCCTTACTCTACAAATCCTCCAACTACACCCTCAGCTCACGAAGCTATGAGAGAGCCATCCGATATGAAGATGAGGAAATCAGTGTCATCCTAGGGTGTAAGTCGATGCAGAAGTCAATTTCCCAGTGGGGAGGTAATCCTGGAAAATCTTCTGGAAGGATGTCCTCATACTCCACCACCACTTTTGGGAACTCGGAGCTTACAACATCTACTGCTCTGAGGGTAAGGTTGGCCAACTCATGAGCGATCGGCTACACCCTCCTATGCATGAGCCCATTTTCTGCTTCCTGGGTTTCCATTTCTCCAACAAAGGAAAACCATGTTCCATCACTGCGGAAACACCTCACCCTTCACCTAAAACAGTCAATATGGGCATGAACCGAAGACAACCAATCCTTACCGAGAATGACGTCGTAAGGCCTCGACGCTACCACCAAGAGGTTCCAACCGAAACTATCACCTCTAAGGGTAAGATCACACTATCTAAAAAGGTGTGTGATCATCTAGTCTCCTCCCGTAGGTGTCTCCAAGCGTAAGGATCGAGTCAACGGTTCTACCAGAATCTCGAGGTTTTGTACAAGACATGTGGTTATAAGGGAATAACTGGAACCTGTGACTATGAGTACGGAAGCTAAAGAAGAAAATACATAGATCATACCATGAATCCTCCCTGGAGATCCTGGGTCATATGCCTCAACCGCATGCAGTTTTCCCCGTCCTTGTCCCCCAGCTCCCTGAGCCTGGTGCGGACCTCCTAGGGGTGGTGGTGGAAGTAAGTCGAAGCGTCTGCCACCACCCGCAGCTCTCCCTTCTCCTCTACCACATCTGCCTCCTGTCGGGTCTGCCTATTCTGTTCACTACCTCTTCCTCGGTGGTGCATCCGCCGCTTAACTATCAGCAACATGACGGGTCAGGAAATCTCTAGCGAGATGTCCCCTACCGTCGCATGTGTAGCATCACTTCTCCCTAGGCTGACTGGATCCATCCTGAGTGCCCTGGACTGTCGATCCCCTGTCCTGAGTCCTTCTAGGACATTTCCCACGTCCAGATCCCTGTTCCTGATGTTGACTCCCTACTGCCGATGTCTACGCACCTGTCTGCCTGCTGCTGACTGTCGGCGGCTATCTCGGCTCCACCAAGAAACTCTCGATCACCAGGGCTCGCTTGAGCACTCCATCATAAGTTGAAATTCATAGAGGCACGACAATGGCATGGATGTCACACCGTATAGCTCGTTCAAAGGTTTGAGCTCTGAAGTACTGATCCTTGACCATATCCATTGATTACCTGAAGAGGTTGCTGATCCTCGAGGAATAGTCATCCTTTTCCATACTACCCGGCTGGAGCTGAAGAAGCTCCTGGATGCGCATAGCTCTCAGCGTAACTGGTGAGAACTCCTCCCTGAAGAGTCTCACAAACACCATCCACAAAAGAGTCTCCTCATCGTGAGTCTGCGTGGTTAGACTCCACCATCGTGCCGTCGAACCCTGAAGAAGGGTCGCTCCTAGAATAACCATCTGGTCTGCTGGTTTCCTCACTAGATGAAAAACTCTGGTCACTACCTCAAGTCAGTCCTCAGCCGCCTGAGGGTCGGGCTCGCCTCAGAACCTAAGGGGCCTCTATCTCTGAAACTCATGGAGCTCACTAAACCAGCGCTCCTTGCCGGTCGGTACCGTGGGTTCCACTGGCTGCTCCACTTTTGGTGGTACAGGAGGTGCCCCACCTGGTGGAAATGCCTGGGGAGCTGGTCCCTGTATTGAAGCCTCGTCACTGAGGGGGTCATCCACGTGATCGTGCTGTTGAATCCTAGTGGGTATGTATCACGGAGGAATCTTGTAAACAAACAAGATGTACTATGGCCAATGAGTATATCTGGATAGCTGACAAAAAAGGGCATGGAAAATACAACCCGTTCCTATATGATGCATGTACCTTTTATTTACTAGCAACCAGTGTTTTCATGAACAGAGTTGAAAAGCAGGTTATCAGAGTCTTGGTGTATGGATACGTCATCCACTGCACCAACACTGGGGTCCCTAGCCTGAAAGCCGAACCCGAAACACTTAACAATGTTTCCCCAAACCAAACTCACATACTCTTGGTTCTAAGGTAGAACTGACCACCTCTGATACCACTCTATCATGGCCCGTCCCAGTGGGGCCCGCTCCGTGACTCCCCAATCCCGCCTCTAATAGGCCAGGGGCTGGTGACTAGAACTGAGTAGGAATATTACTAAAATGGGAGGCATTGCCTTTGTACTTGTACACATGCACACATCTATAATCCCAAAAATGCTGAAATGTAAAACACTACGGAACAAAATGCATGCATACAACTAAACCCCAACCAATAGAGTATGACGAAAGGTAGAGTACTGTAAAAGTAAACTGGGCCAAAAATACAGGCCCAACAAAAAGAAAACAAACAAGAGTCTGATAATTGCAAAGTCCAACCTGTAAGCACAAAAGGTAATGGGACTGCTTCTCGTAGCCATAGGAACGCCTCAGCCTGTAGGGAACTCATAAAGCTCGGTTATATCCTGGTCCACCCTAGACACTTTCAAAAGGCTACTTGTCTGCACAAGACACCGGACGTGCAGGCAAATCCCATGTAGGGTTGAGTATAACAATACTCAGTAGAGGACCCTGAAACACACAAAGCAGTACACAAAGTAAAGGTACAGTCATCTATGCACAGTATATGTCAACGGAACATATAGAACAAACCAGATATACTCAAAACCTAGACATGTGTCCTAGAGACCAGTCACACAACCGCATACCCCCGTTAGGGATTCTGTTTGAAGCTTCTGTGATGCACTCATTCCGGGGGAACACACTCCACGAGTCTTATAGCTCTGATGACGTTCGTCCGAGAAGTGTTGTTCATTGGGAACTGCCACGAGAGGTATCATTACTCATTACGGGATACACACTGCTGAGTGGTGTGGTTATGATAAAAGAGAATCACTCATTACGGGAGACACACTCTTGAGTGGGAAAGATCAGGATACACAGATGAGGATCACTGCCAGGGCCATGGCGGATACCGTGACTCATCCAGATTCACCAATTAGGTGATACACCAGCTAGGTAAAGGATCAACGCCCAGTAGAGTTGGTCACGTTGATGCCTGACTCTTCCTAGGGTCAGGAATGGATAGAGGATCTCGGTCTGGGCCTCTCGGAGGGATGCCGACTCTATCACAGAATGTCCGGCTGAAGGGATCATACTCCTGTAGAAGGAAATGATGCATGAACTTCAGGGGAAAGAGATAAAGGGGAACTAACCCAATGGAAATATTTCCATGATATGGTGAACAAGAGGACCATGTTGTTTTCCAAAAATTACATGGCGTGTAGAAAATATACATGTCATGTTGTCTGACCCCGGGTACTGCCTTTGTACAACGGACCATGTCTTAGGCTGGTCATGTAGTAAAACTTAGTACATGGTGTGTAGTACGGTATAAACGCCATTTCTGGGTAACTGGGGATTGCTCTATACACTCTGGCCATGTGCTCGTACAAGGTCATCAACCCGTGTACACCAAACCGTGTAATCTGCACACGGGGTGACCCACGCTGCTGGCCTCACCTGGCCATGTGATGGAGTACACGGTCATGTACTCCATCCCATTTCCGTGTATCTGCGAGATACACGCCGTGCTCCCCATTTCTTCTTCTACCGCGTTGTACATGTCGTGCCGCCTGAATCCGTGTAGCTCATCCCGTGTCCGTGTACTACCCAAGGTACACGCTGAGTTTCAAGGAAAGTCCAACACGCCGTGTGACCGAGGTCACACCCCGTGTTATTCATCTCTGACCCCAAAACCCTATTCATCGCTGTCAGTACAATGGGGAATGTTTTTAGGAAGTACATGCCATGTATCCTGGAAATTTCCAGAAACGACGCCCTTCGCCGGCCCACCTCCTGTGGTGCTTCGATCGTCGATCCGGCTGTCTGATCACCGCAAACCTCCCAAGTTATGGTTTCCCCAACACAATGAAGCCTCTTCTGATGTTTTCAGGCCTCCGATCGGCTCTGCAAACGTGTTCTGATCTTCCCTCACGAAGAACGCTCAAAGAACGCTCTTTCCCATACGGTATGAATCTTCATCCGCCATCGTCACCGCACCTCCACAAGGTCATTGCAGTGTCGAACCTTCGATTTTGGATCGTTGTGTCGCAAAATGGATGGACAACGATCCTTTGTTCATCGCCCTGCGAAGAATGTGAAGAACGCGCGAGGAGAGAAGGGGGAAGAAATCCAGATAAACAATTTGAGGAAAGAACCACCGCCATCTTTTGTCATGACGTTGATCCTCTCCTGTTAATATGCTTAAATGGAGAAAGAATCAACATAAATAAAAATCATGGATTAATTCCCCAAAATCATCCCAAAGAAAACCCTCCTGCAAGAACGTACGAATCCGCAGATCAACTTGTTCGTGGTTGATCCGCGTTCGTCGTTTCAACTCTAATACGAGGAAAATAAATTGAAATAACAACCCCTACTTTTTGAAAGGATTGATCGTTGAAGAGGGAAGCATGCTACTGTTGTCATCAAGATCCTTCAATGTTGTTGGCATAGCGATTCTAGACTTCGATCCGTCATTGTTCGTCACCGAGAGTTTTCTCCAACGCGCCGCCGATTCAGTAGAGGTTCCTCTCAAACGTTTCCAAAGATCAACAATTTTTTAACCCATTAAAAAGGGAAACATGTTTTCATTTAATTACGCGACAACATTAATGACATCGACTCACCATTTTGAAGCTATTATGATGCGCCATTAAATTAAGAAACAGTTGCGCCGTTTCTGCGCTGAAGCAGATGTTTCCTTAAATGAAATAAAATAAACATGTTAATTTATTTTATTTTATTTTACTTAAAACATCTGAAAATTAACTTTTTCCCTCGACTCGCGTCGTTCGAGGTTAGCCTCATTCTTAGTTAAAGTCATTATCCCAGACTCAATGGTGTGTTCAGATTTTTAATACAGGCATCCGTTTAGAAACTACCACAACCACGCACAAGTGCCCAATTACTTAACTTAAAAAGTTTAAACCACTATTCCGGGCTCACTGGGCCTTGGAATTATGTGCCGCCTTCGTGCCTGGTCTCAAAATAATTCCATATAATATTTAAAAATAATAAATAGAAAATATGATACATTAAAATAGGTCCACCAATAAAGGTTATAGACTTTACGTGACCTATCAAAAATTACATCCCTGATAAACTCATATTAGGGTCTTGATCTTTTAAAGAGTTTAAACAAATAATTTTCAATAATAGATTCATTAAAATGGCTAAGACATTTGATACCCAAAAAGATGTTGTTAATAGGTCTAACAAACATACTCTATGATATAGTTACCATATTCATTTCATGAATATGTCTTATCCATATAAAATTTTGTATATGTCTTTCATTGATTTTACACAAGTCTCTATACCATTTATAGATTTAAAGGACATATAAAAACATTGAGGATATAGTTATATTAACAAATAAAATTAATCCATCTTCTAGAATGAAATTTACAATACAAAAATTAGTTTAAGGAAAAAAATTAAATGAAATACCTACAAGATTGGTGGCCTTAATCTATTCATAAAAAAAGAATAATACAAAAATAAGTGAATGTATTGTCACATTTTTTAGAACCCACATATCTAGTCATAAGGTCATCCTAGAAGCCAGTATCCCCTTATCAAGGATGATACTATATTTATTTTAATTAACATATTTCATATAGTCCATTTTATAATTATTAAAAATATAATTTAGTGTTTTCAATTATTTATTACACACTTATATTAAAATAAATATTATATATTAATAGAATAGGCGACTTAAAATAATCAAACATATTGAATCCTTAATAAGAGGTAAGAATTAATTATACACTTCCCAAAAGAGATAGTTTTTAAAGTAATATTATAAAATTAAAATGAGTAAACTAGAACATGGAACTCATTACCTTTTAAATTAAGAGAAGAAAATCACCTTGCGAACACCAATTAAAATAATTAAAAGTCAATAAATTTTTAGAATAGCATGAATATTCTTGAAAAACATATCAGAAAAGCCATATATCTTGATAACTTTGAAGGTAAATTCACACAAAGGGTATTAAAATCCTTATAGATGTCAACTTATAAGGAAAAGGTTGTCAAACATGGATTTCCATCATAGGATATTAATATATTTATAGGTAGTGTAATGATAACCTTGAATTTTTATTCCATTGATAAATCTAAATTGGATTACTAAAAAACTTGAAATTTCTATGATCCTAATAAAAAAATCCAATTATTTTTTTGGAAAACATGTTCCAAGAGAAATGGGTTTAAATTCATTAGTATATTTGTCATGATTAATCTTATTAATGATATTGATAAACAATGATTTAACCCTATTAGAAATATTTCAAATATAAATAATTCTTTAACAACATATACATGATCAAATGGATGATATTTTAAAAACCCATAATGAACTTATTGGGGAATCCCACATAACTAGATTCATATCCAATATTATGAGAGAATAAAAAATAGTATATTTTACAGGATATAGAGTAAAAAGTTCATCTTTTTATCATATATATCCTAGCTATAAAATCAAATAAATTTGATTCGGTTTTATAAAAATAATTGTAATAGAATAGTTGAGTTAAAAATGATTAATGTACTGACTCATACTCATAAAATTTGTGAAGTTTTCTCCATTATACACTAAATATGAGATGAGTCTTTTAACTCCCTACCCCCTATTTACCGCGTGAAACTATTAAAAATCCTTTCACTATCTTTGAGACACATTATATACAATTTACCTTTTTTAATTATGTCACTAATGTTAATGATTTATTGATGTCATTTTTAAAGACCACATCCACGGATGAAACATCCTAGTTCATAGGCTGATTTTGTAATTATACTAGGTCACTCTCAACTAACATGTTTTCATTGTCTACTTTACTAAATTATTCCTTATCCCATGCCCTCAAAAAGGAATTTATAATTTTATGCTCTAACTTGAAAATCAAAAAATAATTTCAAGTGAAGATCGTATACCACTATTGGTGAGTGATAATTATAAATTCTTCAAAATTAATCCAAAAATTATTGAACCTTAAGTGTGAAGGAAAATATCTCCCACTATTCTCATGTTGATAAATCCTTATAAGAGAGTAATGAGAGTGGATACGAGGAAGAGATAATTAATAGAAGCTTAGACCCATGTCAATACCAAAAATTGAAACAATGTCCCTAACTAATTTTTTATCTTACATTATATTGAAATTACAATTATTCTATCTATATTTGTCACCTATTAGTCTAATTTTATTGATAAATCCGAGATTTGTTTTTCAAATTTAACATAGGAATCATTAATAAATTTATGGAAATTTTTTTAGAGGGGATGAGGATAGAATTAAAATCACCAAGTGGAATCCCATTTTATTTAATGATTTTGTAAATTAATGAGTGATCTTTCTAAATATATTTTTATCAAGTTTAATAGTTAAGACCATAGATAATATTAATCAGTCAAGTATGGATAATAAATTCAAAATAGATTGTGATATCTTCTTGACTATCACTAAAGAAAAATATTTTCTAACTACCTTTTTGAAGAAACCACAATGCCTCAATAGAAAAAGGCCATGAATTATAGTCCACCAGTACATACCAAATAATATTCATGTTAATGATCTTAGACTCCTCAAAATGGACCATAGTTTCAGTAAGACCAACTATATCAAAGTTATTTCTGTCAAAGTGGTGTATAATGGCTACGAAGGATTTTTTATTTTTCATCCCTTAATAATCCAAAAATATATATTTTAATAAATAGTGGCCTCTATTTTGGGGTTTAATACTGTTAGAAAAATGGTAATTTCCTCTATAACTTCATTTACTCTAGGAAAATTTATAATATTTATCATAGTCATTTTTTAGATTTCTTATCAAACTCATATGTTCAATTAATATTACCTATGAATAAACTAAATTTATTTTCAGTGTTCAAAGTCGTTTCTTCCTCATTAACATATTTTATTATTATATTCCTTACCAAAGGGTACTTAACTAATGAGTTTAGTAACATCATACTCAAAAAAAAGTATCAGTATATTTCTTATCATTTTGATAAACTATCGATTTTCTATTTATCTAGATATTATTTTCCATTGTTAACAACAATCATAATAACTATATCTTCTTCTATAAGAGTAATATGTTACTATTATTTCCTATAAATTCAAGGAATGGAAGAGATCACCATATATTCACTCCCTTTAGAGCTGGGATGATTTTAATGAATGATTTATAAGATAGGTTCTTCCTAATTTGAATCCTTTATCTTATTATGAGATGAATAAAAAGTACTATAATTATCATCATAATTCTTATCTATTAGAACACTGGTGTTATATTAGATCACTATATCTTCTATTTGAATATGGGGGATTTAGATTTTTCCACACCTTGTTTTTACCCCTCCCATTTTAATTTTCCTTTTGTATTCAGATTCAGAGTGCAATTTTAAATTATAAAATCTAAAAAAGGCTTTATACGTTATATAGTAACTAGATAAATTCCCTGTAATATTGTACCCAACACAAAATAAGGTAACTTTATCATATTTCATTTGAATGTTAACATTATCTTGTAGTATTTTTAGAATCACCTTCGCAACTAGAGTATTGAGAAGATAAAACTCAATAAGAATGTATGTAAAGTGATTATACCTTTATTTTTTATTTTCACAATCCATCAAGAACACTTGTTGAAGAGAAAATATGTCAAAGGATATTCATATTCTAAGAAGTCCAATTGAGGCTATAAATATGGATGCAAATTTTTTCATGTGAGTTCTTAACATTAAAGGGATAAAATTTTATGGCTTATTCTATGATTTTTAAAATCACTAGCTTAAATGAAATAAACATAAAACTCTACAATTTTTTCTTCAATTCATTAGATTTCATAATGATGTGAAAATATCCATTACCAATAGTGATCATCCTCAATGTAATGAATCCCTAAATAGCTACAATTTACATAAACATTTCATGGAATATATAAGTTTATTTACATTTTTTGAGATTAGTTACCTGGAAAAATGAAATAATACAATGGTTCATCATCATTTTAACTACATATTGATAAGAATCAACATGGATGACATAACCTTTCCTAATAATTCTACCAGTAGAATGATTAAGGATAGAAAAAAAACCATTCGTGTTGGAAATAGTATTAAAATTAATATATGATATCATGACAAATATATTATTTGAATCATCTAAGTTTTCAGTTCTCTAATAATGGTTGATTGAAAAAAAATCTTAATTCCCAAAATACTTTAATTCATCATTAATATACAATTAAAATAAAAATACCAATTGGAATAAAAATATTATTATTAAAAAATTTCATTATCCACGTATATAATATTACAAAATATAATTTATATATAAATTCATGTATATTTTTAAATAGTTGTACTTCAATTTTTTTTATTTTTAAATAAATTAAAAATAAAAAACAAATCTTTAGGATTAATAAATCACCAATTAAATTAAATAAAAAATTATCATTAAAGATCATTTGTATCCCCGTATTAATTAAAATACATAAGGATAAGAATTTGAATTAATAATTTCATATTTAATAAGTAAATGAATTCAATTTAGATTGTTAATAAAAAATTTATAATTTTACAAGAATGGTTGTTACAATTATCCCCACTATAAAAGATTTTTACCCCTAAAATTCCATGTGATACTTGAAATAAAAATGCATTTAAATATAAATTCTAATGCCAAAAAATAATACATATTTTAAAAAAATCAAACATTCCAAAAGTAATTTCTTGTTTGAAATCTTACATAGAAATTATTTTACTAAAAGGTGTAATTTACTATAACATAAGTCATCTTATGGGGACAATACCCTTAATGAATTCAAATACCAGTCATTTAAAACATTCTTAAAAAAAATTAATTATTAAAACCTCATTTGGAAATAAATCTATATAATGTATAATTCATTTAATAATCTTCAATAATTATAACCGATAAGGGAAATATCATTATCATTAAAATATTTCAAGATACATAAAATTTGTTTTCCAGATCATCCAACTATAACCTCGAACATCCCACCAAAAGGAATTACAATGAACAATAAGGATTAACTGTGAACTTAAATCATGAGAAACCTATGAATTTCATCATATATTTTTTTCATAAACCTTTTTAAAATTGTATTTCAATTACTCTTAGAATTCAAAATCATTTTTGAATATAGACTTTTACTATTGAGAGTTTCTCAAAAGATAGTATTATTAAGATTTTATGTAATGGTCCATACCATCCTCACATATTATGTTTTCTATTTTGGTGGTCGGAATTTTTTGGGGGAGGTTTTAAGAGTTTTTTGTGGTGGTAGATGGTGTAGTAGAGGTTCTGGGGGAAATACACACCCTGTATTATTTACATGTTTTGAAATAGTGGTTCACGTTTTGTGAAGTTGGTTGGTAAATGACAATTAATTCAATAGAGGGGGATCCCTTGAGATGGATTACACATTATGTAATTTTAACTCACAATTTGTATTAAATAAAGGACAAATTCAATATTTTTATTGTGGAAGATGTAATTTTTAGAAAACCCATAGTTTACATGCTGTGTAAATTTTACACGATATGATAATAGTGTAATTATAGATTTTAAATTCATTTATCATCTAATTATCCTTAAATTTTTTCTAACCCCACTTTATCTCATTTTCGGATAATCCTAAATGCCCTGATGAGACCTTAAATACCTCTTCTCCCTTGTTCTATTTGTTGCTTCTAATTGATCTCCTTAGAAAATCCATAGTAGGTTATTCTCCCTTCTTGGTGGTATTCACATGTTCTTACTCCAAGAACCCACTACAATGGTTTTATTTTGTTTAGGGTGTGATTTCGGAAAAATTTTAATGAACATTTCTTGTGATGTAGGATGATCCAAGGAATCCCATGTTCATTTGTGGTTTTTAGGCATTTCTTCATCGCCTTTTAGTGTGCAATGAGTTAGAAAATCTTCTTTGAGGTAGATAATCCCTCATTTAACTTTGTTTTTATCCTTCAGGAGGGGGTCTGCTTATTTTATATATGGGTTATATTTGATCTTTCCTAATCAAATATAAATAATTTCATTATCGAAATTGATGTGGGGAAAGGGAATTCTTCCCATTATGTTTACAAATTGGATATTGTCGTGATATAATGGATTATACGAGCGTGATGACCCACTAGAACATTTATTCATTGGGGGATTTTTTGGCACTAAATAATAAGTATTCTGACTATTTTACTTATTTTTATTGTTGCAATATCACCCGAAAATATAAATTTTTCCAACCACATATATTTGGATAGAGAAACAGTTTCTTAATGATGATGGTTTGTGTGATAACACCCCAAAAATAAACTGATATGTGATAAAATCCTGTTTTTTATATCTATAAAATGATCTTTTATGTGATATGGGTATGGTCATTCTATGGGTTGGTGATTTTTTATTGATGTGTGGTTGGGGAATGTGGGGATGATGGTATGATGGATGTGCTTTTGGGGCGCCTAAGTGGTTGAAGTTCAGTCATTCTTTTGGAGTGACGAGGTGGTTGTTGTTTGGACATGATTATGGGGAAATGGGTGATGGTATGATGGGGATGATAGGCCTCTTCTTCTGTTTGGTTGTGTTGTGCTAGATTGGTGGTTTGGGATGAAATGACAAGTTTTATAATTCTTTAAATGGATGGGTTTTGGTTTGGTTAATGGGATGGAAATGGATAATGAATAAAAAATGATGGGTTGCCTGTTTTAATTTGGTTGATGCTTAATAATGAAATGAATGGGATGGATAATGGGGTTGGTTGGAAATGTGAAGTGTGGATTGGGGATATAGGCTTGTTGTTTGGTGTTATGAATTTAGAGGTGGTAGAAAAGTGAAAATGTTTTGAGTTCATTAGAATTTTCTAGTGAGACCATAGTTTATGATTGTGTGTGGATATATGTATATATTTTTATATATTTTTTGATTTCTATACGTACCCCCAACCATGTTGAGATCTATGTATCAACACCCACATAGTCACATGGTAGGTGTTTTTACTGACATCTAGTGAAGAAAACGGATGGCTAGGTACCAACACTTCCTCACACTCTCCCCTAGTATAGGTAGTAATTTCTGATGTGGTTATGTTTTGTGGTCTGATAGTTCATCTGATGGTGGTTTTGATAGCCCAATGTTCTATGGGAAGGATTTTATGTGCCATTATTGGGCAGTGGCAGGCCCTGATGTCTTTTAGGTGAGATTTGACGTAGCCCATGTGTCTGAGGGTAGGCTGGTATGGGTTGAGGTTGCTTATGGTGGAGTTATACATTGTATGAGGAGGGAAAAAGGTTGATATAATTCATGCTTCTGATATCCAACTAATATGGTTATGGGTTTGGATGTGTTTTGGACCTAGTGTTTTTAGGGTCAACATGATGTGGTCATTCTTATGGGGTGGTGGACCCAGGTTTCTGTGGGCATGATATGGTGTGGCCAAGCTTATGGGTCGGTGAGGTATTAAGAATGGATAGAAGATCTTGGATGTATGACGTTGGGGTTTTATATAGACATACCAATTGTAAATTTGTGTAGTTAACATTTATCAATGTGACCCATGTTATATTATATGACATAGCTAGCGTTATTTGGTGAGAATTCCTTAGTGAGGATAGGATGGAGAGTTAACATGTTTACGTGTTGTTGGATCTTCTATTTTACTCACGGGTGCATTTTTATTATTCTTTCACATGTGCATGATAGATTTTAGTTTTCCTATTGATAAAACATATTATTATCACCCTATTTTTATAAATTGTTTTTAGGTTTCAAGGAGGGTTATGTGGATCATTGTAGACATTACATGATTGGACCTTTGGATAGCTGTTGTGAAACCACTTTATCTTTTGTTTTTTTTACTTTAGAGACTTTTATCTATATTAGTATTATTTACATATTTATTGTGGTATGGTTGTGGTTTGTTTTATATCATTTCATGGATTTTTTGTGTGGATAATTTTTATTATCATTTGATCATATATTATTATAGAGGGTATTCCCACCCATTTCATGATAATTTTTATACCCCCAGTTCAAGTTTCCAACTTAGAGCCTACTGGAGGTAGGATTCGGTGGGTCATTATCTCTCTCCCATCATTGTAGTATCATTATTGGGAGGGGTCTTGATGGAGTGGTATTAGAGGTGATGTTTGAGAGATAGGATTCAGTTAGAGCTGGTAATAGTGAGGATTTCATCGGTTGGTATGGAAATAGTGTTAGTTAGTCTTGGTGCATGACATAGATTGGGGATACCATCTTGGAAATGGTATTTTATCGCACCCCCCACCATGATATAGTGAACATAATTTAATCTTATTGAATTAACAACTAAAATGGACCTATTTTTAGGGTAGATACCTAGGAGAGGTACATGAATCATGATGACTTGTGTTCCTATTTGATTTGGGTTGTGTAAGGAAGGATAAAATTAATAAAGTTAATTTAAATGAATCTAAAAATAATTTCAAACTAGAAATTCTTAGTAAATATTTATTTCATCATTTATCTATGGATCATGTTCATCATCCACATGTGGCTTGGTCATTAGAGTTTTAGTAATATGATCTGGTTGAACATAGCATGGTTGATTCGTCATAAGAGGATAAGGCTTAGTATAGGGAATTGTGTGCTTTCAAGTAGAATCCTCTAAAGAAAAATGAGGGTAGTGTTTCATATGTGTAATTATAGATATGTATGTAGGATCTTTAGAACAAATTCAGCTTGATTCGGACCCTAGTGGAACACTGGTTCCCTTTGATAGTCAGTCAGATTCATGGTTTTGTGCGTTAGTGGTGGACGTTAAATCTAGGTGAGCATAATGAGGCAATGGTTTCAAGTGTTAAATTTTAGAAATAGTTCAAGGAAGATTTATTTGTGTCATCCATGAATGGAGTGAAGAGTTAGGATACCATTTCTCTTTAGTATAAGAGTATGTTAGTTCGGGATTTGGGAATTGAGTTCACAAACCTTCTCTAATTTGCCTCAAATCATTTTCAAGATGAGGAGTCTCATGTAAGACATATTGAGGAATAAATTAATCCTTATATCAAGTCTATAGTTACTCTATTTACATTTCAAACATATCTAGAGGTTCATAAGAAGGTGGACGTGATAAATTAGATGCATTATTAGAAGGTTTTCCATGAGAGGGGAACTAGTATAGTTCCTGAAGGAGTAGTGTTGTCAGTGGAAGGTCTCATGTACCATGACCTTTCAGGTTTCAATCTGTGAGGATTCAACCTTAGTAGCTTCCCTTTCAGTCTTATATTACTATTGTTTTTCATTCTTGTTCTGGGGGATTTGTGCCAATATTTTTGGGTTGTGGGGTTCATGGACATTGCTAGAACAAATATCCAGCAATTCCTTGATCTTACTTTGGTGGAAGTGGAATGGTTCAAAGCCAGCCTCCATAGTAGTTTTTAGTGATATCATTTTAGAATAAGGGGGGTCACTATTATGCTCCTCCAAGGAGAGAGAGACCACGTAGAGGCCAACATCATGATGTTTCTTGTGTTCAGGGACCTCGACCCAATAATGGTCATAGAGGTTTCCATTAGCAGATTGATAGAGGAGTTGATCATGGTTATTTGGACACATTAAATGCAGTAGTTCTATAGGATCTTTTGGTCATTATAGTTATTGTTTGTTGGTTTAATACCCATATTTGAACCTAATTTGATTCAAAAGGTTCACACTCCATTCTTTCACCAGCTGTAGTTCGTGCTCTAGGACTATAATTAAGGTGTAATTATATTACCCTTCTGATGATTATTCCAATTAGAGGCCATACCATCTTGTTTGATAGGTGATGGGGGCGCCGAATAAAGATGGGGACACATCAGTATCTTGGGGATCCTTTTTTTCTACAACTTCAGTCATACAATATCATCTTAGTGATCTATTTTTTATATTATATTTTTGGTGTTATCGATTACTTTCAAAGTATAGTTGTGTTCTTGAATATGGATGGATAGCATGTGGTTTTGGTTGTAAAATGAATCTTTTAGGTTTTTAGTAGATGTGTGGTGCCCCTTATGTCCTTTATGGTTTAGTGGTTGGTGGAATAAGTGGATATTTGAAAAGTGGGGGTCCCCATGGTCATTGGGGAGTTTCTGGATGTTTTCCTTAAGGAGGTTGTGACACAACCCCCCCCCCCCCCCCCAATTGTGATGATGAGTTCGGGATAGACGTGTCTCCTAGAGATTTCCTGATTTTTGTGGATCCTTATGGGATAGAACCATACAAGTAATGGTATTTTAGGATTCAGCTTGATGATCTAATACATATGGGTGTTATCCATCCTAGTGTGTCATTGTGGAATTCTCAAGTGTTGTTCTCTAAGAATGTGGAGGGTAGTCTAAGGATGTGTATAGACTACCAAAAGATTAATCAAGAGATGGTTAAATATTTTTACCCTCTTATGAGTATAAAGAATCTTTTTAACAAACTTATATGAGAAATTTTGTTTTCTATGATTTATTTACAGGCTAGATATCACCTTTTGAGGGTGAAGGAGTGTGATATCCTAAAGACTTCCTTCAAATGTAGTTAAGGGAAATTCTAGTTTTAATTAATTTTTTATGGTGTTATGAACACACAAATCATTTTCATGGGGACTATGGACTCTGTATTCCATGAGTTCCTAGACCATCTCTTCATTATATTCATTGATGATATCTAAATCTACTCAATGTAAGGAGAAGAATATGTCACGCATCTCATAGGTCTTTTATAGGTTTTTCGACAACACCAGATTTATAAGAATTTGTCCAAGTGTGAGTAATATATGAGAGAGGCACATTTACTCAAGCATTTGGTATCTCATTAGGGTGTATAATTATACTCATCAAATGAATATGAAATAATTTCTTGGGCATAACCCAAGAATGTGCAAAAGGATCACAGTTTTCTGGGTCCTTCAGTCTATTATCTGAGGTTTTAGTCTGATTTCTCTTGAGTTGTATCACCATTGATATAATATTCTAGGATGGACCTAGATTTGTTCTAGATTTATTTGTGTCATACAATATTCATTTACCTAAAAGGAATGTTATTTAGTGCCCCAGTGATTCTATTTTTTAAGGATGGTGTGATGTATGAGTTTTTTGTTATTATTTTCATCTATAATTCAAGTTCATGTTTATGTAGTAGAGGTATGCGATATCTTATGAGTCTAGGTCATTGTGTACCCATGAGAATAATTATTCCACCCCTGATTTATACTTGTTAGTTTTGGTTTTTGTGATGAATTTTTGCAGGAATTACATCATTGAAGAGTTCTTTGTGTTTTTCATGGATCACAGAAGCTTGAGGTATACCTTTTCCTAGCATGATCTAAATTTTCAGCAATGGAGGTTGAAGGAGTTTCGTCAGGATTGTGATTTTGATATTTCCTACAGTTTGAGAAAAGGGAATTTTGTGGCTAATTCTTTTATCAAGAATTCTGGGAAGGTTCTTGTTTGAGAGTCTAGGGATTCTTGGAGAGAGATGGAAGCGTTTTCGTCCATTCACATAGTTTTTTTGGGGTTTATCTTTTTCTAAATTCTAATTTTTTTAGATAATTATATAGTATTCCTTGTTAAAACAAGTGTACGAGACTCGGTGGGGAGACTCTGAGGAAGAGATGATGCCTAATCATATTGTACATGGTGATACTCTTGATGGATGGTTAGAAGTAGATGTTATTTCATGTGAGGTTGTTTATTATAATAGAGAGAGATGAGGGAGTCCTTATTGAGTTTTAAATATCACCATTGGTGGTACACCGAAAATATTCTAATATGTACCATGGTTTTAGGAAACATTTTTGGTGTCCTCGGATGAAATGGTAACTGGTATTTTTTTTTGAATGGTTTTGTTTTCAGGATAGTAATTTCTAAGAAATGTATTCTTGGTAGTTTTGTGCATTCTTGGGATGTTCCCAACTAAAAATAAGATGAAATATTGATGGATTTATCTATAGGGTTACCTCAATCATAAGGAGTTTTTGGTGATATCTGGTTGATCATGTATTGGTTGACAAAATCATATCACTTATTATAAATCAAGGATTCCGGCGCAATGGAAGAATTGTCTGTGAGGTATGGGGATGAGGTGGTGTAGATTCATGGAATTTTGAGATCCATTGAATTAGATCGGGATGCATGTTTACCTCCCAAATGTAGAGAGGATTACAAAATTATTTTTGAACTCAGCTACACCTCAATACTACATCCCACCCTCAAACAGATGGGAAGATAGAAAGGTAAACCCTAATGTTGGATGATATGTTGTTGGTGTTCATCTTAGACTTCCGTTTTTCATGGGTACGACAACTAAATTTGGTTAAGTTTTCATAAAACAACATTTATCACTCATCTACTTTCAGAGTTCCATTTGAGGTGTTGTGTGGGTGATTATGTCATTCTCCATTATACTAGATTTAGGTGGGGAGGAAGTGGTTCTTGGTATTGATGTGGTACTGATCATGACAGAGAATATTCAACTTGTTTACAAGAATATGAAAGATGTTTAGGATTGTAAGAATTCATATATCTACTCATAGGAGGAGGCACGGGTAGTTCAAATTTTAGGACCACATCTTCTTAAATGTCTCCCCTCGACGTGGAAAGCATTGGTTTCACCGAAGTGAGTAAGAATTATATAGGGTTTTTTGGGCCCTTTGAGGTGTTGGGTCATGTTAGCAAGGGGGGGTATTAGTTTGCATTACCACCACAATTAGAAAGGATCCATGAAGTCTTCCACATCTCTTAGATTTTTCAGTATCTTCATGATGACCCTCATTTCATTGACTATGAGTGTTGGATATCAAGGATGATAAGATGTTCATGGAGTTTCCAGTAAGGATACATGATCGTCAGAATAATGTGGTGTGAGAGTGGATAATTCCATTAGTTCATGGTTTGTGGAGGCATGGTGGCTAGGAGGAGAGTAGTTTGGAGTGGGGGGAACATATCTATTCATAGTACCTAGAGATATTTGTAGTTTTTACGTACCCTATTTTCCTTTTGATGTAATTTTTGTGCCCTTATTTATTTATTTGATGTGATGTTTTCCATGTTTTATCATGTATGATGTGTGATAAGTTATTGACAAATGAAAATTGAAGGACCTGATTCTAAATCAAGATGATGTATATAAGAAATGATTAAACAAGTATAGGTGAGTATGTACTACCTAGAGTGGGTAGTATCTTGACATGGAGGATGGAATTCATGATTCATTTGTTTGGGGGTGTGGTTAGTTGGTTGTGATAGTTGTTGGTTCTTTTTAATGGAGGTTGATATGGTTGGGTGGAAATTTAGTTGAGTAAGAGAAGTTGGTTTCTGGCTATGTATTGGTGAGGTTTTTCTAGCTGTTTTTTGGCCATTTGTTTTAGCATGTTCTGATGGTGGTGGAATTTGTGTTATGAAATGTTCCTTGGGAGGTATCATGTAGGGTGGTAGTTAAAACCCCTTTTCCTTATGGGATTTATATTTCATTATCAATGGATATATTCATTTGAGAGGTATCAAACGTAATACTCTATACCTTCTTGTACTATTTTTTTCACTTTTGTTGGTTGGAGGTTTTTAGGGGAGGTTTCTAGAGTTTTCAGGGGGGTGGAGGAGCAGTAGAGGTGCTTTCGGAAATACATTCCATGTATTGTTTAAATGGTGTGAAATGTAGGTCTATGGCTTATAATGATTGTTTATTCATATCTTTTGAATTGGTATAGGTTTATCCTTCTAGATGGATTACACATCGTGTATGTTGATTTCATGACATGTATTAAATAAAGGTCGAAGGTGACGTATTTTTCAGTGGAGTGTGGAATCTTTGGAAAACCTATGGTTTACACATCGTTAATATTTTTCATGATGTAAAATGAGCAGGATTCCTTCTTTTAAATTCTATTCTCAATTATTTTTCTTTTATTTGGTATAAAACTCCTCCCTATCATTTTCAAAGATCCATAGGCACCCCAAGGATACCATGAAGTCCTCTTATCCCTTGTTTAATCCATTCATTTAAGTTGATCCCCATTTAAATTCCATGGTAATTTATTATCCCTTCTTGGTGGTTTTATCCTTTAATTATTTCAGGAACACACTGCGGGGATGTTTTATTTGTTTAGCTGTGATTTACAAAGTGTTTTTGTTATCGATTGTTTCAATATAGTTATATTTGTGGTCTTCAGTTAGCATTTGTGGTTTATAGGCATTTCTTATTCATCCTCTGATGTGAAATGTATTTGAGGTATGTATTATCTCATTTCTATATATTTTGTATCATTTTAAATGGGTTTTCTTTTTCTATCTATGGGTTATGGTTTTACTATATTAATAAAAGATATATAATTGGTTAATTGAAATTTAAGGGAGAAGATAATAATGATTCACATGATTTTTACATCTTTTATATTATTGTGATATGATGGATTGAACATTCTTGATTCCCTACTAATAAATATGGACATTGGGGGATATGTTTATGATGAATATTATGTGTTGTGTCTTTTTTCTCCTATTTTTATTGTTCTTATATCACCCTAAAATGGATAATTGATTAACCACTTATATTTATCTAATGAAATGGTTACCCCGGGATTATATTTTGTGTGATAATGCCACCAAAATAAGTTTGAATGTGATAAAATCCCCTCTTTTATATCTTTAAAATGGTCCTTGATGTGTTGTGTGTGTGGTCTTATGGTGGGGTGATGATGTGTCATTGATGTGTGGATGAGGCATGTGGGGTTATTGGTTTTATGGTTGTACTTTTGTGGTGATTAGTTGGTTTATTGTTTTCCATTATTTTGGGGTTTTTATGTAGTTTATTTCCATTCTTGTGGGCGGCGATGGTATGATGGGGATCGTGGTCTACATATGATGTGTGGTTATGTTGTTCTAGATGATCAGGTAGTTGTCTAATAACTTGATTAATATTGTTTGAAATTATTGGGGTTTTGTTTTGTTAATGGGATTGAAATTAAAAGTTAAAAAATAAATGATGGAATATGTGGTTTAACACAGTTAACACTTAATAGTTAAATGAATGGTTTGGATACTGGGGTTGGTTGGAAATGTAAAGTGTAGCTGGGGGCTTGTGGCTTTTATGTGGTGTTATGCATTTAGGGGTAGAAAAAATGATGATGTTGTGAGTTGGTTATTTTTTGGTTGTGAACCCATATGATTGGCTTATTTTTGGATATATGTATATAATTTTAAATTCTTTTTCATTTCTATACACACCCCACTCATAACAAGTACTGTGTTCTGACACCCGCATAGTCACACATGGGTTCTTTATATATGGTGGGGAGGATTGAGGGTTATGTACCCACTCTTTCCCACTATCACTTCTAGGTGATTTAGGTATTGCAAAAGCTATAATGGTTAGAGTTATGATAGTTCTCTAGATGGTGGTTTTGATAGCGCAAGATTCTTCTGGAAATATGTGATGTGGTTATTCTTTTGGGTTGGTGAGCACCGGTGTCTTTGAGAAAGATGTGATGTTTCCCAGGTGTCTACAAGCAATATGATATGGGATAAGGTAGCTTATGGTTGGGGTCATTCATGCTAGGAGGAGGGAATGAGATAAATTTCTTTTATGTGCATGATACATGACTTCAATTGTTATGGTTATGGATGTGTGTTCTTTAAGTTTTTTCAGGGTGATAAGTGATGTGGCCATTATTGTGGGGTAGCAAGCCCAGGTGTCATTTGGTGTGATATGATGTGACCATTCTTATGGGTAAGTGTGTTATTTGGACGATATGGAAGCATCTGAATGTATAAAGTCGGGGTTTGAGAGATGCCTACCTCTAAGAAAGCAGTATGGGGTGACTTTTATCGGTGTGACTCATTTTATTTTATATTACATACCCATTGTAGTTTGGTGAGTGTGCCTTGGTAAGGTTTCTATGGATAGTTGACTTGTTGAGGTGTTGTTGATTCTATTTTTTTCTCTTGGGGGAATTATTATGCTTCTTTCACATGTGAAAAAGACTTTGGTTTTCCATATTAGTATACCTGTTACACTCACCCTACATATATAAACTTTTTTTATAAGGTGTTCATGTGGGTTATGATAGAAATTTATATTTTACCCATTTAGATATCTTTTGTGTCATTATTTTTTCTTTTCTATTGGGTATTTACTTTGGTGAAAGTTATTTGTATATGTTTTATTAATATATAAATGGTGGTATAGTTTTTGTTTCTTTTGTATCATGTCATGGAATTTTTGTGGATGATCCATCTTATCCCCTAATATAAATTTATTATAGAGGGTAATGCCTCCCATCTCATGATATTTTTTATACACTCTGTGATATATCTATCCCAATTCCTATTGAAAGTGGTACTTTGAGGTGGTTATCTATCTCCCCTCATTATTGAATCTTTGGAAAGATGGGGCCATGAAATTTGACATATTAGTTATTTATTGAAGAATATAAAAACTCAAATATTTTGGGTAGAGTGAGATGAAATATAATGTAGAAAATGAAATAAAAATGAATTTGAAAATAAGAAAAATGTTATAAAGAATAGATATACAACTATAATTAATAATAATTAAATCTATCACTATCATACAGATATTTACCTTATCAACAACCAGTTTTTATTTTCTTTTATATTTTTGAGCATCAATAATTGTACTTTTGATGCACTGAAATACTAATATACCCTATGATCTTTGTTTGAAGCTCACATCCACCTTATTCTTATAATGAAATTAAAAACTCCCCAATTTATAGAATACCATATTTACTCTCCTAATATGAATTCAAAAGCATTTATAACTCATCCCATTAGATCTATCATATGCTAATGAACTGAGTTTATAAAGGTAAAATGATATTACCATAGAATAGTAAAACATCTATGAAGTAAGGATGAGAAGAACTGTCATTGATACCTCATCCCTATACCTCCTACAATCCATAGATCTTATCCATGATAATGATCTTAACCATATAATTACTTAGAAACACAGTCACACTTCTTAGGAAACCACATGGGTTAGATCTCCATGATCATACTAGTTAATAATACAAACCCTGATAAATAAACCAAAACTTCTATTGAAAACATAAAAAATGAAATAATAATAATATTATTATTAATATTAAAATCCCTAATAAAAAATCCTAATCATAGCGGTATCTTTTAATAATTATAGGTAGATCCATGAAATTTTTTATCCTTCATAAAGACTCAACACCATGGGATTCAACACCCTACATGTTTCACAATCCTGCATCTTCTTCCTTGAGTCATAATGTTTGAATATATTCCAAATTTTTTTACAAATGCGTTATTTGAGTTTCTTGGTGGTCAAGGGTGCATTCATGTTATCCACATTTATAGTCCTTCTTAACAACAACAAAAATTTACTCTACTACATATTCAATGTTAAATTATCAATTTCATCCCATGTAAATAACCATTGAGTTATAAGTTGGTGTTTAGATTTACTATTTATTACGATTATTTTTTACTTAGATAACTTTTTGGGATTCTATTTTATTCATACACTGTTTTCATTTACTCTCACATAGTTTTAAATTAACTATATGTTTTCTTTAGAATTTTTTTCTTTATCATATTTTTTATCCAAGATATATTACTTTTTATGAGAGAGAACATTTTCAAAATTTTAATCTATTTTTCAACAATAATTAACCCAAAAATTATTTTAAAAATGTGGAAATCAACTCATTTTGTATAAATTTTTAAAAATATAATAGAATTATTAAATGGATATAATATTTATTTTTTTAACATTCATTAATTTTTTGAATTAATTAAAAAATCCTTATATTTATTTATGTTTCTTGGTTTAAATTATTAACAGGCTTCCACTTGTAATTTTCACTATTTAATTAAATTCTAGAAAAACAAGAATAATTACTACATTGTATTTTAATTTGTCAGGATATGTAGTTTATTGGTAAAATTTTCAAATTCCCCTCCTTAGAGCTTTATGCTTTAAATTTTTTAATTAGAAGATTTGATGCATAAAATTTTTGATGTTTGGTGGTAAAAACATTTGATTTCTTCCTTTTCTGATTTAAGAGACATTGATAAGTGATGATTATGAGGTGTCTGTAAGATATATATGATATTTTTTGGGATATAGGCAACAAATAATATAATTTTTGGAATATTAGAATATAAATAACATATTTTTAGGAAGCAGAAGTGATATATTTGTTCTCTAACTTTACCAATATGGAAAAGATGATACGTATGATATTTAAGAAAATTCAAACTGATACATAACATGTTTTTGTCTTCCCAAATTCAAATATGTGTAGATATATGATATAATTTCCTGAATGTGATAGGATTAATATCATGATTCTATCAAGGTGAAATATCTATAGAAATTTATAATTTTCCAAAATCTAGAGAATGGAATTAAAATTTGAAATTAAAAAATCTAAAACGAGCTAAACTGAAACTCATTTCAATTATATTCTCAAATTGAAAAAAACATCTCCACGAGTTCCATGTAGTATGAATCCACAAATGGGAGAAGATAAAGATGATGGGGGATTTCAAATTTGGGTGATGAGTCAAGATATTTCTATATGAATCCATATCAACCTACATATTGAGAGACATGGTTTCAATCTAATGAAAACAAGAGTGTAGGTGCACAATGAATTGAAATTCAAAGAGGAAACAAATTACCCTAAACTACTTCTAAATATTTCCCCCCTAAACATTTTTAAAATAACTTCACCCACTAGGGGATTTATATTGTAATTTTACTATAATTATTGTTATTAAATTTAATCTAACAGTATTTTATATTTTAGTTTGTTGTGTTTTCATTTTACTCCCTTATATAGTGATATCTAACTCTGGTCATATAAATTCAACTTGACTGATTGGTCCCTATGTAAATTAAATGGGTATCTAAGTCACTTCATGTCAATTCCAAATTTTTTAAATTTCATCCTCGATGTGGAAGTGATTGGGAGTGATGTGGATTGATATTCATCATTTAATCTTCCCACTTTTGGTTATATTCTCAAATCAATAAAAACATATCTCTCTACCTTATCCTGGTCTACACTATTAGTGATTCAATCTTTGTGTATTTAATTATTTCTGACATATGATGGATCCTGATGTTAGAATAGTGGATTCCCATATTAAGCGGATTCACTTCCTTTTCACTATAAAATAGGTGAGAATGGTATGGATAGGGATGTCTTCCATGTTTTTTTAGTACCAAAAAAATGGTATAGTAGATTAATCAATTCTTATTTAAAACATTATTATTGGTTGATAATAACTTTCATATAATTAAGAATCCTAGTGATAAAACCTAGTTGTATTACCTTTCATGATGATTGTTATTTCATTTCATAAAATTAGAAACCCAAACAATCTTTCATTTTAGTTCTATTTTAAACGTAATAAAACAAAATAATATTAATGCGATAATATTGATCCTTTAGAATGTTATCTTTGAGAGAAAAACATATGGTTTCCTTTCAACTATACATATAGTATTTCAAATTTTCATTTTACATCCATTAACAATGAAAACAATCCATTTTACATATGAACGAATAATCCTAATGTAGAATATTTTTTCCATGTTAATCATATATAGGTTCTAGGATGATATATATAATCCTACATAAGTTTTATTTATTTTTATGTGGGCCTCAAAGTGTTAAATATAACATTATGAAGCCAACCAATTATTCATTTATTCTTAAATAGCTGGTTAAAAAATAATTTTAATATTACATAACCCATCTCAAAATCTAGTTTACACATATGTTCCATGTATGGTATTCCCCTTTACACAAAAAATAATATAATTTTATTAAATCAACATTCACTATTTTTTATATTTAAAATAAACTATAAATTTTACTTGAATACTAAAATTATAGAAAATTTATATAAAATAAAAAATTGTTGGGAATAAAAAAAATAATTATAGTATGAGAGTAAGGAAATATTGTGCATTCTCACTCCTCCAAACTTATTTTTTACACTCATAAAAAAATACCATATGTCATTTCAAATAAAAATTCTAAATGAAATATGGTCATTAATTTTCATGTTTCCCATCCTTGGATGTATCATAACATCTAAAAGAACCCTATCTCCCTAAAAAACATTTCATATAAAATCCTCAAAGTCTTTTATTAATACCCAAGAAAATTTATTACCTACCTTCCTAGAAATGTATCTCTCTTCACTCAAGGAATTTTGAATAATGATTTTCTTTTATCAAGCACATGCATGATTTCCATAAGATTGATGTTATTAAAATTTTTAAACATAATCAAAAGTGTGTAAAAAATATAAGGACATTGAGATAGGTTTTTCTAAAGGTTATTAATGTCGGTAATTATGTGAAAAAATAATATCAATAGCGGGTTCTATTTTTAGAAAATATCATGATAGATAATTTAAAATTCACAATGACTACCGCACTCTCTCCCCCGTTAAATGTTATCACCCATCACATATCTTACCATTTTTTCAGTTTCGTAAATCAATACATTATAAATAATGAAATACAATTCTATTATCTATATTTATATATATGTATATATATATATATTCATTTTTTTATATAATTTTTTTCTATTTCATAATTTTTTGCTGAAGATTTAGTAGGAGAAAAACATCACAATGGCATTTGTAAATTTTGATATCAATACCCAATATCCAATAACTCCATCCTTTATAATTTTCCCAACCAGTAGAATTAATAAAAATAAATTCTATTAAAATATATATCCAACGCATATATTGAATCATATTCATGAAAAGAACAAAAATTAAGTTATTAAGAGAAATGTGTAACAAATAATAAAGCTTAAAATAGAATTAAATTAATGGTTTTTATGAAATTTGAAAAATGAAAAAGGTTAATGTGTTCCCAAGTGATAAAATGGGTTTAAAAATAATTCTTCCTTCATTTTCATTCAACTTATGAATTATAATAGATTTTAAAAATAATTTTAGAAAGATGATTATCCCATGACATACATCAAGACTCTTAGGAAAATTATAAAATGTAAGTAGATGAAAAAAAGTTTTAGAAATATCTAAACATGGTATGTTAAACCTAGGAAACAAATTTCACATAACAGCTTTCACATTTGGTAAAATGTTACTTAATGATAAAATAAGATATTAATTTAAAAAAAATTTATCCATAATTTAAATTCTATGATGCTCCAATAAAGTAATTTTTATATAATTTCATATTAATTTAACTTTATTAAGATATTAAGTTAGACATTGAGACACTCTAAAAATATAGAAAAAATCAAAATTAAAATAAAACCTATAATTACTACTAATATCAAGTATTATCCTCCCACACTATATTATTTACAACTCCCTTTACAATTCAAACATGATTAGGTTAGTCAACATAACTAGCCCCAAAATCATTGAATTATTTTATTATTAATGTATGAAACCCCCCATTTTATCTAGGTTGAGAGTAAAATTACATTACCATAATTACTAATGTAAAAAAATCACTTGAATCATATCCTGAAGGCCCAATAGAACATAGACCTCCTGTATAGGGGAAAAAAGTAAAAACATGTAAGAACCTGGATCTTCGTTCAAGTATGTTTTTCCTTTTTTCAGGAGTTTTTCAGAAAAATAAATTTTCTAGAAATTCTCAAAGTACACGCCGTGTGCTTTCTAAGTACACACTGTGTACTCTTCTCCGGCTCGAAGCCGTGTGATGGCCATGCCCGGGCCACACACACGGTGTGTAGGGGTGATGTGGAAGCCGATTTTGGCAGATTACAGAAAGGACCCAGTACATGCCGTGTGCCCTAAAAGTACACGCCGTGTACTTTCTTTTTTTTAATAAAAAGACCGGGGTCGCCACTAACCCCCAATTTTATCTTATTCTCTAGTTTTCGTCTGCCTGATAGTAATGGTATGGATAGATCATCGACGAGCACCCACCTCATCGTTTGTTATCCGATTCGACCACGGTTAATTGCATTAGAATCGCAGTGGTGAGCTCTCCCTTCTGCTTGAGTCTTGTTTCTTGATTCCTCCTGGTTTCCAATTTATCATAGGTTGAGCGTTTTGTGCGTTTTCTCAGATCTACGTCATTCCAAGGGGAATCCGTCATCGACATTCACGTATATTTATCTCCTAATATTGAGGTACGTAGTTTGTGCCTTTCCGTAGATAGTTGATCAATATTTTTGTCTGAATTCCACCAATACCCTTGAATGGGGTATTGCGTGTTCCTATTTTTTTCCTTATTGTATTGCCTAAATTTCTTGATTTCTAGAGTAGATGTTTTGCCTATGATTATGGTAGTTTTATTGTACCTTGAATGTTTTTTATGCTTGTTCTTCCTGTTTGTCGTTCTGCCAGTTGCCATGCTTTTTCGTAGGATAGTGGAACTGCTACCTTGTTTTGCTGCTGATCCTTAGTTGATATCCAAGTAGTTCTTGAGGTTTACTTGTATGATGTACACATGCGCTGAGCATGTTTAGTTTCACTCAAGACTATGAGAACCTAGAGTAGTATACCAATGGGAGAATTTATGGAAGGGCTTCTCTAGAGTGTCTTTTAATTACGATACGAGACCACAGAGGGAATTGATGTTGAGTGCTTCCTCAGAGAGTCTGCAGTTTCTCAACGTGGGCCACAGGGGGAATAGACGTTGAGTGCTTCCCCAGAGAGCCTTTAGCATGATACGAGACTATATGGGGAATTAACGGTGAGTGTTTCTCCAGATATTCTACTTAATTTCATAGATGAACCAAAGGTGTGAGACTATGTGTGCCTCCTAGATGGTAGCTAGTACTTATAGGTTGAACCATAGGGGTTAGGCTGTGAGAGCTACCCAGTGGGTTACCTATTTTCTTCTTGTTGCTGGTTGTTTACTTGTGTACTTTTATATCGTTAGAACTGTGGTTTGCAACTGCTTGTGTTTTCCTGTTTACTACTTCTTGTTTTATTTACTGCCAGATATTCATTGACTGTTAGGCACAGATCTTTGGGTGATTTCATACTGGGATTGTATCTCACACCCTGTTTGGGACATGCTTTTGGGCCCAAGCAGAATATGTTGTTGTAGGTATAGATAAGGGCAAGCACCCTTCTACTTCAGGATCCTGATTGCGCTGGAGCTGGAGAGCATGGGACCGACCCGGGGCTCGCAATGCTGAGGATTTTATTTTTGTTTTTTTACTTTGCACTTGTTTTCAGTTTTATTCCATCACGTTGTTGTGTTTGCTTCTTTCCATAGATACTTGTACCTGCTGCATCATTGTCATCATTTCAATATATATTTATTGCTTCCGCTATTTGGTTTCTGTTTTTATGCATGTTGTTACTGCTTCTGCTGTTGACTGTTGTTTTTCTGCTATATACCTTACCAAAAGAGGGCATAGTTTCCCCACTGACTCACCAAGGACCTCGCTGCTCTTCAGCAGCCTCTAGCATTCGGGGAAACGTTCTTGAGGTCATGTGGAAAACTGGGTACGGGGAACCAGTGGAGGGGCTCCGGATTCGGGTCATTACAAAGTGGTATCAAAGGAGTTCTGTTCTCTTGCTTTACTATTTGGAGACTTTAGCTAGGGATAGGATGGATTTCGTACTTGGTATTAAGAAGTTCTCGGGAGTAGCTAACCAATCTATCGGGAAAGGCCATACTACCTCGTTAATTGCATATTTCTGGTTTTGAGTTTTTATGGTTGATATTTTTTCACCTAGACTGATTCTCATGACTTGTGTGGTTATTGTTTTGATATTTTGGTTCTATTTTTGTCACAACCCGATGAGATGAGGATATTCCATCTCATTCATCATGTAGTCACTTCTATAAATCACATGCCATGCATTCTTGCCATGCCATTTAGGGTGCATTAGCGATTGCATGCTGTTGTGATAGGCCTTGTGTAGATTATGCATGTTGTTGTGATAGATGCTTGATAGAATCCATGTTGTTATGTTAGAGATCTGTTGTTTATTCTTGTATGTGACTACAGGAGATGTCGAGATTTGATTAGTGGGGAGTATGGGCCCTCACGAAATGAAATTTGGCACCTCTTTCCCTTGTTTTTAGTGGTTCTGGGAGTCTGAGAAGTTTCTGATCTACTAACCATAAAAAACCCAGAATACACGACATGTACTTTTGGATACACGTCGTGTACTGTTCAGGCCATGTCACTGACCGTGTGAGTAGAAAACAGTCTAGTGGGAGTAACTTAGAGAACAGGCCGTGTACAATTAGTACACATCGTGTAAGTTCGGAGTTGTGTACCCGGCCGTGTCACTAACAACACGGGCTGGGGAAGCTCGTTTAGAACACTCTGTGTCCTTAATGAACACGCCGTGTAGTCCTGTCCAGGTACCCGGCCGTTTTGCGAACAACACAGGCCAACGTTACCTTCTTTTCCACACGCCGTGTTTTTTCGGAACATGCCGTGGAGTCTTGTCCAGGTACCGGGCCGTGTCACGAACAACACGGGACGGGGTCACCATGCCTATGCATGCCCTGTTTGTTTGGAGCACGCAGTGTAAGGTTCATCCGTGTAGACAACTGTGTGTTTCACAAACACATGCCATTGAATCCTTGTCTAGTACACTCCGTGTGTGTTAAGAACACGCCCTGTAGTCTCTGGTTAAGTCGGACCATGTGGGTTAGCCGTGTAAGGAGACTCGGGCAGGGGAACAGTTTTCAAGTACACGCCATGTGTGGGTACAACACTCCGTGTAGTTTGAAGTGTACACGACTTGTAGGGCAAGAGTACATGCCCATGTCAGTGGGTTAAGAAGACAAGTTGTGTAGTTTTATACACGCCATGTAGTTAAGTTTTGTAAACCTGTGTGTTCTCTTCCCCTATTTCCGTTTTGTACTCTTGTGTTCTCTATCCTTGTTTTCCTGATCTAAGGTGTACTTTTGATCTTTCAGAGCTATGCCTCCGAGACGTCCTCTGGTCGTACCCCTATGGTTGGGCAGTGATCAGACGATAGATATGGATGATCAGAGACTTCCTGTTGATCCTCTAGTTGAGCCAGCCTTGGCACTGGCTATTATACCAGTTATAGGCGCGGATGCGCAGTTCAGGGAAGGTTTCATGAGGATTATGCAGGCCTTCCAGGGAGCGCCGCCTCCTACCATTTCTATGGAAGACTTGACGCAGGTTTTCTAGCAGCAGCATCCTCCTACTTTCTCAGGGGAAGGAGGACCTCAGGCTGCAGAGTCATGGCTGGAAGACATGCTGACTATCTTCGAGCATCTGGAGACCCCTCCAGAGAGGCATGTCAAGCTCGCCACCTACATGCTCCGAGACTCCGCCAAGAGGTGGTAGGATGTGATCTCACAGGCAGGTTAGCAGCAGTATATGGGTTGGGAGGAGTTCCAGCATGTGTTCTATGACTACTTCTACCCAGAGACCCTGAGGGCCGACCGAGCCCAGGAGTTCATGAGCTTAGAGTATGGTACTCTTTCTGTCATGGATTATTCCACTCGTTTCACCCAGCTGCAGCACTTCATGCCCCTCTGGGATGGGAGTGGGGTGTTCATAGCAAGGAAGTTTGAGGATGGTCTCTGGTAGGAGATCCGCTCAGAGGTGAACATCTTCCAGCTGACTTCTATTACTTCCATCATCAACCAGGCACTGATTGCGGAGCGCAATCTAAGAGACTCTAGAGCTGCGAGCTTGGGTGGTTCTGCTTCCAGAGCTAGTCTTCCTCTAGATGACATAAATAAGTGTTGTATAGAGCCTACACGTAGTGATCTGAGGATACGAGATGCATCATCAGGAAGCCAGGTGACATGATACCAATGTGGCCGGTCAGGGCACACAAGGCCGCAGTGCCAGTGGGACCCTGTGGAGTGACGATCTTGCGGCAAGATGGATCACCTTCAGCGTTTGTGCCAGGTTTTGTCACCAGTAGCTGGTGACTGGGGTTCTTCCATGACTCCTTGTTAAGGAGCATCACCCCCAGTTTCTCACCATTCGGGGAACTGGAGTTCTTCCAGCCGTTCGGGCCGAGGTGGAGGTCGAGGGTGTGGCGGTTAGCCACCAGTTCCTCAGCACCAACAAGGAGGTTCAGCCTAGAGTGGGCAGCCAGGGGTGCAGGGCCGCGGTGCAGGCCAGTCTTTCTCCGTGGAGCATATCTATCAAGAGCAGGATCCTGACACTTCTATAGTTTGAGGTATGATTTTAGTAGCCTCAGTTTTATCTTCATCCCTTTTCGATATTGGTGCTACGCATAGCATTATCTCTATTACTATTGTGGAAACCCTTGGACTCTGCATCTTTTCTTCTGCCGACTAGTTGTCACTATACACACCTTTGGGGACGATAACATCTAGTGTACGCCAGTGTAGAGAGTGCCCTCTCATGGTTGTAGGGTATTGCTTCTTATGGGATCTCTATGTACTAGAGATGACAGGCTATGATGTAATCATTGGAATGGATTTGCTGATTCCCTTTCAGGTAGTCGTCGAATTCTATCACCGCAGAGTGAGTTTCATTTCACCAGAGGGTGAGTCTTTTCTTCATAAGGTCGAGTGGGACGTTAGGGCGAGTCAGGCAGGACACGAGCATCTTGGGCTAGGATGGGGGACGGCCAAGATTTCTAGTCTTTATCTGGATGATCAGGGGACTCCACAGTTGGATTTTCTTCCAGTGGTGGATCGCTTCAGGGATGTCCTTCCAGAGGAATTTTCATGTTTTCCTCCAGAGCGTGAGGCAGACTTCTCTATTGAGCTCGTCCCAGGAGCGGCACCTCTGTCAATTCCTCCCTATAGGATGGCTACACCTGAGTTGCAGGAGCTCAAGAAGCAGTTGGAGGAGCTACAAGATAAGGGTTTCATCCGACCCAGTACTTCTCCTTGGGGTTCGCCTGTCCTGTTTGCAAATAAGGCAGATGGTACCCTTTGGCTTTGTGTGGATTATCGTAATCTGAACCAATTGACGGTCATGAACCGATAGCCTTTGCCGAGAATTGATGAACCATTCAATCAGCTTCGAGGACCCTGGTTGTTCTTGAATATCGACTTGAGGTCCGATTATCATCAGTTGTTCATTAGACCATCAGATATACCTCTGACAGCCTTCAGGAGCAGGTATGGTCTATAAGAGTATACATTCATACCGTTCGGTCTCACGAACGCGCCTGCAGTTTTCATGGCGCTGATGAACCGAGTGTTCCATCCTTACCTGGAATCCTTCGTAATGGTCTTCATGGATGATATCTTGTTGTACTCTCACACTTGACACGGCCATGTTACACATCTTGAGATTGTTTTGAGTACACTGAGAGAGCATCAACATTATGATAAACACTTGAAGTGCCACTTCTGGATAGATTAGATTCACTTCTTGGGTCACTTCTTCTCAGAGGTAAGAGTATCAGTGGACGCAGAGAAAGTGAGAGTTGTAGTTTCCTAGGACCAGTCGAATAACGTCTCTGAGGTACGGAGTTTCCTAGGACTAGCTGGATACTACAGATGCTTTATTCATGACTTTTCTCATCTAGAAGCACCTTTGACAGTTCTGACCAAGAAGGGGGTGAAGTTCTTATGGTCAGATTCTTGTGAGTCAGCTTTTCAGGAGCGGAAACTGAGGTTGACATCAGCACCGATACTTGTCTTGTCGGAGCCAGGCAATAACTACATTATTTATTGTGATGCTTCAGGTATCGGGCTAGGAGTTTTTCTTATGCAGGGGGATGGAGTCATTGCGTATGGGTCTCGGCAGTTGAGGCCACATGAGAGTAACTACCCTACGCATGATATGGAGTTGGAAACTGTTGTTCATGCCTTCTGTTGATGAAGACACTATCTGTTGGGAGAGCACTTTGTGGTCTTCACTGACCACAAGAGTCTCAAGTATATTTTCACTCAGCAGGATCTGAACATGAGACAGTATAGGTGGGTCAAGTACCTTCATTATTTTTATTTTGAGCTTGCCTATACGTCGGGGAAAGGAAACACAGTGGTAGATGCATTGAGCAGGAGAAATAAGATTCATGCAGTTCAGGAGGCCAGTAGTGAGTGGCAGTTGATGGATCTGTTCTCTGATATTCATCTAGAGGTGCACAACAGACAGGGACCGAACTTCCTATCTTCTGTAGTTGTTACCTCTACACTTCTTGATCGAGTACAGATGAGGCAGCTGTCAGACTCAGAAGGCTTAGTCTTGCGGGAGAGTGTGCCATGAGAGGACCCTCTTCCTGGATGGACAGTGGGAGAGGATGAGATCTTACATTTCTAGGGACTCGTATGGGTTCCAGCAGACATACGCGTGGAGCTAATGAGAGATTTTCATTCCTCATTTTGGGCAGTTCATCCTGGAGTCACAAAGATGTATCGGGATCTTCATCACCAGTACTGGTGGCCGGGTATGAAGATGGATGTTGGTGGTTTCTTCATGAGATATTCTACTTGTCAGCAGGTGAAGGTAGAGCATCAACGACTAGCAGGCCTTTTACAGCAGTTACCCATCCTATAGTGGAAGTGGAACGATGTTGCGATGGACTTCATGACTGGGTTGTCGAGGTCACCTCGAGGGAACGATGCTATTTGGGTTGTCGTCAACAGGCTTACGAAGGTTGCGCACTTCATACCGATTAAGGAGACATTCAGTGTTGATGATCTGGGATGACTTTACATCCGAGAGATCGTTCATCTGCATGGAGTTCCACACTCCATTGTTTTAGACAGGGATGCGTGCTTTACCTCTTGGTTCTGGAAGGGACTTCAGAAGGGCTTGCGTACACAGGTACTTTTGAGTATAGCATACCATCCCCAGACTGATGGCCAGTCCGAGCGCACAATCCAGGTGCTTGAGGATATGCTCCGATCTTACATCCTAGACTTTTTTGGTTCTTGGGAGAAGCATATTCCTCTGGTGGAGTTTGCCTATAACAACAGTTTCTAGGAGACCATTCAGATGGTACCATACGAGGCTTTCTATGGTAGGCCATGTCGATCACCCTTATGCTGGCTGGAGGCAGGAGAGGCATCTTTGCTGGGACCTCATCTTGTTCAGGAGACTTCAGAGCAGATAGAGCTAATTCGGAATAGGATGGCTACAGCACAGTCTCGACAGAAGACTTATGTTGATCAGCGGAGACAACCTCTGGAGTTCAAGGTCGAGGATCAAGTTTTCCTACGTGTCGCACCGAGGTTGGGACACAAGAGGATTCGGAGACGGGGTAAGCTTTCACTGCGGTACATTGGTCCATTTGAGGTCTTGGAGAGAGTGGGGTCGGTCGCCTATCGGTTGCAGCTACCTCAGAGGTACTGGGCCATGCACTACGTCTTCCACGTCTCTCATCTCCGACGTTACTTTTCAGACCCATCTCATGTCCTTCAGCCTAAGGTGGTTGAACTTGAAGCGGATGCATCATTCGAGGAGCATCCTATCTAGATTTTCGATCGCACTACGAAGGTTCTCGATGGGTAGTCTGTTCCTCTAGTACGAGTGCTATGGCAGCACGGGCAAGTACAAGACGAGACATGGGAGAGGGAGGCCGATGTACGATCGTAGTGGCTAGAACTATTCAAGGATTCCTCTTCTATACCCCCATCAGGTAAATTCGTGGATGAATTTCTTTAAGGGGGGAGGTTTTTAAGAACCTGGATCTTCATTCAGGTATTTTTTTCCTTTTTTTGAGTTTTTATGAAAAATAAATTTTCTAGAAATTTTCAATGTACACACCGTGTACTTTCTAAGTAAACGCCGTGTACTCTTCTCCAGCTCGAAGCCTTGTACTGGTTGTGCTTGGGCCACACACACGGTGTGTAGGGGTGACATGGAGGCCGATTTTGGTGGAGTACGGAAAAGACCGTGTACACGCCGTGTACTCTAAAAGTACATGCCTTGTACTTTTTTTTCACTAAATGGACCAGGGTCGTGCCTAACCCCAAATTTCATCTTCTTCTCCAGTTTTCGTCCGCCTGAGAGTGACCATATGGATGGATCTTCGACGAGCTCCTGCCTCGTCGTCCGTTCTTCGATTCGAGCATGGTCAATTGCGTTGGAATCGCAGCGGTGAGCTCTCTATTCTTCTTGAGTCTTGTTTCTTGATTCCTCCGTGTTTCCAAGTTATCGCAGGTTGATCGTTTTGTGCATTTTTTAAGATCTACATCATTCCAAGGGGAATTAGTCGTCTAAGTTCACGTATATCGATCTCCTAGGATCGAGTTAGGTGGTTTTTTCCTTTCCGTAGACAGTTGATGAATATTTTTGTGCAAATTCCACCAATACCCTTGAACGGGGTATTGCGTGTTCCTGTTTTTACCTTGTTGTATTGCCTTCTTTGCTTGATTGTAAGAGTACATGTTTTGCCTGTGATTATGGTAGTTTTACTGTACCTTGAATGTTTTCAATGCTTGTTCTTCCTGTTTGGCATTCTGCCAGTTCCCATGCTTAGTCGTAGGATAGTGGAACTGCTACCTTGTTTTGCTGTTGAGCCTTAGTTGATATCCAAGTAGTTATTGAGGTTTACATGGACGATGTACACGCACGCTGAGAATGTTTAGTTTCACTCAGGACAGTGATAACCTAGATTTTTAGACCAAAGTGATAATTGACGGAAGTGCTTCTCCAGAGTGTTTTTAATTATGATACAAGACCACAGGGGGAATTGACGTTGAGTGCTTCCTCCGAAAGTCTGTAGTTCCTGGATGCGAGCCACAGGGGGAATAGACGTTGAGTACTTACCCAAAGAGCCTTTAGCACGATATGATACTATAGGGGGAATTGACGGTGAGTGCTTCCCTAGAGAGTCTGCTTAATTTCATAGCTGAACCAGAGGGGTGAGACTATGTGTGCCTCCTAGACGGTAGCTAGTACTTATATGTTGAACCATAAGGTTTAGGATGTAAGAGCTACCCAGAGGGTTACCTGTTTTCTTTGTGTTGCTGGTTGTTTACTTGTGTACTTTTATTTTGTTAGAACTATGGTTTGTAGCTACTTGTGTTTTCCTGTTTACTACTTCTTGTTTTATTTACTACCAGATATTCATTGATTGTTAGGCACAAATATTTGGGTGATTGCCTACTGTGATTGTATCTCACACCCTGTTTGGACCATGCTTTTGGGCCCAACCAGATTATGCTACTGCTGGTATAAATAAGGGCAAGCGCCCTTCTACTTCAGGATCTTGATTGCGCTGGAGCTGGAGAGCATGGGACCGAGCCGGGGCTCGTGATGCTGAGGAGTTTATTTTTTTTTTCTTTTTCACTTCTTTTCAGTTGTATTCCAGCACATTGTTGTGTTTGTTTCTTTCCATAGATACTTGTACATGCTGCATCATTGTCATCATTGCTATATATATTTATTGCTTCCGTTGTTTGGTTTCTGTTGTTATGAATGTTGTCACTGCTTCCGCTGTTGACTGTTGTTTTTCTACTTTATACCTTACCAAATGAGGGCATAGTTTCCCCACTGACTCACCAAGGCCCTCGCTGCTAGTCTGCAGCCTCTGGTGTTCGGGGAAACACGCTTGAGGTCATGTGGCGAACCGGGTATGGAGCACCAGTGGAGGGGCTCCGGATTCAGGTCATTACAAAACACATCGTGTAATTCAATCATGTCTCCCTACCATATCACAATGTCTAAAACCCCATTATTACCTACATCAACTATTTGGGTGATATGAATATCTATTTTCTAAAATCATTGATCACATTCACGACTACTACACCATCAATGGAATCACTATGTTTAGAATCTCCAGAATTACACCACTAAAACTCCACTTGAGTTTCCCTAATACATGACTGAATGGTGGCCCAATGGCCTAAATGGATGTCTAGATGGCCTAGATTCGTATCATGAAAATCCTAATTAGCATGAATGGTATAAATTATATAGTACCATTCTATTATCCATACTATAGTGCTATAAATATTCTCAACTACCAGGATTTGAAGACAGGTTCGATGCAAGATTACAGGTGACCTTACCACATAAGTGATCCCCAAATTTCAAAGTTTAGTTTTCATCCAATATTAACATTAAGGTCCACCAATCCAAAAATTAAAAATCATACAGTTATAAAATGTTATATTATAATGGAACTTGATCCTCAATTAGTTCCCCCATGTAAAAAAATGGTAAAACCAATAGGAACCACATGACTCAACACTAGAGTAAAAGTGTTTTATCATTAAATATATCCTTTTTGGTCCCACCAACCTCATAATTACATTTTCCCAATCAATGTATTGCTCAATCTAGGAAGGACACAATCCACAGTTGATACCCCCATAGAGATGAATGGTAGAACTAGTGGGTACTACCTAACTCAGCACGTGATGGAAAAATGTAGTTGTCATTTAATATTTCCTTTGTGGGGATTCTAACACAAAAAATAAATATTCACCTACTAGGAAATGTTTTTTCTTAGAAGTGCTCCATAATTATCAAATTCCCTCATGAACACCAAATATTTATAGGGTTTCAAACAAATTGATGGGTTATAGTAATAAAATCCCATTTTTATTCATGAGATGTATAAAGACTCAAATAATTACCCCATTAAATATGATGGGCACCTTCATTCCTTGAATCATCTAAAGAAAGTAAATAAACAATCAATTGAAAATGATTTAAAATAAAAGGAAATATGGGTTAACCATACAATTTAGGGGATTCTATTTCAATTTTTATCTTCAAAATTCTTCTGAGTTGTCCTAAATTTTTAGGGTATTATGTTTCCCTAAAAGGAACCACCAAACTCTGACAATTTTAATACCATATAATGTAACTGTGTAGATAGACATTGGTAATGACTTATATTTTTTATTTCTACAAAATCGATTTTAAACCATATAACATGTTTCTTTTACCTCAATGGGCTTCTCTACATAGTATAGGATTAGTGGGTACTTCACTATGACTTCCACGATCAAAAATTATTCTACTTAATTACATTAAAATTTCATCAATAATATTTGTATTCTATTTTTATTCCTAAATAGGTGCTTCTTATTTAATTCTTCAACTCCCAAGGGTATCTAAAAATTTGATAAATTTTCAAGAAAATAAATGGATTAGTGATTTCTTAATTAATTTTTAGTTAAATTTGAATTAAAATAATTAATAATGGAATTATCTTCTTTTAAATTGATGGATGACCTCCATGGTTAGTTGAGATCCTATGAGCTAAACATTTAGGAATTTGAATTACTATTTGTTTGATCTATCATTAGATGAATGTGATATTTTATTTTTTTCAATTTGATTTATTTATTATTTTAATTTTTTGGAATAAGAATAGTAATCTGAGAGAAACACTAATAGAAAATTGTTTCAGATTTTGGTAGAGGTTTGTTATGAACTACTGTGAAATGGAATATTTATTATTCCTAGAATCTAGTATCATTATAGCATATGGTCATATTCCAATATAAGATACCCAAAACATAATATTCATGGGATTTAAATTTATAGTTATTTATAAAACAATATAAATATATAAGTATATATATAGTGGGTGGAGTGTGTATAAATGAAATTTAGAAACTAAAATAAAAATTCATGAATATAAAAACTAAATTTTAGGAAAAAAGGATCAAATCCTAGTAATATTTATAATTGGATCCTTCACATCCACAAATGAGTTTATCTTATCCACATCCAATTTTCATACTCCATTATATGCTTGAAAATCCCCCATTATAATTTTTATATTGTGTAATTTCGTCACATTCAAGGATACTTGAATATAATATTAATCTAAATACTTCTTGTAAATCAATTAAAATACACCTAATGTGAGATAATATCTTATTTACTCCCCTAGAAATAAATTATATATTAACTATCACTCAACCAACTTGTTAAAACATAAACTGGTAAACTGCTTTGGGGATATGAATTTGATTTTACAATGGATGATGAAAAAAATATGAAATAAGGGAGAGAAAAATTATCTCCAACCCCTAATCTATATAACTCCATAAACCCACAAAAACTGAACATGATATTGAGTTTAATGATATAATTACATGGGAACCCATAATACCTATCTAGGATAAACTCTGTAGTAAGATCTCAATTATCAAGGAGGTTTAGATTATGAACACATAGAAAGAAACAAAAAATCTATTAGAACCATAATGAATATATAAATATCATGAAAAATAAGAAAATAATTCTTAGTGGGAAACCCTCATAACATGTGTCAATAATTATTTATAGAAATATCACTGATATTTTTTTAACTCTATCATGTCTTTGAACCAGGGGGTTCATCACCATTAATCTTCCTTAATAGAAGATCAACATCTACATGGAACATTTTTTGAAGCTTCTCCTAATTCTATATGAAAAAATAATATTTTATTTTCTTTACTATTGAGGGTTCATGTATGAACACTAGTATATACTTTTCATTAACAACCTATATTTTCTGTCCACCTTCTCCATAGATGAACAATTAAATTTTTTCAAATTTAAAAACATTATGTGATAGGTTTATCTTTATATTTAACCTTACATCAGATTATTTTACTCATTTGTATCTATTTGGGATCTTGTTTTGTTAATTATTAAATTCTAATTACAATTACATATATTCAAATTAATCAAAAAAATTATTTAAAATTTTCCATTTAATATAACATGGTTGGATAAGATTCTTAATTTTCCACATCAAAGGAATAATACCTACATAAAATATATAATTTTTAGTTAATATTTTTTAGGTTTCAAGATAATAATTTTATTCCTTCACATATTCAACTTATTCAAATGTATGTTTAAAATTTTTACATCTAATCTTAACCAGCCGATAACTTCTTTATTTAATCTCTTGTATCGAATTCAAAGATGATTATATTCATATATATAACACATAAAATCTTGATTACATATACATTTCATATTGTGTTTTTAATTCCCCACCCAAAACACTCTATTAAAAGTATTACCCATTAATTTTTGTACAAAAATTAAAATAAAATCAATAAAATCATAATTAAAGGATATATGTAAAATAAATATAAAATAATTTCTAAAAACTAAAAAATTAGTAAATTTCTATAAATTATAAAAATAAATTATATATTAAAAATAAATTACCTTATATAATTAAGGAAATTTTAAGGATTTTAAATATCTATTAGGAATTGCGTAAAAAAATATGTGTTGAAATCCATGAACTTATTATTTTACATTAAAAACAAATCATAATGAAAATAAATTATTAAAATGGATTGTAGAATGTATCTTCTAAATAAAACTCAACATTTTTTCAAGGAATGCCCTATTATGTAAAGAAGACAATAAATATGTCTCCCAAAATGAAATTATTTCATGAAAATACATAAAAAACAAAAAAATCCATAATTACTAAAAATAAAATATATAAATAGATTTATATTCTATCAAAATATCTTATCAATCCAACATTCACTAATTAATCTAAGAGTATCACACAAAGCATATGCTTAAATTAATCCAAGATAACCATCACTATTTGATACCAGAATAAAATACTATACATCCTATACTCAATAATGAAACTCAAAAAAAATATTAATAGAGCAATGATAATATATATATATATAATCAAAAAGAGTAAATATTAAACCCTATATAGTGGAAGAAGAAGTTTTAATTAAACAAGGGGAAAAATTGAGAATTTTACCAAAGTAGGTCGTCCAAACAAAAAACAAGTTTAAAAGGAATTGAAACCCTATTTTTATTTTTAAAACAAATTTTTATGGTTCCATTTTTATAAAATTTCAAATATTTTTTAAAAATATTTGATTCGATAGATCTCATGGAAAAAATGACACCATGATCTAATGTTATGTTTTTTTTTTGAAGTTGAAGATATATTTTCATCTTTTATTATGGAATTTAAGAAGTATAAGGACCAAAACTAATCCAAATATTATTTTTTAGTTAAAAGGAGGGTTTAAAACATAACTTCCATATACTTCTCACATTGCATGGTCTCCATGCATAGTGTAGTGGATTGATCATGATAATATATAACCCATTAGGTCCCCTTCTTAGATTGGAAAAGTTTTATATATTGTCTGGTAAGAATATTTGAAACACACTTCCTAAAAATAAATTATTCCTAGAAAATAGTTTTTGTTGTTGATGCTAAGAAACCTACCGGTGAAAATTTCTAAGAAAAATCATTTTGCAATAAGAAAAATCCCACTTTATGTCCTTTTTTCACTATCCAAACCTAAAAGACCAAAATAAAACTTCCAACATGAATAAATAAACAAAAATAATAACTTTTACCTATCAAATCTAAAAAATATTATTTCTTAAACATTTTCCATTCAAAACCTCGATATTAATTAATATTCCAACCAAAATCGATAAACTTAATACCCCAAGCCATAATTCACATCACATATCTATGAAATAACATCTCAATCATCCAATTATAAAAAAAATACATATTATTTGAACCACAATTACCAATACACGATACAAAGGATCTATATTTCGAACCATTCACTCTAAAACTAACTCATTCTATACTTTCATTAAAACATCTACCAAAAGGGGTGATAATATGAAATACCCACAAAACCCAAAATCACATCTACATAATTAATTAAAATAATTTATTCAAAATTATACAACATTTCAATATCATTCCATTAATAACCCAACTACCTTAATCCTAAAATAAATATAACAAGCAATGTCCACATTCCAACTCATTCGAACAATACTTAAATCACCAACAAACCCCATAAGTAGAAAAAACAAAAATTTAAAATAAATAGGGGCTTTAAATCTTCAATAAAATAATATTCACCATTCTAAAGAATGAATCATTCCAAGTATACCTTAAATAAAATAAATAATACATACTATAATAAACATATATACCTTGAATCACTTAATTAATGAAATTTTTAATATAAAATCACATAAATATTATTTTTATGATCACAAAATTGGTTTCCAAATCAAACATAAATTTGAAATCCAAAATTCATAAATTAAAACCATTTTTTAAAAACTAAATAGACCAATTATTAGTCAAAATCTGCCTCATTTAAACCAAATAGGTCATAAAAATCAATCAAAAAGAAATGAAATAGAATTTGATTGATTTTTTCACATTACCATTTATTTCAATATTCTTTATATATAAAAATAAACAAAAATATAAATAAAAAATACATACCAAATTAAATATAATATCAACTAAATACACAATATAATACTTTGAAAATCAATAATCAAACTCATATTAATTAAAAATTAAACCCTAAAAAATAAATTCAATAATCATCACAAAAAATTAAAACCCTTATATATACTAACATTAAAAATAAATCAAAATTACCACATTCAAACTCTTTAAAATTATTTATCATAAAATTAACTGAACACTAAAAAAATTCACAAAAACCTTTAGAGGTTCTTTTCGAAATAATTCCTTTTAAAAATACCCTATTATAAATTCTAAACATAAAAACATCATACCAATATCAAAAAAATTACACTTAAAGAAATGACAATAAATCCTTAAATTTACAAAACACATTTCAAATCAAAACATAAGCATTACATAGTTTAAGTAGAAAAAAACTCTCAAAAAATTACCAAAAATATTATAATTCTAAATTTTTTTTTGAAAAAGTTCCTTATATTAGTTATGAAAACAAAACAATTTGAATCAATCTAATATGAAAATGAACATATATGCTTCAGAAAGTGAAATATTTTTTTCAAAAAAAATAATCATTTTACACATAAATAATAAATTTTAAATAATTATTCTATTATATTTAATATAAGATAGCACATGTACATATTGATTTATATCTATTAAAAATCAATTTTAAACTAACTTCCCTACTCAATGAATTTCCATGTTTAAATCAGAGAATATTATACATAAGATATGTCCTGATTATAATTTTATGTAAAAAAATTCTTGTAATTTTAAAAAATAATTTCATAGATAAATATAAAAAGGAATTACATGAAAAAAAAATTAAAATAAATAAATTACTCATAAATTACATAATAATCCCCCATTCAATTAGGTTATTGTTGTGAAAAACAATTTAACTGAGTTTATGTAGTTTTTCAATGACTATAAAATTAGTATAATTCAAATATCTCCTTTTGGAATCCCAATAATATCTGAAGAAAATCATAATAATATCAAACTTTACATCATTACAAAAAAAATTACAACAAACAAATAAAAATAACAATCATAAGAATATTTACACATGTAATATAATTTATATAAGACAATGTAATGCATGAGACATTAAATTCTCATATTTCCCCCCTTATGGTTTTATATGCCTCAAAATAGGTAAAAAATAGATATAATAAAGAAACCCATCAAAGATAGACCCAAACAACTCTCACCCAGATGTCCCCTAGTGACCCATGTATTATAACCAATGATTATGTCTAGAAATATTTAGGGAAACACCACTAAAGTCATAAAAATCCTATATTCATGACTAATATTGACTCAACTACCCAAACCTACTCTAATACATTTTTAATGAACCATCAGGGAATTGCCTCAAACCTAAGATAACTCATCACTAACCTTGGGTGCACTCCCCCTAATTTTTAATGGATAATAAAAAGTAGATTAGGATAAAATTAAACCATTAATGATTAGTTTTCCTCAATATCAATAGTCCATAATTGGTATTTCACTAAAAAAATAAATTAACACAATGAAAAGATATGAATGAACTACTAAGAAATTTTTTTTACAATATTGATATTTATATCTAATGTAATCTACTAACAAGTAATAAAATAATACACTCATGTATTAAATGGATAGTTTACTATGTGGATCATCATTAACCCATATTTCAAATCTATGAAGGAACTCTTTCCCATAAAAACCAAGTACCATGAACAGTGAAAATATTTATCCTAAAAATATAAATAGGAAAACTTATATTTATATTCACTATAAAAAATATGTTGGGTCTGTGTATACACATACCTAGATTGATATATTTCAAGGACTTTATATTAATTATATGAAAGGACAAAGCAATCATGATGGTTTAAATTATAAATATAAAATTATCCCTTTATAATATTTTATGAAGAGAGGAAACCTTAATCATTTCATTCAAAAAATTCACAAGTTAGATATGTAAATAGAAAATATATATGTTCGTCCAAAATAAAGAAGTAGATAGATGAAAAAATATATGAAAACTATATAAAATCAACATGGGAGTATACTGGTTTTTTTAATCAAATGATAACTAGGATACATTAATCCAGTCCATCCAAATACATACCCATATCCATCTATTCATTGGCCACTATATAGAGTAGAATCCTAAACTAGTTATGATGTCTACAAAGAAACTAGCCAAAGCAGAATACTAAACTATCCCACAATATTTAAAAGATTTGGGGAAATCTCCTCTATTAAAAAAATAAAAATACAACAGAAACCCATTTTGATTTGGGTAAGGGAACCCCCATAAAAAGCTAGTAGGCCCAGGGAGATCAATCCCAATGGAAAACCAAGAATAGATCCAATTATAGTGGCCCAAAGGCCGAGATTCAATGTCCTGAGGGAACAGTGGGAGAACACCCATGAAGAGCAGTGGTCCAAAGACCCACACTGTCACTTAACAGCTATCATGCATTCACCCACATCTCGAGGTCCATGCAGCTTGTCCTGAGGTCGTCGCCTCATTGTATGCCTGATGCTCTGCCTGAGCCGGCTTGCATCACCGTGACCCACCCAAACCATGCCGGTAGAAGATCCACTGCATGAAGATCCTGTGATCCAGATCGCTATCCCTGCTAAAAGCCAATACCCAAGTTGAGACTGAGATCCATAAATCTGCTGTGGGGAACCGCTGAAGAAAAAGCTGCATCGCTTCCAGTCATTTTGTCCCCATGAAGAGTCGACCGTCGTCGTTCGAACAGAGGTCTCTCTCCACTCGAATAGAGGCCCTGCATGGTGAGCCTTGAACCTTCATTTTAGCCACTGACAACCGGATTCCAAGCCAAGAAACTCCCTTGTCGCCGTTGTGACGTTGTCGCCCGAAGGCCTGGACTGTCGACACCATCGAGGTCAACCGTCGCCGCATGAAACCAAGGTCGATGCAGCTCGACGCCCACCGCAGCCCAAGAATCCACCGAGGACCACCATCTCACATCGTCGAAGGCCAGCCGCGAACCCAAATGTAAGATCGCCAGAGAAACCAAATGGGAGCTCTCGGCAGAAGCCAAGATCCCTAAACTATCCCAGACTATCTTGAGTGAAATAATTTTCTAGATGAAGTAAAATATGTGGAGTGACATCACTCCATATAAATATACTTACCAAAGTAAACAGGGTATCCCCATAATGTTTTATTACAATCAATAGTTTTTAAATCATCCAAATATAATACAAAAAACCACCCCTTAACCATTTCCCAAAACCTCTTAATGAAACGTATTCCCATATGTAAAATTAACAATAACCAAAGAAAAAATTATGTTTATTGAGTGAATCATAGAAAGAGTCTATTCAATAAACTATACATTACTTTATGAATAAATATATTTCACACAACCACTACAATATTTTTTAATAAATCATATAAAATTATCCCATGAAGATTCAAAAAATGAAACAAGATATAATCATCATATAATGTTATGAAACATCAACCTATTTTCCTTTTACTGATTTTAAATCAATAAAATAAGATTAAAAATAAGAAACTGTCAAATTTTATATCTTTATATAAGTTTTATAAAACCCCCAACTTCTTTTTATTGGTGAAAAAAAATAAAAACATTAAGACTTAACCCAATAAAATCTAACATCAATACCTTTAGTACCATTAAAAAATAAATTTTATGATTTATTTAAAGACGAATGGGGTTGTTTAAATCCTCAAATATTTAATTTAAATGGAGTGAAAATAAAATCAATGGTAATCTTATAGCCATCATTTTGATTCATAAACTCGGCTTATTATTATATTTGAAAATAAAATTACACCCCTATTTTAATTCATCTTTACATAATATTTTTTGTATTAATTATATATATTGTGTATAATACGAACCTCCTAACCATAATTCTATAGAATTTTAAATAAAAATCTGAAGGACTATGTTTTTTATCCATATTACTTTCACCAAATTTAAAAGAACTATAAATTTGATGGGATAACATCATCAAATTATGTGAATCATTTAAGATTTCATTGTAATTTGATGATGTTGCTTTCAAAGAAATTGCAATTGATCCTAAATATTTTATAAATAAACTATTGGGTTATTTTATATAATGATGATTTATACTTTTAGAACTGGATGAAGAAAGATAATTCATAATTTCTGAGATTAAAGTTACTTAAAATTTTAATATATTAGTTTTGATAGAGGATTTTCAACTTTATTTTCTTTTTATATATTTTTTATTAGATTTTTATTGAATGATTTTTATTATATATATTTTTAATTTTCTTTATATTCATTAATCTTAAAATCCATTAATATTTCAGAATTACAAGGAGGAAGATAGATTTTTATTTTATCCTTTGAGATCCTGAGCATATAGGTTGTGGAAAAAGAGTTACTGTTGATTTAATTGATTGAGACATTCTGATTAGAATACAATAATGATCTTTTCATCTGTAAAATCAGATTGATTCCTTATAATAAGTTACGTTGATGGATTCCATGTAATTTTAATATTGACCCTTTGATAGGATAAAATTTAAGATACCTTGAATCAATATTATGATTCCCCCTTTTCATTAGGTAAAATTTTGGGTTATAATATGCTTTATGGCATACAAGATTTTGGAATTAATACTTCATGTTTTTTTATTTAATTTTGTGTATAAATTTTTAATAATTATTTATATTTTATTTCTGCATTTGATTTTAAGGAGGTTTATAACATTATATAAAATTTAATTTTCTCTAATATTACTTGTTTTACTCTGATATATTATGTGTGTGTAATTTTTGGCTCTATCAGAACTTTTTATTTCACTTAGTATTAATACGTGAGGTGGTTAAACTTATAAGTCACATTTTTTACTAAAATTCACCCCTACTAAATTTTAATTATCATGGTAATCTAGGAAAACATTTGGTATCAAATCATGTATATATGGTTGAGACTAAACCTAATAATATTATTTTTTTATGCATTTTTTTATCAAAATTCCGTATCTTAATTTTCATAATCATAATAATGTGGTAGATAATTATTTTATGATTGTAGGAATATATATACACTCTAATAAAAATCAAAATTCTAATCAACATCTTATTTGTTATGGTAATAATTTTGAATATTGGAAATATCAGATGGAAATATTAATGATTAATACTAGTTCATATAAATTTATCATGCCCATCAGAAGTTATGAAATTTTATATACGAAGGACAACAGTTTTTCTATAGAGGAGATAGATGAATTTCAGTTAAACATTCGTGTTCTCATTAAATTTCTATGAAATATCTAATAAAACATATATAGTAAAAAAAATTGAATTTTTTTTGAGATATGTAAACAATTATAAGACACGCATTTCATAACATTATAAGTTCATGAGACTATTTAAGGTATACTCACAGATGACTATCATTCATTTCATTTATTACTTGGTAATAATTTTTCAAAAATACATTAGATCTTAAGGAAGATCATAAACATTATACGATCTCTTAGAGAGAAGTAATTATTGAATGATCTTATTTTGGAGTAAGTCAATGATATTCTACCAAAGGAGTAGGAATCAAACATGATTATCATTGATTATATGAAACATATTACTAAGTTATGTATTAAAGATTTTATTGTAATTAAATGTAATGTGGGAGTTACTTGATAATATATTTTGACTAAAAGAGAAAAAAATGGATTTTACTTTGAATCAACTTCAAATTATTTAACTTCTATAGGAATTACTTCTATATGTAGTGTTAAAAGATCAACAAATTATAATTTTTTTGACATTATTAAGGATGAGTATGTATATATGGATGGGCAAATTTTTTGAAGTGAAAGTTTCAACATTGACTTTAATAAATGTAGAAAATATATTAAATAATCTTAAAAATCATTTTTTTATAAATATAAATTGTTTGGTCTTATTAGACTTGATTTATAGGAATTGAAGAAAAGTTATAGAAGGCATTAAAAATTATATTCTAAGATAAAGGATAGGAAAATATTGATGGCTTTGTATACATGGATACCAATTGAATAAGTAAATGATAAAAAAATTTAAGGTTCTTCAAATGAAAAGGATGAAAACTGAAATATCTCTTATTTTTATAAAAACATCAGAATTTCAAAAAAGTTGAAGTACTTTATAGGTAAAAATTGTTCGGAAAGTCTATCATAATATTCATTGTATAATAATATATAATATTTATATATTGAGTTGGAGAGTGAGGATGAAATATCTACTTATTCAAATGGTTAAAATAAAGTCAAAACTCATAAGGTACTTGAGGATTATATTTTTAAAGTTGAGGAATCCTATAAGAATCTATACAAAAATTTATGTTGGACATATAAATGAGGTTTTTGAGAATAAATCAAAGTTGGGTAAATATAACAATTACATTTCAATGTTATATATTGAGATAGATTATAATAGTTCTAAATACTCCAAATCTAAATGTAATGTTAGTAAATTATCATTATAAGTAAAATAAGGAAGTGATTCTATAAATTTAGTGGAAAAAGATACTGAAAAAGTTAAAATCGATAATATAAGACTTGTTTCAGAGCTAGAAAAATCCAAAGAAAATATTTTTTTTCGGAAATATGATTCTAATGGAAAAGGGACAAATAAATGAGCACATTATCGTCAATAAAGTTATCAAAAAATAAAAAAAAATCTAAGAAGGTATGGATGATTCTTAATGATAAAAATGAAATTATTAAATTGATGTCTCGGATTGAAAGCCATAAAAAATTTATAACAAGATTTACCTCTAGAAATAAAATATTTGAAGATATTTATGGTAAGTTGAGGCCAAAAATAAGTACTTATAAACTTATAAGTGAATCTTATAAAAGATTTATATATAAAAATAATTACTTTCACAACTGAATTTTTTAGATTTTTTGATGGAGATCCATCACAAAAATACAATCATAGAAAATGTCATAAAAAATACAAGTATTAGTAATGGTTCATTGTAATAACTAATATATTAGATATATAGTTACTCTCATATCAAATAATATCAAATTATATTAAAACCAACTAATTGTGAGTGATTTTTATGTCATTTTAATTTATATAAATATATAAAAAATTAAATTAACAATTAAATAAAATTTATTAAAAATATAAAAAAAATTAATATAATAAAGTAATACAAAAATAATTACACCATTTCACACATAATATATTTATCAAACCAAAAAAACCTGATAGTGATAAAAACAATTGTGGATCAGCTGGTATTAGAGGGATGAGGATCAAATAAAGGTTCAGGGAGAAACTCGACACTAACACCACACACAAGACATCACTTATAATCTATCATTTGATTATCTCTATAATGTCATTGTTCACTCTCCACTCTTGATCTCTTTATATGCCTTGTATCACCTCAACATGAGCTCATAGCCTCTCTTCAGACTGTGTAGTAGATGATGATGACTTTTTATAATATCCCTTTTATCTGAGCGATTCCAATGTATAAGTACCATACTAACGAGTACGTGTTAATCATGACCCAATACTAGTCGGCTGACCTTTATCTACACCATGCATAGTCACAAGTATATAGGCCTCCTCATCAAAACCTGACTAACACGTGGCATCAGCATTGGTCTAAGCTTGACTCTTGGGAAATAGAAGTCAATGCCTCAGGAATTTCTTAAAAATATAATAAAAAAATTAATTTAACTAATTATTTTAAAAAAATACTAAACACAATATGGAGTCTTCTATTACCGAAAAGTTTTCCAATATTGGGTTTAGTTAACATCTTCTTGTAAACATCAAAAACTATAATAGAATGGTTAGTAGTGTACTATATAATATGATAAAAAAATTATATTTAAATTATATATACATTAATAAATAATATTACCTTCCATATTTCATCAATGTATAACAAATTTATGACTCCTAACCCTATGTTTGGCCTCATTCCTACCCTAGTTCTATCATCCAGATGATGAACACCTCATAAAAGTCCCTTATATCTTGTAAGAGCACAACCCATCACATAAATGGTATAGTATATTATTGTTCAATGATATATACAATATTGGTTGAAAACCATAACTGAAGATCTATCTTGGGATAACTTTCTTAGGTTGTTTTAAAAATGATGAAAACATCCATGTATGCAAATTACTGATGCCTATCGGATAGGAACTCTCACGCTATCATTAATTAGTTGCCATAAATTATGAAATACAATTAAAAAAATATGTTACAAATTAAATAAATTTAAAATAAAATATATTATTTATTAAAAAATAGCTATGTGGTCAAACATTTAAAGTTTATCTACAATGTGAATTCGATCCCCTAACACCCATGGTGTAGAAATTTTTTGTTTAGAATTACACTAGATTTCCCTAATGATAAATGAGAAAAATGATAAAATAAAATCAAATAATCATAATATTATTACCAAGAATAATACAAAAAATTAAACTAAAATATATAACATAAACAATCAAATATATCTCCATGGACATCGATAAAAATCAAAAGATTTATGAGTAACGTCCCATGATTCTAGAACTCTCTCACATGGCAGAATCAGGTTGGTTACATGACCTCAAGCACACCTTTATGTATTGCGGAGGTAGTTGAATATTATTGGGGGTGTTATGAGTATATTGGGGTGACTATACCCCCTGGTACAAGGTTAAAGCATATTGGAAATAAACAATATAACGAAAAAATTTGAGTATCTAGAATAATGGAAATAAAAAATACAAATAATAAAATAAAAAATAAAATCTTTCTTAGTAATCCAACAAATAATAAAGTAATAGTGTAAATAAAATATTAAATGTAACCAAATTTAATGTTTGATGTAAAAAATAAAGGACTAGCAGACTCAAAATTCACCATTCCAGAGCCCAATACCAGTCTCGTCTCCAAACTCTAGCTCAGCCAAGAAGTAAAAAATAAACGTCAAGGTCCTTTTCCTTTATCTGAACATGAATCCATGTAATCAACTCAGGTTCCAAAAGAAATCCTGAATAGGGTTTGATTAAAACTATGTTGGTCTAAGTCACTATGTCTAATCAAAACATGTATGATAATAAGTGTATGCAATAATGTGATAAATAGGTGTATCAATTAATTAAATTATCAATACAACAACAATAAAAACCAACTTCGACATTATAATGGAATACCTAAGAGAAAGTAGCACAACCATTCCAACATAACCATATATCCAAACAACCTACTTCATCTCTATTTAGGAATATCTCTGGTCATATAACACAACCATGCCAATCATTACAATATATCCATGTTAAATCACGCAAGTCTGATCCAATATCTCCATATAAGAATTTTAGCATGTGTCATTGGGCATAGACCTCTATATAAGTATTTCATCATGAGTCTGGGCATATCCCAATATTTAAGTATTTTAGCATGTTCCCGGCCATAGTCTGGTATGTAATAATTTCATAATGTATCAGGGCATAACTCGACATATAAGAAATTTTGGACTGTATTAGGGCATAGCCCATTATATATTTATTTGAGCATGTAAACTTGTCTGATACTATATATATGCATTACAAGGTATAAATCCCAAAAACATTCATAAAAACAATTATATCATAGCATAACATCAAAAGCCTCAATGATTAATTATTCAAATTACCATTTTTCTTTTAATTACACATTCATTTAAATATCAGTAGTCCAATAGTCATATCATTATGAAATTGATGCATTACCAAGGGATTATATTTCAAAAAATTACATAAGTTCTAATTTCTTCCTAAACACGCTTTAATAATTTGGCCCAATCATTATTATTCAAGGGTTTTCTTACATAATGGGTAGCCAAAATACAAGTAGAATCAACAACTAAATCCAAATAGATCCGGAAAATATTATAATCCATGATTCACAATTTATCAATGAATAAATTAATTATATTACATGTTACATTGTTATAATCACAGTACTGTATATACATGACATTAATAATACCATATGGTTATGTGAAGACTCCCTTCATTTAATCAGTGATTAATGTAGTGCTTTCAAAGGGTAATTCCAATTAGGAATATGGTGTAGAAAATCATAAGAAGAACCTAAAACAACATAGTTCAATAGAAAAAACAAAATGGGTCCAAATATTCCACCACCATAATGTAGAGTAATGAAATAGGAGGGTAAAAAAATCCAAATACTTACTCTGGATTGATCGCACAAATGGGATGTCCTGGTTAAGGGAAATGATTCTAGAATCTCCTAGATAACTATCCTAGGTCGAGAGGAGGAAGTTTAACTAGAAAAATTATAAAAAATAATACATTATGGTGTTTAAAACTAATGAATATGATATTATATGGGATGTAACTCTTTTACAAGTTGTTTATTTTTATAGATGGATACACCGAAAAAATTATCCCCTCAAGTTAATATTTATCCCTTAAAAATTTAAAAAAATGAATCGTTTACATGATGTGTAACCATTTCATGCCATTTACAAGTTTATGTCTTATGTCTTGTAGAATTTATATGTCGTGTAACATGTACACATCATGTAAATGTTTTACAGATAGTTTTTTATCCCACTTCCTATAAATGGACTCAAACTACCTACAATGACTTCCAAATCATGGAAAACACTCAAACCCCATTTTTTACAATTATAACTAGACTCCATTAATTCAAAAAACATATATCCCAAAACATTAGTTCCTTTTCACCCATAAAGGATCTTTGGCTCTGAATCAAGACTCATCCACCAAGGCTCAAACACAAATATACACCCTATAAAAGGATTTTAATGAAAAACATAAATATATATGCACCTAGAAAGAGATGTGATCATATAAAATATCAACAATATAATAGATCATTCCCATGATAATCCAAGAATTATTGTGGGGTCTTAGCAAACCATTATAGACATTGTGCTTTCATATCAGATTACATATCCTTGATCTCCTCTTAAACATGTCCTTTCTTTCACTACACTCAAACTAAAGGAATCTCTCTACACCAATGATACTTCTCACTACATTCCACAATCTGTATACTATTATCTTCAAAGGATGCATCATCAAAAAGGTCAACGTCCTCAATATCCAACACAAGATATGTTCAGGGTAATATCTCTAAAGTTGTGACATGTGAAACATGTAGTGAATCGAACTATTATATTGTGTAAGTGTTAGTCGGTACACTAATGGACTAACCCTATCCACTATCTTAAATGTTCTGAAAATCCTAAGCACTGCCCTTCCCTATTTTCTAATATGGCATTACCACAACCTAAGTGAAACCTGAATGACAATAAGATGGCCAACCTTGAACTCCATATGTCATATCAGATTTTCAAATTAAGATTTATTCCTATTTTGTGTTTTCACTAACCTATATCTAATAAACTAAACCTAACCAGATGCATCTTTCAAGAGACTATACCCAATAAAAATTGACTCAACTACCAACAACCAACAATGATTCGAACGTGACGGCCTTCCATACATTGACTCAAAAGGTTTTATCTCAATCTATCCATGGAAGTTTTTATCATATATAAATTCCACAAGTTTCATATGTTTGTCGGATTAACTGCTGAAATAAAAAACACAATCTTTTAAAATATCCCAAAAAAACCTGAATAGTTCACTCAGATAGACCAACAATCTACGTTTGATAGTTTTTGTTCAAAATAACCTGTAATTCCAGAGCCTTCTGAAGACCCTACCATAACCATGACGTGAGATGTGGATCTATATCAGAAACAATAATCCTCAGAACACCATTCATCTGAACTACTTCATGAACATAAATACTTACCATATCATTAACTATAAAGGTCTCCCTAATTGGTTAGAAGTGGGCTACCATCATCAGTTGATCCACAATCACCCATACTACATAATTCTTACAAGGGTTCCTTGGTAATCCTTTCCCAAAATACAAAGTGACATTAACATATTTCCATTGAATAATGGGAAGAGGCTATAAAAGTCCAAATGGTCTTTGATAGTCATATTTCACCTATTTTAAAGTGAAACATCTTTCCATAATGCTTAATACTTATTTCTTAATTCATGAACACTTGGACTATCTATGTAGATCATGATATGTCAATGTAAAACTAGAATATAATTTTCATATAGAATCATAAAACTATTTCATTATCTCATAACACAAACTTGTAGGAACCAATACTCGGATACATAAAAGAAGATAATTTCAACTACAAAGAGACCATCCTAATGGTATCTACCCAACATATAAGCTATCTATCGGAACTATTCCCTCTAGATCAAATAATTTATCAATCTCAAACCTATCAAAAACCATGTGTATAATAGATATCGAAGTCAGATCAACTCATCCATGAGACTCATAAACACAAAAATTCATGTATTCCAAAACTTCCATCATTAACCACACATCGAAAGACTCTATCACTACCTATGTTTGTGTCTTTTATCACAATATATCATTAATGATTTGGAAACATCCTGGTGTTTAATCCAACTCAAATTTGAAATACTGTAGATACTCACACCACCTCCTCTACCGAAGGTTCAGTTCCCACTATGAAAATGTGAAATTAAGGCTCTTATGGTCAATGTATACCACAAACCTCTAACCCTTGAGATCATTACTCTATTATATTAGGTCATTTATCACTTCTCTTAACTCCAAATCATTCTTAGGGTAATTCAACTCATATAGTCTCAGTTGTTTGGTTCAATAAGCAACCACTCGATCCTCCTACATCATAACAATTCCAAGTCTAACTCTAAATGTGTCACGTTAAAGAGTATGTGCTTTAAATGGAATATGTAAAATGAGGATAGTTGTTTTTTTATGCTTCCTTTTATCACCTGAAAATATCTCTATAAATCATCGAACCAGTCAAGCTTCACCCCTTTCTTGGTCAGCCCTGACATCGATGCTTCCAAACGGGAGAAGTTTTGGATAAAGTATTGATAATAATATACTAAACTCATAATGCTCTGAATCTTGAGTACATTATTTTTATTATCATAATATACCAAGTCTACAAACTTTTTATGTTCTATTGGAAATCCTGACTCTAAGATAGCATGGCATAAGAAGTTCACTTTATCAATTAAGAATAGATATTTGGTTAGCTTGGTGTCAATTTTATGTTCTCTTATTCTACTCGAGATTATGTTAATATGTTCATATTGATAATTTGTTGATTGTGGTTACACTAAGATATCATTGAAAAAAACCACCACAAACAGGTCCAAAAAGAGGATGAAAGATATTATTCATCATGGATATGAATACCACCAGTGCTTTGGTCAAACAAAATAGCTTCACTATGAGTTCATAGATGCTATACCTACCCAAAAAAGAAGTCTGAAGTCTATCTAAAAGTATCACCCTCAACTGATTTCATCCAGATATCAAATTGATCTAGGATAATATATTATCCCCACTCAATTGATTAAAAATATCATCAATGTGTGGAAGTGTATACTGGTTCTTGGCCATCATATGGTTCAATATCTGATAATCCACACATAAGTGCAAGGTACCATTAGCCTTCTTGGTGAAGAGAACTAGAGAACTCTATGGGGATGTACATGGCTATATGAAACCTTGAGCTTCTAGATCTTCAAACTTAACTTTCAACTCTCAAAGCTCTATTGGTGTAATATTTTAAGGTAGTACAGAAACTTAATCTGCTCCTGGAACCAACTCAATCATGAACTATATCTCTCTCTAAGGATATAATTCATAGATTTCATCAAAAAGGAATCCTAAAAATGGTATACCATAGGAGGAAAAATCCCACTTCCTTCCAGCATCATCTATAGAAAGATCATAAATTTGAGTTATGAGACAATACAATTTTCACTGAGTTGGTCTAACACAACCAGCCTAATGATCCCACTCACCCTAGTTAGAATATCTTCCTCTATATGGAGGTGTAAAGATACCTCTCATCTGATAATAATCGACATGAGAGTTGTATAGAACTAGCCAATCCATACCCAAAACCAAATTGAAGCATTTCATTTCTAGCAGAAACATTTCCCAAAGGAAACTATAATCACCAATATCTAGAGAAAATACCATGAAACATATAATATTATATTACTACACTCCCAAAAGTGCATAGATAGTCCTAAAAATATTTATAATTTCCCCATATGGTACCAAAACATTTACAAAAAAGAACGGATAAAAAAGAAATTTGATGTCCCTATATTGAACAAAATGTATGAAATGGTATATGATTCAAGAATCATACCTCTAACCGTAGAAGGTCCTACATCCACAATAGTCAAAGTAGTAATCATAGTGTGAAATTAAATATCCCATCTTCCCTAGGATCCAGGATACCCCCCAGGTTATTCCCTCTACCTGGTACTATTGTTCCTACACTAGGGCACCACATGACCTACCTCTTCCAGAATCACATGAGGAACTATAGAAACAATTTTTCTGAGAATAATTTGAGTCCTTCCCAGACTATAGTTCCTATCTTGATCCCATACCACTACTCTACTACTAAATTCCCATAAAACCCTTTGTAGGTGTCCCATCCTTTTGCAGGATTGAAACTAAAAAGAGGGGTATAGACACTGAGGATTCTTGTAGACCATCGTTCCACACTGATAACAATGTAGTGGAACACAATATTAAGATGTTTAACCACTTCTTTGAATACTCTTCCTAATATTTCCTTGCAAAAAACATTCATAGAGATTCTTATTTAGACTATAATAAGTTTTCCCAGTTATCCTTATTTCAATAGACTAGACACTACTCAGGGCCTCTTCCGTATTACCTTCTATGATGAGTGAATGATTCATCACATCCTCAAAATGGATAAGATGGAAAGTTTACATATGTCACTTGATCTCTTGGAAAATACCATCTTGAAAATGTATCCCCATTGAAATTTCATCAGCTTCCAAAAAGGGAACAAATTTTTTGTAAGTTTGTTAGGCTTCTAGTGTAATAAAGTGTTAACATGTCCTCATGTGTCAGATTCATGAACTCATGATCCAGCTCATCCCTCAACATCTTTGGATATAAGTGTCTCAATAAAGTTAATTTAAATCCATTCCATGTAAACTCCTCCAGCTTCCCATATTCATCAAGAATATATGGCCAACACCTGGTAGGTCTGGAAATCATATATACAGAAAGCATCACCATTTTATTTGAAGGTGTCTTAAAATGATTAAAGATGATCTGGACAGGCTCGATCTAGAACATGGCTACCTAACCCCCCCCCCCCAAGAGAAAATTTCAGATATTGCATCTGTAACTCTCTCATTAACTCATTAATCAAAGTCACAGTGTGAACAACCTCTCTTTGCATTGATATCATGACCCTCAACATTATTTCACAATGCTGAAAATCAATCAAATCATCATGAGCTATTGGAAGAAATGATTCGGTTGCATTATGAGTGTGTCGACTTTCACTCTCTTGATTCTAAACACAAATATGATGAGGATACATTTTCTCTATAATAAAAACACTCACCTTAAAACACAATATCTAATAATAGGGTCAACCTGAAAATGTGAAAAAAATTGAGAACCACTACTCCTAGTCTCTCTTAACATGGATAACAAGTGTTTTAGAATGACATAAAATTTAATTTCATTCCATTCCATTTCTATTATATAATGGCTATCTCATATCACATTTAAAAAATACAAGTATATATCACATGTAATAAATATATCCTTATCATGATCAATGCATGTCAATACCTATACCTATGTTCCTATCATTATGCATGCACACTCATCTAGTATCATACCGATCCATGAGCATAAATCTCAAGAACCAATAGCTTCATCAAATAGAAACATCACATAAAATTTGAATCACCCAAGGTAAAATAACATCAACTATAACAAGAAAAACATATAAATTGCAATCTCATCGCTGAACCGTCGGATTATTTCCCATACATGTGTTAGCTACTCATGTGAACAAACTCATTATCAAGTCATGATGCATCCTCATATCCTTTATACCATTCACAAATTGTAGAGAAACAAAGAATAAACCTAGTGTTCTAGGATAACACATCGTAATGTCCCCATATTTTGGTACTCCCTCGCATGGATGAATTGAGTTTGTTAAATGACCTCTATATTTTCTCCCTATGGGCCATAGGATTCCAACTAGTAGTGAGGGTGTGAAGAGTATAGTGGGGAGAATATACACCCTAGTACAGAGTAAAAACATAGTATAAATAAATTATATAAATAAAAATCAAAGTAGTAGAAATAATAGAAACTAAATAATACATAAAATAAAAAAATGTCATGTTGAATAATCCAATAAATAGTGAAGGAATAATGTAATGGTAAGATAAAATATGAATAAATGTTATAATATAATTAATAAAAATAAAGGACTAGAATAATAAAATAAAGCCTCAAAATTCCCTGGTCCTAAGCCCTATGTCAGTCCCATATCCAAAATCCATATTATCCAGAAATCAAACAAACAATAGTAAGGTCCATTTCCATTATCCAAGCCTGTATCAATGTAATCTACTCCGGTTCCAAACGACGTCCTAAAAAGGCTGTTCTTAAAACTCAGAATGATGACACCACCATGTATAAAAAAAATTATGATAATAAGTGTGTGTAATAATGTGATAAACAGGTTTATCAATTAATTAAACAATTAATATAATACAAAAATCAACGGACTTCGGTACTTTGTAAAAATAATTATGAGAATATATTTTAACCAATCCAATATAACCATATTTCTAAATTACATACTTCTTCACCATTTTTGAATGTTTTTGGGAATGTAACATAACCATGGAAACTATAACCATAATTCAATGAAAAATCACAGAAACCTGGGATAAACTCGGTATATAACCATTTCAGCATCTATCACTAGGCATATCCCTCTATATAAACATTTCATCATATGTAAGGGGAAAGGCCAATACATCTTCATTTCAATATGTTTCATTGCATAGCATGATATATAATCATTTACAAATGTATTAGGTCACATCACGGTATACAATAATTTCAACACATATCAAGGTATAACCCAGTATATGATCATTTAATCACATAAAGTCGGCTAACTCCCTATATAATCATTACATCATAGAAATCCCAACACATGTCATAGCTACAAGGTTATCATAATATCACATCAGAAGGATCAATAGTTAATAATGAAAATTACCATTTTTATTTCAATTATAATTTCATTTATATCTCAAATGATCAATAGTCATATCATTAAGTAAATAAGACATTAACTAGAGATTCTATTTCAAGTAATCTTCTAAGGTATCATGTCATTCTAAACACACATTAAGAAATTATCCAAATCATTATTATTTAAGGGATTTCACACCCAGTTGGTATCCAAAATCTAGGTCACATCAACAATTGAATCCAAATGGATATAACCAATATTTTAATCCATGATTCACTATTTACCCATGAGCGAATTAATTTTAGTTCACTTTACATCAAAGCAATCAAAATAATGAATATACTTATAATTAAATAAACCATAGGGTTAGGTTCAGACTCCCTACCTTTAACCTATGATTAATGCAGTTCATCCAAAGGGTAGAGCTGATGAGTATGAAGGTGCAAAATATCACATATAGAAACTAAAATAACCTGAGTTTAGAACACAACCAAAATGTTTCCAAGGATTCTACTTCCCTAATAAAGAATAATGGAATACAAGGGGGGAAATCCAAATACTTATAAGGGATCAATCACGCAAACGGGATGTCTGAATTAAAGGAAAGTGTTCTAAACATTACTTCAGAACCGTCCTAGTTCTATATGGGCCAGAGAACTGAAGTAGTAAGAAACAATATCATGCACGGTGCTGTTTAAAACTGTTTGTCATGATATTACATGGCATGTAACTCTTTTACACATCATATATTATTTTTAGATTGATACAACAAAAAACATTTTGCCCCAGGTTAATATTTTTTCCACATTAATTTTACATAACATGAATGGCTTCTGTGACATAAAATTGTTTCACACCCTGTACTGGATCACAACATGTGTTTGGTGAGAGTTTCTGTTCTATATATATTCTTTATACCACTTCCTATAAAAGGACCCAAACCACCTCCAAATACTTCCAAATAATATAAAACCCTCATAATCCCATTTTAAACATTTATAGTCAGACTCATTTAATTAAAAAAACATATATCTCAAAACATTACATCATTTTCTCTAACAAATCCTCTTCATCTCTAAATCAAGACTCAACCACCAAGACTCAAAACCAAATGTAAACCGTATAATATAATATTAATACAAGAATAAAGATGGTATGTATTTTTAAAAAATAAGGGATATTACAAGAAAATCTATGAAATACAGACTAGAATAATAAATATTACATTTGTGTTCTCCTCTTAAGAGGTGGTGATGTACTAGCATCCTACATGTTAAATAAATTGTCATCGAGCTCATCATGGGGAATCCAAACATTAGTGATAGAATTTAATAGATCTTAGGAACAATATTCAGCTATTTAAAATCAAATAATCATACTTAAAAATAATTTTTAATACATATTCAAATATAAAAAAAATTAATATGATAATATAATAATATTACTTGTAAATAAATATTAATATTGATATCAGATATAATAAACTAATAAATTACATAATATAATGACCTTAACTATATATAATTTTAATAAATATATCAAATTTAAATAAACACCATGTAAAATATAATAATTTTACCTCTAAAAATTATTAATAATTACATAATATATAAAAAACTAATGAATATCTACATTAATGAGGGAACAAAAATAAATCATCATATCTATATCCATCCATCTAAAAAAATATTACCAATAATTAATTTTTAATTCTCATATCAAATATAAAAAAATAATAAATACTATAATATAATAAATCATTAATCATATTCATCCAAATATTTTTTTAATTATAATGTTTCTATCTTCCTCTTTAGCATCGTTAACTTCCATATGACTTTCAGTTTCATTATCCATTATTACATTATCAACCTTATCATTATCGTTGGCCCTTAACTGGGGGGTTTCATCGTCAATATTTATATATTTTTTAGTAAGATACATACTTTTGGATGTTTCTTGAAAATTTTCAACATGATTCACTTCCACAGAACCATTTTTATTTTAAAGAAACACATTATCAAGAGATTTTATTTTTACAAAACTCTTGCGATCATTTAAATATATCAAAAAAATACAATAATTTTCATAATAAACATTATATACTTAATTCACTAATGTGAATGGTTCATTTTTGGAAATAATACTTTTATATTTAATTTCAATGACTCTATATCATGGATGAACACGCAACCCTCGATTAGTATCAATCCAAGGACATTTAAACATTGTTACATAATTTGGTCTCACATAGCATTACCCAATTATTTCATCTAGAATGCAATAAAAGTAAACATGACTTTATATATGATTTTATCCTTTACAAAAAATATTATTCATTAATTTCATCCATTCACCATACATGCATGTATGAAATCGAAATCAATTAACCACATACCCATTATCATATTTTAAAATTTTAGAATGGGGATTTTTAAGAAAACATAATCAGCTATCAATTTTACTTTCATGTTTTCTTTCCTATAAATAATAAAACGTTTTAATAACATATAATTTTAAAAAAAAAATATTTAATATTCCACCTAAAAGAACATAACTTACCAACCCTTGACACCAATTTTTAAAAATTAATTTGTTGACATTTTTTAAGAATGGCGAGGGTAATTTGGTGAAATGATTTTTTGATGTTCATCATATAGTTTAAAAAAATAATATAAATAAATTTATCACATAAAAATAAATAATTAATAAAAGTTGAACCTATTACAAAAATAATTTCATTTTTTCACAACTGAGTAGAATATGTGTATGAGCTCCATGTAGTTCTTTATCAATTATCTTTCAATCACAATATCTAAAAAAGAACATGATGATTAAAAACTAGAAATTGATGGATTGTGAAATCATCAACTTTTTCCTAGTTATATTCCATGTGATTATGCTTTTAAGGTAATTTATATTTAGAATAATAAGAGCATGAATTTTAAATTTCCTCCTACAAGTACTCTCCTGTAATTATCCCATCAACTTATGATTTGTTTCCTACTTTATTTTTTAATATTTTATACATATCTCCAATGGGTATATTTATTGGAATTATCCCATCCCAACACATTTATCATCATATGGAAAATACAATATTAAATTTTTCATTGAGTCAATGAATTCCAGCATGAATAGTTTCTCTAATTAATATAAGATTGAAAGGATGTGTTTTTAAAAATAATTGATTCGTCATAATATGGTTCTGGTATAAAAATATCTTGAGAAAAAATGTGATATTTCAGTCAGTGTGTCCTATATTGTATAATTCAACATCCATCTAATACTGAAAGGCTTTAGTATTCTAATTAGGGCTTGACAACCATGAGTTTTTAACTATGAAATATTTCCATTTCTGATGTAAGGATAAAAATTATAGTCAAACCCATCTGGTAACCTCATATCTCTAATACATTAAATGATTAATATAAAAATTAATTTTTAAAGTTCCTAAATTTCATTTGGATTCATTAAATTGAGTGATCATTCATTTTAAAATAATTCATGTTTGGGACACTAGTATATTTGGGAAACATTTAACTAGGAAATTACATTAACATTGGTCTTACCCGGTGCATCTAACATGAAATCAAATATGTTATTAAAAAAATTATTCTCAATATAAGTTACATCTAACTGCTTGAAAACCAAAAAAACAAACAAATGTAGAATGTCCCAAAAATATCTATGCTATATCCATTTATAAACTAACCTAAAACAACATTTTTTAAATCTATATTTGATTTTAAATTAATAAGAGGTAATAAAAAGATAATTGATTATTACTAAATACCTAAGAGTTCTACTAGTGGTTAATCACTTTCAATTATACCTTTTGTAAAATTATTTTTTATTCCTTAAAAATGGATTATATATAGTAATAACTCTTCTATGACAGTCAAAATGTCTATTCTTTCTTCCGTAGAAAAGTATAGATTATTTTTTCTTAGCCATAAAATATGAAAATGATTTTGGAACATGTGTACTCTATCCAGATAACATACCATATGCTAAAAATCATTTATTATGCACAATAATGAATCCTGCTATGCCAAATAATGATCTAAAAATATATCAGATATAGTTACACCCTCATTCCATGATGAAATTAATTCATCAATTAGTGGAATTAACTAAACATCATTATTTTTCATTTAATCTCTTAGAATTAATTACACCAAATATATATAAGGTTCCTCCATCAACATCCAAGGTTATAAGTTGTATGGAATTATGAAAATAGGCCAATAACAATATTGACTTCTGTAAGAATCAATTGGATAAAATCCATAGTTGAAATAATAAAACATAGGTTATGAAATTATTAAGAAAACAAAGGGTGAAACTAATCTAATTGTTTCCATAAATCAAAATACAATGATTGTTTAATCTTTTGTTGAGGGAAATATTTTATTTATTTTATTTTACCAATGAAGTTCTGTAGTGTGACCAAAATATAGGATTTAAACGGATTGTAATTGGGAAATACCTCAATTTTTTCATATATGATCTGGACTTATCTAATTACACCTATTTATACCTCAATTATATACATATTGGAAAATTATCTAATGAATTATAATCACCATACTATAAGATGCAGTCATTTGAATATACGTGGATCTTCTGATACCTAAGACCCGAATTATGTACCAACTTATTTATTTCATAGATACTTGTCAGTAATATATTTTCTTCAACAAACTATAATTCAAACAAACAAAATATTATATCAACACAACAATTTTATATTCCGAAATCTAATTTAATATCCATAAATTTTATAACAACTTCAAGTTTTACTAATCTTTCATCCCAGATATAAGGCCTTCTCAAAAAAATTCAAAAAACCCTAAAATTGAGGTAGTTCTCATTCCATATTTGAAATATCATTCTGAGTTATTCCTTCTTGAATAGACAATCTAATAACTACATGTATGAAATTTTGAAATGAAATATCCTAAACCAAAAATATAATTTTCTAATAATTTCTGTTCTTGATACAAAAAATTATAATATTTCCAAAAACCAACACAAAATAGATGAAGTCTGATATTATCAAAGATTTAAAATCTCTTTACATCACATTTCTTACATGAAAAAATAATTAATCTTTCTAAAAAAATTAACAATCGGATGCTGTTGATGATATAAATGTCTTAATACACTAAATTTAGATATGATTTATACCATATCCATTAGGATTTTTATGATGATTTATCAAATCATGATCACATAGTATAGACTTTTTTTTACAACCTGATTCCATAATTATCCAAAAATATAATAGAAATAAGAATAATTATTACTCATTATGAAAAATTATAACTAAATTTTAATTGTCGATATTTATGACTATATATCATGAATATTATTACTATTTTTTACTAATTATAACTCATATTTATTAATTTTTACTTATAATCATAATTATTTAATAACTAATAAAAATCATTTTTTAATAATATATAAATTTTTTATAAACATTACAAATTTTTAATAATTATTAGTATTTCTTGTATATATATTACAAATAATTAAATTTATCATAATTTCAAAATATTTAAAAAATATTACTTATATTTACTAATTATTACATATATTTACTAATTAATTCTACTATTGAATATTTATTTATTAATTATTTCATATTATTTAATAATTAATAATAATATTTCATAATTTTATAAAAACAAATTACTTTTTATTATGAATTTTTAATAATTTTTGGTGTATTTATATTTTCCTTGAAAGTTATTACATACTTTTTACTAATTATTAGTCATATGTATTACTTTTTACTATTTATTACAATTATTTATGAAGTAATAATAATTATTTGTTAATTATAACAACATTTTAAATAAATATTACTAATTTTGAACATTTATTAGTATTTCATATATATTTTTACAATTTACATTAAAATATCATAAATTACCAATAGTTACAGATTATTACAAATATTTATTAAGTATTATTAATATTTAGTATTTATTTCTAATAATGACTAATTGTTTATTAATTAATAAAAAAATTAACTATAAATACTCATTATTTTAATTATTAAATTTTTTACTGATTATTGTTAATTTTTTATAATTGTTAGTTTTTTTATATTTTTTACAATTTATTGAAATAAATTAATTATTATTACAAATATTTATTAATTTCTACAACTTAATAAGATTATTTATTTAGTAATACTAATTAATTAATAATTATTTCTTAAATTTGATTAAATATTACAAATTTCTAATAATTATTATTATTTCATATATATTTTTTTATTTTATTACAACATATCATAATTTTTGCATTTTTAAAAAATATTAAAAAAAATTAATAATTGTTAACAACATTTAATAATTATTACTATTGTTAACTAATTATGTCTTAATTATTAAATATTATTTAATGATTATTACTAATTATTTTAACTATTTCTACTTTTTTACAAATTATTAGGATTATTAAATAATTTTTAGTATTGTTTATATTTTTTAAAATTTATTACAAATTTTTTACTAATTATTAAGAATATTAATTGTTTTTAACTAATTAAGAAATAATAATTATTTATTAACTAAAAATCAGTTTTTATTAAATATTAATTATTTTTAATAGTTATTAGTAATATATATATATATAATTACAATTTATTCTAAATTATCATATTTTACTAATATTTCCTAATTGTTACTAATATTGACTAATTATTTCAAAATTACTTAAAATAATTTAACAGTTAATACTACTTTTTTAAAACTATTACAAAATTTTTTACAATTATCAATAATTTTTATTAATAATTATTTTTTTATATTTTTTTACAAGTTATTATATAAAATATACTAACTATTAAAAATATTTATTATGTGATATTAATTATTTAATAATTTTAACTGAAATTTTAATAAATATTGCTAAGACATGATAGTTAATCTAAAACATGGGAGAAGATCAAATACCCTACTAATTATAATCAAATATTATTGATGAATGATATCTCACATTAAAATAATTAATACAATCAAGAAGCTGGAACATCTTGAGTAAATTCCAATATACCATGATTTTTAATAATTCAAACATAAAGAGAATCATATAAGTAAACATATCTATCAATCAATATGGTAAATAGAAAAGTCTTATATGGTCTATTTAGGTGACATATGTTCCTCATACAATATGAACGTTTTATTTCACCTTCGCCCACACATTAATAAGTAACCACATTAAATTGATATAATCATAAATCTATAATAATTCAAAACACAAAATATACCCAAGATCAAATATAAAATTAAAATTTGAGGCTCAAAAAAATACGTACAATATACTAACAAATCATTTAAAAAATTAAAAACATAATTTTAATTTTAATGCAATCTTAAAATACATGGAAACTACCCATCAAAATAATTTAAAAATTATATTTTGATTGTTAATATCTATTAAAATCAAAATCAATAAATAAAAACACCTAAAATGGAAAATCTATTAAATCAAAAGGTTATATATTGTGAAAACTGTCTCAAATCAAGTGGAATCAGCTTGTTCGAAGCTGGAGTGTTTCTTATATTTTGGAAGACACACAAATAGGTAAGAATAAACCTATAGAAACCCTAAATACTGAATAAACCATTAAAATCGATTAACCATTTTGACCTAGGGTCCAACGAAACCAGTTATAGTGATAGGGAAGGTGGAATCACAAAAAAATAAATGAGGGGAGAAGATGAGTTCATACATTGGGGGATTTTAATCTAAATTGCCAAAAAAAACTTGCGTGATGGAGAAAGACAGAGTAGGGGTGAGTTATACAAGGTGGTCCAGGAATAGTGAGGAGGATAAGGGGAAAGATAACTCAGGGAAAGGGTTTGGTGTTTTTTTGTTATTGATTTTTCCAATGGGGTAATAGCGATGAATTTTAATCTATATTTTCCTTTTTAGTAGAGGAATTTTACTATGGGATATATTGTCTATCAATAACAAGATTGTTTCTCTAGATAATATCCACGGATACCAAATACATCACAAAATCATATCCCAACAATAGATTTTGTAGTGGATAGAACTCTTTTTCACCAAAAGTTGTAATTTTTAGTTATTTATAATAGACTACCATTTTTTGAAAATTACACATTGCTAATATTAAATTTTGTAGTACTCTTTCTACCTGGTTGAGCATCTTTCTACTCAATATTTCATAGAGACTTCCATTGAAGAAAAAAAAAGAATCTTATAAAATATCAATCATTCTAAATAACACAATATTTAATTTCACGGGACATAGGTATTTACGAGCACCAAAAGAAAAAACAAGTTTGGGATCTAATTATCCTTTTATGAATACCAATGGACCCAAGTAGACATATCATTAAAAGACATAATTTCTAAAGAAATGAAGTCACTTCATAATGATAACTAAATGCCTATCATCAATACATGGTAAGTAATTAATTAATTTTATCAAAACATACACTTGTCTTGAATTCCAAAAAAATATCTCTATCTATTAGACACTCTTATAGAGGGTTAGTCTATTTATTATTAGTTAAATTTCCATTAAACTATGTTTTTCATTTTTTTATTTCTTTTAATGGATGATAAGAATTATTTTAAAATTAATTTTTTAGAACCATCTTCATTAGAATAAGGACAAGGAATTATTATGGAATATAACATCAAGGAAGATTTTTTATGTTTAATATTTTCATTTGTAGGTTGTTTTTTAAATTAATTTATAAGTCTATGTGTATTTATTTTATATTATGATAGTATTTCTATTATATTAAGAATATCAAAAGTTAAATTTATAATTACTTTTAATTTTTAAAACATTAACTTTGAAATTTAATCATTGTATAATTTTTTGAGGGTGTTTAATTATCATCTTTACATAAATTTTTCTAGACCATTGGATAAGTTTGACTGTCTGGATGACAGTGGATTAGGAAATTCTTATAAATACCCTTGTGTTTTGGAGTTCATTATCTATATTATCTATAAATCACTGAAAATTTTAATTGATAATTTTTAGATCTTTTCTTATATATTAATTTAGTGTAATCTTCTAGATAAATTTCATCAATATAAATTTTTTTAGAAAGTCTGGTTGATCATGTATGGTATGACCAACATGATGACTTGTTAAAAGATGTTTTTTGTTATCAAGGATGAGAGAACCTTATTTTAAAAGTTTAATCTCGTGAATCCTTTTATCCAAATTTTATTATATAATTTTATTTTTCTTCTCTTTTTAATTGTTAAAGGATTTATTAAAATCATTTTTCATGTCCGTGGAATTGAGATTGATCTATTTATAGAAGAGTCAAAAAATCATATTAATCTGACACATAGGGGTGAATCATTTTTTTCACACAATATTTCTGAAACCTTATAAACTCTTTTTAAATCCAAAGTGGAATAAAATATTTTTCATGTTAAAGAAAATGTTCATAAAATGAACCATGCATATCTTGAAGGCAGGATTGTGTTTTATTGGGTTTAATATTTCCATAATCCGAGAAAATGTGATAAAAATACAAGATATATATATATATTATGTTTTATTTTCATTATGATAATGTTTAATATTATAATGTTTTTACATGATTATATAGAAGTTGTATTTTTTGGTGTGTTAATATTGCAAATTTTACTCAATGTGTGAATTTTTTATAATGTTATTATTAAGTTATTGTAGTTTGAATATGTCTCTGATGAAGGAATTGTTAAAAGAGAAAAGTAAAATCATTTAAACTCAAATCCCATTTCTAAAATTAATCTATTATATGTTTTTTTCTAAATGAATGTTTGTTGAAATAAGGTTAAAATTTTCTTCTCAAATTTTTTTTAAAAACACATCATGAAACCTAAACAAAAAAAAATAAAATTGGGATAGAAGTTTGAGATCCAAATAATTATCAAGATCAAATAATGGGGACAACTAATAAATAATTTATAGGGTTTTAAAAAATTTCGTAATTTCATTAACCTTTTATTTAACTTCCACTAAACAAAATTTTGGATTTTTAGAGAACATCCAATCATAAGGGGAAAAAAGAAAAATGATAATATTTTTACCCTTATTTAGAATAGGGAATTCAACCTCCAATAAGTATCAGAACACTGACCCCTAGATAAATTGAGTTTATGATATATGTTCATCATAAATCCACCCAATATCATGAATTTTTAAATATATTCATATCAATAAACATTTGAGAGTACTTTACTAATTTTTCAATGCTGAGTGGTTCATTGGAATATGAAACCACTCTTTCAAAAAAAATGTAAATACATTTAATGTGATTAATTAAGATACTGAGAAGAAAAATTCCCCATTAGTATAATGGTTTTTGGATGATAAATTTTTAAACCAGTTGAAGTTAAAAATATTTCAACCTCAGAAGATGGAAGTCACCCTATAAAAATTATCTAATTAAAAGAAGAATATCCAAAGAAAAGATGTTTAAAACATATCACTAGGTGTTATAGAAATGAAATTATTCATGAATAAAACATTGATCAAGGGAATAAGATATAGAATATTATCTCTGGCTTCCAAACCTTGATTCCATGATTAATTAGATCAATGGTAGGATCACCGAAATCTTTTCCTCCAAAACTTTGTACCAAGTTATTAATCAATAGTTTGAGTTGAAATCTGATCATATTATCTTATTAAATAAATATAAATTTCATTTTCTGAGATCATGAAAAATTTATTATGTATAATAAAATTAGGGGAAAATCAAGATCTTTATGGATTGGAATAAAAATAAAATTTGAGAGTTTGTTTCAATTAATGTTTCTTCATATCATTAAAATCACAAAAGTTAATGAACATAATTATAATCTATGATAAGTTGATATGCAGATAAAAGTTTAGGAAAAGAAGATATTATCATTATTTAAGTAATGGGAAGAAAAAAATTATAAGAAAGATATTTTTGACATAACTATGATCAATCATGATATAAGATATTGAAATCGTGAGAAGGTAATCTCTAAATAGTCACAGAAATATTAAACTTCAAATATTTGAATATAATGTATTCTTAACTATGATGATTTATTAAAATGTTCAATTTGTAATTATAAAAAAATTATTTACTCAAACATTAATTTTTTGGGAGATTTTTCCAATTTATATTTCTTGAAAGCTTAATCTTAGATTTCTTTGAAGCATCCCACTATGTATGGTGAATAGGATTGTTATATGATTTCTTGTCTGGAATCCAAATAGGGGTGGCCAAATAGATGTTATATAATATATGTAACCTATCCAAAATTTCATACCTCATGAATTTATATTTTTTTTATATTATAAGGATATGTAATGTAGAATTATCAATAAGTTTTTAATTAAATTGACTAATACTTTTGATATCCAAACCACTATAGTTATTTGGTTTAACAGACCCACTTCATGATATAGTTTCATTCTTAATATGTTGATTAAATCTTGTCTAGATAATATTTTGTATATTTATTTTAAGTATATTACACAAGTCTCTACACACATTATTTATTTTAAACATATATAAAAACATTGAGTAGATAACTAAATTAATATAAAGGAATCATACAAGCATGATTAAGGAACTTCCCATTCCAATAAGAAAATTGTGATAAAATATTTATAATAAATACTTCTTAGATATGTGTTCCTAATCCTTACAAAAAAAATATTTTAATTACTAAATAAGTAAATGGATGGTCACCTTGTATGACACCTATCTCTCTATTAATAATATTCATCCTAGAAGAAAATATCCCCTTATCAAATATTGTAATATATTTATTCCAACTAATACATATCCCTGAGTCCGTTTTATAATTATAAAAAATATAATTTAGAGATTTTAGGGATTTATTATCCTATTTAATTAAAATTATTATTACATATGAATAGTGTAAGTGAATTGGGATAATAAATATTCAAGAATCTTTAATAGGAGGTAATAATTCCCTATCAACTTCCCTAAATATAGAGATTCAAAGGTAATATTCGACAATTATGATGAATAAATAATAATGTAGAACCCATTACTATACTCCTCAAGAGAAAAGAATCCCCTTGGAAACACTAATGAAAATATATAAAATTCTATATCTTTTTAGAATAGAAGGAATAAACTAGAAAAACAAATCAAAAATATCATACTTTTGAAAAATTTGAAGATAAATTCCCACTTTGGGTATAAAAATCCTTATGGATATCAATTTATAAGTAAAATAATCCCATCAATTTATTTAATTTATAGGATATTTACATATTTAGAGGTAGTGTAATGACGAATGAGAATTTTTATTTCATAGATAAATCTTAATTTGTTCTGAGAAACTAAGAAATCTAATTGTCCCAATACTAATAGTATAAAAATTTATCATTATTTTAATAAATGTAGTTTCAATAGATATGTTTTTGAAATCAGGGATATATTTAGAATGATCAGTCATGTGAATGAGATTAATAATCATAGAGTTAATCCTAGGTGTTTTGAATGTAGATATAAATAATTATTTTATATACTATACAAGATCAATATGAATGATATCCCAATAAACCATAAAGAACTTATTAGTATATTCCTCAAACATGGTTTCATATACAGTGTAAAGAGAGAGAAATTTTTTTTAATCTTTTTATTTATGATAACTATAGTAAGGAATGAATTATGTGTATTGAATATAGACTAAGGTATAATATAAATCAAATCTACTTTAGTTTGAGAAAGATCAATATAAATAAATAGTGGAGTGAAATAATGATACCTAGATTGAATGATCCTTATATCATCATTGAGGGTTTCTCTATTCCCCCTAGAATAGAAGATGAGTTTATTAAATTTCACAATTCTATTGATAGGGTGGAATAATTTAGAGCTCCTTTCTCCATTCTTGACCAACCGTTGATGCAATTTCCCTTTGAAAACTATTTCCTGAATATTACTGAGTTCCTTAAGTCATTTTTATTTTTAGACCAATTTCACTAATTGAACATCCCAGTTTATGGATTGATAATGAAATTATATAATATCACTCTTAGCTAACATGATTTTGTCATCTATATTACTGAATTTTTCTATGTATCTATCCATCGGAGAGGACATTATAAGTTTATGCTTCAAATTGAAAATAGAAAAATCATTTCCTATAAACATCCATAACCATTATTACTGATAAATATTATACATTATTCAAAATTCAATAATTATTGAACATTAAGGGTGAAGGAAAATATATCTTGCAATTATTATATCGAGAACACATTATTTAAGAGTGAACAATGTAGGTACAAAGAAGAGACAAACAAGAGACGATCATCCCCTAAGTCATTCATTGAAAGAAATACAATGGCCTAAAGTGTATTTTTATATTACATTCCATTGATAAGAATCTTATTCTATGTATAATTATAATTTCTCAGTTTAATTTTAAATATAAATAAAACATTATTTCTTTTTTAAATTCAACTTATTAAATAATATTGAATTTAGGGACCATTTATTTAGAGGGACAAAGGGAATAATTAAAATCACTAAGAATAATCAAATTTTAATTAATTTTGGGGGAGATCAAGGAAATATTATTCCAAATAACTCTATATATATTATAATATTTGTGATCATAGATAAAATAATTGATACAAGTATGGATACTAATCTTTAATTGCAGAGTGAGATCTTATTGGCTAGCTCTTAAGACGCATGTTTTCAAATTACCTTTTTAAAGATCCCATAAAGACTCAATGGAAAAATTCCTAGAATTATAATCCACCAAATCATACCAAATATTATTATTGTTAATGAGTATAAATTTCTCAAACTAAATTATATGTTTAGCAAGATGAACTATTTCTAGGTTGTTTACCTTAATGAGGTTTATAATGGATGTAGAAGAATTTTTTATCCTTCATCTGTTGAAAATAAAAAATTAGAAATTAATTTTGATAAATAGAGGCTTGTAGTTTGGGATTTATTAATGTTATCAATAGGGGAAATTCCTCTATACCCACATTTACTTAAGGAACCATTATCAGATTTATCACCATCTTTTTTATATTCATTATCAACTATATAATTTCATGTTATATTACTTGAGAAAAAGGTGAATTGATTTCCAATATTTAACCTGATATCATCCCCATTAACACTATCCTCTTTTGAAACTGTACAAGATGTTACTTGTCTAATTATTTAAATACCATCACCCTGAATAAGATTTTTATAAGTATATTACTTATCATTTAAACCCACTAAATAATACACACATTTCTCTAGATTAAATGTTCTATTATTAAAATCCATAATTATAATTAAGGAATATTCAAAAATACTAATGTTTATGTCTTTTTCAAAATCAATAGAAGGAATAAAACAAATATCCATATAGTCCCTCCCCTTAGAGTTTGTAGAGTTTTTATGAAATCTTTATTGGATAGTGAGCTCCTGATTATCATCCTTCATTTTATTATGTGATGCATATAGAATAGTATAATTTTCTACATTATTCTTATCTATTAGAATATTGGGGATAAATGAGATCACCATATATTTCATTCTAATAGGGGTATTTATATTAGCCTACACCATGTTCTTACATATTCCCTATTTTATTTCCTTTTAGTATTTAGATTTAGAGTGTAGATTGATATTATTGAATCTATAAGTATCCTTATATTTTCTACAGTCATTGGAAAGATTCCATATAATTTTTCATTAAACATAGAATAAGGTAAATTTATCATATTTTATTTTATAATTAATATTATCCTATAGTATTTTTAGAATCACATCCTCAACTAGAGTATATAAAATTTCAACCATAACCAAAATTCCTTTATAGTGAAAAAAACTGGATTTTTCAGTTTCAACATCTATCTTGATTAGAAAACTAAATGAAGATTAAATATCTCAAAGGATTTCCATAATGTAATAATAAAAATTGAACCAAGAAAATAGATCATAAAATGTGAATGTATGTTCTTCACATTAATTGGATCAAATTTGATGTTATATTCTAGGATTTTTCAAATCCATTGCTTCAATGAAATAAACCGAAACCACTGTGATTTTTCTTTAATTCATAGTATTTTATAATGATTTTCAAATATCCATCCATAATAGTGATCATCCTCTATGAAATAAACCCCCAAATATATGCAATTGAATTATCCAAATCAGGGAATCATTAATCCTCTTCAAACATTAGGAAAATAATTTTTTCAACAATTGAAAAATTATAGAGATCTATCATCATTTTAATTGAATCTTGACATGAATCATCATGGGAGACAGAACCTTTCCTAATAATTATACATGTGGAATGATTCAATTTTGACAACAAACCATTTTTGTTAGGAATAGTTTGAAAACCCTTCACAGATCTTGTAGCCTATCTATTCTTCAAATCATCCATAGGTTGAGAGTTATGATAATAGTTTATTTATACAAAATATATATCTAAAATTGAATTTTGATTCATCAAATAGATTTAGTTATAATTAAAATGTTAATGTGAATAAAAAACCTATTGATAATTTTTTTAAACTCATAACAAATATTAAAGAAATGTAATTTATAAATAAATAAATGAATATTTTTCGAATAATAATACATTAATAACATTTTTATTATTTTATAAATTCAAACCAAACTTAAATCATATATATTAACAACTCACCATTTATATTAAATATAAAATTTTTATTAAAATTCATTAGACGTCCCATATTAATTAAAATACATAACTCTATAAATTTTTAATTAATATTTAAAATTTAAAAATTAACATATATCTATTTAATTTTTTTATAAAATATTTTATTTATAACATTATACAAATAAATGTTTCAATTATCTTCATTAAAAAAAACTATTCACCCCCAGGAAATCCATGTGAAACTTCTAACAAAACCCAATTTAAATAGAAATTCTAATGTCAATAAATAAATCATTCAGACCTTCAAAACTCAATTTCTAGTTTAAAATGCTATATTGAAATATTATCACTTAAAATGCATAATTTTATATAATAAAAGTCATATTATATGGTTAATACACATAATAAATTCAAAAACCAGTCAATTAAAACTATTATAAGATTACTTTTGTTTTTTAAAACTACATTTATAATTTATTCTACATAATATAAGATTTTTTTAACAAAATTAAATTATTTTTACCCATAAAGTTGATATCATTATCATTAATATATCGCAAGCAACATAAAATTATTTCTAATGATCATCGAACACTAACCTCTGCCTCCATTCCATAAGGAATTATCATAACTACTATGTTTTAACCATGAAATTCAATCATGTTTAACCTATAAAATTATTGATAATTTTTCTCATGAAACTTTATAAAACATTTAATCTATTACTCTTAGGATATAGTATCATAGTTGAAAATGTTCTTCTCCAAATGAGAGTTACTCAAAACATGGTATTCTCGGAATTTCCATTTTTAATTATTTAAAAAATAATATAAAATCTCAAATACGGGTAGCGAGGTGTGTTGAAATGAAATTTAGAAAATAAAAAAATGTATACATAAACAAACAAATAATTTATAAATAAATATTACAAACCAAAAATTAATATTAATTAGATCCTTTACTATAAAACACAAATTCACCTCATCCATACCCAATGTTCATTTTCGATTATATGAATGAACATACCTAATTATACTTTTGATATATTGATAGCCTAATATACCCAAGGATCCTTGAGTGTACCTCTCATCCAAAACCTTCTTGGTAAGAAATTTGATTACTCCTCTGTTTTGATAATGTCCCATTTACTATATTGATATGAAACAGCGCACCATTTATCACTCAACCCATTAGAAATATCGCATGATAGTGAACTGAGTTTAAGAAGTGAAAATGATTTTATATTGGAAAAATAAATTAGCTATGAATTAAGAATGAGAAAAACTATCACCTAACTCTCACCCCTATAACTCTCTGAATCCTTTGATCTTGTAATTTATAATTATTTTAACTATATAATGACTCATAAAATCATAGTAACCTTCATAGATTAACCTATGGTTTATATCTCTATGATCCAGTGGTTGATATTCAAAAAAATGATAAAAAACACAAACTTTTATTAATAATATAATGAAAAACAAAACAAAATAAAATAAATAAATTTATTCCCAACAAGTAACCATAATCATAGTGTTCTTTTACAATATTTTAAGGTAGTTTCGTGATCATGTTTTACATTTATCCAAACATATCACCATGGGTTTCAACACCCTGCCTCTTTTTCAACCATTAATCTATATGCATGAGGCCTAATTTTTGAATCTATTCTAGGTTTATTTACAAAAATATTATTTTAGTTACATTATGGTCGAGAGTGAATTCATGTAATACACATGGAAATATATTTTTAATATTGGATCAAATTTCCTATCCTTCTTCATAGTTAGCTTATAAAATTTCTCCCCTGTGAAAACACCAAACATGATTGGTTAATGTTTATATTTAATCTTTTATAGGATTATTTTCCACTTATGTAATTAGTTATAATTTTATTCAATTCTTACACAGGTTTCATTTACTCTCATATATATTTAGATTAACCATACGCAGTCTTTATACCTTTTTATTTTATATTATTTAGATATCCCATCTCTTTTATTTCTGATGATAAACAACGTTTTCAAAATATTAATCTATTTTTAAATAATAATTAACCCCATAATTTGTATAAAACTTAGTCAATTACCTTATTTTTTATACTTTTTAATCTGAAATAAAATTATTAAATTTTTATAATCTTTATTTTTATTATATTTATTCATTTTTTTGAATTTATTGAGAAATCCATAAATTGATTTATGATTCTAGTTTTAAATAGATAGATAGATTTTATTTTGATTACTATTGTTTAATTTAATTCTAGAATAACATGAATAAATACTACACTATGTTTTTATCAATTGGGATATGTTGTTAGTTGATAAAAATTTTCAAATTCCCCTCCATGTAAATTTATGTTATGAAATTTTTATAATAGAAAAGATTATTTATAACATATTTTATGTTTTGGGGTAAATACATTTGATTTCTGACTTTTCCAATTGAGGATAAGTTCGTACATAAGGATTTTCATGTTTTATGGATGATGCATATGATAATTTTTGAGGATATAAGAAATATGTAACATAATTCTTGGAAAAGGAAGACATACATAACATATTTTGAGGAACCATTAGTGATACATCATTTTTTTAGCTTTACCACTAAGGAACAATTGCTACATAAGGTATTTTGGAAAAGTAAAGTTAATACATTACATCATAGATTATTCCATTATTCAAATAATATTTCATATGTGAATTAATTTCACAATGTTAAGGTATTCATAACAAAATTCTCTCGTGGTATAAGATTCATAACAGTTTGGAATCTGAAAAAATATAGAAAAGGAAATTATAATATGAAATTCCTCAAATAAATGAGGCTTAACTGAAACTCATTTATACTATCTTCCAAAATATGTAAAATATTATATAAGTTTTATATATAGTATGAACAAATAAAATTGATAAAATAAATATAATAGAGGAACTTCAAACTGAAGTGATGAATCAAGATATTCTTATCTGAAGAAACCTAGACCTAAATATTGAGACACGCGGAATACATGTTAGGAAGAAGAGATTATGGTAGGTCACTACACTAAAATACCAAGAGGAAAGAGATGAATCCAAAACTACTTATAAATAATTCTCCCTCCCCATTTATAATATAAGTTTTCTCACTGGGGGATTTAGATATGAATTTTACATTAATTATTTTTACTTCATGTTATATAAAAAAAATTTACATCTCTTTTCATTTTGTTTCTATTTATCTCTATTCCATTGTGACATATAACTCTATGGTTATAAATAATAAACTCATTGGATTAATCCCTAAAGATATTATAGGGGTATCTAAATTACTTCTTTTAAATTATGTAATTTTTAATTCTCATCCACAACATAGTGGTGAGTGGCAGAGATATGGATTGATGTTTATTTTCTAATTTTTCCATTTTCTATAGTATTATTCCACCTATAAATACTTTTTTATCCATTATCAAGGTATATAATTCATATTATTGATATATATGGATTAAATGACATATGACGTATGGGGGATTCTAGTATTTGAATAATGGATGTCCCTATTGAGTGTGTTTGATTCCTTTTTATTATGTAGGAGGTGTACAGGATGGGAGATTTTCCATGTGTTTTTTGTACCTGAACATAGGAACATTGGATTAAAAAAGAGTTTTTTAACATAATTACTGGGTGATAATGACATCTAGATATTGAAAACCCCCAAGTGATCAAACCTAGGTCTATTCCATTTCACCTTGACATTTTTTTTAATTTTATTAAATCAAAAACCCAAATAGATATCCATTTTTTTCTATTACAAACTTAATAAAACAAAAAAATCATAAATTGGAGATTATTAATCCTCTGGAATAATATCCATAAGATGAAAAACCTATGTTTTATCTTTTTACTATGCCTAGTGGATTTAAAATCATTTTTTTAAAATTAATAGACATTGGAAACTTTTATGTTTATATGGAAAAGAACTAATCCTTATATAGAATATGTATTCCCCAAGATAATGTAAAATATGTTCTAGTATTATATTTTTTATTTTTACATAGATTCTTGTTATTTATATTTGGGATTAAAACATCTTTATTTAGCATTACTCCACTAATAAATTCTTTATTTAATCCCATGTAGTAGGTCTAAAATTTTTCTTAATCATATATAGCGCACCTAAATATCTTGTTTAAATAAGTGGGGAATGTATGGTCTTAACCATCTCACAGAAAAAAAAAATTAATATTGAATTATAATAAATTAATATTTTTTTTTAAATATTTAAAGTAAGCTCTACAGTATACTTAGATACTAAATATTTAGTAAATTTTAATAAAATATTAAAATGCAGGGAATATAAATAATTAATTATATATAAAAGTAAAATAATTTTGGTCTTTCTCACTCCCCCACACTTATCAATTTTACTCACAGAGAAATATCATATATCATGTCAAATAAAACATCTAAATTCAATATTATATGTGCTTTTGAATATCCTCATCCTTGGATATATCGTACTCTCTATATAAACCTTATTTCCCTAACTCATTTTTGAAATTAAAATCTATACAATATCTTATTAATATCCATTAGATGTTTTTACTTGGCTTCTCGTTAATGTATCGATGTTCCCTGAAGTCTTTTTGATCAATGATTTTCTTTTCTCATGGTAATTCATGATTTCTATAGGATTGATGTCATTGGAGTTTTTAAATAGATTAAATAGTGTTTATCAATCATGTGAACATTGAATTGGGTTTTTATAAGGGTTAAAAAGGTAGATAATCATATAAAAAACATATGGTTCAAAGAGGGGGTTTCATTTTTTAGAAAATTGCATGATATAGAATTAAATATTAGTAATAATTTCCTCACTCTCTTCCAACATAAAATGTTATCACCCATTATATTCCATTACTTATTTCTTCCCCAATTCTCAAATCAAAACAATATGAATATTAATTTATCACCTTCTTATCTCTATACCTATTATCATTTTATTTTTATAGATATTTTTTAAATTCCTATTTTTTCCTAAAGATTATTTAGGATAAAAAATTATCCCAATTAAATTTTTTACATGTGACATTAGTACTCAGTAGTAAATGATTACATCCTCTATAATTTTCCTAACTAGTGGGATTATTCCCAAAATAGTAGATGAAAATATCCTCACCCACACATATATTGAATAATTTTCATAAAACATACCTAATAGTAATGTAGGAGAGAAAATATATTGATATTAATATACATTAATGTGTAATTAAGTGCATGGTTTATATAAAATTATAATAAAGATAAATTTAAAGGTGGTATTAAGTTATAAAATGGGTTAAAAACAATTCTGCATTCATTTTTATTCATCTTAATAATTAAAATTATTTTGAAAAATAGTTTCATCATGATCTAGATAACATGAAATACATAAATATTTTGATGAATAATATAATGGTAAGAATATTTCAAAAGGTTTAGAAACCTCTTAAGTTTTTAAGATTAACATTGGATTGAACATTTACACAAGAGCTTACACAATTGATCAAATCTTACTAAATATTAAAATAGGAGGAATAAATCTCATTTAAGTAATCATTTAAATACTTGGATGCTCTAATCAATTAGTTTTTCTAAAATTAAATATAAGTTAACTTTCTTAATGTGTTTAGTTATTCTTAATGTCACTCCAAGAACATAGAAAAAATTAGAATAAAACACCTAACTCATATTGTACACTAGTAGAATCCCATTAGGCTCAATTATTAACTAATATACCTAATATTGGCACATCATTATTCTGGTTTGTGGCTCTAATCCTAAAGGCATTGAATTTATTTGTGATACAATTTTGGAAACCCCTCTTTTAACATTGTTGAGAATGAACCCTTACATGACCTAAATTTAGAGGGCAACAAAGGCCTTATATCATAGCCTAAAGACCTAATGTAATATTGTCCCAAATCATAGGCCCAGATATTTAAATACGCTACTAAAATTCTATCATTATTTCATGCCATCTCACCATGTGTGAAACCAAAATATTTCATACATCTTCTTTTTTGGTTCTTTATAAATCAATTTTCTATTTTTAATGATTGGTCACACCTATTCTACACCTTTAATGGATTCCCTGAACTCAGAATCTCTAAAATTTTATTTCGCAAACTCCAGATTGTCTTCTCTCATAAAGGACTGAATGGTGTCCTAGTATCCCAAAGGCCTAAATATAAATCCCAAAAGTCCAATTATGATGAATTGTATGCCTTTTTGGGTACCTCGTTATATTACCTTCTTCTCGTAAAATAGAAATTCTCTTCTACCTAGATTTGATCCTAGTTCTTATAAAGTTAATGGGTGAACTTAACACTAATTTAAACCCCCAACTACCAAATTTTTTTGTCATTTAATATTAACTTTTTGGGCCTTCAAACCCAGTAATTACATATTCCCCAGATAGAAAATGATCAAGTTTAGTGGGACATGATCCAAGGAAATTTCCCCCATATAGTAGAATGGTATAACCAGTGGGCACCAATTGACTCAACAGTGAGGGAAAATATGGTTATGATTTAATATTTTCTTTTTAGGCCTTCTAACCTAGAAATTACACATTCAATGTATCAGAAATGTTAAATCCTCATAGAACTTGATTCTCAGTATATTCAACCATGTAACAGAATAGTATAACAAATGGGTATGACATGAATCAATATGTTAGGGTAAAAAATAATGGTTATAATATAAGATTTCCATTATGGTACTATCAATCCTACATTTACATACTCCCTATCAAGTAAATTATGGATCCTATACAGACTTTCTTTTCAACCAGTCCCCCTTGAAAACTAAAAAAGTATTGGTTGAAATAAATTATTTTGGTAGAGTAAAACAACTGTTTGTTATTAATGAGATGGATATAAAATCAAATGATTATCCCCTAAAATGTAATGTACACCAAACTTCCTCGAATCCCAAAAAAAAATTAAATAAAAACTAGAAAGAAAAATGAGATAAAAACAAAAGAAAAAGGTGGTTTAACTATATCAAGTATGTGATTCCTTTTCAGTATCCAACTCAAAAAATATATTGCATTATCCAAAAAACTATAGTGGATATGGTTTCCTTAACTAGAACCACAAAACATCACTCATTATAATTCCTTATAATGTAAATTTGTATAATGAAACTAGTAGTAGTTTACCTTTAATACGTGTGTTAAGGAACTCTTCAAATGTATAAAAAGTGACTTCAACCACAATGTTATTCTCCATATAGTACATGAATGATGTAAACTACACTACAGGTTCCACGGTCATAAACTATTATTCTAACCCCATTAAAATTTCATCAATAATATACATATTCTCCACGTATTCCAAAATGGTGGGTTCTTATTTCAATTAAATATCCTCTTGGGGAATCCAACATGTAGATTAATACTCAATAAAATAAACGGATCTATGATTTCTCAATTTCGTTTTAAAAAAAGTTTAATAAAAATAATAAAAAACAAACACCCATCTTATAAATTCTTGGATGAGCTCCTCGGTTACATGAGAACCTATAAGTAGAACGTTTATGGAATTTATTGATAATATATTAAATATATCACGGGATAAATTAGATTTTTTTGTTTTTGGAAATTTTATTTGTGTGTTTTTTCTTCAATAAGAATAGAAATGTGAGAGATAAACTCCCCATAAATAGTTCCAAACATTGATACAAGTTTCTTATGATCCACTGAATAATAGTTTTATTATTACTCCTATAATGTAGAGTCAATTTAAAATAGTTTCATCTCCTAATGATAGTTACTCAAGACATAATTTTCTTGTAATTTTATTTATTAATTATTTATGAAATAGGACAAAAATATAAATATGGTGGTAGAGATTTTGTAAATATAATTTGGAAAATAAAAAAAATCATGAAGATAAAGATATAAAATATAGTAGGATTAGTACTAATTAGATCCATAATTATCATATACATGGTTATCTCATCCTCATCCATTGTTTATAATCGATCATATTCAGGAACATACCTCACTATGTATTTGATATTATGGATTTCCTTCACATTTTAGGATTCTTGAGTGTACTGTTAATCCACATACTTTATGGAATTCAAATAATATAAATCTCAATCAAGAGAACATATTAACTAAATACATAGTATGAAATTATATTTCATTCATCACTCAACTCCCTAGTTCCAACATATATCTATAAACAAATTGGAGGAAGGGAAAATTATTTTATTGTGGAAAACACAAAAAATATTAAATAAGGTTGGGTAAAACCATCACTGCAACTCTTGAAATCCTCAAAAATTGAACTTGATAATGAGTTTAAATACATACTGACATGGTAACTCATGACACCTCTCTTATTGAACCCCTTTTTTATCTCATGATAGTCACGAAAGATCAGATTATGGACCTTGAGAAAGAAATAAAAACATCTACTGAAAATAGAATGAATATAAAAATTTCATAAAAAATAGGAAAAATTTATTGGATGGAAATGTTCATCACATTGGTGTGTTTTAAAATTTATAAGAAGCTCCCATATCTTCTTTCATATTTATCGAGCCTTGGAACCATGGGTTTCATCACCTTTAATATTTATCTAACATATATCTACTTTCATATGAAACAATTTTTTAATAGCTTCTAAATTCAGTAAGAAAGGAAAATTTGGTTTTCTTCATAGTATAGGGTTCATGTGTGTAGGCTTCCAAAAATGAACTTTTCATAAATGTCCCTAATTTACACTCATCCTTCTCCATAGATGGTTTGAGAATTTTTCCCATTTGAGAAAAAACATATGTGACTAGTTGATGTTTAGATTTATTCTTTCATGGGTTTATTTTACTCTTATATAGCTTGTTGGAACTCTATTTTCTTATTATATAGCATCCAATTAATCTAACATATATTCATATTTATTATACATAGTCTTTAAAACATTCTATTTAATATTACATATCTATATATGATCCTTCATTTTCCACAGAAAAGGAATAATCCTTACATAGAATCTATATTTTCAAATTTAATATTACATGGGTTGTTTAATTATGATTTTAATCCTTTTATCGCCATAATTTATTAATATATGGGCTTCAAACATCTAATTATAATATTATACAGTAAGGAATATCTTTATTTAATCACATGTAGTAGGTTCAGAGATGAAATTAATAATGTAAAGTCCATTTAAAATCTATTTTACACATAATTCACATATCATATCTTCAATATCACACCAACAACTTCTTATTTAAATTATTTCAATGGAATTTTGTAAAAAAATTAAATTAAATCAATCAAATCATAATTTTAGTTCATATTTATAATTAAATATTATTAAACACTAAACATTTAGTAAATTCCTTTAAATTATAAAAATTTGAGGAATATAGAAACTGAATATTCTAAAAAAGTAAAGAAATTTTAAGATTGTTAAATTCATATGAGTGTGTATATAATGAACAGATATGTTTAAATCCTTGAAAACATTATTTTACACAAAAAACAGATCAAAAAGAATAAAAATAATATAATATACTTCTTAAAAAGAAACATGGGATGAGGCTTCTCAATACAACTCAACATAGACCTAGTAAATCCTTTTCATGTAGGGAAAATAAAGTGATGACTCAAAAAATTAAAATAGTTCATGAACATCATTAAAAAACATAAAAAAAAATAAGGACGCCATTTTATTACGCAAAAAGTAAGCACTAAATAAGGGTATATTTTAAAAAAATATTTCATCAATCCTTTTAACATTAAATACTCCAAGTGTTCCAACCAAAATACATGATTAAATTCATCAATTATGACCATCACTATTTAATTCTTGAATAACAAACTAAACCATCTATACGCCCTAATAAAACTCATAAAAATCTCAATAGCATCATGATAATATTGATTTAAAAACAGTAATTGAGGAATATTGTATTCAACTGGAAAAAACATTTAAAAAGTTTTCAAAATTACACCATCCTAACTTAAATCATTATTTAAAATTCCATATAATCCTATTTTGATGCAGGTAAAATTTTATGAGGTTCCCTTGTTAAAAACTTTTATAAATATTTTAAAAGGATTCAACTTGAAAACTCACAAAGAACAAAAAGAAACCTAGATTATATGTTATTTTTGTTTGATGTTTAAGTTTTATTTTAGGCTTCTCTTAAGAATTTTAATAATTATAATGACTAAAAACAATCCATATATTCATTTTTAGGGAAAAATGAGGGTCAAAATCATTACTTTTGTACACTTCTCAAATTTTACAGTCACCTTGCGTGGTCTCTAGGACCATGCATGAGACCATGTAACTCGTTGGTACCCCTAAATATATATGAATAGTTAAATGCATGGTTACAGAAAAAATTATGAAACTTGAAACCTATAAAATGCATTTTTCTAATAAAAGTTTCCATTTTCTTGATGTTGGGAAAACTATCAACGACCATTTCTAAAAACTGTGAATTTTCTTAACAATACCTACTTTATGGCTAATTGTCACCATATGACCCTGAAACTCAAAACTCAACCATCAAACATCAATATATAAACAAATATAATTATTTTAAACTATTTAATCTCAAAAAATATCACCTTTTAAATATTTCCTGTACAAATATTCAATGTATATTAAAATTCCTACCAAACTCAATAACCTCAATACCCAAGACGATAATTCACATTCAATGTCTATCAAATAACATCCCAATCGTCCCCTCAATACTAAATACACATGATTCAAACCTCAATTACCATAAATCAATTCTAAGTACCCATATTTCAAATGATTTACTCTAAAACTATAGTATTATCCACATCCATCAAAACATTTACCAAAATGGGGTGAAAATACAAAATATCCACAAAACCCAAAATAAAATATATGAAATTCTACTGATATAATTTATCCATAGTACTACAAACTATATATCATTCCATAAATAAAAAAACTACCTTAATCCCAAAATACACATGAAAACAAATTTCCACATTTTAACACATTCAAACAATACCTAATGCACTAATAAGTTATATAACAGGATTTGCATTAATTTAAACTAAAAAGGTTCTTCAAGAAAATATGAATCAAATCACATACATCTTTTAAAATAATAAACCACATAAAATATTTCTAATATAAAATAAATAATATACACTAGAACTACCAAATATACCTTGAATCACATAATTAATGGTTTTTAAATGATAAAATCACATAAATATAATTTTATACGATCATAACAATTGCTTAAAGTAAAATAAGAATTTAAAAACATAAATATCATTAATAAAACCCATTAATTTAAAAAAAATATACAAAATATTTGATATAATTCATTTCATTTAAACCAATCATGTCCTAAACAACTAAAAAAATTAAAAAATCATTTATTTTTTAACATTACCATGTACTTAGACATGAAATTTATCCAAAAATAACATTAAATATGAATAAAAAGTTCAAAAAAATTAAATATATCTTCAACTAAATATAGACCATAATATTTTTAAAAACAATAATTAAACCAACATTATGAAAAATTAAAGTCTAAAAAAATAAATTCAATATTCATCCCCAAAAATACGTAAATATATGTATAATAACTTTGAAAACAAATAAAACTCATCCCATTTAAACTCGTGTAAATCAATTATCATAAAAATATCCATAATATATACACATTATCCATACCTTTTATAAGTCATATTCAGAGTAAGAACGTTTCAATATCACATATTATCAACTCAAGACATAAAAACAAAATACCTATATATGAATATTTTAAAAAATTTTAATTAAATATGTCCAAATAAATAATAAAATCCAAAAAATATTTTGTTATGTAAAAATAAACATTACATATTTTAATAAGGATAAACCTTAAATCACTTTCCAAAACACTTTATAATTCAAAGAAAATATTTTTTAAATAATACATTATATTTGTAAAGACCCGAAGCTTGACGTACATGGACATTACATTAAATTTTCGGAATACTTAGTACATAACAAAAACACACACTAAAGGATCGTAATAGTTTAGTGTCTTTGGAAACTCGGAACGTAATCTTCTAATCGTGGTGAAAGTTCTTCAATATCTCCCATAATGGTCATCCCTTTTTTTTTACCTAAAACATTTCTTTATATCCTGGGGAAAAGAAAACATAACAGGTGAGCTCAAATGCTCAGTAAGGGTAAACAAAAGAAATATCAATCACATCATATATATAAGAACATAGCTTTTGGAAATCTTAACCTGCAAAAAAGCTCATAATATCATAACATGGGATAAATCATAGAAGTGAAATGTAATCCCAAAAATCATAACTTAAAACATGAAACTTTGTGGCATACACACATAATCATAGAGAATCATTTCTTGTTAGTCAAGACTCAATGCCAAGACTATCTTAGTGGACAAAGTCCCTTTCTGAATCGAGTAACCCTCGTTTCAGTCCTGTTTCACTGAACCGGTATAACCTACCATTTCAGCCATGTCTATCTCATGAGATATAAAATCTTTACCCAATGCATTGGAGGGAGATATAGGTCCCACCCATATCATAAGGATACCATTCTTATGTGTGCCACAAAATCATAAATCATACATCATTTCATAACCCATGTAATAAAATGGGATTCTTAAACATCATGCCATCATAATCCATAAACAATTGATATCATTTCATCATAAGAAAACTGAAACCATTTAAATCATAGAGACATTTTACTTGAAACATACATATCAAATAATGTCATCTTAGATGGAAAAATAGTTTAAAAAAAACACTTGAAATGAATTCTTGAGGAAAATATCCTTTCTTCTTTAAAATCAATTTCTTTTCACAAAACATCATGAAATTTTAAAAGAAAAAGATTTTATTGAAAATATTCATGAAATATTTTGGAGGAAGGTTCATGAAAGTAAGGCTTTATAAAACCGTAAAAATCCGTTCGTGCCGTATAAGTTAAAAAAAACATTCTTCGTACTTTTGTCGGAAAAGTCAAAAAGTACCTCGTACGAAAAACGACAAAAGATTCCTTTCATACGTATTACTAAAAACTCACTGAAGGGTAAAAATGGATTTTAACAATTGTAGGTGGATGGAAATAATATTACATATTGATGAAACATGGATGTGGATGATAAAATACACCCCAGTAAATACTTACGAATAAACAATCTCAGATAAAAATGAGATTGTGATATTTCCCTTACCTTAGGTCCAATTTGCTTCGTATGTGTCCGAACCTCCTGTATAATGATTTAAATAATGTCATTGACTTATTACAGAATCATATTCATTGTTATGATATCATATATGGTTCACTTATGACATTATATTACCCGTTCTTTTGTAAATTCCATGTTAAAGAAGCGTTTTGGGTAAAATCGTTTCATTTATCTTAGGTGTTTTGACTTTTTCTTCTTGACATCATTATTACTTATATCATGATTTACTTACTTCCAGAATATAAAATATGATTTATATATCATATATATTCAGTATATATATATATAATAGATAGATAAATAAAATGAAAAACACCGTTCATGGAGACGGTAGTCCGTACGTACGCATGAACGCTGTTTTTCTTTCCTTATTGTCTTGAAATGGAAGTAAGTAGATGAAATACATATGTATATATATACATAAATCCAGTAGCTTTATAATGTCATATATTTCATTATTATTTCTTATATATACATTATAATCATTCTTAAATGGTTAACATGGAGAATGAATCTCATCGCGTCGTGGAGACGGTAGTCCGTACGTACGCACGAGCGATGATATCATTTCTATAAATATTGAATTGAATTGGAGTGGATTATACAATATATCAGAATCAATATGATGTTGTAATAACTATGTATAGTTATTCTTTACACCATTATACCCATCCATGTAAGGTGGTGGTGGAAAATAGATTACACCACGGCGTGGAGACGGTATTCCGTACATACGCACGCGCGGTGATTTCTTTTTCCGTAGGATGGATAGATGGTGAAATAGGGTTGTTTCATACTTATAATAACATATCAGTATTTTAGTGATACTGATGTTATTACTTCATAATGAAACAACCTAAGAAGAAGAAGTGGAAGAAGAAATAAAGATGAAAGAATTGGTAACGGTAATTACCTCTTCTTTGAAGTGCCTCTTTGAGACCTCCTCTTAGGGCACTAGAATTGGTCTTTGAGGAAGACCAGAACCTCTAGGATGTTTCTAGGGAAGTGGAGAAGGGATTTTGGCAGGGGTTGGCCGAGCTTGAGTGCTCAAATTGGTGTGAGGAGGAGGGGGAGGAGGTGTCCTTTTATAGGGGAGGAGAGGGGCACCTTAGGAATATCTCAAAATATTATTTTATATTAAAGTCAAAATCGGTTTATAATGGTTCCAAAGGGTCTTATTTCGAAGCTAAAGTGGGGATGGGTCGAAATACTATCAACCAATAGAATTTAGACAAGTTTAGGATATTATTTTAACCTTATCAATTAGATTTAACTCTAAGTTAAATAATTTAACTTTTACCATGTCTTTTTGTTTTCTTTCACTATATGGTTAATACACTTACTATAACATGCCAAACGAAACCCAAATTGTTTATTATTAATATATATATCCTTATCTAAGTCATTTGGCTGAACCGTAGATTTTAGGAATACAATAACAATTAATAATATAATATTTGATTTAAAAACTATTTTGTGTCAATTTTGACACTATTTGATATATGATTTTTGTGAAAGTCATAACGGAATTAAATCTTCGAACCAAGTTGATTAAATCAACAATAATATATCATAGTAACCTAGAAAATTAGTGTAATTCATAAAAAACTCAAATTACATTTATTTTGGTGTTTATAACATCAATTATGTCAATATTTCATTAATAAGATAATTACTGCATCATCATTGTGTCATAAATAAATTAAATTATTTTATGTCTAAAATTTACAAATAAAATACTATCATGTAGGAAATCTTTTTAGCTTTCTAATGAATATTTACAAACGAATTTATCTTATGTATAACACCATATTAAAAATGATTTACTTATTAAACTTTGATTTTAACTATTTTAACCTTTCTTTAAATAAATTAATAATAAATGTCCTAATCTAATCCAAGTGGGCCTAAATGGTCATATTTTATTCCTAAGTTTGTTTTTGGTCGAATTACACTTGTCCAATAGAATTAGGACATGTGTTAGGGTAATAGTAATATCATATTTACCCTTAGTTACCCTATTTACTATTAACCGCGGTAAAAAAAAGTAAAAAGTTACTATTCACCAAAAAATTATTTTCATCTCATTGAACCACATTTTAGTCCTTGATATTAACCGTGTCTCTCGGATTTTCGAAATTCCATTCACAGAAGCGGAAAAATTAAGTTTTATGAAAAATTCAGTTTTTTTAACTACCACTTAGTGGTTTCACTATTCATCAAAAATTGATGTTTTTCAGAACAGTGCCAAAATTTCATCCTAAGCTATATTTCATATTCCAAATTCAAAAATGAAATCTATTTTACCAAATTCATAACATAGAAGTTGCATTAATTAATTTTATAATTAAATCCCGCTGTTAAAATAAATAGCGTGTTTTTAGGAAACAATATAAATCAAAAGATTGACACTTGATTATGTCTGGTTTAAATGTGAAATTACAACCAATGACCAACATTATATTAAATTGTAAAAATATATTCTAAATATACTTTAAAACCACTCACATTAATAATTTATCACTATTAATTATTTCGATTAAAAAAGTTGTTTTTAATTATAATTTAGTAATTTTTCACTATTCATCAGAATATGAAAGTTATCCGAAAAGTACCAAAATTTCACCTTAGGCTAAATTCGATACTCTGAATCCAAGAATGAAGTTTATTTTGAAAAATAAGATTTACAGAATTTTAAAAAGTGGTTATTACTATTCATAACGGCTAGTTTTAATAATATTTTAATAGCACATCGTTGTTTAGTGAAACTCGGTATTGCGTATTACACACGCTATCGAGGAAGGTCGCGATTGCGTGTAATGAAAGGCAAGACAAGGATGCGTGTTGTGCAAGCTCCTTTTGGTGTAGCGTACAACACAAGACATTAATAAAATTAAAAAGAATATTTTTTTATAAAATCTTGGGCTGTTACATTCTACCCCCCTTAAAATGAATTTCGCCCTCGAAATTCGTCGGGGTTATAAATGGTTTACTATTCGAAAGTTTCTTTAATAGAAACCCACATCGTAAAAAGGAATATAAAAACCAATCTTTAAAAACAAAAGTATGAAACGTAACGGTTACCCAAATAAACTAATCACTGGGTTTCCACATAAGTGAAAATATGGATATGGAAGAGAAATCTAACAATCATGTTCTGATGGAGAGTGGTAGAGAACATGGCTATGGAAAAGCTAGCAATCACAAAGCCATAAATTTGTGACGATCTAAGGTACCATCTGATTAATCAGATATAAGATCACTAGGACAACATTTTTGGTTTTCAAGATCATTTACCCTAAAGTTGAAAATTTGAATTAGAATAAATACTTACTTTATTTTGGTACAATCTCACTGTTGTTCGTGCCTTGAACAATTTCCACTTCATCTCTTAAATAAATGAAGTTGAATTTGTTATTCGTGAAGTGTTAGCAGATCAGAATGACGGGTCATTCCATCTGTCTCAAACAAAAGGTTAGCAAAAATTATATGCATAAATCGATCTATAGTGAGTTTAATCATATATGGTTCCTAAAATGGACTTATACTTCATATATCATACTGCTTAATATAATAAAACTAGTTTCTACTAAACAGGGACTTCCTGTAGGTCAGTGGTAGGCGATAAAGGCCAGTCGCACTTCGGTTGTGGGTTCGATTCCCATAGCCTTGTCCGAAGCGATGGGCTATCGCCCGTCCTGCAGGTTGTCCTTTTTCCAAAACTATATTACTATAACATCCCATCAATAATATTGAAAAAAAAAATTCTATCTTTAACAATACTAACTTACGTCCAACACAATCCATTCCAATCTTTAGGCTTATCCATAATACTGCAGTCCATTCTCATAACATAGTGAAAACGATTACCAGAGATTTAATACCATCGTTGATCCCCATATATCATAAGATATATCTTGTTGGACACATTCCAAACATTCAAAGGCCTTAATCTTGTACTCTCTTGAATACCCATTGAATCTTAGTGAAAACTTTAATGCAGTTAAAAGTTAACACTTTCCACATACCAAAATCCTCAAAATTCTATATACTCAAACCATGATATCACTTGGTCCTTATATCAATCATGAGCTCATGAATACAATCAAACATCTCATTATCTTCTTATCCTTTCTACTTTCCAAAAGTATCTGAATAACCTTTCATGGTTACTGGTAACATTAATCAGACAACAATGTAACAATCCTTACATGTCTCTTTATTCCATAGTACCATGAGATTACTTATACAACATTACACATGATAAACATGTAATCATTCCATTACATTCTTAAACCATTGACCGAGCTTCAACAATTCTTTCCTCTCACATATCATTTGTAGTCTCTTCATCATCATCAACATAAATACTTCCCATACGACCATACTGATTATCTTCATGAGACTTTCCCTTAGGGCATTGGTTTGCATAATGCCCATACATTCCACATTTAAAACATTTAACCATTGTTGATGTCGTAGCAATACCATTATCCTCATCCATGGTGTTAACTGAACCTTTTCCTTTGCACTTACTTGCTTTGTGTCCTTATTTTCCACACCCAAAGCATCTTCCATTTCCTTTGAAACATTCTCCTTGATGCCTCTTCCCACATGAATTACATAGGGGAAATTGAACTTTCTTTCCTCTATGATCATCATGAAACTCCATCTTTCTCTTATTAGCCGAGTCAGGAAACTTACCAAATTTTACTTTATTGATCATATTATGAGATTGCTGATTCGGCATAATAATTATGTTTGGACTTCCAAATCCCATTTCATTATGAATAATATCATTCCATTGTCCATCATATCCTCCATTATCGTGAATCATCTTGTTTCCAGCCATTTTCTAAAACCCAAAAAGAATAGTGTGAGAGGCAAAAATCATGCTAGGGAAAACAACATAATAAAGGCAGAGTACCTTCAATATCTAACATCTTAGGTTTAATTCTATGATCGTTAGCGTAGTTCTAGTACTATAACATATACGTATACTTAACCTTAGGGACATCCCTAGACATACCGTAGAAATATCTCTAGGGATCTCACTAACGTTTTCGCATCCTAGTTTCCAAAGGTTGACTAAACCTTTCCTCTGATACCAACTGTAAAGACCCGAAGCTTGACGTACATGGACATTACATTAAATTTGCGGAATACTTAGTACATAACAAAAACACACACTAAAGGATCGTAATAGTTTAGTGTCTTTGGAAACTCAGAACGTAATCTTCTAATCGTGGTGAAAGTTCTTCAATATCTCCCATAATGGTCATCCCTTTTTTTTTACCTAAAAGATTTCTTTCTATCCTGGCGAAAAGAAAACATAACAGGGTGAGCTCAAATGCTCAGTAAGGGTAAACAAAAGAAATATCAATCACATCATATATATAAGAACATAGCTTTTGGAAATCTTAACCTGCAAAAAAGCTCATAATATCATAACATGGGATAAATCATAGAAGTGAAATGTAATCCCAATAATCATAACTTAAAACATGAAACTTTGTGGCATACACACATAATCATAGAGAATCATTTCTTGTTAGTCAAGACTCAATGCCAAGACTATCTTAGTGGACAAAGTCCCTTTCTGAATCGAGTAACCCTCGTTTCAGTCCTGTTTCACTGAACCGGTATAACCTACCATTTCAGCCATGTCTATCTCATGAGATATAAAATCTTTACCCAATGCATTGGAGGGAGATATAGGTCCCACCCATATCATAATGATACCATTCTTATGTGTGCCACAAAATCATAAATCATACATCATTTCATAACCCATGTAATAAAATGGGATTCTTAAACATCATGCCATCATAATCCATAAACAATTGATATCATTTCATCATAAGAAAACTGAAACCATTTAAATCTTAGAGACATTTTACTTGAAACATACATATCAAATAACGTCATCTTAGATGGAAAAATAGTTTAAAAAAACACTTGAAATGAATTCTTGAGGAAAATATCCTTTCTTCTTTAAAATCAATTTCTTTTCACAAAACATCATGAAATTTTAAAAGAAAAAGATTTTATTGAAAATATTCATGAAATATTTTGGAGGAAGGTTCATGAAAGTAAGGCTTTATAAAACCGTAAAAATCCGTTCGTGCCGTATAAGTTAAAAAAACATTCTTCGTACTTTTGTCGGAAAAGTCAAAAAGTACCTCGTACGAAAAACGACAAAAGATTCCTTTCATACGTATTACTAAAAACTCACCGAAGGGTAAAAATGGATTTTAACAATTGTAGGTGGATGGAAATAATATTACATATTGATGAAACATGGATGTGGATGATAAAATACACCCCAGTAAATACTTACGAATAAACAATCTCGGATAAAAATGAGATTGTGAAATTTCCCTTACCTTAGGTCCAATTTGCTTCGTATGTGTCCGAACCTCCTGTATAATGATTTAAATAATGTCATTGACTTATTACAGAATCATATTCATTGTTATGATATCATATATGGTTCACTTATGACATTATATTACCCGTTCTTTTGTAAATTCCATGTTAAAGAAGCATTTTGGGTAAAATCGTTTCATTTATCTTAGGTGTTTTGACTTTTTGTTCTTGACATCATTATTACTTATATAATGATTTACTTACTTCCATAATATAAAATATGATTTATATATCATATATATTCAGTATATATATATATATAATAGATAGATAAATAAAATGAAAAACACTGTTCATGGAGACGGTAGTCCGTACGTACGCATGAACGCTGTTTTTCTTTCCTTATTGTCTTGAAATGGAAGTAAGTAGATGAAATACATATGTATATATATACATAAATCCAGTAGCTTTATAATGTCATATATTTCATTATTATTTCTTATATATACATTATAATCATTCTTAAATGGTTAACATGGAGAATGAATCTCATCGCGTCGTGGAGACGGTAGTCCGTACGTACGCACGAGCGATGATATCATTTCTATAAATATTGAATTGAATTGGAGTGGATTATACAATATATCAGAATCAATATGATGTTGTAATAACTATGTATAGTTATTCTTTACACCATTATACCCATCCATGTAAGGTGGTGGTGGAAAATAGATTACACCACGGCGTGGAGACGGTATTCCGTACATACGCACGCGCGGTGATTTCTTTTTCCGTAGGATGGATAGATGGTGAAATAGGGTTGTTTCATACTTATAATAACATATCAGTATTTGAGTGATACTGATGTTATTACTTCATAATTAAACAACCTAAGAAGAAGAAGTGGAAGAAGAAATAAAGATGAAAGAATTGGTAACGGTAATTACCTCTTCTTTGAAGTGCCTCTTTGAGACCTCCTCTTAGGGCACTAGAATTGGTCTTTGAGGAAGACCAGAACCTCTAGGATGTTTCTAGGGAAGTGGAGAAGGGATTTTGGCAGGGTTTGGCCGAGCTTGAGTGCTCAAATTGGTGTGAGGAGGAGGGGGAGGAGGTGTCCTTTTATAGGGGAGGAGAGGGGCACCTTAGGAATATCTCAAAATATTATTTTATATTAAAGTCAAAATCGGTTTATAATGGTTCCAAAGGGTCTTATTTCGAAGCTAAAGTGGGGATGGGTCGAAATCCTATCAACCAATAGAATTTAGACAAGTTTAGGATATTATTTTAACCTTATCAATTAGATTTAACTCTAAGTTAAATAATTTAACTTTTACCATGTCTTTTTGTTTTCTTTCACTATATGGTTAATACACTTACTATAACATGCCAAACGAACCCCAAATTGTTTATTATTAATATATATATCCTTATCTATGTCATTTGGCCGAACTGTAGATTTTAGGAATACAATAACAATTAATAATATAATATTTGATTTAAAAACTATTTTGTGTCAATTTTGACACTATTTGATATATGATTTTTGTGAAAGTCATAACGGAATTAAATGTTCGAACCAAGTTGATTAAATCAACAATAATATATCATAGTAACCTAGAAAATTAGTGTAATTCATAAAAAATCTCAAATTACATTTATTTTGGTGTTTATAACATCAATTATGTCAATATTTCATTAATAAGATAATTACTGCATCATCATTGTGTCATAAATAAATTAAATTATTTTATGTCTAAAAATTACAAATAAAATACGATCATGTAGGAAATCGTTTTTGCTTTCTAATGAATATTTACAATCGAATTTATCTTATGTATAACACCATATTAAAAATGATTTACTTATTAAACTTTGATTTTAACTATTTTAACCTTTCTTTAAATAAATTAATAATAAATGTCCTAATCTAATCCAAGTGGGCCTAAATGGTCATATTTTATTCCTAAGTTTGTTTTTGGTCGAATTACACTTGTCCAATAGAATTAGGACATGTGTTAGGGTAATAGTAATATCATATTTACCCTTAGTTACCCTATTTACTATTAACCGCGGTAAAAAAAAGTAAAAAGTTACTATTCACCAAAAAATTATTTTCATCTCATTGAACCACATTTTAGTCCTTGATATTAACCGTGTCTCTCGGATTTTCGAAATTCCATTCACAGAAGCGGAAAAATTAAGTTTTATGAAAAATTCAGTTTTTTTAACTACCACTTAGTAGTTTCACTATTAATCAGAAATTGATGTTTTTCAGAACAGTGCCAAAATTTCATCCTAAGCTATATTTCATATTCCGAATTCAAAAATGAAATCTATTTTACCAAATTCATAACATAGAAGTTGCATTAATTAATTTTATAATTAAATCCCACTGTTAAAATAAATAGCGTGTTTTTAGGAAACAATATATATCAAAAGATTGACACTTGATTATGTCTGGTTTAAATGTGAAATTACAACAAATGACCAACATTGTATTAAATTGTAAAAATATATTCTAAATATACTTTAAAACCACTCAAATTAATAATTTATCACTATTAATTATTTCGATTAAAAAAGTTGTTTTTAATTATAATTTAGTAATTTTTCACTATTCATCAGAATATGAAAGTTATCCGAAAAGTACCAAAATTTCACATTAGGATAAATTCGATACTCCGAATCCAAGAATGAAGTTTATTTTGAAAAATAAGATTTACAGAATTTTAAAAATTGGTTATTACTATTCATAACGGCTAGTTTTAATAATATTTTAATAGCACATCGTTGTTTAGTGAAACTCGGTATTGCGTATTACACACGCTATCGAGGAAGGTCGCGATTGCGTGTAATGCAAGGCAAGACAAGGATGCGTGTTGTGCAAGCTCCTTTTGGTGTAGCGTACAACACAAGACATTAATAAAATTAAAAAGAATATTTTTTTATAAAATCTTGGGCTGTTACAATATTAGTTATGAAAAAAAGAAATTTGAGTCAAACTAATACCAAAATGAACAAAAATAAATTTATTTGTTCTTATTTTGAAAAAAAACTAAAATATTTGACACATAATAATTAAATTAAAAATAATTAATCCATTCTATTTAAAATAACATAGCATATGTACACAATGACACATATCCATTAAAAACCCATTTTAAAATTAACTTTCCTACTTAAAATATTGTATATTTTAAAATTATTAATATTTTACAAAACATACGTCAAATTTATCCTTTAATAGATAAAAAATTAATGATTCAATAAAACACACCTAAAAACAAATGAATTAACAGAAAATAAAATTACAAGAATAACATTACTCATAAATTAGGCTGAAAACCCTCAGTCAGTTAGGTCATCATTGTGATAAATAGTTTCACTATTTTTTTTGTTTTTCCATGACTATTAAATTATTCAAATACCCATCATTTTTATGGAATCCTAATAACAATCACAAAAAAATTACAGCCTTTTTATCATTCTAAAGTAAAAAAAATACATTGCATATTAATAAAAAAATTATAAACATATTTACACATGTAATATTAATCCTAATTTAAATTATAATACATGAGACATTATATACTCATATTACCCTTTATAGGTTAAGACACGTCACTATTGGATAAAATATAAATATAAACGAGAAACCCATCAAAGGTATCCCAAACAATAATCTCACTTGAATGTTCCCTAGTAAATCATGCCTTATTACCAAATTTTTTATCATGACATGTTTATTAATATACCTCTTGAGTCCCAAAACTATTATCTTCACCCATACCACTAACTCAAATATCCATCCCAACTCTAATAACACTTTTAATGAACCATCCTAGATTTATCCCAAAACTAATACGATTCACTGCTAACCTCAAGTGCATTCCACTAATTTTTAGAGGTTGGTGACAAGTTCATAGGGGTGAAATTACACCATTGAGAAATAGATTCCATCGATATCTAAAATCCTTATGTGGAATTTCAATGAAAAATTAACTAACATAATGTAAAGAATATAAATGAACTATTAAGTTAAATTTTTTTAAACTGTTAATAAATATATCTAATGTAATCCATTACAGTGTATTAATAAGAAAAAATATTCATACATATTAAATAGATAGATTCCACCATGGATTAGCATCGACCATCTTCAAGCTCCATGTGAGAAATTTATCTCATAAAAACCATGTACCAAGAATAGTGATAATGTTTTACTTGAAATAAAAAAAAGGAAAACATATCTTCATATATATTAGAATAAATTATCGTGGGGTTAGTATACACATACCAAGTAGTATATCTTCAAAGGCCTCTAAAAAAATCTATATAAGGATAAAACTGTCTCCTATTTTGAATTATAAATACGAAAGTGTCCATTTATCATCACTCTGAAAACAAGTAACATAAAATCCGAAATTTAACTCTTTTTTCCAAAAATAAAAATTTTATAAATGTAAATAGAATATATATAATTTGATAAAAAAACATGCAAGTACACAACTAAAATAATTAATGAAAACATTATCAAATCATTATGGGAGATTTCCAATAGGATTAAGCTAGGGAAGACTTGGATCCAATTGCCATTCCAATCCGAATTCATAACTATATCCATCAACTCATAAGCCACTATCCATAGAGAATTATAAGGAAGTTATCATTTCTATAATAGAACTATCTAGATATGAGTACTAAACCAGCCTATAGTTACCAGGGTAGAATACTAAGCTAGATTGGGTGAACTATACTGAGAAAAAAAATTCCCTAGAAACGAACTTATATTGTAATCCCTCATAAGTACACAATGTATTCCCATGATATTTTATTATAATCAATAGTAATAAAATCATTAAAATATAATACATGACCATTCTCCATAATCCCTCAGTGAAACAAAGTCATATATATTTTATTCATAATTTCCTAGGGACAATTACATTTAAGGGATGCATTATGTAAATATAATATTCAATGAACTAAAAAACTATATATATATAAATATAAATATATATATATATAATATTTCATAAAAACACTTCCCAATTTTTTTATAAATACTATAAGATCTTCCAATGAAGATTAAAAAATTAAAAAAATAGAATCATAATATAATTTTCGAACACATAATCTTAACTTTATTATAATTCATTAATATTAATCAAAAAGAATAAAAATAATAAATCATAAAAGGATATATCTTTATATACGAGGTATATATTCCCCTACTATTGATATTAAAGAAGATAATATAAAAATCGATCATCAACATTATAAGATCCAATGTGATCACCTATTAAACCATATAAAATGGATTTTATAATTTATTCAAATAATAATGGGGTTTTCAATGATCCTCGAGGATGATAATACAAACTGAGAAATAAAGTGACTCAAAAACTGGAATCAACATATTTAAAATTAACTCTAGGGTCTTCTATAGCCACAATGTTGATTCATAGACTCATTTCATTACTAGTTTTAAATATCACCTAACAATTTATTATTTTAATTTATCATTACTTGAGGCTTTTTTATTAAGTCTTTTTGGTATGCATAAAAAACCCAATTACCTTAATTCTAGAGAATTTTAGTATGAAAATCTATAAGGACTAAGTTTTATATAAATATTAATTTCTGTAGATTTATGATCATTGTAGTAGTGATGGGGTAACTTTTTCGGATGATTTGAAGCATTGATGAGTTCATTGGATGGTGATGAATCTCTTTTTTTTAGTTACAACTGAACCTTGAGATTTTATATTTCAACTATAATAGTGTTTTTTTAAATAGAACAATAGGTTTGAGTATAGATAAAGAAATTTACTAAAAAAATTGGGTTATTTCAATAACTTGATATATAAAATAGATTTTTTTCGAGATACAGATTTAAATTTTGGTTTATTTTTATGTGTTTGTAATAAGAGTTTGATAGAATGTTTTTTATTGTAAAACTCTAAGAATTTATTTTTTATTCACCATGTTTTATATACTTTGAGATAAAGGAAATCCAAGGATGAATATAGCTTATTTATTGTTGAAGAAAAGCTACTACTAATCATTTTGACTGAGTTCTCCCGATTCGAAGACAGGGCTGAGCTTCTAATTTATTAAAGTATATTGATACCTTCTAAAAGTTTATTTTGAGGGATTTCTTGGGATTATAAGAGAGAAACTTTTATATATATTTCTAATGATTTCCATTGGTATGGAAGATCACACATACTTCTTCCACTCATTTAATCTTTCCAAAGTTAAGCATCTTCCATCACATTAATATGCAATGTCAGATCCTTGATCAAAATGAGATAATGGGATGTTAGTTCATCCTTCCACGTATTCCTCCTTGGATCTCATCTCTTTTTCTGGGTATCCCTCATAGATTTGATTCAAGTTCATGAAACTCATTCCTAGTACCATCTCGAGGTGGATTTGAGTTAACTACTCTGCCTCTATCCCTACGATGCAGTAATCTTCAGTCAGAGGAGGTAGTGTCATTAGGAATTTATAGGAATTTCGGGACATTGGGTAGGTTTGTAACCTATAAATCCATCTCTTTTTAGTTAGGATTCATGTCATGTTTGTTTAATCTTAGGATATTATGCTAAGGCTTCATGTTTTGTCCATGAGGTAGATGACTCTATGGGAATAACTTTTACAAGGATTTTTACCTCTGGCCTCACATATTTAATAGATTGGGTAGGGATTATGGATTAGGTCACAATTTTAATGTCTTATGGAGTTTTATAGTAAAAAAATAAATTTATTTTTGTAAAATATGGATCAAAGGTTTATCATCTTATAGGGGCATATGGGTCACTTGTTTAACATCTTATGGGGACATATGGATCATAGCTTTAACGTGTTTTAGGTATAGATGAGTTGTAGGTTTAACATATTATCGGGATATATTGTTCATAGTTTTAAATTATTATTTGTAAAGATGAGTTATAGGGGTAAATTATTGCAAGGAAATATGTGTTTCATGTTTAGAATCTTAAAGTGGAAGATGGGGCTTAGGTTTAAAATCTTGTGGCAATTAATGGGTTGCAAGTTTATCCTATTTTTGGGACAGATGGGTCACTGGTTTAATATCTTACTGGGAAAATTGATTAAAGTTGTAACATCTTTTGGGGATATATGTATGGTTAATTGTATCCCTAGAGAGAATATTTCTATCTTGGGATTTGGTTATTGTGTCTACCATGGGTTGGGGTTCTCAAAAACACATGGGAGGTGGTTTCGTGAATGATGGCTTACATTGGAAATCCATATCCTCTATATTTCTCTCAAGCCTTAGGATTTTCATGAATTTAAATATTTTCTCGTAATCTAAATGTTTTTTCCACTTGATTTAAGAAATTTGTGTGCATTTATAGGCCTAGTGGAAGAAAAGTCATCAATTTCTTGAAATATGATGGCTTCCATAGATGATTATGAGCTTTATGAAATGATGGGTTTCCACAAACTGGAGTTATTTTATTTGAATGTTAATTCATTAGGATTCACATATCTAGGGACTTTTATGAACAAAATTTATTCTATATAATGGTTACCACATCAATATTTTCATGGCCGAGGACTTTTATGAAACGAATCCATTCACGAAGCTTCCCACCATCACAAACTTGTCCCTTGACTATATTTTTTGGCCTTTTTTTCCCATATTTGATTTAAACCATCCATCCCATCATATAAATCTCTAATTACATACATGTTTCTACATCAATAAATACCCCTCATAATTGGATACAAATAGGGATATGTGAGTCAGATTTTTAGGGAAACTCGATGAAAATTTGTGATTAGAAAGCCTTATTTTTTAAACTCAGTCTGGTTGTACAGCAATAAATAGGGTTGGTGACACTTAGGGGATAATAAAATTTTAAAAAAATATTTATCAATGATCTATTTTCATGAAACTCAATACCACTATGAGAATTTTGGGATTTTTATGCACACCACTCATGAAACTATCCTCTTCCATAATCAACATCTCCATGATAATACTTATATGATCCTAAAAACTCTAATTCACTCAACCTTCATGAACCAACCATCATGAATGGACCTTCATGAACTAGTTTAAGAAATGTATTGGGTCTATGATAAAACAGACCCTGAAGGTACTAGAGTTTTCATTTATTGATAAAGAGAGATGTATGGTAGCCACATGATCAGGGGGAGATTTTTTACTGTGTCAAATCATGACATACTCTCTACACTATTGACATAGTCTATATAGGAATTAATATTTTGTAATAGGATACCACTTTATGGTTTCAGGTTGAAGGATAATATGTTCATCTCTATTTTCAATCAAGATGAGCCCAACTACTAGTTAAAGAGCACGCACTTCTATTCCACATTCCCACCTTCCAAAAGAAATAAGCTGAGGATAATGAATCAAGAGATTAACATCTAGTGTCTGAGTTCCAAGATGAGTGGGATCTAGTGTAAATAATGGATAAATAATTTAATCATATCATATAATAGGAGGAGGCCGATTGGGTGGAGTGGCAGCAGACTCTGGAGGCTACTTAACAGAGGTTGTCTAAGCTCGAGTGCTAAATCACTAGTGATGAGTCTTATAAAATATTTTTTTTATCCTGAAATGAAGAAGAGGATTAAATATGTTGATTTCCCTCATAAAAATGTGATAGTTTTTTTAAATTCTCTATGTTGTTTAAAAAAATTATTTTTGATGCATCTTTGATCATATTAATAAGAAAACCAACAATGAATCCTTAATCCCATGTGATTCATTATTGGTATGGGAAAAAAGGGGAAAATTTAAGATTGATCATTTATAATGGAGTACCAGACAAGGGTTAAACACTCATGGTCTAGAATCATTTATTGACCACCAAGATTTTCCTAACTAAGGATGTTTTAGTTGGATCATGAGACTCTCTGCATATTAAAATATATTTCTCAAAATGCGCTAGTTCGTGAATGAGGTAACATCAGGGGAATTAAGTCCACCCCAAAAAAGGGGTGTTGAAGAGAATGAATCAAGATACTCATGATTTGGAAAACAAAATGAAGTGACCTGAAGATGGATGATAACTACTGAACATGTTTAAAACACAGAATCCATTACTATTTTTACAAGTATGGGGAAAAACAAATAAGGATTGGACGCTTACCATGTTAGAAACATGGAACATATCAAAAAAATATTGTCAGGGGTACTTCAAAGTTTGTGCCCAGGATAATAGGAATGCCAATGTGGCCAAGAAACATTTCTGTTATGGGGTCTTGTTTTTACATTAATGTGGATGGGGATCCAAATCTTTGAGGACATGAATCATGAGGATGAATTGTATATTGTTTGAATAGAGTTTTAAACTCTCTAAATTACACCATTATAGATTTTATCAAATATTTTAAGTGTATTAGTTTGAAAAAAGGCCAAAATCATCTTCTAAGGGAATAGTATTCTCAAATTCTGAGTGTCATTCAAGGAACAACAATGATGACGTAGGTGACTGACATTGAAGAGAAAATGAGGCTTCTCAGGTGGGATCCTAAGACACATCATAGAATTACATCATGTAATGGGGATTATGGACATGATGTTCAATGTTAAATGGTGAGGATGACTTTCACAAAATTTATTTTTATACAGTGAGTAGGAATCACAAGTAATTTAACATCATATGGGGCATATTATGCACATTTTGTTTAACATAATATAGTTTGGATGATGAACATGCATTTTAACATCATAAATTGAGGATTATGCACACATATTTTAACATCATATGGTGGGGACAATGTTGACCAATGTGAATAACATATTCCCAGCCAAGATGATAGGGGAATTGGAGGGTAAAAAAATGACGGTTCTTCCTATGAGAGAACATGAGGAAAAAGGGATCTTAAGACTTGGATCTAACTTTTTCCTGAACTAATGGGTTCAGATAGTGAATCTAGGTATTTTTAAGGGTCCATAGTGGGTCCCTTATTTCTTTGTAACTTCTTCTTTTTGACCTTATTTTTTCCAATTCACGGGAGTTACCATAAGGGGGAGTCTAACTTTTGATAAGCACCTTTTTATTTGTTTTCAACCAAAAACGTGTGTGTGCCTCTTACCTTTGGTAGTTTAAGTTCATACTATTTAGACTGAGAATCAGAAAATATTTTGAAGTCAAAATGTTCAAATGTGAAGGGGGTTTCTCTATAATGGTTCTTATAACATCAAAGGGTCCAAATATGATGGGAATTGGGTTGCTATGACACCTTTCAATAGAAAAAAGAATCTAGTGGTGAGTCATACATAGTTTATGGTCATGATTCTTAGACCATGCAGTTTGTGTCTCAAATAAATACGTGTGACACAGGGGAGAGGTAACCCATTGTGAATGAGGAGACCTTAACTCCCCTCCACATGGAACATATCTAGGAAAAATTTATCAAAATTTATTCTCATGATACATTGACCCTAGTTCTGAGTTTAATTTTATACAATTCGGACCTAAGGAAAAATGTCCTAAAAGAACATGTGTAGTATAAAATAGTGACAACCTGACGTGAATAGAGATCCAAGGAGGCTTGGTGCCACATGAAACATTCTTAGAGTGACTTTATCATAGTTTAAAGTTTCTAGGGATTCACTTAAGATCCTAGTTTAAGGTCATAATGTTTATTCCAAATGCTAGAACTCAGGTGTCTCATATTTTCTTGAGGAAAACACCCTCCCAACTCCTAACACTTTTTAAGCCAAGATCAATGAAAAAAAGAATTATTGAGTTCCCATTGTTATTATGGGTGAACACAACATGGGTCAAAATTCACTGATTTAAGGATGTCTCATGAGGGAAGATTATGACTTTTAAGACTCATATAGTTAAAAATGTATGACTTATGGGAAGGGAAAAACCATTGATCATTTTCAAAACATATTCTCTACACCCAAGATGGTCAAGGGTATAGTGAAAAATTATGGGATCAACCATTGATCGAGTTCAAAACACGATAGAAGCTATCTATTACCAAGTATCCTTCAAGGCACGAGCCATGGAAGATAGGAGAGACAGTCAAGTCAAGCCCCATTTTCATTAGGTGGCATTTTTATATTGGTAGGAACCCCTAAATTATTTTATGGTAGGGTTGGACCAAGGATATAAGATCCATATTTCACAATATATCAATTAATAATTGGAAAAAATTCATATGTATCTTTGTAATGTGGCGTGGTTAGAGACAAAGTCATAAGGGTTGATGTCCTCTCTATGGAGGTTATAGAAATATCTCATATTAGTCATATGAAGCATCCTATGTTTGTTTCATAGGGTAATACTATAGTTTAACATCATGGGATATGGTCGTCAGTCTTCTTCATCACATACTTTTTATTTCAGGAATCATAATTTTATATGGGTTAGGTTATAGTTTAACGTCTTGTGATGAGAAAATTTTATACTATAGACATACCATGTATATCATATATGGTATCTGTGATTCATCAAAGGTAAGGCTATGGTTTAACATCGTGTTCTGGGGAAATACATTTATATGGTCATCCCAAATCTATCATATGATTCATCCCATATTTATAAAGGGTAAGGCTACAATTTAACGTTGTGTTCTATGGACGTTGGTATTTTTAGTTTTAAGTCATACAACTTAGACTATGGTTGCTAATTTTTTAAGGACATAAATCTCATACCAGAGTGGTTGTTTATAGTTTAAATTCATATAGAATGTGATAAATGGAATGGGCGTCCTAAGGATGCTAGTGTGGCATGAAAGAGTTTTAACCTGATGTGAAAGAAGATCAAAAGTGACCCTTTTTAACTTAAAAATTTACAAACCATACCCAAGATGACATAATGAAGTTGAGGGGGAAAAGAACATTTGATGAGTTGATAGTGGAGGTTGGACCAAAGATATGAGATCTAGTTATCTCTTTGAATACCATGTGGAAGGGAATAAATCCATACATAATTCTGTAAAATTACATTCTAGAAGAACAATCATTTAAATGGGTGATCCTATCAAGTGTGGATTCGTTGAAAAAGAGAACAGGAATTTGGCTTGCTGAAACACCATAGGTGAAGTAAACTATTTGAAAAATGGTCCAAAATGGGTTAAGATTCACATATATTGAGTTTATAAAGATTTTACCATAATTTGTGACATGGAGGATGTTCAGATGATGCATCACAGTTAAAACCCCATGTGAAGAATGATCCAAGGAGGCTCTATACTATAACATAATCCAATATCGAAACCAGTCACATAGTTTAACGTCATAAGGATTAGACAAGGGGAGACCATGAAAATAGGTTCTTTCAAGGCTAGGCCTGGGATATCGAATCCAATAATCCCTACGTGTCTCAATAATCATGGGAATCAAGGAATATATTTTTTTGGAGGGAGATGTTTGCATTATGTTGTTGAAACCTCAATAATGAATCAAAATATGTGTATGAGGGGTGGATGGACATAATTTATGGTTAGAAAACATATAGTGTGGGGATTTGGAAAAAAATTTAAAGTTGTAATGTAGGGACTAGGAAATGTTTGTTTTAAGGATGTTTTCATGGTATGAAGGAGGCAAAACAAGATGTGAAAGGAGGGAGATGCAAGCACATGTGCAATGTAAATATCGTAAAACAAATTTCACAAAGTTTAAGGTTATAATTCATGGATTGTAAGTGGGGCTAAGGGGATGAATGTTCAGTGAATGTAATTCCTCTACCCTCCCCCCTTAGGGGAATGGTTCATGATGAAATTCTAGTTTATCCTAAAGAAAAGGGGTTTAGGCATCACTATGTACCCCATATAAATGGTAATAAATCTATGCATGGTTTTGGAGCTCAGTATAGTAAAAGACCAATACTAGAAGTGGGGTTGTATCCTCTTTACCAAGGGAATTGAGACATACCCCTATTTACATGGGTAATATCATGTTCATGGCATGGGGTAAGGCTATATTTTATCATCATTTGTTGAGGAAATTCATTTTTTGGTCATCCCACACTTGGTATGTGAGTAATCTTATGCTTATTGTAGAGGGTAAGGCTGAAGATTGACATCATGCACTGAGGATATTGGGATATAAATTATAAATCCATGTAACTTGGACTATTAATACTATGAGTTTAAGGTCATTGACCTTAGACTAAATGGGTTGTAGTTAGTTTAAGGTCATAGAGAATTGACCCTAGTTACTACAGTTTAAGGTAGTATATCTTGGACCATTGTTTCTTCATTTTAGAATTATGTAGCTTCAGCCATGGTTTCTGTAGTTTAAGGTCTCACATCATTAACCTAGAATACTAGTTTTAGGTAATAGAATCTGGACCAAGGTTTCGCATGAAGTACTACATAAGAAACATGGAATTTATGGGGGTGATATTCATTCTTAATATGGTGATTAAATTGTATACTCCTTTGGAATAGAACTTATGGATAATGTAAGGTCCTTCCAATTTGGTCTCTAACTTCAGTGATTTTTTTTCTCAGTATCCTTGGTATTCTGAGATCTAGTACCATGTCTCCCTAGAAGATGTAGCAATGGTGAACCCTCTTCTTTAATTCTCTTTATATCCTGTCAAGGTGCCTCTTTAAGTTATTTAAGGCCAGAAGAATAATTTCCTCATGGGATTCCAAAACATCTAGATGAAATTATTCCATTATTTATAGAATATTATGGTCATAAACATCTATTTATATTGATGGATACTGAACCTCAATGTGTAATACTTCCTTTGTTCCATACACCATGGAGTATAATGTCTCGTGGGTGGAATTTTGAGTTGTTTTAAAATATGACCAAATGGATTTATAGATATTTGTTTGCCAAAATTTTTTGTTCTAGCCCACCATTTTCTGAAATATGTTAGAGAGGGTCTTGTTAAATGCCAAAATCCATTCATTTTATTGTTAATGGTATTGTTAAGTATGGTTAAAATGTTTGTTTTACATAGTATACAATTTCTTCAAATCGGTAGCTCGGAATTTGGTGTTGTTATCTTTGATAATAATGTGATAAATCCCTAATTTATATATGATGTTGGAGTCACAAACTTGATCATTTATTAGGTCTTGACTTATTTGAGAGTAACCACATCTTCCCTTTTATAAAATAAGTATGTTTCAATCAAAATGAACTTCCATTGTCAAGTTATTTCTAGCACGTATAGCCCCACAACATTGAGTCCCAAAACTGATAAGAGCTAAGAATATTTGGTGGTGTGGATATGCACTAATATTTATTATACAATGTTAGCATAGATATGACACACATGACACCAATTGGAAAACATAATGATGTTATGAACCATGGTTGACCAAAAGTTTCCCAACCTCCAAATTTGGTGGGAGAGCCTAGCTTTTTCTTGATGAGCTCCAAAATATTCAGTATGTACCTCATACATGACCTATGTTATCTCTTTTCCTTGGATAAAATAGAGGATAATTCCATATAAACTATGCCTATATAAGGTTTCTTCGAGGTTAGGCCCACTCTGGATTATAAATGTTATTATACGTCCAAAGATTCACTCATTCTCAACTCCATCTGGTGGTAGAATGACACATTATATATAATAGCCCAGGGAATATTCCTAATTGAGAATTTCTTCTCATGTGGAGGATACAAGGGTCCTATAATAGAAGTACCATCAACTAGTTGATATATCTACTGGTTTATATTAGCTAAGGTAGTGGTAGTGATGACCCTATAGTGTGTCGTATTAATGATCATGTCATCCATTCGGATTCTTTAAGAGATGCAGTTAAACTTTTCAAAGCATTGGTTCGACCATTTTCTGATGGAGGAACATAGTTCACCTTCTAATGGGAAGGAAACCTTACCACCAGCTAATGGGTATTTTCTCTAAGGGGGTTAAGATCTTTCTTTATTAAAATATAGTCACCATTAATCTATTTGATGACTAGATAAAAGTCTCACATCACATATAAATAACATAAATCAATTTTAAGGGACAAATAGAGACAAGTAATGGGATCCTAATACTATTTCTCATTTTTTGTGAAGCCTTATTATTATTGGAAAGAGTATAGAAGGAAGGACAGTTCTAGAGTGATGAAAATTATCCCTAGGCTTTTTTTGTTGATGTTTGGGTCATACATCCTTCTATTAGTTGGGATTTGGGAGGTCCCATCAAAGTGTATGTTCCAACATGGTATATCTTGATCCATTGAGAGAATTGATTCATCTATGAAATTGACATCTCGGGGAAGTTCTTCAGGGGTAATATGTGTATCTAGGAAGTATGCCAAGTCCTGGTCTTTAATAGACTATAGTGAAAAACTTAATTAAAAACGGTAGTTTTATTATAACCTAGAGGACTGATTTTCCCATAAACATGGGGTAATTGATGATGTACATTAACAAGACTACTCAGGACACCATCTGTATCTCATTATACAGCAAATAATTTTGTAACATCTTCACTAAAAAGACTATCCCAAGGAAACTCATCTCGATGTGAGACCATCTATTTTCCATGTAGAAGAGCATGTATCTGGTATGGTAAAGGTTTTTTCCATTCTTTCATTATTTTCCTAGGGTATAATGGAACTAAGATACCATTATAAATAATTGAAGTATAGGATCAAAGGATTTCCTAAGATGGGTAGCATCAGAACCTAGGGCTCTAGAATACACTTCTTTTTATCCTCAAATTAATTCTAGTACTCCACATATCATTGGTAAATGGTTCCTTTTTTCATGATCATTAAGATTGGATTAAAAATTCTATCCATATTTTCAATAAATTGGAATATATAGGGTAAGTGGCCTTAGAGGCCCCGCAACTCCCATAGATTTCTTAGGGTTGGAATTTGACTGATAGCCTTGACTTTATCTAGCTCAATTTCGATGCCTCTATATAATATGAAATATATGAGAAATTTTACAAATTTCACCCTGAATGTGTACGTAATTGGTTTATTATAATATGTTGGGAGTGAAAAATGGTGAACACTTTTTTAATATTTTTGATACGTTCCTAACACTAGTATAATTTGACCATGATTCCATATATGAAACACTTCATCAATGTCCTAATAATTGTCTTAAATATGTTGTGAATGTTCTGAAGGTAAGTGGCTCCAGAATTATTCTAAAAAGGTAGCACCTGATATAAAAAATCACCTTGGGTACCATAAAGGTAGTGGAGTCCTCATCCTTAGGGGCATACAGGTTTGATTGTAACCATAATATTTAGACATGGAGGGGAGTTTTAAACTATCCACAATGTTAATCAATATATCTTTCATTGGAAGGGGGAGATCATCTTTCCGGAAATGGTTATTGATGTCACAGAAGTCAATGCAGACACTAATATGCTCATTCTTCTTCTTAACTGGGAAAATTTTGGCTTTTCACCTGGGGTACTAGACCTCCCTAAAAAATTTCATTAATAATCTTGATAGTTTTTTACTTGAACACAACTATATGTGACATTTCAATCTTTATAAGTGGTTTTTTAACCCATGATGACTAACTGGGAGTCCTAGGTGATGAACAACAACTTCATGGTCTATAACTATCATCTTATCATAACTCTAATAAAATATGTCAATGTTATCTTTCAATAGGGCCGCTGATTCACGCCTATCATAGGGCATGGCAAAACAATTATTTCCTATGTTAAAATGTAGTTTAGTGGTTGACCTAGGATGTCTCTTGAAGAGGAGTTCACACAAAACGAGTTTTCACTTTAAAATGAGGGTAAAAAAATTTTTGTTTTTGAAATAAATTTGAAATTAAAATGATTGAAAAACTATGATATTTAAAATGGTGATTAGGTTGGGGTCAGTTTCTTAATTTTAATGTTATACTTGTTAAATTTAATTCAAACCTCTTCTTCTTTGTTGATTAACGTGAGTTTCCATAATCGTTTCCTCTCACTTCCTTGGTGAAATTATTATTGTGAGAGAAAACCTTACCAAGATCTTGGTTTGGTCAACTCTCCTTCCATCTGTAAAATAGTTGTATTGAATATCCTTAATTGAAATGGGCAATACCCGATCGGGTTTTGTTTATCCCAAACAATCAAAAACATTCACTACACCTTTTACACGTACTGACGAGCGTCGAGTACTTCACCACTAATTCCTGGTTTATTCCATCGTATATAAACCAGAAATTAGTGGAGGGAGATTTTGATTATTTTACCAAGGAAAAAATAAATAACAGAATTAATATTCAAGAACGATCGAACTTGATAATAAAATCTGCTATAAGAAATTGAAAACAACATTGATGAAGAAATAAATTTATTCAATTGCATCCAGGAACTCAAGCATTACAATGTAGGAAACCAACCCTTCCCCAATCACTCCAAATGTTTACCCCACCATGGTAAGAGTAATCGAGATGAATGGGGAAGAAGAAGGCATTATAAAACTATGAAAAAGAAAATAAATAAAAAATAAATCCGAAAAGATCTTCTTCTTGGTGTCTCGGAAGGAATGGGATGGAGAATTGATGGTTTGAGAGGGTGGATCTCTCCTCCATTTATAGCCATAATTTTCCCCCTGGATGTTGACGCGTTTCATTTCCATTAAATGACATCTTCACGCATTGAGCCCTTATTTAATGTTGTTTATAATTACCTTGTCCGTGTCCCCTCAAAAGTTCAGCGGATTTGGACATTTATTCCATGAGTTATGGCCGTTTTACTCTGAGCATTTATTCTATCCAATCGGACTCTCCAAAACGAAATCCTCTGGATTAGGGTGATTTAATGTCCCCATAAACGGCCAATTCACTCCATTCTTCCTTCATAAAAGATGATCGAAAACTCCTTGCGCGTCCACCCACCTAATTTTACAATCATTGGGCCCACCATGGATGATTTATGGATCCCACACCAAAACTAGGCAGAACTGAAAACAGTTTTCATTCTCCGACTTGTGAGATTATTTTGAGCTTCCATATGGCCGATTCAGCTTTTAGTACAAAAATAGTAAATGAATCCATGGATGTGTAGCATCCTGAAAATAATAATTTTACAATTTTGATTATTTTAGAAAATGTTATGGCCAAACTACAGAAATAATTTAAAAATGTTAAAAATCCAAAATGGCCATTTTTTACTATTCGGCTCAAAATAACACCATTATCATAAAAATGAAACAATTAATCTTAGAGGAACACTTTTGTGGGTTTAAAACAATTATATTCAATATAAATTAATTGAAAATATTTGCTTTATCAATTCCCCCACACTTAGCCTTTGGACTCCTGGACAAGTAAAAATCAAATCCAAAACACATATCAATGAGATCTATCAAATCAATTTCAAGAAACAAAAAGATATCATGACTCATCAATTTCAAGTTCTCTATTTAATATTTTAATATATTTCCACTTCATTTCTTATCCCATGCTCACAAAACACCTACCTCACATGAATTTTCTCTCATCTCACAAATGTAAATGTTTAACAAGGCTTTTCTTATCCAAACTCACACAAGAGTCACCATATGCTTGATAAATTCCTACTTCTCCACCCGATGTGAGTCAAGGACATGTGTTTCTCATGAGGACTTTTTTGGGTTTTGTTGTGGCTTCCAGTTGGTAGGATTTAGATGTTAAAAGTTCTGAGTCCGAAAAAGGAATACTTGGCTCTTATTGAAGAAAAATTGAAAGATTCTAATTTCACTCAAATATGGTCTCCTTCACTTCACCTTTGTTGAAAATAGGCTCCATCATCATTCAATCAGCTCAGCAGCAAACATTTCAATCTTTTCAAACATGATTTTTTTAAAGCTCCAGATAGTCACAGCTTTCTTTTTACATTGGAAGCTCCAGAAAGGCACAACTTCTCTTGTCACAAAAGCTCCAGAAAAGGCACAGCTTTCAATAGAATAATTTTTCAGCATCAACCACATCTCTTCCACTATTTAGTTTCCACCCAAAGTATAACAAAATGAGGTATTACAACACAAGACATCTTCCCCCACACTTAAGTTCAACTAGATCATGCAATTTTACTTCAAGAGCAGGTAGGATAGATAAAATTGGCTTGTAATGTGGCTAACCTAACAGGCAATTCATGGCTACTAGGGGCTACAATGAAGGATAAATGTAAAGGTGGGACATAATTAAAAGGATTATTTTGAAATGGGGGCTTTAAACCAAATAAATGCCTCAATCATTTAAAACAAACGTACCCTAACCCTCATGTTTTGAAGGGAATAAATCAAATTCTGGTTAAAGAAAGAATGGTATGGTTCTCTCAAGAAATGAGGTGAATGAAAATAATATGACAAAAATGGTTAAGAAGCCTCACAGGAAAGTGATTTCAATGATATAGACAGTGAAATATGGCATGGGTTTCAAAAATCAGTGTACTTTTCATGAAACTCTAAAAGATTTTAACTTGAAACAAATTCATTTCAGCATTAATTTAAGCCTAGTTTCTTGAAATAGATTGGTTCACTCATTGACATGGGTTTCAAAAATGGTATTGATAATCTTTTCAGCTCAAAAGATTTAGAAACACACCAAAAATTGAAAAATAAACACAAAAAAATTTAAAACACACATTTTTATTATTATTTTTTTGTGAAAACAAACATCAAATGAAAATCCTATACTAAAACGGTTCCCTCCCCCACACTTAACCGATGCAGTGTCCTCGATGCATTCAAGTGTATTTAACATGTAAGTAGATTTATGATTGAATCACAACAGCAAGAAAATGTGAAGGAGAGGTACAAACAAATGGATCTTATTGATAAATAGGTTGGAGGAGTGTGATATCCTCCGCTGGCTCTGATGGTAGGGTCCCAAGGAATTTCTTCAACCTATGTCCATTCAGAGTGAATGGGTCCTGCTCTCCATCCTTCATAATCTACACAGCACCAAAAGGATATACATGAGTAACTATAAATGGACCTTCCCATCTGGAACGAAGTTTAACTGGCATCAGCTTGAGTCTTGAGTTGAATAATAACACTTTGTCTCCAGGAGAGAAGTCTTTTGGTTGGATCAGCTTTTCATGGGCCACTATTGGTCCTTCTTTGTAAATCCATGAATTTTAAAATGATTCCCTTCATATTTCATCCAGCTCTTGCAACATCAATCTTCTCTCTTTCCCAACACTTTCAATGTCCAAATTCATTTTCCTCACAGCCCAATACGCTTTATGCTCCAATTCCATAGGTAGGTGGCATCTTTTCCCATAAATCAGCCTATATGGACTCATTCCAATCGGGGTTTTGTATGATGTCCTTTAAGCCCATAAGGTATCATCCAACCTTTGGCTCTAATCCTTCCAGTTTGGATTAATGGTATTTTCCAAAATTCCCTTGATTTTCCTGTTTGAAACTTCAGCTTGCCCGTTAGTCTGTGGATGATAGGGAGTTGATGTTTTATGATGCAACCCATACTTATTAAATAATGTATCCATTCTCAAATTGTAGAAGTGAGTCCCTTGATCACTGATGATTGCTTTGGGCACTCCAAACCTACAAAATATGTTAAACCTGACAAAATCACAAACAACTTTAGCATCGTCAGTTCTGGTTGCTTTTTCTTCCACCCATTTGGAAACAAAATCAACTGCAAGAAAGATATAAGAATTTCCAAATGACATCAGGAAAGGTCCCATAAAATCTATCCCCCAAACTTCAAAAATGTCACAAAAATTCAATGGCTTTTGGGGCATTTCTTGTCTCATTGAAATATTTCCTGAAAAATGACATTTTTCACATGTTTTGCAAAATTCACGACCATCTTTAAAAATGGTGGGCATATAAATTTCTGATTCTAAAACCTTCCTTGCTGTCTTCTGAGGTCCAAAGTGTCCTCCACAAGCTAAAGTGTGATAAAAATCAAAGAAAGATTTAACTTCACTTTCAGGTAAACATCTTCTTATTACTTGATCATTGCAAATCTTCCAAAGGAATGGATCATCCCAAATTTAATATATAGATTTAAGTTTTAGTTTTTGAATTTGGTGAGAATTGAAATGATATGGGACCTGATATGTTACCAGAAAATTGACTATGTCAACATACCAAGGCACTTCTCCTTCAATCAAGTACAACTGCTCTCCTAGAATTTGATCATTCAGTGGGACTTTTTCTGGAACTTCAATTTCAGCAGTGTTTGGAAGTCTACTTAAGTGATCAGCCACTTTGTTCTCAGATCCCTTCTTATCCTTTATTTATTTATTGAATTCTTTTAGTAGTATCATCCATATCACTAAACTTGGTTTAGCATCATCTTTCTTCATCCAGTACCTCAAAGCTGCATGATCAGAAAACACAGTGATTTTAGTTCCAAGAAGATATGATATAAATCTTTCAAAATCAAAAACAACTGCAAAGAATTTTTTTTTTGGTGGTTGTATAATTGAATTGGGATGCATCTAAAGTTCTCGAGGCATATGAAATGACTTGTGGTCTTCCCTCAATTTTCCGAGATAGGGCTGCTCCAACTGCTTGGTTGGAGGCACCAAAAAGTAGTTCAAATGGTTCTTCCCAATTTGGAGGCTGCATCACAGGTGGTGAAATCAATCTCTTCTTCAACCCATCAAAGGATTTCCTACATGCACCATTGAAATCAAAATCATCATCTTTCAAAAGTAATCTATAGAGAGGGAGATAAATCTTACTAAAATATTAGATAAACCTCCTGTAGAATCATGCATGTCCTAAAAATGATCTAACATGTTTCACACAAGTAGGGTAAGGCCATGAATTTATCACTTCAATTTTTGATTTATCCACTTCAATTCCATTTTGGGAAATGACATGACCAAGCACAATTCCTCGTTGAACCATGAAATGACACTTTTCAAAATTTAAAACAAGATTTTTTTCAATTCAAGTTTTCAAAACATTTTCCAGATTTTTCAAACAATGATCAAAAGAATCTCAAAAAACTTTGAAATCATCTAAGAAAACTTCCAAGCAATTTTCAATGTGATCAGAAAATATACTCACCATGCACCTCTAGAATGTACCTGGAGCATTACATAATCCAAATGGCATCCTTTTATATGAAAAAGTACCAAAAGGGCATGTAAATGTCGTCTTCTCTTGATCCTCGGGAGTAATGGGTACCTGGAAGTAACCTGAAAATCAATCCAAAAAGCAATAATGAGTTCACCCTGCCAATATTTCTATCATCTGGTCAATGAAGGGGATGGTAAAACGATCTTTTCGAGTGACCTGGTTCAATTTCCTAAAATCAATGCACACTCTCCATCTGTTTTCAAATCTCATAGGGATTAACTCATTCTTTTCATTCCTCACGTTGGTCAGGCCTGTTTTTTTGGAACGACATGAATAGGGTTGACCCACTGCGAATCTGAAATGGGATAGATGATCCCATCTTCTAAGAGCTTCTCAATCTCCTTATTCACAACCTCCATCAAGGTGGGATTCAATCTCTTTTGGGGCTATCTAACAGGTTTGGAATCTCCCTCAACAAAAATTCTATGTGAGCATATTTTTGGGTTAATTCTTGGGATATCACCTAAGCTCCATCCTATTTCCTGGACATTCTCTCTCAAAAGCTCAATAAATTATTTTTCTTGGGTTTTAGAAATATTATTAGCAATTATCACTTGTAGTTTCTCTCCCTCCCTAAGGTATTTATATTTCAAATTAGTGGGGAGTGGTTTGAGTTCCAGATTAGGGGGATGCTCAAGGGATGAGACTAAATTGACGTTTTACACTTCTAAATTTTGGACCTCCTGCACACAAGAAACCATATCATCTTCCTAATTATTTAACAACTCATCAAAGAAATAAGATTTTACCTCTTCCTCCCACATGAATTCAGAATCTGAAACATCTTCAGCATCCACAAGTTCAATGATATTTCCAAGGGAAGAAGTCTCTCCTAAGTCTAAGAATTCATAGATCGTACCTGATTCTTCAATTGGTTCTGCACCAACATCATGGGAAAGAGAAAAGAGGGAGTGATCATCTGATGGATGCCTCATGGATTCAAAAATATTAAAGTGGACCGTTCTCTCTCCAAACTCCTTGGTGAGTGTCCCCTCGTGGACATTGATGATTGTTTTGGATGTCTTCAAGAAAGGTCTCCCCAAAATGATTGGTGAATGTGACGGGATCCTATCTTATTCCATATTGAGCATGTAGAAGTCGGATGGAAATAAGAGATCTTTGACTTTCACAAGGACATCCTCCAAAAATCCTGCAAGAAAAACTGTGGATCTGTTTGCAAGCTGGACCACCGCTCTTGTGGGATTCAATTCTCCCATCTGAAAAGAAGTGTATACTGAGTGAGGCAATACATTAATTGAAGCACCTAAATCACACAAAGAGTTAGTGAAATTTAATGAACCAATGGTGCATGGAGTGGAAAATGTATCTGGATCTTGACATTTGGTTGGAATCTGCGATGTGATGAGGGCTGAGACACTTCTTCCCAAGTTGATTCTTTCATTCCCATGAAGCCTTCTCTTTTTGGGGAAAAGATCTTTCAAAAATTTTGCATACCTTGGAGTTTTTTTAACATCTTCAAGTAGGGGGATATTGATTTCCACTTTCTGGAAGGTGTCTAGAATTTCATTTTGAAGTGCTTATTCATGCAATTTCTTTGATTCAATCATCCTTGTTGGAAATGGTGGGGGTAATTACTTCTTCTCCCTTTGTTTTCTTTGAATTGGTGTTTCTTGTTTCTTATTCTGTGGCCTATCCATCTCCTCCTCCTCTTCCTTTTAATATTCTTGGTGGATTCTCACAAGACTTTCTGAATCATTCTCCCTCATAATAGGTGGTATTATTTCAGGTTCAGGGTTGGATGGAGGTGGGATTTCTTTTACACTTCTTGTTATGATTGCACTAACATTCTCTTTAGGATTTGGCAATGTTTGGGATGGAAGCTTCCCTGGATTCTTGGACATTATTTCAACAAGACTTCCCACTCTGTATGCTAGCTTGTCAACCCTATCTTCTAGGCCCTCATACATGGATTGTAGTTGTTCCACAGAAGGTTGTGTGCTGTTGGATGGTTGTTCATATGTATTTCTTTGGAATTGTGGTGGCTGAAAATATTGTTGTTGTTGGAAGGGTTGTTTATAAGATTGTTGGAATGGAGGGGGGTTCTGGTATTGCTGCGGGTGGTAAGGAGGTTGACTGGGGTGATGGTTAAATGGTCTCATCCGGTTTTGTTAGTTCTCATATCCTTGTTGGGCTTGCAGTTGATTTTGTTGGAATTGTCTTGGTTGAAAGGATGCAGCACAGTATTTTGTCCCATGTATCTCAGGGCACTGGTCAGTATAATGAGTAGAAGAATAACATAAACCACATACCTGAGCTGAAGCTTGTTGCCCATTTTCTTGTGTTACATCCATTTGACGGACTAACCTTGCATGGTCATCAACTTTGGTTTCATTCAATGTATATGAATCAGATGTTTTTACCTCATGTATCCCCATGGTTCCCATTCCTCCTAGTCCAAATTGTTGTGAGTTTTGAGCAATCTTCTCAATTAGTATTCTGATATCTGCAGGAGACTTGTCAATCAGGGACCCCCCCCCCCCCCCCCGATGAGACATTGAGAAGATTTCGATCATTATCCATAAGTCCTTGGTAGAAGAACACAAGGAATTGGTGTTCCTCGATTTCTTGATGTGGGCAGCTGGAACATAGCTTCTTGAAGCGCTCCCAGTACTTTTAGAGGGTTTCTCCAGTTGATTGTCGTATGATGTAAATCTCCTTCTTGATGGTAGTGCTCCTCGATGTGGGAAAGAATCTTTGCATGAAACTTCTTTTTAGGTCTTCCCAATCACTGATCTCCCCTGGTTGAAGGTTGTACAACCATTCTTTAGTTGTTCTTTCAAGTGAGAAGGGGAATGCCCTCCACTGAAATTGGTCTTCAGGTGCTCCTCTTGGCCTGAAGCTTGAGAAAGTGTATCTGAATTCTTGCATGTGCCAATTTGGATCTTCTCCTGCAAAACCATGAAACTTTGGAAGCACAGGAATCATATTGACACGTAATTCAAAATCATTTGGTTCAGTGGGTGTAATTAGTTGGTTATTTTTAATGGAAAATTATAGTGCACATAGATCACACAGGGTTTGGTTGGGATTTCTAGCCATGATTTCAGGTTCATAGTGAACACTAAGAGATTCACATGAATCTGAGAGATCAATTTCCTCAAATATTTTTGGTAGATTTCTTTTTCTTAGTTGGGTTAATGTTCTTTCAATTTCTGGATCAAATTCAATTAATGGTTCTTTTGAGGTACGGGTCATTCAATTTTGTTTTTTTGTTGTTGCACTGCCTCCCCAGCAACGACGCCAAGTTTGACGCACGCCTATAATAGGGTGTGGAAAAACAATTATTTCCTAAGTTAAAATATAGTTAAGTGGTTGACCTAGGATGTCTCCTAAAGAGGAGTGCACACAAAACGAGTTGTCACTTTAAAATGAGGGTAAAAAAAATTTTTGTTTTTGAAATAAAATTTGAAATTAAAATGATTGAAAAAATATGATATTTAAAAGGGTGATTAGGTCGGGGTCGGTTTCCTAATTGTAATGCTATCCTTGTTCAATTTAATTCAAACCTATTCTTCTTTGTTGATTTAAGTGAGTTTTCACAATCGTTTCCTCTCACTTCCTTGGTGAAATTATTATTGTGAGAGAAAACCTTACCAAGATCTTGGTTTTGTCAACTCTCCTTCCATGTGTAAAATAGTTGTATTGAATATCCTTAATTTAAATGGGTAATACTCGATCGGTTTTTGTTTATCCCAAACAATCAAGAAAATTCACTACACCTTTTACACGTACTGATGATCATCAAGTACTTCACCACTAATTCCTAGTTTATTCCATCGTATATAAACCAGAAATTAGTGGAGGGAGATAGTGATTATTTTACCAAAGGAAAAAATAAATAATAGAATAAGTATTCAATAACGATCGAACATGATAATAAAATCCACTATAAGAAATTGAAAACAACTTTGAAGAAGAAATAAATTTATTCAATTGCGTCTAAGAACTCAAGCATTACAATGTTGGAAACCAAACCTTCCCCAATCACTCCAAATGTTTACCCCACCATGGTAAGAGTAATCAATATGAATGGGGAAGAAGAAGGCATTATAAAACTATGAAAAGGAAATGAAATAAAAAAAATAAATCTGAAAAAATCTTCTTCTTGGTGTCCCCGAAGGAATGGGATGGAAAATGGATGGTTTGAGAGGGTGGAGCTCTCCTCCTTTTATAGCCATAATTTTCCCCCCGAATGTTGACGGGTTTTATCCCCATTAAATGACATCTCCACGCATTATTCCCTTCTTTAATGTTGTTCATAATTCCCTTGGCCGTGTCCCCTCAAAATCTCAGCGGATTTGGACATTTATTCCATGAGTCATGGCTGTTTTACTCTGAGCATTTATTCTATCCAGTCAGACTCTCCAAAACGAAATCCTCCGGATTAAGGTGATTCAATGACCCCATAAACTGCCAATTCAATCGGTTATTCCTTCATAAAAGATGCTCCAAAACGCCTTTCGCGTCCACCCACCAAATTCCACAAAGTTTGGCCCCACCATATATGATTTATGGATCCCACACCAAAACTAGGCAGAACTGAAAACAGTTTTCTTTTTCCGACTTGTGAGCTTATTTTGAGCTTCCATATGGCTGATTCAGCTTTTTGTACAAAAATAGTAAATGAAGCCCTGGATGTGTATCACTTGGAAAAGGGTGAATTTTGAAATTTGGATTAGTGTAGATAATGTTATGGACAAACTATAGAAATAATTTACAACTGTTAAAAATCTAAAATGGCCAATTTTTACTATTCAACTCAAAATAACACCATTATCGTAAAAATGAAACAATTCATCTTAGAGGAAAACTTTTGTGGGTTTAAAACAATGATATTAAATATAAATTAATTGAAAATATTTGCTCTATCAGCCTCATACCACTATTTTTCTTCTGTGTACATGGATTCATTGATCAGTTTCAGAATTATATCTTCCTTAATACTAAGGTTTACCTGGGATAAATAATCAATAGTGGTGGAGGGACGCTCTTAAAATATAAGAGGGGAATTTTAAAAATATTGTTTATCATTATTGAAAAAGGGATCAGAGGTAGCAGGTGAATCTTCTATGATAGTTTTTTTAGGGGAGAACTAGTGTCTAGTCTAGAAGATATTGAATCCTTGATGTGGGGTCCCCATTATTTGGAGAATTTGGAAACAGAATTTATCAATCCCCTTATTTTCATCTTCTAGCTGTAATGTCCTTCCTTGATATTAAATCAATGTATATGAGTATACCTTCATAAAATCAACCATTCTTTATGAAACATGTTTGAATTTCATGGATTACTGTCTATAGAGATATCTTATCAGTACTTTATAGGAGTATGGTCTTCTGATATTAGTCAAGCTTGTCTGATAAAGTAGTAAAAGTTAATCTCTGAGCACTCTTTTTTCTTGGATAAAATGAAACAACCAACCCCCACCCCCAGTATGGAATCATGGGAATCAACTGATAAATTGGGGGGGATATGTCTTTCAGTTCTACCCTTATATCGGTAGTGGTGGTTGTTACATCAATAGGGGCATTGATGTTATCAACCCCATTGATCTACATCTAGATTACTTTCATTTTTTAGTCAATAGAAACCATATATAGAGTCTAATAAGAATCCAAAGGGGATTCATTTCCCAATATTACCCCTACTTGAAATTTATGTATTATTTGAGGCACTCGTGATATGAAGATGAGACTACTGCATGGAAATGAAGTCAGGGCCTTCCCAAAAACTTGTTGAAGGTAGTATCCAATGAGAATTCCATAATTTTTTTATTTATATCAGACCACAAAATTAATTATTCATTCTATTTTTTCCCCATTCCTTTTGTTCACTCTTATCATGCCTTTAAATTTATAGGTTTTATGGAGTCAAATATGCTTAAGTAAGTCCCAGATTATGGGGAATATGGGTCGTAATGAGTTTGATCTTGGAGCCAATATCCACTTGGAAGTAGTGAATTTCCATCCCATTAAACTGAAATGTGATATACAGTGGAATTATGTTCCTCTAAATGGTGGCACCCCTTTATTCACTAAAAAATGATAGAATGGATCAACATTCCTCTTTATCAGCCTCCTTTACATAGTGGTCCTTAAAGGAATCAACCAGCACCTAGAACTGAAGTGGGATTTTCAAGTATTCGATAAGGACATCATATATTTACCATGATAGAAATATGGAATAAAAGATCTAAAGCCTTGGGGGTATTCTAGTGAGGTTCTCTTTCACATCATAATTCCATTACAGGATCATATTTTTTAATGTAGTGGGTTTTTCCTTGGTATGGAGCATAGACGACGTCGTTGGTTGTGGTGGTAAAGACTGCTAGTACTGGAAATAATCTACTACTTGATAACCAGTATACTGTAAAAAGTTTATGTCTAGGTATTGGTCAGCTGAGGTCTGGTCCTGTTGGTATGTGTCTAATTATGGTGTGCTCATGGATGACCCACATGGTCAACCAATACTTTCATCTATGAGGGTGTACCTGACTGCGGGAATCGAGAGGGTTGAACTTATGGATCCCTATAAAAACATGATACCTTGTCTCAATAGCATGAATATCCTAGTTTAAAGAACTGACAAGAGTTTTTTTTTTTGTTTTTTCCTTTACCAATCATTCAATGGCATCATCAGAGGCTCCTATGGGTGCCTCATGGAATACCTCATTGATGGGTATTGTGAAATAGTATGACAACCCATGTCTTTATTACACATTAATTAATGATTTATTAAATAATATTACACATAATATAACTTAGAATACCAATAATTCTAGTGTTTTTCGGAATTACGTACACTACATAACAACTTAAAATAAGGTTACATCAATATTATTGAAAAATTCTTTAACATGCTCATATAATTCCATCATTCTTAAAACTGTATGGGATAACCTTGGGACATAAATAAGAAAGGGGTGAGATATAAATCCTAATAAGTGAATAATCATATCATAACATGAAGAATTTATTAAATGTTGGACAATAGTAATATCAATGGGACATCAAATGGGTGAGAATCATAAACATGAACAATGAGGCATGATATAGCATGATAACATAAAAGAAACATGAGAACATGGAAACAAAATTAAAAATGACATCATAATAATATGTAAAGGTTGAACAACAAGGCAAAAAAACATAATGTTATTATAATAACCTCCCACCCACCATACATGGAATCTCATGATACTAAAACATTACCCAATGTATTAGAGCTTTATCTAGTAGCACCCATTAGAATTATATCATAAAAATTTATAAGTGTGACACATAGATCATATACATAAAGACATATTCCACCACATGTAATACCATTATAATGAAGTGTGGATTAAATGCATGTAAGTTGGAAATAAAATATTAATATTCTCATAAATATGAACACCCTTGATAGTAAATAGTTACATGCATTCACTATATAATTGTTTGGCATGGAAAATTATTGTCAAATTTTGTCATCATAGAAGGTGCACATAAATGTTCTTTAGGGGGATTAAGAAGAGTGAAGGGGGTATATCATAATTTAGGAATCATAAGGATGGTTAGGGGATATGGAATAATATATCCCAACATTATTAATAGTGATAAAAGGGATAAGATAATGAATGTTCTTGAATAAAGGGATGGAGATGATCCATTACCCTGAGAGGGTGATTACAAAACTCTGCGAGGACATTCTTGATAGATTGGGAGAAACATAGGAGGAATACAAAGAGTTTAGGGAAGATAAAGGACATTACCCATGTGTATTTAGTGAAGTTTAATGGGAGTTTGTGTGGGTTTATATTTGAAAATAGATGTGTGTACTTTATTATTTCCCAAACATAGGTTTTGGACTCTATGTAATAGAGTAATCAAAACCCAAAATATCCTTGGTTTTTCCCATGGTTCCGTAAAAGGATGAGTGTTTTTAACTGTTTTATAATTCCAAGTTACAAATTCAATAACATATTACCCTTGGTGATGTGGATGTGAGACATGTTTATAAAGAAATGATTTTAAAATTTTAAAACATAATATAGGTTCTTTAGGATTCATAAATGATTTTTAATTTCAATGAAATAACCTAAAAACACATTATATTAAATTTAAAGCATATATTTTGTCATAGATACCTTTTATATCATTTATTAAATAAAATTTGGGTCATTGTGATGTCATAATACACACTTTTTATTTGTATCTTATATAGTTTTTTCCTGAAAATTTGACTATCTCGAAAAACTATGAAAAAATCACCATTGGATAAGATTGAAATTTTTTATTCTAGAAATAATATTTACGTTATCCAAAATATTTTCTAAATATTTGATTTTTCACTTTTAAAATAATAATCGACTTTTATAAAAAAATAGGGTTTTTTATACTAACTATTTTTGAACCCTAATAAAATTTATTTTTGACTTTGTAAAATTATATTATCACCTTGAGAAATTATTTAGTAATAATATTTTTTTAAAATAACATTTATTTCATAAATTAATTAACTCATCAAATGTAATGTCTTAATTGAAATTAAATATTTTTAAAAAAATAAAAATTGTGTTTTATAGAACCAAAATCAAAATCATTTATAAAGTAAAAAATAATAATAAGTAAATATAACCATCATTCTATTAAAATTAAAAAACACATATTCATATTATTAGTATCTTTATATATAGACTTTTATTACACTAAATTTTCCTGATGGTAAGGTGCGCAATGATGAGACTTTCCTGAGGTGGTTCGGCATACATGATTTGGGTTGTGATCTCGATGATCATTAACTTCTCCTATAAATGGTTTCAATCATGATTTATTTGTTGGATATCATATTGGGCATAGTCAAGGGAAAATATCAGTGATGTTATCTCCCTCAGTACCTCTAATAATTGGGATTCATATGGAACAATCCTAACAGTTGAGTTCATAACTTCCTTGGTCAGTGTCAATTGTATTTTTCAAAATGATATATTTATGCTAACCATATGATCACCTTTCAGCGGATATATTATCAATACTTATGATGAATAATGATATTTTAAATCTAATAAGATATAATAAAATGAATAATATGAATTTTTTTTCTATAAGCATAATACATAATTATACATTTAATGAAATCACAAATGGAATTTTATTTATAAAATTATATGTTGTTACTATCTTCCCCCTTCAGAAATTTCACCATAGAAATTTTCATTTCAAACACTAAAATAGATGATGGTAATTATGTTTCATTACATCCCCCACTTCCCACACCACTTCTTCCAATTTTTGGTTTATCTATGGCACTTTGACTAGGTGAATTATCTTATTTCATAGAACTTTTTCTCTATGATATAATATCATTACTAGCTGATCCTAATATGAAATATCATTCTCCAGTGTTATAATATCTTGATTTAGCACATGTCAGGGTTCTGGTATGTAATTAATCCGTAATGATACATGGAACACGTCATATACTTGAGATGTGTTAGTTGGGAGTACTATTTGATATGAAACCACTCTGATGTGATCAATGGTCTTAAAGGGACTGACGTATCATGGACTAAGATTTTCTTTCTTCCCAGATTTCATAAATTTATTCCATAGAGAAATGTGGAAAAATACCTTATCTCCTACCTCAAACTTTAGGTCTAATCGATTATTTTCAGAATAGATATTCTATTGAATCTAATTAGCATTAATGTTCTACTGAATTGTCTAGTATTTTTTTCTCTATTTCCTCTAACTCTTCATGACCTATTAGTTTGTGTTCCCTAACTTCATTCCAAGATGTTATTATTCTACACTTATTCATATAAAGGGCTTTATAAGGATCTACTTGGATGCTTGAGTGGATATTATTACAGTATAATAACTCAGATAGAGGATGATGTTGATCCCATCCTCCCTTGATGTCAATTGAACATGCTCTCAACATATCCTTGAGTGTCTGGATAGTCTGCTCAGGTTGTCCATTAGTTTGAGGGTGATAATACATGCTGATGTTCAACTAAATATTAATAGAATGTTGGATATTCTACCAAAACATTGAGGTAAAACAAACATCATGATCAGATACAATTATTAGCAGTGTTCCATGCAGCCTCACCACTTCTCTAATGCATATCCTTTCAAGTTGATTGAGAAAGAATTACTCTCAAATTTCAATGAAGTGATAAGAATTTTTAAGGTGATCAACCAAAACCCATATAAAATTGTTTCCTCTATATGTGTTTAGAATAGAAGTTAGGGAGTCCATGGTTATGTTTTTCCCATTTCTATGTAGGTATGGGTAATTTTTTCATTATCCCTTTGGATTTTTTCCATTTTTCCTTTTCTTTCTATCATAAAATACATTTTGATGTATTTTCTATTATCTTCTTGTTTATATCGTCCAACCAATAGTGCTCTTGTGTGTGTTGATACATCTTTGTTCTCCGTGGATGGCTAGAGAAGGTTGATCTATGAAAATCTTCAAACATATCCTTCATTAACTCGGGATTTGATGTTACACATAGTATTAATTGAAATCCTACAACCCCATTTTCATTTATTTTGAACTATGAGGATTTAATTTTTTTTTATAGCTTCCAACTTCTTCTTAATTCCCACATATTCTCTTTAAGAATCATTTATCTACTCTGGAATTAATTATTGAGCAACCATTTGTGAAAGTATTGATGTTTTTACTTTATTTATGATTCTTATGCCCATCCTTCTCAATTCTAAGATGATTGGATCCTTCTCAATTATCATTAGTGGTAAAATTTTTGGACCCTTTCTTCTTAGAGAGTCTAACACATTATTTTCATTCCCATGATGGTATGGGATTGAGCGGTCATAGTTATTAATCATCTCTAAACATCTTCATGGGTTCATATTAATCTCTTTCTATGTGAATATAAAATTTAGTCTATTATGATTCTTATATTTTTCAAACATCCCCTTAAAGAGATAGTTCTGTCATAATATAATTTTTAAGTTCACCAAATCAAACTATCGATCATGTTTTGGGTCGTTTTACTCATGAAAATTTAATTTTCTTAAGCCATATACTGTCACTTTAACATTATGCATTAAAACACAGTTGAATCCCTTCTTCAAATCATCACGATATACCATAAAATGTTCCACTCTTGTGGGTATCATAATTATAGGTTTGCTGATAAGCTGGTTATTCAACTCCTTGAATCTATCTTTACATTCATTATTCAAAACAAACATAACTCCCTTCTAAGTTAGTTTGGTTAGATAGATTGATAATCTTGATAATTTTCTTTCAAATCAAATATAATACAGAACTAATCCAATTAAACTATGAATTTATATCATTTATGTTGGCCTTTTCCATCTTTCAATTGCTTCCGTCTTTGAAGGGTGTATAGATATCCCATAACTTGTGATAATATTCCCCATGAATGATACTACCTTTAACCAGAACTCACATTTTCTATACTTTTAAAAATTCATCTCTTTTTATAAAGTCTTTAGAATAGTTCTCATAATCTTTTCATGATCCTCCTTTCTTTTGGATCATATTATAATATTTTCTATAAATATAATCCCAAATTTTTCAAAGTTATCTCAAAAGACTTAATTAATCATATCTATGAAGATTATTGGAGCATTAGTGAGTCCGATTGGAATTAATATGAAATTATAGATGTTTTACCTAGTACAAAAAGAATAGTTGGGGATATCATCCTTATTAATCCTTACTTTATAATAACTTGACTAAAGATCCACTTTGGAGAAGGATTGTTCTCCATGTAGATGGTTTTATAAATCAGTAATTTGTTGTATAGGATAATTTTTCTTTACCATGATCTTGTTGAGATCTCGATAATAAATGAAAAGATGTATTAAAACATCCTACTTCTTGAAAAATATGACTAGTACACCCTATAGTGATGCACTAGGTAATATGATACCTTTATCCATATTCTCCTGTATTCTTTTCTTCAACTCCAAATATTCCACAACAGTCATTATTATAAGGAACTAGAATTCTACCAATGAATTTTCCATACTTACAATTTTTTCATATAGTATAAATCACTTAACATCACACAGATAACACAATAACATCTTCATAAATGAATAATTAATGAAAAAAGAGGTTTTCTCAAGAAATTAAAGAACCCATTCCAGTGGAATAGTAACATGACCATTGCAATAGTAATATGACACATATAAATAGTAATTCAGAAAATATAATAGTAACCTAACCTATGAAATTATAAATATAATTTATGTATCTTATAATTGAAATTATGATATATTTATATCATTGAATAAGTAAATGAATATTTAGAAAATGATAAATTATGTGTTGGTATTTTTGTTAAAAATAAATTTTTATTTTCAATTTTATAATTAATATAATAAATTAAAATAATTTTTTCTTCAAAAAATATATTCATAAATTGATAATTTGTTTTATAATTATTATAATATAATTCTATATGACATCAATTAATTTTTCAATGTATCATAAAAACCAGTTACAATTTTAAAACTGGTATTTTTCAAATAAATAATTTTTTAATTAAAAATTAAATTTCTTTAAAATAAAAAATTATTTTTATAAAATGGAGTTCTTTTTTGAATTATCAATGTCTAAAAATGGTTATGGTTAATTTTTGGGATATTTCAAAAATAATTGAATTTTTAGTGAATAGTAAAATACGGTAATTTATAGTATATATACATTATAAGTTAAATAAAATATTCCTTGAGTCATTGCTGATGTAATCACCATAATTTAAAACTACCCTTAATTATTTTAATATATTTCTTTATAATTCTCATATTATTTATAGTCTTGATCCCAAAATAATTAACTAATGAATATAATAATGAGAAAATATTTATCTCTTCCACTACAAATATCACCCCTCACTACCTCTTCTCATCACAAATCAAAGCCTTGTATCTTGATTAATTTCTATCTAATTACATTCCTTAGCCTCTTACGCACGTCTAATACCTTATGGTCTCACCAAAATTCCAAAACCAAGGGCCTTAAGGAGGTTATCATCAAGAAGAATTCAAGAGGTAAAATCCTCTTTCATTTCCATTTTTTTCCTTTTAATTTCTCTTCTTTTATTATTCTCTATTCACCTCCCCTTATCCAAGTGGAACGAAAACTAAAATATCTTATATACACTATAATTTTATGTTCTAAATGGAAAAATCCATCATTAAATTATTTATCCTCTCCATTTTATTCTAAAAATGATAACATCATATGTGATGTGTCGATTTACCGCCATCGTGGATAATACAGTTTCATTTTCCATTATCACCATTGAGGCTGGTCATAAAATCATTATTATGGTTAAATAATATTTTATTATTTGTATTATAATTTATTTATTGTTCTTGAACCAATATATAAACATGATCTTAAATAAAATTTTATATTTTTGTGATGGTCATAAAAACTAGACAAAATAAATAAAATCATTTTAAATAATGTTTCATTTATTGATTCGTCCTCATGTTATTTTTCATCAAGTTATGAAACCATTCTCATTGGGTGGTTCTCTCTTATCTCAGACCCCCCTAGGGTTTCAGAGGCCCTCCTTGGTTGCGATGGTTCTCTCATGTTTCTTCAGAATCATCACATTCTGTTTTTCTCCTCAGTTGTGGTCCCTTTCTGCACGATGCTTCTTCCCATGGATTTCTTCTTCTTAGTTTAAGTGCTCACTACTGTGGGTTTCTTCTTGTGTCACTTTCAATTTCCTTTCAGCTTTTTCTATATAATTCCTAATCCTCTCTAACCCTGCTCTGGCCCCAAGTGACTCTACACCTCTCTTGATTGGAGTTGGTTTGGTGGTAACAACGAGGCATTGGGTAATGTGGTCCGGAGGTCTATGGGTTTACAAGAGTTACCACAGTGTATTATTTTGTTATACATTAGGGTTTCTTAATTTTTGAATATGGTGGTGTTTGGATCCCTTTTACAATCAATTCCTTGCTCTGACCACATCATCCTTGGCGCCTCTCCCAATCGGATTTAGTTTGAAGGTTTCTTTGGGGTTTTGGGATCTGTGGTGTGGTGGTCGTCGGGGTTCCAAGCATGAACGAATTCAATTTTCACTTATGAATATGGATTTGGGTTTGATATATATACATTGTGTTTCCCCTTATAAGTTTGTTGTGATGAGGTTTGGTGGTATTTTGAGAATTTTTTTTCTTTTCTCACTCGATGAAGTTGTTGATTTTTATATCTGGTTCAATGAATTTCATTCAAAGTGTGTTGATGGAGTCGATGTGATGGTGATTTCGATAGTGAAGTGATGATGTTTCTTCAATTTTGTCTTATTAAGGATAAATTTCTTTAAGTTATTATGAATATGGTGTTTCTTTCAGGAATAGATACAACAGTTCCGGTGATGAGGATATTTGGTGGGTGGTTCTCGGTGGTGTTATTGATGATGATGGGTGCTTCGGTGTGTATAGGTTTGCTTCTTGAGGATTCAGATAGTAGTTTTCAGCCAAGGTAGTGTTTCATCACATTTTTTTATTTTTGAATTTTTTGAATCCCAACACTTTTCATGTGTTCTTTTTGAATATTTTTTGTGTGTATTTTGTGCTGTTTTAATTAGTTTTTTGAATCTGTGTGATTCCCACTCATCCAAAAAGTGGTTATGGAAAATAAAAAAATATTTGCAAGGATTCATCCTCATATCATAAACATGATATATTGTATCATTTAATGTTATAGAAACATATTAATATCATTTCATTCCACTTTTGATGTTTTTCTTCCATTTGAAAAGAAAATCCATTATGAAACGATAATGGAATCCATGAAAGGAATGCATCCCAAACAATATAAATAACAAAATATTTTTAATAAATGGGTAAAAAAATTATAATATGGTTATATAATGTATAATAATCATGAATATAGTTTTTTAATAAATTAATATCACTATTAAACCATTATACATGATTTTTGAACACCTTTTATGTAATACAAACTTGAGATAATGGAATTTTCTTCAAAAATACTCTTTTAAATTTTTATTTTTCCCCTAATTAAAAAGTAATTTTTTTATGAAGAAATTATTGCTATTTACTGATTATTTTCTCATTCTTGGGAATTTTTTAGGATAAATTTTGGGACATATATCCCTATAATGCATTTGGTATGTTTATGATGGAGGTCGACTGTATATTTACTCCTACTGTAATTGTGATGGTTACACTATAAGGTATTCATGAGGGTTACATCATAAGGTATCCTTCAGGGTTAAATTGTAAGGTATCTATGAGGGTTACAATAATATGGTAGATTATAGGGTTAAAATATTAAGTAATAAATTCCCTAAGTTACTTTTATGTATTTATTTATGTTTTCTATGTCTTATAGGAATCCCTTGTTTTCAAAAAGTAACTATATGATACATTATAGGTGAGAAGTTTTTCTTTGTGAAAATTATTTCATATGCTAATAAGTATTCATGGACTAATATTTTATCTCTTTCTTTTTATGTCCCTTAATGATATTTTTTTCTCATCCCATGTTTTAATTTTTTTTCATATGGTTTAAGGATGGGTAAGAGAAAAGAAAAATCCAAGATAAATATTGTAAAGATTTTTCATTAAAATATTTCGTGTTCTGTTAAAAAGATTTATTATGGAAGAGATTAATAATATTTTATAAGTATCGTCATTTTATGCTTATGGGTTGTTATGTATGAATTATATCATAATTCTCTAAAACTCTAAATTAATTTTTTTTTGGGAATGTAAAGAAGTTTTTTAAATTTAAATAAATAGATTATGTAATATTTAAGGCTTGGTCCATATTGTTGGTATGAGATCATGGTTTAGATAACGTTATGGGTTAGGATGATGATAATAGAATACCCTAAATGATTTTTACCTTATGGTTGTTTTTAAATAATAAATCAATTTTATATTACCATGTTGCTTCATCTAGGATATATCTGTTCAGAAGGGTTTTATATAGAAGAAAGGGGGAAATTAAAAAGGGAAGGCACTGATAGGATGATATTTATTCGAATATTGAACCTCGAATAGAGGGAATGGAATAATATAAGTTTGTGATAGTAATGGATCAGTTGATGTAGGATATAAATGGCGATGGAATCTGTGTAAGAGAATAACTAGAGTAACCACAAATGAACATGATGATAATGGAACATTTTAAGAGGAAACACTCACATGCTTTCAATGGATCTTATGACCAGGTGGTGGATTAAGGTTTGATTAAAGCCCTTGAAAAGATATTTTATGTTATGGTGAGTTTATACAATAAAACATTTAGTCATTCCATTTATTGCTATGAACGTGAAGCTGGCCAAGGGTTGTCAATGGTTATGAGTATCATGGATATCAATGAGATTGATGCCTTGAAATGGGATGAATTTAAGAATATTTTGAACAAAAAATATTTTCCTATGGAGGTTCTACTTAGAATGAAAAAAAATCCAATAATTGAAACAAAAGGAGTAAGATTCAGTGGTCGTGTATAAAGAAAACTTAACCTGATTGACAAGGTAGACTCAAAATATTATTCAAGATCTTGATAGAAAATAAATCATTTTTAATCAGAATTGATTCTAAGCTATCAAAAGGAATCATCCTCCCTTGAATTTAAAATTTATTATAATCTCATCTGATGTTCTCAGAGGGTATAAGTAGAGTTTTCTAATGATCACATGTATTGTGATAAAAATCAAAAGAATAGGTCCAGATATAAATCAATGGGTAATAATCAATTAATGAAATATTAAGGTAAGAAATTATAGTTTCCTATTTGTGAAAATTGTTGTAAAATTAACCCTGGGGGATTCATTAACATAACTAGTAAGTGTTTTCGATGCAGTAAGTTTGGTCATACAGTCCAAGATTTTAATAAAAATGATCCTAAGATTATTTCTAATAAGAAAGAAATAAAGTGTTTTAAATTTGCTGAGATGGGTCATTATGAAAATAAATTCCCAAAGAAAGATCTAAATGATGGGAATTATCCATATTATAAGAATAAAGGTGTAGTGATATCCTTTGTGACTATATCATTAGATGTTGGGACATCCAATGAAGTGGTATCTGGTACTTTATTTGTTTACATTGATTTTTTTGATGTCTTGTTTCATATGGGTTCTCCACATTACATTATTTCTATGGAATTTTTGGGTAATTGGGAAATTGCACCTCAAGAAATAATACTAAAACTTATATTTAAAACACCAGGGGGAACTATTATAGCAAAAAAATCATTATAATAATCTTCCTATTATTTTCTATGGAAATAAATTACCTACAAACCTTATTGTTTTTCATTAATAGAGTTTTATGTTATTCTTGATATGGATTGGCTTTCTGTTTATTATGCTAAGATTATATATGGATCTTAAAAGTTTTTTTTTTGAAAGATTTTCAGTTTGTATACAAGAATCAACCCATGCAATTTATTATATATCCAGAAGCTAATAAATTATTAATAAATGGAAATTGATGTTATCTTTCTCATACTGTTCAAAACAAGGGAACTATTCAGATTAATGATGTGTCTTTGTTAAATGAATACTTGGATGTTTTTTTGATGAGTTGCCTAATGTTATGCATGATTAGGAAGTTGAATTTACTATTGAGTTGGTTCCTGATGCTAATCCAATTTCAAAACCCCCTTATCACATGTCTTAATTTGAACTTCTATAATTGAAAAGGCAGTTGCATTAGTTTTTTGATAAAGGATTCGTTTGTCCAAGCACTTCACCATGGGGTGCTCCTGTTATGTCTGTTAAAAATATAGATGGTTCCATGAGAATTTTCATTGATTATAGAGGTTCAAAAAACATTACTTTTTAGAATAAGTTTCCATTGACTCATATTTATGACTTGTCTGATTATCTCTAAGGAGCTCAGTATTTTTCCAAGATTTACTTGAGATTTGAGTACCTTCTGCTAAATTTGAAGGAATATGACATTCAAAAAAACATAATTTTATATTGGAGATGGGAATTAAGAGTTTTTTTATTCCATTTGGCTTGAAAAATTCACATTCTATATTTATGGATCTTATTAATAGAATATTCCCTAAATACTTAGATATGTTTTTTTTCTTTTTATTCATTATATTCAAGTGTTTTCAAAATTTTATGAGGATCATGAAAAAAATTTAAGAGTTATTAATCAAAATTTAAAATAAAATAATTTATATTGAAAAATTATAAAATGATATTTTTTGTTGCAAGTGATTTATTTTTAAGGAAACATTATAACTAAGGATGGCATAATAATTGATCATGCCAAAACGAAAGTGTTTGGTTAATGGTCAAGACCTATAAATGTTATATAAATATGTAGTTTTCTTGGATTAGAAGGTTATTACAGAAGGATTGTCAAAAACATTTCGTGGTTATCTATCCTAAAACTAAGTTAATAGAAAAAGGGTTTAAATTTATTTAGATAGAATAATGTGATGTTTTTTTCAAGAACTAAAAAGAAGATTGTAAAATGCTCTAATTTTGGCCATACCTAACAAAGATGGTGATTTTTTCATATACAGTGATACTTTATTGAATGGAATTTGTTTCATTATAATGTGGAATGATTAGGTAATTTCTTATGCTTCAAGATAAAGGAATCTCCATCAATTAAATTATTACACACATGCGTTGGGATTATCAACTTTGGTTTTCTCATTGAAAATTTGGTGGCATTATTTATATGGATCCAAATGATAAATATATACTAAATATAAAATTATGATGTTTATATTAACCCAGAAGGATTTAAACATGATGAAGAAAAGATGGTTTGAGCTGATAAAGGATTATAATTGCATGATCAATTACCACCCTGGAAAATAAGAAGAACTGGTGGATGTATTGAGTCGAAAACATCAAGTATTGATAACCATTTTAAATTTGTAAGAGGACCCCTTGATAAATGATTTTAGGAATTTTGGCATGGAAGTTGTTGGTGTAGTAAATTCCATTGTTTTTTAAGGTTTCAATGTAGTCATCTCTGTCAGATAGAAATAAGGAAGTGTATAAAGAAGATGAAGAATTACCGAAAAGGGTATAATTGGTGAAAAAGAGTAAGTTACCTAAATTTAATTTTGATAAAGATTGTGTTTTGTGATTTTTTAAGAGATTATGTGTGCCTTGGGATTCATATTTGAAGAATGATTTGTTAAGTTAAGCTCATAGTTCTCCATTTTCTGTTCATCCTGGCAGCACAATGATATACAGAGACATTCACGAGTATTACTGGTGGGATGGAATAAAAAGAGATATTGCTGATTTTACAAAGAAATTTTTGAATTATAAATTGTTTAAAGTAAAGTGATAACTACCAAAGGGTATGATTTAGAATTTTCCAATTCTATAGTGGAAATGTGAAAATATATCCAAGGACTTGATGGTGGGACTACCAAATACTTCCTGAGGTAACAATGTGATTTTGGTTATTCGTGATTGATAAACTAAATCCACACATTTCCTTCCTATTAGAGATACCATTTCTTTGGATTATCTTTTTCGAATGTACATCAAAGATATTTTTGGGTTTTGTAGAGTTATTTTATCCATTATATCTAAATATGATCCTAGGTTCACTTAAAACTTTTGGAAAGGCCTTCAGAAGTCATTGGGAACTGAGTTAAATTTCAGCATAGCCTTCCATCCTAAATTATATGGACATTCAGAATGACAATTCAAACATTGGAGGATATACTTCAATCTTGTTCAATGGGATATCCAAGAATTTGGGATCAACATCTTTATTTAGTTGAGTTTTCTTATAATAACAGTTTTCATTACAGTATATATATGACACCTTTTTAGGCATTATATAGAAAGTGGTGTCGAACTACAACATTTTTGGATGAATTCAGGGAAAGGGGTCTGATGGGACTAGAATTAGTATAGAATGTGCCTGAGAAAGTGAATATAATCCCACAATACATGATGACATCTCCGAGAAGGTAGAAAAATAATGTGGATAATAGGAGGAAATAATTTTCTTTCAAGGTAAGTGATCATGTTTTCATTAAAATCTATCATTGGAATTGTATTATGCATTTTGGTAAAAAAGGAATGCTAAGTCTACAGTTCATTGGACAATTTGAGATCCTTTAGAATGTTAGACTAGTTTCTTACCATGTAGATTTTCCTCCAATTTTATCTCAAGTACACAATTTATTCACATTTTGAAATTGAGAAAGTATGTTCCAGATTGATCTCATGCGTTGAGATAAAAAGTAGTCCAGATAGAAGAAAACCTTTCTTCTGAAGAGAAACCTATTCAGATTATTAATCATAGAGATCAAGTATTTCAAAATAAGGTAATTCACCAGGTTAAGGTTTGGTGGAGAAACTAAATGGTTGAAGAAGAAACATTGGAATTTGAAAATTCTATGAGAGAAATTTATCCTCACTTGTTTATAAAGTAACTAATAATTGTAAGGATGCAATTTCTTGAAGGTGGGGAGAATTTAATAACACAGAATTCTATTAATGACTTTTCCCTGCTTATAATTAATTCATATATCATAAATCACATAAAATAACATAGATAACATAGTACAAACTTTATAAATGAATAATTAATGCAATAAGAGGACTTTTTAAAACATTAAGGAACCAATACTGATGGAATAGTAACATGAAATTTGGAATAGTAATGTGACCATTATGAATAGTAAACCGGTCAATAGAATAGTAACCTCACTTATGAAATTATAAATTAAATTTATATATCTTATAGGTGAAATATGATATATTTATATCATGGAATAAGTAAATAATATTTTGAAAATGATAAATTATGAGTTTTTTTAACATAAATTTGTATGTACAATATTATAATTAATTTAATAAATTAAAAGAAAATGTATTTTTCATTAAATTGATTAATAAATTGATATTTTTTTAAATTATTATAATATAATTTTATGAAACCTTAATTTATTTTTCATAGTGTCATAAAAACCAGATATAATTTTAAAACGTGTTTTTTTTAATAAATGATGTTTTTTATTAAAAATTAAATTTATCATATTTAGATAATTAATTTTACAAAATATATTTCATGTATTAATTCTAATTACCAAAAATGTTTAGGGTGAATTTTTGGGATTTCTCTGAAATATTTGAATTTTTTGAATAGTAAAATATAGTAATTTAGAGTATTTATACATTATAAGTTAAATATACTATTACATGATTCATCACTGGTGTAATCATCATAATCTAGAACTTATTTTAATTATTATAATATATTTAGTTATAATTCTCAAACTATGCATATCCTTGATTCAAAATAATAAATTAATGAATATAATAATGAGAAAACACCCCTCCCCTCCACCATAAATACCCCCTGCCACCTCTTCTCCTTATACCTGAAAGCCTTGTAGATTACTTAATTTCTAAAAAATCACCTTCCCAATCCACTTCCCCATGTCCATGACCTATTTTTCTACCCAAAATACCAAAACCTAGTGCCTTAAGGAGGTTCTCCACAAGAATAATTCAAGAGGTAAAATCCTTTTTCATTTTCTTTTTATTTTCCTTTAATTTATTTTATTTTCTTATTCTATCTTCACCTCCCCTTTTCTAAGTTGAATTAAATATACCATATCTTATATATAATTTAATTTTACCATTATTATATAAAATTTCATTATCAAACACCTTCTTCATTCCCTTTTATTTTAAAAATTAGAACATCGTTCATAATGTATTGATTTACCACCATCGTGGACGATACACCTTCATTTTCCATTACCCCCTTAATGGCTATTTATAAAACCATTTTTATTATAAAATAATATTTTGTTATACATATTATAATTTATTTAATATTCTTGAAACAATATATAAATATGATATTGAATAATATTATATTTTCTTGTGTTAGTTGTAAAACTACCCGCCAAAATAAATTAAATCATTTTCATTAATTTTTTATCTTCTGATTCATCCTCATATCATAAAAAAATTATATGTAGTGTCATTTAAATTTATGAAAACGTATTAATACAATTTCACTCTGCTTCTGGATTTTTTCATCGATTATTAAATAAAATCCATTACGAATCGATAACGGAAACCATGAAAAGAACACACTCGAAACAAAGAAATAACAAAATATTATTAATAAATGGGTGAAAAGTTTTTACAGTATGGTCATATAAGGTAGTATAAACATGAATATATTTCTTTAATATATTAATAAAACCCTTTAATCCATTATATAGTATGTTTGAACACATTTGAAGTAATAAGAACCTAAGGTAAGGGACTTTTCTTCAAAACCCTCTTTTAAATTTCTATATTTTCCAAAATGCAAAAAGAATATATTTATGATGAAATTATTTCAACTTTATGATTATGTTTTGGTTATTGGTAATTGTTTATGATGAAATTTGGTACCTATATCTCTCTCTAATGCATTGGTAATTTTTATTTTGGAGGTTGACCGTATGGTTACTCCATGTGTAACTACGATGGTTACACTATAAGGTAGCTCTGTGGGTTGCATCATAAGGTAGTCGTGATGGTTACATTGTAATGTATCTATGAGGGTTAAAAATTATATGCTATCTGTGGGGGATACAATATTAATTAAATAATTCCCCAAGTTACCTTTGTGGTTTTATTTTTGTTTTTTATGTTTTATGGTAATATCATGTTTTCACAAAGTAATTATATGATACTTTATGGGTGAGAAGTGTTTATTTGTGAAAATGATTTCATATGTTTATAATTGTTCAGGTAATAACAGTTTCTCTCTTTAATTCTATGGCCCATACAGAAATTTTTGTGCTTATCTCGAGTTTTAAAAAAAATCACAAGGTTGAATGAGGGGTATAAGAGAAGAAGAATCCACACTGAATATTATGAAAAAATTTCATGAAAAGATTCATGTTCTATTTTTTATATTATAGAAGAAATGGATACTATTTTAGTGGTAACCACTTTCTATTCTTTTGGTTTGATATGTACGAATAATTTTCTAATTCTCTGAAAATCTAAACAAAAAATATCTTTGGGAATGTAATAACTATTTTCTTGTTTAACTAACTATATTATGTAATTTTTATGGATTGGTTCTTATAATTATATATGGAGTCTTGGATATTTCCAAATCACCATGTATAAGATCGATTGAAAATCATACCCCTCAGCTATGTTGGGGATAAGATATTATTTGGGAAACACTTCAATATATTCCCTCAAAATGGGAATGTATTCAAGGATGATATTTTCCGTAGACTCAACCATTTGAGCTAGATACACATGCTCATAGTGACATAGTATTCATGCTTGAGATGTTGGTGCTAAATGAGATTCATCCTCCTCCTTGAATTTGTACATAATTGGAGGAAAATTAGAGATACAAAGATTAATTTCCATCTCACAGTAATTTATGTTAGATATATTTAAGAAAATCAGATCCATTCCAAGAATTTCATCAAAATACACTAACGATAGTACCACAATGTTCTCTAGGTAGTTCAACCCACAAATATTAATGGTTTTGGAGGGGTATAATTGGTATGAAATAATTTCTCCACATTTCTTTTTCACCCATAACTCAACTTCCATGACTTGTGGGGTGTTTTAATATTTCTACTAAAATTTTGTAATATGAAGGAATGTGTAGAAATAAAATCAAAAAGCACATTCTCTAATATTAAATAAATAACTAGTGTACCTATCACCACTTTTTTTCATTACCAACCTTAGTGTTTGTGATGTAATAATCCCCCCCACCCACCATTGACTTCGAGGTTATTGGAATTGATTGTCTTTGACAACCCTTGGCATATAGAATTAGTCCAAATAGTGTATTTATTTCTTATAATTGAAATGTTGTAAAATAGGGCGAGGGTGGGCTGGAGAATTCCTATCTTTCACTTCATTTGTGGGTTTCCACCATCGGTAATTGCTGACTATGTTCCATTCCAATCCATAGCTAAATCATTTCCTCATCCCCCTTAGTTGATTTCAAGTGTTCATCTTTCCACACTTTTGAAAAATGGGATGTTGAAATTTCATACCACTGTTAGATTTTCCCATATCCCCATAAGAATTAAACTTCACTCTACACTTGTTATCCTTAAAAGACCATTTATATTCGACATTATCTATTTTAACTTTGAGGATACTGTAGGAAATTTTATCATAGCTATAAATTATCAAATTGTTAATGATTTGGGTATAATATGATTTTTCCCACAAAATAAGAAGAAAACATTACATTTAGGGTACTGATAAATTCAGAGGTGTATCATGCAAGTTTTTTAAATTTTTCCTCATACATCTCAATGGATTCACCATTGTTTTCTTGATGAAAGGAAATCCATATACATTTTATGTCAAAGAGTGTGAGGAAAATATGTATAAAAAACATTTTATGGAATTCCTTCAACCCCATCACTTCAATCTATTCCTTGGTCTTCTTATTGTTGATTAATGTCTAACCCTGATCAACTTATCCCTCTATGAGGAAAAACATCCATTATAACCTTCTCATTCTTAGAATATTTAACTATGGATAATATATTATTAGTGTATTTGATCCATTGTTATGTGACTAAGATATCAGATGATCAATTGAAGGTCGGAGACCTTTGTCACATAAAAGAATCAATTAAATCTAGTTCTTTCTTAGGGGGATTTGTGTGTTCCTATTGATTTATGATTCTATTAAAAACATTATTCAATTGATAGAGTATTATAAAAATTTCTTGATTCATGCTCCCATCAATTTGGGCATCATATTAGGGATGTCATCACATTTCCCCTCACATTGGTTTTTTACTTGTTTCCTCTTATTTTAGGCCATTTTATAGAATAAAGGAAAAATTAAGGATGAGTGTTTTTAAACTATGAGACACATAAAAGGGAATCCAAAAACAATAATGGGATAATTTATAAATCAAAATTATTCTTTAACAAATTAATTTATAGAATTAAATCCATGTTATCTATAATCTATTCACTAACAAAGACATTTATAGTCATTTTCCCTTAATAATGGTTCATAATGATATTTTTAATTTATCAAATCACATCCCATAGGAGATTAATACCAGGTATACAGAAAGGCATGTTTTTTGTGAACTATTTCTCGATCGAGTCTCACTCAATGTAGTGTTTTTGGGTTTTAACCCTAGGTACAATTGTTCCAGATCCACGTTCACTTATAGTATCTAGAAAGGGATTTATTTTCTTAGAAACCACATAATTTATACTTTACAAAAATTTGGTGATGTCTTCTTTTGTTTAGTGTTATCCCTAAATCATTCTATAATTTTTTATAATATTAATCCTGAAAAAAATGAAAAATTCCTTTGATACCAACTATGAAAATCCATGTCCTTTTTAGACATTAATTCAATATTTATTACATAAGAGTAAACATAAAAAAACTCAAATTATCTAGAAGGCTTCTGTTTTGGGAATTAGGTACATTACCTAACAACATAAAACATGGGGTACATCAACATTATTAAATACATCCGTGACATTCTCATGTTGTTCCATCGTTCTTAAAACTAAATGGGATAACCTGGGGACATACATAAAAAATGGGTGATCTATAAATCATTGTAATTTAATAATAAAAGAATGACATGAAGAAGGTATGGAATTTTAGATAATACGCATATCAATGGGACATAATAGGGGTGAGAATCATAAACATGAACAATGAAGCATGATATATCATGATAACATAAAAAAACATGGTAATGTGGAAACAAATTTAAACATGAAATCATAATCTTAATTCAAGGTTAACCACCTAAAAAACATAACATAATGTTCTTAGGGTAACCTTCATCATACACTATATGAAATCTCATTAGATTAAAACATTACCCAATTCATTGGAATTATATTTGGGTGTACCCATTATAATCATATCATGTACATGTATAACTGTGTCACACAGATCATATACATAAGGACATATTTTAACATATCTAATTCCATGATAATGGAGTACGGATTACATACACATACACTACAACAAAATATACCTTTAACAGTGCTAACATTTTCCATTTTTAGTGAAAAAAAGTGATGACTACCGAGGCGCGATTAAAAGACATAGGATTTTATCAACACTAAATAAAAGCACTGATAAAGGGAAACTTTATTAGTACTTTTTGTAACACTAAAAAAGAAAACCACTTATTAGTTCTTTAATTTTTCACTGATAAAGGACATGTTAGCAGTGCTACTAAAAGTGTTGATAAAGGGGGTCCAAAATCAGTTATAAAGGGACCCTTCATTAATGATTTTTAGAACTAATAATGGATGCATTTAATAGTTCATTTAGTAGTACTGATAAAGATACAATTTATCTGCACTCATAATGGTGCATACTATAGTGTGTTGTTAAATTTAGATCACACTAAAGAAATATAAACAATAGAAAAAATAGATGCAAATTGATATTTTAATTAAAATAAAATTTAAAACAAAAATAAAATAAAATGACTATATTATAGACACTTAAAACATTGTTTAATGTAGTTACATGATTAAGTAAAAATTTATACATTCTTTCAAAAATGTCAATGTTCCTTTATATTTGGCCCCCGAACCCCACTCATTTTATTGTTTAAAAAACCACCCCAACTCAAGAAAAATAATGGCCCAATATAAGAAAACTATTCTCATGTTATCAATACTATAAAAAAATAAATTAAATAGAATGTTAAAATTTTAAACTAAACTTTGTGTCATACTAGGAACACCATGTATCAGATTTGTTTTGGTTTATTCTTTTACATCACCCCTTTTCTTGTTGGTCCTCAAGCATTAATCTATGAAAATTAAATAAATAAGTTTAAGATAAAAATGATAAATAAATAAATTAATTAATAGAAGATAATATGTTGAGAAAACAATCTAATATTGTTTTCTCAGTTTTGATAATGTTATGTGTGTCTTAAACTACAATGGAACATAAATATTGAAAACATGCACTTTGAGTCATATTGACCACTTCATGTGTTGGATTTATGTGAATGAGTTTTATATATTTCATAAATAGAATATAGATTTTTTACCTAAAGTATCAAAATAATTAGAATTCTTTTGCTTAGTTTTGGTTATTTCACATGTTTTTTTTACTAAAATGTAATTTTAAACTATAAAAGTCAATTTGAGTCATACTAGCCACATTGTGAGTTGGTTTGAAATTATAATGATTCCTACACATCAAAAATTACTTATAAATCATTTTTCTAAATCATCAAAAAAATATGAGCATGTTTTCTTTATCTTTAGTGAGTGATTCTTTTTAAACTAAAATTTCATTTTTAAACTAATAACATATACTTTGTATTATACTAGGCACATCATTTTTTTTATTTATGTGGGGATGATTCATAAACTTTAAAAATGAATTATAGATTATCTTCCTAAAGTATTAAAATAATTTGAATGTGTTACCTCAGTTTTGAGTATGCCGCCTATCTTTTTTACTAAAATTAATGTAAATTTTAAATAAAAAGACACACTTGGAGTGACACAGGGAACACCATGATTCATGTTTAAGTGTGGATAATTCCAACACATAGAAAATGAATTATCTATATTTACTAAATTGTCAAAATAATATGAATTAATTTTCTCTATTTTGTTTATGTTTCTTTCTTTTTTCCCTAAAATGTTATTTTAAACTAAAGCATGCACATTGAGTCATTCTGGTCACATAATATGTCATTTTTGAATTAAGACTAATTTCTACTTTTCAAATATCAATTATGAATAATTTTCCTAAACTATAAATACAATCTGATCATGATTTCATGGTTTCAGCGAGAGATACACTTTTTGAACTAAAATGTCAATTTTAATCTGAAAATGGATACTTTGAGTCATGATGGTCACATCTTACAATGGATTCAGCTTCATCTGGTTCCTTCACATCAAAAATGACTTATAGATCGTTTTAAAAAATACCAAAAATAATCCTAATGAATTTTCTCAATTTTGAGTATGCCACTTTTTATTTTTACTAAAATTAATGTAGATTTTAAATAAAAAGGCACAATTGGAGTCTTACCTGTCACAACATGCATCAATTAAGTTGTGGATGATTCTTACACATCACAAATGTGTTATGTATCATTTTACAAAATTATAAAAAAAATGAAATGTTTTTTTGGGTTTTGGGTTGGTTACATTAATTTTTTTTATAAAATTAATGTCAATTCTAAATAAAAATAAACACATGGAGTCATACCGATCACACCATCCATTATATTGAGGCGCATTTGATTCTTAAAAATCAAAAATAACTTATGGATAACTTGTCTAAAGTATAGAAATAATATTGATTTTTTTCTAGATATTGATTATGTCACTTTTCTCTTTTAATAAAATGTCCTTTTAAACTTGAAACACACTTATTTATTCATACCGGTCACATTGTGTGTCGTTTTAAATTGATACTAATTCCAAAAAATTGTAAATAAACTTTGAATAATTTTCCTAAATTATTTATAAAATCCAAGTGATGTTTATTTGTTTTTAGTGACTGAAAAAAATTAACTAAAATATCAATTTTAAATTGATAACGGACAATTGGAGTCATATCTGGAACACCATTCATTAAATTTATGTGGGGATTATTCCAACATATCAAAAATTAATTATATATCATTTTTAAAAACAATAAACATAATATGAATTTGTTTTTATCAGTTTTGAGTATGTCACTTTCCTTTTTAACTAAAATTAATGTCAATTTTTTTTTAAAAAAAAAAGACACACATGGAGTTATACAGGGAACAAAATTACATAGGATTTTGGTTTCGTATGCTTATACAAGTCAAAAATGACTTATGAATTTTTTTACTAAAGTATATAAATAATTTGAATTCATTTTATTGGTTTTGAGTATGTCACCTTTATTTTTTACAAAAATTATTCTCAATTTTAAATAAAAATACACACATTGAGTAATACCGGTAGTGTGGTACAACAGATTGAGGTATGGTCGATTCCAAAAAAAACGAATTGTGGTTAATTTTATTAAATTATCAAAACAATCTGAATGTATATTCTCAGTTTTGAGTATGTCACTTGAGTTTTTAACTAAAATTAATGTCAACTTTAAATAAAAATTCATACTTAGAGTCGTATCAGTTACATTGTTCATATGATTGAGGTGAGGTTCATTATTACATGTCACAAATTACTGATTGATTTTTTCCCTAAAGTATAAAAATAATCTGAATTGTTTTTCTTTGTGTTTATTATATCACCTTCCTTTTTTACTAAAATATATTTTTAATCTAGAAACACACACTTTGAGTCATGTGGTCACATTGTGTGTTGGTTTGATGTGATATTAACTTCAATAAACCAAAAATGACTTAAGAATATTTTTAATTATTTATCAAGATAATCCAAGAATTTTTTCTTGTTTTTCAGTGAGTTACACACTTTTTGAACTAAAATGTAAATTTTAAATAGATAATGAAAATTTGAGATATACCAGGAACACTGTGCATCAGGTTGAGGTATGATTGGTTCCTAAAAATAATAGATGACTTATGGATCATTTTTCTAAAGTATCCAAAAAATATGAATTTCTTTCTTAGCTTTTATTATGTCACTTGTCTTTTTTACTAAAATTAACTTTAATTTTAAATAAAAAGACACACTTGTAGTCATACTAGGCATAGCGTTCATCAGATTGATGTGTAGTTGATTCATACACCTTAAAAATTACTTATAGATCATTTTGCTAGAGTATAGAAACAATATAAATGTTTTTTATTGGTTTTTAGTATGTCACTCATGTATTTTGCAATAATTAAATTCAATTTAAAAAAAAATACACACTTGTAGTCATACTAGTAACATTGTGTTTATAATTGAGGTGTTTTCATTTCATACTTGTCACAAATGACATATGGATAGTTTTCCTTAAGAATAAAATAAATAATTTAATGTTTTTTATCATTACTGATTATAGTATGTTTGTTTTGAACAAAAATGAAAATTATAAACTAAAAACATACATATTGAGTCATACTGAGCATGTTGTGTATTGGAATGAGGTGAAGCTGATTGAGCACGTGATGCTTTTTTTATTTAAATTTTCTTCACTAAGATGAAAAATAAAGAAATGTTCCACTTGTATGGAAGAGGAATCCACTTTCTGTATGAAACACCACATCAAAAAAACATTTTCTCTCTTATCTGGCTTGATGCAGATAGTTGAAGAAAAAAATATTTATTCCAAAAATATTTGGTGAAAAAAGAAATAATTAATTGATAAAAATTATAAGGAAATTAACTATAAATTAGTAGATAAAATGGTGAAAAAATTAAATAAATAAGTAGAATTAATTCCCCTTTTTATGATGTATGTATAAATTTTTTACCCATTTCATTATTTCTATTATCTCAATTCCAGCCTAGAATTCCAATATCTTATGATCATGAGCATCTTTGAACAAAGCACTCCAACTCAAGATAAATAATACACTTTTATAAAAAAAAATAACATGTTAGTAATAATATAAATAATTAAATTAATCATTAATATGAATTAATACAATAATAAAAAGTCAAATTTAATCCAAAACCTCATAATTTGAGTCATACCAGGTACACTGTGTATCAGATAGAGGTATTGTTTATTACTACATGTCACAAATACTTAATGGGTCATTTTCCTAAAGTATAAAAACAATACAAATGTGTTTTCTCAGATTTTCATATTTCACATGTTTTTTAGAAAAATTGCCAATATTTTAAACTCAAACAACAAAATTAGAGTAATACAAGTCACACTGTGCATTAAATTGATGTGCGATCAATTCCTGCACATGAAAAATTAATTATGGATCATTATCATAATGTTTGAAAACAATCCAAGCTCATTTTCTCTATTTTTCTATTTTGATACTCATTTTAAAATAAAACGACATATTTCAAATAAAAAAACATAATTTCGGTCATATTGACAACCTCTTATATCAAATTGATATGTGGTCTATTTCTATACATGAAAAATTAATTATAGATCTTTCTCCAAAATTTTGAAAAAAAATATGAACTCATTTTCTTGGTTTTGACAATTTCATGTATGTTTTAAAATAAAATGACAATTTTGTATTGAAAACATATACTTTGAGTCATACCAACCACTTCATGTGTTGTAATATAATACAGTCAATTCCTATACATTATAAATTACATAAGGATCATTTACCTAAAGTTTTAAATCATTCTGATCTCATTTTCACAGTTCTGAAAATGTATTGTGTGTTTTGAACTAACATGTAAATTTAACAAATTAAGTATGAGTTAGAAAATATAATGAAATTAACATAAAATGTAAAAAAATGGTGATAAAATTAACTAAATAATTATTAATAAGTTTATTCATAATGATTTTTGTGTACATTATGACACAATGAATTCTACCCATTCATTTTTAAACAAATTGATTTCCTTTATTATGATTCTCCTTGAGAAAAAGAAAATAAATAATATATAAGGATTATATTAATAATTCTTCTCATCCCAAATATATTTATAATGTCTTAGCCCATACTAGATGACAAATATTTTAGGTAATCAGTTAAATTTAATGTTAGCAAATATTCAGACGCCATGTATGTTGCTCACTTATCTCTTAAAAAAATTTACTTATTCTTTTGAGTATAATGGTTGTTGGAAACATTCATATTACTGAGAAAATATAGAGAAATGATAAGAGATATTTTTAATGAAGTTTTAATTACCTTCATAAATTTCTTATTTGGGGATGATGATCTTTTCATGGTTTATGATTTCTCTTAAAAATTTTCAAACCTAATATATTTAATGATTATTATTATCTTACTCTTTACACTGAAGAAAAACTAACCAAAATATGTAAATTGTTTTGAAATATTTTTTGATAGTTAAATATTTCTATATATACTGAATCTATTTCCATTTGAAGTAATCCAGAAGAATTTTATATTTATTCACCAACTTCATCACATGATTTATTGTAAATTTTGAGTCCTCTATATCATAACAAAATTCTTTTCAAAACACAGACTAAGACATATAATTCAAATTTTATTAATAAAAATTTGATTTTAGTGTACTATAAATTCAAAATACACATCATGTGTGGTCAGTTTATTGGATATCCACTCATTGGATCCAAAAAATAAATATTTCGGGTATCCATATTGAGTGTGATCAGAATCTGGTGCTTAAAAAAATAATTAGTGAAAAAATTAAAATTATATTTTATGAGATTAGATTATAGAGTTTTACCACTACATTATAGGAATCAAAAAGAGTCTATTGTCTGTTATTTTTTTTCCAAATGCATCATTTTGCTCAAATTTTGTATTATCAATTTCTTCCTTCTAAAATAAAATTTTTGGCATAGAAATGATACAGGGATTAATGAATCCAAATGGTTCTTCACATGTTTTTCCCTATATATTGTATTAATATAAGAACATTTAGAGAATATGAATATTTATTAACTTTAATGACCATATTATATCATTTTTTGAAAAAATGTGTTGTGAAAATGTACCTTAGGTATGTATTCATAATTAAGACTATCATCCATTCAAACCTAATAATATCGTTTATACTCTTGATATCCACTATGTATATAATAATAGTTTCAAATATTTCTTCTTCATTTGGAATTTAATAAATATTTCCATATTTAAATGTGGTCTCCGTATGAATTTGTAATAATGATAAATGTTCTGGTGAAACTTGTAGGGAGAAGGTACTACCAGAAGTTCCTTTTGATTTCTTGGTCGATTCACAAGATTCTCTTGATCTAGCATTTTTTCCCATCACTTTTTTTATATGTAATACGAAACCTCAATTCATACCTTTTTTATTCAACTTTTATAGGTTTTCATATCAAAAAAATGTTAAATACATACCTCATGTATCATTATGACATTAGAAATCTATGTTACAGATGTTCCAATAGCATCATTGACTATTGTAATATCAAGATAATCAAGTGAAACTTTTGACTTAGAGTTCGTATCTTGAGCTACGTCAATCTACACTCTCATGTCATCTTTTGGGAATGATTTATTTAGTATATTTTCTCCCATGATGTTATACACCATACCCATGCAATAAAGAGTTGTGTGGGTGTTGAAAAACAGAAATCACATACATATTTACCCTAAAAAAAATTAATAATATAAAGCTATCAAAATTCATTTGTTTCACATTTAGTAGAAAGAGTAATGAAAAAAATTATTACCTCAAATATTGTATGAGGTTGAGGGGACTGACTATCCTTAAAGATAGTGGGGTTATTTGGTTGTTCGTGTGAATATATTTATTCCACCACTGATTCATTTTGATCCTTTAAGATATATTGGACTATCAAGCCAGACCAGACAATAATATCTTACGAAGAATATATTTTATCATGTAATCCTTTTATAATCTTATATGTATCTTCTTTTGGTTTTTTCAACTAAAAATATGTTCAGGGAGATAGTCTAGAACCTACTCCTATAACACAACCATATTCTTTCTTCCACCTCTAGCCTACTAAATGTATTTTTATTCAGGTACATTAACTACAAATTCTTATTTCTAAATAATATAAAAAACATTTGAATGTAAATCTATATTATTTTGTAATACTATTATAAATCAGGGTGAATTAATATTATGTCATACATACTCATGTTTCTTATACTACATTTCTGTTTTCATCAACTAGTTTACCCTCCATATTTACATGTGGGTCCTTCAATAACACATTATGTGGGATAGAAGTGGCTTTGGATTTTGATTCATCAATCAGAAAATAAAAAAAGGAATATATGTTGTTTCATATCACATAAAACTTTTATTAGTGGTTTAAAATACATACCAATTTCTTCTCTAGTGAAGTGTACACCATCCTTGCTTTTCAATAGGAGTACATTGGTTTTTATGCACATTCTTTGTTTTCAACACTCCTTTTATATCTCATAAATTAAAAATTCTAAATCAAATGGGATAAACTAAATAATATAAAATAGTATATTATCAACTACAATGCACCTAAAATTATTTATCAACACAATGAATGATGAAATCGTTCCATGTTTCATTTTTTAAAATTTGGGATAAGTAAACGGTGTATAGGACTTTACTTTCCCCTCATCATATCTCAGATAAAATTTTGTAAAAATAGTATGGAATCCTCTATGGTATTCTTCAAAGGCTATTAAGACATTTTTCTTAAAGAAATGTTCTATATTAAACAAACTCTGCAAGGAATAATGAATGATAAATCAACATTTAATTATTTAATTTTTCAATAAAATAAGGAAAGGTTTTCATAACATTATCTTTATATCTTCCCTAGGGGTTTCCTACATTGTATATTGGACATGGATCCATGACTCTATATCAATCATCATATTCATCCTCATTGTGACCCCAACATAACAAATGAACATTGACTTGTTGAGGTCAACAGGTCACCCATGTCGATTCTATCCGACCTCAAATATTATTCCCTTGCTTCTTTCCATGATCATTTTATTCAATTTTGTGATTCTACTTCGTTTTTTTTCATCAATATATTGTAGATACCCTCATACTTATACATTTTCAACATCAACAACCTTTTATTCCTTGGGATTGGTGACATCATCATATGTAGAAGAAATTGTTTTCATGATTAGTCAAAACTTTAATTTAGATTATGTTAATATAGTAGAAAAAATTAATACCATGAGGAAATTCAAAGTAAATTAAAAACATGTTAAACTTCACATTGGAATATCTTTACTTAATTAAAGGTTAAAGGGTTTGGATCCTCTATCAAGAACTGAAATCTCCTCTTCCTGGTCCACTCTAACATACATGACATTATATACATTGGGACTACCGTGAACAATTTATGATCTCCCAAAAAAGGGTCATCCCCAATTGAATCTACATCTAACACTATAGTTGTTTTAGTCACTAATTGTACAATCCGCCAGTACTTTTTGGTTGGATCTGAGACATAAAATGAATGCACTACTTGTGATGATGTTATGAATGAGTCAACATTTTTCCATTACACACTAAAATTTACCTTCACAAAGCCCACTTTATCAAATTTCACTCAAATCCTATTACCAACCCATTTTTAATGGATATTTGACACTTTAAATATTGTATGATCCAACTCGTATATTTGTTTAATAATGCTAAAATTTGATATATTCTCACTAAAAAGATTTTTATCGTTAGAACCATATATGTTTATTACTTCCACCACAAACATAACTCCATATTTTTCATCATATTTCATTTATCTTGTTCTTTGGTATAGAATATATAACCATTTATTACAAAACTAGTGTAATATATACATTTTAATTTGGTCCTCTAGCTATCCATCAGCGTCATTTAGAAATTGAATTTTTATTTTTGGATAACTCCTTATAAATATGATTTTTCAACCATCCTATAAACTATTGATTATGTGTATTTGATATCCACCCTTCATCCTTGATGGATTAAAGTATATAAGAGTTTATTTTTGGGATTCAACATATGGATCAACACCTTCAATATTATGTAAAAAAGTGATGTTTTTTTCCTATTATCTATGATGGTAATTATAACAAAATCTCTTTCAAAAATACCTTTTCCCAAAAGGCATCCGCTATTATTAGACTTTGGTAAAATGATTCAATAAACATTTGATAGGTAATTGGTATATAATTCAACATTTTCTTCAACGATATATCATTCTTCAATAAAACCTTCTAGATGAATTTGATTATTAATATACCCTTTCAAATTATTCATATATAATTCAATGGGGTACATCCATATATAATGGATAGGACCATATAATTGAACCTTTATAACCAATTAAACCATCTGTTAGACCATTATATAAATGAATGATAGAGGGAAGAACATATATAATTCACATAATACTATTAGAACCTCCTTATTCATGATTGGAAACATGACAAGGTCTATAAATTTACTGCATATGGATGTGAAAAAGAAAAAGTTTTTGGTTAATTTTTATCATAATTTTTTTGGAATAATGTAATGTAAAGCCTTGGGAATCAAATCTTGGTTCAAAACATGACATTCATGTAATTTTAGTCCCTATAACTTTTAATTAGTCATTGAAAATACATTATTAATATTTTATGAATACCCTTTTGTAACATTAACACCATTAAAAATGAAAGATTTAAATTTCCCTATCTTGATAGATTGTGACATGCTGGATAAAGAAACATCCATCATTTACCCTCCCCTGGTGTCAACTCATCCCTTATTCCCATTTGAATCATTCTCACCCTAGCTTGGATTCTATCTTTTGTTTTTAGGAACATTTAGTGACATGTTAGTAACAATATCAAATACATTTTTTCTATATGAACAACATCAAGAAAATTTATAACATAAAAACAATTCAAATATGGTTATTATATGAGAATTGATCTATTTATCCAACCTGATTACATATGGTTTTTAAAAATGGTTTACTGAAAACAGTGTAAATTACTTTTACTTTATCCAACAGTTTATTAGTCATTAATAGAGATAGTTTTGTACCTTTTTTGGTATTCCCATAAAATACTATCATATAGGATCGGTATTTTTGTCTTCATGGAAAAACAAAATTGATTTCCTAAAAAACAATCTTCAAGGAGTATTTCAATGGGAATGAGTGTGTGAATTCTTCAAAAATGAAACACCCCAACATTCCTTTAATGATATATCCCAAAACATTTACATAAGTAGAAAATTAAATTCTCATATTCTAAAACATGTCCCTAAATTTGAATTCTTCACTTATAAGATAATTATACATTATGACACCTATATCTCACATCAATTTCAGATAATCGATCAATGGATCCAAATAGACATCAATATCATTATGGAGTTGTTTTGGCCTAGATATAAGAAGAGAAAATATAATGTATTTTCTCTTCATGCATAACCATGGATGGAATTTTTAATTCACCAACATTCTGGGGCATGTACTTTGAGTACTAATCTATGCACCTAAAATATTTATTCAATCTACTGATAATGCAATATGGAAGTTCTCATCTAGCTCCCAAATTTTGGATACTTGTAATAAATTTTCTTCCACTGAGGCGAGTCTGTTGGATGACGTAGGTTCCCATATTTAACTCTTGATTCAGCATTCCATGTCAATTATCTCTCCATTTCATAAAAATCCATATAGTCATCTAAATATTGTAATCATAAGAAATTATCATTAAGATTTTTAAGGAATTGATTTATCTTTCTTGTATAGATTTGCGCCACACTATGGGAATTTTATGAGGGATTCCTGATCCTTTCCAAAAAATATGTAATCATTTGGATAAGAATGTATTTTTTTATAGATCATTAATATTTAACGAATAATTTTGTTATCATCATATTTTTTACAAGGAAGCTCATTTTCTTCTGGTAGCATATCATTCAAGAGACCAAGTAGTTATGTAAAGTTGGTATTGCTCCATCGACTTCTATAATTCAAATTATATAACCTCAATATTTCTAGAATGTTGTTTATTTTGTATAACTAGTATAAAATGTCCTCTTAGAACAAAAAATTAAATTCTCAAACAAATTAATAAAATCATGATGGTCATATTTAATTTCAATTGTCATTTCTTCCATGTTATCTCTGTCATCATTTACACCAATAATCATAGAAAATGTTCCATAAAGTTTAATATCATCCTAACTGGTGTGAAAGTCCTTTTTTACCCATTTTTAGTCCAAAATTTATAGTTTTGATACATTCCATGACAAATAAAATGTTCTTCCAACTCCTTCAAACTAATTTTTCATTGATGACAACAACGTAAAGAGATTTGAGACGGGTTGTATTCATGCTCTATTGCAAACATGATCAACTCTTTAACACCATCTTCATAATCTTTTGTCATACAATTATTTTGCATCAATTTTCAATTCTTATAAATACTTCTTAGTTTAAAAAATATTAATTTTTTTAAAAAATACACATAATATATTCATAATCAAAGGTGAAAGTTATCAATAGTTCTAATAAAGGAAACCCAAAATTATCACTGGAACTCCTTATGGGACGACTACTACTCAGTGTAGTTCAAGAAACAAAGGTTCATCTCTAGAAGAGATATGGGTATGTTTCAAGAAAAAAATAAATAATAATTTTTAAGGAGATGAATTTGATGACTATTATAATTGTCTCCTTGTAGCTTAAATGTTCACAGGCTAAGTTTTTTCAAATCATTGTACAATATTTCTTATATTTTCTTCAAGTAATCAGCCTTAATCATTTCATAGTTTAGTAAGTTCAAATAGAAATAACTTTCATACATTTACAATGATCATGTACTTTTATAGTTTTAGAGAATTAGATCATAACCTCATACATAAAAACTCACACCTTATAATGTGGAAACTTTTATTCAATGTCCATTTTTTCATAATATAAAACTTTTTAGAATAAAACATGATTGTTTTGTAACAAAACATCAAAAATTTAAAATTAAATGGTGATTTTTCTTTACCCATTCATAAACCCAATTAGAAAACTTTTAAAACATTTGATGAACACAAATAACATATTAAGGGGCATAGAAATAAACAAATAAATCATTAGTCTATGAATGAAAACATTTTCACAAATTTACAACTTTTACACATAAAACATTATCTCTTTATCTTATCTTATAAAATCATTATTTTTTCTGTAAAACCATATAAATTATGCATAAATAATAAAAAGTAACATGTTGAAAAATTTTCATATCACACATACACATAAAGTAGCTCTCCCAGCTACAGATGGTGTAACCATCTTGGTTGCGCTTGGAATAACCATCACTATATATTCCCATAATCCCTTAGTAGAAACCTAACCGGTTAACTTCATATATTTACCCAATTAATTGGAGAGATATAATTTTCTCACTCACACTTATTTTATCACCAAACCAGCCGTCCTCATAAAAAATTCCAAAGAACCATAACATAATCATAAAACATAAAATCTTCCATCATAAAAACATACTTTGAAGGAAATCCCTTATTTTTAAAGAAATATCCACACTCACAAATGAAAAAAAATTATTTGAAATTAACCATGTAATATTATAAATGAATATTCAAAACATTAATGCATCATGAAATAGGGAACATCCCCTCATGAAATATGAGTTAAAAAAATTAAATTATTAATAATAGACCTTAAAAATTAAAGGAAAGTCCATTTTAAATATCAATTAATTGAAGTGAGAATTATTAAAATGAATGGAATATCTATATATCCCGTATATACACATAATAAAATGTAATATAATCAAAAAAAATTAATAATATTAGTATGAAATAATCAATTAAGTATATGATTAACCCAAATATTGAAAATTGGGTTTAGAATTCCCTTATCTTATGTCCCAAAGCATTCTACACTAGTACTTACGGTCCAAGATAATAAAATTAAATTCATTAATTTCTAAATAAATAACCAATTATTATTTTATTGAATTTATTATAATATTATGAAGTTTATTTATGGCCATTTATATAAGTTATTGATTTCAATTTTGTCATCTCGGGATTGTTCATTTCCTGGTTTTATGGTTGGTTCTTTTGAGTATAATTATGGTAGTTCACTTCAAAGGGAAGAAAAATATGGAAGTGGAAACAAATGGTATTAATATAATTACATAATTTTAAATGATCCCTTATAGAAATTTTTTCTAATATGTGTATGATTCATTAGATAAAAAATGAATGATAAATGTTTGGTTTATTTTTGGTGGTTTTTCAGACCATCAAAAAATAGTTTTGTTTATTAATATTATATCTATAAATTAGTTCCAGAATAATTAAAAAGTTATAATATACACATTAAAATCCATTTTAACCATAAAAATGTTTTTATGACAAGCATTGATGGTGGAAATGATAAATTAAAAAACATCGTCCATGAAGGTGGTGAATCAACACGCCACAGTCGATGTTTTCATTCTTTATAATAAGAGAAGAAGAGAAGAGTTTTAGTGATGGATATTATATTAACACAATAACATTCCAGTATTTATTTGATACTGGAGTTATCATTCCAGTTTATATAGGGGAGGTGAGGATAAGGTATAATGAACTAAAGAAAAAAATAATTCAAAATATGAAGAATGAGGATTTTTCCCCTTAATTATCATGTCCTTGAAACCTTTTTCAGGCACTTGTTTTTGGTCTTTTATTGATACCGAAAGGTCTTGGAAATGGTGAAGATTCATAGTAATGAAATTGGGAAAAAATATATATAGATATAATTATTTTTAGGTGTGAGGATAATTGATGGGGTGGTATTTGTAGGGAGAGGAGAGGGGGTTTTGATTATTTCATTCATTTGTTTATTATTTTGGCTCAAGAATATCAACAGTGGTTATTTTTATGACTAAGTAATGTAACTAGTGGATTTGAGTTCTAAATAATGAGTTTTTACATCATCCATGATTCAATAATTCATTTATTTACATATAATGTTAAATGTCATCAATTACCCTATTTCACTATTCAACAAAAATTACACTTTTTCAAAAAAATAGAAAAAGTTAACCATCACTATTTTTTAATATGTAGATTTAAAAAATGTACTCCATTTATGAAAATAATTTTCCAAATATAAGAAATTTAATTTTTAATAAAAATCATTCTTAATTTAAAAAATACTTATTTTAGTATTACAAATGATTTTATGAAACATTGAAAAATTAATTATGGTCTCACAAAAGTTTAATATAATTATGATAAAAAATAAAAATTTATGAATCCATTTTATGAGAATAAATTTAATTTTAAATCATTATATTAATTATAAAACTGTAAATAAACATTTATAGTTTGAGAAAACATCAAATCTTAATATATCATTTTAATAAAATTATTCACATATACCATTATATAAATATATCATATTTTAATTAATAAGATACATACATTTTATTTATACTTTCACCCATGAGGTTACTATTCTAACTTCAATATTACTATTCCTAATGGTTACACTATTATTCTAATGGTTAGGTCTCTATTATATTATGATAGATCCCTTAATTTCTATAAATACCACTTATTTCATTATACATTTATAGTGAATTTAACTATTTAATTCTATAATGGAAAAAAATAATCAATAAGTACCTGGGTTGTTACATTCCCCCTCCCCCCCCCCCTTCTGAAAATTGGGTTTGGGAAATTTTATTTACTTATTAAAAAAGTGAGGATACCTTTCCTTCACACCATTTTCATATTCAAATATTTCATCTTAACCCATGCGGTTTCTCTATAAAACATTAACTTTGTGAATTAATTTACTTTTCAAAAACTTATTCTCCTTGATCGGAAATATAATTAGGATTTTTATCATATGAGAATTTATCTTCTAACAGAATAACCTTAGGGATCATAATAGGACATGTATCTCGAACTTACTTTATTAAAATTGAAACCTGAAAAACATTACGTATCTAGGATAAACTTAGAGGTAAATAAACCAAGTAGGAAACTAATAAAATTTTCTCTAGGGTTTCTTAGCGTCTAATGATTTGTGGACTCAACTTCCCCTTCTTAGAAAAATGCAACACACTTTTCCATAGAGAAAATTTGAAATAGACATGATCACTTACCTCAAGAAAAAATGTCCTTCCTCCAGTTATCTGAATAACTTTTTTGAATATTCTAAGTTGTCCTCAAGTGTCACTAAATCAACTAAAATTTATTTTTCATTTACTCTACTAGTTCTGGTCTAATCAACATTCTTTCACCTATTTCATATCAAAATATTGGATTTTGAAACTACTTTCCATATAAAACTTCAAAAGCTTCCATCTGTATACTTGAATGAAAATTGTTATTATAAGAAAACCCATAAAAATAGATATTGATCCAAAATTCCTTATTAATCCATTTAACATGCTCAAATAATATCTTTCAATGTCTGAATTTTTCACTCCATCTATCTATCATATTAACAACAAAAGGTAGTGTTGAAATTTTATTTAGTTCTCAATGAATTCTGAAGGACTTTAAATAATTTATAAGTGAACTTGGGATAATGATTAGATATAATGAAGATAAGAAATCAATTTAACATGCCTATCTATTTGATGTATAGTCAATAAATATGACCTAAAGTCATAGTATCTCAAATAGGAATAAAATGTGAGGATGTAGTCGATTGATCAATAATAACGTACATCACATTGTTGCCTTTATAAATTCTTTGTAATCACACTATTTAATCCATGGATATATTTTTCCTTTTCTACACTGGCACTGAAAAATGATTAAGTGTCCGCTTCGATAATTTTTATTCTTCTTTTAACTATTGACAAGTCAAATATATCATGGTAAAGTCAGAAATATCACTATTCATTCAATACCACCAGTAAATGTCCTGAAGGTCTTTGTACATGTTAGTGATTCCAAGAAGTACTAAAAGTGAACTGTGATCTTTAATTAATAAATCTTTCTTCAATAGTGAATCACAAGGAACACATAATCTCTTCCCAAATCTCAAAAAACAATATTTATCAATGTCAAATTCTAGAGACGTACCCTTTTAACCAATTCTAAATTTTTCTGAAACTCACATTCTTCCTTCAAAACATTCTTAATTATGTATAATAGAGGCAGTTGCACTAACACTTGAAACAAAACAAAAGAATTTCCATCACCAATAACTTCCAAGACAAAATTCAACAAATCATTATTCAAGGTTTCATGTTCTAAATGTAACATGGTTAATGTAGCATGTTGTTTTGGACTCAAGGATAATGCCACATTATTTTATTTTCCAGGACTGTAATTGGTCGTGAAATCATAATCTATTATAAGTTATAGAGAACTTCTATGCCTTTTGTTCCATTTCTTTTGAGTTAATATATACTTGAATCTTGTATGATCAGTATATATTTCATAATTTTATCTATATTGATTATGTCTCTATTGTTTTAAATAAAAAACATGGTTTTTAATTATAAATCATGTCTACGATAATTTAACTCATGAGGTTTTAGTTTATGTGAGGTATAATCAATCACCTGATCATTCTACATAATAATGCAACAAAGTCCCTTTAAAGAAGCATCACTATAAATTAGTAGCTAATAATTTCTGGAAGGGAGGTCCAAAAATGGATCTTTCAAAAATCATTTTTTCAGTTATTTAAAACAAACATAACATTCTTTTATCCAGATAAATTCAAACCCTTCGTGTTAACTTATTTTGTGGGATAGATAACCATTCAATGTTTTTAAATACCAATTGTAATATTTTACTAATCAAAGAAAAAATATTAATCTTAGTAACATTTGTAGGTATTTTCCATTCATTAACCTCTTTTTTGTAAGATCAACTATTATGCCATCCTTATTTACAATGTGTCCAAGAAAAAAAAATTCTTAACAAAAAATCACATTTTCTAAATTTCCCATATAACTTATTTTCTTTTTGGGTTTATAGAACATTCCTTAGATGTGTTTAATAATACTTGTAACTTTTTGAATAATCCAAAATATCATCAATAAAAAAATAAAATTATAAAAATATACACGGAATATCCTGTACATGAAATCCATAAATACATAAGGATTATTTTTTAAACTAATGGTAATAACTACAAACTAATAATTCCCATTTCTAGCCTAAAGCGTTGTTTTCAAAATGTCATCCTCCTTCACCTTTAACTGATGATACCACTTCAAGAGATCAATCCTTGTAAATTATTATGATCCTTATATATGATCATATTAATCGTCGATATGATACAATGGATACATATTCTTAATATTAATTTTATTCTATTCTCTATAATTGATTTAAAGATTCAAGGAATCATATTTATTTTTAACAAACATAACTAGATCACACAAAGGCGAAGTGCTGGTAAAATAAAATGTTTATCTAGTAACTTCTATAACAAATCTTTAAATTATAGAATTTATAATTGATCCATTAGATAACGGGGTTTTGAAATAAGTTTAAAATCAATGACTAAATCAAAAGTAAACTCAACCTCCTGATTATGTATAATAACATGAAACTCATCAGGAAAAACATTTCAATACTCATTCACCACTAAAAAACATTAATATGAATAGTTCCCTTATTTTTAATAATTTTTTCAAGATGAAAAGCATGCCAACCATTTAATAGTTTCTTATCATCTTGATATCTTATCAATGGTCTGGGTTCATTCTAGTATAAAAACTGAATCTTTTTCTAAAATACAACTTCTTTATCTCTACAATCAATCATATCTTGGTAAATATAAATCCAATATATGCCCATAATAAAATTAAATTATACCAGGGTAAATAAAATAAGGTTTTCAAATATATTCTTTCCACAAACATCAAAAATAATATTAATATAATTACATTTCCCCTTAATATTTTTCCCACGTGTTTTTATCATAACATCTGTCTTTGTTTCTTCAGATCAAATTTACAATTTACCTAGGAAATTATCCAAAATGAATGAATGTGTAGACCCCAATTCAAACATGACATTAGAAAAACTTGAGTAAACAGACAATATACTTGATACTGCTTCATTTTATGGCCTAATATTTGTTAAATTAATTGTAAAGGATTTCATCACACCTTTCTTCTTATAGTCTGTTAGTTTTCCTTTATCTGTGTTGTTATTTGGAAACTCATTTTCATAATGACTCATCTCATTACAATTAAAAAAATACTATCTTTATATAATAATTTTTCGTACCACTCCCATAATCTTTTTAATTTCAATTAAGAGCTATATTCTCAAACATACCTTGTCAAAAACATGTACCAAGATTCAAAATTCATTCCCCATTGTGTTTTTACCATATTTATCATAAACTGAAAACATAATTTTCCTACCATCAAACTTCTATAATACATTATTTATTTTTTCTTTCAACCTAGACCTCTTTTTTTACTAGTTTTCAACGAACACATGACCATTGGTAAACTCCATTTCCACTTTCTCCATACATCGAACATGTTTTTCATAACTATTGAATTCATGTGAATCCAATGCCCTTCAATATTTTGGTTTTAATCCTATTTAATATGATTGATTTAACTATCAATATCCCATAAAAAATAGATCAAAGATTTCCAATAAAATGAATTTGTCTTCATATGAAACCATTGAATCCTCCTCCTATCTCAATTCCAAGAATTATTTTCCTTCGTAAGTTGAATCGGCTTAGGAAAATATTTCTCAAAGAAAATATTTTTGAATTCATCCCATTCCAAAGCATCAATCTCCCCACTATCACTGATATTATTCACTATTGACCACCACTGGTTGGATTCTACTTCAAATTAGTAAATATAAATACTAACATTTTTATTATATGAACACCCTATGAAATAAATAATCATTTTTAGGGATTTATTCCACCCATCACTTACCATTATGTCAAAATATTAAATAAATACAAGAGGGTATTTCCTCAAAAAAGGTACCACAAATGAAATATTACTTTATGGTTGAACTAGCTGATATCATGCATGGATGTCACGTTCATTTATATCCTATATAAACTAATCCATTGCTATCACAAACTACTTTGTTCCAATTACCATCATTCCAGGTTGTGGATAAAGAAGGATTTCATCCTCTTGGTGACTTTCAACTTCATATTCCATGTATCTTCTATGGAAAACCATTTTTAATAGACCTATATTAGACAAAGAAACATGGTAATATTTAATTCTATATCATTTCTACTTAAACACAAAGTAATAAATCATTTATGGTAATTCAGTTAATATTATACTAACCCATAAATTTATCTAAAGCTTACTCTAATACTAACTACAATGACTCAGACATAAACATTACATAATCTAGTAATTTTAAGTATAATACACTTTATTATATTCATAAATATATTTTGGGTTTTAAGTTTTAGACAATTAGGTCAAAACCTCATATATAGAAACACATATATTAAAAATAAAACACTTCTATTCATAATCCATTTTATAAAATATGAGAATTTCTAGAATAAAACACGATTCCTTTTTGTAAAGAAACTTCATGACATTAAAATTAATGTATTCCTTTTTCCCCATCTATAAACCCATTAAAAAAATTTAAAACTTGGTATGAGCACAAAAATATCACTATGGGACAAAGAATGGATGAAAGAAACCATTCATCCATGGATGAAAAAATTTTCACAAAGTTAAAACTTTTACACAGAAAAATAATGTATTTAACTTACCTTGTGAAATCATAAGATTCCAATAACACCATATAAATCATATATTAATCATAAAAGGTAACTTGGGGAATAAATTTCATATCACTCTTACACATAAAGTGTCTCTCCCAAAAACATAGGGAGTAATCATCCCGGTTATGCTTTGAATAACCATCACAGTATATTGCCATAATATCTTCATAGAAAACATACCAGTTAAATTTTTCCCTTTAACCTATGAACTGGAGGTCTATAATGGTCTCACATTCCCTTAGTTTATCATGGAACAAATTTTCCTCATAAAAATTTTCCACGAACCACAACATAAGTATAATAGATAGAATATAGCATAATAAAAACATACTTTGTAGGAATTCTCCTATTTTTTAAGAAATAATCACACTGACGATGAGAAATATTCTTTGCAAGTAGTAATGTAATCTTACAAATTAATATTCGGAACACTAAGGAATCATGAAAGAGGGAAGATATTCTCATGTTATATAAGTTAAAAAAATATTCTTTTTTAATTATTTAAAAAAGATACATTAAATAGGTTGTTAAAGAAAAGTCTCGTTAAAAAATAATATCATCGAAGTGTGAATTAATCAAATGAATTGAATATGTATATTTTCTATAAATCGACATAATACAACATTACATAATCAAAAATTAATTTTATAATAACTTATCATGAGATAATCAATGTAGTTGATTTCTCTTACCTTAGGTCTAAAAGCATTATGCACTTGTACTTAACATCCATCATAAAAAAATTATATTCATTAGTTACTAAATATATAACCTATTATTAATTTATGTGATTTAGTATAAATTTATTAAGTTAATTTATGTCTATTTGGCTGGGTTATAGAGTTTGGTTTCATCATTTTGGGATTGTTCATTTCTTGGTTTTATGGTCGGTTCCCTTCAGTATAATTATGGGAGTTCATGTTAAATGGAAGAAAAAATATAGAAGTAGAAATAAATGGTATTAATATATCTTTTTCATTTTAAATGATACAATATATCAATTTGTTTGTTATATGATTATGATTCATAAGATAAAACAATAATGATTAATGTTTGGTTTCTTTTTTCTGTTTTTTCCGACCAACACAAACTAGTTTCATTTTATTTAATATTATGTCTATAAATTAGTTAAAAAAGTTTTAATATACATATTAAAATATTTTTTGATCATAATAATGTTTTTATTATTATCCCTAAAGGCTGTAATGGATAATGAAAAATCATTTTCCATGAAGGTGGTGAATCAACACATCACAGATGATGTTTTTATTTTTTAGAATAAAAGTGAATGGAAGAGGTTTGTTATGCATATTCCATTAACATAATAATATTACAATATATATAATATACTATATTTCTCATGCGAGTTTGGATAGGTTATGTGAGGATAAGGTAGAAATAATTAAAGGAGGAAATAATTTAAAAGAGAAAGAATGAGGATTTTACCTCTTGATTATCGTCTCCTTGAGAACCTTCTTAAGGCACTTGGTTTTTGTCTTGTGGGGAGACCAGTGGGTCTTGGATGATGGGAAGACACTTGGTATTTAAATTGGTAAGAATTTTGAAAATATACAAGGATTTGGAGGTGCTAGGAGAAGGGTTCGTGTGGGGTGGAATTTATATGGGGAGATGGGTGTTTTGATAATTTTATTTATTTGTTTATTATTTTGGCTCAAGACTATCAATAGTGATGATTCTTGTGACTAAGTATAGTAACTATTGGATGTAAGTTATAAATAATGAATAATTTCATCATCTATACATCATCAATGACTCAATAATTCATTTATTTCTTCATAATGATAAATATCGTAAATTATGGTATTTTACTATTCACCAAAAAAATCAATTATTTCAAAACAATCTCAGAAATTCACCATAACCATTTTTTAATGTGTACATTTAAAAAAATGGACTCCATTTTATGAAAATAATTTTATAAATATAATAAAATTAATTTTTAATTGAAATAATCATTTATTCAAAAAATAATTATTTTAATATTATAAAAAATTTAATGACTATTTGAAAAATTAATTAATGTCTCATAGAATTATCATATAATCATAATATAAAATTTTATTAATTTATTAATATATTTAATGAGAATAAATTTTCATTTAATTCATTATATTAATTATAAAATTGTAAATTAAAATATTTTTTTACAAAAATACTAAAACATAATTTATCATTTTTAAATTATTTATTTATATATACCATGATATATATATATATATATCAAATTTTCATATAGAATATACATAAATTTTATTTATAATTTCATAGTTTGGGTTACTATTTTAATGTCTAGATTAATATTCCTATCAGTCACATTACTATTTCAATAGTCTGGTCACTATACCATTAGTATAGATTCCTTAATTTCTATAAATACCACATATTTCATTATAAAATTATAATGAATTTAACTATTTAATTGTATAATGAAAACAAATTACTCTAAGAGTACCTGGTGTATTATATTGTTGCATAAAACTAAAAAAAATTCATATGGACAATGGTTTGATATATTAGGTGATCATATGATACATTTTCATAGTTCCCTTACTCGTTTATACACCATTCCTCAATCTTAATGGGTTGAGATACATGACTAACTTGGGATGAGTATACATAAACCACTATCCATTAAATAAAAAAATTGCAACCAAGTTTATAATATTCTCTCCTAGTGGAAACAAATGTATTATTTAATAGTCCTACTTATTTCAGACACTACAGTGAGGGTCCTAGTTTATATAAAAGGAACAAAACATCAAGTTATTGGGAGTGATAAATGATTTATGTCTCTATCTAATTTTTCTCTTGTATCCTTATAATATCCTAATATTTATGTATGAAAATCCTTTAAATAAATACTATGCTTAGTAATTTTTATCACATCAAACACTAAACAAAAACAAACTTCAGTATACCATATTATAGAGAAATGAAAATATTAATACATTATGAGTATAAAATGTAAAAAATCATTATGAAAATCACTATAATAATAAAACATCACAAAATTAAAAAGATATTAATATTATTTTTTATAAAAACATGTATTATAATTCGAGATATATATATATATATATATTCGTTTAAAATAATGATTTAATTTGTTCTGATTCTAGGGAATTGATGAAATATTTTGAGTATGAGTAATAAATATGATATTATTAAAATTATCAATGTTAAAAAGAAATATTTATCAATTAATTCTTTTTTAAGTGGTGTTTATTTTATCATAATAAAGTAAATTAAAATTTTCTAAAAGATGATTCCCATAATATGTAATGTTTCACTATATCAGAATTCAGTCACCACTTTAGATGTTTAAATGGTTAAAAAGATGTTAAATTAATATACAATTCCACAAATATAACAAAAAATATCTCTAATTGATTGTATAAGTTAGTATTTTACCAAACCTATGTTACACTCCAAATATTCTTTTATTGGATCAAGTTACCATGAATATATCTTCCTCTTTTATAATAAGAAGAAAATATTTAAAAAGATCCACATCTCTGACTTAATCAAGGAGGCCTCCTCCACCCCTTCAAAGAGACACCGAAAAATTGAACGCTCCATATGTTAATTAACCCTTTAATCATTTTATTTAAAGCTATATTTCATGTTATTTATTTCAAAGATTATTTATTTGAGAATTAAAAATTCCTTAATGGTTTTATATCTCTGTTGTAGAATTAAGTGAACGATGATTCATTTTTAAATTTGTTCCATTCATCTTAGAGAAAACACATTTCTATTGCATTGAGGGACCAAGAGGAATTCAAATTACTCATGTTCATGGAAATTAGAGTAACTTCTAGTCTATATAACAAATAGAAACTCAAATTAGGATTGGTGTTAAAGAGAACTCAACATCAATAGAATATGATAATAGAGTCGAAATTATCTTGGAGAACTTTGGGATCATTTTATCAAATATATCATGAAATGAAGAAAGAGTGAGGGATATAATCCAAAAAATTAAATACCACACACAAAACATAGAAACCATCTTCCCGGAAATGAATGAAATATTAATTGGATAACTTCCATGAAAATTTGGTTTACGGGAAGATGTTAACTAAAAATAAATTAATCATTTTTTGACTATGAATTCAAATATTAAGAAATATTTTGAATATGATTTTCAGGAAAGATTACATATTACTAAAAATTACAAAATATGTAAGAAAGTTTTGTAAGTTATTAGTATAATTGGAATGCATTGGAGAACATTATCTCATAACATTTAGATACTTTATATTGACTCGTGAGGTTTATATTAGACTTTATAGTGACTTAATAGGTTTCCCCACAACTAGAAGTGACTTTTTTATGATAAAGGTACAGTTATTTTGATGTTTTCCTTTCAGAAAAATTGTTTTGACAATGGTAATATAATAAAAACACATCACCAATAAAAGTAACACCATAAATAAAATCACAAAAAGATTTCATATCACAAACCTCAACAAAAATCTATCCCATACATATAAACACATCATAATAAACTGCCTTATTTTAAATTCATTTTCTAATTCCCATGATGAAATCACTCACTAATTTTTTAATACCAACTCATTTTTTTAAATGTTTTCTAAATTCCATATTCAATCCAACCACATTACATAACACTTTTCAAGAGACCAAAATTTTATAAATTACATCATCTTAATTTAGAATTCAGAATCTCATCTCAATCCACTTTCAAAATTCAAAAGCCGTCTTTTTAAATTTTTAAAACCACTCTTGAAATACCTTTTTTTTAATTCTACATTAAAATAAAACATTTTATTTCAAAACACTTAATGGGATTTAAACCCCCTTTTCTATAAAAACTATTAACATCAAGTGAAAATGATTAAAATAATATTCAAAACCCATCAATTTATAAATTAAAACCATTTACATGGAAATATGTGCACTTTTAAATGATTAAAACATTACAATATCACATTAAAATAACTTAATGGGTTTTAAACACTAAATCCATTTTTGTTCATATTAATGGAAAACCTCATTTTTTAATTTCAATTCCCACTTTAACAATTAAAATGAAGTTTTATTTTTCAAACCATAAATTTAAAATAGGAATAGCCATAAAAATACTAAGTAGGCCACCCCCATTCTATATAAAATAATTATTATAATAATTTTCATAAAATGTTTATAAATTTTGCACAAATAAAACATTTTTCAGATTTTAGTAGTAAATTAAGTATATAAATCTGGACAAGATTTTTCAGTACTACCCACATAAATACAAAGGTTCCCAAGGGATTCTTTCAAAATTCAATCAAGGGATTATTCATTTATCAAAGACCAGTTTCATAAAATGTCACACAAGAATCCACAAATCGAAACTTTTTCATGCAATATAATTTATTCAAGAATAAACATCAAGAAGGTTTCTAAATATTCCTGACATTAAAAACTATTTTCCAAAAGATCATTATTAATGAATTTTAAAAAAATAAATATATATTAAGGATAATAAAGAATGAATGATTCTCTTAGTATTATCTTTTAAGCATCACACGGAATAACTCATTCCAAAACATCATATTTTAATAATAGTCCTAAAATGTTCCAATCAGGCCTCTTGGTTATATATCATAAAAACTCTAAAGGCTTGAAAATTCATTTATTAATTTATCTAGATATAAATGGGGTATAAACACTTATTAACCATCAATATTTTTTAAAACTCATCCTAAAATATTTTCACAATAATTAGAATTTCAAGTATCAATTGAAATTCCAATAAAAATTATTATGAAAATACTTTACAAGCCCAATACTTCATTTTAAATTGAAAATACCATTTTAAGTTGACTATTGAGAAATTTGACAAGTGAGTAAATTGAAACCATATTCAAATCATTCTGTAAAGATAGGAAAACCCATATCTATCTATAAAAACCAAGTAAAAATATAATTTCTTCTGTTGAAACCCATTGAGTATAATTAATACTGTTATTAAATAATTAAAACACCAATGTAAGTAATATGAAATCAATGGTTTTAAAATTAAGGGGTTGATCATGGGTTAAAATGACCATGACCAAGAGAAAATGAAGAAACCTTTTTTAATAGAGAGAGGAGGACACTATGAGAATATCACATTCCCTAGAAATAAAATACACAACTAAAATTACAATCAAAAACCCGTTAGGATCTTTCCTAGTGTGTGTGTGTAATGAGGAAGAGAGTTAAAGCGAGAGGGGAAAATGAAATAAAAGGAAGAGGATAATTTTAAGGTGGAGTACAGTTCTAAGGGGCTTATTGAACATGAAGGGTGAGGTTTTGATCATCCAGGCTTGTGAAATTAGGAACTTGAACAAGAAAACAAAGAGAGAGGAAGAAAAAGAAATTACATGCCCCAGATTCGAGGGTTGATTTGTTAGAGATAAAGTTGAGTAGGAGTGCCGACATCAGTGGACTTCAGTGAAAGCTTGAGAATCAAGACTGAAATCAATATGGTTAAGGTTCTTTAATAAGAATGGGGAGGGATTTATCAGTGCTTCCAAAAAATCATTGATAAAGATGCATTTTATTAGTGAAAAAATAATATGTGCTGCTAAAATATATCTTTATCAGCTCCAAAGAAGCATTGATAAAAACCATAATTATATAAATAAAATTATAATAATAATTTAAAATAAAAAAAAAATAAAGATATTTAAAAATATGTGTATAGGATTATAAATGTATTTATTTCATTATATATAATATATATATATATATATATATTAAACATATTTATTATTTAAATATTTTATTTATAATTATCTAAATACTTTTTTAAAAAAATTATTTATTTATATTTATAATTATATAATTTTACAAATATAGAAAATATACATTTATAAATAAATATATTTGTAAATATATTTAAAATTATTTATTTATAATTATTTATTTATAATTATAAATATATTTATATCATTATATATAATTATATAATTATATATATATATTTAATAAATACATTTAATAATAAATTTAAATATAATAAATATATTCATTATTTAAATATATTTATTGTAATTTATAATTATAGATATTTTTATATCATTATATATATTTATTTATATATATAATAAATATATATAAATATAAATGTAAATATAGTAAATATATTCATTATCTAAATATATTTATTGTAATTTTATTATTATTTAACCATATAATTATTTATTTATAATTATATAATTATTTTTGAAAATAAAAATATTTCAATATTTATATCATTATATATATATAACTACATATATATTAGATGACTGGGAGTATAATTACATTAAACACAAACACACACCACACACAATGGTTGGAAAGGCAGGTCATACCCCCACCCAACCCCCCCCCCCCCCCCACCCCCCCACACCTAGGGATATCCCACACATCAAGACTTATTTATTCAGTACATGGCCCGATGGCTTAGTGGGCATGAAGCTCATTACATGGCCCAAATTCCCACAAACTCACATAAATGGATAGTGTAGCGTTATTCTTGGATCATTTATGTGACACCATTTGTATGCATCACTATCATCCTCTGTCATGTCTACGACACCGCCTGCTAGTGAAAATTCACTCCCAGCCCGATTTAAACCCAGGTCTGATACAGGTTTATAATGAGTCGTTACCACTCGGGTAAGCCTCCAAGTACAATAACTATATATATAATAAACATATATTAATATTAATATTAATACAGTAAGTATATGCATTACTTAAATAAATTTATTATAATTCTATTATTATTAAAATACATATAATTATTTATTTAAAATTACATTTTAAATAAATAATATTTATTTATTTGTAGTTGTAAATATATAAATATATAAATATAGTAAATAAACATTTTTAAATATATTTACTTATAAATACTTATTTAAAAATATATTTTTAACATTATTAATGAATATATAATTTTAAATACAAATTAGAAATGAGTGAAATTGAATAATTAAAAATGAGTATACTTTAATAATATTGCAAAAATAGAAATGTTTTATTAATTGAATATAAACTATTAAAAAAATATGGATATGTATTGAAATAAATATAAATACATATTGAAAATATTAACACATTGTAAATAAATAAATATAAATAAATATTATAAAATGATTACATTCCAAAAAAATAAAATATACAAAATATTACAAATTAATAAATAATACATAAAATTAATAATATTAAGAATAAATAAATAAATTTTACTGATTAAAAACATAATATATTAAATGTATCATCTAAATAAATGAAATTATAAAATTAATACTAAAATTTGAATAATTTTCATAAATATTAGGTGTATGTGTCTCTATATAATATTTCATTAATTACATAAATATATGTGTGATTGTTTTACATAAAAGTGCATTAATTACCTATATATTTGTGTAAAATAAATGTAACACATATTTGATATATGTTAAATTGAAAAAATATATGATATTCAATTCAGGTCCATTACTCGATACAATTAGTTGGAAGTTTTAATTAATATTAATTATTTTATTATAAACCATTCTTTACTAAATATATGACTTATTTAATGTAAGCACAAATATTTTGTATTATATAAATCATATTTTAGGAAATACTATATTTATTGATATATATATATATATATGAATATATTTTTATATTAAATGTATTAATGAATAATTATGTATAGAATCCCTTAAAATGAACAAGATATTAATATGTTTTTAATTATTACATTTTGTTTATTTTTTATATTTATATTTAGTATGTATTATTTATTACTATTTATAATATATATATATATATATTAAACTTATACATTTTTATTAATAATTTTTTTTATTAATAAATTTTTTAAAAAAAATTAAATTTGTTCTTTTTTTTGTTTAATTATTATAATTTCTTTATTTTTTGTTTTTTATTTTAATTATTATAATATTTTAATTCTATATTTTTGTGTTTAATATATACTATTTGTTAATATTTTTAATTTATATATATTCACATTAAATTTAACAATTTTTATCAATATTTTTTTATTAATAAAGTTTTAACAATTTTCATAATTAACTTATTTTTAATTTTTATTTGTTTAATTATTCCATTTTAATCAATTTTTATATAAATATTTAATATATATACTATATATTAATTTTTATAATTTATATATATGTATATTAAATTTATTCATTTTTATCAACAATTATTTATTTAAAAAAATTAATAATTTTTAAAAATTTACTCATTTTTTATTTTTATGTATGTATATATTTATTTATTTCATTTTATTCATTTTATATATCTATATTTAATATATAATATATGTTAATAAATATAATTAATATATATATATATATATATATTAGGTGTTTGGGGGTACAATTTCATTCAAACACACACACACCACACACACAGGCCAGAATGGTCGGTCATAGCCCCCCCCCCATGGGATAGCCCACCCATCAAGAATTTCTTATTTAATACATGGCTTCTAACCCCAGTGGGCATGAATCCCATAACATGGCCCGAAATCCCAATGCAGTGTCATGATTGCATCATCTGGCTTGTGTCACCAAGCTTGTACAATGCTTGTGACACCCCCTGCCAATGTTATTGTCTGTGTCACTGCTTGTATAGTACTTTAATAGTATCTACTCCCACCCATATTTTAACCTGGGTCTGATATAGAATTATGGGGAACCTTTAACACTCAGGTAATCCCCTAACTTCATTTATATATGTATATATATAAATATTTTTAAAAGTTATTTAAATAAAAATTATTAATTTTTATTCAACTCTAAATTTTATTTGTTTAATTATTTCAATTTTTCATTATTTTTAATACTTGTATTTTTTATTGGTTTGTATAAACAAATTAGAAAATGCAATGGGTCATGTCATATAGGACACGAATATGAAAGTGGGTGAAAGCCCATGTTAATATAGGATGGGCCAAACCCTACGTAGGCCTTTGTTAGGGCCTTATAAGTGTGTTTAGTGTATACGGGAGCCCATTCCCACAATAGGCTTCTGATACCTGAATGTGGTGTAATGATATCTAAATGAGCACCCTCTTGTGCTCTATTTCGATGTGGGATCCACTGAAGATCATGACCTTTATCATCACTAGTAATGAAGGAGTGATAAAGGGTACCCTTTTCAGTAGTAAAAATAAAGAGCAAATAAATTGTGCCTTTATCAATTCTAAAAAATTACTAATAAAGTTAATTATTTATCATCATTATAAATACTGATAAAGGGTAATTTTATCAATGCTTTTTCTCATTTATAAAAGTTACCCTTTAACAGTGTTTTTTAGTGCTGATAAAGGGAACATTTTTCAGTTCTTTTTTCTAGTGTTGATAATGAACGCTACCAATAATGGATTTTTGTAGTATTTTTTAGTCCCCTACCAATTAAATATAATGGAATAAAGGTGAAACCCCTTTATAGTAAATGGTTATGTGTATTCACTATACAATTGTTCAGCATAGAAAATCGTAGTGTAATTTTTTGCAGCATAACGGGGGCACATAAATGTTCATAGGAGGGCTTAATGATTTTGAAATGGGTCTCTAATCATTTATAGAACATAAGTTAAGTAAGGCGGTATGGAAGAATATATCTCAATATTATGAATTGAACATAAAAGGTATAAGATAATGAATATGCTTGAATAATGAAGAGAAGGATCCTTAACATTGATAGGTTGATTCTGAAATCTTATGAGGGCCGTCTCAAGAGCTTTGAGAAATATTATGGGGACTATAGAAAGTTTAATTAAGAGTAAGTATGTGCTCTAAAATTTTCTAGTGAATAGAAATGAGATCTTGGGTGGGTTTATATAGGAAAAGATAGGGGGTTATTTGATATTTCAAAAACATGGGTTTTAGACTCTATATAATAAAGTAATATAAAACACAAAAATTATCATGTTTGTCCCCATCATTTATACCAAATAAGAGTGGTGTTAATTTTTTTGATAATGATAAGGGCTTAACTCATTAAAATATTACACTTGGCGATGTGGAAGTGATTAATATTCTTAAAAATGATTTTAAAGTCTTAAAATGTAAAATTGGTTTTGGAGGATTCATAATAGATTTATAAAATTAATAAATAAACCGAAAACACATTATATTAAAGTGGTAACCTATATTCAGTCGTGGATAACTTTTATTGCATTTATTATATCACTTTTGGGTTATTGTGATTTCATAATACATACTGTAAATTTATACTGTACTTAACATTTACCTAAAAAATTCGTTTATCTTAGAAAATTATGAAAATTATGCCATTATTTTTTTTATCATTATGATTTAAAAAATAATATTTTTTTATATCCAAATATTTTTTAAATATGTGAATTTTCACTTTTATTATAAGAATCAACATTTATGGAGAAATGATGGGTTTTTGAAAGAATATATTTTTCAACCCCTTATAAACATTATTTTTGAATTCATAGAATTACATTATCAACTAGAACTATTATTTAACTATAATATTTTAATAAAATATTATTTATTTCAAAAATAAATTAATTTATCAAAATTAATGTATCAAATGTAATTACTTATTACCTAAAAATAAAATCTATGTTTTATCAAATCAAAATTAAAATAATTTATAAAGTTACAATAATAAGATGTATATATAACCATTTTTCTATTGAATATAAAATACACATTTTCATATAATTAGGGGCTTGATACATATCCTTTTATTACACCATAAAATTCTTTTAGGGTAAGGTGTGTGATGGTGAGAATTTTATGGGGTGGTTCGGCGTACATGGTTTGGGTCGTGATCCCGATGGGCTTGAACTTCTCCCACAAATGGTTTTGCTCAATCTTTAGTCATTTAATATCATCTTGGTATTAGTTTAGTGAAAATCCATGTGATTATATCTCCATTTAGTTCATTGATAAATCAGCTTCATAGGGTAAGATCCAACTTTTTGAGGACATCACATCCTTGGTCTATGTCAATTGCATTTATCAAAACCCAATATTTATGTTGATCATATGATCACTGTTAAAGGGATTTATTATCAAAAGTATTGATTATTAATGGTATTTTAAATCCAATATGATATAATAAAACATAGTAAGTTCTTGTTTTTGGTATTACCATAATACAATATAATATATTTAATTAAATTAAAAAGGGAATTTTATTTATAAATGTTTTGGTCATTACAAATAGCCCACTAATTCACTAAAATTCAAGATGGTGTATTCATTCTCATAATTAGTGAAATAATTTAGGGTTGGGCATATTCTAAGTTCATCTCCCAATTTATGAAGCATAAAGTCACCAAGGGTACGAGCTGGTTTTGGCACCGACAGGGGACTCTGACTTCCCTTGCATCATCGATGTCTATTCATTTGAGACTTTTGAGGTTGCAGGGAATATGTACTGAAAGTAGTCAAGGGATGTGCAACAATCATATAAGGTTATGTTTTTCTCATTCTAGAATGAATAATACTGTTTTTGTGAGTGATTATCTTACAATCTAACTTATCATTGAACTTCTACTTCCCATGGCTAGGAACCTCTGCACAATAACCAGAGTATTCATTTTTACTATCGGTATCAATGAAGACAGGTGCCACATGCACTAGAATGTAATTAAACTTGACTAAGATATGGTATAACTAGTCCTATATCCAATCATTAAATATGAATAATTCTTTAATGGTTTTTTCTAAGGATCATGTAATATAGGTAGTGATCAGGGCGTTCAGTGAGTTGAGCCACATATGGTCTCTTGTATTCTAAAACCCTCAAGATTTACATTTCTAGGGCATGGATAAAATATCTTCGGACTTTTTCATCCTTGATGGAATAATTAGTGTTCTTATTTTCTATTAAATTAATCCTAGGAGCATGTACTTGATTGGGGTTCAGGGGCGACATTCTCTTAATGATGAATTTATGCATAGAGAGGCTATGTCTAGCGAGGCTATATTCACTGAGGCTCATCCAGTAAAGGGTCTAGTAGGTGAACTGTATTAGGGACCTCTGAATGAATAGTTTAATTTTCATATACTTTTGTAGTCCTTATCATGTGAGTTGGAAGAATAAATAGGTGTGACTATTGTTTAGTCCAATGTAATGCTTTCTCTAGTTATTAATCCTTTTCAAAGAGATCCTAAAATTTTACTAGGTAGTTTAGGGAGATGATATTAGGGAACAGATAAATTTTTATGTTCTCCATTCACATGTTCCTGGGATTCCATTATATTAATAAAATATGTGATTTCCTTCCATCAGTTGATAAAGGAAGAAAATCACTCATCGGATCTCTTCGTGCATTTTAAGAGGCTTGTGATGATCATCTTTCATGTGGTGGAGATAAAATGGTAGAGTAATTGTCTTTGTTAGTCCTCCTAATAGGAAATAAACCCTTATAAAAAGATGAATGTACCAAATGAATGTAGGTATTTCTAGAATCTAGACAAATTATCAAATCTTGGAAGCCTCCTTTTACTTTGGAGTTCCCAACATTGGACCACACCTTGGGGAGAAATGGGCCAGATTCTATAGTGGGTCACCCATCCTATTAAATGAGGTGAAACTAGGATTACTAAACTCTGGGAGTGCTTGAACAGGGTCCACCCATGTTGGGTATCACTTTCCTTTGGGCATAACTACCACCTATTGTGTTTCCATAGCCTTGAAATGGGTGAAAGGAGAAGCTAACACGTTATTACAAATGATTTCTAGCCACCAATTAATTTATGGGATCATTGACATTGGGAGTATCATGAAATTGATCCTGAGGTTGATAATCATTCTACTAAGGCAAGTTGGGTGACTCATATCTCAGTGATTTTTTATATCCCCCTTCTTCTTCCCTAACCGGGTGCATAGGACCAAAAAGTTAAAAATGGGGAATATTAAAAAGGACAATAGGGTGCCCCCTATAGGAGATATGGGGTCCCTTAAGACATTTTCAGTATATGGTGACTCCTAATAATTAATCTCAGATTTGATCCTTTTATATTCCTCAAGCTCTTAGAGTAATGCAGCTATTATGGGGTCTGAATCAGCTTTTGGTATAACTTTGGGTGGGTCGATGAGCTTGGTGGGACTCCTACATTTTTTAATGTATCAATTATAAAATGGAAACAACGAATTGTGGGGATCTTGATTCTTAGTTTTAGTCTCATATAATGAGTGTGGACACCCATTAGGGGGTCTTCATGGAACTATTTTCCCCTTGAAACTAGTTTTCCCTGTTATGCCTTGCATTGGTAATACTATTTCACTAATACTTCAGAGGGTCAATGTTGAAGACATTAACCATGTAAGTATTCAACGAGGAACCTTCATTTTAAATGGATTTTATGGATTTACAGTATTATCATTAACATTAGATATGTTTCAAATGGAGGGAAACATACTACCCCAATACTCTGATAGGAACCTATGGGGTTGCATATTTTATGACCTGTTGGAGCACAGTGAGGCTCTTAATATAGGTATTATATAGAGTCTTTTAGTATATATACAATCTAAAACATTGATCTACGATTATACCTACAATATCAACCCTCTTACACTATTGGTAGATGGAATTTAGGTGCTTTTGGATCCATGGGTAGGTCATCAAATGGTCTTGAAGGTGGTGTAATGTTTCCCAGATATTCGGGTGGACAAAAACTACCTAGTCCTCAATAAGGGACTCATGGATGATAAAATATGAAGATTTATGTGTCAAAAACATGTAAAATATTTTTTTACTGTCTAGAATCACCCACAAGTCCTCTTTCTCACAATCAGTGAGAGGGTCCTTCTTCTGGTCATCCCAAGCCTTGATTAGCACTGGCTGATAAATGGGTGGTGTAACTAAGAGAGACCTGCTTTTATCTTGATTTATCGGTAGAGTGGGTGATACAGGGGATAAATATCTTCTACATATTGGCATGTCTCTTGGAGGTGGACCCAACATCAAGATTGTATCCCGATAGGACTAAGTATTTACCACTTCCTCATGGGTGTGGTAAATATCATCCCTTTAATTCTTAATGGAGTGATCACCATCGTCTGAGGTCTCTAACAAATACCATGACATCACTCCAAATTCTTGCATGGAGGTAGATAGGAGGGAAACTGTTGGTCACAAAGTTGGTTTCACTAAAAATATTTGTAAGGATTTAAGAATATCCTATACTAGTGGGTATCTGTGGAGGGATTTAGGTACCTTGTTGACATCGGCTTCAAGGATTGTGATCTGTTGTTAATGGGATTCTTCCCCAGGCTCTGGGAGTGTGGGTGAAGGTTCCCTCCTTGATTTATCTATCACTTTGGAGTCTAAGAGTTCATTGATTAAATGAAACTTCCTAGGTCCATGCCTCTAATGATGCATGACTCCTCCCACTACTACAAAACAATCCTTTAACAGTGAAATAAATGGACTTTATCAATGCTAGAAAAATGAAGACTACATGAGAAAGGTCAAATTCCCTTGTCTTTTATTAGTTCTTATCAAAGTACTGGTAAAGATTATTTTATCAATGCATATAAAAGTGATGATAAAGTATACCTTTATCTATTCATATAAAATCAATAAGAAAGTATAACTTTATTATCACTTTTAAAAGAGCTAATAAAGGTCCATAATACAGTGTGTTGTAACAGCACACCACAACACCACTAAAATGTGATGTAACAACACACCACAGCACCAAAAACACACTAGACATAAACAAAAATAAGTACCACTATAGGATTTAAATAAAATTAATTTTACAACATAAACACAAGAAAAAACACTATATTATATTCATTTCAAACATTGGTTTTCACAATTAGATAAATACAAATTATTACATCTATTCAAATACATCAATGTTCCGTTATCTTTTAATCAGGACCTGACTCGTGCAATTACCGAAAAAACCACCCCTACTCAAGAAAAATAAAACACGTTTATAAGAAAACAATTCTTATTTTAGTAATAATATAAATAAATAAATTAACAGAAAGTGTTAATTTTACTAAAATTGATGTCAATTTTAAACTAAAATATGCAATTGGAGTAATACTGGTCACACCGTGCATCAGATTGAGGTGTGGCTGAATCCAGAATATCTTAAATGACTTATAGATCATTGTACTAAATTATAAAATCAATATGAATGTGTTTTCTTGGTTTTTAGTATATCAGTTGTCTTTTTTTCTAAAAAGTAATTTTAAAATGGAAACACACACTTTTGAATCATTATGATCACATCATGTATCTGTTTGATGTGAAAACAATTCTTACACTTCAAAAATGAATTATGAATCATTTTCCTAAATTATTAAGAAAATTGGTGTGTGTTTTATCAATTTTAATTGAGTGACACTTTTTGAACTAAAATTTCAATTTTAAACGAATAAAGGGAACTTTGAGTCATACTGGACACATGATGTATCAGATTGAGGTGTGTCTGATTCCTACTTGTCATAAATAACTTATGTATCGTTTTCATAAAGTATCAAAATAATCAAAATGTTTTTTTGAGTAGGAGAATTGTCCATTTTAATAAAATTGATATCAATTCTAAATAAAAATATGTACTTTTAGTCACACCAGTCACACAATACATCAGAATGAGGTGCAGCTAATTCTTACACATCCCAAATGACATATGGATCATTTTCCCAATGTTTCAAAATAATCTAAATCTGCTTTATTGGTTTTGAGAATGTCACTTGTCTTTTTATCAAAAATGTCATTTTAAAATTGGAACACATACTTTGACTCATATCGATCACATTGTGTATCATATTGAGGTGATGGTACTTCCTACACATCAAAAATTCCTTATTGATTTTTCCCAAAAATTATTTAAATAATGTAAATTCATTTTATCTATTTTGAGTAGGTTAGTTGGTCTTTTTACTAAAATGGATATCCCTTTAAAATTAAAATGCATACATGGAGTCATAACGGTCACACCATGCATTGGATTGAGGTGCGAATAATTTCTACATGTCCTAAATGATTTATGGATTTTTTTTCATTGTGTTTCAAAACAATATGAATGTGTTTTCTCAATATTGAGTATGTCACTTGTCTTTTTTACTAAAATGTCATTTTAAAATTGAAACATGTACTTTGACTCATACTGATCGCATTGTGTATGGAATTGAGGTGGGGCTGATGCATACACATCATAAATAACTTATTGATCATTTTATTGAAGTATTTATACAATTTGAATTCATTTTCTTTGTTTTGAGTTGGTCATTTGGCCTTTTTACTAAAATTAATGTAAATTTTAAATAAAAACACACACTTGGAGTCATACCAGTCACACCGTGCATCGGATTGAGGTGATTCTAATTCATGAACATCTCAAATCACTTATGGATAATTTTCCTAAACTATCGGAAAAATATGAATATTTTTTCTTGGTTTTGAGTACACCACTTGTCTATTTTACTAAAATGTCATTTTTAATGTGAAACACACACTTTGTATCATATAGATCAAATCATGAATATGTTTGATGTGAGACTGATTCCTATATTTCACAAATGATTAAAGAATTGATTCTCTAAGATATTAATTATACCCGAGCATGTTTTCTTGGTTTTAGCAAGTGACACTTTTTAAAATCAAATGTTGATTTTAAACTGATAATAGACGCATTGATTCATATCAGGCACATTGTGTATTTAATTGAGGTGAGGCAAATTATTACACATCAAAAATGACTTATGGATCATTGTATTAATGTATCAAAACAGTATGAATTTTATAGCTTGGTTTTGAGTATTTCAGTTGTTTTTTTAATAAAATTAATTCCAATATTAAATAGAAAGATATACTTGGAGTCATATCTATTAAATCATGTTTTGGATATAGGATTGGATTATTCCTACACATCCCAACCTCTCAAAACAATCCTAACTATTAATGTTACCATTATTTACATTTTCATTCTTTTTTTAACTGTCAAAACTGCATTACCAGCTTCAAACAAACTACATCAACTCGACAAATAGATTACACCTGTATAAGAAAGAAATTATTTTGAGTAAAACTGAAACAAAATAAATTAAACATAAATATACAATAATTCATTAATTATATGGAAAATAATTTTACTATAAAAATTTCATGATTTACTTTTTGATTGAGCAGAACTTGAAAGAAAGTGATACATGTCAACACTGCAGGGGTGAAAGGTTTTGAGGGAGAAGAAGTTTGGAGAATTTATGGTGCATAAAATAATGAAATATGGATAGAGCACCCCAACTCGAAAAAAAGAATCCACCAATATAAGAAAAAATATTATTGTGTGAGTAATACTAAAAATAAATAAATTAAACATAAATTTTATACAATATATTATTTATAAGGAAAATTGTTCTATTGTGAAAACATCAAGATTACCTACATAATTAAGCAAAGGCAATGTCATTTCTCTTTCTGCAAAGGTAACGGAGGTATCTTGAAGGAAAGTTATAAATTATCCACTACAAGGGTGAAAAGGTTTTAATAGAGAATAAGTATGTAGAATTTTTTGTGTAAAAAGGCATGAAAGATGGAAAGAGCACCCCAACTCGAACAAAAGAATCGACCTATTTAAGAAAACAATTATTATGTGAGTAATAATAAAAATAAATAAATTAAAAATAATTATAAAACAATACATTAATTTTGTGGGAAATTATTTTACTATAAAAACATCAAGATTACCTCTATAACTGAGAATACGTAGCTTCGCTTCTCTTTCTGCAAATTAAATGGTTGTAACTTGAAAGAAAGTGATAAATGCATCACTATAGTCGTGATAATGTTTTTAGGGAGAATATGTTTGTGGATGTTTTGGGGTAGAAAGGCATGGAATATAGATAGAGCACCCCAACTCAAAAAAAAATCCCACCTATACAATAAAAAATTATTATGTGAGTAATACTAAAAATTAATAAATTTAACATAAATATGAAACAATACACTAATTCTATGGTCAATGATTTTACTATAAAAAATAAATATTGCTTATATGATTGATCAGAGACAAAATCATTTCTATTCTTATAAATGCATGAAACTTGAAAAAAAATATTCTAAAATAAAAAAACTCTTCAAAGAATACTAAAAATTAAATCAATGTTCTATTATATAATTTTTCAGTCAAATAGAGATAGTATATCATAACATTACCTTTACAAATTTTCAAATGGTTTCCTTGATTATAGTTTTTTCTTTTGAGTGATTAGTATTATCCTCATGTGTACAAGACATTGTCTGCATGAGTGGTGATAATTTTAATTTATATTATTTTAGTCTTAGAGAGAACATATAATATTAATTAGGAAAAACATTATATATTTAAAAACACTTTTACCTTCACATTAAACCCTATTTATTTTTTTTAAAGGTTTCAAGGATTTGTTTCCTCTATCGAGGAACCAAATTCTATCTTTGTGGTCTTCTCTAAAGTACAAGACATTGTATACATTGGGGTCGGCACGAACTGATTGTGATGTCCCAATGAATGGGTCATACTTGATTCTATTTTCATCTGACTCAATGTTTTTTTAGTCGCTAGCAAGAAAATCTGAAAATTCATATTTTTTAGATTAGATACAAAAAATACATGCACTACTTGTGATCCAATTATGAACAGATCATCTTTTTCTCCTTCCAGACTAAAATCCGCCTTCACAAATCCCATTTCATCAACTTTCACTCCATTGATAGTGTCAACCCATTTTCCAGGGTAAAGTGGAAAATAAATTTTGTATAATCAAACTCGTATATCTATTTGATAATAAAAATATATATCATATTTTCATAAATTTTATTTCTATTCTTGGAACCAGATATTTGTATTGCTTCATCCACAAGCATAACACCACTATGTTTCATTATACTAAAGCTATCATGATCTTTTTTATAGAACATATAACCATTGATTAAAAAACCAGTGTAAGATATAACATTTTCATTCCGTCCCCTATCTATCCATTGAAGTCGTTCGATAATTGAATTTATATTTTCAAATAGCTCCTTATACATTTGATCTCTAAACCATCATATAAATTTTTTATTATTTGTGTATTTTATCCATCCTTTATCCCTTGATGGATTAAAATATATAAAAAAATTTCTGGTATTTAATGTATGGATCAACATATTCACTATTATGTAAAATGTAAAGATGTTCTTTCCCTCTCTCTATCAAGGTAGTTGTAACAAAATCTATTTTGCAAATCCCTTTGCGTACAAGTCATTCATTATGACAAGACTTTGGGTGACCGATGCTATTAACATCTTATAGGTAATATTTATAGAATTCAATTTCTTCTTCAAAAATATATCATTCTATAATACAACCTTCTGTATGAATTTGATTATTGACATACCCTTTAAAAATATTCATATACCATTCCATGGGGTACATCCAACTATGATGAACATGACCTCATAGTTGAACCTCTCTGACTGAGTGAACCATTAGGTGGACCATTATATTAATGAATTATGGTGGGAACAACTTCTCTAATTAACATAATATGACTGCAATATTCTTATTCATGATGGAAAACTTCATCGGGTCTCCAAATTTACTATATAAGGATTTGAAAAAGAAGCATATTTTGTTTAATGTATTTCGTTCATTTTTAGGTAGAATGCAATAGAAAGAATCATGCATTAAATTTTGAATAAAAACATGACAGTCATGGGATTATAGTCCTTGAAACTTGAAATTAGTCATTGGAACACCATTCTTGATATTTGATTAATACACCTATGGAACTTTTACACTAGTATGGAAAAGGAAAAAATTGAAATTTTCATTATCTGGATAGAGCATAAGCTACAGGAGGATGAAAAATTTTTTCTTACCCTTAACCAATGCCAACTTATCAATTATACACATTTCAATCAAGTCCAACCTCACCTTGATACCACATTTCTTTTTTTAAGAACATTTAGTAATGTTCCAATAACACTATCAAATACATTTTTTCTATATACAGGACATCATTAAACTATTTATCATATACACAATTTCAATATGGTAATTCAAGGAAAATTAATGTCTTCATCTAACCTGATTTTGTAAGGTTTTTAGAAAATGGATTACTGAAAACAGTGTCATTCTTTTTTTACTTTTTTATACAGTTGATCACCCATTACTAGAGACAGTTTTGTACCTTATTTGATATTCCCATTGAATTTTTTCATCCAGGATCAGTATTTATGTCATCGAGTTAAAAATTTCTAATATCTTAAAAACACATTCTTCGAGGAATGATTCAATCAAATTGAGTATGTTAATTTTTCACAAATGGGGCACCCCAAAATTACTTTAATGCTATAGCCTGATAAATTTATATAAGCAGGTAAGTCATTTATAATTTTGTAAAATATGAAACTATATTTGAATTATTCACTTCTATGAGCACCATACATTGTAACAAATGTATCCCATATCAATTTTAGATCTTCAATCAATGGATCCAAATAGACATCAATATCATTATCGGGTTTCTTTGTTCTAGAAATAATCTTAGACAACATAATGTATTTGTAATTCATGAATAACCATGGAGACAAGATATAATTTACCAACATGATGGACCATGTACTGTGAGTACTACTCCATACACAAAAAGGGTTTATTCCATATTTTGATAATTAAATATGAAAGTTTATAAAATCATCCCCAAATTAAAGAAACTCATAATAAATTTTCTTCTACTAAGGAGAATTTATTGGATGATGTAGGTTGCCATAATTAATTATTGTATTTGAATTCCATGTTAATTGTATCATGGTTTCCTGACATCCATATTGTATTTTAAACTATGTAATGATAAGAAAGTACTATATATATTTTGAATGAGTGGATTCATTTTTCTTATATCGATCTATGCCACACTTAGGGGATTTTATGAGTTATTCACGATACTTATGAAACAATATGAAATTTTTTGGACAAGAATGTATATTTTTAGATATCATTCCCATTGAACAAAACATTCTTTTATTATTATATGTTTGGCATGGTAGTTCATTTTTTTTGGTATCATGTCATTTAGAAGACCAAGTAGTTTTGTAAAGTTGGAACCACTCCATCAACTATCATCTTTCAAATAATATATCATCAATACAGTTGACAATGTTGTGTATTTATTATAACTAATATATTATGGTATCTTGGAATAGTTATTTAACACCTCAAACAACTTTGGACAATCATGAAGTTCATCTTCAATTTCTATTTTCATTTCTTTCATGTGATCCCCATCGTCTTTTTCAAAGGTATTCATCTCAAATGATTCATAAAACATAGTATCATCACAATCGATATCCAAAATCATTTTTCCTCATGTTTAGTCAAAAATTTATATCTTTGATATATTCCATTACAAATAAAATTTTCCTCAAAAACTTCTAGACTGTTTCTTCTTGAACAAAAACAATGTAAACGTAGATAGAAGATTGTAGAAGGGTCATATGTATGCTCTCTTGAAAAATTGATAAACTATTTAACTCCAACATCATATTTTTTTGTCAAATGATTAGCATGAATCCATTTTTGGTTCATGTCCATCCTATTGGGTTCATAAAAGATTGATTTTATAAACTATATAAATAAATACACATAAGATATTCATTATAAAAAGTGAAAGTTTTAGACATTTATAATAAGGGAAACTCAACATTTTTTTTGTTTCAAAGAATTTCAGTATGTTGGCGAATATGGGTATTTGAATTTAAGAAAAGAATTACTATACAAAAAATATTTCTTAAATCCCCTAAACAAATTAAAATATGATATAATAAATTAAACAGTAATAAGAAACTCAATCATGATATACAAGAATAATAAACTCTCATTCAATCAACTAGATCAATGGTTTAATAGATTGGATTATAATTGTAATGATAAAGGGTTATTATTATCATTGTTTTTGTAGCATTATGGGAAATTTGCGTAGAAAGGAATAAATATTGGTTTGAGGGGATTAATACTTTGATGAAGGGTAATATGGATCATTTCAACTAGAATATCTGAGCACCTAGATATTCCAAATTCAGTAATAAGGGTTTTTGGGATTTAAAAAAATAGTGGGAGATATAATATAATCATTAATAACATCACAATCAATAATCATTATCGTTTAATAAATAATAGTTTATTTTTGTCGATAATGGAAAGTTACTTGACTTCAACACTATCATTATGAACTAAATTAGCGAAGATAATCTCATATCTAGTGAAAACTTCTAGAAACAGTATAGACACTAACACATTATATTATACTAAGAATAGAAGTTAAATTTTTTAGAATACCTTATACCTGATTATCAACCACATAGAGATAGTGATGTTGAGAATGATGCTTATATAAGGAACATTGGGGATGCATAATATTTCTAATGAATCATGTTATTATTTATGTTTCTAATTTTAGGATACAGGATGTGGACATGGATGTATACACTATGTTGAATAATATCAAAAATTATGATAATGAGAGGGATATAAAGGCAGATAATAAATCATATTATCAATAAACGTTATAGGTATAAACTGGAAGATGGATAGTGTAATTACCCTAGCCTGAATTACCCAAACAACACTAGGTCAGATCATCATATGACCTCTAGCACACCTTAAAGTCTCTAAAGGATGGTTTGAAAATAATGTGTAAACCCCAATAAATGGGAGGTACCCCCCCCCCTAAATAAACACAATTAGTACTAGAGGTTGAACAAAATTCTAGCATAACCCTTAGGGTCAATGGACATGCAGACCCAAAATCATCATAACCTGATATAGGTATACCTGTTAGACAAACAACTATGGAAATAAATGATGAAATTTCTATATAGACATGAATACATGTCATGTATAAAAACTCACTTATAATATATAAGAAATATCAAATAAATAAAAACATGATATTCAAACATAATGTGAACTAATAGCACTATAATGATTCAAAAACTGAAGGATTGATGTGATAAATCCTTATGTACATAGCTGGGGATGACCCCTTTGAATCTGATCCATAAAAAAAATAAGGACCACAATGAATTCTAAGAGGATCTCAATCCTATGATACATATAACCAATAGAGGAACATACATCACTCCACTAACTTGGCTCTTGAAAAATTGTATCTCAAGCTGTATGTCCACTGAGGTGTCCTTGAAATGTGTCAACATATATATAATCATTAGGGAACAACCATTTTACATAAAATAAGTAGTCAATAAACAATAATATTCATGAAATTTTATACACATTTATTTACATATATGAAAATTATTTAGTAACAACATATAAAACATAGTAGTAAAACAAAAATGAATAAATCAAAGGTTTGGTGTCAGATATAACCAATAACTCCATATATCAAGAGGGTATATACATGAGTATTCAATCAAAATATATATCATAAAAAAATTGTTTAATTCATTATCTAAAATAAAAATATTATATAATTACTAGACAAAAACTAAAGACATAGTCAAAGAAAAATTAAAAAATGAAACCAAAAATACACAGAGAAAATTGGAATGCCTGCCTCGGTTGGTTGAATAATATCTGAGACCCTCTTCGGAATCCCTAACTTCAATTGAACACCAAATGTTGGATGATATGTTATACCAACTGGAGGTAGCTGAGTGGTGTGATTCTAGATTCGATTCACCAAGGAGACGCACCAACAACAGGTGGCTTTCACAGAAATATTTTGATATTGCGATAGGTTCTCAAATGGTTTTGGTTTTTTAAATAGATCAGGACAATTTTCTCAACACTTACAAATAAAAGTTAATAAAGAGTACTTTTATCAGCACTTAAGTAATAAGAGTTGATAAAATGACACTTTATTAGCACTTTTTTAGTGCTATTAAAGGTAGGTATTTACTAGTACTAAAAAGTGATGATAAAATCAATATTTATAAGCGTTAAAGTTATATCACTAATAAATATTCATTTTATCAGCTCTTTGTTTGGTGCAGATAAAATCTCATCTTTATCAGTGTGAAAAAATCACTGATAAAAGATTTATAATTATAATTATAGTTAAATTATTTTATAATATTTATATATACTTAATCGATATATATAAATATAAACAAAGTAAATGTATTCCTTTTTAAATATATTTATTACAATTATAGAAATTTGTTTAATAAAAATATTTATATCATTATATATAACTATATAATTATATATATATATATATATTTAATAAATATATAAAAAAATATAATTATAGTATATTTATTCATTATTTAAGTATATTTATTTTATATTTAATAGTTATTTAAATATATATAATTATTTGTTTATAATTATTTAAAAATATAAAATTAATTACTTATAATTATATAAATAGTTTTGAAAATTTATTTATTGATTTATAATTATAAATATATTTGTATAAATATAGTAAATGTACATTTATAAATATATATGTTTAAAAATATTTTTTAACAATTATATTATTAATATTATTAATGAATATCTAATGCAAAGCGCATAAATATTTTGTAATATCTAAATCATATTTATATAAATTAATATATATCTATAAATTTAATATATACAATTTAATAACATTAATTATAATAATTATCTAACTAATAAAATGTTTAGTATTTAATAATGTGTAATCAATTTATTCATTTTTATCAATAATGATTTAATTAATAAAATTGGTAATATTTTTTTTAATAAACTCATTTTTTTATTTATTTAATTATATCATTTAATTTATTCAGACTTTTGTCAATGCTAAAAAATCGATGATGAAATAAAAATTTATCAGTGCTAAAAATAAAGAGTTGATAAAGGTTTCCTTTATCAGGGCTAAAAATAATGTGTTGATAAAGGTTCCCTTTATCAGTGCTAAAAAATGTTGATAAATACCAGTGCTGTTAAACGTGGGTTTTATAGAAGTGTCTAAGTGTGTTCTATTAAGACTCTATTGTCTTTTTTCCATGTGTATTTTGGCTTGCTCCATGAGAACAATCTCCTTGATGGATGCTCTCCATCCTATTAAAGGATGGTTCTTCAGAGTATGTCATTTCTTTGGTATGGGGAGGACCTTTTCTCTTGTTTGTAGTGGTGCGGGGAGTACCTCCAAACTATTTGGTGGGGGTGTGACGAGAAACTATGTATTGATAGTCCTCTTTAGGAAAATTCTAATAATGTATTCCACTAGTTCTAGTGACTGAGATATTCCACCTGTCCGACCTAAGAGGTGGTTGGGGTATCGAACCCAGGAAGAAAAATATGGATTTATTCTCTCTTTTTTATGGGATGTGATAGGATATGCCTATGGTGGAAGGGGATGTTGGAGCTATAGAAGAATCCACTTATCAGGAAATATTCTTTTCCCACCCTTGGCGTTAGTGTTGGTTACTCTATACTAGGGAGAGTGGAGAAAATATGGATTCAACCCACTTATTGACCTATGGTACTGGTCAATATTGATACTAGTGTAACCTGGTGGGTGCCCTCCAAATAAACTTCCAAATAGTGGATGCAATGGGTATGTCTCAAACATCCCCTACCACCTCATAATAGGGGAGTAAATTGTTAAAGTGCTCTATGAAGAGGTTTCTAAAGAGGTTCTCTATTGGAACAGGGGTGGTTTCCCACTATAAGGCCCTCTAGGGCAGCGGTGTCAGCAAAGCGCTGATGCCTCAAGATCCTGACAGGCCATATCCTGGATAGGAATCACCCATTTCTTCTTTTATTGTTAAATAAGGGAATCTATCACCCTCTTCTTAATTAGAATAGAGGGGGTGATGGGCTATGGGTTTCCCTTAGATAAATCATGTTGGTTGTCATGGTAAAATTTTAATCATGCAGGGTTTTTTTGATAATGTTTCCCATACCCCTGCACCTGTCAGTTTTTGGTCACCAGTTTCATGTATCTTGAGTCCTGAAAAGTAAATGGAATCAACCATAACTATAGACATAGTAAATATGATTCCAACTCCCCCAAAATCATCCATTATTCCTAAGATATATGTTGACGATTTTGTAGATTGAAGATGTCCAATGTTATGTGCCCCAAGTGACATGATAGTTTAATGTTGGGCCCATTACGTACTGGGTGGGACCTATCACTAAATATCTGGATCTTGTGACATGAAAATCAAATGGTACCCCAAAATTACAACTCCCCGTAGTTGTTGAATAGTTTCATGTCAGGTTTACTATTTTTTCAATGTTTTACACCGGGGCCACGCATCACATGCAGTTTTTCCCCACATTCCAACTTTCCAAAGGTGAGCGACTTCCATCAATTTAATCTATAATATCAGCTCCTTGATTGAAACTGGATGTTAGAATTTCGGTTTAACCTTCCATTTATTCCTCGGTGGAGGTCATTTCCTAGTCTGTTTCTCCCCCATATATTTGATCCATCTTCATGAAACTAGTTCTTGGTGTCATCTCAAGGTGGACCCCAGTTAATTACACTACTCCTCTCTCTACAGGGTAGAAACCATTGGTCGGAGGGGGTAGTAACATTGGTAAATTATGAGAATTTATAGATGTTGTATAGTTTGGGAACCTATAAATTCATATTATTTTGATGTTTTAGTCATCTCATGTGTGAGGAATCTTAAGCACAAAACCTAAGGAATCATGTGTTTTCCATGAGGTTTTTGACACTAAGGGAATAAGTCTTTCAAGGATTTTTTCCCTCAAGTATCCCATGTTTATTTTAATGGGTTGGGATCATAGTTTAAGTCACAAGGTTAACGTATTTTGGAGATGGATGGATCATAGGTTACCATCTTACAAGGATACATAGTTCATAGGTTCAATACCTTGCGGGCACATATGGGTCAAAGGTTTAACATCTTGTAGGGAGAGATAGATCGCATTTTTAATGTCTTGTAGGGATAGATGGGTTACATGTTTAACATCTTGTGGTGATTGGAGGGTTATTGTTTTAACATATTATGGGTAAATATGATTCATTGGTTTAATATCTTACAAGGATAGATGGGTCATAGGTTCAATGACTTTTAGAGATAGACGGGATGTAGGTTCAACATCTTGTGGGGACATATTAGTCACAAGTTTAAGTTCATTCAAAGATAGATGAGTCATAGGTTTATTGTATTGCAGGGATATATGGTTCATAGGTTTAATATCTTATACAGAAATATAGGTCACAATTTTAGAATTTTTTAGGGAGAGATAGATGATTAAGTATGTCCTTGGTATGGAAATATTTCACATGTGGTATTGGTTAATTGTGTCTCTAGGGGGTAATATTTCACACTTGGGGGTTTGGTCGTTTGTTGGGGTGTTGGTATTGAACCTTAAATATGTATCCCACATACCCTATTTAAGATAAAAATATCAATAGTTAGATTCAATAGTTGCGGGTCATATTTTACTGTCATGTGATAAGTGCGGTCATGTTGCAGATGGAGCATCATTGAGGGATGGTATGAGGATTGACTGTAGAAGATAGCCAAAGGGGTAGGGTATTCCCATGGTGAGGGAGAAGGTCAAATCATTTGATAATCATATGAGGGGAATCCTAGGATCATCACATGGGGTCAGGCTATATTTTAACGTCATGTAATAAGGATGTTGTCATATTGTTTGACATCATATGAATATGATGTAGATCAAGAAAATTTTACTCCATGTAGCTCAAACATGGATGGGTTATACAGCCTAAGAGGGACCGTGTCAATTTGAGAAGAAGATTTAGAAAAAAATACTCTACTAAGACAGGTAATTAATTTCTCTATGTGATTCTAACTTTAAGGCTTACGTGTCCACTTCTAATGTGCGTCTAGGAAAGGCATGGCATAGAAACTTCCATAGAGGAGTGGAAATAAGTAATTCTAATATTAGGGTACCTATAATTAATAGAAAAACGAATTAGGGTACGTATTATTTTGAGAAATAGTTAGGGTAATGGCCAATTCCACATTTTAAGTAAAGTAGGTGGACATAAGTGTAGGTGGTACCAGTCAAACGTGGACTTGGGGTGTGGTTAAACTTATCCTAGGTTGGCACGGGGACCCTAGGCACTCAATATTAATTAAAGGGTATTAGCTAAAAGGATACACCATGGTGAGTCCTAAAAAAACTGGTTTCAACAACTTTTTGGATTCACAATGTTTGGGGGACTCACAAAGGTTAGGGGTCTCATGAAAGAATGTGTTTTGCAGAACAAGTTGACCCTACCTCGAAGAGAATTCTTGGTTCCCATTAGGTTGGTTTCATGAAGGATAATTATCTCATAAAACCCAAATAGCCACAAAGGTTTTTTTTATTATGAGAAGGCCATGTACCTTTGAAAAAAGAATCTTCAACATGGTCTGAGGTTCTCAAAAATACAGGGTAACCGGTTTAACAAATGAAGGAAACCTTTGGAAATCCATCTCCTCTCTCACTCATGAAGCTTATATGTTTATTGAAATCATATATTTTCTCAGAATCTGAAATATCATTCCATGAAATTCATATATAGGGGCTATTTTTAATCCCAATTAAGATAAGGGAATCAATTTCATGAAGGATTAAGGCTTTGACAGAAGATTATGATCTTTTAAAAAATGATGGGGTTCCATAAACTGGAGTTATAATTCAAAAAGGTTACAACCTCAAGATTTACATTTATGGGGACTTATAGGAGCCATAGATACATGAAATTAAGTTTACAACCAAAATATTCATGTACAAGGGACTTACATGAACTGATGCCATTTGTGAAGATTATGAGTTGTACATACCGGCCCCTTAAGTAGATTTTTGGGCTATTTTGGCCCAATTTTTTTTCAAACTAGTCATTCCTTCCTCTACCTCTCCCATTACACCGATATTTTGGAATAAACAACAAGTTAAAATTTATTATACCTTGAATTAGGATTATGATTCCACTTTTACATTGGGTAAAACTTTTCTTTATAATATCATTTAAGGGTACTTGTTTTGTGAATTAGTACTTAATGACTTGTTAGTTTCCCTTGCACCTACTTGTTAATTACTTATTTTAATTTTCATTATAAATTTTATTTTTAACATGTTTTATAAAATTTTAACAGATATAATTTCCACTGTGCTTACTTTTTTTACCCTGATATATTGTTAGCATATAATTTTTGTGTCTTTAGAAACATTGTGTTTCCAATTATTTTAATACTTATGGTGGAAAAAATTATATGTCACATTTTTTACTATAATTAATCCCACACCTTATTATTGTTTATGTGACCTGGTAATCTAGAAAAAAAATATTGTATCAAATAATGTTTTTATAGTTGAAACTGAACCTAATATTATTCTTTTTTATCCTTTTATTTAACATAATTTCATATCTCATTTCCCTTACACCTAATATTGTTATAGATAGATGTTTTTTTGTAATAGTAGGAATACATTTACGCTATTTTGAAAATGTTAATACTAATCAAACTATAATTTTGTATAATATTTATTATGAATATTGGAGACATCAAATAGAAACATTCTTGATTAATACTAGTGTATATAATTTTATCATGTTCATTTAAAGTTATAAAATTTTGGAAAAATATGTCATGTATTTCTTAAGAGAGATTTAAGATGAATTTCATTTAAACTTTTGTATTCACAATATATTTATATGTGTTATTAAATCGAATATATGCATCTAATATCCTCCTTGTATAACTACTTATGGAATTTTGAAAAAGTTATAAGACACATTTCATAACATCAAATGTTCATGAGACTGAGAAATATATGCTTAGGAATTATTATTAATCATTTTATTTCTTACCTAGTGATAATGATGCTAAAATCCATCAAATATTAATGAATATCAAAAATATATTATAATATCTTAGAGAGAAATAATTATCCAATGATCAACCTATTGATAAAATCATTATTATTCTACCAAAAGAGTGGGAATCTAATAGGACTATTATTGGTGATATGAAATATTTTAGTAAGTTTAGTCTTGGTTACATTATTAGAAATTTAAGGAAATATATGATTTACTAAAAATATATACTGATAAAGATAAAAAAAATTGATTCTCATTTTCATCATCATCCAAATATTTAACTTCTAAAGGAATTAATTCTATAAGTACTGCTAAATGATCAGAAAATGATAATTATTATAAGATTACTTGTATGAGTTTTTATATAGGGAAAAAAATGTTAGTTATAGAAATTTTAGCAAAGATTTTAGGAATAGTTTAATAGATAAAAATTATTATTCAAAAACATTTTTCTATAAATTTAAAAAGCATTCTCATATTAGACATAATTATTTTTAATTGAAGAAAAGAGATAGAAAGTATTAAAAAATATTCTAAGAGAAATTATTATAAAATCATAAAGACTTAGTATACCTCGATACATATAGTAAAAGTTAATGAGGAATTAATTCATATATTTCTTCATATAATTGTGATGATATCTGGAAGATCACTAGTTTTTTTAAAAATATAAGAATCCTGGAAATAGTGAAGTGGTTTTTGGTAAAAATAAATATCTCAAAAATTTATGGTACCGTATTATTTGTAAAATAATGTGTAATATTTTTCTTATCCGGGAGGAGATTTATGATTAATGATATTCTTATTCATATGAAGATAAGAAACTTAAACTCAGAAGGAACTTAGGGATTACATTTCTGAAGTTGATGAATCCTATAACATGATATAAAACATTTATGTTGGACTCAATACTATGGATGTTGAGAGTAAAACTGAGTAGATTAAATCAAATAATGAGATTTCAAAGATATCTAATATGTTAGGTGCTATGAATTATAAACACAAAAAATCTAAAGTTAAAGTTAGTAAACTATCAACATAATTAAAATAAACAAATTCTTCTATTAATTATAGTGAAAAAAACCTTTTAAAAGATAAAAATAAGAATATAAAAATTATTTCAGAGATGGATAAGTCCAAAGAGAAAATTATTATGTTTACTTTTAAGTGAAAAGGAAAAGGAATTAAGACATCATTAGAATGTTATCTATCGAATGATCAAAAGAAAAAAATTCTAAATAGGTAGTAATTTATTCTAAAGATAAAAATTAAATTATTAAATTTATGTTATGAATTGAAACCCTCAAGAAATTACTAACAATATTTATTAATGGAAGGAAAATAATTTAAAATGTATATTGCCAATTGAGACCCAAAATAAGTACTTTTAGACCTGGAAGTGAATACACCAGATGTCTAACATATCAATCAAATTAAGTTTTTCCAATTTGGGCATTGTTCTACCCAATATTCCAAATAGTATTCCATTAGAGGAAAAAATTATTTTAAAAAAACATATTCTTTTTAAATAACATTAGATTTAATTTCAACAGATACAGATGTTTATTATCTCTAGAAGACTAAATAAATCAAGGTTCTCAAAATCCATTTTGAAAATACATATGAACCCATGTAGGTCTATCATTAAAATACTAAGTTTCTGAAGAGATGAATTCATTGTATACTAAAAGTTGAATACCAATTATTTGTTCCTAGTAAGTATTTATTTAGGTTCACTTCAACATAATATAATCTATAATTTCAAAAAAAAATCTGTTAAAAACACTTGTTGAGAAGGATTTTCATTATTATTTGGATAACTTTTCATTACATTGTATTTTTCTGTTTTCTATTAGTTTCAATGGATGATAATAAATATTTGAATATTAGTTTTCTAGAAACATATTCTAAATAAGAATGGAAACTAATTATTATTTAATATAACTTCAATGAAGTTGTTTTTTGTCTAATCATGTCATTTATTGGTTATTTTTAAACAAAAGTTATAATTCCACATTTATTTATTTTTTCCAGATAGATTTATTCTTCTATTAAGTGTATCAAAAATTAAATTTTTTAAGGCTTCTGTATTTTTAAATAATTAACTATGATCTTTAATCATTGAAGATAAATTGTTTTATGGTTTTTGTGTTATATTATTTAACATGAGTTTTTTTACTATACGATAAGTCTAATTACATGGAGGTCAGTGGATACTAAATTTTACTATAAATTTCATTGTGGTCTTGAAGTATTTATAAATATTAATTGTAAATAATAAATGAATTTTAATTGATAATTTCTAGAGCTATGTTGTTTTTCTATTTCTTGAGTAAAATATTCCAGATATATTTTAATAAAATAATTTTTTAGAGATATGATAGTAAATTGTGTTTGATATGAAAAAAATGAATACTTATGACAATAAGTTTTTTGTTATCAAAGATGGTATAACTTTATGTTAATAGGTTAATCTATTAAATCCTTTCATCTAAATTTAATTCTTATTCACTTTTTTGAAGTATATGGAGTAAGTAAAATCAATTTTTTAATATGTGTAAATGAGTTTTATATTTTTATAAAAGTGTTAGAATAAATTATTAAGCTAACTTTTGAAGATGAATCCTTTTATTATTCAAAAAAACATTTAGAAAACTTTGGATCATTTTTTAAATTAAAATTTTAGTCTTCTTAAAAATAATGAAAATGTTTCTAAAATGAACCATTTATATCCAAAAGGAAAGATTAAGTTTTAGTGAGTTCAATATTTCCTTCATCTGAGGAAAGGTGATAAAGATAATATATATATATATATATATCTTATATTTTATATTCATCATGATAATTTTTAATAAAATATAGTTATTAGGTATTATATTGAGGTTGTATGTTCTACTACGGAATATTTATAAATTTTACCCATTTTTTGAATTTTTAATAATTTTTTTGTTAAGTAACTATTGAAGGAAGGAGTTTTTTATGAAATAATTATTGAAATATTAAGGTAAAATACTTTAAAAATAAAGACCTTTGCTATAATGAATCTAATAAATTTTCTGATCAAAAAGTTACATCTCAAAATAAATGTTCTAAAAGAAATGAATAAATCTATATATAAAAAGATAAAATAACAAGAAGGTGGAGCTATGGATATTATTTAAGATCAGAGAAGGATGATATATAATGAATAATTTAGTGATTCTAAAAAATATGAAAAATAACATATCTCATATTCAAATTATTTTAAAAAAGGAATGATTTTCTTATAACATATAATTAGAAAAAAATAAAAAACATTAAATTTTTATCCATATTTAGTAGAGAGAGTTATACCTCCTTAAATTATAGTAAAATTAACCCCTAAATAAATTGAGGATATGATATGATGTCATCATAAATCATCCATATCCTATGAAGTTCCTAATATAACTATTTTGAAGAAAAGTCAAAATCATTTACTAAATTTGTGGGTTTAGGTAGTTCAAGATAAAACCACTCTTTCATATACAGTTGTAAAAGCATCATAAGTGAGTTTTTTAGATGCTAATAAAAATAATTCCTTAAAATTATTTGACCAATTAGTTTCTAAATTTCAAAGTTTTTAGTAAATGAAATATTCTAAACCAATAAAAGTAGAAAATTTTTCTACCTTAGAAGATGGAATTCATCTAATAAATTCTATCTATGAAGTAAAATAATCATATGATAGAAGGTCTTTACAACGTATCATTAAGAGTAAGATAAATTATTTGTTTCGAGAAATTATTAGAGATCAATTACAATATATATTGAATATTTTATGCATTTTTTACATATTGATTCCATGATGAATTATAAGAATAGTATTATCTTGAAAATCCAGTCCTATTGGGATCTACTTCAAACTCTTAATTAGTAACCTAGGTTAAAGTATGGTTAAATTCAATTTAAATAAGTTTTTAAAAGTAATTTTAGAGATCTTCAGAAAATTATTATATATAATAAAATATATGAAAAGTAAATATAGTTCCTGATGCATCGAAATGAAAATAAGAGGATAGAGTTTGAGAAAATAAATATTTCTGATGGTCATAAAATTCAAAAAGATAAGGACCTTTGTTATAAGTTTAGAGAAGTTGAGAAAAAGATTAAAGATCATGAAAATGAGATTTTATCATTTAATCAATTTATAGTGAATAATAATCATAAGTAATAATTTTGTATGGAAACAATAAAAAATATTGAGAAAATACATTTAAATCTTTATAATATAATCTCTAAAATATTTCAAAAAGATTAAAACTTAAATATTTGACATTATTTTATACTTAACTTAGAATATTTTGTAAAATCATTAAGATTTTTTACCAAAAATGTATTCCATTAAGCTATAACTATTTTAGTAATATTTTTCAATTTATGTTTTTTGAAATATAATATTTATTTATTATATAAGTTTTATTTTCAAATACATAAAATACATCAATGGTTTATGTTTTTATTTTATTTTTTCCCTCTTAAATAAAAGGAAGGAAATGTGTTTGTTTTCTATTTTAGGATATTATATAAAATATCAAAGGGTGGGTAGCATAACATGGTTCTCATATTTCTTAAAGAAAGTCTCTATTTTAAATATTAATAGAATATATTATTCCATGGGTAATAAATTTTAAATTCTTTTCTTTTCTTTCTCTATTCCTTTTTAAAAATCGAAGAGCATAAATTTTGAGAAAACCTTCTCTCTCAAAGGGGGATAAATTTTCAGAAAACTATATCCCAAAAAAGAATAGAAATTTTGTATATGAGAGATATATTTCTATATGAAGGGGTTAAATTTGAATGATTTGGAGATTTTTTAGAAAATATATTTCATCAAAATTTTCATAAAAAAATAAATTCTTAATAAATAGTGAGTATTTTTCTAATTCATGTTTTTACTTTTAATTCGGTGAGATTATTGAGTCATAAAATCACATTATTTTGGTTTTAAATATAATATTACTCTCATGTTTCAATTCATCATTAAATATAGGTTTTATTATTAATATTTGTTATTGTGAAAAACAAAATTGTGATAACCTTAATTTTAGAGGATTTTATTATGAAAATATAAAATACTAAGTTTTCTTTCCTTATAATTTTCAAGGGATTTATGATAATTTTATGGGTACTTGACTAAAAACATCAAATAATGTGAGGCATTGTAGAGTTCATAGAAATATGATGAAGATACTTTTGATGTAGTTACAACAAATCTCAATGATTATGGATTTTGATCTATGGATTGTTTTATATAAAGAGGGCCATAGATTTTAATACTAGAAAAAGAAGGATAATAGAAATTTTTTGAGCTTTTATTCTCATGTATTATAAAATATATTTCTTTAAATAATGATCTTCTAATTGTATTTTCTATTTGAATGTTTTTTCAAAGATTTAATTTGAGAGTTTTTCATTGAAAAATTATTTTAATTTAATTTATATTCACTATTTTTTTATCCTTCCAGATAGATTAGTTTCAAATATAAGGATAGATCTTTATATGTTATTTGGAGAAAATTAGCTTCTGTATTGTGCAAATAGATTTATTATTCATAAAGTTGATCAAGTGATTTTTATTGGCAGATGGAGCTGGTCATTTGGTTTATAGAATTAGGATTATAACTTATGAAAGGTGAATTCAATAAATTCCATAGGATTAGAAGATATATATTTCAACAAGTAAAATTTTACAACACCTAAAATAGATTTTATGATTTCCCTTATTATTTAGATAGAATTATATATTATAATATCCTTTAAAGGTACTGGAATTTGGAATCAGTACTCTGTATCTTGTTAATTTTCATTGATCCTACTAGTTTATTACATGTGTATATTTCTGATGTGCATTTGGTTTTGTAGTAAGTATATAAAATTCTAATAGAATTAATTTACACTATACCTAATTGTTTTACTCTGATATATTATTACTTTAAATAAATCTATAAGAACTTCATATTTATGTCAGTTTTAATATTTGTGGTGGTGAATAATTATAATACATATTTTTTACTACAAAAAATCCTCTATTAAAGTTTAATTTTTGGTTTAATCTGATACAACACATGAAACATCAAAAGCCTAATTATATTTGAATAATCAAGACCAAAAAAATCTCAAATCAAAAATAATATGAATAAAATATTTCTGATAGTCAATGTAATGAAACAATGCCACTAAAAATTTGGTGTAATAACATCAAATAAGCCTCATAAATATACTATAATGAAAATTTCTATAAAATCATTGGTTTATCCATATTGTGGTGAAACACCACTATGAAATCCCTAAATACTGAATAAATCAAAAAAAAGGGAGGAAGAATTTTAATGACCCAAAATACCTTAAATAAAATTTCCCTTTTCATTTAATTAAAGGTATTATTTTGTAAAATTGATAAATAAAACACATCAAATCTGTTTTTTTATTATATCAAATTGGATTTATATGTCAGTGAAGTATCTTTACTGTTGAAAATATAACCATTGAACATTTATCACGTGACTAGTATAAATATAGGGTTTTATCAAATCATTTAGAAATAGAAAAAGGAGGTGATGACCTCAACCAGTAGGACCATTCCCTATGAATCTCATTTATCTGAGCTTCTGATGAAGGTATAATTTATAGGCTTTTCCCTAGACCAATCCCATTACGAGATCCAAAAACTTAAACCTGAGTGAAACTGTTTAAGGGAGAAATTCATGTTCATTGAGATCACCCCCAAACCATGTTCACCAAATGGCCCCATGAAAACCCCACCATCACACACCTTACTCTTAGGGTTTATGCTAGTGTAATAAATTTATATGTATCAATACCTTATCATTATGATTATTTACATTATTTGTTTATAGAATAATGAATATAATTTTATTTTGTTATTATTTTTAAAGCACAAGTAGTATTTTTGGTTTGTATTTAAAATGAATTAATAAATATATTTTCATGAATTAATAAATAATATTTTAATAAAATTTTATTATTAAATTACTTTTATATAAATTATCATATAATTTTAATGAGGACAAATTTGATTTTTATTAAGATTTAAAAACTGTTTTTGTCAAAACCCGTTAATTTATAAAATTATTTGTCAAAACCTGTCAATTTATTTTCAATGAGAAAATTGAAATATTTATAAAATTATTTGGATAAAGTGAATATTATTTTTGGAATCAGGGAATCAAAATTATCCAACAGTTAATTTTTCATAATTTTGTGAGACAACGGAATGTTTTGGTAAAAAATTAATACCATATAAATATATAGTGTGTTTTATGGCATCACAATGGACCAATAGTAATCTAATAAACACTATAAAAGATATATTCCTCAAAATATATGTTTTAACTTTAAAATAATGTTATTTTATATTTTTTTGAATTATTTTATAAATCCTTAGTGAATCCACCAAAATATATAGTATATTTTATGATTTTGAGTTCATTTCTTTAATAATGTGACTCACCTCCACAAAATAAAAGGTTATATTTTAAAGTCTTCAGACCATGACCTTATAAAATAATTTTTTACACTTCTCTTTGGATAAATCCATGGTAAAAAACCATGTAAATGTTTTTGGTTTTGATATTTAATAATATAGCTTCCAAAACATAAGTTTGTGAAATAGTAAAGAAGTCCTCTATCATTTCCTATATAAACCCACCCAAGCTCTAATTTATCTTCACTAAAAATCTTATAGCATGTCCTTACTCTTTCTTACCCTCTATAGAATCATTACAAGGTGCCCCAGTCTCTCAATAAGGCCCTCCTCAAGCTTTTGATTCCACTTTCTCACGTAAGGGTTCTTTCTATTCTCATTTTTATCCAAGTTTCCTTATATTGTTACACCCTTTCATTTTCATTTAAAAATTATAGGGTACGTTTTCACACCTCTCCCAGACATCCATTATTATTTTTTAATGAATATAATCCCATTTCTATCTCATTAATCCCTCCCACACTGGAAAGGCCTTCTAAATTCGGTTTCATAAGACAAGTATAAGAAATGTTTCCCTAAAATGCATTAAGAGATACAGTAAAAGGGTGAATTTTTTCCCTTGACATTGTAATTTTTTTTCCTTTTTTATATATTTTCCTATCCTAGGGGCTCATGGGGATTTCCATTGGGTTTTCCCTGCTCCCACTTACACTTTTTACCATGCCAAAACTTTATAAGAGTTATTCCACTTCTCTTTTTTCTTCAAGTTTATTAATTAGGTTATGCCTTCTATTTCCAAAATACTTATGTTGGGACATGTATTTTAATGAAACTAATACATTAAATTACATATATATATGATTAGAGTCCTCTTTCTCTCTTATCAACCCTTATTTATAAATTTTTATGTCACGTCGTTAGGCTGCCGAAATTGCACCATGAATCTCCATTCCAAAACAATTGTGTTATTGAACACCATACTCATTCCCTATCAAGGGTGATAACTTTTATAAACTTATACCGTTTTATTTAGGAAATACATGTATGTATCCAACACCTCTATATCATGAAATAAATTATTATGATGAATGAATTCATGCTTTATGATCTCTGTGGTACACTTAAGCATGAGAATGAAATGAAAGTGATAGGTGCGCCTGGAATTATATAGCACTCCAATGCATTGGGTAATGTTTAGTATCATGATAAGACATGTTGGGACAATTTTTTACCTTATTAATTTATGGCATTTTTCCACTATGATGTCTTTGAAGTTTATCCTTGACTTATGATGCAATGTTTTAAGTTGTCGCCACATTTCCATGTTATGATTATCCTACTCTATCATGTCTGTATGTTCATGTTTGTTTTATGCTTCACTGATATTTCTATTGTATAACATGTGTTGTCTTCCTAATGTTATTCCATGTTTATTTCTTTATTGGGATTTATATCTCACCCCTTTCTTATGTATTTCTTGAGGTTATCCCATAAAATGTTAAGTACGAAGGAATGTTGTGGTCATGTAAAGGAATTTTTCAATAATGATGTTGTGTTTCATGTTTTAAGATGTTATTTAATGTTCATAATTTACAAAGACACTAAAATTATAAATCCTTCAAGTTGTATTATGTATAATTTTATGTCATTAATTCATGTATGAATGTAATAAAAGTAACACGGTTTTTACAGTTGGTATCAGAAGAAAGTTTAGCTATTTTTTAGATTGAGATTAGAAAACCATAGTTAAATCCTTAGGGATAAGACTATATATAATAAAAACATCCCCAATTATTTTTGAGTATAGAGTAAGTGGTTTATCAATAAAATACATTCCTTCCCGAATATGAACAAGTGGATGTGGATCTATCAAAGATGTATCTAGAGGTAAAACCTGAAAATAGCACTTTGAGCTAGACTCGAATGGGAACTGGTGCATGACAACAGTCCTTGATGCACTCCTAGTTTGACACTCCCAGGGGATATGCTTTGATAAATTCATAAGCATAGTGCGAACCATTATTATTAGAATAAAAAACCTCCTAAGAATATACATTAGTAAATAGATCATGGATAACATAGATTGAAACCTAGAAATTCATATGTTAAGGGAAAAAATGTAATTTATAAGTTATCCCTTTAATTTCATTAGATTCCCCTTTATGTGTTTTATAGTTTAAAATATTTACCCCTAATTTTACTTTTATTCTGGTAAATGCCCAATAATATGATTAATCAGGCTAACAACTTATTCAAATATCAATGTAATAGTTGTCCTAATGAGATGCCCTATATGAGGGGAGAATAAATCGTAAAGTTTTTCATGATACTCTCTCTATTAAATCGTGTTTTGAAAATAAACTTGGGTGAAGATTAAAGTCCACCCCCCCCCCCAAGAAATAACAAGTCACAATTGAGTGCTTTAAGAGACAAAGACCTCTTATTTTCAATGGAACATCTGATCCCTCAATCGCCAAACAATGAATAAACACCACTGAGAATATCTTCTTCATCCTTCTATGCTCCAAGAAATAGAATTTTATTCCATATGATTATTATATAGAGTGTGAAACTAGTCAATGGTGGACATTAATAAAAATATGAAGCCTAAGGAGGATATTGAGGTGATGGGATGGAAGGATTTCCAGAAAATGATTTTTGATAAATATTTTCCTCACACCCTCCGACATAAGACGGAAAGAGACTTTCTTACCCTCAAGAAAAAAGATGATGAATCCAGAAAAGTGTAAAAGGAAAACTTTCTAAGTATTACATGATATGACTTCATCTTTTTCATTGCCTGTGAATTCATGTTTGACCGCCTATTTGGTGAGATAAAATCTAGCCTAGGGAAAGCCCTGGTGATCTATGACTTTGATAGCTATGAGGAAATTGTCTGATGTTCCCTCAAAGTTAAAATGGAGATCAGTGAATATCAGGGTTATCACTGGGATAAAAACCAGAAGGTAGAATAAAATTATGGTGGTTTGATAGAGATATAATGTAGTTCTAAGAAATTTCAACATCCCATTTTCCAAAGGATTGGAAAAAAGCACCCCAATAATTTCTTGAAGGGGATGAGAAAATTCTTTAGGTGTGGGAAGGAAGGGACCCTATCTAGTGATAAATGAAAATAAAAAACTTTCTAATACATCATAAGAAATGAATGCTCTATTAAACCCTCAAAACATTGTTCACTCCTACAACTACAAAGAATTATGGAATTTATCAAACCAATAAACAAAGCCAAAAGTTTTCGAAGGCAACCAACGACTTCCAAGGTAGCAAGGGGGATATTTTTCCATCATTACCACCAAAGTGAATCTCAACAATGAAGTGGAGATAGGTACACTAGTTATTTATAAGAATATAGAATATAATTTTTGATTTTGGATATATACATTATTTTATATCATCAAAGTTTAGTAGTACAATCTAAACACCACCACAATGCATGGAAGTATAGATGTTAGTGAAAATGGAAATTAGGGAAATTATATCATCCAATGTATATAACTCCTCCCATGTCATAATTTGTGTATCTAACTTCCCATAAAACCATATCATACTTTCCGTAGAGGAATTTGATGCAATTATTGGCATGTATTGGCTTTCCCTATATAGATCCAAAATAAATTTCCATGAGAAGGAAATCACTCTCCATATAGAAAATAAACCCCCAATTATATATAAGTGCAAGGAGGAGGATGAATCTTCTTTAGAACCATCATCCCAAGCATGGATATTAATTCCATATGATCATGTGTATCTTGCTTGGATGATCAAGTCTATGGAAGGAACCATCCTCAAAGACATGCCTATTATGAGGGAATTCATTGTTGTGTTTCCTGAGGAATTGATCGGTCTTCTTCCTAGAATAGATGTTTAATTCTCTATTGATATTATAAAAAGGTAATTGCTAGTATCTAGGACTCCATATTGAATAGATATTGTGGAACATGAGGAGATAAAATAAACTACTACAGTAGAATATCAATAAATGGTGTATAGGCCCAAGTGCTCTACCATGGGGTGCACCATTCCTCATCATCAAGAAGAAGTATGGGTAAATGATCCTTTTCATTGATTATCATGAGATAAACAAAATTATGATAAAGAAAAAGATCCTTTACCACTAATTAATGACTTTTTTATTAGATAAATGAAGAACAATACTTCTCCACGATGGATCTGGGGTTTTGATATTATCATGTAAGGGTGAAGAAAGAAAATATCCCTAAGACTACTTTTCATATAAGGTATGGGCACTATTAGTTAATAGAAATTCCTTTCAGACTCACTAAATCTCCGAAAATATTATTGGACTTGATGTATAGAGTCTTTAGAGATTACCTTGACTAATTTTTAGTAGTCTTTATTGATGATATTCTATTATACTTTAAAATTAATAAGAATCATACGGAGAATTTAAGTAATATGCTAAAGACCATGAAAAAGGAAAAGCTTTATTCTAAGTAAAACAAATGTGATTTATAGTTTACGGAATTCTCTGTCATGGGGCATATAATCACAAGAAATGGGATATCTATGGACCCTTAAAAAACTGTGGCAATTAAAGGATGGTTGTAGCCAATATCTGTGGCAGATATTCGTAGTTTCCTTTGATTAGCTGGGTATTATTATCGATTTGTGAGAAGTTTCTCACGATTGTCAAACCCTCTAACCAATCTAATTCAAAATTCAGTCAAGTTTTCTTATAATGTTAAATGAAAAGATATATTCAAGGACATGAAAATGAGGCTTATCACTACACCCGTGCTCACACTACCCACAAGTAGAGTGCTTTTGTGGTATTTAGTGATGTTCCAAATAAAGGAATATGTTATGTGTTGATGAAAATTGAAAACTTCATTGTCTATGATTCAAGGTAGTTGGACTTTCATGAGAATATCTATCGAACACATGATCTAGAGTTGGATGCAGTGATATTTTCTTTGAAAATTTGGAAACACTACCTATTTGGGGAGATGTGTGAAATATATACAGATCACAAAACCCTCAAGAATATATTCATATAGAAAGAGTTGAATATGTGACAAAAAAGATAGTTATATCTGATCTAAGACTATGACTGCTCAATTCACTACCTTCTGGGGAAAGAGAATAACGTAGAAGATTATCTTTGTAGAAATGATTTCACAACTCTTTCATTGATTAGAATTTTAAAGGATCTGTTCTTCTTAGACTTGAGTAAGATAGAAATTGGAATCATAAAGGAAGGAACATCATCAACAATTTCATAAAATATTACTCAACCATCTCTTCTTTTGAGGTTAAAGGATGCTCAAAGATATGATGTGGGAATTCAAAATAAAGTAGAAACTATTTTAAAAGGTATATCATCAGAGTTTAATATTAATAATGAAGGTGTTGTAATTTTTGGGTCAAGACTATGTGCACTATCAAATCATGAGTTAGTGGAGCTCTTCGATGGCGCACATATCTCAACCTTCTCTATCCACCTTGGAAGCACAAATATGTATCAAGATCTTCAGTACAACTATTAGTGGGATAATATGAAGGAGATCATAGAATATACTTCAAGATGTCTTGTATGTTAGAAAGTGAAGGGAAAAGGGAAAAAATATAAGGGGTGATGAAACCATTACCCATACCTACATGGAAATGGGAAAATATCACCATGGACTTTGTCACCTTTCTTCCTAAGACTTCTAGAGGAAATAATTTTATCTGGTTTGTGGTGGATTTTCTTACAAAGACTACACAATTCATTACAATTTGAGAGGATTTATCATTGGATCAACTTGCATGGATATACATCAGAGAATTGGTGAGGTTATATGGTGTACCACTATAGATTGTATTTGATCGAGATCCAAGATTCAACTCTAAGTTCTAAAAGAGTATCCAACATGATATGAATATTGAGTTAAACTTTATCATGGTCTATCACCCTCAAACTGATGTCCAATTTTAGTGGATTATCCCAACACTTGAGAACAAATGGAGAGCGTACTCAGTGGAATTCAAAGGAGGATGGGATCAACATTTTACTCTAGTTGAGTTCTCATAAAAAAAGTTTCCACTCAAACATCCAAATCTCTTTCTATGAAGCCCTTTATGGGAAGAGGTCTAGAACAACTATATGTTGGGATGAAGTTGGTGAATGAAAACTGCTAGGTCCTAAAATGGTCAAGGAAATGGTGAAGAGGGTTAAGACCATTCCGCAGTAAATCCAGGATGCCAAGAGTCAACATAAAATCTGTGCTAAAAATCATCTTCAAGACCTATATTTTGATTTTTGAGACATTGTATTCCTCTACATATCCTCATGTAAGAGAGTAATAATATTTGGGAAAAGGGAAAGCTTAGTCTATGGTACACTGGCCCTTTTGAGATCCTTGATCACATCAGAGCGGTGGCCTACCAACTGGAACTAAAACCTAACATATCTCAAGTACATGATGTATTCCATGTATACCTATTAAGAAATTACATACCAAACCCATCTCATGTACTCAATCCAGAGGTTGTATTGTTGGATAATGACCTCTCTTATGAGGACAATACAATGAAGATCATAGATCGTAGAGATAAAGATCTATGGAATAAGATAATGCACCTATTCAAAGTTTTGTGGAGAAACCACATGTTTGAAGAAGAAACGTGAGAACCAGAGGAAGCAATGAAACAAAGTTACCCTCATCTATTTTAATGTGGGAAATGAAAAAATTTTGGGTAAAATTTCTTAAGCGGTAATATTGTAACGACCCAAAATGTCATAAATGATATTTCCTATTTTATTTAATTAAATGTATTATTTTGTAAAATTGATAATGAAAACACATGAACTCCGTTTGTTTTATTATATCCAATTGGAGATAAATGGACATTAATTATCTTTATCATTAATAATATATCCATTGAACAGTGATCACATGACTAGAATAAATATAGGGTTTTAAAAAATTATTTCAACATGGACAAAGGAGGTGATGGCCTCAACTATTAGGATTGTTATCTTTGAAGCCCATTTATTGGAGCTTCCAAAGTAGAAAGAATTTCTAGGCTTTTACCTAGACCAATCCTAAGCTGAGAACTAACAAAATAAGCATCAGCGAAATTATTTAAGGGATAAGTTCAAGCTCATAGGGATCACGTCCCAAACCATGTTCACCGATGAGCCCCATGAACATCCCACCATCACACACCTTACTCTTAGGGAATATACTGGTGTAATAAAGGGATGTGTATCCAGACCCTATCATTATGATTATGTTCATTATTTTTTTTATAATAATGAATATACTTTTATATTGTTATTGTTTTTAAATAAAAAATACTATTTTTGGTTAATATTCAAATTGAATTAAGAAATATAATTTTATGAATTAATAACATTTAAATAAAAATATTATTATTAAATTACTTTTATATAAATGATCGTATATTTTTTATGAGGCTAAATGTACTTTTTATTAATGTTTAAAAACTATTTTTTTCAAACCCCATCAATTTTCAATAAATGTAGGTTTTTATTTTAAAAATGAAAATTAAAATATTTAGAAATTTATTTGGAAAATTTTATATTATTTTTGGAATCATGACATCAAAATTATACAAAGCTGAATTTTCATAATATTTTGAAACATTCTAATTTTTAGGTAAAAATTAATTACAGCATAAATATATAATGTGTTTTACAACATCATAATGGCCTAATAGTGATGTAATAAACACTATAAAATGTATATTCAGAAAAATATAAGTTTTATCTTTAAAATAATGTGATTTTATATTTTTTTGACTAATTTTATAAAGCCTTATTAAATCCTCTATTATGTATAATATATTTTTTGATTTTAAGTTCATTTCTTTAATAATGTGACTCACCTCTACATAATCAAGGATAATATTTTAATATATTCAATACATGGCCTAATAAAATATTTGTTCCACTCATATTTTTCAAAAACCATGGGAAAAACCATGGTAAGGTTTGTGGTTTTGAATATTTAACTATATTGATTCTAAAACCTAAGTTTGTGAAATATTAAAAAATTCTCCTCTTATTTCCTATATAAACCCACCCAATATCCCACTTATCTTCCCTAAAAATACTTGGAGCACATCCTTACTAATTCCTCCCATATATAGAATCCTCAAAAGAAGCCCCAATCCCTCAATAATCCACTCTTAAAGCTTTTTAATTCACACATTCTAATAAGTGTTCATTCTATTCTCATTTTTATCCAAGTTTCCTTATATTGTTACACAATTTTATTTTCATTTAAAAATGATGGAGTATGTTTTTTTACCTCCCAAATAATACCTTTATTATGTTTAAATGATGATATACTCCTTTCCCTATCATTAATCCTTCCCATGTAAACCTATTAACATGCTGAAATTTTATAAGAGTTATTTTATTTGTCATCTTTCTTCAAGTTTCTTTATTATATTATGCTTTATATTTCCAAATTCCTTATATTTAGACATGTATTTATATGAAACTATTACTTTATATTTTATTTATATATAATGAGAGACCTATTTATCTCTCATAATCCATTTTATGAATTTTTATGTCATTTCGTTTGGTAGCCAAAATTGCACTGTGAATCTTCATTTAAAAAATTTTTGTAAGTGAATATCATTCACATTACATATCAAGGGTGTTATCTTTTATAAACATATACCTTTTTATTGAGGACATAAATGAATTTATTCCACATCCCTTGATCATGGAATAAATTATAATTATTAATGAATCCATCCATTATGATCTTTGTGAAACACTTATGCATGATAATGAAATGAAAGTTATGGGTGTGCATGGAATTATATAGCGCTCCAATGCATTGGGTAATTTTTAGTATCATGATACATAATATTGTGAAAAAGGTTTACCTAATTACTTTATGGGACTTTTTCTGCTATGATGTCTTGGTTGTTTATCCTTGACCGATGATGCAATGTTTTAAGTTGTTTCCATATTTCCATATTATGATTATTAAGTTATATAATGACTTTATGTTCATGTTTCTTTTATGATCCATTGGTATACCTACTATATAACATGTGTTTTATTCCTCGTTTTATTCCATGTTTATTCCCTTACTATGCTTTATAGCTCACCCCTTTCTTATTTATGTCCTTAGGTTATCTCATTCAATGTTAAGTACAAAAGAATGTTGTGGTCATGTAAAGGAATTTCTCCATAACTATGTTGTTTTTCATGTTTTAAGTTGTTACATAATGTTCCTAATTTCCCAAGACATTATACTTCTAGATATTTCAAATTGTATTAATTGTTATTTTTATGTCATTTAATCATGTATGAATGTAATAAAAAGAACAATGATCTTATAAAAATAAGAGACAAGGAGGAAGAAAATAGAGTGAAGTGAGACTAACCTATTTTTTAGTCATAAATTTCCATGAATAAATATGTATAAAAGGAATGTAGAATTTAGGGTACATGATCTCTACCCATTTACCATTCATGTCACTCGTGGGGAAAGAAGGAATGGGTTTTTCTACATTATAAAAAAAACTTAAATAATATTATTATTATTATTTTTTTATTTTTTATGTTATTGATAATAAAAATTTCAACCATAATAATATGTCATGTTGCCAATGATTTCCTACCTATAAAACTTACACATGATGTTTGAGACACAAAAGGAACAATTTTAATTCAAAAGGATCAAGTCTGAATCAAGAATATCCTTATTAACTATTTTTATTTATAAATATTTATGGATTAATTTCTAAGTATTGTACATATTATATCTTATATATACTTAATCCCGCTTTCATTGAAAATTATCTAATATAATTTTGTAATGAACTGACCAGGATAACCTGATAACCCAATCTAAACTATTACATGGTTGTGGGAGGGTTTCATATCCACCAATGGTTAGAGTAAACATTGAGGTATAAGTATAGTATATTAGGAAATGATTTTACCACTTTTGTAACAAAATAAAAAAACTTATCCTATTGAAATATTTATATGTACCATTAATACATTAGATAAATGATAAATAAAAGATTTTATGATAATGGAATATACTCTACATAAATAGGTACTTTTCTAACCTGTATAATAATAAATACTATTCTATATGTGTATAAAAACTATTGATAAACAATTGGCCAAAAATATGCAGTCCAATAGTGAAGGATGACCAAATACAACCCATGACATACACATGATCCAAAAATAAAAAAAAACTATCACTATATATAGGAATAATATATCCCAATACATTATATAAAGTGGATAACAAAACCAACCTAAGAATTTATACATACAAGAAAACCATAATCAGCTTCAAAACATCAAAACTCCCAACTCTTGCATCCATCAACTATCACGAATTGCTTCATTTACCTTACCTATATAATCAAAAATATGATAAGTGCATATTAAAAAGTAATATGTGCAGAGAATGAGTATATCATTCGAAATAAGAGGGTTACTACCAATCCTCTACCAGTCTAACATAAGATCATGTGTATGCAATCAAAATATAAAATAGGCAAGAAGGTAAGTAAGATTTATGCATCTCATTGATAAATTTTTTGAAAAATTAATATAATCATTATTTGGTATCATACTCAAAATTTCATAATAAAAATAAACTAAAATTTCTTTGAGTCACACTCAGAATCCAAGCTATTGGAGTCTTTAAATCCTCTATGGAAGGAAAATAACCACATATAGTATATGTATTCATGCATAGGAGGACTCTCTTCTCATAGGCAGAAACATATAAAAACATACATATATATATGGAGACGTACATATATATATATATATAGACATATATATATATATATGTATCGATCCTCAAAATAGTGACCTCTATAATATAACTATATATTCATATATTAGAACATGTAGTTGGTGTACACCAATAAATCCATAAACTATATTATAAATTCCTGCAATACATGCATATTTATTATATAATAGTAAAAAAGGACGCAAATATCCAATGCAACATATGGAAACATGTAATAAATGAAAAGAAAAATATATAACATCTGAAAATATATATTACATATCACAAAGTGGCATGGTGATAATAAAATAATATATATATATATATATCAAGTCATCTTAGAAAAAAAAATTATTAAATAAAAATTGAAAACATATCATTTATATAAGTAGTTTTCAAAATAAAAAATTTCCCAGTATCTCCTCAATCTTCCCCATACTGCTACCATTATATCACTATAAAAATATGAGAGAAACGGATGGGTGTTCAATCAAATAATTTTCTAAAGCCTAAAATACAGGTTTGAGAAAATAAATAATTCACTAGTTTAAAAATATAAAAAAACATGGGTCATAAAAATTAGGTATGTATATCACTACATTAAGAGTATAAGAAATCAAAAGAAAAACTAATTTATCTCAAGATTGTCAAATAAAATAACCTTATACTATAAAAATGAATAATAACCAATGGATATTTCTCACTTCAAAAACTGGACAAAATATAATTTAGTAATTTATTTTGATTCCATAAAAATTTCTAAAAAACCAATAATATAAGGTTTTTATTCCTTATCTTCACTGAAAGGTAGACACCATATAACTTTTGGTGATGAATCCAGATGAAGAATAAATATTGGATCAAAGAGTGATAGAGAGGTATGAACATGAAGACTCTAAAAGACATTTTGAAGATAAAATAGAGTATAGTATAATTTTAAATGGTATAATAGAATAATTTTCTTATATTTAAAATAATATTTTTACCCCAAGTTAAAAAATAGTGTTCATCATGTTTCTACATTGTATCTGGTACATAGACACCAGGTACCAAGTGGTTATACTAGTATCCACTAGAGATCACACCAGACACTATTGGGTACCAGGTACCTAGTGGTAATACTACACTTACCCAAATTCCTTTGTCCACCTTTCTCATTCCCATTTCATGTTAATCCTTACTAAGCATCAATTCATATTAATTTAAGAGATAAGGCATAAAAAATTAAGTCACAAACATGCAATGTCAAGGCTCATTATAACTATTAATTTTTGAAATGCCTTAATATTTAAATATGTAATTGTACTTAAGTAAGTATTATACATCTTATAAAACACACAACACCAAACCAAAATGAAATGTGATACTTTGAAGATAAAATTATAAGTATTAAAATTATCCTTTATAATTTAAATGTTGAATTAGTGGATATAAATAAAAGTAACTCCACTTTAAAATCTATATAATAATTAAAAATCAAGTTCACTTTAAATAATAATGAACTAGTAAAATTCAATTAGTATAGGTAAACAACTAATATATTCATTTTATTCTTAAAAATGAATTTTTCTGAAATTTAGTTTTTATGCATTATATATTTTTATTTTGAAAAACTACATATATTATGGTCAAATGACGATAAAATATTATTTTTATATAAATTTTAGATTAAATATAATTTAATTAGTAATTTATAGAAAATAAGAACAATAATACTTAATATTTAAAAAATCGTCTTCCAATAAAAATGGAATTTTATTATATTTTATATTTCCATTTAAAAGAAAAATTCAGAAATTTTTTAATTTTAATTTTTATAAATTGACATAATTTTTTGTTTTATCATAACACTATTTTATTATGATTAATTGTTTGTGTTTTTCTAAAATATTTTACTTTTTGATGAATAGTGAAAAGTATTTTTTATACATTTACCATTGGTTTTATAACAACATCATAAACTAAGTATAACTATAAAACATATTACATATTATTCATTCCCAAAAATTTATTTAAGGATGAAAATTATACTTTTAAAATTACTATGTTAGATTTAAAAAACCAATGTTTAACATTTTGAAACCCAATTATCATTTATTTTAATAAAAACTATTCTTGGTCCATTTCTTTTAATTAATTATCCACCTGGTGAATTTTAATTTTTAATTTCTTATAATGTCACATAAATCTTACTCAATTAATAATAAAACAATTAATTTCATTAAAATGATAAAAATTCAGAATTGTATCATAAAAAATTATGCTTAAAAATACAATTTCTAAATATGATTTTTATTTGTAATTGTAACACCCCAAGATTTCAATGTATGTTATATTCTATAAAGTAATTCAATAGCTTGAGATACACGCAATACCAAGTTTGAGCGCACCCCGACTTACTAAACTCATCATTAAAAAAGTGGTTATGAATATTATTAATTGAATTATAAATTTTTTATAATACATATAATTTTAGAATCTATATTATGTGGTTTTTAGACAGAATATAAGAACAAATTCAATTTTTCATACAAAAAAAGTATTTTTCAAAAATGAAATTTTACCACCTTTTAATGGTGAACCCATTTAAATCCAATATTTGACACTTTTATATATTAAATTTGACAATATAAACTTATTATTTAGAATCGGGGCATAAAAATTTAGTTTTTGATAAATTTTTGGTGTTTTTCTAATAACTTTCATATTTGGGTGAATAGTGAAAAATACTAAATTTTAATTGAAATCATTTTTTTACTCAAAATGATTTATAGTGATAAATTATACATTTTAATGGTTTGGAAGTATAATTATATTATATTTTTAACATTTAGTCCAATGTTTGTCATTGGAATTAATTTCCCTTTGAAATTATAAATAAACAAGTGTCAATCTTTTGATAGTTATTGTTTCTTAAAAACACTCTATTTGTTTTGAAAACGGGAATTAATTTTAAATTAATTAATACAAATTATATGTTTTTAATTTTTTAAAATAAACATCATTTTTTAATTTGGAATATCAAATATATCTTAGGCTTACTTTTTTGTATTTTTCTGAAAAACATCAATTTTTGATGAATAGTAAAACCACTTAGTTGTAGTTAAAAAATGAATTTTTCATTTAAATGAAATGTTACTGCTTCTGTGAATAGAATTTAGAAAATTCTATATATATGGTTGTTATTAGTAAGTAATCTTTGGTCCAATAAGATTAAAATAATTTTTGCTGAATAGTAACTTTTGACTTTTATTTGTCGTGGTTAATGGTAAATAGGGTAATTCAAGGTAAAAAAGAAATATTATAATAATAAACAATTACCTTAAAACATGTGATAACTTTATTTTATTAGTCATGGTCGACCATGGGCATCCTTGGGTCAATTTTGGGAACCCATGGAGCCAATTAAGATTGATAATGACAATTTATTTTAATTAACCTAGAGTAATGACAAAAATGACATTAACAAATATCTTTTAGTATATCAATTTTTACATGGGGTTATAAAATTTATATTTTCTACTATAAATTATTATTTGAAATCTAAAACTATTTCCTAGATTATTGTATTTTTATATAATTTTTAGACATCATATAAATTAAATTATTTATAACACAATAATGATGCAGTATTTACCTCATTCTTAAATGATTTAAATAAATAAGACTATTAATATTTAAACAATATCCAAAACCTATCCAATTATTATTGGATGATTTTATTTCAAACATTTATCATCTTATCTATGACTTTAATGGGTTTTGAACATTTTAAAACCAAATATAATTTTATAATAAAATAATATTTCCAATCTTTCTTAAAGAGCTCCTCCCCTCCCTTATAAAAGGACACCACTTATAACCCATTCATCACACCTCTCAAGCCCCTTGGCTCATCCAACCCTGGGCCAAATAATCTCTCAAGATCCATCTATTCCACCTAGAATCCTTACTTTAGGCGAAAGTCACTTCAAGAAATATGTTTGGTTCAAACTAATGGGAGTTACCCAAATTAAAGGTAATGGTTTCTCTTAACTTATTTTCTTTTGTTTTACTTCTCCAACCCTTAAATATTTTTATTACTTTATTTTGTAACAAAAACAGTATCCTAAATATACTATTATGGTGTTTTGAGAAGTATTTCAACTACACTTACAAACACCTCCATATAATGGGTAAAGAACATATTGTTTCAGTGAATGGAAAACTAACGCCTCAGGAAATGATGATTGTTCAATAATATCCTACCACCTCTCATGGTGGCAATTAAGATGGAACTGTATTTATATATGATATATATTATTTTTATGTTTTATTTATGCTTTTGTATTATCTATTTATATCATTCCTTTATGGTTTCCATTATGAGAAAAACACACTAATTTCATTTGAGGAAACTGCGGACTACCGCCACCTCAAAGTGATATGACTCATTAATTCCTTATGTGGGACATATAAAGTATGGAGATAATGAAAGTATATATGATATTATATTGTAATTATAATATACCTAGGTATAATTATTTTGTAATTCCATTAAAATACAAAATAGAAATGAAAGTAGTGTTCATGCGTACGTACGGCTTACCGTCTCCATGAACGGTGCATTTCATTTTTTATCTCCAAATGTTATGTACTGTTATAAATACATATATATACTGGATATATAATATATATATGATATCGAAATAATTTATATCATTTTTGAGATAATTTACTTTTTACCACATGGAAAAATTGTAATTATAACAAGTTCATTTTTTACTCGAGTTCTAAACATTGATAAAATATCCAATATGAACTCAAATAATTAACTAAATGTTATAGCAAGGAAATAAGTGATATAAAAGGAATAATAAACTTGAAAAATTTTATTAATAAATTATGAATTAACTTAAGTTTATTATTCCGAAATAACTAGTAACATACAACACAAGTCGGACTTGAGGTTAGGGGTTTCTTATCTCACTTTTAATTCCATGTGATTTCCATTGTTCACCACTTATTTATTGCATGTGGTGTTTTTTGTACTTCCATTTGATATATATTATCATGATTCTCTTTATATAAATGGTTTTCTATTAATGGTTTGGTGGTTATTAACTTTTGGTCATATGACTCGATTGATTACAACGTGGTAAGGGGATTTCATCTCACTTATTATTCCCATGAGATTCACATTGTATTGCAACTATTTCCTTTTGTGCGGTGTATTTATTGGACATGATTGTATTAATTTTGTAATATAAATTAATATATGGTTATTTAAAACTTCATTTTATGATCCTTCTTTCATGGGGCGTATGTTTTTTGAGTTACCAAATCGGTAAGAAAATTTCAAATTTCAATTTCTACTCATTGGGCTTTATGCATACATCATTGATTATTTTAATCCATGATTATATGTGGAATAACTATTTATTATTTGTGTAGTAATTTCCACCATTCTTTGTGTGGATATAATTTTGATACACATAATAACTCCATTGATAATTTCTCATGTCATTGATATGAACTTTATAAGAGTAATCTCAACTCAATTTCCATTCATTGAGTTAAACATCCAATTCATTGGTGTTTTTTATGACAACAATAAATTTATTTTATTAAAGAGAAGGAGAATGGGGAAAGGAAAAAGGTGAAGATCAAAACTCAAGGAGGTCTGAAGAAGTGGATACTGAGAGCATCCGCAATAGCCACTTTCATTCTGCCAGGGGGGAGGGAGCCAAAAGAGTCAAAAACCATAAGAGGAAAGGACTGTGAAGCACTAGTGGCCAGAAAGTCTGGAAATTGGTTCACCTTGTACCATGTATGAGAATTATCAATTCCATTAGGGAGACAAGCCCTGCATTTGTGGATTAGGTACATGATGTGCCATGGAGGGGCGACGTCGCCCTTAAGAGAACTCCAAATAATTTTAGAATCAGTCTCCACCATATTGAGTGTAATCTTTCTTGAACTGAAGCTTTTTAAGCCATCAAGCATGGCCCTCTCCTCATCCATCCTAGAATCACTAATCTTGTAATATGTACTGAACGCTAGGCAAACCGAACTAGCCCAGTTGCGAACCAATCCACCCCCCCCCCCCCTCATGATCCCCAATCCGCAATAACCATAAGTATTTAGTTTAAAGCCATGAGAGTGGGTCCATCAAACCCAAACATTAGTCGGCATGGCGCTAGGGGAACTAGATGGATGCCTGCAAGCCAAATAACGATGCAGGAAGGGGGAGAACTCCTAGTTTCCATGCAAACTTGCCAGCTCCGACACTAGAATCCTGGTTTTAATAACCAAGCTGTGGGAAGAAGGACAAGCGGTATGGTGCCTTGCATAATTACGAGCCTGCTAAATACACCAGAATCCCGCAACCAGAAGGATGAAGTGGGACACTTCCTCATGCTTATTTTATGCCCCTCTAAACCAACACTAAAAAACTCATCATAATAATTATCTCCTGTGGAAAATATACATGAACGCACCAAGGCCTTTCTAGATGTGTACTTCCCATTCGCTATGAACGAAGAGGTGAAGCGCGGATTCCTCAAAAGGAACATGACAACATGTGCATCTTGAGGCCATAAGAATACATCTATCCTTGATCACCATCACCGTGAGAATAGAATTGGAGAGAGCTCTCCATAGTAGGAAATTATACTTGGTCAGGATACACTTGCACCAAAGAACTGATCCCCATGTGTTTGTAATCGGTTGATAGAGCAACGCCCTACTGTAATCCATGGTCGAAAATCTACCTGAGGAGGAGGCCAAGAATATGTGCCTATTAGAGGAGACATCTAGCATGTTTCTCTAGAAGAAATTTGCCTAATAATGGTTCAGGATATCATTGATGAATGAGGGGTGAGAGCTAGCCTCCCTAAAAGAAATGTGAGGAGTCGAGAAACCTGGGAAGCGAAGTAGCCCAGTACCCCAATTGCACTCATAGAAGTTGATGTCTCCCCGGCCAAGAAGCCATTGAGAATAGTTCTAGAAGAATGGAATGTGCCTGCAAAGAGAATTCCATAATGAGGAAGGATTCCTATCTGTCCTCCTTAAGCCATATCCATATTTATTTCTAATGAAATGGCTCTATAAAGAGTTACCCACAATCACATCTCAAGACAGTTTACCCTAAAAGAGATACATAAACTCACCCCAAGTTCCTCACATTGATACCCCCAAGCTCCACTGGTTTTTCAAACCTACTCCACAAGGCCCATCGGCACCTACCCTCTCTGTGGGAATCCCACAGGAAAGAGTTCAAGACTTTCTCCATTTGGATGATAGTTGAATTGGGGACCTTAAAGACAAACAATATGTGCATGGGGATTGAGGACAACACACTTTTGATGAGGGTGATCCTTCCTCCAAATGAGAGGAATCGGTTCATCCAATTATTAATGTGGTTGATGATCCTGTTAGACATGTCCTCAAAGTGGTCAATCCGAATTCTTCCTGGAGAGATTGAAACGCCCAAGTAATTAATGGGGAAAATTTTCCTCTCAATTTCATGTAAATACACAATACTACTCCTGCGCCTTCCCGGGAAGTGAGAAGAGAGATAGACCCCACTCTTCTCTTTATTGATAACCTGGCCTCTCCATTTAGAATATTAATCTATAAACATAAATAAATTCCTTACCGATGTGTTCCTTCCATTGATGAAAAACATAGATTCATCTGGAAATAGGAGTTGAGAAATCCCACTGAAATGAGAGCCATAGTGAAAAGGTCGAACTATGTCGGCCCGCATTGCCGAGGAGATTAATTTTCTAAGATAATCCTAGGATAGTATGAAAAGAGTCGGAGATAGAGGTTCCCCTTGTCTAAGTCCTATTATGGATTTGATGAACCCACAAGATCTTCCAGAGATAATGATTTTGAACCACGGCGAGCAAAAGAAATAGAATAAAAGATCAACAATGCTCTATGAGAATCCCATACACCTCATGATGTGAATAATGAAGCTCTACTCCTGATGATCCTAGGCTTTTTTCACATCATATTTAATAATCACATTCGATCCAATCACCTTCTTATTTATATACCAAACCGTCTCCTGGGCAACCCTGATAGGACCCTGAATTGATATTCCACAAATGAAAGCATGTTGTTCCTACGAGATCCATCCATGCATGAAATCAGAAAGTCTGATGTTGATGATGGTGACCAGAACTTTTTATGCAAAATTACCCAGGATAATAGGTCGATACTGAGAGGTAGAGGAAGGAGAGCACACCTTTGGAATAAGAATCATATTAGTAGCATTGGAAATGAAAGGGATAGAACTTCCCTTGAAAAATTCTTGGATAGCCTCAATAAGGTCCCTCTGGATGATGCTCCAGGCCGCAATGTAAAAGGACCCCAGAAAGCCATCCGGGCCTGGGGCACTGTCCGGGATAAGATATTTAGCTACCTCCTAGAACTCCTTTTCTTCAGGAACAGTTCCAAGAAGGGCATTCACATGGCATGGGAAAAAGCTGAGGATAGAGTCAAAGTGGTCTGACCATCCCAAGGGGTAACCATTTGGCAGCCGAGAACTCGTGGCACACAATAAAGTTTTAAAATGGGAGCAGACCATACCACTGATCAGATCCAAATCACTGGAGAAAGATATGTCCTCAAGGCGGATATTAGGGGTCTGAGCATTTCTCTTTTCCTTTAAGCATATATGGAAGAAAGAAGAGTTGTGGTCTCCATCCCTGAGCCATAAATTGTGAGATCGCTCCCGGAGATATCTTTCATGTTCCAGCAGTAGCTCATTCCAGCATTGTTTCTTAAGGTAAAGTGCACCAAATGTCTCCTCGTTCCATTCTTCTTCCAGGATAACTTCCATTCCCTCAATCTCCTTGGAAATATCATCTAACTGTGCCTTCTCTAACACATGAGAGGAGGACCATGCCATGAGGGCCTGTTTTAGGCACCTCATTTTGGAATGCAGACCCACCCAACCCGCACTCTGATAGGGGGAAGTCCAGGACTGGTGCACACTGTCTGAAAACGTAGGATGATGCAGCTAACTTTTGGAGAAGAAGAAGCTCCTGGGATCTAGATCTCTTGATCTCAAATTAAGGAGAAAGGGAGAATTGTCAAATAAGGCCTGGACTAGATGGAAGACTTCAAGATTCTGGAAGGCCTAGATCGCATGGAGCTTGCCCAGACATCGGTTAAGTCTGCACCAGGTATGCCTGTTTCCCCTCTTGTTGTTGCACCAAGTATACCTGTCGCCAGAGAAACAAAGATCTTGGAGACCCTCCTGCATGGAAAAGCAAGAGAAGGAAAGCCTGCGGGATGTGGGCAAGGAGTTTCCTCCATTTTTCTTAGAGGAATGAATGATGGAGTTTAAATCACCACCCATGACCCAAGGCACATCGCATAGGTTAAAGGACCCCAGATCCACCCAAAGTTTCTTGCGAAGGTATGCTTTGCATTTAGCATACACAAAGGTGTAGAAGAATTGGTGCATTCCCTCTGAAATCATAACTAACAGGTGTTGATCAGAAGCCTTGAGCTAGTCAATCTTAGTTGGGGGTTTCCAAAAAAGCCAAATATGGTGGTTAACAGGCTCTCCAGGAATGAAGGACCACATGCCCATCCTTCTTGCATGCATATTGATATTTGACGAGCATTTATTGGGTTCTAAAATCACAATAAGAGAGACCCTGGGTTGATGTAGAGACCCGTATCTTGACGTACATGGACATTACATTACTTTTGCGGAATACTTAGTACATAACAAAAACACACACACAAGGATCGTAATAGTTTAGTGTCTTTGGAAACTCGGAACGTAATCTTCTAATCGTGGTGAAAGATCTTCAATATCTCCCATAAAGATCTTCCCTTTTTTTTACCGAAAAACCTTTCTTTATATCCTGGGGAAAAGAAAACATAAAAGGGTGAGCTCAAATGCTCAGTAAGGGTAAACAAAAGGAATATCAATCACATCATATACATAAGAACATAGCTTTTGGAAATCTTAACCTGCAAAAGAGCTCATAATATCATAACATGGGATAAATCATAGAAGTGAAAATGAGATCCCCATAATCATAACATGAAACTTGAAACTTTGTGGCATGCACACATAATCATGGAAAATCATTTCTTGTTAGTCATGACTCATTGCCAAGACTATCTTAGTGGACAAAGTCCCTTTCTGAACAGAGTTCACTCCTCGTTTCAGTCCTGTATCACTGAACCGAAATAACCTTCCGTTCCAGCCATGTCTATCTCATGAGATATAAAATCTTTACCCAATGCATTGGAGGGAGATATAGGTCCCACCCATCTTATAATGAATCCTTTCTTATGTGTGCCACATAATCATACATCATCGCATAACCCATGTAACAAAAATGGGATTCTTGAAACATCATGAAATCATAAATCAATTCATATAAGATAAAGGAATTCATAAAAAAAATATTTCCATCACAACATAATCAAACCAATGTAATAATAGGGATAAAAACAGAAACCTTTTATTATCTTAGATGGAAAATAATTTTGATAAAATACTTGAACTTCATTCTTGAGGAAAATATCCTTTCTGCTTCAAAAATACTTTTCCTTTCTTAACATGTCGTACAATTATAAAATAAAAGAAGTTGATTAAAAATAAACTTAAAAACTTGTAAAGGAAGCTTCTTGGAAATAATGTTTTAAAAATCCATTCATGCCGTATAAGTTAAAAAAATCATTCTTCTCGTACTTTTGTCGGAAAATTCAAAAAGTACCTTGTACGAAAAACGACAAAAGATTCATTTCATATCTTTTACTAAAAACTCACAGAAGGGTAAAATTCAATTTAAACAATTGTAGGTGGATGGAAATAATATTACATATTTAGGAAACATGTATGTGGATGGTAAAATATACCCCAGTAAATTCCAAAGTAAAAACAATCTCGGATAAAAATGAGATTGTGATATTTCCCTTACCTTAGGTCCGACTTTCTTTGTAAGTGTCCGAACCTCATGTATAATGATTTAAATCATGTTATTGACTTATTACAGAATCATATTCATTGTTATGATATCATATATGGTTCACTTATGACAGTATATTACCCGTTCTTTTATAAATTCCATGTTAAAGAAGTGTTTTTGGTAAAATCATTTCATTTATCGTAGGTGTTTTGACTAGTTGTTCTTGACATCATTATTACTTATATCATGATTTACTTACTTCCAGAATATAAAATATGATTTATATATCATATATATTCAGTATATATATATATATATAATAGGTAGATAAATAAAATGAAAAACACCGTTCATGGAGACGGTAGTCCGTACGTACGCATGAACGCTGTTTTCCTTTCCTTATTGTCTTGAAATGGAAGTAAGTAGATGACATACATATGTATATATATACATAAATCCAGTAGCTTTATAATGTCATATATTTCATTATTATTTCTTACATATACATTATAATCATTCTTAAATGGTTAACATGGAGAATGAATCTCATCGCGTCGTGGAGACGGTAGTCCGTACGTACGCACGAGCGATGATATCATTTCCATAAATATTGAATTGAATTGGAGTGGATTATACAATATATCAGAATCAATATTATGTTTTAATAACTATGTATAGTTATTCTTTACACCATTATACCCATCCATGTAAGGTGGTGGTGGAAAATAGATTACACCACGGCGTGGAGACGGTATTCCGTACGTACGCACGCGCGGTGATTTCTTTTTCCGTAGGATAGATAGATGGTGAAATAGGGTTGTTTCATAATTATAATAACATATCAGTATATGAGTGATACTGATGTTATTACTTCATAATGAAACAACCTAAGAAGAAGAAGTGGAAGAAGAAATAAAGATGAAAGAATTGGTAACGGTAATTACCTCTTCTTTGAAGCGCCTTTTGGAGACCTCCTCTTAGGGAACTAAAATTGGTCTTTGAGGAAGACCAGAACCTCTAGGATGTTTCTAGGGAAGTGGATAAGAGATTTTGGCAGGGGTTGGCCGAGATTGAGTGCTCAAATTGGTGTGAGGAGGAGGGGGAGGAGGTGTCCTTTTATAAGGGAGGAGAGGGGTACCATAGGAATACATCAAAATATTATTTTATATTAATGTCAAAATCGGTTTATAATGGTTCAAAATGGTCTTATTTCGAAGCTAAAGTGGGGATGGGTCGAAATCCTATCAACCAATAGGATTTAGACAAGTTTAGGTTATTATTTTAACCTTATCAATTAGATTTAACTCTAAGTTAAATAATTTAACTTTTACCGTGTCTTTTTGTTTTCTTTCACTATATGGTTAATACACTTACTATAACATGCCAAACGAACCCCAAATTGTTTATTATTAATATATATATCCTTATCTAAGTCATTTGGCCGAACCTTAGATTTTTAGGAATAAAATAACAATTAATAATATAATATTTTATTTAAAAACTATTTTGTGTCAATTTTGACACTATTTGATATATGATTTTTGTGAAAGTCATAACAGAATTATATGTTCGAACCAAGTTGATTAAATCAACATTAATATATCATAGTAACCTAGAAAATTAGTGGAATTCATAAAAAGTCTTAAATTACATTTATTTTGGTATTTATATTATCAATTTTTTCAATATTTCATTAATAAGATAATTACTGCATCATCTTTGTGTCATAAATAAATTAAATTATTTGATGTCTAAAAATTACAAATAAAATATCATCATGTAGGAAATATTTTTATCTTTCTAATGAATATTTTCAATTGAATTTATCTTATGTATAACCCCATATTAAAAATGATTTACTTATTAAACTTTGATTTTAACTATTTTAACCCTTCTTTAAATAAATTAATAATAAATGTCCTAATCTAATCCAAGTGGGCCTAAATGGTCATATTTTATTCCTAAGTTTGTTTTTGGTTGAATTACACTTGTCCAATAGAATTAGGACATGTGTTAGGGTAATATTAATATCATATTTACCCTTAGTTACCCTATTTACTATTAACCGCGGTAAAAAAAAGTAAAAAGTTACTATTTACCAAAAAATTATTTTTATCTCATTGAACCACATTTTACTTACTGATATCAACTGTGTCTGTCGGATTTTCGAAATTCCATTCACAGAAGCGGTAAAATTAAGTTTTATGCAAAATTCAGTTTTTAACCTACCACTTAGTGGTTTCACTATTCATCAAAAATTGAAAGTTTTCAGAAAAATACCAAAATTTCACCCTAGGCTAATTTCGATATTCTGAGTCCAAAAATGAAGTCCATTTTGAAAAATAAAATTTATAAATTTCAAAAAGTGGTTATTACTATTCATAATGGCTAGTTTTAATAGCATATTGTTGTTTAGTGAAACTCGGTATTGCGTACGACGCAAGCTATCGAGGAAGGTTGTGATTGCGTGTAATGAAAGGCAAGTCAAGGATGCATGTTGTGCAAGCTCCTTTTGGTGTATCGTACAACACAAGACATTAATAAAATTAAAAAGAATATTTTTTATAAAATCTTGGGCTATTACATTCTACCCCCCTTAAAATGAATTTCGCCCTCGAAATTCTTCGGGGTTATAAATGGTTTACTATTTGAAAGTTTCTTTAATAGAAACCCACATCGTAAAAAGGAATATCAAAACCAATCTTTAAAAACAAAAGTATGAAACGTAACGGTTACCCAAATAAACTAATCATTGGGTTTCCACATAGGTGAAAATATGGATATGGAAGAGAAATCTAACCATCATGTTCTGATGGAGAGTGGTAGAGAACATGGCTATGGAAAAGCCAATAATCACAAATCCATAAATTTGTGACGATCTAAGGTACCATCCGATTCATCAGGTATAAGATCACTAGGACAACATTTTTGGTTTTCAAGATCATTTCCCTAAAGTTGAAAATTTGAATTGGAATAAATACTTTCTTTATTTTGGTACAATCTCACTATTGTTCGTGCCTAGAACAATTTCCACTTCATCTCTTAAATAAATGAAGTTGAATTTGTTATTCGTGAAGTGTTAGCAGATCATGTGATAGAATGACGGGTCATTCCATCTGTCTCAAACAAAAGGTTAGCAAAAATTATATACATAAGTCGATCTATAGTGAGATTAATCATATATAGTTCCTAAAATGGACTTATACTTCATATATCATACTGCTTAATATAATAAAACTAGTTTCTACTAAACAGGGACTTCCTGTAGGCCAGTGGTAGGCGATAATGGCCAGTCGCACTTCGGTTGTGGGTTCGATTCCCACAGCCTTGTCCGAAGCGATGGGCTGTCGCCCGTCCTGCAGGTTGTCCTTTTTCTAAAACTATATTACTATAACATCCCATAATATCGAAAAAACTTCTATCCTTAAACAATACTAACTTATGTCCAACATAATCCATTCCAATCTTTAGTCCTATCCATAATACTGCAGTCCATTCTCATAACATAGTGAAAACGATTACCAGAGAATTAATACCATCATTGATCCCCATATATCATAAGATATATCTTGTTGGACACATTCCAAACATTCAAAGGCCTTAATCTTGTACTTTCTTGAATACCCATTGAACCTTAGTGAAAACTTGAATGCAGTTAAAAGTTAACACTTTCCACATACCAAAATCCTCAAAATTCTATATACTCAAACCATGATATCACTTAGTCCTTATATCAATCATGAGCTCATGAATACTGTTAAACATTTCATTTTCTCGTTTTCCCTTCATTATGCGCATAATATCTCAATCACTTTGAATACCACATTAGACCAATACATAAATATTCCAATATTCCATGATACAACATTATTTTGGAATCCCATTACATACAAACTTAATCATTCCACCACATCGTTGTCATATTCAACATTGCCAATAGTGATCTCATGTGACTTCCCTTTGTCCTTTTCCTTAAGCGGTTGCTCATGTCGATCATCACTAACCCTTAGATTATGGCATTTATTGTCATAATGCCCCATTTCCTTGCACTTGAAGCATTGAAGTGTTGGTTGTGCGTTATCTGAAGTGTTTGCTTTATTCACTTCATTAGAATCCCTTTTTCCATTACTTCGACACTCAGCTGCTCGATGACCTTCTTTTCCACACTTAAAACATTTTCTAGTCCCTTTAAGACAATCTCCACCATGCTTCTTTCCACACTTTGTGCATAAGGAAACATTCATCTTCTTTTCACCATTATTCTGAGATTTCTCCTTGAACTCCATCTTTCGTTTCTTGTCAAAACCATGAGATGGATATGTAACACCAACTTCCATTTCTACCTTGATAGCACAACGCACAATTTCTTCATAGCTACTGAAGTCTCTTATAGCTAATGCCCTTCGAAGACTTGGTTTTAAGCCACTGAAAAATCGATCAACTTTACTTTCAGGTTGGATGATAATGCCAAATGCATACCTTGCAAGTCTTGTAAAATTCGCTTCGTATATACCAACAGATTCATCATCCTTTTTCTTTAGTTCAAGAAACTCCTTATCCATCTTCGTTTGAAGAATACGAGGGAAGTACTTACTGAAAAACAAGTTCTTGAACTCGTCCCATTCCATGGAATCAATTTCATCTCTTTGCCTCGTATTCTTGATAAGATTCCACCATTGATCAGCTTCACCTTCCAAATGATATACTGCTAAGATGACTTTATCATGTTCAGAACATTGAAGAACTAAAAATATCTTTTCAGTAGTACTAATCCATTGTTCAGCAACTAATGGATCAGTAGACCCATTGAAAGAAGGCGGACGCTACCTCATGAAGGATTCAACAGAATGTTGCTCCTTCCTTTGCTCGTTTGGAAGTCCTGCATGATTCATAGCTTGAGAAAGTTGTGTGAGCATGGCTACAAGATTTTTCATTCCAGCTCCCATATCATTTGGTTGCTTAGGGGGACAATCATTGCATTGTCCATTGCATTGATCAACACGGTTCCTTCAGGTTCCAGCCATCGTCTAAAACCCCAAAAGAATAGTGTGAGAGGCAAAAATCATGCTAGGGAAAACAACATAATAAAGGGGTAGTACCCTCAATATCTAACATCTTAGGTTAAATTCTAAGATCGTTAGAGCAATTCTAGGACTATAACATATACGTATACTTAACCTTAGAGACATCCCTAGACATACCTTAGAAATATCTCTAGGGATCTCACTAACGTTTTCGCATCCTAGTTTCCAAAGGTTGACTAAACCTTTCCTCTGATACCAACTGTAGAGACCCGTATCTTGACGTACATGGACATTACATTACTTTTGCGGAATACTTAGTACATAACAAAAACACACACACAAGGATCGTAATAGTTTAGTGTCTTTGGAAACTCGGAACGTAATCTTCTAATCGTGGTGAAAGATTTTCAATATCTCCCATAAAGATCTTCCCTTTTTTTTACCGAAAAACCTTTCTTTATATCCTGGGGAAAAGAAAACATAAAAGGGTGAGCTCAAATGCTCAGTAAGGGTAAACAAAAGGAATATCAATCACATCATATACATAAGAACATAGATTTTGGAAATCTTAACCTGCAAAAGAGCTCATAATATCATAACATGGGATAAATCATAGAAGTGAAAATGAGATCCCCATAATCATAACATGAAACTTGAAACTTTGTGGCATGCACACATAATCATGGAAAATCATTTCTTGTTAGTCATGACTCATTGCCAAGACTATCTTAGTGGACAAAGTCCCTTTCTGAACCGAGTTCACTCCTCGTTTCAGTCCTGTATCACTGAACCGAAATAACCTTCCGTTCTAGCCATGTCTATCTCATGAGATATAAAATCTTTACCCAATGCATTGGAGGGAGATATAGGTCCCATCCATCTTATAATGAATCCTTTCTTATGTGTGCCACATAATCATACATCATCGCATAACCCATGTAACAAAAATGGGATTCTTGAAACATCATGACATCATAAATCAATTCATATAAGATAAAGGAATTCATAAAAAAAATATTTCCATCACAACATAATCAAACCAATGTAATAATAGGGATAAAAACAGAACCCTTTTATTATCTTAGATGGAAAATAATTTTGATAAAATACTTGAACTTCATTCTTGAGGAAAATATCCTTTCTGCTTCAAAAATACTTTTCCTTTCTTAACATGTCGTACAATTATAAAATAAAAGAAGTTGATTAAAAATAAACTTAAAAACTTGTAAAGGAAGCTTCTTGGAAATAATGTTTTAAAAATCCATTCATGCCGTATAAGTTAAAAAAAATTCTTCTCGTACTTTTGTCGGAAAATTCAAAAAGTACCTCGTACGAAAAACGACAAAAGATTCATTTCATATCTTTTACTAAAAACTCACAGAAGGGTAAAATTCAATTTAAACAATTGTAGGTGGATGGAAATAATATTACATATTTAGGAAACATGTATGTGGATGGTAAAATATACCCCAGTAAATTCCAAAGTAAAAACAATCTCGGATAAAAATGAGATTGTGATATTTCCCTTACCTTAGGTCCGACTTGCTTTGTAAGTGTCTGAACCTCCTGTATAATGATTTAAATCATGTTATTGACTTATTACAGAATCATATTAATTGTTATGATATCATATATGGTTCACTTATGACATTATATTACCCGTTCTTTTATAAATTCCATGTTAAAGAAGCGTTTTTGGTAAAATCATTTCATTTATCGTGGGTGTTTTGACTTGTTGTTCTTGACATCATTATTACTTATATCATGATTTACAAACTTCCAGAATATAAAATATGATTTATATATCATATATATGCAGTATATATATATATATAATAGGTAGATAAATAAAATGAAAAACACCGTTCATGGAGACGGTAGTCCGTACGTACGCATGAACGCTGTTTTCCTTTCTTATTGTCTTGAAATGGAAGTAAGTAGATGACATACATATGTATATATATACATAAATCCAGTAGCTTTATAATGTCATATATTTCATTATTATTTCTTACATATACATTATAATCATTCTTAAATGGTTAACATGGAGAATGAATCTCATCGCGTCGTGGAGACGGTAGTCCGTACGTACGCACAGCGATGATATCATTTCCATAAATATTGAATTGAATTGGAGTGGATTATACAATATATCAGAATCAATATGATGTTTTAATAACTATGTATAGTTATTCTTTACACCATTATACCCATCCATGTAAGGTGGTGGTGGAAAATAGATTACACCACGGCGTGGAGACGGTATTCCGTACGTACGCACGCGCGTTGATTTCTTTTTCCGTAGGATAGATAGATGGTGAAATAGGGTTGTTTCATACTTATAATAACATATCAGTATATGAGTGATACTGATGTTATTACTTCATAATGAAACAACCTAAGAAGAAGAAGTGGAAGAAGAAATAAAGATGAAAGAATTGGTAACGGTAATTACCTCTTCTTTGAAGCGCCTTTTGGAGACCTCCTCTTAGGGAACTAAAATTGGTCTTTGAGGAAGACCAGAACCTCTAGGATGTTTCTAGGGAAGTGGAGAAGAGATTTTGGCAGGGTTTGGCCGAGCTTGAGTGCTCAAATTGGTGTGAGGAGGAGGGGGAGGAGGTGTCCTTTTATAAGGGAGGAGAGGGGTACCTTAGGAATACCTCAACATATTATTTTATATTAATGTCAAAATAGGTTTATAATGGTTCCAAATGGTCTTATTTAGAAGCTAAAGTGGGGATGGGTCGAAATCCTATCAACCAATAGGATTTAGACAAGTTTAGGTTATTATTTTAACCTTATCAATTAGATTTAACTCTAAGTTAAATAATTTAACTTTTACTGTGTCTTTTTGTTTTCTTTCACTATATGGTTAATACACTTACTATAACAAGCCAAACGAACCCCAAATTGTTTATTATTAATATATATATCCTTATCTAAGTCATTTGGCCGAACCATAGATTTTTAGGAATAAAATAACAATTAATAATATAATATTTGATTTAAAAACTATTTTGTGTCAATTTTGACACTATTTGATATATGATTTTTGTGAAAGTCATAACAGAATTATATGTTCGAACCAAGTTGATTAAATCAACATTAATATATCATAGTAACCTAGAAAATTAGTGGAATTCATAAAAAGTCTTAAATTACATTTATTTTGGTATTTATATTATCAATTTTTTCAATATTTCATTAATAAGATAATTACTGCATCATCTTTGTGTCATAAATAAATTAAATTATTTGATGTCTAAAAATTACAAATAAAATATCATCATGTAGGAAATATTTTTAGCTTTATAATGAATATTTTCAATTGAATTTATCTTATGTATAACCCCATATTAAAAATGATTTACTTATTAAACTTTGATTTTAACTATTTTAACCCTTCTTTAAATAAATTAATAATAAATGTCCTAATCTAATCCAAGTGGGCCTAAATGGTCATATTTTATTCCTAAGTTTGTTTTTGGTCGAATTACACTTGTCCAATAGAATTAGGACATGTGTTAGGGTAATATTAATATCATATTTACCCTTAGTTACCCTATTTACTATTAACCGCGGTAAAAAAAAGTAAAAAGTTACTATTCACCAAAAAATTATTTTTATCTCATTGAACCACATTTTACTTACTGATATCAACTGTGTCTGTCGGATTTTCGAAATTCCATTCACAGAAGCGGTAAAATTAAGTTTTATGCAAAATTCAGTTTTTAACCTACCACTTAGTGGTTTCACTGTTCATCAAAAATTGAAAGTTTTCAGAAAAATACCAAAATTTCACCCTAGGCTAATTTCGATATTCTGAGTCCAAAAATGAAGTCCATTTTGAAAAATAAAATTTATAAAATTTCAAAAAGTGGTTATTACTATTCATAATGGCTAGTTTTAATAGCATATTGTTGTTTAGTGAAACTCGGTATTGCGTACGACGCAAGCTATCGAGGAAGGTTGTGATTGCGTGTAATGCAAGGCAAGTCAAGGATGCATGTTGTGCAAGCTCCTTTTGGTGTAGCGTACAACACAAGACATTAATAAAATTAAAAAGAATATTTTTTATAAAATCTTGGGCTGTTACAGTTGAGACACCTCAGATTAAAGAAAGTACGTCTTCACCCCAGCCTCGAGGACCCGGGTGTTCCATATAATCAGCGAGATCATGGAAAAATATAATGCCCAGTACTGGCCATGGGGGGAGGAGGCATCCTGAAAAACTCTCGTGAGGAAGAACAAGAGATATGGGATTGTGATCTAGTGAAGATCCTGTACAAACCAGGAGAGCAGGCAGGGGAGGTGATGACCGCCTCGGGAGAACCAATCCGAGAGAAGTGACCCTTCCTACCAGCCTGTTTTTGGGAAGGGAAGTCCTCAAGAAGAAGAATTGAATCAAATCAGTTAGAAAGAAAGATGGGAGGGGGGACTGGCCTGTCAGTGAAGGCCTTGGGAGGAGCCCTAATACATGACTTACCTTTAGGATCTGAGGGGAGGAAGTTAACAGCCAAGGAGGATGGGGAAGGGGGCATGGTCAAGAATGGGACAAGGGCTACGCATGTGGGTGGAAGAGGGAAGGGAGAAAAGGAGGGTGGAAAGGGGACAAGGGCCAGAGAAGTGGGTGGCGAAGGAGGAGGGGGAAGCCAAAGAGGAGAAGGGTGGGGAGGAGGAGGGGTGGAAGAGCGGAGTAGGGACTGGGGCCTGGGGAAAATGGAGGCACAGAGCAAGGTGAACCACTAGCCCAGGCACAGGACAGGCTGTCGAGGAGGGTTCACCATGCTCGAAATGCTGCTGACTGCTCCTTGGACCCCGGTGGGAAGGATGCTTCCTGTAATTAGAAGACCAATGGCCTTGAAGATGGAAACTTCCATAGTATCTAGGAGTCGATGGATAATAGATACGCTGCGACCACTCAAAATAGTCCCCAACCTGGAGGAGAATTTGAGGAGGCAACGGCACTGAGAGGTCCATGGCCACACAAATAGGAGGAGATGCAGTTTCTAGGAGAAGCAAGTTCTGGTCATCCATGCACAGGAACTCCCCAAAAGATCCCCCAATCTCCTCTGAGAAACCATGGTTCTAAAAATAAAGGGGGATTTTGGGAAGGCTCACCCAAACCGCAGCCGGAGAGGGATCTCGACCCCTGTGATCATCCAAAGACCATTGAGAAAGGCTAAAATTCCATCAGTTAATAGATCTAGGGTGCTACGTCTCAGCTTGCACAAAATCCTCCTACGACTCCAGCATGATCAGAAAGGCCTTTTTTTAGCTCTGAGACTCTTGTCGGATGATCCAACTTCCATCCCTGAAAGAAGTTTTAGAAAAGGGTCAGAGGTAGCTTTTCGTACCCAAAACGGGCAACAAGGGACCAAACGAAAAAGTGATGAAGGATCCGCAAACACATATTCTGAGAAAGAGATGACTAGGATACCATTACTTAAATCCACGTTGGTAGCCTCCATACAAACCATAGGGAATCAGGGGAGCGCAGACCGAGCTGAGGATCCGAGAAGAACATCTTTTAGAGAGGGTTTAACCCTCGAAGGAACCACTGCAAGGGTTGGGGAAGGAGGCCAGTCTAATGGCTCATGAGGAGCCACCACCGCAGCAACGGTCGGATCGCAGGGGAGAAAAGGGGGCGCGTGCAGCGTGTTCTTAGACGAATTCAAATCCATCCTTCAAAAAAACCTTATTGGTGTTGTTTTTTAAAGAATATGTGTGAATGTCCTCTAATTTATTTACACTGAATATACTATCATATAGAGTGTATTTATATTTTCACGCATAATTATGTCATTGATTTATCCTTAATCTAAGGATATGGTCTTGATAAATTATTTCATCTCAATCTACATTCCATTGAGACTTATTTGTTGTTATACGCCAATTCACTTTTATATGGTGTATATAATGTACTTTGAAATAGTATATCATGAATCCCTTTATTCTGATGATATTATAAAGTTTTTATTACATGAGTTATTTTTATTCATGTTTCTCTATTTGGTTTATGAACTCTAACAAAAATATCATTTTAAATGTTTTAAATATTTATTCTTATAAATCATTCTCATTAATTTCCATGTTTTAAAAATGGTTTTAAGGATTTATTTATATGGACATTAATGTTTTAAAATTAAAATTACTTTTAAATGTTTCAAAGTGGTATGGGACACTTTGATTTAAAAATCTATTTTAAATGGTTTCTTGACAAATAATGTGACATTTAAATGTTTTCAAGAAAAAGGGGGATATTTCTCTCAGATATTTTTTATGATTATTTTCATCTATGTCAATATCCTTCATTATTATCAATTGAGGTTAATTTATTATAATACAATATTCCATATTGTATTGAATGAGTTATGTTTGACTATGGATGTGTAATTTTTATACCATTCATGATTTATGGTTAAACTATAGACATTTCGTATGCTATTTTAATAATAATGTTTATGTTATGTTTTATCATTTTCTTATAAAGAATGCATTGGACATATTATGTGACGTGTGGATCCCACTATAGCACCTTGATGCATCGATAGGTCACATGAGACAAACTAGTGTCTTGGCACAAGACCGTGACAAAATCTTATTTGTAGTCTTGGCACGAGGCCTTGACTATGTTTTAATGATGTTCGGTATTATGCATTCCATCATTATGAGATTAGCTATTAATATTTCATGTGGTTATTCTACTAGTAAAATACCCATTACTATTTTTTATTATGTCATTATTTACTCATCCCATATCCCTTCCATAAAGTGTTCATGTTTACTATTTATAAAGGCATTTGTTTTCAATTATTCACCATGCCTAATGTTTATGTTATCTTTCACTGTATTTATTACTCTTACTAAGCATTTGAGCTCACCCCTTTCTTATATTTCATTTTCCCAGGATATGAAGAAGTTTGTTATGACTGACTTGTAGGAATAATCTTGTAATCTTGGATGTTTCTAATGGAATAAATTAGTGGTGTTTTTCTTTTAAAGTTGTAATGTTGTACTTATGTATGTATCTTGATTCCAATAAAACTAAACATATCAGTATTTTAGGACTTGATTCCTTGTAATCAAGCCAATGTATTAAAATAATGCATCGGCTCATGGATTCTGGGGTCGGGGCGTTACAGTAATGTGCTCTAATATTAAAATAAATTTTCTCACCATAAAAATACTATTACAAAAAATATCTTCTATATTTGAAATAAAAATTTCCAAATTATTTAATACTTTTCTTATCATTTTTATTCATAAAAATTAGTAATTAGGTTCAAAATATATTTTTCTTGGTAAAGGTAAATTAATGTAAAAAGATTTTAACTAAGTGTAAAATAGATAAAATCTATTAAAACATGTCCCCAAATGATTTTTTGAGGTCTGTATCGACAAAAACATATATCATTTCCATTATTTTCCACTTTTTATTCCACATTCCATGTGAAAAATGTGTTTCATTAATTTTAAAAAGTTATATTTACAAAATTTCCATTCCCACCACTTATAAAAGGTCTCATCCCCCCCCCCCCCTTATGGCCAATATAAAATTATAATTACACTAGAAAATATACCTATTTTAAATTCCCTATAATCATATTCTATATTTCTAAGCCTCTGGTCATAATAGTTTGGCCTAATTCCCCCATCTTCAATAATTACTTCAAGAGAAAGTTCAAATTATCTACGTAAGTATTATTCACTCTCTAATATATTTCCTATTCAATAATTATCCTTAAAAACTATCTTAATGATTAAAAAAATATTGAATAAATAAAATTTATGCAATGATATTTTTTATTTTTATGTAATAAACATTATAATACCTTTCTCTTTTCCCTTATGAAAATGAAAATGTTGTTCGTGCATATGTGTGAATTACCGCCTCTATGAAAAAATGTGTTTCATTTTCCATCGCTTCAAAAATATAATGGTTCAAAAGGGTATTTAATGAAATAAAATGGTATTTGTAATATTTTTCAAAATATAAACTATTTCTTACATTCCTCATGTTATATAGGAAACAAAAATGGAAATCCTGCGTACGTGCGGACTACCACCACCATGGAGCAATGAGTTCCATTTTCTACAACAGCATTACAAAATTGCTAATAAAATATTTTTGATGAATAATTATTTTATTAATGTAAAATATATTTCATTTAAATGGTTCCCAAATTATAACAAAAAAATAATGAACACTATAAATTAATCCGTTAATACTGGTAAATTACAAAAAACAAGTTCATCACGTATCCTATTCTCACGAAAAATGCCTATAGATTCCATCAAGTCAACATGGGGATTTATAAATAACAAAAAAATATTTAAACATATTTTCAAATATATTAATTATGAAATTTTTTTCAAATGACCTTTTTTGACTTATCCATTATGAAACTTGTGTCAAACAATTTTAATTACAGCATCCAATAACGAAAATTAGAAATAACTTACTAAATAATGTATAATAAATAATTATAAACAATGATTAAAAAGGATTATTTATTTTAATAGGGTTATTAAATGATTTATAAATATATTTATGTTTATTATACATGATTTTAATGTTATTTTATGGAGGATGATAATTACTGTAAGTGTTTTTCATAACTCAATTTTCTTTCTTTGAGTTATAATGATTATTCTTTAACCCCATTATTCTATGTTGAATTATTTTATTCTATGACTATATATAATTTTATTTCCATTTTAATTTCTATATATTTAATATTATTTCTCATTAACTTCTTTATAAATTATTGTTACTTCAAAATATTGTGATATTTGTAAGGGTTTTCATCTCAATTTCTCTTTATTGAGGCATCTTTCAATATTATGCATCCATTTTATCTTATGTGGTATAGATATTTACCCATTGTATTCTATAAATATTATTAAACATTATTTTATGGGTTTTACAGGTATTTTTATGACTCCATCCTTCTAATTATAATGAATCAATTTTTACCAAATTTGTAAGGGTTTATCCCATCTCAACTATTCCTTCTATCAGACATATTTCATATTCACCATTTATTTTCTTCTTCGTGGTGTATATTCTGATAATTTGTGTATTTTTATAATTAATATCATTAAATTCAAGTTATTGGCATATCCACTTCAATTTTTCTTATTTAAATTATTTTGAATCAAACTTTTTCAAAGTAGTGACGGATTTTATTAACTCAAATATATTTTCATTCAGTTATATCGTTTCTTATTAAACTAAATTATTATATGTTTGGTTTTTTATAGACTAAGATTTTATAATATCTAACTTTCTATTTCTATATTGTAAAAAATAAATTTTTTATTCAAATCTTGTTGCTTGATAAATTTATTTCACGTTAAAGTATAACATTGTTAAGAATAATTCTCATCATCTTTAAAATATATTATTCTTTTATATACATGTTATTTAATTCCAAAAATGTTTTAATTTCATATTTGGAAATCTAAATATGTATTATCTCTATGATATATATAATTTTCATTACCAATTTTCAAAATAAAACTTTATTACCCTTTTTACGATGTTTGTTTTCAATAAAGCTATTTTAAAATAATAAAAATGTATTTCCATTCAAATTTATATATTTTATCTTATACTCAAAGTTTCCTATTGAAAAACCTTATATATCTTTCAAGGATACATTAGTTTTATATCTTTTAAAGTGGTGTTTCAAAAAAAATTCATTACATTCTATAAGGTCGTTTTTTGAAAGTGGTTGTAACTTCGCCATTTAAGACAATTTTATGAAATACTTTCTAAAATTTATTTTCATAGTTTTTATTCCATTTTCCTCCAAAAGATAAATATATATATATATAATTTCGAGTTATTTTTCATGAATCACCCTTTAAATTATCTTATACCACTTTTTGTATTAAACCCATGGTATAAAAAACTATAATTCTTTTTCTCATCTTAGGTGATGCAATTTGAAGTGTTCTTCGTATGAAGATGTTTTTCATCTATGAAGATATCCTTAAAAGTTTTTATATTTCACCTGGGATGTGTATTAATAATACCACCCACCTTTTTTCTATGTATGTCTTGTGATTATGATATTTAAATTAATTAATGGGGAAATTATTATCATCTCATATGTTTATTATTCTAATATGGATTTTTAGTAATTACCAAGGAAATTTGATTATACACTATATTTTAATTCATTTATTTATTATAGGGAATTCATTAGAATTTTTAAGGGATGTTTGGGGTCCTCAATATCCCATTGATTCGTCAATAGGTCTCATGAGATGAACTATCTTGGGTATTTAGTGTATGTCTTACATATTTATGTGTTATGTCTTGGCATGAGGCATTGATCGTATGGTTATGATGTCCCACATAAGGAATTCTTTTACTGTGAAACTAGTTATTATTTTCTATGAGACTATTGATATTGCTATGTAATCCATGTATTTATTTCAAGCTCATGTGATCAGTTATATGGATTTATTTAATTTTAATTTATTCCAAAAAAAAATATTTATTCCATGTTTATGCTTTAATAGCTTCTGATATATGCTACCCTTACTAATTTTTTGACCCGAGCATTATTATTTTTTATTTCCCCAAGTTATGAATAAAATTTTACACATGATATTTCTAAAATAATAGAATGTATGGAGAGATTTTTGGGAGATTTTTAAGAAATAGTATTAAATAATTAATATTTTGTATAATGGGAAAATTTCAATTAGATGGGAAAGATATGGGTGTCAAATTTTTTTCCCAAAATATATAAAACTCTAAAAGAAAAAGTTACTTGGTGTGTGATTTAATAATTATTTGATATTGATATTTAAATTATATATTATTATGATTGGCTCACAATAGTTGGTTTCAAAGTCGATATGTAAAGTATGTGTTTATCAGCACTAGATTCTAGGAGTTTTTGTCTTAGGAATCGTAGTTCGTATCAAATAAACTTTTAAATAACATTTTAGGTTAGTAAGAACCCATGATCATGTTATATATTTTATGTTAGGTAAATTTATGTTAATTCCAGAAAATACTAAGATATCTAATAAGTATACATGATTAAAATATATATTTATTATTATATGATTTAAAGTTGTTTGGGAATAAGTGTTACGTTGAATTATTGTAGATTATATTTCCATTAATTTTGGTTTTGGGATATAGTAATAATGTTCTTGATTATTATTAGAGATCAGGACCAGATAACATTAGTAAAATCCCTATAAATAAGCATAAATATAAGAGAATATTCTAAAATTTTGGTGAATTATAGAGTTTGTGACTTCCTAAAAATAAAACCTATCTGGATACATAAAAATGGATGGAGGATCTTACATAGATGCACTTAGGGGTAATAACCCTGAAAAATTTGGTTCGATGTTAACTCAATTTCTACCTTGTTCATGATATAGATACATATCTTCACACCTGGGGTGTAACACCCTGAGATTTTATGAGAAATATTATTTTTTTAATTTCTTTGATGTCTTGTGTTGTACGCTACACCAAGATTATCTTGTACTATACGCAACATTGTATTAGCTTGTAGTATACGCAACACTATTCTTGGCTTGTGTTACACACAATTTCAAGTTCGTTTTGTGGAAATTATTCTACGAAACATTAAGTATAGATTTTATTTAATGTATAAATGAAATAAATTTTTATTTTGTTATACGCAACACCAAGTAGAGCTTTCACTACACACATCCCTAACTTGGCTTGCATTACACGCAATCAAGATCTTCCTCGATAGGGTGTGTAGTACACAATACCGAGTTTCATTAAATGAGATATTACTATAATATTATTATGAACTAGCCGTTATGAATAGTAATACCCACTTTTTGAAATTTAATCAATTTTATCTTTCAAAATGGACTTCATTTTTGGATTCTGAATATAAAAATTAGCCTAGGGTGAATTTTTGGTATTTTCTGAAAACTTTCAATTTTGATGAATAGTGAAAACACTAGGTTACTATTTAAAAACCAACTTTTTATTTAAATAATTATTTATTTTATTTAAATTTATTTTATGTCAAAATTGATAAATAATACCTATATAATTTCAATGTAATTCATTTGAGTCATTTTATAATAATTTTAGATATATAAAAATTTTATTGAACTTTTCACCTTCTTTTACCCACCTCCTATGAGAATTTAAAATTTTACATAAAACATAATTTTACCACTTCTGTGAGTGTAATTTCAAAAATCCAAGATAAATGGTTAATATCAAGGATTAAAATGTTTTTAAATAAGATAAAAATAATTTTTGGTGAATAGTAACTTTTTACTTTTATTTACCACGGTTAAAAGTAAATAGGGTAATTAAGGGTAAAAATGATATTATTATTACCCTAAAAAATGTCCTAATTCTATTATAAAAGTATAATTCGACCAAAACTAACCTTTTGAATAAAATATTACCCTTTAGGTCCACTTGGATTAGATTAGGACACTTATTATTATTTTATTTAATGAAGAGTTAAAATAGTTAAAATCAAAGTTTAATAACTAAAACATTTTTAATATAGGGTTATACATAAGATAAATTCGACTATAAATATTAATTATAAATCTAAAACAATTTCCTACATAATTGTATTTTATTTATAATTTTTAGACATTACATAATTTAATTTATTTATGACACAATGATGATGGAGTAATTGCCTTATTAATGAAATATTGACATAATTGATGTTATAAATACCAAAATAAATGTAATTTGAGACATTTTATGAATTACACTAATTTTATAGGTTAATATGACATGTTATTATCGATTAAATTAACGTTTTTTGAACTAATAATGTTATTATGATTTTAAAAAAATCAATTACCAAATAGTGTCAAAATTAACATAAAATAGTTTTTAAAACAAATATTATATCATTACTTTTTATTATATTCATAAAAATATATTGTGTGGACAAATGACTTATATAAGGTTATATATATTAATAATTAACCACTTAGGGTTCTTTTTTCTTGTTATAGTAAGTTTATTAACCATATAGTGTAAGAAAACAAGAAGACGCGGTAAAAGTTGAATTATTTAACTTAGAGTTAAATCTAAATGATAAGGTTAACATAGTAACCTAAACTTGTATAAAACCTATTTTTTGAGATTAGTTCGACCCATACCCACTTTAGCTTCGAAATAATTCAATTTTAATCTATTATAAACCGAAAATGACTTTATTATAAAATAATATTATAAGGTTTTCCTAATGTCCCCCTCTCCTCCCTTATAAAAGGGCACCTCCTCCCTCTTCTCTTTACAAAATTTTGAGCCATAAATCTTGGAAACATACTTCCCATTTTTCTTCTAAACTTCCCTATAAATATTATATAGGTTATGGTCTCTTAAAAAGACCAAATATAGTGCCTTAAGAGGAAGCTTAAAAGGGGTGCGTCGAAGAAGAGGTAATCTCTTCTACCGATTCATCCAAGTTTCATTCTTCTTAAACTTCTTATTATTTGTTTTTTTCATCATAAATTAATAACATAAGTATCAATAATATACTTATATGTAATTATAAATATTAAATATCCCTATTTCACCTTCTATCCATCCTTCGTAAAATGAAATCACCGTGCGTGCGTACGTACGGAATACCATCTCCATGTCGTGGTGTAATCTATTTTTCCACCACCACCTTAATTGGATGGGTATAATGGTGTAAAGAATAACTATATGTAGTTATTATAACATCATACATATTCATAGATATTATATCATCCAATCCAATTCAATTCAATAATTATGGGAATGATATCATCGCTTGTGCGTACGTACGGATTACTGTCTCCACGACGCGATGAGATTTATTCTCCATGTTAACCACTCAAGAATGATTATAAAGTATATATAATGAATAATAATGAAATATATTACATGATAAAGATACTGGATTTATGTGTATATATATATATATCTTTTATCTACTTACTTCCCTTCAAGTCAATAAGGAAAAGAAAACAGTGTTCATGCGTACGTACGGTCTACCGTCTCTATAAACAGTGTATTTCATTTCATTTATCTATCTATTATATATATATATACTAAATATATATGATATATAAATCATGATTTACATTCTTGAAGTAATTAAATCATGATATAAGTAATAAGAATATCAAGAAAAACAAGTCCAAATACGTACGATAAATAAAACGATTTTACCCAAAATGTTGTTTTAACATGGAATTTACAAAAGAACGGGTAATATAAAGTCATAAGTGAACCATATATGATATCATAACAATGAATATGATTCTGTAATAAGTCAATGACATTATTTAAATCATTATACATGTGGTTTGGATACGTACGAATCATATCATACCTAAGTTAAGGGATAATTTTGCCATCTCATTTTTATCTGAGATTGCTTATCCGTAAGTATTTACTGGGGTTATATTTTTCATCCATGTCCATAAAAATGTTTTCATAAAGTGTTTAATATTTTTACATGTATGTTAAAAGTCATTTTTACCCATCTTGACTTTTACTTTGTGTTATGGAAGGAATCTTACTTTTGTTTACCATATGTAGTACTTTTTGACTTTTCCGTTAAAAGTATGAGGAGAGTGTTTTTTAACTTATACGGCATGAACGGATTTTTACGGTTTCATAACACCTTATTCTCATGAAGCTTAATATATAATATTTCATGACTATTTTCTACAAGATCCTTTTATATTAAAATGGCATGTCATTTTGTGGAAAGAAAATGATTTTGAAGAAAAAAGGATATTTTCCTCAAGAATTAATTTCAATTGTTTTATCAAAACCATTTTCTATCTAATATGACTTTATTTCATATATGTATGTTTCAAGTATAATGTATCTATGATTTACATGGTTTCACTTTTCTTATGATGAAATGATATCCATTTTTTTAAATGGATTATGTTATGTTGGGATGATGTTTATGAAACCCATTTTATTCTTTGGGTTATGATGAATTATTTATGTTTATGTTATGGCACACGTAAGAATGATTTCATTATGAGATGTGTGGGACCTATATCTAACTAAAATTCATTGGGTAAATATTTATATCTCATGAGATATACATGTATGGAATGGTATGTTAATCTGGTTCAGTGTTACAGGACTGGAACGAGGTGTGAACTCGATTCAAAAAGGGTCTTTGTCCACTAAGATGGTCTTGGCAGCAATGCCTTGGCTAATATGGAAATAATATCATGTGATTCATGGTTTTCCACAATTACATGTTTTATTCCCATGCTATTTTATCATGATTGATGATCTATTATGATCTATGCCTTACATACTTCCACGTTTTATGTCATTGCTCAATATTTTGATGTTTAAATATTATGTTCATGTTTTGAAGTTCAAATGTATATGGTTTGTTTTATTTTCTCCATGATTACCCTTACTGAGCATTTGAGCTCACCCTTTATATGTTTTCTTTTTCCCAGGATATAAAGAAATTTTTTCGGTAAGAAAAAAAAGGAAGATCATTATGGGAGATGTTGAAGATCTTTCACCAAGATTAGAAGATTATATTCTGAGTTTCCAAAGACACTAAACTATTATGGTCTTTTGGTGTCTGTTTTTTTTATGTATTAGATATTCCGAAAAAGTAATGTACTTTCTATGTATGTCAATATTTGGGTCTCTAAAGTTGGTATCAGAGGAAAAGATGGTAGGAAGGAATCTGATCCTTGGAAACTCTCACATGTGAGCGTTGGATGAAGCATCGCTCTCTGCCTAAGGGCTTCATGAGGAAATGGCTGCCACAGGGGATGGTGGTGTGTCCCGCCTAGGGGGTGTAGCCACCCATGGAGTTCCCTGATAGGTATCAATTATATTCCGCTGGAATTAATTCCATACCGCTACACTTTGTATCAAAGGAAAGGTTTAGTTAACCTTTGGAAACTAGGATGTGAAAACTTTAGTGAAATACCTATAGATATTTCTAATGTATGTCTAGGGATGTCCCTAAGGCTACGTATAAGTATAGGTTATAGTCCTAGAATTGCCGTAATTATCTTAGAATTAACCCTAAGATGATATATATTGAAGGTACTCCTCCTTTATTATGTTGTTTTCTCTTGCATGTTTTTTTCCTCTCACACTATTATTTTTGGGTTTTAGACACTGGCTAGAACCCGAAGATACCGTGTTGATCAATGTAATAGACAATGTAATGATTATCCTCCGGAACAAACCAACTTTATGGGAGATGGAGTGAAAAATCTTATTGCTATACTTACAAAAACTATGAGTCATTCTGGACTTCCAAATGAACAGAGAAGGGAACAATAATCTATTGAGTCCTTCATGAGGCAACGTCACCATCTTTCAGTGGGTCTTCTGATCCACTTGTTACTGAATAACGGATAAGTATCATTGAAAAGATATTTTCCATACTTCGCTATTCAGAACATGAAAAATTCATTCTGGCTATTTACTATTTATAAGGTGAAGCAGATCAATGGTGGACTCTAATTAAGAATACGAGGTCCCGAGATGAAATTGAATCCATGGAATGGGATGAGTTCAAGAACATATTTTTCAATAAGTACATCCATTGTATTATTAGAACAAAGATAGAAAAGGATTTCCTTGAGCTTAATCAAAATGATGATGAATCTGTTGGTATATATGAAGTGAATTTTACAAGGCTTTCAAGGTATGCATCTGGCTTTATCGTCTAACCTGAAAGTAAAGTTGATCGATTCTTCAGTGGCTTAAAACCAAGTCTTCGAAGGGAATTAGCTATAAGAGATTTTAGTAGCTATGAAGAAATTTTCCGTTGTACTATCAAGGTAGAAATGGGAGTTGGTGTTACATATCCATCTCATGGTTTTGACAATAAATGAAAGATAGAGTTCAGGGAAGAATCTCAAAATAATGGTGTAAGGAAGACGAATGTTTCTTTATGCTCAAAGTGTGGAAAGAAGAATGGTGGAGATTGTCTTAAAGGAACTAGAAACTATTTTAAGCATGGAAAAGAAATTCATCGAGCAGTTGAGTGGTGAAGTAATGGGAAAAAGGTAGCTAATGATGTGAATAGGGAAAAGACTACAGAGAACGCACCACCAACACTTCAATGCTACAAGTGAAATTAAATGGGGAATTATGCTAATCAATTCCCTAATCCAAGGGTTAATGATGATCGACCTCAACAACCTCTTAAGGAAAAGGACAAAGGGAAGTCACATGTGATCACTATTGGTGATGTTGAATATAAGGAAAATGTGGGGGAATGATAAAGATTTTATATAATGGGATTCCAAAATAATGTTGTAGTATCATGGAATATTTGAATATTTATGTATTGGTCTATTGTGGTTTTTAATAATTTTATGGTACCGGTAACCATGAAAAGTGATTGAAAGATTTTTGGAAAGTGAATGATATGCTCATAATGAAGGGATAAGGAGAAAATGAAATGTTTGATAGTATTCATGAGCTCATTACTGGTATAAGGTCAAAGTGAAATCATGGTTTATTATATAGAAATTTTGGGATTTTGGTATGTGGAAAGAGTTAACTTTTGAACGTAGTTATGTTTTCACTAAGGTTCTATGGTAATTCATGTTTCAAAAGAATACATGATTAAGTAATTCACATGTTGGGAATGTGACCAACAAGATATATATTTATTATGATATACGGGTGACAAATGATTGTATTCAATGCTTGTAGATGACCTTTCAAGTAATCATTTTATTTATACTATGAGCTTGGACAGAAGTATTTTGGATAAGCTTAAAGATTGGAATGGATTATGTTAGAAATAAGTCAGTATTGTTTTAGGCTAGAACTTTTTTTGATATTATTTATGGAATGTTATAATAATGTAGTTTTAGAAAAAAGGACAAACTGTAGGATGGGCGACAACCCGTCGCGTCAGACAAGGATGTGGGAATCGAACCCACAATCGAAGTATGACCGGCCTTTATCACCTACCACTGGCCTACAGGAAGTCCCGCGTTAGTAGAAACTAGTTTTATTATATTAAGCAGTATGATATATGAAGTATAAGCCCATTTTAGGAACCATATACGATTAATCTCACTATATATGGACTTATGTATATTTAATAACTTTTTCTATCCTTTTTTTTGAGATAGATGGATTGACCTATCATTCTATCGCATGATCTAGTAACACTTCACAGAAGACAAATTCAACTTCATCTCTTTAATAGATAAAGTTGAAATTGTTCAAGACACAAACAACAGTAATATTGTACCAAAATCATGTCAGTATTTCTTTTAATTCAACAATTCTTCTACTTTAGGGAAATGATCTTGAAAACAAAAAATGTCATCCTAGTGTCCTTATATCCGATGAATCAGATGGTACCTTAAATAATCAAAAATTTATGGCTTTGTGATTGTTGGATTTTTCATAGCCATGTCCTCTACCACTATCCATCAGAACATGATGGTTAGATTTTTCTTCCATATCCATATTTCCACCTATGTTCTCCTATATGGAAACCCAGTGATGAGTTAATCTGGGTAACCATTACATTTCTTACATTACTTTTTAAAATTATGTTTTAGTATTACTTTTATGATGTGGGATTTTCCAAATGAAACTTTCATGTAATAAACCATTTATAACCCCGACGAATTTCGAGGGTGAAATTCATTTTAATGGGGTAGAATGTAACACCCCGAGATTTTCTAAGAAATATTATGTTTTTTAATTTCTTTGTTGTCTTGTGTTGTACGCTACACCAAGATTAGCTTGTACTATACACAACACCATATTATCTTGTAGTATACGCAACACTATTCTTGGCTTGTGTTATAGACAATTTTGAGTTCGTTTTATGGAAATTATTCTACACAACATTAGGTATAGATTTTGTTTAATGTATAAATGAAATAAGTTTTGATTATTTTATATGAAACACCAAATGGAGCTCTCACTACACGCATCCCTGACTTGGCTTGCATTACATGCAATCAAGACCTTCCTTGATAGCGTGTGTAGTACACAATACTGAGTTTCACTAAACAAGATATTATTATAATATAATTATGAACTAGCTGTTATGAATAGTAAACCCCAATTTTTAAAATTTTATAAAATTTATCTTTCAAAATGGAATTCATTTTTGGATTCGGAATATCGAAATTAGCCTAGGGTGAATTTTTGGTATTTTTCTGAAAGCATTCAATTTTTGATGAATAGGGAAAACACTGGGTTAATATTTAAAAACCGACTTTTTATTTAAATAATTATTTATTTTATTTAAATTTATTTTATGTCAAAATTGATACATAATACCTAAATAAGTTCAATGTAATTCATTTTAGTCATTTAATAATAATTATATATATATATAAATCTTATTGAACTTTCCACCGTCTTTTACCCACCTCCTAGGAGAATTTGAAAATTTACATAAAACTTAATTTTACCACTTCTGTGAGTGGAATTTTGAAAATCTGAGAAACACAGTTAATATCAAGGAGCAAAATGTTTTTCAATAAGATAAAAATAATTTTCGGTGAATAGTAACGTTTTTACTTTTATTTACCATGGTTAAAAGAAAATAGGGTAATTAAGGGTAAAAATGATATTATTATTACTCTAACACATGTATTAATTATATTTTATAAGTTTAATTCGACCAAAAACGACCTTAGGAATAAAATATTACTCTTTAGGTCCACTTGGATTAGATTAGGACACTTATTATTATTTTATTTAAACAAGAGTTCAAATTGGTAAAATCAATGTTTAATAACTAAAACATTTTTAATATAGGGATATACATAAGATAAATTCGACTATAAATATTAATTAGAAATATAAGAATATTTCCTATATAATGGTATTTTATTTATAATTTTTATACATTAAATAATTTCATTTATTTATGACACAATGATGATGCAGTAATTACTTTATTAATGAAATATTAACATAATTGATCTTATAAATACCCAAATAAATGTAATTTTAGACTTTTCATGAATTCCACTAATTTCATAGGCTAATATGACATGTTAGTATCGATTCAATTAACCTTTTTAGAACAAATAAGGTTGTTATGATTTTCATAAAAACCAATTACCAAATATAGACAAAATTGACATAAAATAGTTTTTAAAAAAAATATTATATTATTAATTGTAATTATATTCCTAAAAATATAAGGTCCATACAAATGACTTAGATAAGGTTATATATATTAATAATGAACCTATTAGGGTTCTTTTGGCTTGTTATAGTAAGATTATTAAACATATAGTGTAAGAAAATAAGAAGACACGGTAAAAGTTAAATTATTTAACTTAGAGTTAAAACTAAATGATAATGTTAAAATAGTAACCTAAACTTGTCTAAAACCTACTGGTTGAGAGGATTTCGACCCATAATCACTTTATATTAGAAATAAATCTATTTGGAGCTATTATAAACATAATATTACTATATTATAAAATAATATTTTATGTTTTTGCTAAGGTGCCCCTCTCCTCCCTTATAAATGGGCACCACCTCCCTCTTCTCTTTAGAAACTTTTGAGCCTTCAAGCTCAGAAAAACCCTTCCCATTTCCCTTATAAACTTCCCTATAAACATTATAGAGGTTCTGGTCTCCTCAAAGGACCAACTCTAGTGCCTTAAGAGGAAGCTTAAAGGGGGTGCGTCGAAGAAGAGGTAATCACTTCTACTGATTCTTCCAAGTTTCTTTCTTCTTCAACTTCTTATTCTTTATTTGTTTCATCATAAATTAATAACTTAATTATCAATCATGTACTGATATGTTATTATAAATATTAAACAACCCTATTTCACCTTCTTTCCATCCTACATAAAACGAAATCACCGCGCGTGCGTTTGTACGGAATACCATCTCCACGCCGTGGTGTAATCTGTTTTTCCACCACCACCTTACTTGGATGGGTATAATGGTGTAAAGAATAACTATATATAGTTATTATAACATCATACTAATTCTGAGATATTATATCATCCACTCCAAATCAATTAAATAATTATGGGAACGATATCATCGCTCGTGCGTACGTACGGATTACCGTCTCCACGACGCGATGAGATTCATTCTCCATGTTAACCACTCATGAATGATTATAAAGTATATATAATGGATAATAATGTAACATATTACATGATAAAGATACTGGATTTATGTATATATATATATATATATATATTCTATCTAACTACTTCCATTAAAATCAATAAGGAAAATAAAACAGTGTTCATGCGTACGTACGGCCTACCGTCTCCAAGAACGGTGTATTTCATTTCATTTATCTATCTATTATATATATATACTGAATATATATCATATATAAATCATTACTTACATTCTGGAAGTAATTAAATCATTATATAAGTAATAATAATATCAATAACAACATGTCCAAACACGTATGATAAATAAAACGATTTTACCCAAAATGCTACTTTAACATTGAATTTACAAAAGAACGGGTAATATAAAGTCATAAGTGAACCATATATGATATCATAACAATTTATATGGTTTTGTAATAAGTTAATGACATTATTTAAATCTTTATACAGGAGGTTCAGATAAGTACGAAGCATATCAGACCTAAGGTAAGGGATAATTTTGCAATCTCATTTTTATCCAAGATTGCTTATTCGTAAGTATTTAATGGAGTTATATTTTTCATCCATGTCCATAAATTTTTTTTCATAATGTGTTTAATATTCTTAAAATTATTTTTAAATTCATTTTTACCCATCTTTACTTTTACTTTGTGTTATCTATGTATTCTTTCTTTTGTTTAGCATAGGTAGTAATTTTTTACATTTCCGTTAAAAGTACGAGGAGAATATTTTTTTTAACTTATACGGCATGAATGTATTTTTACGGTTTGATAACACATTATTTTCATGAAGCTAAATCTATAGTATTTCATGACTATTTCCAACAAAATCCTTTTATTTTAAAATTGCATGGCATTTTGTGAAAAGAAAATGATTTTGAAGAAGAAAGGATATTTTCCTCAAGAATTCATTTCAAGGGTTTTATCAAAACCATTTTCCTTCTAAGATGACTTTATTTCATATATGTATGTTTCAAGTATAATGTATCTATGATTTACATGGTTTCACTTTTCTTATTATGAATTGATATCCATTTGTTTTATATGGATTATCTTATGATGGGATGATGTTTATGAAACCCATTTTATTCTTTGGGTTATGATGAATGATTTATTTTTATGTTGTAGAACATGTAATAATGATTTGATTATGAGATGGGTGGGACCTATATCTCCCTCCAATACATTGGGTAAAGATTTATATCTCATGAGATAGACATGGCTGGAACGGTAAGTTAATCTGGTTCAATGTTACAGGACTGGAATGAGGATTGAACTCGATTCAGAAAGGGACTTTGTCCACGAAGATGGTATTGGTATCAATTCCTTGGCTACTATGGAAATAATATCATGTGATTAATGGTTTTCCACAATTACAGGTTTTATTCCCATGCTATTTCATCATGATTTATGATCCATTATGATCTATTCCTTACGTACTGCCATGTTTTATGTCATTGCTCAAGATTTTGATATTTAAATATTATGTTCATGTTTTGAAGTTCAAATGTATATGGTTTATTTTATTTTCTCCATGATTACCCTTACTGGGAATTTGAGCTCACCATTTATATGTTTTCGTTTCCCCTGGATATAAAAAAAGGTTTTAGGGAAGAAAAAAAGGATGATCTTTATGGGAGATGTTGAAGATCTTTCACCAAGATTAGAATATTATATTTCGAGTTTCCAAAGACACTAAACTATTATGGTCCTTTGGTGTCTGTTTTTGTTATATATTAGATATTCTGCAAAAGTAATGTAATGTCTATGTATGTCAAGCTTTGGGTCTCTACAGTTGGAATCAGAGGCAAAGGAGGTAAAAATGAAACTGATCCTTGGGAACTCTCACATGTGAGCGTTGGACAAAGCACGGCTCTCCGCCCAAGGGATTCATGAGGAAATGGCTGCCATTTGGGATGGTGGTGTGTCCCTCTTAGGGGGTGTAGCCACCCTTGGAGTGCCCTGATAGGTATCAATTATAGTCTACTGGAAGTAATTCCAGACCGCTACATGGGGGATATTCGTTGGATGATTCATATACACCATATGAACTATTATGAAGGAATTTAAACATAATGGTTAGATAAATAGATAATAAAATGACCATTGATAACCCGTATTGAAACTTCTAGGTTCATAAGTTATGTAATACATGTGATTTGTGAGTTTCTTTTTCTAAGTTTATAGTTTTCTTTTTTATAAATGTATTAATTCTCAATGTTACTTTATTTAATGTAATTGTTGAAATATAGTGGAACCAAGTTAACAATAGGTTCCAGTAATAATGTAGTGATTACCTTAATAAACTATTAAAAATATAGAATCAAAATTTTGACCCTTCTAGTTATGCCTAACCAGTTATCTAGAGTTGTGATTGACCATTTGAACCAAGTTGAATTTAAAAACTCACCACATAAGAGAAAAATAGGCCTTTTGGAATTTCATCTAATAAAGATAGTAGAGGAATGGAGATTAAAGTTCTTACATGCCAATAATATTGGAATAAGTCTCTAGGGATGTATCTCAAATGAATTGGAAGTCATTTTATTTTTAGTAAAGGCAAAAATTGAGAAACAAACTGTTGAGGAAAAATAAAGAGTTCAGTTAACATAATGGAATAAAATAATGTTCTTTTAAAGGTACCACAAATAGTTGAATGTCTTAAATGTGAGGAACATGAGAATTAATCAAGTTAATTGATTAATTCAAAGGCAAACAAGGAGGATAATCATCAACAACTTTTTGTACTAAGGGAAGAAGTAAGGGCCTATGCTATGAGAATTACTGAATTGGATTGTGATAATTAAGGTAAAATTATCCTATACTATAGAGTTTTGGATATCTTATTAGAGTTTGATTCTAGACACTCAATTATATCTATGAATTTTTCTAAGAGAATATAAATTACCTCCCCAATGATTTGATATTGAATTATTGGATAAACCTTCTATTTTTATGATTACTGTATCCTAATTTTAATTTCATGTGCATAAACCTTGTGAAAATATTATTACTCTTTATTTATATAAATTCAATATAGTTTTAGAATTATATTGGAAATATCTACATAGACGCTATATTAAATAACTAAATAATGATATTACATTCTATAGTCTAAATCATACTATGATCATATATTAATGCAAGTTATACATTAAGCTATCTATGAACATTAGCTCCATTATGTGGGTCTTAATACTCAATAAAAAAGATTATTTTCCTACTCTTAACCAATTTAGTATGGTTAATATATCATTTAAAATTATATCTTGATTCGTTTATATCTTTTAGATACCATTATTAGTTTTAATTAGTGAGAGATAATAAAAATTATGAGGTCACAATTTCTTCAAGGGGGAATAATTTAATAGCCTGATATTTCAAAATGTAATTCTCCTTTAAATAATTATTTTTCATATTGTAAAATATGAAACCCCAAACTAAAACAAAGTATGATACTTTGAGATAGAATTATAAGTATTAAATATAACTTTTATAATTTGGTCACTGAATTGGATGGTATAAATAAAAGTAACCTCATTTTGAAATAAATAAATGAAAGAAAAATAAATGTCACTTTGAATACTAATAAACTAATGAAATTCAATTAGTATTTTTAAACAACAAATAAGATCATTTTATTTTTTATTTTTATCATAAAATTGGGTTTTAATAAGCTATGTATTTTGATTCCAAGTAAATGAATATATTATGGTTAGATAATGATAATATATATATATATATATATGAATATCATATTATAACTAATTCAATTAGTAATTTATAGGAAAGAAGAAGAAGGATATTTACTATTTTTTTAATAAAAAACTAGTTTTTTATTATATTTTAGGGTTAATTTAAAATTTAAATTCCCAAATTTTAGAATTTTAATTTTAGTAAAATATTATTCATTACAAAAATATTATCTTAGGGATAATTTTTCTGATTTTTCTAGAATAATTGATTTTTAGGTGAATTATAAAAAAATGGTTTATAGCTATACCATATCTTTTATGAAAAATCATAAACTAAGTATTAATTTTCAAATTATAAGTAAAATTTTATGAAAAAAATATTTATGGAGTAATATTATTCATTTAAAATGATATATTTAATTTATGAAACTCATTTAAAATATTTTCAAAATTAAGTTTTATTTAATTTAATAAAAATTATTTTTGGTATGTTTCTTTTAATTAAGTATCCACTACATGGGATTAGGTTTTGGATTTATTATAAATCCACAAAACTCTTAATTATAAACCAATTAATTTCATGAAAATCAAAAATATTTATAATCTTATCATAAGAATAATTTTGTTATTAAAAATATAGTTTTTTTAAAATGGTTTTTTTCGTAATGAGTCATCATATTAAAAAACATTTTCAAAATTAGAAATTTTATTTGGAAAAATAGATTTCATATTTGAAATTATAATTTCCAAATTATTTAATAAGGTTTCGTTCAATTTTATACAAAAATATTAGTTTTCTATTATAGACACGTAATTACAACAATAAAGGTAAATTAAGGTAAAAAAATTAGCCAAGGGTAAAAGAGATAAAACATGTTATAATAATTTCTCTAAATGATTATTTTTATTTTTTCTCAACCAAAACCAAAATATTCCATATTATTTTCCACTTTTAAGTGAAGCATGTGTACCTTTTATATTACAAATTTATATTTACAAAATTATAATTATATATATATATAAGGGTTTTTCCTCCACCCCTTAAAGGATACTGTAAAATTATAATTACTATTAAAAATATTACCATTTAACATCCCATATGTTCCTCTTACAGACACCTAATCCTCTATTCATATGAATTTGGCATAATTTCTTTATTTCCAAGAAGCGATCGAAGATAAAGATCGAATTCTTAACATAAGTACTAATCAATCTTTAATATTTTTCATTATCAATATTTATCTTATAAAAATTTATTAAAATTTTAACATTATTAAACAATAAATATGTATATGCTAAGAATTTATATGTTTATGGAATTACCATTATCCACCATTTATTTTTTACCTTTGATAAATGAAAATTTCTTTCATGAGATTGTGTAGACTACCTCCTCCTTAAAGTTAGGTGTTTTTTTTCCTTCACCACCTAATATGGGTGGTTAAAAAAATTCACTGAACTTATATAGTATTTATAACATTATTATGATTCGTAAAAGGAAAACTATTTCCTACCTTCAAACCATTCTATGGAAACAAAAATGACATCCATGTGTATGTGCGGACTGTCGCCTCTATAGTGTGGCATGTTTCAATTTTCACCACCTCCTTACATGAATGGATATAAAATATATTTGATTATTATATATGATATTAATGGATAATATTTTTCATTAATATTTTTCAAAAAAATTTACATAAAAATTAATTATCATTATAAATTAATTCTTTAATATCGGAAAATTGCTTCAAATAAGTTCATTATGTAACTCATTCTTACAAAACATGCCAATATTTTCAAAAAAATAAACATGGATATTTTTATATTATAAAAAAAATTTAAAATACATTTTATAATATATTAATGATTAAATTGGTGCCAAATAATGTGGTATTCCATCACCATTATGAAACATGTCAAAAATAATCGAAATTAAAACAATTGATAATGGAAATAAGTGATAATTAACTAATGAATGTATAATAAATGATTATAACTAAGGATTAAAAATAATTATATTTATTAGTGATTTTATTTATTGAATTGCTAATATATTTATTTTTAATATGGATGAGTTTAATTCAATTTTCAGGAAGTTGAGAATTTCAGTAAGGGTTTTTCATAACTCAATTATTTTTATTTGAGTTATAATGATTATTCTTCACACCATTATTATAAGTTGAATTATTTTATATAGTGATTTTATATAATTTTATTTATAATTTAATTTATATATATTTATAATTATTTCTCATGAAATCTTTTCTAAAGGATTTTCAATTCAGATACTCTTATTTTAGTAAGGTTTTTTGTCTCAACTCCACTTCATTGAGGAAATTTTTCATGTTATGAAACTATTTGATATTATATGTTTTAATAACTACCATGTTAGATTAAAATAAAATTATTAATTTTTCATTCATTGAATTTATATATCTTTTTATGAATCCATATATCCAATTATTATGATTCAATTGTTCTCAAATTCAAAATGGATTTTCTTGTCTTAATTTTTCCTCATTTTATCCATATGTCATATTCACCACATATTTTACTTTTTTAGTGTATATACTACACATTTTTTTATTTTGGTTATACATATAATTAAATTCAAATTTTTTTCATAAGAATTTAATGTTTTCTTTGGCAAAGTATTTTGATTCAAAAGTTACCAAAGTCAAAAGGGATTTTGTTAACTCAAATATTCTTTCTTTGAGTAATATTATTTCATCTTGTGATTAATTCTTATATTTTATTTATTCCCACCTAAGGCTTCATAATATTTAATCTTATATTTATCATTAAGTAAAATAACATTTTTAATTCAATTCTCTTTTTTTATTAATTTATTTCATATAAGTGTATAAGACTTTTAAGAATAATTCTCACCATCTTTAAAATTTATTTTTCTTAAATATCCATAATTTTTCATTCCAAAAAAATCCTTTCATATTTCCAAATCCAAATATATTTTGTTTTTTATGATATATATAATTTTATTTACCTATTTTCAAAAATAATTTTTATTATTATTTTTATGATGTTTTCTTCAATAATGTTATTTTAAAAAAATAAAAATAATTTTCTTTTTGAATTTTATGATTTTATCTACCACTCTACATGTACTATGAAATAAATTTATTTATCATTCAATGTTTTGTTATTGTGATTATTTTATATGGTTTTTAAAAAAGTTTTTCATGTTACCTTCCTAAACAAATAATGTTGTACGTCACTTCATTATTTACAAAAATATTAAGAAATGTTTCCTAAAATATATTTTTATAATTTTACATCCATTTTAATATAAAAAATCTAAAATTTATATCCCTTTTGATTTTTTCCATGAATTACCCTTCAAATTCTCTTATATTACTTTTGTTGTGGGATTAAACTTATGGTATCAAATAATCAAATTCTTGATCCCTTTTTATGTTGTTTGAAGTGTTCTTCCTTTGATGGTGATTTTTATATATGATAACAAACATAAAATTTATTATTATTAACTTTAGATATATATTAATAATACCATCAACCATATTTATCTAGATGTCTTATCATTCTGATATTTCATTTAATTATTTGGGAAATTATTAACATCTTTTATGCTTATAATTCCAAAATATATGTTTATTGATTACTAAGTAATGAACATTCAAAATTTTATTATTATTCATTTAATTCTTATAATGAATTAATTTGGATTATTAAGTGATGATTTTGGCCCTCAATATACCATTGATGCATCAATAGTTTATATAAGACAAACTATCTTGGGTATTTGGTATATTCCTTACCTATATATGTTTTATGTCTTGTCATATAGCCATGATGGTAATATTATGATGTTTCACATTATGTATTTTATAATTATGAAACAATTTATTATTATCCATGTCATTATTTATGTTTTTATATAAACCATTAATTTAATTCATTCCCATTTGATCAGTTATATAGCATTATTTTATTCTTAATTATTCTAATCATGTTTATTTATTAAATGCTTATACATTAATGGATTCTTAAATACACTATCCTTAATGAGGATTTGATATTTACTTTATTATATTTACATTACCATAGGTTATAAAAAATATATTACCCAATATATGTATATAATATTAGAATGTGTGGATAATTTTTTGAGTGATGATGAAGGCATATTGTTAAATAATAAATTTTAAGAATAATTGAAAATATGTACATTGTATGGGAAATATATGGGTTCTGTTAGATAAAAATATTTCCTAACTCAAAAAATAAAAGGCCTTTGTGTTGTAAGTGACTTGTTAATTTTTATTAATATTGTAATTGTGGATGGTTATGTTTGAGTCATTTCAGTTGGTCTCAAAGTGGATATATTAATTATGTGTTTATCAAAACTTAATTATGGGAGTGTGGGTCTAGCGCATCAAAATTTTCATTAAGATCCTTTAAAAATAGTGGATTATTATGATTCAAAATAAGAAAAAGAAATATTAAAACCTTTTGAATTTTTACATCCTTTTATATAAAATTATAGAGGTATGTAAAAAATATCCTACCCTCTAAAAAATAACACCAATCTGAAAATAAATATTATAATTATTCTTTTGATAATTCCACTATAAAAGAGAAAAATAAAACTAGAAGAATGTATTTGATAAACTCAGTTAAATTTCTCCTCCTTAATAGAAAAATCCATCAAAAAAATATTTGAATAAGTAATGACGAAATGGAATAATTAATAACATAAAAATGATTATGATCAAATTAATATAAATTAAGTAATGGATAATCTTTCCAAACAGAGATAGAAATTATCTTAGTATTCTACAAAAAAAATAGGATTTAAATAAAATATATAATCCATTACATAAATCCACATATTCTCTTCCTAAAAAACATCCTAAATCAAAATTCCCTTATCCTATAAAACCAATGAGACCCTCACCCAATGAGATAACTAATTATTTCTCTAAAAATCCTATCGCTACATTTTAACCCAAACAAACCCTATCTTACTATATAAACTAACCTGTGTAACTCAAAAGGTTAAACTTTTCCTTTTTTTCATTCCCATCACCCAAATATATAGAACCCTTAATAATATAGGTTCTATATTTGTGTTTGTGTGTGTGTGGATTTTAAATATGATTACCATAAGTCCTCATGGAAAGAAATAAAAATACTATCTAGATAACCCATCAAAACATGAACATTATTTTCCCATATTCTTTTTATTACCCAACCCCAAACCAAATCCAAAAATCAATTTTCTATTACTAACCATGTTTATATAGAAAATGGAAACTTTTTTCTCTACCATATATCAATATGAGGTCAACTATACTATTTTTCATCAAGAAACCAATTTTCAAATCCAATATTCATAACAAAATAATGTTGAAAACAAGATAAATATACTCATAAAAATATATAGTCAAATTTATTTTCTTTATCAAAAAAAATATTCCAACAAATTAATTAATTAATATTTAAATACAACACTAATTAATCATCTTCTCTAGAATAACTGATATTTGGAGAAAAAAAAATCAAATTTTCAAAGATGTATTTAGGAAAGAAAAAAAATATTTTGTTATTTTATTTATGATATCAATGAATATAGATCAGAGTATTAGTATGAAAGAATATATAGACTTTATAATAAAGAAATATACATTATTCTATTTATATTCATTTATATTTATAATAGTAAAAAAAATCCATCTCTCCGTATAAATTTATTTCTTAAATGATAATTTTGTTTTTTCCATATTAATTACTATCATCATCTATTTATTATTTTTTATAATCACAAAGGGTAAAAATATATATAAGGATAAGTTATAAATATTATAAAAAATACTTTAATATAAATATAAGGAATAGAATAATAAAAGAATATTCTATTGTGGATATTTATTTATGTATAAATTCTTGTTATTCCAGCCATTTTATATATTTTATATATTAGCCTATTTAGTTTTTATTTTTTATTTTATACTTGTTAATAATATATGATAAAAAAATTTACATATTAAGTGTACTTTTTTAGGTGATTTATCTTACCATGTACCTTTCTTTTTAAAATCGGGGATATTTTTTATCATTTTGTAGATGAAAAAATATATATCTTTTGTTATAATCACAATACATGTTTCCATTTTACAAATATTTTCATTGAATAGAAATTTCATAAAAAATTCTAAAGTATGTAACATAACATAAATGTAATATGATTTTTTAAGTTATTATTTTATAAAACATAACAATCCATGATACTATTGAATATTGGTCACAAACATATCAAAAACTAAATTCATATTGAGCATACATCAGCCTGAAAAATATTTTGTCATCAGCTCAAAAACTATATGGATATTCATTATAAAACCATTATAACATTTTGGACTAACCATACATCATATATTTACTATCCATTATTCAAAAATATACAAAATAAGGCACTACTTCAGTTGAGGATGATCATATACTAGATTTTATATTCTAGGTGATAACGAATATTTCTCTAAGGTTTTCACCTAAATATGTAAATATATAATAGACATATTTTATGAAAAAATAGTGGCAATTAAATAACAAAATTTCAAATTTTTAATCAAAATCAAAAAAATCATGATAAATTTGTTCAAGACTGAAATGTAATGTTTTTATTGTAAAAGGATCTAATGGTCATATTTAAATGTTTATATAAAGGAACTAGGTGAAATGTACAAAATAACTCAATCATGAATACATAAAATCAACTCTAAAGACAAAATAAATTTCTACAAATGATTATACATACAACATATTAGATATAAAATCATTTCTTACTAATATTTCTTTCATTTTTTATTCTTCCTTTTATGACCTATCTTTTTTAGTTTTAATTTTTTTTAAAAAATTACACAATTGGTTTTACAATTATTATTTAGAATGTACTTAATATCTTAACTCATTGATAGATGAGTTATTAGGATTATTAATTTTTATTATAAAGTGAATAATATTTATAATCAGTGTTTTCCCATCATGTCTTGGTATAAGATCATTCATTTACTTTGGGTTAAAAGAAAAACATCTAGGGATGGGAACATTAATTTTCTTACTATAGTGTATTTTATAGTGGAAATATATTTATTATACAAAGTATATTTATCAATCATCTTGTATTTTATTATATTTACTCTTAAAATCATTTTTTATTATGTCATCTTATTTTATTTTGTAAAATATGTTTAGCAAGTTTTTGAACTTATTGTTTTTTCAAGAATATCCTATATTGTTTTTAAATATAGTTTTATTCTTGTTATTTATTCTTGTAATTTTATTTCAAAAATTATTTTAATTAGAATTCTAAGAATAGATATATTGGACTTGGTACTTTGATATATTTTCAAACTATGTTTTTATTCATAATATGTTTTTGATGGGTTTATTACATTATATTTTTTTACTAGAATACAACCCTTTCTTGATGTTATCATAATATGAAAATAGGAGTTTGGGTATAGGTATCATAACTAGTTTCAAGTCATAGTTTACTTGAATTAGAGAATTAGTATGGTAAAATTTAATATTGAAACTATAGTTTTAAAGAACAAGGTTACGTGTGGATAATATGCATGTATATGCTTAAAATTCCAAATTCAACTCTATAAGTTGTTTTATAATAGATAATGATATAATATTATCAATTGTTATAAAATTTATAATATAAATATAAAATGTAGATGTGTATATATAAATAAAAACCACTATAGAGACAATGTACATTTTTGAAATTATCCTAATATTAAACCAAACATTTTGTGTGGTGTTATAAAAAACACTATCTTGATATTAGATTAGATGACATAGGTTATGGATAATAATCATAAATAATTTGATTGAATTTATTCATTTATTAATTACTCTTTGGTAATCAAAATGTCTATATGACAACAACCTCATTTACTTAGTGGGTAAACGACTCTACTTTTGGAGAATATATGGATATCCCCTACAAAAAAAAGCTATTTATTGTGGTAGAATAGTCATTGTAAAAAATTTCTAAGTGATAAATTTCATATCCAGAGAGTGAATAAAACTAATAGTGGTTTTTTGAAAAAAAATTACATTTATTGTGTATGTGAAAAAAAATCGCAATGCCCCATGAAAAATCCCAAAGGATAATGCTTTAGAACATTATAATAGGCCATCTAAAAAACACTTGAAAATTGCACAATGTATTCCTACCACATAGAAAAAGTAACATAGAGGAATAATGAAATCTTCCAAACATTATAATAAATACAACCTTATATATTTCCTATAAAAATTTGAGAAACCAATGGGAATTGTGTGAGAATTTATTATTATGAGTATAATCACATTTTTATAGAATTAAAAAAATGGACAAAATAGATTGAGGGCAAACAGACGGTCCTGAATCTAGTTTATAATAAAATTTGATAAGATAAAATGATAACTAAATAATATAGAAGAATAATATAATAGTTTTTACAATAATCAAACTAGAAACAACACCCCCATCATAACCCCTCCCCCTTCATCTTTAATGTTTTCATATTATAAGGTAGAACACATATTATCAATAGATATAGATAGTTCACTATATATTCAATGATACATATTTAATGAACATTTTTCCCCTTTATAATTATTGCAGTATCCAAGATTATATTTATTAGCAGCCTTCATGATATCCTAAGGAACATAATTAATGAAATAAATAGAAACTTTCTCAGTGATGGATCAAGCATAACACTCTTTCCTATTCTAATGCATCATAAAAAGTGGAATAGGATTGAAGTCACATTGAATGAACTTCTTTTTATCAAAATAATCCATCATCTTGCCTCCTTATAAACTCTAATAGTATTTGATCATGTAATAACTATCTTGATCATGTTATAATACTCTTATTGATATCTATAATTTATTAAAATCGAAATATGTAATGATTTTTATGGTATAATTTCATAGAAAGTGAGCTTAGATGAAACTTATAGTAATGCAGGAATTGAAGTCTCCTTCTTTGGATACTAAAATAGCCAACTAGATAAAGGAACTATACTATTAATATTCACCACTGAAATATATCCTAGAGTTATTTAGGATCTCAAATTTTATGTTAGAATTTTTAAGATGGTTTATCTCCATCAGTTACTTCAAACAAGGATCAATTAAATTGGGTAGCTTTAATAAATTTTCCATCCCCTGATACTTCCTATATTATTTTATCCCAAGTTTACTAAGAACTTGGTATCCTATTCTATAATGATCAATTATTTAACTAATATAGGGTTATTTTTTAATCACCCTTGTTATGGTTCTTAACCCCCATCATTAAAGTATCAATTTTTTTGACAAAAATGTGGGCCCCACCTAACCTATTATAAACTTTAGTTCTCATTACTAATTATCAATAACTTATCCTAGAGAAAACTACCAACTATGGTTATATTATATATTGGGGTAATTGATTTATATTTTTCCTATGTCAAATATTTTTTGTTCATCTTGTTTATCACTCGATTTTTTAAAAACAATATCTTCCTTCACAGCATTTGGAGTCTCCCAAAATCTCTTCACTTACTTTCCTTTAAATCCTAATTCACATAGAAGAAAAGGCATCATTAAACCAGACACTATAGGATTAAGAAATTGTTATTTTTTGGAATCCACTGGTGAATGTCCTCCCATATTTTAATTAGAATATAAACCTATTTTATAATGATATTAAACTAATTTAAAAACTCCCTCTTGAGAACCTATAACTATTTTTAATTCATCTAATAAATAAAACAATATCTTTATTTACACATATCTTGTGATTATGTTATCAATCATGTTATTAAGATGAATTCATGCATGTTTATTTTTTATTATAGATTTTTTATCAATAGTTTTTTTCAATAGTCACGAAAGTTGGATTTCAAATTCATTGAGAATTTTTATGTTATCAAGGTTTTATAATGCAATATTGGATTTTATTTCATAATATCAAGTATATTAGAACATGATAGATTTGATACTCATGGGTAAGACAATATTATTTGGTGTTGATATGTTCTATACATAAAGTAATAGACCTCTTTTAAAAGATGTAACATAGTGGAGATCATTATGAAGATAAGATGATGTAAGATATTAGAGGAAGAAGATAATTAGATATTTTATCATCATCTATGTATTGAAAATAAAAGGTGATTCAATGTTATTAAAAGTGGTCAAAAAGATTTTTGATTTCATCATATGCCTTGATTGGATCATGGAAGATATTTTTAATAGTGTTTATAGAGCTATTTTGGAATCACATTTTTGATGATCGAATACCCTAACTAGATCATGAAGAACTATTACAGGATAGAGAGGCGCATGGAATGTAAAAAAAATATGGATCTTAAAAATTCTATTGATGATAAATGAATTTTCCATTATCCACAATAATTTTTCATCATTGGTGTATAGATATCTCTCACAAGAACTATCCAAACTATTGGTGTGGTAGAATGAACCTTTGAATAAAGTGGGATATGTATTTTATCATATGATGAGTAGTTCATAACACACTAACACACTTAACTTTTATAGGTTTTTTAGTTGTCTCTTGTCGGTATATTTGAGGTGATATCCATATGGTAGACATAAAGAATGGAATATAACATTCTAATCACTTGCATAGTGAATAAAACCATGAATAATGATGGACATGATTAGAGTATGATTTTGATTTATTTTGAAGGTATTATAATGAGGTTTAGAATATATTATGGATTCTGGATAAAATTAGAGAAAAAATGGAGGCATAAAAATAAATTAATTTATTAGATAATTATTTTAGAATCAATCATGATGCAATGCCTTTATGTTATGACAGAATTTCATTCTGAAGGGGTTTATTATATACTTTTATAAATTTATCACACCATGATGGAATTTATCTCATTCCTCAATGAGAATGTATGAAGTAAAACTTTTAATTATGTAGAAATCACATAGTATCCCAATATATTTTTAAGTGAGGATTTTTTTTAAGGAACCACATGGTCTATATTTCTACATAAATAGTGGAAATGATGTTTTCGAGTATATTTATTTGTGATTGTTTCTAATCATTTCACTATAATCCATCCATTATAATACAATTGAGGAGTTCACATCACAAATCGCCATACTAATAAATATTTTTTTATGGATATCCTAAAGTAAAATATATCTAATGTCAAAATCATAGTATTCATACCGAAATGAGTCTACTATAGAAAACAGTAGATATAAATACCATACCATAATGAAATTTTTCACATCACAATAGTGGTGTGTGTTTTTTAAATATGAATAGTGATTTTAGCTTTAAATGTTTTCTATAAATTTTTCACTATGATGACTCACATTACATAGTGGTTAGATACTTTGTGTTGTGATAATATGTTTCACATCATGATCTGGTTAAGTCAAAAATTTATTGATAACATAATCCCTACATTTTAAGGATAAAATAATTAATTAAATTATGATACCTAGGAAATATACTGGATGAGATTTAATTACATTTAATATATTTAATATATATAGGAAGAATATGTTATCTGAAAATCATGTATTGGTCATGAGTAATGATGGTGATATACATATTTGAAACACCTCTATAAATGTATTATTCCTAATACTCTGAATTTGTGTGACAATATTATGAGACTAAAGTGGTGATATTCTCATTAATTGATCATTAAGAGATGGAAACCCATTTGGGTCAATATTGATAGAAGAACAGTGAAAACGTCTATTAACATAGAGGAACTAATTGAATGAATAGGAAGGATCACATATAAACAATATATTATTTTTTATGATATTTTTCCCTTGTAATTATATTTGAAGTTATATAGGATTTTTGAAATATATTCTTACTCTATACACCAACTAATTCATTGTGGAAAATAATACATTGAATTTGATAGGGGATGATAATTGTTGAACACCAAGGATGTAACCACTAGATAAGAGGAGTTTTATGGACGTTGGATTAATCATATAATGTTTTTACTCTCATATATCCAATATCTCTTATCATAATCATTATTATTTGTTGATCCTAACATGATCCCTAGACTAAATAGAAACATGTTTAAAGGGTTATGAAAGGGATAAAATCTTTTTATTGGGATATACAACTGATTCACCCCTAATATCTAGTAATTAATACTTTTTGTTTTGTGATTTATATTAGAGTAGGTTCACCCATGTGGAAAAAAACCTTTATCTATTCTTATATACACTAATATTGAATAATTTAAATCATATCCAATATTAAAGGTGAAGGTTTTAGTTATTCTCATGTGGATAAATTGATATTTTTAAGGAAAATTTGATAGATTATTTTGAACTAGGATATATCCTTATACAATTATATATATTAATTTTTATTTTCTTTCACCTAACGATTTGAAAAAAATTAGTTTAGTTTATGGATATATTTTATATGGAGGTTTTAATTATATATATTTTATTGGATGTATCTCGTTATTATGGATTAATCGATTTTATATCATGGATTTATTAGTTACTCCCTTAAATGTTGATGTGAAATTTTAATTATCTTTGAATTACTCTTTTAGTGAATTTTCCAAATGGAAAGGTAGAGGTTATGTATAGATAAATTGTATTAAATTAAAGGAAAAGGGAGATAAAAAATGAAATAGATGGGAATCACAGAATATTTTCAAGTGAAAACTTCTATAATATTCTATGTTTATTGAGAAATAAAATAAGAAACATAAAAATAAAATTTAAATTATAAATTAAAGGGTTGATTTATCTTAAAGAGATGAAAATTTAATGAGTATGAATTTCATAAAAGTTGAAAAAAAATAGATTCCTATAAATTTGAATATGTGACACACCAATCCATTATAGGAGCATTATAATATAAAGTTTTAGAGACGAAGTGAGATAATGAAAATATCTCTAATTTTTTTTATATTTGATAAAACTAATTTCATAGAGATCAATTGAATAAATTATAAACTTTGGTATATACAAGCTTATAAACATATTTATTTCCTAATTCAGTATGAGATTTTTGAGAAATCACAAGAGAAAAAATATATTTCTTTCATTGGTTATTAAAATGAAAATAATATCTAAAATAGGGATGAAATTTAATTTTAATGGAAAAATAGTCAAGAATACTTTTGTTATAAAATATGGTGGAAAATTCATGATGATCCAATTTGGACACACCAAAGAATAAGAAACCCAAGGTTGATTAGATTGAAAACAAGGTGATATAATATTTTAGATGACCAACTTTTTTATATCATGAGTAGTATAAATACGTGAAGGAAGGTGGGAAACACAACCTACCAAAGGATAATAGAAAATATTCTATGGGACAATCACCCATGATATGGAGTGTCCATTGAAAGCATCATTGAATAAAAAGGATGTTGTTATAAATAAGAAATAAGAAATAGAGTATTAATAATTATAATATAATGTAAACACTTGTTTCATGAATTAACCAAAGATATGAGTTTTTTTCATATAAGTTGGATTATTTTGATATAAATTTAGGGATCGCTGGTATAAAAGTCTAGTGGTGAATTCAATGATGGGGAAGAAATAAATATATTCCAAAGAGGTGGTTTTAGGGCCTACCTATCTTGGTGCACCTTATAAAATTTTTAGATAGTGTAAACAATTTTTAAACATCACATAAACTTGTATCTTTTAGATATAAGAATAAAAAAATTTATATAATGATTCCAATCCTCATAGGTTCTAGACTCATGATATGGTTTTTTTAAATTATGTTGAGGAAAATAAATATGATCTCACCAAACACTTAGTGGATCTAAAAAGAATAATAATACACTCACTTAATCATTCATGAAACATGTTTTATGGTTCATCATACTCAATCCCTTTTGAATAAGAAATAAAAATCTATTTAATATGGATTAAAATATCTTAAATATAAATATAGTGTTTATTTTAATCTAGACATTGAGATAACCATTGGAAGATCCCAAAATTCTATGGGGATTAAAGAGAATAAATAAATGTTTGGAATGAATAAAAGAGGAAAACAATATTATATAAATTTTTAAAATGAATAAAAAAAGGATATTTATTAAAAATATGGATTTAAATTCATTAAAAGGGATAGTTTATAATTATTAAATACATTGAAGTGGTTTTTATTTCTAATGGGATAGCCTCATTCTTTCAAAAACTAAGGTATGAGATTATAAATCATTTTCTATTGTTTATGCTTGAATTACTTAATGATGTTTTATCATGAAAATATATTCTTATTTAAAAAATTAAAGATGGTATTTTTTAAATAATTTAAATTGGTATATATTTTATAGACTATATAAATTATTGATTTATAACTCATAAATATTACCATGAGTTTTCTCCTATAGGTTTAGAGCGATAATTGACATTTTTATTATCGAGTATTCATTGTTTTGGATTCTCTAATATCTTTTTAAGGGATATCAAGAGCTGAAATTATTGAAGGAAATTTATGATATGTTTCATGAAAAACAAATTTATGGTTCATTGTTTTCAGGTAAAATTTGAATTTTTTATTTTAGGGTAGGTTGAATTATCACAATTGGGATTCAAACCATGATTTCAAGGATTGGAACATATTTCGGATATGTTTTAGGATATTTTTAGATAATTTAGGGTTCTTGGGTGCTTAGGAGAGTGTTAAAGTATGTTTGAGTAGACTTAATGATAATTTCAACACAAATTAGAAATCCATGCGATAACCATTGGGTTTCATAGAGTGGTGTGTCTTATGTGTGTACGACTTAAAGTGATGGTTATGTATTATTTTAGAGTGATTTGTTGTTAACGTAGAAGTTTTTAGGTATTTTTGAGATATTTGTATATTTTTTGGAGTTATAGTAGATTTTTGTAGAAAATAGACAAGTATTATACATAAGGGTCCTAGTGTTTGTAAAAATAGCCAAATATCATATGCAAGTGTCCCAGAGTAAGGACTCGTGTCTTTCTAGACTATAGTTTTGAGAAGAAATTTGAATTATTACTTTTAGATTCTTATGAAGGATAAAATTGTATTTTCTCCTAGTATATGATCTTAGATAATTTTTCTAACTACTCTTTTGGTCCTGGAATAGAGTTTTTACCATATGATAAGACTTTGGTAGAAATCTGAGCCATTCAAATTTTGTAGGAATGATTAATATTCAATATTTATTAATTTAAATATTAAATTATTCACACAGGTTCATTCAGCCAAAACATTTTAATGAAGCATCATATTAAGATTATTTCTTCTCCATTGATTTTGGAATAAGGATTTTAGCATAGGCGAGATATAAACTCGAGTTGGGCACTTGGGTCGGCCCAGGCCCCTTTTTCTTCTTTTTCTTTTTCTTTTTCTTGTCCTCCTTTTCATTTTTATTTTATTTTTCCTTCCTTCTTTCTTGTGTATGTCGTATCTCCTCCTCTTATGTCACTCGAATGAGGAAGAAATGGGAGAGGGTGAAATAGAGAGAGACAGAGAGAGAGAGAGAGGTAAGGGAATAGAGGTGCTGCTGCGAAGCCCTCAACGCGTTAGATCGATGTGCGGTGACCGTGGACCATGAAATCAACCCAATATTTGGAAGTTTATGCTCGAAGGTATGATGTATTTAATATTTTATGAGAAACTTATTTAAATTCAATTTTAAAAGTTGTTATATTCCTATTATGATTATATGTGGTCCCCAGTGGCCCCATCTTCTGATTGGGCGGAGAAAACGGGTGTTTCGGGTGATCTGAGGGTTTCTTGTTTGGGGAAACTAGGTTACATGGCATGTAGTTTGGGTGACACATCATGTGTTCTTATTATTCATGGAAGATGAAGTTTTAGGTATTAAACACCGTGTCTGGGGTATACATGTCATGTACCGGTACTTGGCTATGTCATCGATTACCCAGCCATGTCTACCAGTGTAGGGGTTTATGAACGTGTGCGGTACATGGCAAGACCTCGTGTAGGGTAGTGAACCATGTATAAATACAAGGAATGGACATGTAGATAGCCAATAATGTTTAGGGACATGGCCATGTAACCCATGTTGCATACACATCATGTAATTGAGTTTTTTATAGTCCTAGTTCAGTGAGAATACATGCTCATGTGGTGAGTTGGGGTACACATTGTGTATGGTCTCTACATACTATATACCTATCCCCTTGTAACCCTTTGAGGGTTTTTGTTCCTTCTGGCCCCAGAGTTGGAATTTAACCTGAGAGCAGTTCATTCTGAGAGGTTTTCCACAAATATCGTGATGGTGAAACCCATGGAGCGTTCTGAGTACTTCTAATGGGTGTTTTGGGGATTTTATCTAAATAGAGAGGTTCTTCTTCCAATTATAAAATCCATTTGTCTCCTGAAATAAATACTTAAACGTGAATGATAGGTTGGGTGTTTGGACCAGCTTTGTAGATACCTTTGATCTGAGTGAGCTATGAGCAATCTCTTGTGACATTTTGATTTCGAGTACATTCCCTTTGTGAGATGTTCCCTTCTGGCCTATGAGGCCTTGAGATCAGATGCTTCCAAGGATCCTATGAGGGATGCCTTTGCTTATATGCAGATCTAAGGATTCCCTTGTAGGATCCTTCACTTGTGTATCATTTAGAGGATCCCCGTTGTAGGATGCCTCTGTTGTTATCATTTAGAGGATTCCTATTGTAGGATGCCTTTGCTTGTGTTTCATTTTGAGGGGTGGAGCATGGAATCTCACCAATGAGTTATCTTTTTAGAGATCACCTAAGGGTAATCCCCTTAGGGTTCATAGGAGTTATGAATGTCCTAACTACCTATGGACTGAAACTGAGGGCTTAGACATTAGACTAGATTTATAATCCTAGGTAGCATGACGACTAACTCAGTGACCTTTTACAATATGTTTTTATGTACTCTGTAGAATCCTTATTTATCATATTGACCATTGGTATATGGTATCCTTTATTATAGGATTGACCATCATTATATGGTATCCTTGATAGTGATTGGAGGTGAGTACTTCTAAACCCATGTGTAAGACAAGTATCCCCTTGTGGTTACTTAGCTTTCTTAAAGATATAATTATAGAATTTGATGAAGATGGTATATATTTATTGGGATTCTGGACCCATACATCAACTTAAAGATACATGTCTTGAGTGGCATGATGTCCAACTTAATTCCCTTTCCCAGGATGTCCAAAAGAACAGGATTACAGATCAAATGATCGAATTATGTTGTGGTTTCATGTTATTATTTCACTTCCACAAGAATTTCATATCCCTGTATGTATGTATAGGTATGGGACTATATATACATACACCTATAGATATGGACATCAATGGTGTAACTTTCCTAGTAGACAAGGATTAAGGACCTTGGGTTCGACTGTGGTTTTAAAATAAGTTTTACATCTTTTTAGTTGTGTCTCAGTGAAGCTGAACAGTTTCCTTTTGCAAGCACTTATAGCAGCACATTTACTTGTTTCTTATCAGGGTGACCTACTGGGATTCTTACTCACCCCTAAACATTCACCTTGGTGTACGTGTAGACCATATTTATACTTTACAATTTGATCACGAGTTGTATGGTTGATGGAGTTGAGGCCTAGGGTTACATGATCGAGCAGAGCAACTCGTGTGGTTCTTGATCGAGCTGCTATAGTTTGACAATGTCTGGAGATCAGTTATGTGGTATAGATCAAAGTTACTAGTTGATCCCTATAAATTTAATTTCAGTTTCTTTCGTACTCATTTATATGTATGTTCGTCCTAGTGGGTGACCAGTTTTTTATTTTATGGCATAGTTTCTTTGACTTTTTCATCATTTCATTTATTATTACAACATTTTCTATTTCAGTTGTTTATTACTTCTTCACTTTTTTTACTTACACAATGTTTGATGGTTAGTTATTTTCTACTATTGATACTCTGATATGAGGGCATAGTCTCCCCACTATCACACTCTAGGCCCTCATTATTAGTCGAAAACCTCTTGCATATGTGGGGTATGCTTGAGGCCTTGTAACCCACTGGCTGAGAGCACCATTTTAGTGGAATCCAGGTCAAGATGTTTAATGTGGTATCATAGGTGGTTTATTTTCCTAGTTTTTACTATTTGGGATGTGGTTGACAGGGGTATTAGGAATGTGTTAGAACCTATAATGGATATCATACTTGTGCATCGAGAACACTTTTTCTGATAAGAATACATGGTTTCTAGGGGTTTGGTATTGTTGTTATAATATTTGATGTTACAGTTTTATATGATTTACACCTTGAGTGATGCACATGTTTTGTGGATGTAATAATCTATTTTGTATCTCTCTCTCTTTTTCCATTGGCAAGAGGCTAGGGAAGGATTTTGACTATTGTCCAGCAATGTCAAGAGGCATTTCATTCATCATATTTGACATATAGGATTCACATCATATATGCCTACTAGTGTGTGGTTTTATCGAATACTAAGGATTTTGGTCCTTCTTTCATATATTTTTCACTCTGATGACAGGTTATGTGGAAATATGTTGAGTTGTTTGGTTTGAGGCTGACAACTCAGTCTTCATGCACGGGAGGTGTAGTGACCCGGGTTGGTCGATGTGGTATGTGATTCCTTTCTGATGAACACGTTTTAGGGTGTTTTTTCTCAAGTGAGTGGTTATCTGGTTGGATTGTTGAGTACGATTTTGATAGATACTAAGACTTTTTCTGTGAACTATACCTCCCTAGGGTATTGTCATATCTGGGTGCCCGATGATTGTCAATTCAGTTTCTCTTCTGCATTGGTTTGTTGACCTCTAGGGAGAAGTTACTTCTAAGGATTATCATTGATGATCAGGGACCTTGTAGGCCATGTTTTTATCTTTTAACCTCATTGATCATTGTGATATTTACCTTCTGTTGAGAGGATTTGATATTTTGGGCTTGGTGGTTGGACCGTATAACCTAGTTTTGAGGCTTGTTCTATAGGGCTATATGGGATACCAAGAGACCCTTGGTTTGACTCAAACCCTTGTATTTCAATGACTGTTTTTTAGGGAAACCTGTGTAAGAGGTTGTATTGTGTTTTTCTAAATTCTTTTTGGTAGTGAGATTGGTTTTATGATTCTCTTGTGATTTAGGCACAGTAGGTTCTTGATTCTCAGTTAAAATAATGTTGATGACTTCAGTTTTAATTATGAACCTCGAGTGCTTGTTTTTTGAGACTAGTGTGATGGGAAGGACTGTTTGGGTTCCTATCATGATTGACTAGTTTTTCTTCTGTTTCCAATTTAGTCAGAGTGTGGGTATACTCTCGTGACTGGAAGGACACTATGTGAATAGATAGGGTGATAAATATAGATGATGGTCACGCATGGTATCATTTGAATCTAAATCCATGAGTGGTCAGGTGCAAGCTGATGACCAATGTTTCAAGACTTGTAGTGGGATTGGGCCTACGAAGTTTTGTTGGAATGTCCCTCCATATTAGAGGTGACATATTAAAATGTTGGAGTACTTTAAGATGGTTGACCCATGGATGAATCCAATTCAGGTTTTGATATGATGTGAGCGTGGCTCGGAGAGAGATGCATATGCCTTGGTGGAATATTAGTGTACTCCTATTAGAGATGATCATGTCATAATTTGATCCATATTGATTATGTTGAGAGATATTTTTCCCTATTCTAAGATCCCTTTTATTTTATGTCTAAGTGACTTCCCTAGTTTGGAAAAAGAACCAATTGAGGTTGAAATCAAGGAGTGGTGTAACGTAGTCCATATGGTGGAGAGTGCACTATTAGACATTTTAAGGTGGTGAAACTCATTTTCAACTGAACTTCATCATTTTCTAGGTGCCTTTGGGATCTATATTTGGTTTAAGATGATTATAAAGGTATTCATATGGTAGGGAGTACTATATTGGTCATAGTTAAATGTATTATTTGTAGAAGGTTGTTGTTGGTGGTATGAGACTGGTCATTGGACGGTCCAGATAACTTGGTTGTGAAGATGATCGGGTTGGGACCATGGCTGTTGGTCCTTACACCAAGCTTCTTGGGGACAAGAAGTTTTATAGTGAGGAGTTTGTAAGAACCATTGTTTCTCCAAATTGCAGTTTTGAGCTAAAATTTGAATTTTTGATTTTAGATGCTCTTGAATGGTAAAATGGTCTTCTCCCCTAGAATATGATCTCAAATAATTTTTTTGACCACTTTGTTGGTCCTATAATAGGGTGTTTTTCTAGGACATGAGTTTGGTATAAATCTATTCCATTTGAATTTTGGCGGAATAATTAATATTTAATATTTATTAATTTAAATATTAAATTATTCAAACATGTTCATTGGGATATAACTTTTGAATGAATCTTTGTATTAATATTTTCTCTCCTCTGTTGAGTTTCGAATAGGGATTTTATCCTCGTTGAGACATAAACTCACGTCGGGCACCGAGGCCTACCTGAGCACCTTTTTCTTCTTTCTCTTTTTCTTTTCTTCCTTTTCTCTTTTCATATCTTTTTCCTTATTTCCTTATCTTGTATGTTGTAGATTCTCATCTTAGGCCTCTCATATAAGGTAGAAATAATAAAGGTAGAAAGAGAGATATATATTTATGGGAATAGAGGTGTCCTTGTGAAGCCCTCAACGCGTTGGATCGACATGCGGCTACCGTGGACCTCGAAATCAAACCAAGATTTGGCAGTTTCTGCCCTAAGGTAGGTTGATTTTATGATTTTCCCCCAAAACACCTTTAAATTCATTGTTTCTAGTTTTTATAGCCCTATTATGATTTTATGTGTTCCCTAGTGTCCCGGTCTGCTGATTTGGGGGAGAAAAAGGTGTTTAGGGTGATCTAAGGGTTTCCCATTCAGGGAAACTAGGTTACACTATGTGTGATTCGGGGTACATGTCGTGTGTTCTTCCCATTCATGGAAGATAATGTTTTAAGGAGTACACACTTTGTATGGGGTATTCATGTTGTGAACTGGTACTTGTTCATGTAGCTAAGTACCCAGGCATGTCTACCCCAATAGGGGTTCACGATCGTGTGGGGTACATGGATAGACCCCATATAGGGAAGCGTGCCGTGTAGAAGTACACAAATTGGCCAAGTAGATGGCCAAGCCTGTTGAGGGACATGATCATGTAACTCATGTTGGGTACACGTTGTGTACCCATGTTACACGTCGTGTACTTGGGGTGTTTACACACCCAAGCTGGTGAGAATACACACCCATGTGGTGAGTTGGGGGTACACACCGTGTATGGTCTTTACACACTATGTACTTCCCCCTGTAACCCTTTGAGGGTTTTTCAGTCCTTTTGTCCCCGAAGTCAGAATTGGACCCCAAGAGTATTTTATTCTAAGTGGTTTTCCACGTATATCATGAAGGTGAAACTCATGGAGCATTCTAAGGACTTTTAATGGTTTTTTTGATGATTTTATCTAAATGGGTAGGTTCTTCCTCTAGTTATCAAATCCAGTATTCTACTCAAAGTGATACTTGAATGTGAATGATAGGTTGGGTGTTCGGACCAACCTATTAGAGACCTTTGATATTAGATTATCAATGAGATATCTCCCATGACATTTTTATATTGAGGACATTCCCCTTAGGATACATGCCCTTCTGGAAAATGAGGTCATGAGACCAGATGCTTCTAAGTATCCCTTAGGGATTCCTTTTCTTATATGCTAATCTAGGGAGTCCTTTGTAGGATACTTGGCTTGTGTATCATTTAGAGGATCCATGTTATAGACTACCTCTACTATTATCGTTTAGAGGAACCCTATTGTAGGATTCCTTTACTTGTGATTTTCTAAAGGATACCATGTAGGATGTCTCTTAGTCTTTGAATTGAGGGACCCATTAGGTGCCCATTTCTTGACCGACCCTAAGTTGTTGCATCAGGTTTTGGTAGAGATAGTGTTCTGGTTTCACCTAGAACCCATGCAGAAATGATGCACCCGTGGCGTTGTGGCTGGAGTGTTGGTTTGTGCGTTTAGTCCACCCTCACTTGTTTCCTTATATCTAACATGGTTTTGCAGATGTAGTAGTGTTCACTAGAGGTGATTCCTGGTTGGTTGATGTTAAGCCTGGTGTGAGGCGTCTTTCTTTCTTGTTGGGATGCCTGAACATGTTTACTTGGGATCCGACTTCTAAGAAATTTTATTTTTGATATTTTATTATATACCTAGAGGTATTACCTGGTATTTGGCTATTGAGCCAGATTATATATATATTTTGAAATATTTTTTGGGTATTTTTATAGGTGTTTCTTGGTATCTGACTATTGATCCTTACGTGATGACTTATATGCCTAGAGTGATACTTAGATTCTCGTAGTATGAATGCCTTGGATAGACTCATAGGTCGAATGATATATGATTAGTATGATTATTCTCTCCTCTATTTCGGGTATGGAGACCCAAGACTCATGGTATATTATGCACTCTCGAGTGGTGGGGATGATTACGATCTCCTCAGACTTTGATAAGAATGATTATTCTCTTTCAGATTAGTTATGAGACTTGAGTGGTGTACCATGACATCTCATTAGTGAGTTCTATCTTTATAGGGGGATGTAATCCCAATACTCATGGTATATTACACACTCCTGAGTGGTGGGGATGATTACAATCTCCTTAGAAAATGATCGAAATGATTACTCTCTTCTAGATCAGTTACAAGAATCGAGGAGTGGAGCATGGCATCTCACTGATGGGTTATCTCTTTACAGATTTTCTAAGGGTAATCCCCTTAGGGTTTATCTAAGTTTTGAACGTTGCGACTATCTATGAACTAAGACCTAGGGCTCAGAAATTGTACTGGATTGATAAGCATGGGTAGCATGGTGACTAACTTTGTGACCTTTTACAGGATGTATGTACAAACTCCATGGAATCTTTCTTTATAGGATTGAACATCAGTATATGGTAGGATTATTTATAGGATTTTCTATAATTATATGGTATCCTTGTTCGTGATTGGAGGTGATTATGTGTAAACCGAGGTTTGGGAGAAGTATCCTCATGTGGGGACGTAGCTTTCTCAGAGTTATAATTCCTCCGTCGGCCGAGCAGGTATATATTGATTGGGATTACAGACCCAAATATTGACTTAAAGAAACATGTCTTATGTGGCATAACTTCCAACTCAATTCCCCTGTATAGGATGTCCAGACGATCGATATTACAAACACAAGGATCAAATGTTGATATGGTTTCCTGTTATTGTTTCACTTATACATGAATGTCATATCGTTGTATATATGTATAGGTATAGTAATATAAATACATACACCTATAAATATAGACAAAAATGGTGGAACATTCCCAATTGATAGGGATTATGGACCCTAGGATCCACTTTGGTTTCACATTGGGTTTTACTTATTTTTATTTGCGTCTCAGTGAGTCTGAGTAGTTTTAATTTGCATAGACTTATATCAGCACTTTTATAGGTTTCTTATCAGGGTGTCCTTACTAATATTATCTATCACCCTTACATGTTCACCTCATTGTACATGAATACCGTATGTATTCTTTTCAGGTTGATCATGGGTTTCATGGTTGGTAGGGATGAGTCCTAGTGTTAAATGATTGGTCGTAGCTACTAGTATTGTTCTTGATCAAGCTATTGTAGTTCGACAATGTCTAGAGATCATGTAGGTGGTCTGGATCAGAGTTAATATGTGATCAATGTAATTTTACTTTTAGTTTCATTTTTAATCCTATATCTATAGGTTTTTTCTAGTGGGTGACCAGTGTTGTATTATATGGCATAGTTGTTTGGGATATTTCATCATTTCATTTATTATTATATCATGTTCTATTTTAATAGTTTACTACTTCCTCACATTGATGACTTTCCACTATGTATGATACTTAGCTATATTCCATTTTTTCTACACTGATATGAGGTTATAGTATCCCCACTATCACACATTAGTCCCTTGATGATAGTGGGAAGCCTCTGGTGTATTGGAAGGTGCACTTGAGGTCTTGTAGCCCACCGGCTCGGAGCACCGGTTTAGTGGAATCTAGGATGGGATGTTATAACGTGGTGTCATAGGTGTTTTATTTACATGGTCTTTACTATTTTGGATGTAGTAGGTAAGAGTATTAGGAATGTGTTGGAACTTGTGATGGATATCATATTAGTGCATCGAGAACACTTGTTCCGGTAAGAAGCCCTGTTTGCTAGGGGTTTGAAATTTTTGTTTTAATCTATGATGTTACAGGTGTATATGAGTTTCACCTTTAGTGATTCACATTTTTTTTTTGCAGGTTATGAATTATCATGGATCTCTAGTTCTTGGCCATTATCAAGAGGACAGGGATAGATTTTGAATCTTGGTCGGCAAAGGAAAGAAGCATCACATGCATTATATTTGGCTCGTAGGATTCACATCATATAGGCTTTCTAGTGTGTAATTTTACTATCTACTAAGGATTTTGGGCCCTCTTACATATATATATCACTCTTATGGAAGGTTGTGTAGATCTATATTGAGGAATTTGGTTTGAGGCTTATGACTCATTCCTCATGCATGAGAGGTGCAGCGACCCTGATAGGTCGATGTGGCATGTGATACCTTTATGAGGAACCCATTATGGGGTGTTTTTTCTTAGGTATGTGGTTATATAGTAGGATCAATGAGTTTGATGCTAATAAATACCAAGAGTTTTCTTATGAATTGGACCTCCAAGGTTTATTTCAATATCTGAGTGCCTGATGAGATTCAGTTCAGTTTCTCTTCTCTGTTGGTTTGGTAACCTCCATAAAGCAGTTCCTTATGAGGATGCTCGTTGAGGATCAAGGACCTTGTAGGACATGTTTTCATCTTTGTCCCTAATTGTTCATTGTGATCTTTACCTAATTTTTAGAGGTTTTTATCTTTTGGTCTAGGTGGTTGTACCTTTTGACCCAGTTGTGAGGCTTATTCTATAGGGCTTGGTGGGATATCTAGAGACCCTTGGTTTGACTTGGACCCTTGTAGTTCAACATCTGTTTTGTTCGAGGGAAACCTTTGTGAGAAGCTGGCCAATGTTTTTCTGGTTCCTTTTTTGTAGTGATATTGTTTTTATGCTCAACTTGTGATTGAGGATTGGTAGGTGCTTGATTATGCATTATAGGTATGTTGATGCCTTCAATTTTAACAAAGAACATGATGTTCTTGTTTTTCAAGAATAGTGTGATGGTAAGAACTTTTCAGGTGTATATACTTGATGACCGGTGTTTCTGTTGCTTCCAATGTAGTCATAGCATGGGTAAACGCTCATGACTGGAATGACACTGTGTGTATAAGTCGGTTGGTAATGATATGTTGATCACACTTGGTTTCATTTGAATCCAAATCGGTGAGTGGCCGGGTGCGAGCTAAGGACTGATTATTCAAAACTTGTTATGGGATTGGACCTCATATGTTGTGTTGGAATGTCCCTCTATGGTAGAGGTGACATCATTAAATTTTGGGTACAGTAAGACAGTTGACCTGTGGATGAATCTTGGTTAAGTTTTGATAAGATGTGAGTGTGGCTCAGGGTGAGCTATAAACAACTTAGTAGAATCTTAGTGTACTCCTCTTAGAGAATATCATGTGGTATCTTGATTCATCTTGAGTATTATGAGAGAGAATCTCTTATTTATTGAGCTCTTTATCCTTTTTTACCAACATGTCTTCCCTATTACAAAAAAGGAACCTATTGAGGTTGTGCTCAAGGAGTTGTTTAAGGTAAGCCATATGGTGGGGAGTACACCATTGGTCATTTGAGGGTGTTAACCCTCATGAAATTTTTTGTTTTTAAGTGTTTTTTGGGCTTGTAGTTTGGTTTATGACGACAATATGGGTATCCCTATGATGGGGAGTACTAGATCGGTCACAATTAAATGTATCTTGTGTAAAAGGATATTGTTAGCGCTATGAGACTGGTCGTTAGATAGTCCAGATACCTTGGTTATCTAGATTCTTTGGTTGGGAGCATGGTTGTTGGTCCTTACACTAGGCTTCTCAGGGAAGAGAAGGATTGTGGTGTGGAGTTTGGAAAGACCCACGTTTTTTCATACTGTATTTTTGAGAAAAAAATTTAATCTTTGTTATCATATGCTTGTGAGGGGTAAAATGGAATTTTTTACCTGAGAATATGATCTCGGATAAGTTTTATGACTGCTATATTGGTCCTTTAATAGTTTTTTTACCCTAGAATGGATGTTTGGTTGAAATATAATCCATTAAAATTTTGGAGGAATAATTAATATTTAATATTTATTTATTTCAATATTAAAATATTCACCCATGTTCATTTGGATGTAAATTTTAAACAGAGAATTGGATTAAGATTATGAATCCTTCATTGAGTCTATAATAAGGAGTTTATCCTAGGTGAGGTATAAACTCATGATGGGTGTTGGGCAGGCCTAGGCCCCTTTTTCTACTTTTTTTTCTTCATTTTCTCTTTTCATTTCTTTTTTCTTTTATTCCTTCTCACATATGTCGTATATCCTTCTCTTATATCATTTTATCGAGGAAAAAACAGGAGAGGTATAGAGAGAGAGAGAGAGATAGAGAAGGGAAGAGACATGCTTCTATGAAGCCCTCGATGCACTGGATCGACGTGTGACGATCGTGGACCATGAAATCGACCCAAGCTTCAGCAGTTTCCACCCAATGGTAGTCAATTTTTATGATTTACTGCAAAACCCCTTTAAATTTTTTATTATAAGTTTTTATCACCCTATTTTTCTTGTATGTGGTCCCTAGTGGCCTGGTCTACTAATTTCAGGGTGAAAACATGTGTTTCAGGTGATTAGAGGGTTTCCCATTTAGGGAAACCAGGTTACACCATGTGTGGGTCAGGGGACACACTATGTGTTCTTCCTGTTTAGGGAAGATAATGTTTTAAGAAGTACACACCATGTAGGGGGTATACATGTCATGTACCGGTACATGGTCATGTGACCATGTACCCGGGCATGCCTACCCTTGTAGGGGTACACGGCTTTGTAGGGTACACAGTTGTGTGGTGTACATGGATATATGGGGTACACAGCCATGTGGGGTAAATGGTCGTGTGGGGTACACATCCAGTCTCGGTGAAGGGTAGCATTACATTTATAAGTACATGGATTGTCCAATTATATGGTCAATAATGTTGAGTTATACAAGCATGCAACCTATGTTGGGTACATTTCATGTACCCATGTTACACGCTGTGTACCTTGGCTATTCACATGCTGAGGCCAGCGAGAATACACGTCCATGTGGTGATGTGTGGGTACATAGTTTTTATGGTCTCTACATGATTTATACTTCCCCATTGTAACCCTCTGAGGTTTTTTATTTTCTCCTATCCCTAGATTCATAATTGGACTAGAGAGTAGCCCATTCTGAGTGGTTTTCCATGTAGATCACGATGGTGAAACCCATAGAGTATTATGAAGACTTCTAATGTGTCTTTTGGGTCTTTTATCTAAATGGATAGGTTCTTTCTATAGTTATCAAATCCAGTTGTATCATGAAAGAGAGACTTGAACTTGAATGATATGTTGGGTGTTTGAACCAACCTATTAGAGTCCTTTGATCTGAGATGAACTATGAGTTATCTCCCTTGACATTTTGATTTTGAGGACGTTCCCCTTGTGATACATGCCCTTCTGGCCTATCAGATCATGAGACCAGATACTTCTAAGGATCTCCTAAGGGATGCCTTTTCTTATATGTTGATATAAGGATTCCCTTGTATGATCCTTTTGTAGTGTATTGTTTGGAGGATCCCTCTTGTAGGATACCTCTATTGTTATCATTTATATGATCCCTGTTATATAATTCCTTCACTTGTGTGTTCCAAAAGGATCCCAAGTGGTATGTCTCTTAGTGTTTTACATGAGGAACCAAGTGGTTTCCTATTTCTTGACTGACTCTGAGATGTTATGTCGGTTTTGGGTAGAGATGGTGTTCGGGTGTCATGTAGAACTCGTGCCAAACTAATACACCAATGGGGCTATAGTTGGATTGTTAGGTTGGGTGTTTAGTCCCCCCCTCACTTATTTCCTTATAAGTAACTTGGTTTTTCTCATGTATCAGTTTTTAACAGAGGTGCTTCCTGGTGGGTGGCTATTGAGACTGATGTAAGGCATCTTTCTTTCTTATTTGGATGAATGGATGTTCTTACCTGGGATCCAGCTTTCAATCCATGTTATTTATAATATTTTATTTTATACCCTAATTTATTATCTAGGAGTTGTCTATTGAGCTATATTTTATATATGTTGTGATATATATTTTGTTGGGATGTCCATAGGTGTTTCTTAGTATCCTTCTGTTGAGCATTTCGTGTTGACTTGTATGCCTTGAGTGATACTTGGATTCCCACAGTTGGAATTCATTGGACGTACTCATAATCTTGACCATATATGAAGAGGATGATTACGCTATCCTCAATTTTGGGAATGGAGACCCAATAATCATGGTATATTATGCACTCTTGAGTGGTGGGGATTATTACAATCTCCTCAGCATTTGATAAGAATGATTACACTCTTCCGGATCAGTTACAAGACTCGAGGGGTGTAGCATGATGTCTCACCAGTGAGTTCTTTCTTTATATGGGCATGGCATCCAGAGACTCATGGTAGATTAAATACTCCTAAGTGGTGGGGATGATAATGATCTCTTCGGCCCATGATTATATTTATTACACTCTTCTAGACCAGTTACAAGACTCGAGGGGTCGAGTATGGAATCTCAACAATGAGTTTTCTCTTTATAGATTTCCAAAGGTTAATCTCGTTAGGGTTCATCTGAGTTATGAATGTCGTGGCTGCATACAGACTGTGACCTAGGGCACAGATATTGAACTGTATTTACAAGCTTGGGTAGCATGGTGACTAACTCAGGGAACTTTTAAATGATGTTCAGACGTACTCCCTAGAATCCTTCTTTACAGGATTGATCCTCAGTATATAGTATACTTCTTTACAGGATTGACCATCAGAATATTGTATCCTTGTTCTTGATTGGAGGTGAGTATGTGTGAACCCATGTGTAGGACATGTACCCCCCTATGGTGACGTAGCTTGATAAGAAATAAACTTCTTTCATTGGCTGAAGAAAGTATATGTAAATTAGAATTATGGACATAGAGATCGATTTAATGATACATGGCTTGAGTGGAACAATTTCCATCTCAATTCCCTTGTACAGTATGTCCAAGTGATCGGGATTAGGAACCCAAATATTGATTGTTGATGTGGTTTCATGGTATTGATTCCATTACTTAGGAATTTCACATCTTTATATGTATGTATAGGTATGGGACTATACATCCTTATGCCTATAGATATAGACATCAATGGTGGCACATTCCTAGTTGAAAGGGATTACAGACCCTGAGTTTGATTGTGGTTTCACATTAGGTTTTACTTCTTTTTAGTTGTATCTTTGTGAGGTGAAGTAGTTTCCTTTTGCATACACATATAGAAGCACATTTATAAGTTTCTTGTTAGGGTGGCCTAATGAGATTCTTTCTCACCCCTGAACATGCACCTCAGTGTTTGTGTAAGCCATATGTTTGATTTTCAGTTTGAGCAAGAGTTTCATTGTGGATGGGTCTGAGTCCCAGGGTTTCATGTTTGAGCAGAGCTACTCTTGTGGTTCTTGATCGGGCTACTTTAGTTCAACAGTGTCTGGATATCGGTTATGTGGTTTGGATAGAAGTTAGTAGTTGAGCCTTGTACATTTACTTTCAGTTTTTTTTTTGTACTGTTGTATCAATATATTTATTCCATTGGGTGACCAGTGTTATATTGTATGGAATAGTTGTTCTGGATTTTTTAGCATTTCATTTATTATTATTTAATGTTCTATTTCAGTTGTTTACTTATTCCTCACTTTTTTTACTTTCTATTGTGTATGATACTTATGTTTTTTGTTGTTTTTACTCTGATATGAGGGTGTATTCTCCCCATAATAAGACCTTAGGCCCTCACTACTAGTTGGAAGCCTATGGAATACAAGGAGGCATTCTTGGGGCCTTATAAACCACTGACTCAGAGCATAAATTTAGTGGAATCCGAGTCAGGACGTTACACTTGTTGTTTCGAAAAATGGAAAAGCCCATACATAAGGGTTATGGTGTTTGAGAAAATGGTAATTCACCATATGTAAGGTTTTTGGTTTTTGAAAAAATGGAAAAGGTCTACTCATAAGGGTATTTATACATTAGGGTATTCATATGTAAGTTTCATTTTAGTGTTTCCTTGAGTACATGTAAGTAAATTTCTTGAAAATAAAATATATAAGAGAAACTCTTTGATGTGTAAAAGATCACATGTGATGAAAAACTGGTTAAGTGTTGTGAGGACCAATGATACGTAAGATTATATTTGAGAATACATATGGGTTCTCCCTTCATTCAAAAATGGCTTGGTGTGGGGAACCCCTGTGATGCATAAAAGTAAAACCTCATATGTAAGGTCCCTCCTCTTATTTGAAATGGTGAAAAAAAATTATTAATATTCCCATCATATATATTATTTTATTTAATGATATCATCAACAAATAAAAAAATAAAATTATTGAGATAAATGCTGAATATATTTTTCATCAGATATATAAAAAGACGGGGTTCATTATTTCAACCAAAGGTAATTACCAAAATTTCATAACATCCATACATCATATGAAATTTTCTAAATGTTTTCATTCCCTTGTGATATAGAAATGTAAATCCCATGATGCATAACAGTTAACTTGTGATGTAAATTTATAAAGTGTTGTAGTTTCCCAATGATAAATAAAGGTCACCCTGTGTGAAAAGGGTGATATTAAAAGGTTATCATGTGTGAGAAGAGTGATAAATAAGGGTCACCCTATGTGAAAAGGGTGATATATAAGGGTCAACCCTAGTTTGAAATGGAAATGTTCTAGGATAGCATATAATACATAAGGGTCCCAAAATTTGGGAATTTTTATTTGGATGATACTTAAGGAGAAAACCCTTGGGTAAAAAAGTAATTTATTATGGGATTACACTATGATATGTAAGGGTATATATGCGTGATGCATAAGGGCTCCCACACTTGAAGGTTTATACATAAGGGTAATGGATTTTTCTCACAATTTAATATAGTGAGTTTTGTTCAAAATTTTGAAAATATTGGAAAAAATTATAACATAAAATATAAAGGGTAATTTTTCATTTTATTCTATAATTATTGTCAATACGCCTGTATTGTGTCCTCTATCACATAATTCCTTCCAAAGGTAGATATTTTTGGATTTTTTTAAAATATTCATGTCATTCATTTTAGGGTGTACTTTTGGATAAGGATTACTACCAAGGTGTTTATTTAAGGTTTCTCTCTCCATTTTCTTATTTTCTAGTAAATGTACCAAAAATTAGGGATTTGACCATATTAAAAAATTTCTTCTAATCAAGTCCAAATCAACCAGGGTATTTTAGTGAGTATATTTTTTCAACTCCAAATGAGGTATATTTACTTTACATTATTGAGTCCCTTTCAAATTTAGTGATTTTATTTTTTTAGGATATATCTACGGTTTTTGTGAGCCTATTTTCAATTTATATGGGGTTTTTCCCATAAATTTGAAAAATATGATATTAGACTAATAATAAACAAGGTCTATATAGATTTCTAGAAATTTAATTATTTGGTACATTGGATTAATAAATTTTGGTGGCCTCACCACTGCAAATATGGACATTAATGGTTCCAATAAAAGGTCTTTATCAGTACTATATAAGCGTTGATAATGTAAGCAATGTTAAAGGGTTGGATTTGATAGTGCTCATAAAAAACACTAATAAAGGCCCCTTTAATAGTGCTAAAAGCAATGATAAAGGGGGCCTTTATCAGTGTGGTTTTTAGTGCTGATAAAAAGGGCCTTTATCAGTACTAAAAAAGCACTGATAAAGGCCCAACTGATAAAGGGTATAAGTTTTTCCACCCCCGCCCCATCACAACTCCCCCCACCCCTTTATCAGCACTTCCCCCACCCCTTTATTAGAGCATCAGATAATACCACCCTCGGCACGTGCCCCTTCCTCCAGTGAGTTTCAAACCTTAGAACTCCAGCTTATACAGCAGTACCTTTTTTACTACACTGTACTATTTTGGTTTACATTTTCTGATATATCTATATATTAATATATATTTTTCTATATTTTTCTATCCATATTTTTATATTTATATTTATATTTATATGTTTATATATATAGTTATATATATATTTTAAAAACATATTTATTTATATACATTTTTTTAAAATGGAAATTAACTCTAAAAACCATTAAAACACATAAAAAGGTCAAGAAACTGAAAACCCTAAACCCCTAAATACTATTAAATAACCATAAATTCTTATCCAGAAGTCTGTTCCAGCTCCACAACTAGTAAAATAAAATATCATGAAATGATATTTGATATGATATGTGGTATTGGCCGAATGGACACTCGGATAAAAAGTTATTTCCATTTGAATTTTAAGAAACTGGGGTCTGTGAGAAAAAACTTAGTTTTGGAGTCCTTCTAGACCATTTTGGGGATGAAACATTGGTCAGAGCTCTCTGACATCAGTCTGAGACCATCTAGGTCATAGATATAGACATAGTATTTTATTTGATGTGTGTTAAAGCCGAAATGGACACTCGAATCAAAATTTATGGTTTTTTGAAGTTCGAGTTACATTTTTAACTTATTTTAGATCTTTTATTATTTTTTTGATTTTTGTTATCTTGAAATTGATACTAAATGATTATTACTTGGTAATAATGAGTAGATTATTAATTTAAAATAATTTATTTATAATTTATTTCCACAAAATAGCTTATATATTAATTTTAAATACTAATTTACCTTATCGAAAACATATTATAAAAAATATATACTATATTTATATCAATATATATATATATATATTAATATATTATTTTTAATTGATTTTTTCGACGTATAATTTTATCAGCGCTTGTAAAAAATGATGATAAAAGATGCCATTTATCATCGCTTTTTTAAAAGCATTGATAAAGGCCCCCCTCAAACAGCACTTTTGTAGTGTTGTTAAAGACCCCATTTAACAATGCTAAAAAGCACTCTTAAATACCCCCTTTAACACCGCTTTTTTCATGCTAGAAAAGGGGTTCTTTAATAGCATTTTTAGCTAGCACTGGATAGACATGGTTTTTTTATAGTGCTCTTTTCATGGATTTTTTTAGTGTGAATTATTTTATCAAGGTAAATGGTTTTTCCTTTCAATATGGAAATATAAAAGGGTATTTTGATGAAAAATATATTCCTTATGGAAATGGTATAAGAAGTAATTTTGAGATGAATGGTATTATTTAAATTTATGGTTTTTAAATAATATTTCAAAATAGTTTTATGGTTTTATAAATAATGTTTTTATTGGTATTTTGGCCAATGGCCCTGCATAAGTAAAGATGGTAGGTGATTCATTTTTATAAATGGTTGATAAATAATATTTTTATTGGTTTTTTAGGTAAATAAAAAAGGGATTTTTTGATATTTTTTATTGGTTTGGTTGACTTCATATGTGGAAAAACTTTTTAATACATAACTTGTAGATAAATACATAACAAAATAATTCTTTAATGAACATGAAGGAACTTTTTAGGTTTAGTGTTTGGGAAATCAGGTAAATGTTACATGAATTACATAAAGATAAAATAAAAAAACAATCTTCTAATCAATTTTCTTGACAACTTCATAGGTTTTTACTAGGTCACTCTTACTATATACATTATCCTACGGACATATATCAAAGAAATGGGTGAGTATAAAACCTAGGAAGGGAATAAAAAAAGGAAACACTTAGCATGTCAGAAAAATAAATATGAAAAATGCATGATAAAATTAATATGAGGCATATAATAAAATAAAATAGCGTTCATCATAACATGTAAATGTTTTTACAACATAAAAAATAATACATTTGTAAGAATATAACCACAGTTTATCACCAAGGTGTCATAAATCATAATTACCAAGGTTATTCACCAAGGTATCATAATCATGTTAACTCTAGAGATTAACTCTTTACCCAATGCATTGGAGAATTATCATGGAACAGCTTCATATTTATTTGATCATTTGAGACACATTGAGTGGAAATGAAATAATTTCATCAATATCATGTCGAAATAAATAATGGGTTTCATATAATAATCATTCCATACAAAGTTCTTAAAAGTATTGATCAAGACATCATTTTTATACAATGAACAGGGAATATGGGTTTAATATATGAATATACCATAATAAATAAAATATTTTTACATCTATGTGAATTACCATGGAAATATAATATGTTTGTGTATTCACAATGTGAAAAAATTTCATGAAAAATAGAAACATTTATGAAATAATTTCGGCTACAAAACGGTATACAACATAAATTACATAAAAAACATAATGATAAAGATTATAGGTCTATAATTGGTAAAATAAAATTTTGTAATAATAGGGAAGAAAAAAATATAAAGTATCAAAATAATTAATCTGGAAACTTAAAAGACACATAATAAGGATGTACTTGAAAAAAAGGGAGTCGACAGGTATTCTCTTACCTTGAAGAGTTGCCTCATAAATCATGGAGTGGAAACCCTATGACCTTGGAACACCTTGGAGAAACCTTATACAAACTATTTAGTATGTAAAAATAAAAAAACACAGGGTATTTTGAATATTGAGCAGAGATTAAGTGTGGTAAAGGGTATTTATACTTGAGGATGGGTGGCTATAAGTGAATAAAAAATGATTATTTTCTATTTAATAGTAACTACTATTGGGTGTAATTAATTCTAATGATTTTGGTTCACAATTTATGTTTTCAATGATTTTTTATATTTTTAAAAACCAAAACCAACCATTTAATGTTTAATTTTTTAGTTATTTTTAGATTTTACCTTTTAACTTTAACCCACTACATTATTTTACCTACACCTTGGTAACTCTATTTTTGGCCATGGTAAATTATTTATGTATAAAAATAAAATTGACATTATTACATAATTTTAACCATATGATTCCAAATATTCAATCTGTTTTACTTGATTAAATTTATAAAATTGGTAAAAATCATTTCTATTGTGATATGTGTATAACTCATAAAAAATAGTTTTTTAAAAAGGTTTGAATCATAGTTTTCAAGAATTCTAAGAATGTGTTTCTAAATATAAAAAATTGTGTAATATGATTTCAAATAAATAATTTTTGATTAATAATAAGGACTAAATAATTTATATCTTGGTAATTTCATTATTATATTAAACAATTTATTTTATTTCATAAAAACATAATGTTATCTTTTTAACCCAAAAATTAATTTTTTTTAAAAAATTGCCATAAATTAACCCTAAGATAATTTTGATATGATGAAATTAAAAATGAAACATATTTTATCAAAATAGTACTATAAATATGATAATATTTTATTTTAAACAAAAATCCTTATTTATTTAATTTTAACCCTTTTATAACATAAAGAACTTTTTGACCATTATAAAAATTACTGAGGACTTATCAAATTTATATTGTCATCTCAAAGTGTTTTATAGGACAACTTATAGAAAATAACATTTATTTTTGACATATAAATTTAGGATATTATACAATTTGATTATAAATTAAATATTTATATTGTTTCTGTAAAATAATCTGAATGATCACTTTATTACACAAACAACAATAATATTGACCAGTCATCCTCTTAATTAATTATCATTCTTCCTACTAGATGTACTAGAAAAATATCCTCTTAATTAATGGTCATATATCTCTATAAATAGCATTTTATACTCTCAACATTACTCACTTCTTCTCTTATAAATTTGCTTATACATCCTTTGATAATTTATATTGTTTTCATAACACTTATTTTTCTTTTTACGTTATTTATAGAAGGGTGATCTTCTTGGGGGATTTAAAGTCTATGATGTTTTTTGTGTTGAACGTACTTTTCATTAATGTATACATCTCATTATTTTTCACTATTTTAGTAGTTCAAATTTATACGTGATTTAGGAAGTTCTCATGAAATGAAAATATATTTTTTTGGATTTATTATATAAATTAATAAAAATCTATTGAGGGAAAATTTTCACATTAATAAAAGAAGAATTTTTTTTGGTTCATTGTATTCTTCCCCCTTAAATAAATTTTACCCTGAAAATATTATTTTACATAATAATGTTAAAACATGTGTGATTATTTCGACTTCATGGATTCCTCTAGTTCTCAAGTAGCCTTTTCAAACTTTTTATTTCTCCATAGGACCTTTACAAGCCATGTTGTATCGTTCCCCAACACTTTTTCCCTTATGTCAAGGATTTGGATCGGTTCATCTTTATATAACAAGTTAGATTTCAACTTTACACCAATATTATCATGTATATGTGATGGTTAAGATATATACTTTCTGAATAGGGTCATATGGAATAGATTTGGGACATTGGAAATATTTGAAAATAGTTATAAATTGTAGAAATAGATCCAACTTTCTCTAAAATCTCATATGGTTGAATTTACCTTAGTCTCAGTTTCCCATTCTTTTAAAATCTCGTAACTACCTTCCAAGGTGATATATTTATGAATACATGATCCTTGACTCAAAACTATAAGTCCTTATTTTGTTTTTCGGCATAAATGTTTTATTGAATTTGGAAATCCTTGATGTGTTTTTGAATCGCTTAAATATTTTTTGTATTTTCCTATACAATGTTTGACCCCAATAGTTTACCTTACCCAACTTTAACACAACTTGTTGGAGTTCTATACTTTTTTCCATAGAGAGATTCAACGAGTTCCATTTGAATACTTGAGTGGTAATTATTGTTATAGAATAATTCAACAATTGGAAGATGTTGATCCCAACTCCCTTAAAAATCAAGTTTGTTATCCCATAACATATCCTCTAGTGTTTTAAAAATTCTTTTAGACTACCAATATTTTTTAGGATGGTAGGTTGTGCTCAGGTTTACTTCTGTATTTAGATCCCTTTGAAGGAACCTCCATAATTTATAAGTAAATCATGTATCTCAATCAGAAATTATTAAATGTGATTCTCCCAGGAGTTTCACTACTTCTTGGATATTGAGGCGATTCAGGTGCTCTAGGGAGAAATCATCTTTTATGGAAAATATATAAACTAATTTTTTTAATCTATCAACAATTATCCAAATAGCATTGCTACCCTTGGATATATTTATAAGGCCTTTGACAAATCCCATAGTAATGTTATCCCACTTCCACATAGGTATGGGTAGTGTTTTTAATACCCCTTTAGATAGTTATATCTCTATATATACTAGTGGATATACCAAGAACCTTTAAGTGTAATCAATAATATCCCTTTTCATATTTTCTCACCAATAATGATAATGAAGGTCTCTATACATTTTGGTTCTTCCATGGTGTATAGAGAATATCGAGCTATGATATTTATCCATTATCTCTTTCTTTATCTTTGGAATAGATGGGGTACATATCCTTGTATAAAATTTTAGTGCAACATCTTGATCAATATTTTATATAGGAAACTTCCCATATTTTATAACCTATATCTTCATTTTCAATAAAGTATTATCTCCTTGATCTTTCTTGATCTTATATAGTAATTTTAGTTCAGAAATCATTTTAAATAGAGTTTATTATGTTCATTCCCTTATGATTCCTATGTCAAAACTTACTAGGTCCTTGATTACTGGATCTTTTCCAATACTCATCACTAAAATAACATTGTGATTATTTCTACTCAATGCATCTGCAGCTTTGTTCACTCTTTTAGGGTGATGGAAAATTGAAAAATCATAGTATTTAAGAAGATCCAACCATATCATGTGTGTCATGTTTAGTTTCTTATGTGTGAATATATACTCAAAACATTCTTTGTCTATGTACATATCAATAATTTTTTCATAAATATAGATTCTTCATATCTTCAAAAAAAATGACTTCATCTTACTCCAAATCATGGGTAGGATAATTCTATTCATGAGTCTTTAACTATCACAATGCATATACAATCACTTTAACTTTTTTCATGAGAATACATCCAAATCTCTTTAAATATACATCACCAAAAATTAAAAAACATTATCCATTTGTTGGTAATGACAGCATAGGTTCACTAACCAACCTCCTCTTAAATTCATGGAAGTTTAATTTACACTTCTTTGTCTAAATAAACTTAACTCCCTTTCGAGTTAACTTATCTAGTTTATTAGAAGGATGTGAAAAAAAAATTCAGAAAATTTCTATAGTATCCTTATAGACCAAGGAAACTATGAATATCAGTTACATTTGTAAGATGTGTATAGTCTTCTATTTTCTTTTTCTTTGAAGGATCTACCAAGATTCCTTTATTGGACATGAGGTGTCCTAATAATGAAATTCTTTATTACTAAAACTCACTTTTACTGAACTTACCAAAAAAATTTCCTTCCTCGGAGTTCATAAGATAAACTTTAGATGATCTTCGTGATCTTAATATAATTTATAATAAATCACAGTATCGTCACTAAACACTTCCATGAAATTATAAAGGCATTCCTTAAAGACTTTATTAATAAAATCAATAAATATGGATGAATAATTATTCTAGATAAAGGGTATAACAATAAACTCCTAATGAGCATATATTGTTTAGAATGCAATATTTGGGATATCTTTTATCTTCACCCTCAATTGATGGTACCTAGCTCATCGTTCAATATTGGATAATAATTGATCCCCACGCAACTAGTCAAATAAATAATCAATACATGCGAGTGGGTACTTTTTCATCACTGTGATCATGTTTAAGCTCTCTGTAATTAATGTATGGCTGCATTGATCTATCCTTCTTCTTTAAAAAGAGAATAGGTGTTCCCCAAAGAGACACCCTTGGTCAGATAATTCCCTCCTCTAAAATATCTTGAAGTTGTTTCTTTAATTACTCTAACTCCACATTTTCCATTATATAAGAGGTCTTCAATATCATATTGGAGTCAGGTATGAGTTCAATAGAGAACTCCACCTCTCTTTATAAGGGAGGTCCAAGATACTCTTCAAGAAATATGCCAATGTTTTCTTGAACTATGGAGACATTTTCTATCATTAAACTTTTATTACCCTCTCTCTATTCTCAAATATTCCCTATAAATAAGGTCATGGGAGGTTCTTCTAGATAAATCTAAAACTGGGACACCTCTGCTTTGAATATAACTATTGGTTTTCTGGTCAAGACTACTAAAATTTCCTTGTTTCTATAATTTAACAAAGAATTATAATTTGAGAGCCAGTCTATTCCTAGAATAGTGTCGAATTCCACTATGGGAATGACTACTAGATTTTTGATGAGACTGTACTCACCAAAGTTAATACTAGATTTTCTATATACTATTTCTGTTAGTATAATCCCTCCAGGGGTCCTGATTGATAAATATAATTCTAGTTGATCAAGGATTAATTATATATTCCTTGAAAGCATGGATGGAAAAAAATTATTTCATAAAAACAGAATAAAATAAATAACTTTCTAGCTTTGAGAACATAATGAGTGTACCTACCACCACATCATTTGAATCATCTACTTTTGTCATCATGATTAAAACATTTCACATATTCTCCCTTAGTTTGTGTTGAGGTATATGGTGGTTTCAATCTATTATCTTATGATTTAGAAAATTATTGTAAAAGTGAGAAAATTATCCACACTTGAAGCATTTAAATTCATATTCGGTATGTAACATATTCCCTTTTTTGTTAGTGTTTTGAAGTTGAGGATTCACCTCATTACAACTATTCCATGATATGTGGACATATATTCTTAACTTTTATCACTTTTCACCCCCAAGAAATATGTTCCCAAAATTTTTCTTCTCATATTTCTTTCATATTGGATGTTTCACATTCTTTACTTATCTTTTGTTATTAAAATTCTTCCCTAAGTCTGTCTCTATTTATCTCTCTTTTTCCTCCAAACTATGAGACCATTGTGGCTATCCAAACACCAATTAAAAATTCATAGAAATATATGATAACTCTTCATATATTTCATTGTATCATTTTTAAAAATTCCTCCACATAATGGGTATTAGTCTGCCAAATAATCTATCAATATTTCCCTTAGTATCCATAACAAATCTATAGGTGTATCGAGAAAGTATTGTAAAGTTCATTTCATAGATTCACACTGATTTATTTTTCTTTTTCTTAATCTCTAAGAATTACTTATCTATTTTTTCACATTTAATGGTGTAAACTTTTGTTGAAAATGATTCCCCTGAACTCTTCCCACTCCATAGTACCAATATCCTATCTTGGCTTCATGTTTTAAATCAGTTTCCACCACTGATCAGCTTCTCCTTCTAATTAGAATACTACAAGGGTGGATTTTTCTAACTCTGAATAGTGTATTACAAAATATACCTTTTAAATAGAGTTAATTCATTATTTAAAAATCAATGGATTGGTAGATCCACTAAAATAATGTGGTCAATGACACATATAGGATTCGACTACTAGTTGTTTCTTCCTTGGTGAATTAGGATCCTCCGCATGGTTTCAGTTGTTGTTCATGAATTGAGATAATTGATTCATCATCATCATGAGTATTTTGACTACATCTCCCCCCATATTGGTAATTCCTCCATCACCTTGACTATTTCATCTGTTATTTTAACACGTTCTTCTATTTCATAGATTTTTTTCATATGAGGATACATCCTAAGGGAGAAATTTGTAAATATTGGCAATCTAATAAAAACAATTCTAAAGGAAATAATAATCTTAAAATTTTATAATATCATTCTTCTATGATGATATACTTCAATATTAATACAATTTTTACATTATATTTATATCATTCATAATGTTTTGTATAAACTTGTGATTAACCAAAGAATATCCCCTAGGAGTGTCAAACTAGGAGCCTAACAAGGCTCATTGTTGTGCACTAGTTCATGATCGATTTTACATCAATGTGTTTTTTTTCAGGAGTTAACCCTAAATACCTTTGTGCTAAAGCCACGTCCACTTCTTTGTTTCTAGATAAATATTTTTTTTCTCAAAAATCACTTACTTAATACTTAATAAATTACAAGGTTGTTTTTCATATATTTAGACTTATCCTTAGGGTTTTTAATGATATTTTCTAATCCTAATTTATACAAATATCTAAACCATCCTTTGATTCAAATTATGGGGGTTCTCTTTTTAAATACATTAATTTTACATAAATCCTTAACAAAATATTAATTTTATGGACTTGAATGGTGTTTTTATGTTTAATTTCATAGAAATTAGGTACATATTACTAGAATTACATAAAGATATCATAAACAAAAATTATCTTCAAATACACTTGATATCCATCTTTATAGGTTCTTTCTAGATTACTCTTGTGGTATCTCATATCCTAAGGAAATGCATCCAGGAAAGGGGTGATCATAATGCCCAGTAAGGGAATAAACAAAGGAAACACATAGCATGTTAGCAAGAGGAATATGAATTTGGAATGATCATATGAATATGAAGAATATCCTAAAATAAATAACATGAATCATAACATGAAAATGTGTCCAAAAAATAAAAAATGAACATTCATAAGCATATATACAAGGTTTATCACTAAGGTGTAATAAATCATATTTACCAAGGTTATTCACCAAGGTATCATAATAATGTCATGTCAAGAGATTAATTATTTCCCCAATGCATTGGATCACTATCAATGTGAACCCTTCATATATATTAAATCATGTTTAACACATTGAGCATACTGAAATCCATTTCATGAGTAACCTATGGAAATAAATAACTCATTTCATAGACAAATCATTGTGTACAAAGTTCTTAAATGTAATGATCAAAACATAATTTTTAACACATTAGAAGATAATATGGGTTCCATGTATATATATATATATATACTAGAATAAATAAAATATTTTTACATCTATTTCAATTCCCATGGGAAAAGAAGAGGTTTTGGTTTTCACATTATGAAAATATTCCATGAAAAAGAGAGAAATCATGAAATGATTTCAGCAGTATAATAGCTTTCTTAAGAAGAATGGTGACATGAATTGGTCACCCAATTCATGCCCCCAAAAGGAATTTATTAAAATAAATATAAACAGTACAATAATTATGTGTAAAAAACTTACAGTAATAAGGGATTTAGGGGAATAAATCATTGATGTAAAATAGTAAACAAGAAAAAGAACAAATTCTAAGAGATAGACCTGAGTTGTCTTGACATTGATAAATATTCCATAAGAAACAAGTGTGGCACTGCCCAAAAAAACAACTAAATCAAGTAACCATGCAAGACAAGAATTCTGAAGTTGATTAGAAGAAAACATCAGTGCAAAACCTTGAATCTTATCACCCTACATCCAACAGACAAATACCAAAGCATCAAAATCTCAACAAAAAGTACTTTGATAACAACCAGCATGAAATCACCAAGTGGCACGCATAGAAGATACCCAGTCAGATATCCACCATAAACCTCTTCTACATTCGATAACAACATCTAATCAAGGTCATCTAACCATCAGTTGTGAATCCAACTATAGACAACTCGCATCCAGATTCTCCACATAGAAGAAACACATAACCCAAGCAAACAAAAACTCATAGAACAAAAACAAGAACCCATAAGGAGTAAAAATAGAGAAATCAAGTAGTAGAAAATATCATTCCCAGGGAATGTCCTTAAAATTGAAATCATTATTTCTCTTCTGTTATTCCATAATTCTCATGAAAATTCTATTTCTGATTTCAATATATTTTTCCTTATAATTTTTTTATTACAATACTTCATGTGTGTAATTTTATCTTACTCATCCATCCAAGAATCAACTACCTCTCCTATAGGCTCTTAAATCAAGTAAAATTCTCTAAAAACACAGTACTGGTTTCTTTCAACAAATTCCTCCTCACTATCCATGAAAACATTTGAATGGTCTTCCATAGTTTGGGTTGTTGATGGTTTTAGGTTGAACTTCCTAGCGACATCCAAATATCTTGTAACAATTTTTCTTTTAATATTAGAGTATTTTATATGATTCTCCCTTTTTTTAGATTTTTAGGTAATAAAACCCTTAGTATATATCACTTGATTTTTTTCTTCCTAGTTCTTGATTTATTATAGGCTTCCTCCATTTGAATGGCTTGGTGCTCATCCACCTAAAGAGAGTCCATATAATTAGAGAGTTTGTCTTGAGTGTCATGAGACTCAAGGTACTTCTTCTGCTAATCCACCTGAATGGTGGAGACATTGGAACCACTTGATATATGAACCAAGGTATATACAACATCAGACAATCAAATATTTCCATAGGAATGACATTCAGGTTGTGAAGTTTGTCTAGGTTCAGCCAAACACTTCTTGTTCTCATTAATCTTAATCTCTCTATTAGGGTTTCACTCACCAAAATCACCATCAGCACCTAACTAGAAAACCATAATTTCATTGAGTCTAGGTTTCATTTTTCCTTTTTCAATCCAAGAAACTTTCCTGGCCTCAGGACGTGAAAGATGATCACACTCTTTTGAGGCATGACTCTATTTAAGACATGATTAATAGTAATCGGGTAGTTTTTCATAGATTAAATCCTGTAAAAAACAAAAATCACCATTATGAATACAAATCTAGGAAGGTAGAGCATAAGATACATAAATTTATGCAAAAATTATAGAAAATCAAGGGCATGAAATATGCCTCATTGCTGAGTCCAGATTAATTGGGTTGCCAATTAGCATGGAGATTGGAAAAATGGAAGACTATTTGGCCACATGAAGTGGAAGACTAGGGAAGCATATCCAAATAGGAACAATTGGAGATTTTCTATAGGGGTTTAAATTTGTGGTCAATTTAATAACCCTTATAAAACATCCCCCAAAAAACCAAGATGGCCTCTCCCATAAGCGATAATAATCATCCTTAGAAGAGAAATGATAGACAACATTGGATGAGTTTAGTAGGCCAATATAAAAACCTGTGAAGCAGATGGCTTCAAGTGATTGTCTCAAGAATTTAAATGAAGGCCTATTCATAGAAAAGTTCCCAATAAGAACAAATCTAAAATCTAATGCAAGAAGGCTTACCTCAGTTATTAAGAAAGAAATAACTGGTTTTCTATAGTGACAAAACTGATTTAGATGAATGCAAGGGTTATGCACTGCGACATTATTAATGTGAGGCACAGGTATCTCCAAGGTTCTTCCAATAACCACATTGAATAAGGAGTGTGGAATTTTAGGTTTTTCTCACTTTCCCGAAATTAGGTTCATCTGCCTCCACTGTGATTGTATCTAGATGCTTTCACAACAGTATAATGGTATATAACAAGGATTTCATAAAAAACATAATGAGGGGGATTAGAGGTATCCCATTGGTAAAACACAATTTTGGGATTAGATAGAAGAAAAAAATTGAATGAATAAAAATTAATGAAGCTGGACACTTAAAAGACACATATTAAGGACATACTTGAAAGAAAAAAGAGAGGAGGAGGATTCCTGTACCTTGAAGAGTTGCTTCCAAAATAATGGAGGGGAAACAATAAGACCTTGGAGACACCTTTCAGAATCATTGGATGGAATATTTTGGAGGGGAATATATAATACCTTCATGTATTTTGAATTTAGAGTAAATAGTGTGGGTCGTAAGGGGAATTTATACTTGAGGATGGGTGGCTTTGAGGGAATAAAAAATGACTACTTTGAATTAAAGGATAACCACTATTCAGTAGCATTAATTTCAATTATCTTGGATGAAAATTAAAGATTTCAAGGTAGGTTTAGTTCATGAAAAAAATCAACCACCCATTTAATGTTGTGTTTTTCGGTATTTTATGACTTTACCATTGAACTATAACCTAGTACGTTATTTTACCTATACCGTGGTAACTCTTTTTTACCACGGTAAATTTTTTATGTATAAAAAGTAAATTAAATTTATTATTTAATTTAGACCATTTGATTCCAAATATTAAAACCATTTTAAATAAATAGAATTACAAAAGTGGTAAAATACAATTCTAATTTGACACACGTATAACTCATATAAAATAGTTTTTTAAGCTTAAAATCATGGTTTTCAAAAAAATTAAGCATGTGTTTATAAATGTAACTCATTATATAATATATTTTTCCTTAAATAATTTTTAATTAATAATAGGGAATAAAAAAATTTAAATCTTGTCCATATCTTAATTAAATCATAATATTTCTCGGATTTCGTAAAAATATTATTTTCACTTTTTAACCTGAAAATCTATTTTTTTTTAATTTACATAAATTAACCCTAAGCTATTTATGATGTGATGACATGAAAAATGGAACTTATTGCGTAAAAATAGTACCCTAAATATGATAATATCTTATTTTAAATAAAAATCATAATTTTCATAATTTTAACCATTTTTATGAAGTCAAGAACATTTTGATCATGGTAAATATTACTTAGGACTTATCTAATTTTTGTTATCATCTAAAAGTGATTTAAGAGATAATTTCCATAAAATAAAGTTCTTTTAAAACTTATAAATTTATGATATTACATGATTTTTATATAATTTAATATTTATATTATTTCTATAAAATAATCTCAGTGGTATCTTTATTGTGCCAAAAATAATAATATTGATCAACCGTCTTCTTGATTAATCGTAATACTTCCCACCAAACATATTTCTAATGATACTCTTACTTAATGGTTATATATACCTATAAATATCATACCATACTCACAAAATTACTCCCTACTTCTCTTACAAAGGTTCTTACACATCCTTTTATAATGTCTACTTTTTCCAAATTCTTTTTTATGATCTTTATCGAAGGGGTGATCTTTTTGGATGATTTCAAGCCTATGGAGTTTTTTGTAGTGAATGTACAGTTGTTTAATGTGTAGATATCATTTTTGTTCAAATTTTTTCTATTTTAATTTTATGTGTGTTGTATGAAGTTCTCATGAAATGAAAATTTATTTTTATGTTCTTTTATTGTAAAACATAATAAAAATATATTGGGAGAAAAGAGATCCATTAATAAAAGAAATTAATTTTCTCATTTATTACACATCACATGTACAGTATCCTATTTTCTGAGGATTTTATGTTTTTTATGCTTCTAGATATAGATTTCCTATAATATTATTATTATTTCATGTTGATAAATGAATTTATGGGAATCCATTACCATGTTATAGAATCTATATGTGGTTTCATGTAATTTTGTTCATGCAGGTTTAACACCATAAAATTTTAATATAATAATACCTCTAAATAAGTTGATGTATTCAATATCTTTCTCCACATGAAAAATTGAACTAAAATGAAACATTGATATCTTCAGACCACTAAAACCAAGTTGTTGAGTTACTAGGAATGAATATAAGTAACCAATTTGTGAAATATTTATAGAATTAAAATAAAGTCTACTTTCTATGTAAATGAAATTCAATTTGTATTTCTAAAATATCTAATACTGTAATTTTATTCTTCGAAATTTATTTTTCTAAATATTTCATTTTTATTAAATATGAATTTATATATCAAGAAAATTTTTATTAATTGTGATAATATATATTTGATATAAAGAATTTGTTAACACTAATTTTATTATTAAATAATAATAATTATGAATGAGAATGGTTAATATTCTAAAAATCCATTTATATATATATATAATTCATTATATCTCACCTTTTTATTTAGAAGTTATATTTCTATTATTTATAATTTTAAATTAAAAAATAATAGTATTATTTTTTTTATTTTTCATAAAAATATTTTATTTATAATAATTGTTTTAATTTTATCAAAAAAAAATTATTTTACAGTGAATAATGAAAAATAATATTTTTAGAAATAACATAAATTTTTTGAATTATTAATATAGAATTAGAGATGGACCTTGAACACCCGCAGTGGGGAGGGGTGAATCAGGGTGTCAATATTTTCATTAAATGATGTGGATCTTGTCCCCATGTTGGTAGGAACTTGTAAAACATGTTCAATGGAATCATGCAATTATCAAACACCCTTATGAAAAAATAAAAACACAACACGATAGTTTTAAATGGTTCACCACAAAGGGCCAATCCCAAGAGAATATGTTGATAGTGTGTGAGTTGTACCAGAATCCACTCAACATCACTAGATGTTTTGGATTACAAAATATCAGACATGGTCACTCTGTGCTAGGCACATTACCTTTACAATAATTTTATGGATAACATATTTCATCCCTCAAATCACTTTCATAAACCCACCTTACTCATTTCCATTGCATAATTATTACTCAGATCATCAACTTGATGGACATATCAATAGATTAGGCACCTATGTTTGTGTCCCTGATTAGCATGAGGCTCTACTTACACCATATAACGGAATCGATGCTCTTGAATGCACTGTTCACTCAAAACTAATGTTCAATACCTACTAATTGTGAAAATCATGTACATGCATGAAAATTTTTTAGTTTCATGAAACTATTCACTTTTTTATAACTTCTATACTTTCACGCAACACATTTGTCTTTCTGAAACTTAATTAATTTCACGTAGCACCTCATTTGTCGCACACCTTTTGTTTCATGTAACTCTACTTCATGGAACTCGACTTTGTGAAACTCTTTCATGAATTACAGACTCTAGATCTTTTTTGAGAGTTACTTATTTTATATTGGATGTACCTAGCTATTTATAGACATTTCTGACCCTTCACCCAAATTCATTTTATGCCATCTTCATTATGTGCAAAATTTTGTTTTGTTAAACATCATTATTTTGACATCGCCTTTTGTGTACAAATATATCTATATTTCATGATTTAGCACAACTCGTGTTTTCATGAAACATAAATACTTTCTTAGAACACTTAGTTTATCCATATTTTTAAGAGGGGACCCTAAAAACTCATTCATGCCCAACTCTATAAAACTCATTCACCCTTTCACACACCCTTTTTATTTACATGACAATCATTACTTTTCTGGAAAAAAAATATATATCCTCTAAATGTTTTACCCTAAAAATCTATCAAACACTTGGAAATGAAACCACCATCAATGTTGAATCCACCTGCACCATAAGATCACTTGTCTTTTGAACTCTCTAATTAAACTGGTGTTTATTGGAAACAAACAGAAAATGTTGTCTGTTTCTAGCAGTGAAAAACATTGGTTCTAATAATCTCACCCTTTGGGTTTGTTAGAAAACCACAATTAAATTAAATAAATCCCCAAGATCGACTGAAAACCTGATATGTCTGAGATAACTCATTCATCAGTCAAATTATACATGAGAGAATAATGGTATACAAAAAAAGTGTGTCAAAAGTGAATTTCATTCCTTGAAAGACCTTTGAACTATCTTACAAAACTATACTTCATTGAATTCTTTCTACCCCTTTGAAAATAGACCCAAAAAACCATATTGGGACCATATTACACAAATAAACACCCCCTAGATCATAAATCCCCCATATACCTGCATCACATCCATAAAAAAATTAAAATAGTTAACATAAATGTGGATATGGGATAAACCATAACATCCTCATGAAATGGAAGGTGGCTGAACACTGAGGTTCAACTCATGTTTCTCGAACATTGGTGCTGCTAAAGGCTTAGTTAGAATGTCGGTCACTTGATCATTAGTTCCAACATAGTATATTTAAATCAAACCTTGATTAACTTTTTCCTTGATGAAGTGATATATAATCTCAATATGTTTGGTATGAGAGTCAACTATATTTTTCATGCCCTTGAACACACTCTTATTGTCACATAATGTCACCATCATATTTTTTACTTCACCACTAATATCATTAAGTTGTTTCTTCAATTATAATAGCAAAGTGCATTCCTTTTTTATAGATATATACTCTTCGTCATCCATTCTAAGATAATTTATTTCTTGTTTCTTTCTCAGCCTGACCGTACATTTTTTTCCAATGAAGAATGGACCACCACCTATGGACATTCAAACCACCACATATCTAGGCCATTCAGCATCAAAAATTGTAAATAATTCATTACATATTCCTAATATAAATTATAATCCAATGTTGATAGTACCTTGAATATATCTCATGATTCTTTTGACTACTTCAAAATTCTCTTCCTTCTGATTACTTTAAAAGTAAGCCACTAAACATGTTGCAAAGATAATATATGGATGTGTTGCATTCAAGTATAATAAGATTCCAATGATCCTATTAAACAAGGTGGGATCCATGGATTTATCATCCTCATGCTTTACATGTTTTTTCCTAACCACAATTGTAGTTGAAATTGTTTTATATTCATTCATTTTGAATTTCTTCCGAAGATCGCATACATAATTTTCCTAAGAAATGAATGTGTAGTCCTTATTTTGAATCACTAAAATCCCCAAAAAGTATGTGAGTTCACCAATCCTAGACATTTCAAATTCTAATTTCAGGTGATTGGAAAATTCTTCCATTTATCCATCCCTACTATTTCCAAACATAATATCATCCACATACCCAATTACCATAAATTTATCTCATTGATAATTATTCACATAGATATTATGATCCACACCTCCACTTTTGAGTTATATCATCTTCAGATAAGAATCCAATCAAAAATAATATGCTCATGGTATAGGAGTTAAACCATAATGATCCTTTTTTAATCTAAAAAGCATTGTTTCGTCATTTCCAATTAGAAATACCATTGGATGTACAATGTAGACTTATTATTCAGGAACACCATTTAAAAAGGTTCTTTTGACATCCATATTATAAACTTTGTACCCTATTAGAATCTTCATTGCTAGGAAGATCCTAATTGAATCAATTTAAGCTACTAGAGAAAATCATTCTTCAATATAAATTCATTCAATCTATGCATAGAATTTACACACCAATTGTTCGGTAATTTCTTATCAAATTTCCTAACTCGTTGAATTTTTTTTGAAGATCCATTTTCTTCCAAACAAATTTTAATTTTCTAGTCTACTAACAAGCTCCTAAAGACAGTTTTTTTAATCTGATCCTGTTTTCATTCATGTACTTAAAATATGGTTCATTATTTACTGATTTTTCAAATGAGGTTGGTTCTATAATAGATAATGGGTATAATGTTCTTCATTCGTAATTCCCCGACCCTGGTTACCCAGATTCGTTGCATTATTTTAATACATTGGAATGATTACAAGGAACCATGTCCTGAAGGACCGATCGGTTTAGCAGTCTTGGAAAATAGATTACAATCATGAATGTTACATTACACTTCATACCATACAAAACAACATAAATAATCCTTTATGAATGCCATTATTCCCTTGTCTTAACCCTGCATATCAATCACAATACACTTCTTGGAATCTTGGGAAAAATAAAACATAGAAAGGGGTGAGCTCAGATGCTCATTAAGGGTAACAATACAGAGAAAACATTCATAAATAATTATAAACATTTAGGGCAATGTATAACTAAAACAAAAGCCTTTTAAACTTGAACTTCAGCATAATATGGAAAAGATAAAATAAAATAATGTCATTTACTTATTCACATGGATATTCTACTAATCGAATAATCACATGAAATATCAATAACCACTTTCATAATGATGGAATGCATAATGTCAGACTATCATAACCACATATCCAAGGCCTCATTCCAAGACTACAAATAAGATTTTGTCAAGGCCTCGTGCCAAGAAACTAGTTTCTCTCATTACACCTAACGATGCATCGAGGAGATATAGAGGGCTCCACCCATCACTTACTAAGTCCAATTCCTTCCTCATATTAATAGGTTTAAACATAACATAAACATTTGTATTAAAACTAGCATACGAAATGTCAATACTTTCTCCATAATCCATGAATGGTATAAAAATAACACATCCATAGTCAAACATACCACAAAACATTCAATACAATATGGAAATTTTGTAACATAATAAATCAACTTCAAATAATCTTAAAATACATCAAAGGATGTCGACATAGATGAAATAAAAAATATTTGAGAGAAATATCTCTTTTTTGAAATCATTGAAAAGTCACACATTTATAAAGAAAGTAATTTAAAAGAGATTTTTGAATCAAAGTGTCCTATACCACTTTGAAACTTTTGAAAATAAATATCATTTCAAAACATTAATGTACATAAAAATAAATCCTTAAAATCATTTTTAAAACATGAACATTAATTAAAAAGATTTATTAAGATAAATCATTAAAACATTTAAAATTTTAATCTTGATAAAGAGTACCTTTCACAAATTCTTAAAATATTCATTTTGATATCATTTAAAAGTCACATAATTATAGAATAAAACATTTACATTAATAATATTCTTATAAGTTTTTAAGAGAAGCTTCGAAGATTTTACAATGGTGGAAAATAGTTTCACCCGCCGTATAAGTTTAAAAAAACATTCTTACCTTAATTTTTTCAAAAAGGTTAAAAAGTACCTTGTTTGGAAAATGACAAAAAGATTCCTTTATAAACATATTTTAAAATTTTAAACAAGGGTATAAATTACATTAACCCGTAGTCTATAAAATAGTAATAATTATTTGAAATATATTTTTAAGAAACATGGATGTGGATGATAAAGAGGTCCCAGTAGATAATTACGTATAAACAACCTCGGAAAATGAAGAGATTGTGAAAGAAACCCTTACCAATTTGGTAACTTATGAAACATACACCCCATGAAAAATTTATCATACAATGAATATGTAAATACACATAAATTAAAGTGTATTAAATAAATAATACAATTATGGGCAGTACAAACACCACACAAAAGGTAATAGTGACAATATGGCATGAATATCACGGGAATAAGGAGTGAGATGAAACCCCCTTACTTCATTGTAATCAATCAAGTCATATGAAAAATAGTCAATAACCACCAAATGAATCACATAATATCTTGAATATAAAGACAATCGTGATAATATATATCAAATGGTGGTACCAAATACACCACATGAAATAAATAAGTGGTGAACAATGGAAATCTCATAGAATTAAAAGTGAGATAAGAAACCCCTTACCTCGTGTCCGACTTGACCCGTTCGTTCTTTAACATCCTGAATAATAAACTGAAGTTAATTTCTACTTTCTTAAGAACCTTGTTCAAGTTTATTATTCCTTTATACCACTTATTATCATGTTATAAACATGATGTAATCATTTAAGTTAACAATGTTCGATTTGTCGATATTTGGCAGTTGAGTCAAAAATGAACACCTTATAGTTACAAGTAGTTCGCATGGTCAAAATATCATTATATCCAGAATGATATTTATGATGTAGATATCATATATATCATATATATCATATATATATATATATATATATATATATATATATATTTATAACAGTATATATCATTTTGGGGTAAGAATGAAATGTACCATTCATGGAGACGGTAAGTCGTACGTACACATGAACGCTACATTCATTTCTATTTCTTAGTTAAATGGACTAAAAACATAATTATACATAGGTATATTATAATTCCAGTATAATATCCTATATAATATAATTAACTCCATCTTTTATACGTCCCACATATGGTATTAACGAGTCATGTCACTTTGAGGAGGCGGTAGTCCGCACTTCCTCAAATGAAATTATTGCATTTACTCATAATGGAAACCGTTAAGGTATGATATAAAAGAAAAATACAGAAGCATGAAGAAAACAAAAACATAATATATATCATATATAAATAAAGTTCCATCATAATGGCCACCATGAGAGGCGGTAGGAGGTAATTGAACACTCATCGTTTTGTGAGGTGTTAGTTTTCCATCCACAGAAACATTGTGTTCTTCACCCATTAGATGGAGGTGTGTGTAAGTGTAATTAAAATAAATATCTTACAACATACTAGTATATTTTTGATACTAGTTTTGTTATAAATTAAAGTAATAAAAAGAGTTTAGGGGTTGGAGGAGTAAAATAAATGAAAAGAAATTAAGAGAAATTGTTACCTTTAATCTGGGTAACTTCCTTTGGTTTGAACCAAATATACTCTTTGAAGTGTCTTATTCCTAAGTTAAGGCTTCTAGGAGGTGTATAGGGATTTAGGGAGATTATTTGGGAAGAGTTTGGACAAGCCTAAAGACTTGAGAGGTGTGAGGAATTGGTTATAAGTGGTCTCCTTTAATAAGGGGGGGAGGGGTTCTTTAGGAAAGTGTGAAAATATTATTTTATAATATAACGACATTCTGTTACTAAAGGTCCAAAAATCATTAGAGTCTAATATAAGATGACTCTTGGTCGAAAAAAAAATCATACAATAAGAATTGGACATGTTTTGGATATTATTTTAATATTTATAATCTAATTTATTTAAATCATTTATTAATGAGGTAAATACTGCATCATTATATTGTCCTAAATAATTTAATTTATTAGATGTCTAAAAATTATAAAACAAATACCATGATGTAGGAAATCTCTTTATATTTCCAATGAATATTTATAGTAAAAATTATTACTTATATAACACCATATAAAAATTAATTACTAAATGGTTTTTGTTTATGTCAATTTTTCCTTTACATTAAATTAATTAATCTAAAGTGTCATTATCATTCATAGGTGGCTCCATGGGGTCCCAAAATCAACCCAAATATGCCCATGGTCGGACATTACTCATCCAATATGGTTATGACATGTGTTAAGGTAATTTTGAATTTTTACAATATTCTTTTTACCCTAAGATACCCTATTTACCTTTAACCGTGGTAAATAAAAGTAAAATGTTACTATTTGCCAAAAAATTATTTTTATCTTATTGAACCACATTTGACTCCTTGATATTAACTGTGTCTCTCGGAATTTCGAAATTCAACTCATAGAAGTGGTAAAATTTAGTGTTATATGAATTTTCAAATTCTCCTAGGAGGTGGGTAAAAGACGGTGAAAAGTTCGATAAAATTTTTATATATCTACAATTATTATAAAATGACTCCAATTAATTACAATGAACTTATATAAGTATTATGTATCTATTTTTACATAAATTAATTTAAATAAAATAAATAATTATTTAAAAAAATTTGGTTTTAAACTATAACTAAGTGTTTTTAACTATTCATCAAAAATTGAAATTTTTCAAAAAAATATAGAAAATTCACCCTAAGATAACTTTTATATTATGAATTCAAAAATAAAGTAAATTTTACCAAATTAAAAATATAGAATTTCCATTTATTAATTTAAAATTAATTCCCATTTCCAAAACCAAAAGGTGTATTTTTAAGAAAAAATAACTATTAAAATATTGACACTTGTTTATGTCCAATTTCAAAGTGAAATTACTTAAAATGACCAGAATTGGATTAAATGGTAAAAATATAATCAATTTATACTTCAAAACCATTAAAATGTATAATTTAACACTATAAATTATTTCGATTAAAAAAGTTATTTTTAATTAAAATATAGTATTTTTCACAATTCACCCAAATATGAAAGTTATCAGAAAAACACCAAAAATTTATTGAAACTAAATTCTTATGTCCTCATTCTAAATAAAGAGTTTATTTTGTGAAATTGAATAAATAAATGATTCAAATATTGTATTTAAAAAGGGTTTACCATTAAAAGATGGTAAAAGTGCATTTTTTGAAAAATACTTCTTTTATCTGAAAAAAATGAATTAGTTCTTAAATTATGTCTCAGAAACTCATAATATGGATTCTAAAATTATAAGGACTATATAATGTTCAAAATTCAGTTAATACTATTCATAACTTATTTTGAACGGCTAGTTTGGTAATCATATGGTGCGCTTGAACTCGGTGTTGCGTGTAGTGCAAGTTATTGAATTACTTTGAAGAAATAACGTACTATGAAATATTGCGGTTTTACATTCTTCCTTCCTTCAATAAATTTCATCCTTGAAATTTGAAATTTTTCTTTGAAAATAAAAGGTTGAAAATAGAAAATTCCTTTGTGGGGAAACCCACATCGGAAATTGGGTTATTAAAATTTAGTCTTAATAAGAGGAAAAGCGGAATGAAGAAGTCACCACCAAATTATGATCTCGATTAGGAGAACATTGGTGGAAATTATAGACACATAATTAGAGGAAAACAAAAATATTTATAGGTAGTGATTGAGGTCATCAATCACAAACAATTTTAGAATTAAGGGCCTCAAATCCATCAATCTATGATGATTTAAAATATCATCGGTTTCACAAAAGATAAGGTATTTGGATAACACATTTTTAGTTTAAATATCCCTTACATAAAGTTTAAGAATTAATTTCTTCATAGAATAAGAAAATAAAAAATATATATATATATATATATATACTTGACAAGTAGAGTTCCATCCTTTAACTAATTCCTACCAAAAACTCATATTTCACTCTAAAAGATAATAGAACTTATAAAAATATTCTATTTATCCTATTCGTATAGGGTGAAAAAATGAATTCATAATTCATCTACCAGACCCTTTAAAAATACTACATTATTTAATCCAGGACATCACGTGGGTCAGTGGTAGGTGATACACCCTTATCGCCCTTCGGTTGCGGGTTCAAGTCTCACGGCCTTACCGGACGCGACGGGTTGCCCCCCGACCTCCGGGTTGTCCTTTTTATGTAAATCCAAAAATAATCTCAAACTAGAATTATCCAAAATACTTATATCCAAACTCACAGTCCAAAATTTATTAGGTAGTTAAACACAATGAAGTCCTTTTTTCCACATAATAGCATGTGAACACATTCATCATGTATTATTTTAAAACACTACAACATCCTGAAATACCATAAAATCTTATTGATTACATTCATAATCCCTTATTACTTATAGAATACTGGATATACTCCTTCTATCCAAAAATGTTGTAAACTCCAAAAATGATGGAATATACAAATCATTAATCAGTTTCAAGGTAGTCAAGAATATCCAATATAATTTATCCAAATCAATCATGTATTATTCCAAAATCACTACCTCGGTATCAGAACCATATTATGGTTTATCTTTCCCTCAAACATATATTTTCCAAAAATTTAACCTCATATTGAGTCACTTTTCTTGGTTCCACACAATCTCAAGTCCTTAATGAAATAGTACTGCAGTACAATCCTTATACACTCCATAATTATTATAACCAATACATTGTTGATACAACACTCAAATGACATAATTTTCTAATAACAACATAAGAACTCTAATCATTCCTCCTCATCTGTGGTAGTATCATAACTTGATTATTATCAAATAGCATCATTTGGGTCATACTCTAATGATTTGGACATTGGTTCGCGTAGTGTCCCAAATCCTTGAAGATGAAGCATTGTACATTTGAAACCTTTTTCTTACCCTTGCAGTTACGTACATGGTGTCCTTTATATCTACACTTATAACAAACTCTCATTCCTTTCAGGAAAGTTTTGGGGTGTTTCTTCCCACAGTTATCACATATGGGAAAATTCTTCTTTTCCTTCTTCCCTTTATCCATCTTTCTCTCTTACATCCTTTTCTTCTCTTGCAGCCCTTCAAAGACATAGGACTCATAGAATTATTTACTTGTCTTATTAACACATGATATTATTTCTTCATATGTTGAGAATACATGGGAGACTATTTCCCTTATAAATGTTGGCTTAATACCATGAAATATATGATCCTTCTTACTCTTTGGATCATGCGTATTGTTGGGGTTCGCATTCCTTCTACTGGGAACCATTTCTATACAATAGCATAAACTAGGTCAGTTTAGGAATTGAAATGAATAATTACAAACTTGTAAAATACCTAACGTAAATGGAATAGTTTATGGATATAATCCATAATCATAAAAATGTTTTCTTTGAGTAATTATATACTCATAATCCCTTCATAATGGTTTATAAATAAAATAAGAATTATCCTAAGCATATCCCCCGGGAGTGTTGTAAACAAGAGTGCAGCAAGGCCCATTGTCCTATACCAGTTCCCATTCGAGTCTAGCTCAAAGCAGTTTTTTTGGGTTTTACCCCTAGGTACATCTGTGCCAGAGCCGTCTCTACCTGCTCGTATCCAGACAGGGATGTATTTTCTTGGAAATCTCACAAAAATCTATACATTACCAAAATTCTAGGAAGTTCTTCTATACTAATCCTGAAATTCTATCTTAGGGTAATGTGCTTTAATCTTAGTTTATCTAAATCTAGTTTCCAAGGTTATTGCTAAATTTCCTCTGATACCAACTATAACACCCCAACCCCAGTTACCCAGAGTCGGTGCATTATTTTAATACATTGGCATGATTATAAGGAATCATGTCCTGAAGGACTGATCAGTTTAGCAGACCTGGAAAATAGATTATATACATGAATCTTACATTACACATCATAACATACAAAACAATATAAATAATCCTTTATGAACTCCATTATTCCCTTGTCTTAACCCTACATGTCAATCACAATACACTTCTTGGAATCCTGGGAAAAATAAATGATAGAAAGGGGTGAGCTCAGATGCTCAGTAAGGATAACAATACAGAGAAAACATTCATAAATAAGAATAAACATTTAAGGCAATGTATAACTAAAACAAAATCCTTTTAAACTTGAACTTCAGTATAATATGGAAAAGATAAAATTAAATAATTTCATTTACTTATTCAAGTGGATATTCTACTAATAGAATAATCACATGCAATATCAATAACCACTTTCATAATGATGGAATTCATAATGTCAAACTATCATAACCACGTAGCCAAGGCCTCGTTCCAAGACTAAAAATAAGATTTTGTCAAGGCCTCGTGCCAAGACAGTAGTTTGTCTCATGAGACCTACCGATGCATCAAGGAGCTATAGCGGACTCCACCTTTCACTTATTAAGTCCAATTCATTCTTCATATTAATAGGTTTAAACATAACATAAATATTCTTACTAAAACTAGCATACGAAATGTCAATACTTTCTTCATAAACTATGAATGGTATAAAAATAATACGTCCATAGTCAAACATATCACAAAACATTTAATACAATATGGAAATTTTGTATCATAATAAATCAACGTCAAATAAGCTTAAAATCCATAAATGAATGTTGACATAGATGAAATCAAAACTATTTGAGAGAAATATCTCTTTTTTTAAATCATTTAAAAGTCACACATTTATAAATGAAGTAATTTAAAAGATATTTTTGAATCAAAGTGTCCCATACCACTTTGAAACTTTTGAAAATAAATATCATTTCAAAACATTCATGTACATAAAAATAAAACCTTAAAATCATTTTGAAAACATGGACATTAATTAAAAAGATTTAGAAAGATAAATCTTTAAAACATTTAAAATTCTAATCTTGATAAAGAGTACCATTCACAAATTCTTAAAATATTCATTTTGAAATAATTTTAAAGTCACATAATTATAAAATAAAACATTTACATTCAAAATATTCTTATAGTATTTTAAGTGAAGATTCAAAGATTTTACAATGGTGTAAAATAGTCACACCCGCTGTATATGTTAAAAAACATTCTTACCTTAATTTTGTCGAAAAGGTTAAAAAGCACCTTGTTTGGAAAATGACCGAAAGATTCCTTTATAAACATATTTTAAAAATTCAAACAAGGGTATAAATTAAGTTAACCTATAGTATATAAAATAGTAATAATGTTTTGAAATACATTTTTAAGAAACATGGATGTGGATGATAAAGAGGTCCCAGTAGATAATTACGTATAAACAACCTTGGATAATGAAGAGATTGTGAAACAAACCCTTACCAATTTGGTAACTTACGAAACCTACACCCCATGAAAGAGGTATAATATAATTTATATGTAAATAGACATAAATTAAATTTTGTTACACAAAGAATATAATTATGGTAAGTACATACACCACAGAAAAGGTAATAGTGGTAATATGGCATGAATCTCACTAGAATAAGGAGTGAGATGAAAACCCCTTACCTCATTGTAATCAATCAAGTCGTATGAACAATAGTAAATAACCACCAAATGAATCCCATAATATCATTAATATAAATATAATCATGATAATATATATATCAAATTCCAGTACAAAATACACCACATGAAATAAATAAGTGGTGAACAATGGAAATCTCACAGAATTAAAAGTGAGATAAGAGACCCCTTACCTTATGTCCGACTTGACCCATTAGTTATTTAACATCCTGAATAATAAACTAAAGCTAATTTATACTTTCTTAAGAACCTTTTTCAAGTTTATTATTCATTTTATACCACTTATTACCATGTTATAAACATTATGTAATCATTTAAGTTAATTACGTTCGTTTTGTCGATATTTAGCACTTAAGTCAAAAATGAACACCTTATAGTTACAAGTTGTTCAAATGGTCAAAAGATCGCTATATCCAGAATGATATTCATGATTTAGATATCATATATATCATATATATCATATATATACATGTATTTATAATAGTACATATCATTTTGGGGTAACAATGAAATGTATCGTTCATGGAGACGGTAAGCCGTACATACACATGAACGCTACATTCTTTTCTATTTCATATTTTAATGGACTTAAAACATAATGATACATTGGTATATTATAATTAAAGTATAATATCATATATAATATCATTAACTCCATCCTTTATACATCCCACATATGGTATTAACGAGTCATATCACTTTGAGGGGGCGGTAGTCCGCACTTCCTCAAATGAAATTATCGCATTTACTCATAATGGAAACCATTAAAATATACTATAAAAGAAAAATACAAAAGCATGAAGAAAAAAACATAATATATATCATATATTAATACATTTTCATCATAATGGCCACCATGAGAGGCGGTAGGAGGTAATTGAACAATCATTATTTTGTGAGTCGTTAGGTTGCCATCCACAGAAAAATTATGTTCTTCACCTATTAGATGGAGGTGTGTGTAAGTGTAATTAAAATACATATCATAACAACAACCTAGTATATTTATGATACTGTTTTTGTTATAAAATAATGTAATAATAAGAGTTTAGGGGTTGGAGGAGTAAAATAAAAGAAAAGAAATTAAGAGAAATTGTTAACTTTAATTTGGGTAACATCCTTTGGTTTCAACCAAAAGGACTCCTTGAAGTGCCTTCTGACTAAGGTAAGGCTTCTAGGAGGAGTATAGGGATGTAGGGATCTCAATTTGGGAGAGTTTGGACGAGCCTAAAGGCTTGATAGGTTTGAGGAATTGGTTAGATGTGGTCTCCTTTTATAAGGGGGAGGAGGGGCTCTTTAGGAAAGTGTGAAAATATTATTTTATTATATAATGATATTCGGTTTATAAAGTTAAAAAAATCATTAGAGTCAAAGATAAGATGACTCATGGTAGAAAAAAATCATCCAATAATAATTGTAAAATTTTTTAATATTATTTTAATATTTATAATCTAATTTATTTAAATCATTTATTAATGAGGTAAATACTGCATCATTATATTGTCCTAACTAATTTAATTTATTCGATGTCTAAAAATTATAAAAAAAACCATGATGAAGGAAATATATTTATCTTTAAAATTAATATTTATAGTCAAAATTAATACTTATATAACACCATATAAAAATTAATTACAAAAAGGTTTTTATTTATGTCAATTTTTCCTTTACATTAAATTAATTAATCTAAAGTGTCATTGTCATTCATAAGTGGCTCGATGGGGTCCCAAAATCGACCCAAAGATGCTCATGGTCAGAAATTACTCATCCAATAATGTTAGGGCATGTGTTAAGGTAATTTTGAATTTTTACAATATTCTTTTTATCTTCATTTTCAATATTTACCTTTAACCGCGGTAAATAAAAGTAAAAAGTTACTATTCACCAAAAATTATTTTTATCTTATTGAACCATATTTTAGTCCTTGATATTAACCGTGTCTCTCATATTTTTTAAATTGAACTCACAAAAGCAGTAAAATTAAGTTTTATGTGAATTTGCAAATTCTCTTAGGAGGTGGGTAAAAGACGGTGAAAAGTTCGATAAAATTTTTATATATCTAAAATTATTATAAACTAACTACAATTAATTAAAATGAACCTATATAAGTATTATGTATCTATTTTGACATAAATTAATTTAAATAAAATAAATAATTATTTAAATAAAAATTCGGTTTTAAACTACAACTCAGTGTTTTTCACTATTCATCAAAAATTCAAACTTTTCAGAAAAATACAGAAGATTCACCCTAAGATAATTTTGATATTGTGAAATAAAAAATGAATTAAATTTTACCAAATTCAAAACATAGAAGTTTCATTTATTAATTTAAAATTAATTCTCGTTGTCAAAACCAAAAGGCGTATTTTTAAGAAATAATAACTATCAAAAGATTGCCACTTGTTTATGTCCAATTTCAAAGTGAAATTACTTATAATGACCATAATTGTATTAAACGGTAAAAATATAATCTATTTATACTTCCAAACCATTAAAATGTATAATTTAACACTATAAATTATTTCGATTAAAAAAGTTGTTTTTAATTAAAAAATAGTATTTTTCACTATTCACCCAAATATGAAAGTTATCAGAAAAACGCCAAAAATTTATTGAAACTTAATTCATATGTACTGATCTAAAGAGGGAGTTTATTTTGTCAAATTGAATATATAAATGTTTCAAATATTGGATTTAAAAAGGGTTTACCATTAAAGACGGTAAAAGTGCATTTTTTTAAAAATACTTCTTTTATCTGAAAAAAAAATAAATGAGTTCTTACATTATGTCTAAGAAACTCATAATATGGATTCTAAAATTATAAGGATTATATAATGTTAAAAATTTAGTTAATACTATTCATAACCACTTTTGAATGGCTAGTTTGGTAATCTTGTGGTGAGCTTGAACTCGGTGTTGTGTGTATTGCAAGTTATTGAATTACTTTGAAGAAATAATGTACTATGAAATATTGGGGTGTTACAACATTCCTCAATATACTTATATGTGTAGGTGTGGTCCAATACCAAATTATGTTTGATTGATCAACTGATTCTCTTCAATTAATCCTATTAAGTTTTATTATAGTTTCTTCAACAATGGTTTCCACTTATAATTATACTTATGAATCATCATCATTTTGAGAGCTGTAAATGTTGGGCAAGCCTTTTATAATTTTTTTATTCGAATCTCTACCATTTCCACATCTTCTTCAACTTCAATCATATAAACATATGATCTCCTTGAGTTATTCATAGTTTTATCCTCAAAGATATTCACTTTATTTCTATCCACAATCTTTCAAAGATGAATATTGTAGAATTTGTATATATCACTATTCATTGAGTATCCAAGTAATATTCCCTCATCAGCAGCACAACCGTACTTTCCCTGATTTCCTTATTTATTTTGGATAAAACATTTACTTCCAAAAACAATAAAATGATTTATTGAGGGGTTACTTCCATTCCATATATCATATGGTGCCATTCCCTCTCTTATACAGAGCCCTATTCACTTTTGAGTGTACACCACAACTTGAATAGAGTCTTTCTAGTAATGAATATAAACATAGATCTCAATCAGCATAGTTTTGAACATATTATTCACATATCAAGTTTTTCCTAAATGACCCCATTTTTTGAGGTTTTCTCCCTAAATACGCCTAATAATTGATCCCATTTTTTCAAGGTAATTTTAAAATTCCATGGGTATGTGTTATATTCCATTATCATATCACAATATCTTGATTTTGTGGCTAGTCTCATTCTTAAGTCTTTGGATATATCTCTTCATGAAGTCAATCACTTCCCATTTTCACTAAATAAACATCACACATGTCATTATACTGTAATCAAAAATAAAAAGAATGAAGTACATATCTCCATATTTTTCAATCACATTCATTGGACCATACACATCTATGTGGAATAGATCGAGAAAATTTGATTCCCTTTTTTATTCATATGATAATATTTCAGGATCATCTTTCCTTGCATGAAAGAATCACATGCCTTTTCAGGGTCACGCTTCATATTTAGAATTTCTACAACAACATTTACCTTGGATAATTTTTTCATTCTATGTTGATTAATGTGACCCAACATTTGGTTCCATAATTTTTGCCCCCTTTAATTGTTAAAAAGCATGTTTTTTCTTAACTATAAACCTGATATAAATAATTATTTTTTCTATAGTCATTCATGATATAATTACATGTCTTTATTTTGATGGTTCACCCCTTATGATTAAATGTCACTACCATTCCTAAGTCACATACTTGACTCACACTTAGGATATTTTGATTCAAACCATCCATTTAAAGTACTTCTATTTTTATTATCTTATCATTTTCTAATTCTTTACATACACTACCCTTGATATTTAAGGAACCATCGTTCCTAAATATCACTATTCCATCAAAACTTTTCTAAAAAAATTTAAACAAATTTTCATTTCTTGTCTTGTGGGATGAGCATGTACTATCATGAATTTAGGTTATACTGTTCTTTGTAGATTTGAGAGTGATTTATTCTTGGTTGGATTTCTCAATATTCTTATTTTCCTTCCATGAGATACATAACTGAGTGGAAGAAAAATATAGACTCAACAATACATTTTTTACATGCATGGTCGAATAATACTCATATTTTTATTCCAAAGGAGCATACCTATTTTCAAGGTTAATTATTCATGCTTTTCTGGTATTGGATTACCTCGGAGTTCCATAATTATTTTTCTCACCTTTCCTCTTCCTATAATGAATAGATTTATATAAAAAAAAATTATAGTTAAAAAATATCCATAAAAATTATTTCTTATATATGATGAAATATATAGTCTCATTCTCCATTATTGACTTTAAGGTGCTTTTCCATCCAAATAGCTCGTTTCTATATTACTATAGGACAAGGTATGCCCCAAAAATCCATAGAATTGACATTTCATAAGAGAAAATATCTCCTCATTTCCATTCCTCCACATGTCCTCTTCTTTTGTAGTGGTATTTTACCAACAATCCTCTTTAGATAATTAATGGTTAATTTTATCTCTCTTCTCTTCTTGGTTTGAAGATATCTCTGTTAAGACATCTGGTGCCTTTATGATATGTCCAAATTTCTACTTCCCTTTTCTTTGTATCATCTCATTTCTTGACTTTTATATCTCTGTATCATTACCAACTACAATTTTTCCCATAAATTTAGATCTTTGATCATTCAAGGATTTCTATAATCCTTAAGAACCACATTTAACTCTTTCCAAAATCATTACATATAAAAAAAATACAAACTATAATTCCTTCTTCTATTTCCTTGATTTTGATTCAATTTCAAGTTTACTCCTTAGAAAATGAATTCTTATTCAAGGTACTCAACTATGTTATCCTTTTCCTCCAGTATCGATGTAAGTTCATTGATGAATTTTTCTATTATAAAATCCTAAGTTTAAACTCAAAAAAAATCTTCCAATATTACAAGAGATTCAAAATGTTCTTCTTCTTCTCCTTATAGTCAATCAATATCTATTTAAAGTTATTCCACATACTCTAATGAGTCATTCAACAAATCCCTTATCACTCTATTTTTCATTAATTGAATGTCAAGGTCATCAAGAGAATCCTCAAGTTCCACCATGTGATTTACAACACCATTCAATAGATTATATTCATCTTTCATAGGCTCTACCTTTTCATCTATAGAAATAATGGAATATTTAATATTAGATTTAAATCTTGGATCTATATCCTCTAAAAATTTATCATTATATTATTCCTATTTGTAAAATAAACTCTTTCTCTATAATTTTTTTCCTGATTTTAAGTCTTATTTTTGTGAGAACCTCTTTTGAGGCCTCACCGTGATTTATGCTTTACTTTCTACATCATCGAATCTCCTTGAGAAGCAAGAAGCATTGTTCCCAACATTATCACACCGAAAACAATCCAAAAGAAGCTTTCCTTCAAAATTCCCTTTTCCTATATTGATTTTTTTATAAAAAAGAGAGAGAATTTGATCATCCACATTGTATCCATCATCAAAAAAGGTTAAATGAAAATTTTTTCCATGGATTTGAATTTCATTTCCTTTCCTACTTTAATTTTAATATCTTCTGTTTTGACACTTTTTCATAAGCCAACATACTAATTGGAAAATCATCAAGATAAATATTAGATATATCTCTTTTCTCAAGGACTGATACATTTGTATTGTACAGTGGTAGGATCTTTCTTAGGATTTTCTTTAAAATTTCATTATCCTTAATTTATTACCCAAGTCCTCAAATAGCTCCAAAAAACTTCGATAATTTGATTAAACTAACTATATACATTTTTATCAAGATTCATTTTTAAATCATCAAACTGATTGTGAAAAACCTAAATTTTAACCTCTTTCACTTTGTTAACACCTTTGTATATATTTTATAATTTCTCTTACATGGACCTAGATGTAGTTCCACTCATCATCCTCATGTATATTTGATCAGATATTTCTATTTTAGGATCATTTTTTTCTTTGGAATCTACATCAATCATTTTCTTGTTTGTTTCATTCATAGAAAGACCATTTGTATCACTGAATTGATTCCCTTCAAGTGTGGGAAATAGAACATTCATCCAAAGAGATCTTATATGATATATATTCTTCAAAATATAAAAGTTTCTTAATTGAAAAAGGGGAACTCCCCTATCATTCATTGAATTCTAAATTAAAAGAACAATAGAGGGAAGTTTTAGCACCTATAACCTTCTTATGAAACCACTTGTATGGCCCTAGAAACCTTGAGAGGGGATGGGTGAACCAATGTGTCATTTTTTTATTAAAATGGTATAGATCTTGTTCCCATATTGGTAGAAACCTATTAAACATGACTAATGAAATCATGTAATCCATATGTAGAAATAGAACCACAATATAGTAGTTTTAATTGGTTCACCACTAAGTACTATTACAAGGAACATAATCTAATAGTGTGTAGATCATAAAAAAAATACAGTAAGATTCACTAGAAATTGTGAATTAAAAAATATCTAACATAATCACTTCCTACTAGGAACACTTCCTTTTTAAGAATTTTAATGATAGCATACTACCTCCCTCAGATTACTTCCATTGACTCCCCCTTTATCACTTACTTGGGTGAATTATTACATAGGTTATAAATTTGAAAGTCACATCAATAGATTGGGAACATATTTCTTTGTCCCTGATTTTCATGAGACTCTTCTTGCACCATATACATGAATATATGCTCCTTAATTCATGGCTCAATCAAAAATAATGCTCAATTACTAATGGTCATGAAACTCTTATACATGCATATAACTTTTTTCCTTTCTCACAACTCCTCAGTTTTCATGAAACTTATATACATTCACATAACACCTCAGTTTTCATGAAACCTTAGTACTTTCACTCAACAACTCAGTTGTCACACAACTTTTTTTTATCGAACAACTCTAAATTTCATGCCCAGGGAATATTTCATGAATCTCACTTGGTCTTGATAAACAAAAGTCACATTATCCATGAAACTCTACTTCACACAAATCTACTTAGCTAAACTCTTTCACAAAGTAGAGGATTTAGTTTGTCATTGAGATTATTTTCCTTTATACTAGGGGTACCCACCTATTTATAGATGTTGTTGAGGCTTTTCACAACTACCTTGTGCACCATCTCCCTTGATAATAACATTATGGTTCACTGACCCTCATAATTTTGACAACTTATTTTTCATTCAACACAATCATTATTCCACAGGTTCTAAAAACCATAATTTTTTCACAACATAAAGACTGGTGTCAAACACTTACCTTACCCATATTTCAATGAGGGGGCCCTGAAAACTCATTTTCATGCAACAATAGAAAACTCATTCACCCTTTCTCAAAACTATTTGATTTACGTGAATGTATTTCCTTTTCTAAAGACAAATTTTTTCATCCTCTAAATTTTAGACCCCAAAAAATTTGGTAAACACTATAAATGATGTTTCCTTTAATACAATAGACACATGAAACAAAATATCACTTAGATTGAAAACTCTATAATCAAACTAGTGTTTATTGACAACTAACAAAAAATATTGTTTATTTGCAACTATGAAAAACCTTGGTTCCAATAATCTTCCCCTTTGGGTTTGTCAGAAATCTATAGATAAAGTCAATAAAGCACAAGGATTGACCAAAAACCTTATATGTGTGAAATAACTCATTTATCACTCTAAGACTATGTGAGAAAACATTGGTGTATAAAACAATAGTGTCAAAAGATAATTTCATTCCTTAGTATACCACTGATATATCTTTCAAACCTCTAATTCATTTAATTTCATTCTCACCCTTTGAAAATAAACCCAAAGAAACTATATTAGGACCGTAGTATGCAAAGAAAAACCCCCTAAATCATATATCCCCCATAGACCTGTATCAATTCCAAAAAATAGATTAAATTATTTAACATAAATAGAGAGAGGGGATAAACCATAATCTCTTCATGAAATGGAAAGTGGATGAAAACCGAGATTCAACCGATGTTTCTCAAACATTAGTGCTTCCAAAGGCTCATTCAGGATGTCATCTTCCTGATTATTAGTTTCAACATACTCCATTTTAATCACACCTTGTTCAAATTTTTCTTTGATGAAGTGATATATGATCTCAATATGTTTGGTAAGAAAGTTTTGAACTGGATTTTTTATGAGTTCGAACACACTCTTGTTATCACAGAATATCACCATCATCTATTTCACTTCATCACCAATATCAGTAAGTTGTTTCTTCATCCATAATATCATAGTTTTTTCCTTTTTCATAGATATATACTCTTCTTCAGTTATATTAATATAAGTTATTTCTTGTTTCTTGATCAACCACCCCACACATTTGTTTCCAATGAAGAATGCACTACCTCTTATGGACTTTTGATCCACCATATCTCTAGCCCAATCAGCATTAGAAAATCCCAATAATTTATTACATATTCCTTATGAAAATTATAATCCAAATTTTAGATCAAATTGAATATATATCATGATTATTTTTAATACTAGAAAATGATCTTCCTCAAGATTAATTTTTTAGTGAGCCACTAAACATGTTGGAATGACAACATCTGTCCATGTTGCAGTAAAATAAAATAAGCATATTATGGTTCTTCTATACAAGGTAGGATCCATAAACTTCTTATCCTCATTCTTTATATTTTTTTTCCAAAACACAATCAGAGAAAAAAAAGGTTTGAAGTCATGCATATTGAATTTCTTTAGAAGATCTCCTGCATACTTTTCCTGATAAATGAAGGTGTAGTCCTTATTTTGAATTACCTGTAGCCCCAAAAAGTGTATGTGTTCACCAATAATGAAAATTTAAAATTATAATTTCCTATGATTAGAAAATTATTCCAATGATCCATGTATTTTTTCACCAAATATAATATCTTTCACATATATAAGAAAGATAAATTGATCTCCTTGAAAATTCATCACATATATATTATGATCAACACCTTCTATATTGAATTATATATTCTTTTTATAATAATCCAATCAATAATAACATGATTGTGTTTCCATTTTTAGACCATAAAGATCATTCTTTAATCTATAAACCGTTATTTTACCATTTCTAATTAGAAATCCAACTGGTTCTTTAATGTGTACTTCTTCAAGAAAACCATTTAAGAATGAGGTTTTGACATCCATCTGATAAACTTTGTACACTCTTTGAATCATTATGTCTAAGAAGATACTAATAGACTCCAGCAGATCTAATTGAGAAAACCTTTCCTTATCATCAATTCATTCAATCTGTGGATAGAATTTACACACCAAGCATGCCTTGTTTCTGATCACATTTCCTATTTAATCAAAAAAAAATTTAAACATCCACTTCTTCCAATCACATTGTGATTTTCTAGTCTATTAAAAATATCCCAAGTCATGTTTTTTTCAATCTGGTATAGTTATTATTTCAATTCATTAACCCATGATTCATCCATCACTACTTATTCAAATAAGTTCAATTCCAAGATAGATCATATGGTATAATGTAATTCATTCCTCGTTATCCTTTTCTATGTAGGTGCAGTCCAATCCCCAATGATGCTTGATTGATCAAATTATTCTCTTTGATTTCTTGTATATGGTTTTGGTATAGTTTCTTTAGAAATGGTTTCCTCTTCTGAATCTACTTCTAAATCATCATGATTTTGAGAGCCCTGAATGTTTGGAAAGCCTTCCAATTTTTCAACATTTTAATCTATCCATTTTCCTCATACTTATTTATATTCAATAATATCAACATATTATATCCTCAATCTATTAATATTTTTATACTCAATGATCATGACATAATTTCTCTCCATAATATTTCTCGTATTTTCATTATAGCATTTGTAGGCTTTACTTTACATTGACTATCCAAGGAACATTACCTCACCAGTAGCATCACAAAACTTACCTTGATTTCTTTATTTGTTTATGATAAAACATTTACTTCCAAAAACACAAAAAATAATTTATCTAGGGAATCCTTCCATGCCATATCTCATGGATTTTCATGTACTCTCCTATAAATATCCCTATTCTATTTTGAGTGTACACCGCAACTTAAACAACGTCTTTCCAGTAATGATGAGAAACACAACTCTCAATCGGCATAGTTTTGGACATATTATTCACCTATCGATTTTGGTGTTCAATAGCCCAATATTTTTGAGGTATTCTCACTGAAGACACCTCATGCTTGATCCCATGTTTTTTAAGGTAATTTTCAAATTCAATGGATGCATATTCTATTTCATTTTCAAATTGTGATATCTTGATTGTGTGGTCGGTTTCATTATCAAATATTTAGAGATATCTCTTCATGAATTCATACACTTCCCATTTTCACTGCATAAAGATCACACATTTCATTGTACTATAATCATAAAAAAAATGTACCACTCTTCATATTTTCTAGTTAAATTCATTGGACAACACACATCTTTGTGGAAAAGATCAAGAAGATTTGGTTCCCTTGTGTTCTTTAGATGATAAGAATTATAGACCATATTTCCTTGCATGCAAGAATCACATGTCTTTTCATGGTCGTGATTCAGATTGTGAATATATACAATAGCCTTCTATTTGGATAATTTTACCATGTTTTTTGATTAAAATGTCCCAAAATCTAGTGCCACGTGTATTTTTATTCTTTAATGATTATGAAACAAGTGTGTTCTTTACTGTCTACCTAGTATAAATTTCCATTTTTATGACATCCTTTCATGATAAAATTGCCTATATTCCTTTTTCTGGTACACTCATTCTAATTAAATTTCACTACCAGTCCTAAGACATAGAGTTGACTCACACTAAATAGATAGTTATTAAAACTGTCCACATGGAGTACCTCAGTATTCATTAACTCATCATTTTATAATTATATCTTTTCAATGCCCTTGTTATTTATGGAATCATATTTTTTGAATATCACTATTCCATCTACCCTTTTCTTAAAAAAATTAAACAAATTTTTATTTCCTATCCTGTGGGATGAGATTCCACTATCAAGAATCCAGGAACTACTATTCTTTGTAGCTTTGAGAGTTATTTCTAAAAGAAAGGATTTTTGAATCTTCTTCTTTTCATTCCATGAGATACCTAATTGTGTGGAAGTAAAAGATGGACTCTCTAATATATTTTTAACTTTAATGGTCTAATAATACTCATATTCTTCTTTTAAAGGATAATATATATTTTCATGGGTAATTCTACTTGGTTAACCAGTATTTAATTGTCTTCAAGTTTTTTAGTTATTGTTCCCACCGTTCTTATGCCTACAATGAATAGATTTATGGCCAAAGATAAAATAATGAAAACAATATCCATAGAAATTAATTATTTTATATGATGCAGGATATTGTATCATTATCCTTTTTTAACTTTTGGGTGCTTCCCCACCCAGATAGATCCTTTCCTCTTCATAGTATGAAATGGTATGGCCTATAAAGACATAGAATTGACATTTCATAAGAGAAAATATCTTCTAATTTCCATTCCTACACATGTCCCATTATTTTTTATTGGTATTTGAATGAAGATACTCTTTGGATAATTGAGGATTTTTTTCATCTCTCTTATCTATTTTGTTGGAAGCTATATCTGTTAGGACATAAAGACCCTTTGTGATATGTCCAACATTATTCTTACCTTTGATTTGTCTAATCCCATTTCTAGCCTTTGATGTTTCTATATGATAACCAATTCCACTTTTTCCCATAAATTTAGATCATTAATCATTCAATTCTTTCTCTACATATTTAGAACCATGTTTAACTCTTTCAAAAAGATATATATATGAAAACCTTCCATATTGTAATTTATTATTTGATTCAGTTTCCAGTTTACTTCTTAAAGAAAATACTTCTTCTTTAAGGCCATCAACTATCTTATCCTTTTCCACCAGTGTTGATATATGTTCACAGATGATTATTTCTGATTCTCCAATCATGAGTTTAAACTCCAAAACCTCTTACAATATTTCAAGAGTTTTCAAATGTTCTTATACTTATCCTTGTAGTCGATCAGTATCTAATTAAATATTATCCACTACTATGATGAATATTTTGAAAAATTACCCATCTTTCTATTTTTCTTTCATATAATGTCAAGATCATAATGATCACCCTCAAGTTTCACCTTGATATCTACAAAACCATTCCAATGATTATCTTTATCTTTTATAGGTTCAACCTTTTCAACTGTATCCATCATGGAAACTTAAATATCAGATTTAAACACTGGATCTAAATCCTCCAAAATTTCATTATTATGTTTTTCCTCTTTGTAGAATAATATCTTTCTCTTAAATTTCATTCTTAATTTTAAGTATTGATTTTTTGAAAACCTCCTATGAGGCATCAGCATTATTTCTTATTCACTTTCTATATCATCGAATCTTCTTGGGCATTGAGTAGAAATGTTCCTAACTTTACAACACTAAAAACAAGACAGAAGAAGATTTCCCTAAAATCTACATTTTCTTCTCTAGAAATTTTTGGAAAAAAAAGATAAATAAATTTTTCATCCACATCGTCTCCATCGTAAATAAATTTTAAAATTTCATGTTTTTCCTTGTATTTGAATTCCATTTCCTTTATAACTCGAATTGTTGTATATTCTGGTTTGACTCTCATTTAATAAGCCACAAAAATGCTTATTATATCATCAAGATAAAGATTTAACAGATCTATTACATCAAGCGCTAACACTTTGGGATTGTACATAGGTGGGATCATTCTTAGGGATTTCTTTACAATGTAAAGATCTTTAATTTCTTCCCCAAGTCCTTGAATATCTCTAAAATTGTAGTTATACAATTAAAGATATTATATGTATTTTCATCTGGAATCATTTTTAGATCATATAAATGATTATGAAAATCTTAGTGTTTGGCATCCTTCACTTTTTTATCACCTTTATGTAATTTTACAGTTCCTCCCACATGGAATTGGTTATAGTTAAAGGCATCACTTTAAAAAAATCAGATTTTTCTTCAATAAGAGCATTTTTTTGATTTGGCATCTAAATCATGAATTTTCCTATCTATTTCAATAATAGATTAACTAGTTGCATCACCATCATGAATCTCTTGAAGTGTTTCATAGAAAACTTCCATCCCAAGATATCACGGATGATATCTCATTATATTCCACCAAATATAGAAGTTTTTTCCATCAAAAAGTTGAACTACCCGAACATTCACTGAATTCAACATGAAAACAAAAAATAGGACCAGTTTAACACCTAAAACCACCGTCTGATACAACTTGTACAGCCCTAGAACACCCAGGTAGGGGAGGCATGAATCAGTGTGTCAGCATTTTTTTTAAATGAGATGGATCTTTTCCCACATTAGTAGGAACCTGTTAAACCTATCTGATGTAATTTTTCAATTATAAAACACCCATATATAGAAATATAAACACAACACAACAATTTTACTTGGTTCACCACTAAGGGATAGTCCAAGGAGCATATGTTAACAGTGTTTCATTTATACCAGAATCCAAAAAAAATTCAATAGATATTGTGGATTACAAAAGATCATACACGTCCATTCTATACTAGGAACACTACCTTTATAAGAATTTAAGGGATATCACACTGCCTCCCATGGATCACTTCCACTTACTCTTCATTACTTATAGCCTTAAGAGAATTATTACATGGTTTATCAACTTGAAGGGCACATCAATAGATTTGGAACATATGTCTTTGTCCATGATTAGATTGAGACTCTTCTTGAACTATATACCTCAATTAACTCATTAATAATCACTTTTCAGACAAAAATTAAGTTAAATACCACCTAATCATGAAACTCTTGTACATGTGTGGAACTCCTCAGTTTGCATGCATCTTTTGTACTTTCACGCAAAACATAAGCTTTTATGAAACTTTAGTAATTTCGTGCAACAACTCAGTCATCATGAAACATTATTTTTTCATGCAACTCTAACTTCCATTACAAAAGAATGAATCTGGTAAATCACTTGTTCTTGATCAACACAAGTCACATTATTTGTGTAACCCTACTTCACACAACTCAAATTCTCACAAATATACTATGTGAAACTATTTTGGGAAGAAGAGGATCCACACCTTCATTGAGTGTTATATCCTTTAGACTAGAGGTAACTTCCAATTTATATAAACTTTTGATGCTTCGCACAACTACCTTATGTTCCATCTCCCTCAGGCACAAAATTTTGGTTCACCAAACTTCGTCATGTTGACTTCAGCTTTTTCATGCAAATATATCTATACTTAATGGGTTTGTCCAACTCGGATTTTTGTATAAATTCAACAATTTTTTTAAACACTTACATTTTCCATATTTCTATGAGTTGTCTCTATAATCTCATTTGTCTGAAACTCTATAAAACTCATTCACCCTTTCGCACAACTATTTGATTTACATGACAATCTTTCCATTTAAAAAAACAACTTTCTTTATCCACTAAATTTTGGAACCCTAAAATGTAGAAACCACTGGGGAATAATTCCACCTTCAATACCGAATCGACCTGCACTATAAAATAATTTATCTTTCAAACTCCTTGATCAAACCAGTGTTTATTGATAAAAAACACAAAAATATATTCTATTTCCAGTTGTGAAAAACCTTGGTTACAAAAAATTATGAATAGGGAATTCATGAAATATTTTTATAAGAACAAATAAGTATTTTAAATATGAATTTACAATTTTTTTAATTTTTTTAATTTACAAACCCATATTTTATATTTTAGAACATGAGATGTTTTTTCAGAAAAAAAAATAATACATTATACATTTTTATTTTAAAGTTAATTTTTATAAAATTTATAAATTGATTAAAATGAAATTTATATCAAATATTGAATTATTAATTCCAAATTTTATATTATTTAACATTTTATTTTTGGGTATAAAAGATAAATTACCTAGGTAAAAACTAGTTACTATGGTGAAAACCAAAATAGTAAAAATAAGTGACCTAGGAGGTAAAGGTAAAAAAATACTAAGAAATGATTTTTATTTCGTGTTTGAGGTGTTTATTAACACTATAATTTCTCCTCTCACTTATTCCTCATTTTTTTGATACTTTCCTTGATAGATATTTCCCATTATTGAAATCTTTTCGGTATCTACAAAAATTTCATCCCTTTTCACTTATAAAAGAAACACTCATCTCCTCACTTACAATAACCCAAAAATAAATTAATAACATCCCATAATTTAACCAAAACTCTCAATAACATTCCTATTAACCAGAATTATGTTCTTTTCTTATCAAAATACCACCCCTAAAAGGTTTAACCTCTTTGAAAAGGAGATCATCCAAAAAGTAAGATATAAATTTCTATTTTCTTTTTTCTTTTTATATTTCATTATGTAAATTTATTCTAACTAAAATTCCATTAAACCATCATAAAATTATAAAAAAATCATTACTACATTTTTAATTTATTATAACAATGGTATAGTAATTAACTAACTTTTTCTTCTCTGTTAAGAAAAAATAAATTGTCCCTTGTGCGTTGTACGAACTACCGCGTCCACAACTCAATATGTTTTGTTTTATTCACCACCTTATATGGATGGTCCTAATAAGGAATTTAAAATATCATTGTTATATTTATACCATATTTTTTAATTTTTAATGGTAAACCATATTTCTTATTTTCCCTATTCTATAGAAAATTAAATCATCATCCATGTGTATATATGGACTACCACCACCATGGAATGGTGTATTTTGTTTTTCATTATTACATTTCATGGATTGATATAAGGATTATATTATAGGATAAATATGGTCTATATGATATAATTAATTTTATTTTATGGAAAATTTTAGAACCTATTAATGATATGGTCAATAAACAATCATTGGTAATTCAATCATATAAAACAAGCATACTACAAGGAAACCCATCTATTCTGTGTAAATAATGAATTTATTTAAATTATATACTCTTTTTAGTTCGTTCCAATTCTGATATATCACACTAAAAAATAATAAATAATATAATTATGAATCTATTATAATTATTTATCAACTAAAAAACCTCATAATCATTGATTAATAATCATAGGTTCATGTATGGGTCAGTTTAACAACCTACTTGTATACTATTATGAATTTATATCATGGAGGAATATGATAAGTTTTTTATTGATAAAATATAATATAAATATATAAATAATTTTCTTTTTGATTTTTTTAATGTTATATCAACATTTTACTCATTAATTAATAAATCACCCTTCATTCATTAAAGATGATCAAAACACACTTGTAACCAATTTTATCCCTATGGATCATAACAAAAACTACCATGAAATGAAATCATAGATTTATGAAATATAATGGAGCATATATTTCAGTACCTTTTATCATATAATTTTTATCTAATTTTTAAATATAATAGATACCAACACCTCTTTCACAAAACTAGTTCAAAGCGGTACATATTAACACCACCTAGTGTTAAAAATAGGTAAATACTAACTAATATATATATATATATAATTATTATATATAATTATTATAAATGGTTATAGTTATGAATAAGTATATAGTTTACATATTTAATGATCTTACATTAATTATTCATTATATTTGGGGCAAATGGAAAATAATTCAAGTTTGAGGTAAGTGTTTTCATCTCAATTTCTTTTATTTGAGACATGTTTGTTATTAGGAATCTAATTTAATTTATGTGATTTATATATGGACTATTTTAGATAAAATTTCATGAATTATATTTTTTTAATGATATTTAAAGTTCAGTTACTTGCCAACGTTTTTGAGGGGTTTTTATTAAATTGTTTCTCAAGCCATAAGTGATTTATTGGTGTCAATCCTAATTCTTTGAGACATGTAACAAGTTAGAATCATGTATCATTATATTATGTTTATTGATTTACCATACCATGATTATTATATAATTTATTTCTTTATAATTCATTTTATAAACTAATCCAAATCATGTTCTTTTCTTTAAATTTTATTTGAATCAAGTGTTACCCCATTCGTAAGAGTTTTTGGTAACTCAGTTTTCATTCATTTAGTTATGATAATTCACTTGAACTTATTTCCAATACGTTGGGTATATTAAGAAATCTAATTTTATTATTTTTTATTATATCATTATTGAATTTTTTACCATATAAAGCCATTTTCAAATGTTTCATACTTCCGGGGTTATGTCGCATATAAGGGATATTGATTACTCAAATCTTATTTATTTGAGTTTAATGTCAGATCTTTAACTTTGTTTTTACATTCTTGGGTTCTCCCATGATAATATTATTTTATAAATTATTTTATAATTATATTTTGGAAAATTAAGTTTTAGAATAAATGAATGTTTTTTACTCTTCTTACAATTATATTTTTGAACAAATCTATTTTGAAAATAATAAAAAGGGTTTTTCCTCTCATTATTCATATGTTTTGTCTTCTCCTATTCATTTATCCAACATAAAATTTATGTATTTTCTAGACTTAATTACTGGAGATTATTTTTAAAATTAATTGTTTTTAGAAAATATTTTTATTCCGCCTTTTTAAAATTTATCTTTTAAATATACATGTAAATTTTTATTTCATATCAATGTTAAAAATGTTTTATAAAATATTTATTAAGTTTTCGCTTCCATTTTATATATCATTTAAAAAAGGATTTTCCTAAACATGGTTTATGTTTTATGATTTATACTCTAATATATATATATATATATATATATTCTTATTTGGGGATTTAACTAATGATATAAAACAATTAAATTCTTGATCCCTTCTTTCATGATACCTTTTTAAATAATTCTTTTTACGAGGATGTTTTTCATTTATATAAACACCCTTTTATGTTTTCTTTTATTCACTATGGTTATGTTATTTTTGAAACCATCCACCTTCTTCCTATGGATGTATTATGTTCATGTTATTCTGGAATTTAATTAATCATATACCACTACTCCATACAGTTTTATCTAGAGGGGTGATTATATATAATGTTATTCCATATATTGATTGGGTAACCATTAAAAATTCATATTTTTGTTATTTTGATATGGATGTGTATTTATTACTCATGAGGGTTGACTATGTATTGTTTAACAATATATTTTCTTCATATGGATGGGTTATTATCATGTTATCCCTTTTATTTACATGGGTAAAATTATTAGTGTTCCATATATTTTTGTTCCATTATAGATGATTATTAGAAAGTAGATTATGTATTGTTCAACCATATGCCTTATTTCTATGGACAGTTTGTGATCATGTTATCAATTTTTCTAACATGGGGAAAATTACAGAAATTCATGATACTTATCAACTACTAACATAGGTTGATTAAGAGATAGGTGTTGGGTGACATTATATTTTCCTTTTATACATCGGTATGTCTCATAAGACAAAAAAAATTGGGTTTTGGTATATACCTTTTCCTATATCAGTATATATTTTTTCATAATTCTTTGATATTGTTTTATTGATGTCTAGTATTTGGCCTTCCATAAGAATTTTATTATAATTATTAATATCCATGTTTTCATTTATTTTAATGTATATATAATGCTCTCTATTTAATTTTACTATTTAATTTTTCATATTATTTATTTGTGTCATATTTTGTATTTCATGCTTATGTTTTTTAAATATTCAGTTATATGTTTCTCTTAATTAGAATTTGAGCCCATTCCTTTATTATGTTTTTATTCCCTATGTTATGAATAAAAGTAGTACACGTAGAATTTTTATAATAATAACACATGTAAAATAATTTGTGAGATATTTTTAAGACTCGTTATCGATTAAGTTGTTTCAAATATAATAGAAAAAAAAATTTGATACAAATAAAATGAGAATTACTAGTAATTCTTTTTCTCTAATTTTCTAAATATTTAAACTTTAAAAGAACATTGTGATGTAGGATATATAATAATCTTTATTGATTTGTTAATTAATGATGGTTACATCTAGGATATTACACCTAGTATCAATACGATTATTAAAAGGATTTATTTATGGCATTAGACATAGGAGCATAGTTATGGGGTGTCATAGTTGGTATCATAGTAGGTTTTAGATAACTTTGGGGATTAGGATGCTTGTTAAGGATAATTTAAGGGATAAAAATTTATGGTTGATCATAATTTAAATGTTATATAAAAACCTTTGGGAAATTATATAAATTAATGTTAAGGTAATAACATACATTTTATTTGGGGATTATGTTAAGATAATTGTAGTGAAACCCATAAGGATAAGTCTAAGAGATAATTATAATTATAGTATTACATCATAATGTTTTGGTAAAGTATAGATTTTTTGGTTCTCCAAGAAATTAAATCCTTATCTGGATACTAAAATTGGATAAAGGATTTGATGTAGATGGACCTAGAGATAATAAACCCAATAAATAGAATATTGGGTATTTACTTCATCATCACCTAGTTCAAGTAAAATATGCATAACTACACAAAAGGTTTGAAACTCTCAGGGGATATGGTTTTGTTAATTCACATTCACATTATAAACCATTATAACAAATTTGAATATGTTCAAGTTAGATAACCTAAAAGGAATGTGACCCTGGATAACATAGATTTAAATGTAGGGATTAATATGTTTAGGTACATATTAATTAATATGTGATTTCTTATATAAAGGATATGTTATATTTTCAAAGTATAGATTTCAATGGTTTTTTTGGATTAGAATATTTTAATAATGTTCACTATAATTTGGGATCACAATTTTTAGGATTATGTTAATAAGTATGAGATGAACCAACTTAAATTAACCATTGTTAAACTAAGATTTATATTGATTGATCTAAAGTAATTACAAGCTAACGTGATGGTAAGGGTAAAAGGTTTTAAGGTAGAATTATTTTTATGTTATTGATTATGATAATTCCACCGTATATTTAATGTTTCATCAGTCATATATACCATTTTAGATTTAGTAATGGGTATAACTAGAAGTAACCATAGGTTATAGGGAATATACAAATATTAACTCAATAATAAACCCATAAAATGGGATATTGAAGAACATTTGGGATATTTTTGTAATGATTTTGTTTTTGTTGTCAATATTTTGTTTTGGAATGTATTATTAGGTTAATAATATTTTCTTTAGCTGGTTAAGAAACTTTTATTAATTAGGTTAAGAAACTTTTCTTAATTAGGTTAAAAACATTCATTAATAATGTTAAGAAAATTAACTTGAGTAGGTTAAGAAACTACCCTTAAGAAGGTTAAGAAACATTCTTTATGAAGGTTAATAACATTTTCTTATGATTTTCTGAAAGGGGATAAAAAAAATTTATTACCAATTCTAATGATTCTATACTGATCTTAGAGTTCCTAGCATCATCAATATGATTATATCTAATTTCTTATGATTTTATACAAAGGGTATAAATTAAAGTTAAATCTAAAAAGTTTGATTTTCAACTATTCAAAGTTTAAGCTATGATGTGGTGATGTTTCCAAGAATATAAAGTTCTTAGAGAGTCAATATATAAAAATATCATGTCACAAATTGTATCTTTTAAGCTATAAAAAGTTAAGGTAAAAATATTTATATTGAAATTTGAAAAAAAATTAGGTAACAAAGTTTTTATTTTAAGATGTATAAACTACAGGTAATAACATTTTTTTCAAAAACATACAAGGTTTAGGTAAAAAAATTATGTTGCAAGATCTATAAATTTTGAAAACAAATTTTATGTTGAAATTTGTACAATGATTAGGTAATAATTTAAATGTTCCAATTTGTGAAATTTTCAAGTAACAAAGAGGAAGTTACAAACTATAGAAAGTTTGAGTTACAAAGTTAAGGTTGTAAATTGTACAATGTTTGAATTTAGGATGTTATGGAGGGTTTCATTGTAAGAAGTCTACTAGATTTAGACCATTTAATGGAGGAGTTCTTTCAAATTTAACGAAATAGATAAATATCAAGTTTAATAGATAGAGGAACAAGACATGGACTGATGTATAGTATATCATATTGATGAACAATACACTGTATATATGAATAGTACACTGAAAAGATCAATATTAAAATAGACAAAGACTTGAGGAATATTACCCAAACATTATAATGTCCTATTCCATGAGTTTTCTATGTTTTTACATCAATGTTATTAAATAGTGATGATATTTAAGGAAGTTTGATATAGGTGTGTTAGAAAAAGGCACTGGATAATTTTTGAGGAACACTGGATAGAACCATACTGAAAAAATATAGAGACGCACTAAATTCACTCATACTAGATGGAGAGTGTACTGGAAAGATAATTTCTATAAAAAAAATAGTGATAATATAAGAAATGTTTCTTATATTGTTTTCGTTCAAAGTATAAGAAAACTTTGTAACTAATAGGAGTTGGTATATTTACATGTCAAGAGTTATAAGGATCTTTATGTGAGTAGTCTATTTTTTTATTTAATTCCTATTATAGTAAATTTACATAGACTAATGGGAGTCACCATGGAAAGTATGTAGCCACCCGCACTAAGGAAGAACCCTATAAATCCAGTGTGCCTTTATTTACCTTAATTTATTTTCATATGAGTAAGGATTAGATATAAGTTTTAAAAGGATATAAACTCAAATAAGTTGTAGGGTCTAATTTAAGTGAAAAAATAAATTGTAAAATACCCCCACAAAATCACCCCCCCCCCTAGTGGTCCTCAAATTATTAGGAAATTCAATTGGTTTTATAGAATAAAAGTTCTCTTTATAGGATTATTTATTTTCTAGTCATGGATAATATCAAATCAAGTAATAGTAGAGGTATTCCTTGATTCAATGGAAAAATTACCATGGATGTAAAAAATTAATGATAACATATATTTTATCTCTTGGTGAAGAAGTGATCTATACAACAATAATTGGGTTTTAACCCATTGAAAAATATACTCCTGTGATATTTGGTAACAAAAAAGAACTTGAGGTTAATGGGAAAGAATATAATTCTATTCTCATATCCTTTTTGTGAAATTTTTATATGAAGGTGATGGGTCCCAAGATATTTAATAAAACATAGCATAGACTCGAAATCATATTTTTAGGAAATATTAAAGTGAAGGAAGTAAAAGCTAAAATCTTGAGAATTAAGTTTTAAGATATCATAATGGGTGAATAATAATATATTGATGAATAATTTATCGATGATAATGAAATTTTCAGCAATATAATTAGATTTAGTAATGTCTTGAAATATTATACCATTTTTAAGAAATTGATGGGGAACTATCTTGATAGGTTTGATCCTAAAATCTAAGATTTAGAAGATAAATATGATTTGTATCTTGATAAATTACATGAATTTATTTTTTCATATTAGATAAGAATATATCTAGCTTCCAAGAAAACAATAAATAATAAATATATTTTTAAGCTATGAGGAAGATGAAAATATAAGACCCTAAATATAATATTTTTTTCCTAAGTGAATAAAAAGATAAGAAATAATATATTTAACTAAATGAGATAATTATGTCCAATATGTATAAAAATTACCAAAAATTATAGGTAATTACAAATTAAAACTCCAACTTAAATGTTTCAAGTGTGGAGGAATTAGACATTTTTCTATGAATTGTTTAAAGAATTAATTTGCTGAATCTTATGATTATTAAGAAGAAAATACGTGGTGGAAAAAGTGGAGAAAATTTTTCAATGATCATAAGGATTCTACTGGAAGATAAAAAATGGTAATTAGAAACAAAAGAAGTATGTTTATTTTGAAATTTTAGTGTGTGTTTTATGATAATAGTTTATCAGAAAGTGAATCCCTGTAAAATATTTTAACCTTATTTAATAATGTTGGAACAAATGAAGATACTTTAAATAGTGAAGAAGAAAATGAAGGTAAAGGAACCTATATGAAATATCAGCTGAGATCAAACTTGTGAAATGTGTTCAAAAAAATACAAAATAAAAGAAATAATCCATAATATTGAATATGGAAATTAAGAATATGAATGAAGGAAACCAGGAATTACTTAAAAATGAATATTGGTACATTTAGGACATTAAAAATATCACATTGAAGGATACAGAACAAAGTAAAATGGTTAAAAATCTTGATAATAAACACACTTCTAAAAAATAAGATCTATGTAAAACTAAATCAAGATATCTCTAGGCTGAAAATAATTTGAAGAAAATGAATGAAAACCTCAAAAAATATTTAGAGGTAAAATATAAAACATCTCGAGTAGCTAAGAGAAATCGTCCTAAGAATCAGGTGAAGTATACACCCACTAAACATAAACGTTAATCTAATTATACTAACCGTTTAGGTGTCAAAAACTGATACAGTAAATCTTGAGTTGGAAAAGGTGTGATGAACACATCACACCAATATAATTTAAAAATAGTATTCAAAATGTTATTTTTCCACACAAATTGAAATTAAATGCAAAAGTATATTGTGATCTGAAACAACCTCATCATAGGGGGAAATAGTTTCTCTATAGAAGATCAAGTTTTAGTGAATATTATTTGTGTTGTGGTATATATAGACACGTGGATTAAAAAACAATTCATAGAATAAATCTCCCTAGAAGTATGAATTAATTAAAGGGATCAATAGTTGGATAAAAGATAATAAATTTCTTAAGTTTTAGAGTTAAATAAAATCATCAGATGTTATATAGTTTCACAAAGAAAAATTGTTTTAACTTCTAGGAGAAATTTTGTGGAGGATGTGACCAACTAGGCCAATCTAACAAATAATGTATGACAACTCTTCCTAGAAAATTTTCTTATAATAGAAAATAAAATTAAGCATCAAGAAGAAAAATTAAGAAAGGTCTTTTATTATTAAAATTTCTCCAAAAGATATAAAAATGAATAATCCATGGATTCTAGATATTGATTGATCCTAATATATGAAAGGTGATGTAAAGATCTTAAAAATATTAAATAACCTGATGGAGGATCGGTTTCTTTTCAAAATGATACTTCCTTAAAAATAATAGGAATTGGCATGGTAGATATTGAATCTAAGAAATTTAATTCAAATGAAGTTTCGTTTGTTAATGGGCATAAGAACAACTTACTAAGTGTTATCCAACTTTGTGACGGTTTTGAGGAAGTTATCTTCATGAAATTTTCATGAACCATTAAATTTTTGGGAGGTGGAAAAGTTGTTAGTAAGGGACAAATAACTACTGGCACTATGTTTTAGATTGGAGATCCTTGTAACTTGTGTTACATAAGTTCTGAGGATGAAAATAAGTTGTGGCAACAAATACATGGGAACCTTTTGTAGAAAATTATGAGCATAATATCTAATAATGTTGTTGTAAGGACCCTAGAAAAGTTCAAATTGAAGGATGGTGTTATTTTTACAGCATGCTTAAATTAAAGGATGGTTAATAGAAGGCATAAGAAATTTTAAATTCAATCTATTGGAACACTTATAATCATACACTCTGTTCTATATGAGCCAATGAGACATTAATCAATAAAAGAGTACAAAATTAACTCTTTTAATTAATATTTTAAGAAACATGGAATCTAAATTTAATAAAGTGATATCTATACTCCTCAAAAAATTTAGTATGAAAAAGGAAAAATAAAAGTTTTATTGAAATGGGAAGAATCATTCTAGATGAAAATAAATGTGAAAAGTTCTTCTATAGAGAAGATATAAGTATATCTATTCATGTTCAAAACAGATGTTTGTTAAAGCTGAAATCTTAAATTACTCCCTATAAAATGTAATATAAGATAAAACCTTTAATGAAATACTCAAATGTTTTTTGGAGTCCTTACTTAATAATGATAAAAAAATATAGATCTTGGAAAGTTTAATGAAAAATCAAAAGATAGTGTTTACATGGGATATTCACCTAATGGAATATGTTACAAGTGTTGTAAAAAACCACATAAGTTAGAAGGTTTTTTCAATGTGAAATTTTTTGAAAATAAGACTTGTAATTCATTGAATTTGATAACTAAGAAGTTCCAAAAGATGAAATTTTGACTTCCAAAGAAGATAATGAGAGGTAAGCTGACTATGAGCCTAAACTTTTGAAAGTTTATTTAGATGGTTCCAATGATGAGGAAAGGAAGACTAAAAGACAATTTATAAAGTTCTTAACTTTAGTAAGAGAGGTTGAATCTGAAAAAAAACATTGGAATTAAGAAACCTCCAGTTTAGACTAGAATGAAGTTGAGATAAGAGTATCAGAAATAACATTTCTCAAATGTGGAACCACAATTAGTTTCCATGGTATTTTTACATAAATACTAGTTAAATTTGATGAATTATGAGATATATTAAACTAAGAATAATCACACTTGGGATCTTATTCCTCGACCATAAGGAAATAATGGTATAAAGACACATGTGTGTTCAGAAATAAGCACAATAAACATGGTGAGATAGCAAGAAATAAAGCATGTCTTGTTTATAAAAGTTAATCATAGATAAAAGGTGTTGATTTTCAAGAATCTTTTTTCCTTGTTGTACTACATGAAACTGTAAGAATTTTTATTATCATTTACAACTCATTATAATTAAAAATAATATTAAAAATAAGTTAACTCATCTTTTGTTAATAGAGAAATTAAAGAAGAAGTTTATATATAAAAACCTTGTGGGTTCATTATTTATAATGATGGGACCATGGTATGAAAACTAAAGAAATATTTGTATGTATTGAAAGATTCCCCCCATGCCTGGTGTTCAAAAAAAGATAGTTTCTTGAAGTAGTTGAAATTTTTTACTTGAAAAGTGTATATAGACTTTTATGTGAAGGCAATTAGAATAGGGATCCTAATTTTAATTATTTACATTGAAGATATAATTTTTGTAGGTGGAAGGAATAAAACTTGTAAATATTTTGTAGAAAAAATGAAAAAAAACATTAAAATGTCAATTCTTAGAGAGTTGAATTTCTTTCTAGGGTTACAAGTTCAAAAAAATGAAATACATCTACCAATCTCAATATAATTATGTCGAGGAGTTATTGTTGTAATAGTGAGTTCTCTAGACCCAACATGAATAGTACTTTCGGATGACCATGAGATAATGAGAACCTCAAGATACCATTACATTAATATTAAATTTTTTTCCTTATGGTCTAGATAAACCATATGTATTGTACATTGATGATGTTTGACTATCATGTGTCAGGAGATTATAATAATTGAGAATTATTTTAATGAAGTTCACACTTAGTGATCTCTAGTGGATGAGATCATGAAAACTAACCTTCCAATAGGAACACCATATGTTCCAAGTGACATTAGTAGTTTTAATATATGAATACTTGTAATGGTATCCTAAAGTGATATTATTATCACTGTGTACCATTTGATTACATACTTTAATTTAAGGAAAAAAACAATGGAATTTTAGTCATAGTGAGGTTGCTTGTATTGGGAGTGTCATTGGTTGTATGACATTGATTGAATATTCTAGAAATAAATTTCCACTTCTAGTAGGAAGAGATATCCTAGTCTAATTTGATAAGTAAATTATTACCTTTATTAAATCCATGGTCATGTTAGAAGATGAAGGACCCGAAAATACTCTGAGAAGGGAGGGTTGAATCAGGGTGTCAACATTTTCTTTATAAAGTAACGAATATTGTTCCCATGTTTGTAGGAACCTGTTAAACCTACCTGATGGTAATTTTCAATAATTAAAATATTCACACCTAGCAAGACAACACACAAAATTTTACTTGGTTCACCAATAAAGGATTTTCTAAGGAGAATACTTTGATATATTTTCAGTCATACCTAAATCCACTAATCTTCACTAGATGTGGAATACATGAGTTTTGATAGATTTACTCTATTCCAGGAACACTTCCTTTATAATTTTTTAGAGATAGAAAATTACCTCCCTTAGATCACTCCTTTCGACTCCCCCTAGCTCATTGATTTGAGAGAATCCTAACTCAGTTTATCAACATGAAGGTCTCTTCAATAGATTGGCATTAAATAATTTGTCCCTGACTTAACACCGGACTTTGCTTGCACCAAAGACCTGAGATGATGCACACTAAAATCACTATTCACTAAAAAATTGATATTAAAAAACTTCCATTCATGACTCTCCCTTTCCTTTTAAGAACAAACTACCTTCGCGAAGCACCTCTACCTTCACGGAACAAACTTCCTTCGTGAAGTAGCCCTACCTCCGTGGAAGAAAATCCTTCAAGAATCTCACAAATTCAACATGTTAAACCCAATCATCGCAAATAATCCTTTAATAAAAATAATTGGCATTAATCAAGACATATTCTTTTAGCAATGCTTATGATTTTATAGAATTTCGAATTCATGAACTCCCTTGCCTTCATGAAATCAGAGTGTTTTAAAATTTTCCTTGAAAACTTCATTGTGAGTGAATAGGGGTAGCCTCTTATTTATAGGCTTAGCCTTTCCAAAGTGCCACTACCTCTAGCACATTTTATAGATCCATCAAAAAAATCCTTGCAGGGAACCTCCATTCGTGAAGCCCCATGGAAATTCTTTATTTGAAAAACTTGTCGTAACCGTAGAGATTTCCATCAAACCCCTTCATGGCGCCAATCATAATTGTAGATATTTATATCACCGACCGCAAAGCTCTAAATCTCGTAATTGTAGAGAACACTATCTCAGATCACGAAGCCTGTCGTAATCACTTAAAACACCATTAGAAACCTTGAATCCTTCATGAAACCCAACTCGCATAACCAATCTTCGTGAAACTCATGCCTTTTCTAAATTTTTATAAGGCCTTCACGAAAAACCACTTTTCATGTTGAAATCCATCCTCCAAATTTTGGACCCCAAAAATCGATAAAACACTGGGAAACTATTTCACCTTAAATATTATTGTCTTCTTGTAGTATAAGAACCATTTCCTTGAAAAATCCCTAATATTCCTTGTGAGTATTGACAACAAACACAAACCATACTCCATTTCTGGAAAAAACAAATTTGGTTCCAACAGAAGAAGGTAGGTCCATTCATTTTTTTCAATAAATAATAATGTAAGGAAAGAATATTTCATGAAGTTTGTATCCTATTTTACAATATATCATGTGTTAAAGAGATTATATTATATGATGTTTGTTTTTAGGAAGGTTTTCATGGATATGACTACCCAATAACACTATAGGGTTCTTGATGAGTTGCTAGACTATTCTCTTATTCTATAAATAGTAATCATTGATATCAAGTTAAGATCCTAAAGGGTCACACAATAAGTGTATTAAAAATTATGTCATATTCAAATGAATTGGAGTTTATAAATTGGTGGGGGCCACCATGATGTATATGATATGTTTAAGAATATACGATCAACAATTAATTAATAAATCCATATTATTCTAGTTTAGAATAATTAGTGTTGAATTTATTGATTAAAATTATTTTCCTGTTTTAAAGTAAATGCATTGTAAAAATATCATACAAAATATTCTTATAATGCTAAAGGTTCATTTAATATTTACAGGAATATTGAGTCGATTTAATGTATTTGTTTTATCATGTAATATATTTATTATATTACAAGAAATTATTGAAAAAATAAATGATATTTATGACTTTTTAAAACATTTATAAGATTTTTTTTATAGTGAGTAATAAATATTCAAGTGTTGGTGTCCATTTTCAAGGATTTAAGAATCTCACTATATAAAGAAAGAGGGGATCAGACATGTTGAACTAATCATCACACAATAAATGAGATCCTCTCTCTCCTCTCCCACTTTCCAGAGATAGGAGAAACTGATCCCAAAATTTGATCAAAGTACCACTTCACGGATTGATGGATCATCGGTGCGGACATCATTTTGTCGATGGCATCGTTAAATCTATTCACTAGCACCCAAAAATTCAATGATTTACACTTATGCATATTTTTGATGAATGTGTGGATTACCTAGATGGATTCATATTCAAATTCTCTGAGTAGGGAATGCCAAAAATGAAATAATTTTTATCATGGATTCATATTGGAATAGGTAATTTAGGATTTAATATTTGTTCTTAAAATTAAATATGTGGTATCCTCAAGTATTTGTTTTGGTTGCGTTTTTTCAGGGATGACAAAGTTACGTATATATTTGGTGAGAATTTATAAATCCTCAAGCCATATACTTTGTTGGGTTCCCCATACCTTTAATTGGTATCAGATTGAGCATATAATGGTTTAACACTACAAGAAATATGGACTTTAGAAACTGTAAAAAGCTGCTGCTAAAGACCTATAGATACCACCATGTGACTACTTACAACAGTCACAGTTTCTCATTCGGTGTTGATCAACAGCAACCACCACTGGCGACCCCTAAAAATCATTCCTGGTGTTTCATGTCGACAGTGTGTTGGTTGCGTGTAGTGACATGGGGGGCAAGGGGATGGGGTGAGATGGAACTAAAGTAGTGGCTAATGACCATGGTCAATCTACGGTGGATGAAGGGAGGGGAAAGCATGACTTGAGGTGTTTAGGGAAGGTAGTTGAACATCGGGGATGATAGGTTTGCTAGTGGATGTGGAAAATGAAATGGGAGATGAAGGGGGTGGCGATGGGTGTTCTCAATGGTGGTAGGGTAGAAGAGGGGGGGGGACAAGGTGTCTTGACAGGATTTGTAGCCACATAATTAGGTAATATAGCAGTGGGGGTGGTAAAAAATCATGTACATTTCATTTTAGTATTAGTGACCATCATTGGCGGTCGCTAATAATATCAATAGAGACTATCGATGGCAGTCGCCCATTTTCCCATCTGCAAATGCATATTATTCTAGTATTGTAAGCTGATAAAAAATTATATTTGTCATAAATTAATGTATAGGGAATCCCAATGGTCCTAATGTTGCAGACAATGTTTCAATCCGAACTTGGATGACCAAGTTGTGGTCATTCAATGTTTTTAAATATAGATAGATATATTCATGTTATAATTATAAAGACTATATATTTATTTATATTTATGATGGTTTTTATCCAAAGTTGTATGTGGATGAATTTTCTAGGGAAACTGAAGTCTAGCAAGAATTCTGGTGTGCAACACTCATTTCTGACTACAGTTTATAGAATTGGGTTTTAATTTTTAAATAAAATAAATAAATCTTAAAGACAGACTTGGGAAATTTTTTAAAATAAAACAAAAAATTAAATTATCATGGGGTGGGGGATATGGGGGTCAACTGAAACATGCCTATTTTAAGATTTTGATATTTGAAAAAAAATGGATAGTTTCTCTCACACACTGACCCACAACCGTTTTCTACCCCACCACCATGTCATCTGCGGCCACTACCTCCATTTGGCTACACATCCAATGTTCCATCCAACCCCACTCACCTCCCTCATCGCACCACCGTCTATGAGAGACATTGTTTTCCACTAGAGACCCCCTCATCTGTCAGTCGCTACCCTATCCAAAGTCCCATAGTAGTCACCTCTCCCTCTTCCCCTTCATTATTGTACAACAACCATTAGACCCCCTAATCCCATCGAGCATTTTTCTCACTTCCACCATTGTCATGTGTTTCTCATTCTCCCACTGACCATTCATGCTTATTCGTACCACCTACCTCTTTCGTGGATTCCTTCAGCTGGCCTCTAGCTAGTTCCACTAAGCTAGGTCCTCTTCATCCAGATATGGAACCACCTCTCATAGCCAAACCCCACCCCCTAGTTATGCATATTTCACCACTTGCTGGCCCTTGAAAAACCCACACTACAAGTAAGTCACATTGGAGCAGGTGACTCACTTCGTACAACCTTTAGTGCCTTCAGAGGATGATTATAAGGATCTGAAGTTGGCTGGTCGGGTCCTTCCCAAACATGAATGGGTATGTTTTGGTGTTTCCCATCCCAATATTAGTCAAGGCAGGTCCTTCATGACAGGACTACCCTCTAAACCCTATCCAAAATGAATGGGGACTCGAAAAGAAATTAAATTTTATATATATATATATATGTATGTATGTATGTATGTATGTATGTATGTATGTATGTATGTATGTATGTATGTATGTATGTATATATGTATGTATGTATGTATGTATGTATGTATATATATGAATGTTTATATATATATTAAAATTAATTCATATTTCTAAAATAAAAAATTAACTGGGACCATGTGATATGTTATATTTGAATAAAAAAAATTAGTAATAAATTATTTAATTTCATTTATTATCCCTTAACATAAACTTATTGCAAAATTTATTTTCATTACATTCTTATTATTGTGTGTCGACCGATCATGAGCGGTGACCGATTAATATATGTTTGAGATTTTAGTTATATAATTAATTATTTCAATTGAATGTGATGCATGTAATTAATTATTTAAATTATACAGTCTGATCAACATCAGTTTTTCTCATTTAATATGTATAGGGTCCTATATTCCGAAATTAAAGTGATTAATCTATATTATGCACTCTTGAGATCATAATATCATTGAGAAAGTATGTATGTATTTTGATGGTGACATTGTATGATTCATACCATGCCAAGATGAAATAGTTTCCTAAATGATATATGAACACATTAGACCATGGTGTGAACTATTATACGAGTTAAGATATGACTCGAGTATTATACTCCTTATATCATGGTTAACCCATTATGTTTAAATGGATCAACCAATTAAAAATTATCTATATTAGTTGGATAGTCTATTTAATTTATACATTGTTTATTATTTTATGAATATGAAAGTTAGTGCGATCACATAAAATAATAAGCAATTAATTCATAAATTAAAACAATTAAAAACACAATGAGTGTTTTCTATTATTCATGGTGAGTTGTGAGTGGAATTACATATGATGTGCATATCACATAGAAAATTATTTAATTCTTCAAGAAATAATAAAAAACCACTCAAAGTAATATTAAGTCAAAAACATTCCATCATTCGAATTTGAATAAAACAAGGTGTATGAGGTAATCATCATCCCTAGATGAGGGTTCCTACTACTACTGGGGATTTCTTATGTGATTGATAGGTCGACATAACTAAATATGGAAACAAATAATTATTCATAGCTATCTTGTCACATATTTAGAGGAAATTAATTAAGTAAATCAAATTTTTTATTTTTAAAAGCTGAGACTTCTCTCAATAGATCAAGTAACTACAAATTAATGTGGTTGGTCAGTAAATATATTACCTTGAAACTCTATGAGTAGTGGTGTAGTCATATCTTAGACTATAAGGATAGGTTTAAAAGACACTTTCCACTAGAATACTCAATCTATTAAGTATTCTAAACCGAGTAGTGAGGGATACTAGGGTTTGATAAAATAGTGAGAGGCATTTAATGATTTAATAAATAAGTAACATCTAAATTTCAATCAAGATAAAATTAATTATATTCTTGTGTTTAATTTTTTAGATAAATTAAAAACAATACCAAAGATTCACTTTTATAAATAATGGAAAAATAACATGTCTAAACTGGTGTGAATTTATAAAAGTATTACAGGTTCTTGCACAAAGTACTATGGTATAGGTAATTCAATGTTCTAGAGTACCCAATACCTGTTGAGCCACCTCAGGAAGTGAGGGTGATAAAAATTCTTATAGGAGACTCATGTATTTCACACTTTATATTTACATTATAGTTGAATAAAAAAATTATTATGAGAGTTTTGGATATATAATCAGTATATAGATCATAAATTTCCCAAATTTTTTTATCTTTAAGAAACTTATACGGAGAACATGAAGAAAAATATGAATAAGGTGATGTTTTTCCTAGATACATTCAAATTGAATGATGGGTCATGATGTTTAAATACATCCCTTTCTTATATAATTTTCACCCAATTACTCTACTTTAGGTTAAGATTACAAAATTAATAGTACGTAGAAGAAATATAATTACATATTGGGTACTGATCACCAAGTAAATAAGAACCTAAACAAAGTTTACTCTTTAGATCTTAAGTGAAACTTTTCAAATACAATGTGAAAAGGCCAATAGAAAGTATGATTCCAGACAAACCATCACAATGTCATTCAAAGAAAATAGGTTAATCATTATACTAGAGGTTATTTTCTTTGCATGACTTGAAATTAGTCTATGGATGTTTAATTATAATAAACTAAATTAAATAACAAAGTAGTCGCTTCTTCTTCAAGGATATTCATCATTTTATGTAATTTTTCTATTTCACTTATTTCATATTAAATACAATATGCTGATCACATATGTGTACGAAAATATAGTAACCAAGTAAAGAAATAAATATTATTAGAAGAAAGGTGGATTCTACAATCAGTTTATGAAGATTGATTCTTAAGTTAGTTGTTCAAATTATTCATTTTAATGGATTTATTTGAACATTTATTGAGTATTTCCAAAAAAATTATCTCATGTGTCTCTTGAATACAAGGATACATTATTCCATTTTGGGAATGAATTTTATTTTTTTTAGTTTAATACTCAACCAATAGTTCAGTAATTCTTAAATCATTGGAAATACATAATGAATATAAAAATATATGAGTCAGTTATACCCTGGTATAAAAATATTATTCTTTTTCTAGTAAAACTATGTAGTTGTTGAGGATGTATCTATTATGGTTTTAGACACTTTTGAGTAAAATACTGTAAAGACACGGGTTTGATGTACATGAAAATTTCATTAATTTTGCGGAATACTAAATACATTACACAAATAGATTCCCAAATACTGTATTAGTTTAGTGTCTTTTTAAACTTGTAACATAATCTTCTAACTTAGTGAAAGATCTTTAACAACTCCTATAAATTTCTTCCCCTTTTCTTCCTTACCTAAAACCTTTCTTTATATCCTGGGGAAAAGATAACATAAAAAGGGTGAGTTCAAATTATTAGTAATGTTAAGAATGGATAACATCAAAAAAAACATAAAAATTAGAATGTAAAAACATGAACATGAATTTTTAATATCAAAATCTTGAGTCATGAAATAAATCTTGGTAGTGCATAAGGCATAGATTATAAAAGAACGTTAACCATGATAAAATAGAATTTCTTAACAACATGGAATTGTGGAAAACAAATAAACACATAATATAATTTCTATAGTATCCAATTCATTTCATCCAATACCATCATAGTGGACAAAGTTCATTACAGAACCAGGTTTACTAGTCGTTCCATCCTTGTATTACTGAACCAGATTAACTTGATGTTCCAACCCTGGATTACTAAATAAGAATTACTTATCATTCCATTCATATATATATCATGAGATATAAATCTTTACCCAATGAATTGGAGGGAGATATAGGTTCCACCCATCTCATAATGAAATCATTCTTACATGTTCCACAAGGACATAAACATTCACCATATCATAACCCAAGGAACAAAAAAGATGGGTTTCTTAAAAATCATTCCATTGTAATCCATATAAAAGAAATGGATTTCATAAAAATAATTCCATCATAAATATAATCAAATAAATGTAATAATAAGGAAATAAATATAACACTATGAAATCTTTGATGGAAAATAATTTTGATAAAATACTTGAAATTAATTCTTTAGTAAAATCTTCTTTCTTCTTCAAAAATGTTTTCTTTTCTGAAAATTCCATGCCATTTTAAAAGAAAATTTTTTAATTTAAAATAAATCTTAAATATTATAAATTAATCTTCATGTAAATAAGGTGTTATGAAATCGTAAGAATTCATTCATGCCGTATAAGTTAAAAAAAACATTCTTCACGTACTCTTGCCGGAAAAGTCAAAACATACCTCTATGGAAAACAAAAGAAAGATTCATTTCATACTGTTTAATAAAAATTCACCAATGGGTAAAATTTACTTTAAGCAATATTATTAAAATTGAAATAATTTTATATATTTAGGAAACATGGACGTGGATGATAAATATACCCCATTAAATACTTACGTATAAACAATCTCGAATAAAAATGAGATTGTGAAATTATCCCTTACCTTAGGGCTGATTTCTTATGTATGTGTCTGAAACTATTTTATAGTGGTTTTAAACATATTATTAACCAATAACATAAGTATAATAATATTTATGATATTATATATGATTCACATATGACTTTATATTACCCATTTATTTATCATCATCATCATATTAGATTATTCAAAGAAAAAACTGGGAAACAAAAGGAAACAATAGAAACTCAGGGCCATGAACTTCCCTCCGTATGGAGGCCTAAAGTAGTAAAGACCTATAGCATCCCCTATAATCAAATTTACCCCTTTAGGTAACCATTTATTTATCAATTCCATGATAAATCAACATTTTGGGAAATAATCGTTTTATTTATCATATGTGTTTTGAATTGTTATTTTGATATTATTACTTAGATAATGATTTATACACTTAAATAATGTAAAACATGTTTTATATATCATAAATATTCAGTATATAAATATATATAGTAGATATATAAATGAAATGGAATACATCGTTCATGGAGACAGTAGGTTGTGCGTACGTATGAACGTTGTTTCTGTTTCCTTATTAAACTGAATGAAACCAAGTAAATGACATGTATATATATACATGAATATAGTATCATTATTATGTCATATATTTCATTCTTATTTATTATATATATATATTATAATCGTTCTTTAATGTTTAATGTGGAGAATGAATCTCATCGCGTCATGGAGATGGTAAGCCATACATACGTACGAGCAACGATATCATTCACCTAATGGTTAAATGATATGGAATTCAATTGTATATTAATTATAAAGTATAATTATCAGGTTATATTCATTATTTAAATCCATTATAATCATCATTATACCCATCCAAATTTGGTATTCTTGAATAACAAATTACACCACAGTATGGAGACAGTAAGTCGTATGTACGCACGCATGGAGATATTGTTATTCATAGGATGGATAAAAGGATATATAAGGTTATACCAAAATTATAATATCTCATTATATAAAATATTCTTTATTTATTACTTTAATATGAGAACAACATAATAAGAGGAAGTATAAGAATAAAAGAATTTTGAAAGAGATGATAAAACTATTACCTCCTTTTCAATTATCTCTTTTTTATTTTCACAAAAGGACTCTTTAAGATGGATTTATTCCCAACGGGTGTCCTATAGGATGAAGTGAGGGAAGTTTTTAGGAGATTTTCATAGGATTTGGTCAATCCAAAGGGCTTTGGAGGTGTGATTAAAATAGAATGAGAGGTTCCATTTTATAAGAGAGGGGAGGGGCACGTTTGGAAGGTCTTGAAATATTAATTTATTATAAATTTATTTTAAATTTAAAATTATCCCAAACTCATTTATTTCAAATATTAGATGTGTATGGTTTTAAATACTCTCCACTTATAAAATTTATACATGTTGTTATTTTATTTTAAACCTTATCCTTTTAATTTATCCTTTTTTAATCTATTTAATTTTATTTGTGGCAATAAAATTATAAATATTAAATGGTTATAAATACTTACTTATGTGCCTTAAATTGTCCATAATTGTATACTTTATGAAATTATAGACCGTATCATTTTCAATTTTTAATTTTTAAATTTTATTTTTATTTTTAAATAATTTAACAATATTTTATTTTTCTAAAATACCAATAGGGTCAATTTTGACACTATTGATTTATTTGACTTTAAATTAAATCCAAAAAGAAGATAAATTCAAAAAAAAATATTTAATACTCTCCTAATATGTCATAGGAACTTAGAACATTTGTGTAGCACGTTAATTAATTCATATTATATTTATTTTAATATTTTCAGAACCATTTGTTTTATATTTATACAAATAAAATAATTTCTACATCACTATTGTATCATTATTAATGGTAATTATTTAATCCATAAAAATATTAAATAAATTCACATGATGTAGATAATTTCATTAAATTTCTGTATACTATTTGTGGTTGATGTTTTATCTTGTTTATCACTATATTAAAATTATTATTCTTATAAGATATATGAGAGTGACATGTTGTCACCTTCTTTTGCTTTAACTATAACTATTACTCGAATGTGCGCACGCACGATGATATGAAATAATTGTTATTTTTTTAATAAGAGAGTATTTTTTGTAAAAGTTAAGAATGAAAAGTAACGTTGAATGTATTTTAATCAGAAATAAGTGGTGCATAATTTTGAAATAGAAGTGACTAAAATATGGATACCCCATTAAAATAGTTCAAAACAGATACATTAATTTTAGAGTGAAGAAATTTCTAGTTTTTGATGATGGAGACCTCATTTCAATGTCAGATACATTTAGGAAAACCATATTTAAAATGGTGAAACATAAAGTGAGAGAGAAATTACTTAATTAAGCTTTTCTCTAATAAAAAATATGAGATGTGTGGGGGATTAATTATAATACATAATGACAAAAAAATATTCAACAAACGGAGATTTTCTGATGCTTAGATATGGAGTAATTTTTCAGCAATAAAAATATATACAGTCTGTCAATCACCAACTATTCTTTAAACTCGATATTTTGGGTTCTCCTCATCCTTTTCTTAGTTGGTAAGAAATAAAAGATTCGACTCTTGATATTGTGACCTCGAAAGTTGCCTCTAAATCACTGCAAACCAACCATATAGTAGCTTATCATAATAATTGTCATAATTATCATGGAAATATTTAATTTTTTTAAAACATGCATTAATCCCCTATTATGATAAATGAAAAAAATAAGGTATTTGAATATAAAATATGAGGTATTAACATATTACAAAATATAAATGGCATAGCACATACCCTTCTCGATGTTGGAAGCTATTGGAATGAAGGAGTACTAAGTTCTTTATGGTGATATGCATTCTTCCACTTCCTAAAAGCGTTCTTTGGTAACTTTAACTTTGATTCATATTCCATGGTACTTAATAACCCAAAAAATCTAGGTACCTTTGAAGGGGGCATCTCAGGTATTCTGGTGGAGATGGAGACATGTTCAATTTATTCAAATTCTATTTTGAAAGTGTAGCTCAGGCGTTTTGGTGGAGAACCATTAGATCAACAAGAGACCTTCTTCCAAAATAATAAAGGAATGAACTTCAACCCCCTATTTTAATAAAATTGAAAAACAAATTATGAAATTGAGAATCCATTAGTATTATAATCTGATTTGAATATAAAACCCATGTTTTTATTAAAAAATCTATCCAATCTAAGATAAAAGTTCAATTTTGTAAACTTCTTTCCTATTCATTTCCTAATAACATGGAGGTCAAGAACAACATAATTGTGTAGTCAACTCCCAATGGGAGTAACCAGGGAAAATAAACTATCAATTACATAACTTAAATCAGAAACACACAAGACCCTTGGAATCACCTAAGTGCACTGCAAAGAGAATATCCGGTAACAGCACAATGGACATCAATGAACAGACCCTAAATCAATAAACATTTAATATTAGATAATGTTTGTGGAAAATGGAAGATGAGAACATGAAGGCATGGAATGATGGGATAGAGAGGGTTCATGCTAAGCAAGGATATCCTCTTCTATCATGCCCCTGGTTTGAAGAAATAAGTTGTAAGTGAAAAATGTCAGTACAATGATTTTACTCCTAAGGCCAGTCAATTGGAAACAATTCATATAATCAAAAAATGTTATCACACACTTTTAACAAAAACAATTTGATCTCTCCCTTAATGCATGATTAGGGTTTGAGATAAAAGAAAATTTATTCCTATTAAAAAATGTTCAATACTTTTTATTAATGTGATCTGTTCATTTCAATCATATTCATTTAGCATGTTTTCATTAAAAAAATTACATATGTTACTTTGCTATTAATGATGTTTATGAAATAAAGTGTTGTTGTGACTTGAATGTCATACCATGTCACACTACCAAAAAAATATTTCTTCATAACGATAATGGTGAAAGTAAGTCACTGATTCATGCTAGAGAATAGAAAAATTTCAAGGAAAACAGAAGTGAGAACACTTATTCTAAAACGAACTGATAACTGAAATTTAATTGAATAAAATGAATTAATTCCAAAAAAATAGGACCTTGGTCCTATCACGACCCATCCTCGGGGCCCATGTCATGACTACCTCAAGCCCGCCTTCTATAGGTCAGGGGCTGGCGACTAGAACCAAAGGCATAAATCCCGATAAAAAGGGAAGGAATTGCCTCTATGAAATGCAAACCAACACACAACCAGAGTACAAGCGGAAGCAAACACTGAGTAAAGAAATAAGACAAGTGTGCTGAAAGTACAAAGGGGGCCGGAAATACAAGCCCAACAGTAAAGTACAAGGAAGAGACAAAATAGTATGAAGGTGTCAAGCTGCTCATGGATCGTCCTCCGGATTTCCTACCTGAAGGGTAGGTACAGATGGCCACCTCAGCTCTCCACATCCGTTTATCACCTCCTGGTACTGTCTCGTCATGAAGTCCACCTTCGGGTACCGTCTCGTCGTGAAGTCCACCTTCGGGTACCGTCTCGTCGTGAATTCCACCTCCAGGTACCATCCAGTTCTACAAGCCTCAACCATGATTAGTGATGTCCTTCATCTGCATCCAACACAATAAGGTGCGGGCATAGCCCGTGCAGGGGTGAGTATAACGATACTCAGCAGGGACCTCGAGACCCTCAAGGTCTCACTAAATCCAACAAGGATAAACCACAAAGAAAGATCTCAACATATAACCTTTACTTAGTTATATTCCCATACATATACCTAAGTTATCAAGTAACCCATCTCATTAATTAGGAAAACACAAAGGTCATTGACTCAGTTAAAAATAGGATTTTTATTCACGATGACAAAAAACATGGCTGCTGGAGAACTCCTCCTCTGTCGAGTGCAGTAGTCATGTCACGACTCTGAGGTGTCACTCACTAACCTTAGACTGCTGAGGTACTCCTCCTGTCAAGTACCGTGGGTCTGCCACCTCACAAAGTAGTGCTCCTCCGCCATGGGTCTACCACCTCACACAGTAGTGCTCCCCCTCATAGCCTACAGAGGTACTCCTCCTGTCGAGTACCGCGGGTCTGCTACCTCACAAAGTAGTGCTCCTCCTCCATGGGTCTGCCACCTCACAAAGTAGTGCTCCCCACTGGGCTATGCAAGTCACTCTGAATCAAATCGGACAAGCAGTCATCAGGTCTCATCCAGCTACAAGGTCACCGTACTCCGTATGCTCGCCTCCGGGAGGATCCGTTCCACAAGCCACTGGTCGATACTCTAGGTATCACAAAGTCCCATGAAGAATTATCAAAAAGGACAGCCTCGTCACATGGGTCTTAACACAACAGATGGTGTGTCAATCAGACGCCCTGTTCGTGAGTTATTAGCCTCTTTCTTCCGGGGGCCCAGTTGGTTTCGTATACGAACCAACCCAGCCATATCTCAACTATACCCCAAACTCCCATGGGGTGTACTCAAAGGGACGGCTATGCTCCATGAGTACCGGCACCACTAACGGTTCGTCAAACGGATGTCTGGGGCCAAAGATATGGCCCAAGAAGGTAATGAGCCATTAATGAGCCCCAGTCCGGTCCGACCCGGTCTGACCAACTCAGCCTAACCCAAACTGGGCTAACCTGGTCTGGGTCGACCCGGTCAGACTCACTGGGTCTGACCCGGCCCATTGGGTGAGTCAGCCCGCTAATTTTTGACCCGGTCCACTGGGCCCAACCCAGCGGACCGCGAGGGCGGTTCGGCCCGATAGTCGCCATGTAGGCGGCTCGGTAACTCGGCCCGGGAGACCGGGTTGGCTCGACCAGCGACACCACGGGGGCGTCGCGGTCCGGTTCAGCAGTTCGGTGACTGGGAGGCCAACGGGCAGACCGCGTCGAGCGCGGGGGGGTCGGCTGGGCTCCGGCTAGCCATGGGTGCACCGGGCAGGGTGCGGGTGTGCCAGACAGGGTTCCGAACGCCGGGCAGCGCGCGGGGGCGGGCCGAGTAGCGCAACAGGGTGTCGCGGGGGTGCCGAGGTGGGTCGGTCTGGCCGCCGGTAGGGGCACTAGGAAGGACGCCGGCAAGGGCGCGGGGCGCAGGGCTGCGCCGACAGGGTGTCGGGTGCCCCGGCAGGGCGCCGGGGGTGCGCCGGTAGGGCGCCGAGGGGGAGGCGTAGTTCACATAGGTCTCGGGTAGCACGGCCTTTGTTCTCCACCTTCGTCCCTATCTCTTCATTGCCATGTCATCGTGAATTCATTAAAAAAAGAACAACGAAGGGGTCGGGCCATGTTGGTTTGGCCCGGACCCTCCGCGTTTAGGGTGGTAGCAATAGGTTCTCACAAGTATGAAGCACAACAACCACTACTCTTTGTTTTGAAAGGAAGGAAGGACATGGGAAAGGTTCATACTATAAATACAAATAAAACCCCTACCTCTTGCTCGTCGCTCGTTTGCAGCGTCATGGAAGGAAGATGATGAAGACCATTTCTCGTCGCGTCCGCCACACATCCCGAATTATGAGTTGCGTCGGTTCATTGACGATGTTGCGGAGGATAGGTTTCTAGGGAAGGAAGGTCGAAGAATAATTGCGTGGAAGATCGTTGTTGGCGTTCTTCATGTTCTTCGTTGGAGAGGATAAGATTTCCCTAAGTGTTGGGCGTCGCGATACTTTACCAGCGCTTCTCCGCTTGGTAAAGTCGTCCCAAAACCTTCTCACAAGCTCCCTATATATAAGAGATGGGGAGAGGTATGTAACCATCATGGAATTTATGAAGGTTCATTTATTTGGAACCTTCCTAAATTCCAATGATGTAGTTACTTCATTTAAAAAGGGGGTCGGGCAAATTTAATTGCCTTGGCACAATTCAAGAGGTGTGTTACCACAACTTAAGAGGGGAGGATGCCAACAAGTTTCTCCCACATAGCCTGCATCAAAACATATGACACGAATTAATTTTATGTTGACACATAAAATTAATTGACAGCAATTAATTTCACGTCGACACATAAAATTAACTCACAACAAATAATTTTTACGTCGACCCATAAAATTAACTTACAACAATTAATTTTACGTCAACTCATAAAATTAATTGAGAGCAATTAATTTTACGCCGACATATAAAATTAACTGACAAAAATTAATTTTACGTCGACCCATAAAATTAATTGAGTGAAATTAATTTTACGTCGACATATAAAATTAATTGATGGGGGGTTTGAGAGGTTTCCTCTCCCTCTCCATTAAATGGGAGGTTAGGGTGTGGAAGTTCCACCACCAACTCCCAAGTGGAGCTTCTAACCACTTTATCTGCACTGCATGTGTTTAACAAAATAAAATAAATTATTCACTTATTTTATTTCATTAACCCACGTAAAACCCCAAAAACTAACTTTCATACTCGATCATCCGCCGTTGAGGTGAAAGTATTCTTAAGCGAAAACTCGCGCTGTGAGTTCAACGGTGCCCTCAGATTTCAATTCCGAGAACCGGTTAAAAAGATAGAAAAACCCACTTGTACATTTACTAAACATACCCAAAAAAAAGTTCGGAAAATTATTATCAGTCACCCTCTACCCACTGCAGTCATGGTTAGGCTCTGCCTAGGAGAAACACTCCCATACAAACTCAACGGTACTCTCAGATTTTCAATTAGAGTTACCATTTAGAAGTTATAAATTTTACAATAAAATAATTGACACTTAATTATTTTATTTACAGTCAAAAACTAACTTTCTCAGGTGTCTTGCGTCGGCCTAAGTTAGTATCTACTTAAAGGAAGCATATCCTCACGAGTTCAGCGGTGGTATCAGATTTTTAATCTGAGTTACTATTTGTGAGTTATAAGCATTTGAAAAATAAAATAACTTTATTTAATTATTTTATTTATATTTATGTCATTTTCGGGTTTTCTCACAGGAGGCCTGCGCCGACTAAACATAAGTCACACCTAGGGTAAACCCGCCATTCTGAGCACAACGTTGTCCTCGTATTTCTGATCCAAGAAACTGTTTAAGATTTATTCCACTATTTCAGGAAAACTGCTTATGCGCGTTAATTTAAGCTTAACAAAACTTCAGAAAATTATTCCGGGCACACTGGTCCTCAGAATCTGGTGTCGTCAAGAAACTGCGTACTCGTAAAATTTCAAAGAATTTATGAAAAAAAAATTCCTTGAAATTTATGGGTCTTTACATTACTCCCACCTCAGTGCTTTATGTCCCCGTAAAGCTACAAAAAAATATTGGGAAACTAAAGGAGGTACCGAGCACGCATCTGAGCCTCATGCTCCCAAGTGCTCTTCTGGAGGTTCTTGTACTACCAATGAACGCGCACTAGAGGAACCGACCATCCACAAAGGACCCACTCCTATCAATCCTTGATCTCCACCGAAACCTCCGAGAAGGTCGTCCCATCATCGATGTCCAGCTCCCTGTGATCGATGACGTGGGTCGGGTCGTGCACGTACCTCCTCAGCTGAGATACGTGGAAAGACGTCATGCAACTGGTCCAACTGAGGTGGAAGGGCCAGATGAAGCACCGATATAACTTGCCGCCCCGTACAAATCTCTGTAGTCCACGTTGAGGTGAGACCTATAACGACCCATACTTTACATACATTGTTAATACTTCAAAATTGAAGCACACTTATTACAACATATGACAAAACCACAAAGGACCGTATAGGTATAGTGTCTTTAGAAACTGGGAAACATAAACAACTGGTTCATAAATCTTCTATAGTGTCTCCCATTTATTTCATCATATCTAGGGTCCCTTTTAGCATATTCTACTTAATATCCATCTTCCTGACCTGGGGAAAAGAAAACATAAAAGGGTGAGCTCAAATGCTCAGAAAGGGAAAATAAAGGAAATACAAATCATATCATATCTTTTTGAAAATCAAAACCTGCAAAAGAGATCATAATATCTTAACATGGAATAAATCATAGAAGTGAAAATGAGATCCCCATAATCATAACATAAAACTTGAAACTTTGTGGCATGCACACATAATCATGGAAAATCATTTCTTGTTAGTCATGACTCATTGCCAAGACTATCTTAGTGGACAAAGTCCCTTTCTGAACCGAGTTCACTCCTCGTTTCAGTCCTGTATCACTGAACCGAAATAACCTTCCGTTCCAGCCATGTCTATCTCATGAGATATAAAATCTTTACCCAATTCATTGGAGGTAGATATAGGTCCCACCCATCTTATAATTAATCCTTTCTTATGTGTGCCACATAATCATAAAACATACATCATCGCATAACACATGTAACAAAAATGGGATTCTTGAAACATCATGACATCATAAATCAATTCATATAAGATAAAGGAATTCATAAAAATAATTCCATCACAACATGATCAAATCAATGTGATAATAGGGATAAAAATAGAACCCTTTATTATCTTAGATGGAAAATAATTTTGATAAAACACTTGAACTCCATTCTTGAGGAAAATATCCTTTCTTCTTCAAAAACATTTTTCCTTTCTTAACATGTCATACAACTTTAAACTAAAAGAAGTTGATTAAAAATAAACTTGAAAACTTGTAAAGAAAGTTTCTTGGAAATAATGTTTTAAAAATCCATTCATACGTATAAGTTAAAAAAAACATTCTTCGTACTTTTGTCGGAAAAGTCAAAAAGTACCTCGTACGAAATTACGACAAAAGATTCTTTTCATATTATTTACTAAACACTCACTGAAGGGTAAAATTGGATTTAAACTATTGTAAGTGGATGGAAACAATATTAAATATTGAGGGAACATGGATGTGGATGATAAAATACACCCCAGTAAATACTTACGAATAAACAATCTCGGATAAAAATGAGATTGTGATATTTCCCTTACCTTAGGTCCAATTTGCTTTGTACGTGTCCGAAGCTCCTGTATAATGGTTTAAATAATGTTATTGACTTATTCCAGAATCATACATATTGATATGATATCATATATGGTCATATTCTTAGCTTCTTGTTAGTAATATTTCATTGTTACTTGTTACTTGGGTCTTTATTGCCTTTTGTTCTTATGTGTGTTTTGCCGAATACATTCTTATTCTTCTTTTAAGGTTATAGATACCTTATATCCAGAATGGTATTAGTGTAACATATATCATATTTATTCATTCAATTCATTTATATAATTACTATGTAATGATGATCATGTAGAACGAGTTGCATCACATTGTGGAGACGGTATTCTGTACGTACGCACGAGTGATAATATCGTTCCTATGATCGTGGAACTGTATTGGAGTATATATATATTATTTTAGTATCAATATTACTTTATAATAATCATAAATAGTTACTCATTAAACCATTATACCCATCCTTGTAAAGTTATGGTGGAAAAATAGATTACGCCATGGTGTGGAGACGATATTCCGTTCGTACGCACGCGCGGTGATTTCATTTTTCCGTAGGATGGATAGAAGGTGAATTAGGGTTGTTTCATATTTATAATAACATATCAGTATGTAAGTAAAACTGATGTTATTACTTTATCATGAAACAACTAAAGAAGAAGAAGTTGAAGAAGAAAGAAATTGAAAAGATCGGTAATGGATATTACCTCTTCTTTGGAACGCCTCTTTGAATCCTCCACTTAGGGAACTAAGATTGGTCTTTTAAGAAGACCAGGACCTCTAGGATTATTCTAGGGAAGTGGATAGGAGAAAATGGCAGGGGTTGTCCGAGATTGAGTGCTCAAATTGGTGTGAGGAGGAGGGGGAGGAGGTGCCCTTTTATAAGGGAGGAGAGGGGCACCTTAGGAATATCTCAAAATATTATTTTATATTAAAGTCAAAATCGGTTTATAATGGTTCCAAAGGGTCTTATTTCGAAGCTAAAGTGGGGATGGGTCTAAATACTATCAACCAATAGGATTTAGACAAGTTTAGGGTATTATTTTAACCTTATCAATTAGATTTAACTCTAAGTTAAATAATTTAACTTTTACCATGTCTTTTGTTTTCTTTAACTATTTGGTTAATACACTTACTATAACATGCCAAAAGAACCCCAAATTGTTTATTATTAATATATATATCCTTATCTAAGTCATTTGGCCGAACCTTGGATTTTTAGGAATAAAATAACAATTAATAATATAATATTTGATTTAAAAACTATTTTGTGTCAATTTTGACACTATTTGATATATGATTTTTGTGAAAGTCATAACAGAATTATATGTTCAAACCAAGTTGATTAAATCAACACTAATATATCATAGTAACCTATAAAATTAGTGGAATTCATAAAAAGTCTTAAATTACATTTATTTTGGTATTTATATTATCAATTATGTCAATATTTCATTAATAAGATAATTACTGCATCATCTTTGTGTCATAAATAAATTAAATTATTTGAGGTCTAAAAATTACAAATAAAATACCATCATGTAGGAAATCTTTTTAGATTTCTAATTAATATTTACAATCGAATTTATCTTATGTATAACCCCATATTAAAAATGATTTACTTATTAAACTTTGATTTTAACTATTTTTACCCTTCTTTAAATAAATTAATAATAAATGTCCTAATCTAATCCAAGTGGGCCTAAATGGTCATATTTTATTCCTAAGTTTGTTTTTGGTCGAATTACACTTGTCCAATAGAATTAGGACATGTGTTAGGGTAATATTAATATCATATTTACCCTTAGTTACCCTATTTACTATTAACTGCGGTAAAAATAGTAAAAAGTTACTATTCACCAAAAAATTATTTTTATCTCATTGAACCACATTTTACTTACTGATATCAACCGTGTCTGTAGGATTTTTGAAATTCCCTTCACAGAAGCGGTAAAATTAAGTTTTATGCAAAATTTAGTTTTTAACCTACCACTTAGTGGTTTCACTATTCATCAAAAATTGAAAGTTTTCAGAAAAATACCAAAATTTCACCCTAGGCTAATTTTGATATTCTGAGTCCAAAAATGAAGTCCATTTTGAAAAATAAAATTTATAAAATTTCAAAAAGTGGTTATTACTATTCATAACGGCTAGTTCTAATAGCATATTGTTGTTTAGTGAAACTCGGTATTGCGTACGACGCAAGCTATCGAGGAAGGTCGCGATTGCGTGTAAAGCAAGCCAAGAAAGTTTTGTGTAGAAAAAGATTCCTTTGATGATTTATATAACATAAAAGTCTCGGGTGTTACATTCTACCCCCCTTAAAAAGAATTTCGCCCTCAAAATTCGTCACTTTGTAACAAACAGATGAGGATACTTCTCCCTCATCATATCCTCAAGCTCCCATGTAGCTTCTTCAAGTTGGTGGTTACTCCATAAAACTTTCACCAATCGAGTGGTCTTGTTTCGTAGGACTTTTTCGCTACGATCCAGAATCTCTATCGGCTGTTCTTCATAAGAAAGATCTTGCTCCAGCGGTACAACTTCTGAGCTGAGTACATGTGAAGGATCTGGTATGTACTTTCTCAGGAGAGATACATGGAACACATCATGAACTTGAGAGAGATTCGGTGGAAGCGCCAGTCGGTAAGCTACCTTCCCAACACGATCCAGTATTTTGAAAGGACCGATATATCTAGGGCTCAACTTCCCCTTCTTTCCAAATCTCATAACCCTCTTCCAGGGAGATATTCGTAAGAACACTTTATCACCCACTTCAAACTCTAGGTCTTTTCTTCGGTTGTCGGCATAACTTTTCTGTCGACTCTGAGCTGTGCTTATGTGTTGTTGAATAGATCTGACCTTTTCTTCCATTTCATCAACGAGATCAGGTCCTAATAGCTTTCTTTCCCCAACTTCGTCCCAGCAAGTTGGAGTCCTGCATTTCTTTCCATAGAGAGCTTCATAAGGAGCCATCTGAATACTGGAGTGAAAGCTATTATTATAAGAAAATTCCACCAATGGTTGGTGTTGATCCCAACCTCCTTTGAAATCCATAGAGCAAGCTCTCAACATATCTTCTAGGGTTTGAATTGTTCTCTCAGACTGACCGTCTGTCTGGGGATGATAAGCAGTGCTGAAACTCAACTCTGTATCCAGAGTATGCTGAAGACTTCGCCAGAACTTCGAGGTAAATCTCAGATCCCGATCAGATATAATAGAAAGTGGTACTCCATGCAATCTTACCACTTTCTTTACATATATCTTGGCAAGCTGATCTAGAGATAAATCCTCTCTAATAGCAATGAAGTGTGCAGACTTTGTAAGACGATCAACTATGACCCAAATAGCATTATTGCCTTTGGATGTTTTAGGAAGTCCTGTGACAAAGTCCATAGTGATGTTTTCCCATTTCCATTCGGGTATGGGTAATGGTTGTAACATCCTCTTAGACTTCTGTCTCTCAGCTTTAACTTATTGACAAACCAAGCATCGAGAGACATATTCAGCAACATCTCTTTTCATGCCATCCCACCAGAAGTACTCTTTCAGGTCCCTATACATCTTCGTGCTTCCAGGATGAATAGAGAATGAAGAACTATGAGCCTCATCCAGCAGCTCCTTCTTTAATTCGGGGATGGGAGGAACACAAACCCGATTCCTGAACTTTATTATCCCATCACAATCAAGGTTGAATTCAGGAACATTTCTCACCTTCTTTTGTAACTCGACATATTCTGTATGTGCCTCTTTAATCTTCACATGTATATATGGTTGAACATTCATTTGAGAAAGATAAGATTTTTCCCCTTCCATTATAATTCCAAGATCCATCCTTTGTAAATCCATAAATATTGGATCTTTTGTGATCCTCATCATGGATAAACTAGCATGGTCTTGTCGACTTAATGCATCTGCCACCTTGTTTGCTTTCCCAGGGTGGTAATGGATTGAGCAGTCATAATCCTTAATCAGCTCCAACCATCTTCTTTGACGCATATTCAACTCCTTTTGTGTGAAAATATACTTTAAACTTTTATGATCAGTATAAATATCACACCTTTCACCATAAAGGTAATGCCTCCAAATCATTAATGCAAAGATTACCGCAGCCAACTCCAAATCATGTGTTGGGTAATTTTTCTCATGGATTTTCAACTATCGTGAGGCATAAGCTATCACCATATCATTTTTCATAAGAACACACCCCAATCCCTTCTCGGATGCATCACTGTAGATCACAAACCTTTCTCCACTACAAGGCAGTGTGAGCACAGGTGCACTGGATAACCTTGTTTTCAACTCCTTGAAATTCTTTTCACATTCCTCTGTCCAGACAAACTTAACTCCTTTCCGAGTCAACTTGGTGAGTGGATTAGATAATCGTGAAAAATCTTTTACAAAACGTCGACAATATCCAGCCAAACCAAGAAAACTTCGGATCTCAGTTACTGTTGTTGGTCTCGACCATCTTTCGATAACCTCTGTTTTTGCTGGATCCACAGATATCCCCTCTTTTGAGATTATGTGACCCAAAAATGCAACTTTTTGAAGCCAAAATTCACACTTGGTAAATTTGGCATAAAGCTTCTCCTTTCTCAGGGTATTCAATATAATTCTCAAGTGATCTTCATGCTCTTCCTTGCTCTTTGAATAGACAAGAATATCATCTATAAAGACTACCACAAATTGATCAAGATAGTCTCTAAAGACTCTATTCATTAGATCCATGAAGATAGCAGGGGCATTAGTAAGACCAAATGGCATCACTATAAATTCATAGTGTCCATACCTTGTACGGAAAGCCGTCTTTGGTATATCCTCCCTTTTGACCCTTAATTGATGATACCCTGAACGAAGATCAATCTTGGAAAAGTATTGAGCTCCGCGTAGTTGGTCAAATAAGTCATCAATGCGTAGGAGAGGATATTTGTTCTTGATAGTGATCTTGTTAAGTTATCGATAATCAATGCAGAGTATCATTGATCCATCTTTCTTCTTAACAAATAGAACAGGTGCTCCCCAAGGTGACGCACTAGGGCGTATGAATCCCTTATCAAGATTCTCTTGGAGTTGCTTCTTCAATTCCTGCAACTCAATTGGGGCCATTCTATAAGGTGTCTTTGAAATAGGCAAAGCACCCGGTACGAGTTCTATTGAAAACTCAACTTCACGATTTGGTGGAAGACCCGGTAATTCCTCCGGAAAGACATCATCAAACTCCCGTACAATGGGCATATTCTTAATCTTGAGTTTCTCAACAACCATTTGAGATAAATAACCTTCATTTAGTGGAATCAATACCCATAAGATGGACGAAATTTCCACTGGAAGATTATGTTCATCCTTGCATTGATATACGATCGTAGATTGATCTGGAATATGAAATGTGACTTCCCTTCCTTGGAAATTGATATGAGCTCCATGTAGAGAAAGCCAATCCATGCCAAGAATCACATAAAATTCCACTAAAGGAAGGATCACAAGATTTTCAGGAAGCACTTTCCCACAAACTTCGATCGGAGAAGAATTATAAACTTTTGATGCGACTGTTGTGCCATTAGGTGTTGTCACAGCTAACTCAACATCTAATTGTTGAGGTAATACAGTGATACCCTTAGAAAATTGTTTAGAAATAAAAGAGTGGGTGGATCCAGAATCAAATAAAACATTTGCTACTTTAGAGTGGATGGTAAGTGTACCTTTCACCACTTCGTTATTGTACTCCACATCGCTGATAGAAATTGCATGTGACTTTCCTTTGTCTTTAGCCTTAAGATTTTGTTGACGTCGACCATCATCATCAACCCTTGGATTTGGGCATTGATTGGCATAATGCCCCATCTCCTTGCACTTGAAACATTGAAGTGTAGTAGGTTCATTCTGTGTATCCTATCCTTTGTTTGCGTCATTAGACATCTTCTTCCCATTATCACAGCATTCAAATGCCCGATGACCTTCCTTTCCACATTTAAAACATTTACTTGTCCCTTTAAGACAACTCCCTCCATGTTTCTTTCCACACTTTGAGCATAAGGAAAAGCTCATCTTCTTTTCCGTGTTCTCTTTAGATTTTTCTTTGAATTCCATCTTCCTCTTCTTATCAAACCCATGTGACTGATGGGTTATTCCAATCTCCATCTCGACTTTGAGAGCACATCAAACGATTTCCTTGTAGCTATTGAAGTCCCTTATGGCTAATGCCCTTCGAAGACTTGGTTTTAAGCCACTAAAGAATCGATCGATCTTACTCTCAGGTTGGATAATAATACCAGAAGCGTACCTTGCAAGTGTTGTAAAATTTGCTTCATAGGTACCAACAGATTCATCATCCCTTTGCTTCAGTTCAAGAAACTCTTTCTCCATCTTTGTTCAGAGAATACGAGGGAAGTACTTATTGAAAAATAAGTTCTTGAACTCATCCCATTCCATAGACTCAATTTCATCCCTTTGCCTCGTATTCTTAATAAGATTCCACCATTGATCAGCATCTCCTTCCAAACGATACACTGCTAGGATGACTTTATCATGTTCAGAACATTGAAGAACTGAAAATATCTTTTCAGTAGTACAAATCCATTGTTCATCAACTAATGGATCAGTAGACCCACTGAAAGAAGGTGGACGCTGCCTCATGAAGGATTCAACAGAATGTTGCTCCTTCCTTTGCTCGTTTGGAAGTCCTGCATGATTCATAGCTTGAGAAAGTTGTGTGAGCATGGCTACAAGATTTTGTATTCCAGCTCCCATATCGTTTGGTTGCTCAGGGGGACAATCATTGCATTGCCCATCGCATTCCGCATTAACACGGTTCCTTCGGGTTCCAGCCATTGACTATAACCAAGAAGAATAGTGTGAGCAACACTAATTATAATAGGAAAACCACATAATTCAAGAATAAAATTTTCATGCTTAAGGTCTTATCCTAGGTTATTCAAGGCCATTTCTAAAACACTAAGATTGTGTTTTATGTTTAGACTTATCCTTAGGGTTCTTACTAAGGCTTTCACATCCTAGTTTCCAAAGCTTGACTATACCTTTCCTCTGATACCAACTATAATGACCCATACTTTACATACATTGTTAATACTTCAAAATTGAAGCACACTTATTACAACATATGACAAAACCACAAAGGACCGTATAGGTATAGTGTCTTTAGAAACTGGGAAACATAAACAACTGGTTCATAAATCTTCTACAGTGTCTCCCATTTATTTCATCATATCTAGGGTCCCTTTTAGCATATTCTACTTAATATCCATCTTCCTGACCTGGGGAAAAGAAAACATAAAAGGGTGAGCTCAAATGCTCAGCAAGGGCAAATAAAGGAAATAAAAATCATATGATATCTTTTTGAAAATCAAAACCTGCAAAAGAGATCATAATATCTTAACATGGAATAAATCATAGAAGTGAAAATGAGATCCCCATAATCATAACATAAAACTTGAAACTTTGTGGCATGCACATATAATCATGGAAAATCATTTCTTGATAGTCATGACTCATTGCCAAGATTATCTTAGTGGACAAAGTCCCTTTCTGAACCGAGTTCACTCCTCGTTTCAGTCCTGTATCACTGAACCGAAATAACCTTCCGTTTCAGCCATGTCTATCTCATGAGATATAAAATCTTTACCCAATGCATTGGAGGGATATATAGGTCCCACCCATCTTATAATTAATCCTTTCTTATGTGTGCCACATAATCATAAAATATACATCATCGCATAACACATGTAACAAAAATGGGATTCTTGAAACATCATGACATCATAAATAAATTCATATAAGATAAAGGAATTCATAAAAATAATTCCATCACAAAATGATCAATTCAATGTGATAATAGGGATAAAAACAGAACCCTTTATTATCTTAGATGGAAAATAATTTTGATAAAACACTTGAACTCCATTCTTGAGGAAAATATCATTTCTTCTTCAAAAACATTTTTCCTTTCTAAACATGTCATACAACATTAAACTAAAAGAAGTTGATTAAAAATAAACTTGAAAACTTCTAAAGGAAGTTTCTTGGAAATAATGTTTTAAAAATCTATTCATACGTATAAGTTAAAAAAACATTCTTCGTACTTTTGTTGGAAAAGTCAAAAAGTACCTCGTACGAAAAAACGACAAAAGATTCCTTTCATATTCTTTACTAAAAACTCACCGAAGGGTAATATTGGATTTAAACTATTGTAAGTGGATGGAAAGAATATTAAATATTTAGGGAACATGGATGTGGATGATAAAATACACCCCAGTAAATACTTACGAATAAACAATCTCTGATAAAAATGAGATTGTGATATTTCCCTTACCTTAGGTCCAATTTGCTTTGTACGTGTCCAAAGCTCCTGTATAATGGTTTAAATAATGTTATTGACTTATTCCAGAATCATACATATTGATATGATATCATATATGGTCATATTCTTAGCTTCTTGTTAGTAATATTTCATTGTTACTTGTTACTCGGGTCTTTATTGCCTTTTGTTCTTATGCGTGTTTTGCCGAATACATTCTTATTCTTCTTTTAAGGTTATAGATACCTTATATCCAGAATGGTATTAGTGTAACATATATCATATTTATTCATTCAATTCATTTATATAATTACTATGTAATGATGATCATGTAGAACGAGTCGCATCACATCGTGGAGACGGTATTCCGTACGTACGCACGAGTGATAATATCGTTCCTATGATCATGGAACTGTATTGGAGTATATATATATTATTTCAGTATCAATATTAATTTATAATAATCATAAATAGTTACTCATTACACCATTATACGCATCCTTGTAAAGTGATGGTGGAAAAATAGATTACACCACGGCGTGGAGACGGTATTCCGTTCGTACGCACGCGCGGTGATTTCATTTTTCCGTAGGATGGATAGAAGGTGAATTAGGGTTGTTTCATATTTATAATAAAATATCAGTATGTAAGTAATACTGATTTTATTACTTTATCATGAAACAACTAAAGAAGAAGAAGTTGAAGAAGAAAGAAATTGAAAAGATCGGTAATGGATATTTCCTCTTCTTTGAAACGCCTCTTTGAATCCTCCACTTAGGGAACTAAGATTGGTCTTTGAAGAAGACCAGGACCTCTAGGATTATTCTAGAGAAGTGGAGAGGATAAAATGGCAGGGGTTGTCCGAGCTTGAGTGCTCAAATTGGTGTGAGGAGGAGGGGGAGGAGGTGCCCTTTTATAAGGGAGGAGAGGGGCACCTTAGGAATATCTCAAAATATTATTTTATATTAAAGTCAAAATCGGTTTATAATGGTTCCAAAGGGTCTTATTTCGAATCTAAAGTGGGGATGGGTCGAAATAATATCAACCAATAGGATTTAGACAAGTTTAGGGTATTATTTTAACCTTATCAATTAGATTTAACTCTAAGTTAAATAATTTAACTTTTACCATGTCTTTTGTTTTCTTTCACTATATGGTTAATACACTTACTATAACATGCCAAACGAACCCCAAATTTTTTATTATTAATATATATATCTTTATATAAGTCATTTGTCCGAACCTTGGATTTTCAGGAATAAAATAACAATTAATAATATAATATTTGATTTAAAAACTATTTTGTGTCAATTTTGACACTATTTGATATATGATTTTTTTAAAAGTCATAACAGAATTATATGTTCGAACCAAGTTTATTAAATCAACACTAATATATCATAGTAACCTAGAAAATTAGTTTAATTCATAAAAAGTCTTAAATTACATTTATTTTGGTATTTATATTATCAATTATGTCAATATTTCATTAATAAGATAATTACTGCATCATCTTTGTGTCATAAATAAATCAAATTATTTGATGTCTAAAAATTACAAATCAAATACCATCATGTAGGAAATATTTTTATCTTTCTAATGAATATTTACAATCGAATTTATCTTATGTATAACCCCATATTAAAAATGATTTACTTATTAAACTTTGATTTTAACTATTTTAACCCTTCTTTAAATAAATTAATAATAAATGTCCTAATCTAATCCAAGTGGGCCTAAATGGTCATATTTTATTCCTAAGTTTGTTTTTGGTCGAATTACACTTGTCCAATAGAATTAGGACATGTTTTAGGGTAATATTAATATCATATTTACCCTTAGTTACCCTATTTACTATTAACTGCGGTAAAAATAGTAAAAAGTTACTATTCACCAAAAAATTATTTTTATCTCATTGAACCACATTTTACTTACTGATATCAACCGTGTCTGTCGGATTTTTGAAATTCCATTCACAGAAGCAGTAAAATTAAGTTTTATGCAAAATTCAGTTTTTAACCTACCACTTAGTGGTTTCACTATTCATCAAAAATTGAAAGTTTTCAGAAAAATACCAAAATTTCACCCTAGGCTAATTTCGATATTCTTAGTCCAAAAATGAAGTCCATTTTGAAAAATAAAATTTATAAAATTTCAAAAAGTGGTTATTACTATTCATAACGGCTAGTTTTAATAGCATATTGTTGTTTAGTGAAACTCGGTATTGCGTACGACGCAAGCTATCGAGGAAGGTCGCGATTGCGTGTAAAGAAAGCCAAGCAAGTGTTGTGTAGAAAAAGATTCCTTTGATGATTTATATAACATAAAAGTCTCGGGTGTTACAAGACCCGTAAGAAAATGTGGTTTCTATCCTCGAACTCCAGTGGTCTCCGTCTCATATCAGCATAGGACTTCTGTCTGCACTGTGCAGTCTTCATCCGCTTATAGATGATCTGCACCTTCTCCATCGTAGCCTGTACCATCTTTGGTCTTACAAGAGCTGCTTAGATTTCCCATTTTCCGAAAAAGAGAAATATTGTCTCATCCTCTGGATGAACCACGTTCTTTGCCTAATACAGTCAATCCTGACATGAACGGTACATTTCATGTCTTGGATGACGTCGTAAGGCCTCAACGCTACTACCAATAGATCCAACCGTTACTCTTGCCTCCAAGGGTTGAGTCACACTGTCGGCATCAGTGTGTGGTCATTGGGTCTCCTCCAGTAGGAATCTAGAAAGTGAGGGTCAAGTCAACAGTTTTAACTGGAACCTCTTAGTATCAAACACACAAAAGGGAAGGAAGCAAACGTCACAAGGACAAGTGTCTTTTATTACTGCAGCTCAAGTACAAATACAAACAACAACCACAAACAACAACATCATAGAAACTAGAAGCACTAAGAACAAAGGCCTCCATGCTTGGAACTAGTCCCACTCATGTCCCCCTACTTCTGGAGCTCCATAGTCATATGCTTCAACTGTCTGAAGTTGTACTCTTCCATGTCCACTTGTTCCCTATGGTCAGGGTGGACCTCCTGGTGGTGGTGGTGGCAACACCTCAAAGCGTTGACCACCTCCAGCTGCACGGCTAGCTCTCCTGCCTCGGTCTCCGGCTCCTTGCAGTCCGCCACGATCGAACCTCCACCTCTTCATGGGAGGTCCTTCATCTATCTGCTAATTATTTGAGCAGTGGGTCGGACAGTCACGAGCCATGTGACCCTGTCCGCCGCACGTGTAACACAGCATGGAAGGTCTGGCTCTGTCACTCCCCTTGGTGCCTCGCACTACTGACCCTGATTCATGTGGCCGACCACCTGTAGGTCTGGCCCTCTTGGACCTCTGTGTCATCTATCTACTGCTAGCTGCAAAAGACTTTGCTGCATACCAGCTAGAAGTGGATCCTGCTACTGGAGACTGCTCAATAAGGAAACTCTCCACTAAGAGGGCTCACTCCAACACCCCCGTCTGCATTGGGATGCTGTGAGAAACAAATGAAGCTCTAATCTCTCTCCTGAGCCCGTGCTCGATGTTCCGGGCCCTGAAGAAAGGGTTCAATACCATATCATTAGAGTACCGCGAGAGGTCGGTGAACCTCGTTGAATACTGTGCCACTGTCATGCTACCCTATTGAAGATTCAGTAGCTCCTGTATACGCAGCGCTCGAAGGGTGTCTAGTAAAAACTCTGCACGGAACAAGCTCTCAAAGTCTGCCAATAGAAGTCTCGCATCATCATGCATCTAGAGCATCAGGCTCCACCATCTACCTGCTGCTGCCTGAATGAGGCTGGCAGCAAGGATCACCATAAAGTCTGCTGGCATTTCTAATAGCCTGAAGACTCTCACCACAACCTCCAGCCAATCCTCAGCCGCCTGTGGGTCCATCTCTCCCCGGAACCTAGGTGGCCTCTAGAGCTGGAACTCGTGCAATGCGCTTAAGCGGCGTGCATCACCTGATACTAGGGCTGGTGGCATCAGTGGCCCAACAGGTGGTAGTACCGCAGGTGCCTCCTCTGGTGCCTCAACTGGAAGAGGACCTTGTACTGAGGCCTCGTCGCTCGGTGGGCTATCAGTACATACAACTCTCGGTGCTCTAACTGGTCATCCTCGGGGAGGCATCCTGAAAGAAACAGATACGACATGGTCAAAAGACAATACTTGATGAGCTGACCGGATTTGAGCTGATTTAAAGGAAAACATTTGAAAACACAAACGTAATCGGTGTTTTCGTGCACTGAGTTGGAAATCAGAAGTCAGGGTCCTGGTGTATGGATACGTCAGCCGCCGCACCAACACTGGACTCCCTGAACTGAAAACCGCACTCAGTATGCTTATCACTTTTGCTTCATAGAAAGAAAATATCAGATTCATAAGTTCTACGGTAGAACTGATGTCCTTTAATACCAATTTTTCACGACCCATCCTTGGGGCCCATGTCGTGACTACCCCAAGCCCGCCTTCCATAGGCCAGGGGCTGGAGACTAGCACCAAAGGCATAAATCCTGATAAAAAGGGAAGGAATTTCCTTTATGAAATGTAATCAAACACACAACTAGAGTACAAGAGGAAGCAAACACTAAGTAAAGAAATAAGACAAGTGTGCTGAAATTAAAAAGGGGGCCGGAAATACAAGCCCAATAGTAAAGTACAAGGAAAATACAAAATAGCAGGAAGGTGTCAAGATGCTCCTGGATCGCCTCCAGATTTCCTACCTGAATGGTAGGTAGAGATGGCCACCTCAGCTCTACACGTCCGTCTTTCACCTACGGGTACCGTCTCGTCATGAAGTCCACCTCCGGGTACCGTCTCTTCGTGAAGTCCACCTTCGGGTACCGTCTCGTCGTGAAGTCCACCTCCGGGCACCGTCCAGTTCTACAAGCCTCAACCACGATCAGTGTTGTATGCCGTCTGCATCTAAAACAACAAGGTACGGGCATAGCCCGTGTAGGGGTGAGTATAACGATACTCAGTAGGGGCCCCGAGACCCTAAATGTCTCACTAAATCCAACAAGGATAAACCACAAATAAAGATCTCAACAGAAAACCTTTACTTAGGTATATTCCCATACATATACCTAAGTTATCAAGTAACCCATCTCAATCATTAGGAAAACACAAAGTTCATTGACTCAGCTCAAACCAGGATTTTTATTCACGATGAAGAAAAACACAGCTGCTGGAGAACTCCTCCTCTATCAAGTGCAGTAGTCATGTCACGACTCTGAGGTGTCACTCACTAACCTTAGACTGCTGAGGTACTCCTACTGTCGAGTACCGCGAGTCTGCCACCTCAAAAAGTAGTGCTCCTCCGCCATGGGTCTACCAACTCACACAGTAGTGCTCCCCCTCATAGCCTACAGAGGTACTCCTTCTGTCGAGTACCGCAAGTCTGCCACCTCACAAAGTAGTGCTCCTCCACCATGGGTCTACCACCTCACAAAGTAGTGCTCCCCACTGGGCTATGCAAGTCACTCTGAATCAAATCGAATAAGTAGTCATCAGGTCTCATCCAGCTACAAGGTCACCGTACTCTGTATGCTCGCCTCCAAGAGGATTCGTTCCATGAGCCACTGTTCGATACTCCAAGTATCAAAAATTCCCACGAAGAAGTATACAAAAATACCGCCACGTCACAAAGGTCTTAACACAACAGACGGCGCGTCAATCGGACACCCGGTTCGTGAGTTATTAGCCTCTTTGTTCCGGGGGCCCGGTTGGTTTCGTATACGAACCAACCCGGCCGTATCTCAACTATACCCTGAACTCCCATGGGGTGTACTCAAAGGGAAAGCTATGCTCCAAGAGTACCGGCGCCGCTGACGGTTCGTCAAATGGACCTCCGGTGCCAAAGATATGGCCCAAAAAGGTAATGGGTCAGTAATGAGCCCGGGTCTGGTCTGACCCGGTCAGACCGACTCAGCCTAACCCAAAATGGGCCAACCTGGTCTGGGTCGACCCGATATGACTCACTGGGTCTGACCCGACCCATTGGGTGAGTCATCCCGTTAAGTTTTGACCTGGTCCACTGGGCCCAACCCAGCAGACCGCGAGGGCGGTTCGGCCCGATAGTCGCCACCTAGGTGGCTCGGTAACTCGGCCCGGGAGACCGGGCTGGTTCGACCAGCGACCTCGTGGGGGCATCGCGGGCCGGTTTAGCAGGATGGTGACCGGGAGGCCAGCGGGTAGAACGTATGGGGCGTGGGTGGGATGGCTGGGCTCCGGCTGGCCGAGGGTGCCCCGGGCAGGGCGCGGGTGCGCCAGCCAGGGTGCCGAACACCGGGCAGCGCGCGGGGGTGCGCCGGGTAGCACGACAGGGCACCACGGGGGCGCCGGGGTGCACCGGGCAGGTGGCAGGCAGGGGCACCGGGCAGGACATCGGCAAGGTCATGGGGCATCGGGCCGGCAGTGCAGCACACTAGGGGGCACCGGACTGCGCCGACAGGGCACCGGGTGCACCGGCAGGGTGCCGGGGGTGCGTCGGTAGTGCACTAGGGGTGAGCCTGAAGGGCACCGTGGGGGCGGCATAGTTCACGGAGGTCGCGGATAGCGCAGCCTTTTTTCGCCACCTTCTTCGTTGTTGCCTCATTGCCATGCCATTGTGGAGTGATTAAAAAAAGAAAAACGAAGGGTTCGGGCCATGTTGGTTTGGCAGGGACCCTCCGCGTTTAGGGTGGTAGCAATAGGTTCTCATATGTATGAAGCACAACAACCACCATTCTTCATTTTGAAAGAAAGGAAGGACATGGGAAATGTTCATACTTTAAATAAAAATAAAACCCCTACCTCTTGCTCGTCGCTCATTGGTGGTGACACGGAAGGAAGAAGATGAAGACCGTTGCTCGTCGCTTCCGCCACACGTCCCCAATTCTGAGCTTCGTCAGTTCTTTGACGATGTTGTGGAGGATAGGTTTCTGGGGAAGGAAGGTTGAAGAAGAATTGCGTGGAAGATCGTTGTTGGCATTCTTCACGTTCTTCGTTGGAGAGGATAAGATTTCCCCAAGTGTTGGGCACCACGATACTTTACCAGCGCTTCATCGCTTGGTGAATTCGTCCCAAAACCTTCTACCAAGCTCCCTATATATAGGACATGGGGAGAGGTATGTAACCATCGTGGAATTTATGACGGTTCATTTATTTGGAACCTTCCTAAATTCCAACGATGCAGTTACTTAATTATAAAAAGGGGGTCGGGAAAATTAAATTGTTTTGGCGCAATTTAAGTGGTGCGTTGGCACAACTTAAGAGGGGAGGAATCCAAGAAGTTTCCCCCACATAGCCTCCATCAAAACATATGACACGAATTAATTTTATGTTGACACATAAAATTAATTGACAGCAATTAATTTCACATCGACACATAAAATTAACTCACAACAATTAATTTTTACGTCGACCCATAAAATTAACTGACAATAATTCATTTTACGTCAACTCATAAAACTAATTGAGAGCAATTAATTTTATGTCGACATATAAAATTAACTTACAACAATTAATTTTACGTCAACCCATAAAATTAATTGAGTGAAATTAATTTTACGTCGACATATAAAATGAATTGATGGGGGGTTTGAGAGGTTTCCTATCACTCCCCATTAAATGGGAGGTTAGGGTGTGACAGTTCCACCACCCACTCCCAAGTGGAGTTTCTAACCACTTTATCCGCACTGCATGTGTTTAACAATATAAAATAAATTATTCACTTATTTTATTTTATTAACCCACGTAAAACCCCAAAAACTAACTTTCATACTTGATCATCCATCGTTGTGGTGAAAGTATTTTTAAGCAAAAACTCGCGCTGCGAGTTCAACGGTGCCATCATATTTCAATTCCATGAACCGACTCAAAAGATAGAAAAACCCACTCATACGTTTACTAAACGTACCCAAAAAAAAGTTCTGAAAATTATTATCAGTCACCCTCGACCCACTGTGGTCAAGGTTAGGCTTTTCCTAGGAGAAACATGCCCCAACGAACTCAACGGTAATCTCAGATTTTCAATTTGAGTTACCGTTTAGAAGTTATAGATTTTACAATAAAATAATTGTCACTTAATTATTTTATTTACGGCCAAAAACTAACTTTCTCAGGTGGCTCGCGCCGGCCACAATTAGTATCTTCTTAAAGGAAGAATATCCTCACGAGTTCAGCGGTGGTCTTGGATCTTTAATGCGAGTTACCGTTTGTAAGTTATAAGCATTTGAAAAATAAAATAACGTTATTTAATTATTTTATTTACGGTTATGCCATTTTCGGGTTTTCTCACAGGAGGCCTACAATGACTAAACTTAAGTCACGCCTAGGGTAAACCCTCTATTCTGAGAACAACGGTGTCCTCGTATTTCTGATCCGAGTAACCGTTTAAGATTTATTCCACTTTTTCAGGAAAACTACTTACGTGTGTTAATTTAAGCTTAACAAAACTTCAGAAAATTATTCCGGGCACACCGGTCCTCATAATCAGGTGCCGTCAAGAAACTTCGTACTCGTAAAATTCCAAATAATTTAAGAAGAAAAATTTCCTTGAAATTTACGGGTCTTTACAGGTCCAATGAAATTTCAAAAATGGGGGAAAACACACAACAATAATGAATGAACACCTTTCAAATATAAAAAATGATTAAATAAAAACCAAGATAGTTATGAATTTTCAAAGATAAAAAATTTTATTAAAATGATTAAAAACTAAAAAAAGTGGGCTTACCAAACATGTTAGTCATGTTCATTTTATAACTTAATATGTAAAATGAAAAGAATAATGGAAAATGAATAAATTCATTTAAATAATAATAATTTTAATAGATTCTTCATTATTAATATGAAAATGAAAAATGTAAGTTATACCTACATGAAAAGAGTTAGGATGACAGTAATGAAGTTGAACACATTTAGAGGTAGTAAGCTTGTCTGCAACTGAAATATGCTTCAACATAAACAGAAATACACAGATAAAAGGATGTGGTAAAATGAAAAATATAATATATTCCTGTATGAAAAGAGGCAGGATGACTATAATGAAGTTGAACACGTTTAGAGGTAGTAAGACTATCTGTAAATGAAATCTGCTTCAACATAAACATGAATAAAAATATACATGGATGTGGTAAAATCAAATATGTAAGATATACCTGCATGAAAAGAGGTAGGATGATAGTGATGAAGATGAACACATTTAGAGGCAGTAAGACTGCCTACAACTGAAATCTGCTTCAACATAAATAGAAATTAATACATACATGGATGTGGGAGAAATGAAAATGTAAGTTATACCTTTATGAAAAGTGGTAGGATCACAATATTAGAGTTCAACAAATTTAAAGGTAGTAAGACTGCCTTCCATTAAAATCTGTTTCAACATAAACAAAAATACACACATATATGGATGTGGGAAAATGAAAAATGTAAGCTATATCTGGATGAAAAGAGGAAGGATGACTGTAATGAAGTTGAACACATTTAGAGGTAGTAATACTGCCTTCAACTGAAATATGATTCAACATAAATAGATATACCCATAGACATGGAAGTGGGAAATTGAAAAATGTAAGCTATATCTGCATGAAAAGAGGAAGGATCACTTTAATGAAGTTGAACACATTTAGAGGTAGTAAGACTTATTGAAACTAAAATCGTCTTCAACATAAATAGAAATACACACATACATGGATGTGGGAAAATGAAAAATGTAAGCTATGCCTGCATGAAAAGAGGCAGGATAACTATAATAAAGTTAAACTCATTTAGAGGCATTAAGACTTCCTATTACTGAAATCTTATTCAACATAAATAGAAATACACACATAAATGGATGTGGGAAAATGAAAAATGTAAGCTATAATTGTATGAAAATAGGCAAGATGATTTTAATGAAGTTGAACACATTTAGAGGCAGTAAGACCGCCTATAGCTAAATTCTGCTTCAATATAAACAGAAATAGACACATACATGGATGTGGGAAAATTAAAAATGTAATTTATACCTGTATGAAAAGAGTAAGGATGACTGTAATGAAAATTGTGGAATGGTCAAATACACCTTTAAAGGGATAATTTTAAAAATGGAAAGAAGGAAATATAAAGCTCTTAGTTTAAAGGGTTGATAAGTCTTGTAAAAGATCATGGTCTAGTTTTGAAAAACATGATTGAAAATTGATATGTACTATAGGTAGAATAAACTAATGACATAAACAATAGAAAAAGTTTCATAGCTCATGCATCCCCTCATAGTTTTTCTGTTCGATGAAGTTATATATCTCCAAAATGAAGATACAGTAATCCATGTTGCATTAAATGCATTAATGAAACCCTAAATTAATATTTATTAGACTGAATATAAATAAATGTTAAAATACTATTAAAGAATATAACTCTATGAGTGTATTCCAAATATGCAGATAATGATGTTCAGTACAGTTAACCTTATAACAGATATGACTCTACATATGATTCATGCAGATTTGATTAAATTTAATGGTAATGTGACAAAGATAAATACCATAATTTAAATTAATATTTAATCTTATTACATAGAATAAAATAGAAGAAAGAATTCCCTAATGTAGTATTACCTTTCTTGTTAATGGAAAATATTAGTGATTCTTTTCAGTTTTGTCATTTAATTTATCCATCATTCGAATTCCCGTATTTTTTTCCTTGGCATGTTCTACCCACACTATCTGGTGGTAAATGATGAGATTTCTCAAAAAAATATTCACTAGTAAATTCATTTAGTAGGTTTTTCTTCATACAGAATGTAGTTAAAAGAAATAGTAGTTCTAGTAGAAATTGTATTCATGGATTAAAATAAGGTCTTGTTAATTAAGTCATATGAAAGATAACATATATATACCAGAATGTTTTATAAAAACTGTAAATGATGTTATGAATCCTGAGTCAAATTTTCACTGAGTAGAAAATATTTAACACTCTATTGATCCTGCAATGGAATAATAAAAGCAATAGTCCAGTTACATGTTATTTACTGGTAAGGAAAAGAAAAAGAAGATAATGGAAAATATTGTAACTCACTCTATTCATGCCCACTAATTAAATTTGTACAACCACTGCTCTGATGATCCTTTATAAAAATAATAATAGGGTTAATTCTTTTTAGTTTTTCCATATTAATGAATTTAGAAATATATAATATCTAGTACTTGATTTTCTTCATATATTTCATTGAAATTTCTTATGTATTTTTAATTATCGCTAATGTAAATTATCTTTTATGTGTTTTTTCTATTTAATGGTGATGATTTTGAATATTAAAATTTGATACTTCAATTGAAAGCAGAACTTTTTTTATTTAAAAACATTTAATTCTATAGGAAACCCGTACTTATCACTATCCTAATTTGAAAATGAAAGTAACTATTAGTTTAAATGAAGTTAACATATTTTATCATCATGATATTTTATTTTTTAGTTATACCTGTATCAAATATTCTCTCAAATATTTAGTTGTTTTGCTTACAATTTTTATTACTTTTTTATCAAATAGAACTACTGAGAAGGAGTCAGTGATATCAATCACAAGTAGTTTCACTCTAAATCTTTTGATTTATAAATGTGATTAATAAGGGATTAAAGATTAGTGAAAGTATTAAATACTATCAAAATATCAAATGAATAATAAAATATTATGGAAAAGAACAAATAAGAACCTGGGAGTAGTTAAATTTAGAGAAATTTTTGCAATTGTTGAACCAAATTTTTTCATCAACATTGTGCACTTTTTTCATGAAAGAATTGCATGATTCATAAAACTAGTTGTGAGTGGATTGAATTTTTTGTATCATGACTGAAATTAATCACTTTGTAGGCTATGGAACATTGAGAATATAGAAATTAAATTATTATTACAATATATTAATGGTACCTACAATATAATATAGTGCATAAATAAATTTATAATTTGACCATATGTTACATAGATGTTCACAATTGTTGACTTCATAAATGTTTTTTTTATTATCCCAATAAAGAATTTATGTAGAGGAGGAATTTGGTTATGTTGGTGCAGGACTGAGATTATCTAATTCCCTTATAAACCCATATCTGAATATTGAAAAATACAACTCAACTATGAAAGAGAATCTATCCATTAATGATATAGTACACATTAGACAAAAGATAGATAATTCACAGTTCAATTAAGTATTTAGAGCACCTTTCTCTGAAACATTATACATCTTCAATATCAAGGCTGAAAATAATTTTTGTCACATTAATGGAATTTGTTATTATAAAAAAGCCTGAAAGAGGTTTTAAAACCAATTCAGAGGTAATACTAGTTTATAACTTATAAAATTAATGAGTAATAGAAAGGGAAATAAGGAATTGTGTTATTAGAAAACATATTATTCAATTTCTTCACTCTGAAAATCTATAAAATTAAAATAATTGATGACCTAATATTTTCTTCCAAGTAACATGACATATGATTTGCATAGTCACCCTATAAACTGCATTTAACTTGTCACCGACTATATGAAAATGAGTACATCATAATGTTAAATTTAAATATCTGGTTAGATATACTAAAAGGTCATAATGACTCACCTTTTATCCTCTAAGACAATATGCATCTTAAAATTGGAATTACCCAAAGTTTCAAGAGGATGTGACCAATGTAAATGTCCAATTATTTATAAAACAGATAATAAAGAAAAAAATTATGTAATGTAACTTATAGTTAGTTCAAATTATTCCATTAAGTTATATAATGATCTATAGAGAACCTTTAAAAACATTTTAGAACTATTATAAAAACCTCAATAAAGCTTTGCCTATTAAATGTTTCTTGGGAACCCTTCTCTAATTTATTTCTTCAAAATAAGTAAAATCAAAACAAAAATGTGGCAGTATTGTATCACATGGTTGGACATGCATTGTTGATGTGAACAGTATTTGACAAGAATTTCTAGTTCCTAAGTATCTACCTTGATTAGTAGCTATTTGGATGTTTTGTATAAAGTATCATATTCCTCCACACAATAGATTTTTGAACTTCAAGAGAAATTGGTAGCCACTAATAGTACAATTTATCTTTTTCCCATATAGAATAATTTTTCAAAGTTGTTAAAAATTGAAAAATAGACATCTCAAGTTGAAAATGTTTGTGTATAGTTAAAATTAAAAAAATATTTTATAAGAACTAAAAACATAGTTTCTTTTAAATGTTAAGTCACCTGCTGATCTCCAAGAATCATATCAACGGAAACGACATCATTGGAATGCGTTTATGATGTTTTTCACCACAAATTAAAAATATGCACTTGTATATTCAATGTCTCATCATCCTTAGGTGTGATTTAATTCAAAGGGGTAATTGATTTCAACATGTTAGAAAATCTTTATTATTTTAATTTGTGTACAAATATATCATATTTAGAAACATTGAGATTCATGAAATCATAGATAAATAAGTAGAACAAACCCAACATTGAAATTTTAACATTTAATTTAAAATATACCAAACATAATCTATCAAATATTTTTTATAAACAATTTTTTTCATCGATTCATAGGTAGTGAGATTATTATCACCAAGTACTCTTTTCAATCCTAATGGTGATGTGACTCTAGATACAGCAACATATAGTTGACCATGACTGAACACGGGTTTTCGAAGATATAACCCCACAGAAGACAGTGATTGTCCTATACTTTTCTTAATAGTTATATCATAAGAAATAATCAAAGTATATTTTCTTCTTTATAGTTTGAAAGTACATCGATAATAGGAGTGTGTCATATTTAATCTTGGAATGAATGAAAGATATCCAGAATTACTGCCATATAAAATTATTGCTCCAATGACATGGTCACCCAAGTGTGTAACAATCAAACGAGTCGCATTACATAATCCAACATATTGATCTATATTTTGAAGAAACATGATGGAAACCCCAATTTTGAGTGTAATTTTATGGGCACGAATCCCTGAAACATTAATACAATTTAATATATCAGATGTGTAAATGTTTTCTGGCCTATCTGTATCAAAACATGCATCAAAAACTAAATATGAGTTGAAATAATATTTTCCTTTAGAACAAGTGAGATACATCATGTACTCATTTACTTATTCAACAATATCATGAGTCAGAGCTAAGATGGAATGGTCTTTAAGATAATTTACATGAGCATAGTTACCCATGAAATTGGGGTAAGTATGTTCAATAATTACAGGAATTGAATATCTAATCCAAGCAAGAATATATTCTAAATGAATTAAATTACAGTTTCACCATCATTTGTATCTCCAATTTTACCTTCACTAATATCTAAATTCCATTTAACAAAGTCGTAAAATTCATCTAAAATTGTGGAAGAATTGGAATGTAATCTCAAGTTCTTTGTCAGTGTTAGAACATGACAATGTTTCCACAGGTATGGAAACTCTATACTTGCAAACACTGTTTCATTTCTATTACCAGCTGGTACTACAAGAATTATTTGCCTAAAATACCCACTGAACAAAACTTTTATACCACTGAATGGTAAGTTTGAATCATTTTCAATTTTTACTGACATTATATCTTTTAAAGTATGGTAAATATCTTCAAAATAGTACTTATGAATCATAGTTTTCTCATCCCAAATAATTAGATTTGTTAACTATAGAAGATCTGTTACATCACTCTCTTGTTGAATATTGAAAACTGGGTTATCAGAAATAGATATCAGAATTCAAAATTTGGAATGTGTTTTCCTCCCACTGGTAGCAGTAACTATGAAATTCAACTGGATCCAACTTCTAGAATGATATTACCTTACAACCATAGTAGATATGTAAATACTTTCCAAATTAAATTCTTACATGTCCCTCCATGTCTATGAAATAAAAAGAAACCACGAGAAAATGAAGTTAATGAAGAAATAATGATAGTCATCACCTCTTTCTATTCATCAGTAATCTTACTCTACAAATTTTGATACTCTTTATTAAGGTCATATCTATTATAATTTAGTTCATCTACTATTAACTGGTTTCATTGAGAAACAATTTCAGAATATAGAAAAGGTATTGGTGGATAACAATGAAGAGATCTGCCATTCCTTTAAAGAACGTTATCTATATCAAGAAAAGTATACATCTATTTTTGATTATCTATGAGTGTCAAATCTATATGAAATTCAGAAATAGTGTTATATAACTAGTATAATGTCTTATTAAATAAATTATAGTTAACAGAATGAACAAATTCATATGTAAGAAGCTGGATAATGAACACTTTGATTATATACCTACAATTTGTAGCCTCTGTTGTTCTGTATAAATAATTTCTTCACTAAGGATCTTCCAAGTTTCATTCCAAACAATGTCTGGCTAATACATATTGTTTGAGAACAAAATTCTAGAAAAAAAGTATGCATAGAGATTGTCCTGTAGCCCATGTTGATACCTCTTTTATTGCTTTAATAAATTCTTTATCATCCGATAGAATTCCCAATACAAAAAATGCCTTCTGAAAAGTACCATGAGTAATGTTTTTTACACTTTTAATATTGTTATATGAAGTTGAACCTATGATCTTTGTGAACATTAACTGTCTATAGTATAGTTCTCCATTTTTTGGAGGCCCATAATAAAGTCTACCAAAACAGAACCCCTTCTTTCTTGGATACCATTTTTTTCGCATTGGTGGAATAAAAATCTTGTTGTACATTCTCCATATTCTATACAGCTACCTTCCTGGTAAGAAACAATTTCTTGAAACCACACCATAATCATTAATTCAGAAATGTTACACTTACTCAACACATCCTCAATATGATCGGTGTCAGTTTACATATTACTATTTTGTCCTGGTAAATGGAAATGTAACCATTCTAGTGGAGGATATCTATAGTGGATATCGTAAAAAATATCCTCCATGAATCCTCTCAAGGAGATATGGACCAAAAATCATAATACATCTTAATATCATCAACATTTTTTCCTAGAAACTCTTTATGGTTAGTCAGATACAAAGTTGTTGTAACATGATCATTACCTTTTCTAATATACTTAAATATATATTTGATGGAAGTTGATTAATTACAAACTTCAATATTGAGATGAGCATGATACTTCATTAGCAAGAAAGGATTATATGGTACAAAAAATTGATTATCCAAAGGGATGCCATTTTTCACCATCATGCTTCCAATATTTCTTTCTCAGTATAGAACATACCTATTATCATCAACTGTTGTACTATCAAAAACAATTCTTGGAAAAAATTTAGTACATGTTTCATTCTTCATACAATGTGAGATATTATTTTCATCACCACAAGGTCCATATAACATAAACGTTTTCACTACCTCTTGATGATTTGGGAATTCACCTTTATTTGGAACTCCAGCACAAACATTTTCATTAATGCACATAGTAGTACTTATTTTTTTTCTCAACATAAAAACAACAAAATGTGTACATGAGTCAATCCACATTTTTTAAATTCCATTTTACGAACAAATACATATAAAATATTGATGTTAATGACACACATCACTAACTCATCCATTAAATAAGAAAATTTATAACTTGAAGACTAATTTGTATAAAGTTTGTTACCTTCTCATAACTTCCCAAAGTAAAACTCATCTCATAAATATTTCAATAACTGATAAACCTTAATATTGAAAATTCTTGACGCAATGTGCGGACATTCTGATGGATGAATATTGTAATGTGAAACAAATCTACTGATTTGAGGCCATAGTGGATTGCATGTAAATTTTAAAAAAATCTAGATATCCTGCCCAATTACATATTGACATAAAATCTTGGTAATTTTAAATCATATATCAGGGACCACCAGTAAATGTAGAAGGTAAAATTATTCACTACCCACAAGCATACCAATCACGGTCACCTCAAATAAAAGAATCTTTCTACCCATTATACAACTCAACCCTCAAGCATTTTTGATTGAAGTGAATGAAGGAATGTCTCTGAGAATCTATCATTGTATATGCATCAACAATAAATTGTTTCAACGGTCTTGTTGAATGTTCTAATGTTGATGTAACATTGAAATGGAACTACAAGTGATAGGAGAAGTATTCTCACATTGTAACCTTCTGATTCTTTGTAATTGTACTCAATGATGTAGAACAATGTAATATATTGTCAACATATCCATCTTGACCACCTATGAAAATTATTAGATATTGCAGTGGAAGATAGAAGGGATGAAGCTCATAAATGTGTTGTAATTCACCACTTTTTATTTGAATGATAATATATATTTCATAATTGAGATCTTCAATTTCATCAACAATAAGCATATCAATCTCAAAAGCAGTATGCAAGTTGTATATCGCTACATATGTTTTTCTTCTCTTAAGTAGTCGCAACTTTAAATTTGGAATTTCTTGCAGATCAAGAACACCACTTTAACTTTTGAAATGACAAGCTAAATCATTTATTCCATGAATAATATTTGGTAGGTTTACAACAATATTAAAATTTACCATTGTGTTTGAATTCATACCGTCATAACTGCACGTTAAATAAAAATAAAAATAAAGTGAAAATATCACAATCACGTCAGTGTGTTAACTTACCACTATGAATATTACCTGATGTTCTGAATCCTATTTTGAGACTCATTAGTAGTATCATACACATACAGCTAGGCAAACCTTTTTGGTTCTCCCTCATAAGGACACAAACTACCTATATGATGGTGGTTTTTTCCATTCAATCTGAATACATTTGGATCACTACCATTATTGAGTGACCTTCCAACCTTACCACCCACTAACACGAATGTGAACATATAATTGTAAATATTCATATTTTCCTGGAAATATATTTCCTCCGTAGATTTGTGATTGAAGACTATTGTTCTAAGGTATTGAGGATATGATGGCAGAAATTCCAAAAAAAATTACCAAGCGAGTTGTATAGAGAAAATTGTGGGTTTTCTTTGGTGCTTCATTTTTTTATTTCTCTCGTCAAACCAGAAGATAGAACCATAGTACTTAAATACATGGATGTGGATGATAAATATACCCCAGTAAATGTTTATGCATAAAAAACATCAAATATAAATGAGATTATAAAATTATCCCTTAACCTAGCTCTGATTTCTTATGTATGTATCCGAAAATCCCATATAGTGGGTTTAAACATATTATTAACTTGTAAAAAAACCATAATAATATTTATAATATCATATATGATTCACTTATGGCTTTATATTACCAAATTATTTATCAATTCCATGTTAAATAAACGTTTTGGGTAATAATTGTTTTATTTATCATACGTGTTTTAACTTGTTATTTTGATCTTATTACTTAGATCCTGATTTACACACTTTCATAATGTAAAACATGATTTATATATCATAAATATTCATTATAAAAATATAAATAGTGTATATATAAATGAAATGAAATACACCATTCGTGGAGATGGTATGTTGTACGTACGCATGAACATTTCTTATGTTTCCTTATTGAATTGAATGAAAGCAAGTAAATGATGGAGACAGTAAGTCGTACGTACGCACGAGTGATGATATCATTCACTTAATGGTCAAATGTTATGGAATTGTATTTTATATTAATTATAAAGAATAATTATCAGGTTATATTAATTATTTAAATCTATTATATTCATCATTATACTCATCCAAATTAAGTATTTTTGAACAACAGATTACACCATGGCATGGAGACGGTAGGTTGTGCGTATGCACATATAGTGATATTTTTATTCGTAGGATGGATAAAATGAGGTATAAGGTTGTCCCATAATTATAATAACATCTCAGTATGTATAATATTCTGTATTTTTTTTTTTGAAAGGCATATTCTGTATTTATTACATTACTATGAGAAAAACATAATAAGACGAAGTAAAAGAAGAAAATAATTTTGAAAGTGGTAATAAAACAATTACCTCTTTTTCTAGTTTCACCTTTTGATTTTCTCAAAATAACTCCATAAGATGGATTTATTCCCAAAGGGTGGCCTCTAAGATGAATTTAGGGAAGTTGGGAGGAGATTGTTTCAGGGTTTTTTCGAGCCAAAGGTCTTTGGAGGTGTGGTTAAAAGAGAAGGAGAGGTTCCCTTTTATAAGAGAGGGGAGGGTCACCTTTGGAAAGTCTTGAAATATTAATTTATTATTAATTAGTTTTTAGTTTATAATGCTCCAAAACTCGTTTATTTAAAAGATGAGATCAATATGGGTTGAAATCCTCTCAAAAAATAAAATTAAGATATTTTTTATTTTATTTTAAACAATATCATTTTCATTTATCCTAATTTAATCTATTAAATTTTATTTTTGGTAATAAAATTATAAATATTAAATGGTCATAAATGCTTACATAGGTGCTTTCGATTGTCTATAATTGGATACTTTATGATAGTTTCGATAATATAATTTTCACTTTGTAATTTTTAAATATTTTTGTGTTTTTTAAATAATTTAATTATATTTTATTTTATAAAATATAAATAGTGTCAATTTTGACACGATTCATTAATTTGGATTTAAATATAATCCAAACAGAAGATAAATTCAAACTAAAATATTTAATACACTCCTAACATTTAATATGGACCTAGAAAATTCATCAAGTTCATTAATTAGTTTATATGATATTTATTTTAATATTTTTAAAACCATTTATTTGATATATCTATCAATAAAATAATTTCTATATTTTTATTGTGTGATCATTAATGGTAATTATTTAATCTCTAAAAATTATAAATAAATTTACATGATGTGGATAATTTCATTTGACTTATGGAGACTATTTATGTTCTAATTTTTATCATGTTTATCACTATATTAAAATTATTATACTTATAAGATATATGAGAGTGACATGTTTTCATCTTCTTTTGTTTTAATTATAATTACATCGCTTTCATGGAAAAAAATTTTTTAAAAGAATCAATTCAGACACATAAGTGATATTGGTCAACTTTAATTCATCCAATTGGATTTTTTAGGTGTTACAGAAATTTTATTATCTTTATCATTTTTTGAGTTTCCCTAATTTACATGATTTACCTTTAATTGGGGTAAATAAATATTACCATAGTTACTATTCATAATATCAAAAAAAATAAAAGTAACATGTTAAAATAATTTAGACCTACTAATTAAAAATATTTAATCCATTTTTCATAATTAAAAACATAGAATTAGTAGAAATTAATTTAAAATTAATTTTCATTGTCAAAAAGAGAAAGCGGGTTTTTAAGAAGTAAAAAATTATCAAACGATTTACATGTGTTTATGTCCAAGTTAAATGTGAAATTCCTTCTAATGGTCAAAATTGGATTAAATTATAAAAATATAATATAATTACACTTCCAAACTAATTAAAAACATAATATAACTATATAAATAAATTGGATTAAAATGCGGTTTGGAATTAAAATGAAGTATTTTTCATTATTCATTAAAATATGAATTTCAACAAAAAAATATAGAAATTTCTACCAAGGTAAATTTTTATGTTCCAATTCTAAATAATAATTTTATTATGTCAAAAATACCTTATAAAATTTTCCAAAACTATATTTAAAAAGGATTCCCCAACAAAAGGCAGTAAAATTTTATTTCTTTGAAAAATACTTCTTTTATCTAAAAAATTGAATTTGTTGTTATATCATGTATAGAAAATACATGAGATTAATGTAAATGTTATGTAAAATTAAAAATTTGGTTAATAATATTCATAATGGCTAGTTTATATCTCATTAAATAATAATATTTTAATAATATATCATTGTTTAGTGAAACTCAGTATTGTGTACAACACAGACTATCGAGGAAGGTCGCTCTTGTGTGTAATGCAAGCCAAGACAGTGTTGCCTATAGTGAAATATTCCATTGGTGTTTCATATAACGTAATACAAACATAGTTATTCTATTCAATGAATGAAATTTGTACTCCGTGTTTCATGAAATGAATTCTATCAAATGAACTTAAAATTGTGTGTAACGCAAGGCAAGTATAGTGTTGCTTATACTGAAATCTAATATGGTATTACGTATAGAGCAATCTAATCTTAGTGTAGTGTACAACACAATACATCAAAGAAATTAAAAATAGCTTATCTCATAAAATCTCACGGAGTTACATTATACCCCCATTAAAATGAATTTCTCTCTCGAAATTCGCCGGGGTTATAAAGGGTTTACTACTTGAAAGTTTTGTTCATGGAAACCCACATCATAAAAAGGAATACTAAAACTTCATTTCAAAAATGAAAGTTAGAAACATAAGGGTTACCCGAAGTAAATCAACACTATTTTTCCACATAGAAAAACATAGGTGCGATGTGGAAATATGGATATGGAAGAAAAAAAATCTAACCAACAAGTTCTGATGGATAGTGTTAGAGAACAAGGTTTGGAGAAAATTAACCACTAGAAATCCATAAATCTTCAATGATTTAAGGGACTATCTGATTCATCGGATAAGAAGGTACTAAGATAACATTTTTTGTTTTCAAGATACTTTCCTTGAAGTTGAAGAATTTTGCATGAGAATTAATACTTACTTGATTTTGGTACAATAATACCATTGTTCATGCCTTGAACAATTTCCACTTCATCTATTATTTAAATAAATGAAGTTGAATTTTTTATTCTTGAAATTTTTGTAGATCATTCGGTAGAATGATAGGTCATTCCATATGTCTCAACAAAAGGTTGGCGTAGGTAGTCGAATATGAATAAGTCCACCTATAGTGAGATAATACATTAATTTAACAAACTTCTACTAGAAAATAACTTATACTATCCATAAATATATAACATTACAATCCTTCCAAAAACTGAAAATATAAATCTTTAGAAAGAGGTGAACTAAATCAACTTATCATTTATCTCCCATATCTTATAAGGTAGTTATGGGTTGTCACATTCAAAACATGTGAATACCTTAATCATGTATTCTCATGAAACATGGTAATGACATAATTACCATTGAACCTTAGTGAAAACATGCATTCTACCAAAATTAACTCTTTCCACACACCAAAAATACCAAAAAATATATATACTCAAACCATGATATCACTTTTTCCATATATCATCCACGAGGTCATTAATACAATCAAACATATCATTATCCTCTTATACCATCATTATGCAAATATCATGTGTTATCCAAAAATATCTGAATAACTTTTAATGGTTACCGGTATCATTCAACATAAACTTTCAAATACTTAAGGAAAAACAATAGAGTAACAATCCTTAGATGTTTCTTTATTCCATAATACCATAAAATTAATGATACAACATTATTCTTGATCATCATGTAATCATTCCACTTTATTCTTAAACCATTGACCGAGATTCATCATTTTATTCCTTAATACTTCTTTCATCTCCTATATCATTTGTAGTCTCTTCATCATAATCAATATAAATACTACTCATACGACCATACTGATTCACTTCATGAGATTTTCCCTTAGGGAATCGATTTTCATAATACTCGTACATTCCACATTTAAAACATTTAACCATCTTTGATGTCTTATAAGTACTATTATCTTTATCCATTGTGTTAAATGAACCTTTTCCTTTGCAATTACTAGATTTTTGTCCTTTTCCACACCCAAATAATATTATAGTTCCTTTGAAACATTCTCCTTGATGCCTTTTCCCACATGATTTACATGAGTAAAATTTAACATTCTTTCCTATATGATCATCATGAAACTCCATATTTCTCTTATTATCTGGGTCAGGAAACTCACAAAAGTAGAGATTATTGATCATATTATGAGATTGGTGATTATGAATAATAATAATGTTTCACCTTCCAACTCCAATTTCATTTGGTTACTCATGAAGAATATCATTCCATTTTACATCATATTATCCAATAACATGTCACCTAATATTTCTATTCATTTTCTAAAACCCAAAAAATAATAGTGTGAGAGGCAAAAAAACATACTAGGAAAATAACAGAATCAAGGGGGGTACTTTCAATCTCTAACATATTAGGTTTAATCCTAGATCATTCATGATCGTTACCATAATTCTAGGACTATAACCTATAATTAGACTTACCCTTTAGTACATTCCTAGACATACCTTAGAGATGTCTCTAGGGATCTCACTGAAGTTTTTTGCATCCTAGTTTCCAAAGGGTAACTAAATCTTTTCACTAATTCCAACTATAAAGACCCGAACTTAGCGTAAATGGAAATTACATAACTTTTGAAGAATAATTAATACATGACAAAACAGACACCCAAAGACCATATTATTTTTGTTTATTTTCAAACTTGTAACAAAATATTCTAACTTGGTGAAATATCTTCAACATCTCTCATAAAGAACTCCACCATTAGTTTTACTACATAAAACGGTCTATATATCCTAGGGAAAATATAATATAAAAAGGGTGATATCAAATGATCAGTAATGGTAAACATGAATAACATCAAACAAAACATAAACATAATAATGTGAAAACATGAACATGAATTTTGAATATGAAAATCATGAGTCATGAAATAAATCTTGAAAGTACGTAAGGCATAGATTATAAAGGAACGTTAACCATGATAAAATAACATTGGACTAAAACATGGAATTCTGGAAAACAAATAAGAACTTAATATGATTTCCATAGTATCCAAGACATTACTACTAAGACCATTATAGTGGACAAAGTCCATTACTGAACTGGGTTTACTTGTCATTCTATCCATGTATTACTGAACTATATTTACTTGTCGTTACAGCCCTATCTTACTTAACCATATTTACTTGTTATTCATATCATGTATATCTCATAAGATATAAATCTTTACCCAATGCATTGGAGGGAGATATAGGTTTCACTAATATCATAATGAAATCAATCTTACATGTTCCACAAAGACATAAACCATTCACCATAGCATAACCTAAAGAACAAAAAATATGGATTTATTTAACATCATTCCATCATAATCCATATAAAATAAATAGATTTAATAAAAATAATTCCATCATAAATAAAATTAAATCAATGTAATAATAGGGATAGAAAAATAACCCTATGTCACCTTATATGACTTAAAATTGATTTTTTTATTTCCAAATACTTTTAGGAAAAGTTAAAAACCATGAGTCACAAACCGTACAAGATTGCCACCCACACAATCCAATGGCAAAGGGAAAAAAGACAAACAGCAAGAACATAGCAGCATAACCACTAATAATCAAAATAACCATACTCATCACCACACCCGACACATGATTCCTCCTCTACAGTGGTCGATTCCCAATCAGAAGCTGTCTTATACTGCCTCTAGAGATTATCTATTTGGTTTCTGCTCCTCATTTGATCTAGAGAACGCTGCCTCGGGCACGATTGCATGGCGATGCAGTCTTTTCTAAAGGAAAGGATCACCCCGTGATCTTTCTTAGATGAAGATCTGGTATTCATCGGATGCATAAGATAAGAATAATCCTTCCTCGTTGTCCTTCTTGGAATAGCCGACAACGTTCCAACATCCTCATTCATTATCTTTTCTCCACCTTGAACAATATCACTAAAGGACTGGGAACCTGAGCCCCTCATATTTTCTTTATCACCCCCAGCGATATACCCCCTCTTGTCAAAAGGAATCTCCGAAACAGGTTCCTTGAACCCTTTGTCCTTGCCCCTCCTCAGGTCAGGCGTGTTGCATTCAATCACTGAAAGACACCTCACCGCAACTCCAACGTCTTTAGGAGTTTCTTTTCCCTCACCCTCTGCCATTATCCTAAGCTCCTCTTCTTTGTCCTGCAAATTTCCAAAGTTTTGGTTAGGGAGCTCCTCCACCATCATAGAGAACCCCTCGCGACCCTGGTTATCCTGGTAGCCCTCATCCACACCACCGAAAGCCACATGATCAGTGACCAAGCCAACTTCAGAGCGACCATTGAACCTATTGCTCAGTTGGATTAAAGGACTCACTAGTAGAGTAGGACCTCCATCATCTCAATTCCTGCCAGAGCAGGACAACTCCATGGAAGGCACACCCCCTTCTCCTTCAGTCTGATGAACTCTCTCCTCCACATCTTTATTCCTTTGAAGCTCTACAAGACTCTCCTCATGATTAGAATTGGCCTCCTTCCATAAACACAACCTGGAAGGCCCCTACAAGTCATGCCTTATCTTTCTAAACACTTCGGACACCATTGGGTTGGGAACCATTGTTTCTGTCACAACAAGACCAAGATCACTAGCCTTAGACACCTTGCAAGCACCATCTGAGACATCCTGCTCCAACAGAGGCGATGACTGAACCCCACCGCAACCTTCTGAACTATGCACCCTTTTTTCTGGACCAGCTCCCCAAAAAACCACAGGTGCTTTACCTTTTGACCTTTCCTCCCTCCTTATTGAGACCTGAGGGACCCCACAATGAGTCTCCCCTTGATTTGGAGGTCTTCTTCGGCAAACCTCCAGTGAGTGACCTAGGCGGTTGCAGGATGAACAATATTTAGTCCAATTTTCATACATAACCCTTTGTTTTCATCTATACTCCTCTCCAATGGTGATCCGAACAAAGTCAAAAGGATACTGGGATGCATCAACTTCAACATAGGCTCGAGGATTAACCGGATGACTTATTGCTACCATTTGGATATCCGCACATAAGAACCTCCTGACGAGGTTACCCAACATTTTGATAATAGATGGATTTTGGAAAGGTAATGGAAGGTTAAGAAAACATACCCAAACTGCTGCAGAGGTAGAATCATCGTCCATATGAAAATCGTAGGACCAGCGCAGGAGGAAAAAACAAATCTCATTGCAGCTACGCGGGGTCGTCGACCTGGCTTTGATGAGATCCTCTTCTAATTCGAACCTAATAATGATGTGTTGGCTATCAAGTAAACCAAAAAACACCCTTTCTTGGAGGTCCCATGAGGAGAACACGAATCTGTCAAAGGCATCAACTGAGGGTCTCCTCTACTTGAAGCGAGCAATCAGGGTGAGGTTTAGAAGCACCGAGGATTCCGTGAATTCATAAGTCAAAATCTAGAGGTTGGGGATTCCATCAAGAGGAGCTCGGACTTTGGGACTAACGGAAACTTTTGTAAAGGATTGTAGAAAATTAGGGTTGAAATGTCATATTATATGGAAAATAATTTTGATAAAATACATGAAATTAATTCTTGAGGAAAATGTCCTTTCTTCTTTAAAAATGTTTTCTTTTCTGAAAATGCCACGCAATTTTAAAAGAAAATAATTTAATTGAAAATAGATTTGAAATATTTTAAATTAATATAAATGTAAATAATGTGTTATTAAATATTATTAATCCATTCATTCCATTTAAGTTAAAAAAACATTCTTCTCAAACTCTTTACAGAAAAGTCAAAAAGTACCTTGTATGGAAAATGAAATAAATATTCCTTCCATGCCATTTAATAGAAATTAACCAATGGGTAAAATTGACTTTAAACAATTGTATAAGAATAGAAATAATATTATATATTTATGAAACCTGTATGTGGATGATAAATATACCCCAGTAAATACTTACTTATAAACAATCTCGAATAAAAATGAGATTGTGAAATTATACATTACCTTAGGTCTGATTTCTTATGTATGTGTCCAAAACTTCTATATAGTGAGTTTAAACATATTATTAACTTTTAAAAAAACCAGAATAATATTTATGATATCATATATGATTCACTTATTACTTTATATTACCTGTTTATTTATCCATTCCGTGTTAAAGAAACATTTTGGGTAATAATCGTTTTATTTATCCTATGTGTTTTGAATTGTTATTTTGATATTATTATTTAGATAATGATTTAAATACTTAACTAATGTGAATAATGATTTATATATCTTAAATATTCAGTATATAAATATATATATTAGATAGATAAATGAAATGTAATACACTGTTGATGGAGACAGTATATTGTATGTACGCATGAACATTGTTTCTGTTTCCTTATTGAATTGAATGGATTAAAGTAAATGACATGTATATATACATAAATCCATTAACATTATTATTTAAATATTTCATGATTATTTATTATATATACCTTATAATAATTCTTGAATGGTTAATGTGGAGAACGAACCTCATCGTGTCGTGGAGACGGTAAGTCGTACGTATGCACGAGCGATGATATCATTCACTTAATGGTTAAATGGTATGTAATTGGATTGTATATTAATTATAAATAATAAATATAATATTATTTTAATTATTTAAATCCATTATAATCATCATTATACCCATCCAAATTAAGTATTGTTGAATAACAAATTACACCACGACATGGAGATGGTAAGTCGTATGTACGCACGCATGGTGATATTGTTATTTGTTGGATGGATAAAAGAATGTATAAGGTTATAACATAATTATAATAAAATCTAATAATATATAATATATTTTATTTATTACTTTATTATGATAATAACATAATAAGAAGAAGTATAAGAAGAAAAAAATTAAAAGAGGTGATAAAACAATTACCTCTTTTTCCAGTATCTCCTTTTGATTTGCACAAAAGAACTCCTTAAGATGAATTTCTACCCAAAGGTTGGCCTCTAGGATGAATTTAGAGAAGTTGGGAGGAGATTTTATTAGGTTTTGATTGATCTAAAGGGCTTTGGATGTGTGATTAAAAGAGAAGGATATATGCCCTTTTATAAGAGAGGGGAGGGGCACATTAGGAATGCCTTGAAATATTAATTTACTATAATTTTTTTTTTGTTTTATAATTCTCTCAAACTCATTTATTTCAAATATAAGATGATTCTAGGTCAAAATAATCTCAAAAAATAAAATTTAGACTTGTTTGGAGTTTATTTTAAACATTATCATTCTGATTTATCCTTATTAAATCTATTTAATTTTATTTGTGGTAATGAAATTGTAAATATTAAATGGTTATAAATACTTACTTATGTGTTTTCAATGGACTCTAATTGAATACTTTATAAATATTTTGACCATATAATTTTAACTTTGTACTTTTTAAATATTTTTGTGATTTTTAAAAAATTTAATTATATGTTATTTTTATAAAATATCAATAGTGTCAATTTTGAAACTATTTATTTATTTGACTTTAAATAAAATCCACACAGAATATAAATTAGAACCAAAATTTTTAATAAAATTATAACATGCAATATTCACCTATAAATTTTGTGGAGAAAATTAGTTAGTTCATATGGTATTTATTTTTATATTTTTAAAACCATTTATTTTATATTTTTATAAATAAAATAATTCCTACATCACTATTGTGTCATCGTTAATGGTAATTATTTAATCACTAAAAATTATAAATAAATTACCATGTTATATATAATTTAATTATATTTCAATATACCATTTATTTTCTAAGTTTTATCATGTTTATCACTATATTAAAATTGTTATACTTATAAGATATATGAGAGTGCCATGTTGTCACCTTCTTTTGTTTTAATTATAATTACATTACTTTCATGGAAACAATTCCATTAAATGAATATATTCTAACCCATAGGTGATATTCGTAAACTTTAATTCATAAAATAGTATATTTTCATGTTTTAGGATATTTTTATTATCTTTATCATATTGTTAGTTACCCAAATTTACCAGATTTTCCATTAAGTGTGGTAAATAAAAATTATTGTAGTTACTATTCATAGTATCCCAAAAAAAGTAACATATTAACATAATTTGGAAACAATTATTATAAATATTTATTCCATTTTTCATAATTCAGAACACATAATTTTCAGAAATTAATTTCAAATCAATTCTCATTGTCAAAACCAGAAATCGGATTTTTAAGAAGTAAAAACTATCAAAAGATTAACAAGCGTTTGTGTCCAAGTTAAATGTAAAATTACTTCAAATGACCAAAATTAGATTAAATTATAAAATTATAATCTAATTACACTTTAAAACCAATTAAAAGTATAATCTAACGATATAAATAAATTATATGAAAAGGTAGTTTTGAATTAAAATGCAATATTTTCACTATTCCTTAAAATAAGAATTTAATCAGAAAATTTCCAATATTTCGACCAAGTTAAATTTTGATATCCTTCTTCAAAGTAAGAAGTTTATTATGTCAAATAGAACTTATAAAATTTTCAAAAACTATATTTAAAAATGGTTCTCCATAAAGAGATTTTAAAATTGTATTTCATTGAAAAATACTTCTATTATCTGAAAAATTGAATTTGTTGTTATATCTTGTCTATAAAATACATGAGATTAATTTTAATGTTATATAAAATTAAAAATTTGTTAAATACTATATATAACATCTAGTTTATTTCTCATTAAATAATAATATATCATTGTTTAGTGAAACTCAGTATTACGTACAACACAGGCTATCGAGGAAGATCGGTCTTGCGTGTAACGCCATCCAAGTTAGTGTTGCATGTAGTACAAGCTTCCTTTGAAGTTTTTAATAACATAATCCAAACATATTTATTTTATAAATTTAAAAAATCTATACTCAGTGTTACATGAAATGAATTCTATCAAATGAACTTGAAATTATGTGCAACAAAATCCAAGTATAGTGTTGTGTATACTGCAAGCTAATATAGTATTGCGTATAGAGAAAGATAATATTTGTGTAGTATAAAACACAAGACATCAATGAATTAAAAATAAAATATCTCATAAAATCTCAGTGTGTTACAAATATCATACATATTATCAACACACTTACGCACTTAGTTTTAGAAAAAAATATCTTTATAAATTAGTGTAAGTCACAATGTTTTCAAAATTAGATCAGCTAGAGATAATGAACTATTCCAAGGTTAAGTTAGTGGTAAATATATTTCATAAGGTTTACTTAATTGTTTATTAAGTAATTTTAAAATGAAGTATGTTATATGCATGTTCATGCAATATGAGTTATTTTGGGGTCGTGTGTCAAAAAATATCTTGACCAAGCATTTGTCGATCATTATAATGTAGCGCAAAGTAATTATTAAATGTGCATTGCCTTATCAACATCAAAGATATAATGTTAATAAGTAGGATTAATAATAATTATTACATGTTAACATTGATTAATAAAATGTTGCTTGGAGTAAATCCTAAGTGCATATTTAATTATAAACATTAGATTCATGATGTAAGTAAAATGAGAATCAATGTTAACACCAATATACATTTTAGATACTTCAATTATTTTTGAGACATTCACAAATAAAATCATTATCCTATAACCATCTGTCAATATTAATGAAAAATGGATATCATATGAATTATATTATGATATAAATCCATCATGACATAACAACATGTGTTTAAATGCATAGTGTTTAGGATATAAACCAACTTACATCAATAAAGACACATTTTGTACCTAATGTAATTATCCTAAAAGGTTTATAATAATGTTACTTAGAACTGAAAGACTGAAAATTGATAGTCAAGTGATAGACTATATTTATTTAAAACGTTGATTATCTCTTCTTGAGATAATGAGAAAAAGATTGACTTGGGATAAGTAAAGGCTGAAGACAAACAAATAGTGGGAATAGGAACAAGTTCCACAAGAGATTATGGAAAAATAATGATTCAAAGACACATATTTCATAGGAAGGTTAAAAAAAATAGTGGTAGTTTTATATTAATTGTAGCTGATGATACATTATTCTTTGAGAATGATGAATCCTACAAGTAAAAAATAAATAGAAACAATATAAGATTAGCAAGATCAATGAAAATTCAATAATATATTCCATTAATCAAAGTATTGGGGATTATTATTTTCAATAATACAGTGTATATTCAAGTGATACTATAAAATGAAAAAACATGGTGCTCTCGGGAGCTCTCTGCTCTCGAAAGCGCCCTAGGGTTTTGCGGCGATGGGTGGTTTGGTGCAGACGGAAGCCTCTCTAGTGGTACGACGTCAGTCTTGGTGGGTAGGGCTTGCGGGTCGATGGGGGCGGAAACTTGTTCGGGAATCTTGAAGTGAACGGTGGAGTTCTAAGTCTTCGGAGGCTTCGGTCGTTCTTCTAATGGATGTGGCCTCTCTCCGGTGAAACATCGGTTCGCCTGCGGTCAGCGGCATGCTATTGTGACCTATGCAGTTCTACTCCTACTCGAAAGCATCTCTCCAGTAGTAGGTTGGGATCCTCTACATTTCCTAGCTGGAGGACTTCAGATGCTTCAATGTTCTTCTCTGGTTGGTGAGCAGCGTCACGATGGTTTGGTTTTGTTGTGGTTTTCGATCCCGACGATGGTGGTTGCTTCAATCCCAGACCACTTCATCCCCTCTCTAACCTCACGTTACATCGCGCCTATCCAAGTCAGATCTGGAGAGATGATTTCTCTGTGGTTTTGGGATAAGCAGAGTGGAGGTCGAGGGCTTTTCAGGCGCTCTGGTGTCGTTATGATATTGGTTTTGGATTCTACTTTCAGTTTAGGTGAGATGCCATCATTAGGAAGCAACGACTATCTTTATCCCTACCCTGACCCCAAGGCCCTCTGCTTCACTACGAGTTGCAGCTAGAATAGTGGTTCCTCAGGATTTTGGGAGGTGGGATTTGGTGGTGATCTTTTCTTCTCATGTGATGTGTTTATCACGGTTATGATGTTGATTTGTGTGTTCCTTATACGATGGTGGATATGAATGAGGTTTGTTTGTTGATGGTTTCAACTTATACATCTGTTAAGGTTTTTCTCTGGTTTAGCATGGCCATGATGAGGTTGTGTCAAGTGTGGTTCTCGGACGAGGATAATGATGGTGGTGTTAAGTTGGAGATGTCGCCGCTGGTAGTCTGGTGTCGGGAATCGGCTAAAGCAGTTGATGATGGCATGATCTTTCCTTTTTTTAGTATGGTGGATACAATGAAGCTTCTTTCGATAGCGACGGTGATGGTGGACACTGGTTGAAGCTCACCGAATATTTGGTTTTATGTGTAAATGGGTGTGTCTCTGGGACAGGGTGGCTGTCGTGATGGGGGTGAGAATCGAGGCAGTACACGAATCGAGATTTCTTATTTACCGAGATGGGCAGTGATGACTTGAAATTTGAATTTTGTATTTTAAAGGTTTCTTTGAAGTCAGTATAGAGGTTTTTGGTCCGAGGTGAAGCTGGATTTTAATTTTTGAATTTAGTAGGTTGTATGTTGACGTCGAAGTGGGTTTGTGTGGGTGGTTTTTGACGGTTTTTGTATGGTTACCACTTTTCCATAAAGTGGATTCCTAAAAAATAAAAAAAATGGATTGAGATCAAGTGATATTATACATGGGTGTTACATGTATAAAACCAATAAGGCTTGATTTATAATACCAATCCATTATGCCTAAATCCATTAAAATTTTACTCATCATGGAAACATTCTACTATAATTAAATTAGGTATTGGATAACAAGACCAAAAATATTGGAAGGAATATATATGACACTTCCAGAAAGAGTTTTTGACACCATATAATGACAATGAGTGGTGAAAGTTATTAAAATAAATATATGGATTGAAGAAGTTAACAAGATCATAGAATATTCATTGAGAATGAATTTTTTCAATTTTCCTACAAGAGGTTAGTGGGAGCACCGTTATTTTGTCAAGTAAAAAATGTATGAAAACATATGGAAAAAAATAGTGATCTTATAGTTAGTTAAGATCAAAATGAAAGTAATTCCCCAAATATTGACTTAAAGTAGAAACAAAATTTCAAGGTAATAATATCTACTAAGGTTGATCTAATAGTTTCTTATAACTAGTTAATAGTAAATGTACTTATAGGGTAAGGAAAAATGAAAGTTAGAAAAAAATTGAGAGAGAATTTCTATCAGTGTCAACATTTCATATATCTTCCCAAGAATACATGTATGGGACAAAAAATGAGATTAATGTGGTGAGTTGAATTATATATGCTTATATGATGGATCAATCACCTATACCATGCTATTTAATAGATATTAAATTGTGAACATATACTTTATGGTAGAAAAATATCAGTTGTATCCAATAGAAATACATGAGAATAAATCAAAACAATCAAATTGTTCTTGAGAAAGTTCGAAGGATATATACCTGGTACTTGGAGTTGAAGGGAAACTAGTTTTAAGGGGACACAGACTAGTCTTCCTATAGATCAATATGATCTAATATCATAGTCAGGATAAGTTAATGAGTAATAAAAGACCATTCAATCTAGTGGTAACCATGTCTATAAATACTGAGTGTGTTGCGGCTTTCGAGACAATTCAATAAGAAATGTATAATATGAAGAGATTTGTTTCGGTTATTATAATCACACCTACTAAGTAATGTTTTATAATATTATATATTATGATAATTATACTGCTGGTACTAGCCAATATTTCATGTTTTGATAGTGTAAAAAGAAATATACTCATGGATACCATCTATTGAGGAGTCTTACTCAAGGATGTGTAGTCATAGATAGCAAAATGGCTACACAATGGAGATGTGGTTAGCCAATAACTAAATCCATAACTCAATATAAAAATTATCACATCATATGAGAGCTAACAAGGATAGTTATAAAGTTTTATCTAGTGATAGTTGGAGTGTTGTAGTAGTGGTCACCCTAGACCAGACATTAATAGTAATTTTTTATTACCATTTTTTGTATACAGTGAGATATGCATGATTTACACTTACCATAATAGTATTCATATTTCTATATCCACTATTTATATCTTAATTTCCTTATATTAAATGTTGTATCAAAAGTTTATAGTAGTTCCCTGGGTATAATGAGAACCTCAAGATTATGTGACATTAATCCTAATCATAGGTCTTGTGATTTAGATACATCATATTGAATGGGCATATATGATGTGTGGCTATCAGGTTTTCGTAGCTCATAAGCATTGAGAATTCTTCTCATGAAGTTTTCACTTGGTGATCATGAGTGGATGAGATCGTGAGGATTGACCCACCAATAGGAATACCACATGTTTCATGTTCCATTGGTAGTTCCTATCTCTGAACTCATGTAATGGTTTCCTAAATTGAGATTATTATCAATTTGTACCATTTAATTGTGTATTGTGATTCATGGTAAAAACTAGTGAATTTAATTCAAAGTGAGGTAGCTTGTGTTGGGTGTGTCATGGGTAGTATGACATTGATTGAATAATCAAGAAAGAATTTATCAATTCTGATGGGAAGAGATAACTTGGGCCTAGTTGATCAGGATGGTAGTGTCTTTATTAAATCCATGGACATGGTAGAATGAGGTAATTCCATCCAACTTGGTTAATAAATAATAAAGCAAGAAAGGATGATGGCACAAAGTGTTTATCCTTATTTATGATATACCATGAGACAAAGAGATTAAATTTCATGGAATGTGTTCATAAGATGGTTTTAGTTGCTATGAAAACTCTCTATCTCTTTAGGGGTCTTGATGAGTTTCTAGAATTCAATCCCCATATGTGAATGGAATTCACTATTATTGAGATATGTGCCTCAAAGTTCACTCACTAAGTATATTCAATATTCTAGCCAATTCTGATGAATAGGGGTTTAGGACATTGTGGTACCCACCATAGGGTCTGAGATATGTCCAAGAATATTTGATCAACAAAAAATAAATAAATTTATATTATTAAAGTTTTAAATAATTGTATAAAATTTATTTATTAAATGTATTTACAATTGTTAGTGTAAATACATGGGAAAAATATAATACGAATGAATATTATATTAGTATTCATTTTTCGTTTAACATTTATGAGAATATCAAGTCGATTTAATAGCTTAGTTTTATCATATAATATATTTATTATATTACAATAAAGTGATAAAAACATAAATTAAATTTATGAATTAGTAAAAAATCCATAATATTTCTTTAATAGTGAGTAATAAAAATTTGGGGGTCACAAACCCTTTTCTGGTATATGAGGATCTCACTATATAAAGGGGGAGAAGCACACACATGGTGAATTATTCATCACACACTGGATGAGAGCCTCTCTCTGGTCTCCCACTTTCTAGAGATAGGTGCAGTCAGTCCATGACTTTGATCTAAGATCTGATCCACAAATCGATGGATATTTATTTTGGTGATCATTATTATTTTTAAGGTGTCATCGAATCTCTATGCTAGCACCCATAATTTGACAGTTGACACTCCGGAAGTTTTTTGAAGTGCATGTGGACTATTTAGTGGTATTAATATTTTTATCTATAAATATGTGATCACCAACAATGAATGGATGTCAAGAATCAATTGAGATCAAAATAAGTAATTTATGAATTTATTTTTATACTAAAAATTCATCATGTGGGATCCTCGATCCTTTATCGGGTCTCTTCTTTGTCGGTGATGACATAGTTATGTTGAATACCGGTGAAAATTTTTAAATCTATAACCCATATTCTTCCACTTCGAACCCTAGATCCTTTAGTTATTACAAAATTTTGGCATGGTGGATTCATAAGAAGTTACTACTCATACTTATTTGGTAAAAATATAATTAATGATGGAGAAGGGTAAAGTTTGATTCTAAATGAATAATATGATAAGAAGATTAATATATCTTTCTACTTCATGAATAGACATTTTTTATGTTGTTACATTGTGTCAAAGATATTAAATCGATATTGTAACACCCTAAGCTTCCACGATATACTTCTCTTTGAATAATTAAATAGCTTGTGTTGTACGCAACTTCGAGTTCTAGCACACCACGACCAATCAAACTAGCTGTTATGAATAGTAATATCCACTTTTTAAAATTTTATAAATTTAATTTTTCAAAATGAACTTCATTTTGAGATTCAGAATATCAAAATTATATTAGGGTGAATTTTTGGTATTTTTCTGAAAACTTTCAATTTTTTGATGAATAGTGGAAAACACTATGTTATTGTTTAAAACTGACTTTTATTTAAATAATTATTATTTTTATTTAACATTATTTTAATGTCAAAATATATACTTAATACCTATATTAGTTCAATATAAATCATTGTAGTCATTTAATAATAAGATTAGATGTATAAAATTTTATGGAATTTTTTAACATCTTTTAACCAACTTCTAGGAACATTTGCAAATTTGCATAAAACATAATTTTACCACATCTTTGAATTGATTTTCAAAAATATTAGAGACACGGTTGACATCCTTAAGTAAAATTTGTTTCAATAGGATGAAAATAATTTTTGGTGAATAGTAACTTTTGAATTTAATTTACCAGGGTTAAAAGTAAATAAGGTAATTAAAGGTAAAAATGATATTATAATCACCATAACACATATCCTAATTCTATTGGATAAGTTTATTTATACCAAAATAAACATTAGGAATAAAATATGATCCTTTTGGTCCCCTTGGATTAGATTAGGACATTTATTATTATTTATTTAAAGAAAAGTTAAAAGTGTTAAATTCAAATTTTAATAACTAAACCATTTTTAATATAGGGTTATAAATAAGATATATTAGGCTATAAATATTAATTAGAAAGATAAAAATATTTCATAAATAATGTTATTTTATTTATAATTTTTAGACATTAAATAATTAAATTTATTTATTACACAATGATGATGTGGTAATTACCTTATTAATGAAAGATTAAAATAATTGATTTTATAAATATCCAAATAATTGTAAATTGAATCTTTTGATGAATTCCAATAATTTTATTGGTTAATATGAAATTTTAGAGTTTATTAAATTATTTTTTCTGAAGTGATAAAGTTGTTATGACTCACAAAAACAAAATACCAAATAGTGTCAAAATTGACATAAATGGGTTTTTAAAACAAATACTAAATTATTAATTGATATAATATTCATAAAAATATAAGGTTCAGAAAAAGGATTTAAATAAGGTTATATATGTTAATAATGAACCACTTGTGGTTCTCTTGCATTTTTATAGTAATTTTATTAACCATTTATTATAATAATACAAGAATACATGGTAAAAGTTAAACTATTTAACTAAGAGTTTAATCTAAAAGATAAGGTTAATATGGTGACCTTAACCTGTCTAAAACCTATTTGTTGATATTTTTTCTACCCAGAAACACCTTAGAATATAAATAAATCCTTTTTTAGCCACTATAAACCGAATATGATTCTATAATAAATTAATATTTCAAGATTTTCCTAAAGTGACTCTCACCTCTCTTATAAAAGGGTACTTCCCCTTCTCTTAATATCACACCTCCAATGTCATTTGGATCATCCAAACCCTACTAAAATATCCTCCCAACTACCCTCACTTCAACGTAGAGTCCTTACTTTGATCATAATCCAATTTAAGGATCAATTTGATCAAATCAAAATGAAGCACCTGAAGAAGAGTTAATGATTTCATCACCTCTTTTAAAGTTCTTTTATTCTTCCACTTTCTATAAATTTGTTTTTTCCATAAAAAATAATAAATCTAGTACCTTATAAATATTTTGATGTTATGATAAACATTCTACAACCATATTCATTATTTTATCCATCCTATGAATGACACTGTCACCATACGTGCCTACGTATGGTTAACCGTCTCCACATCGTGGTGTAGTTTGTTATTCAACACTTCATTATTTGTATGGGTATAATAATGAGTATAATTAATGTAAATAATAAATATAAAATTTTATTGATTCTTTATATATGATATAACTTCCAATTACAAAATATTTTACCATCAATATAATTATATTGTCGCTTGTACGTACGTATGGATTCCCGTCTCCATGAACGCGATGAGATTCATTCTCCATCCTAACCATTGAAGAGAAATTTTCATTTTATGATTAAAAAATAATGTTTAAGAACTTAATATCATTCTATATATGAATCAAATACATCATATCCTTAACACATATGACTTATGTAACAAAATATATAAAGGAAAACAAATTTGTTAACACCTGAAACAATGATACAACTAAAATATCATTAACAAAGAAATATTAGAAGATCATATATGATATCATATTTATGAATGTGGTTATTGTATAATTTAATAACAATTATTTAACTATTATATAGGATTTTAATTTACCCTTTACTAAGTAAAAGTTCAAGGTAAGGGTTAATTCTACAATCTCTTTATTATCTGAGGTTGTTTATACCTAAGTATCTATTAGGACCTCTTTGTCATCCACATTCGTGTTTCTTAAAAATGTATTTCAAAAAAAATACTATTTAGTATACTATTTGTTAAATTCATTTATACCCTCATTTTACTTTTTATAAAATGGTTTGAAATGAATCTTTCCATCACTTTCCAAACAAAGTACTTTATGACATTTTCGCCGAATTAAGGTAAAAATGTTTTGTTAAAATATATGGTGGGTGTGGTTATTTTCTTCCATTATAACACATTATAAGTTTACATTAAAATATTATAAGAATATTTTCAAAATAAATGTTCTATTTTATAATTATGTTACTTTTAAATGATTTCAAAATAGAAAGAGATATTTCTCTCAAATGGTTTTGATTTTATCTATATCAACATCCTTTGATGGATTTTAAACTTGTTTGAAGTTGATTTATTATGATACAATCCTCCATATTATATTGATGTTTTTGTGATATTTTTGATAGTGGATGTGTTATTTTTACACCATTCATGGTTTATGGTTAAAGTATTTACATTTCGTTTGCTAGTTTTAATACGAATGTTTATGTTATATTTCAACCTTTTCATATGAGGAATGAATTGGACTTAGTAAGTGATGGGTGGAGCCTTCAATAGCTTCTTGATGCATCAGTAGGTCTCATTAGACAAACTAGTGTCTTGGCATAAGGCCTTGACAAAATATTATTTGTAGTCTTGGCATGAGTCCTTGACTATGTGGTTATGATGTCCGGAATTATGCATTCCATCATTATGAAATTGGTTATTGATATTACATGTGATTATTCAAATAGTGTAATATCCATGTAAATAAGTAAATGGAATTATTTGATTTACCTTTTCCATATTATGCATAAGATTATGTTTAAAATGATTTTGTTTTAGTCATATACATTGCCTTAAAGTTTTGTGCTTATTTATGATAGTTTCTAGTATATTGTTATCCTTACTGAGAATATGAGCTCACCCCTATCTATGTTTTATTTTTCCCAAGATGTGAAGAAGAATGTTATGATTAACCTAAAAAAATATTCTATGGGATATGAGTGTGTTCAAAGGGGATTCAATGTTGTTTTTTTTTCATGCAATAATGTAATGTAAAACTTATGTATGTATCTAGTAATTCCAAGTCTACTAAACTAATCAGTATTTTGAGAATTGATCTCTTGTAATCATGCCAATGTTATGTAACAATGCACTGAATCTGGGTAACTAGGGTTAGGGTTTTATAGTTGGTATCAAAGGTAGTTTAGTACAAACCTTGGAAACTATAATTAGAAAAACTCTGATTAGAGAACATTACCCTAAGATAAACTATGAGTATTAGTATAGAAGAACTTCCTAGAATTTTGGTAATGTAGATATTTTATGAATTTTCCAAACAATATGTCCCTGTTTGGATACAAGCAGGTAGAGGCGGCTCTGTAACAAATTTACCTTGGAGTAAAAAATCAGACAAGGAGTTTTAAGCTTGACTCGGGGTATCCTAGTACACGACAACAGGCTTTGTTGCACTCTTGGTTACGACAATTTTAGGGGTTATGCTTAAAATAATTCACATTTTATTTAAAACCAATTACAAAAGATTTATGAGAAAATAACTCCTCAAAGAAAACATTTTTTTATGATTATGTATTATATTCATAAACTATTTAATTTATGTTAGGTATTTTACTAGTTTAGAATTATGTACTGCAATTTATAAACTAATATAGTGTATGCCATTGTTTATAAATGGTGCCTAGTGGAAGGAATGGAAACAGTATCAGCACACCTAATCCATATAGGGAGTTCCCTCCTACTCAAGATAATTATAGTGTAACTAGTGATGTAACTGATGCTAAACAACTTATAACCATACTGGGAAAACTCACTTAGGTTATGAATAATAAACTTACCTGTATGGAGCACCCTGATCCACAATGCGGAAGATCAATGTTATACCACTTCATGAGGAAACAACCACAAACATTTGATGGGACTACAAATCCATTTGTAGCTGAGCAATGGATAAGATCCTCAAAAAAATATTTCATGCTTTGGGGAGTAGCAAAAGGGAAAAAGTTTTTATGAAATATTATCTCCACATGGAAGATCCAGATCAATGGTGGTCATTAATTGAAAACACAAAGAAGGATAAAGAAATATCCAATATTTAATAGAGGGAGGTTAAAGATCTTTTCTTAGAAAAATACTTTCCTCGTGACCATTGAGCAGATATGGAAAGAAAATTTCTGAGTCTAAGTAAAATGGAGGATGAAAATGTCACAAAGTTTAAGGAGAACTTTATAAGGTTATAAAGGCATGTAATAGATTATATACGTAACCCAAGGAGTAATATTGATTGATTCTTTGACGGGTTAAAACAATTTCTCCATCAAGAATTAGTCTCAAAATGCTTCTCATCATACGAAGATATTTTCGCATGTGCTATCAAGACAGAAAATGAATTCTCTAAGTATTATGAGTTTGAAGAAAAGAAAGAGAAGAAGAGATCTACTGAACACTCTGGAAATGGAAATAAGGGGAAGAAAGGAAAATTTTAATTTCCATCCAATAGTAAATGTGGAAATAAACACCCTGGTACTTTCCTGGAGGGAATGGGAGTTTGTTACAGGTGTGGTGAAAAAGGCCACCAAGCTCATGATTGCAAGGAAAAGAAAGAGGTTTTCAATGTTGAATGTGATAATTATAGAGAAATGGGGAATTATGAAAATTAATTTTCTAAGAACCAAGGAAAAATACCGTAGAAAAGGCCAAGGGACAAAGGCCAAGATTATGTGATCACTACTACTAAGGTTGAAGCATCAAATGACATGGTGGAAGGTAATTTAGTGGATTCCTCAAATTTATCCAATGCTTTATTTGATTCTGGATCATCGCATTATTTCATATCTTCCCAGTTTTCTAAGAAAATTAAATATTTCCAATTTGATTTAACAAGGGATTTTTCAGTACAAACTCTTAAGGAAAGTATCATTGCAATAAAATTTTGTGAATTGGTTCCCATTAGGGCATATAGATTTTATTTATCAGCTGATCTCATTGTCATACCCATGATTGAATTTGATATAATCCTCATTATGGATTGGATTTCAGACCATGATGTGAAAATTTATTGTAAGAAGAAGGAGGTTACAATTTTTGAAGATGATAAAGAGTACATTATCTTTAGAACAGAAACTTTGAAATCTGATTCTTATCTAGATCCACCGCCAGTATCTCTACTAAATTCAATTATTAGGGAGGAAGAGAGTCAAATAACTATGGGTGAGGAAAGGAATGTTAAAATACTGGATGTACCTATTGTTCAATAATATGTTGATGTGTTTCTAGAGGATTTACCTGGACATCCTCTAGAATGAAAAATTGAGTTTTCCATTGATTTAATTCCTGGTTCAAGGCCCATATCAAAGACCCCTTATAGAATGGCCACTATGGAATTAGTGTAAATAAATAAAAAACTAGAGTAATTGAGAAATAAAGGATTTATTCACCCTAGTTTTTCTCCATGGTAAGCCCATGATATTTTTGTTAAGAAGAAAGACAGATCTATGAGGTTGTGCATTGACTACAGGTAGATCAATGCTATAAAAATAAAGAACAAGTATCACATACCTCGAATTAATGGTTTATTCGATCAACTTCATTGAGCTCAATATTTTTCAAAGATTGACCATCGATCTGGATATCATCAGTTATGCGTGAAGATATAAGACATTCCAAATACAGTATTTCATACCAGGTATGGGTATTATGAGTTTACAGTAATGTCTTTTGGACTGACTAATGAACCCTCTATCTTAATGGATCTAATGAATAGAGTTTTCAAGGAATATATTGATGAATTTTTAGTGTTATTTATTGATGATATCTTGGTATACTCCAAAATCTATGAAGATCATGAAAATCACTTGCGCACTATTCTAAAGACTCTTAGATGAAATGAATTATATGGGAAGTTTAAAAAGTGTGAATTCTTGCTTCAAGAGATTTCTTTTCTTGTAAATATTGTCTCTAAGGATGGAATATTTGTTGATACTTTAAATAAAAAGGCAATCCAAGAATGTCCATCACCAATGAGTATAACTACGGTACGTAGTTTTATTGGTTTAGCAGGTTATTATCGGCACATTGTCCAGAATTTTTCTTTATTGGCTAACTCATTAACCAAGATCACAAGAAATGGGGTTAAATTTGTTTGAAAAAAAGAGTGTGAATAATGTTTTGAAGAATTGAAGAAAATATTATTCAATGCTTCTATATTGACTCGACCATCGAGGAATTATGGGTTTATTATTTATAGTGATGCTTTAAAGAAAAGGAATGGGTTGTGTCCTTATGCAGAACGATATGGTTATTACCTATGCATCACAGAAGCTAAAAATTCATGAAAAAAACTGTCCCACTCGTGATCTTGAGTTAGAATCTATAATATATTCTTTGAAGATATAGAAACACTATCTTTATCATGAAAAATGTGAGATATATACCATTCAAAAGAGTTTGAAGTATATTTTATCACAGAAAGAACTCAACATGAGGCAAAGATGATGGATTGAACTACTCAAAGATTATAATTTGAATGTAAACTACCACTTGAAGAAGGAAAATAATGTAGAAGATTATTTGAGTAGAAAAGATCATGGAGTTTTGAACAATATGAGATTTTAAAGGTATCTTATGTTCATGGATCTAGTAAATATGTATATGGGAATAATCATGGATGGTGAAACATCAATACTTTTTCAAATGGTTTCTAAACCATCTTTACTAGAAAGGATAAAATGTTCTCAGACTGATGAGGAGGAGTTTCAAAAGAAAATTAAAGCTATGAATGATGCAATATTGATTGAATTCGTATATGAAGATGGAATTTTGAAACTTGGGAGGAGGATTTTTGTTCCCAATATACCTGATCTAAAAAAGGAATTTTTTGATGATGCTCAGAGCTCCAATTTCTCTATACACCCTGGTAGCACTAAGATGTATAGATATTTGAATGAAAATTTATGTTGGGACAACATGAAGAGGGAGATTTTTTATTATGTGTCAAGATGTATGGGTTTTCAACAGGTTAAGGCTGGAAGACAACATCCTGGAGGAGTCACGCAACCTCTTACCATACCTAAGTGGAAATGGGATGATATTACAATGGAATTTTTCATGGGACAACCAAAGACTTCTAGAAGGAATGATGCAATATGGGTCATTATTGATCGTCTTAAAAAGTTAGCACATTTTCTTGCTATAAGGGAAGATTTACAACTTAAATGTTTAGAAAGACTATATATTAATGATGTTTTAAGACTTCATGGTGTACCCCTATGGATTTATCTTATCGTGATCACCATTTTACATAAAGATTTTTGGAAAATTCTTCAGAAGGCCCTAGAAACTGAACTTCGTTTGAGCACTGCCTACCGCCCTCAAACTGATGGAAAATTAGAACGGACTATTCAAACCTTAGAATACATGTTGAGATCTTTCTCACATAACTTTCAAGGTATGTGGGATCAATATTTACCTATATTAGAATTTTCCAATAACAATAGCTTCCATTAATGTATTTATATGGCACCATATAAAGCGTTATATGGAAAGAGATGTCACACACCAACTTAATGGGATGATGTTGGTGAAAGAAAACTCGTAGGCCTAGAACTTGTTAAGGAAACAATAGAAAAGGTGAATATTATCCAAACCTACATCAAAGCAGATGAAAGTAGGAAAAAGAGCTATGTCAATAACCTAAGGAAGGATTTGGAATTTCATGGAGGAGATCTTGTTTTCTTGAAGGTATCACCATAGAAGGGTATTGTATTATTCGATAAGAATGATGAATTATGTCTCAGGTACATCGGACCTTTCAAAATTCTAGAGAGAATTGGAGTTGTAGCTTATTGTTTTGCAATGCCGCCAAGTCTCTACAAAGTTCATGATGTGTTCCACATATCATTGTTGAGAAAATAATTTCCCAAACCAACGCATGTACTCACCTACAAATAAATCAAACTGGAACCCAATTTGTCTTATGGTGAAGAGTCTGTCAAGATTCTTGATACTAGAGAACAAGTGTTGAGAAACTAGACGACTCGTCTAGTAAAAGTTCTATGGAGAAACTATAAGATGGAAGAGGCAACATGGGAACCCTAGGAACTTATGATAAAGAACCGCCTAAATATTTTTATGGCGTAATATTCTAGAAATTTTTTAGAATGAAATTATTTGAAGGAGAGAAAAATGTAACAACCCAAGCTTCTATACTACGCTTCACTTTGAATAATGAAATATCTTATGTTGTACACAACTTTGAGTTCTAGCACACCACTACCAATCAAACTAACTGTTAAGAATAGTAATACCCACTTTTTAAAATTTTATAAATTTTATTTTTCAAAATAAACTTTATTTTTGGATTCGGAATATCAAAATTATCTTAGGGTGGATTTTTGGTATTTTTCTGAAAACTTTAAATTTATTGATGAATAGTGAAAACATTGTGTTATGGTTTAAAACTGACTTTTATTTAAATTATTAGTATTTTTATTGAAATTTATTTTAAATTAAAAATATATACATAATACCTATATTAATTCAATGTAATTCATTGGAGTAATTTTATAAAAATATTAGATGTATAAAAATTTATTGAATGTTTAACGTCTTTTACATAACTTCTAGGCACATTTTCAAATTTGCATAAAACATAATTTTATCACTTCTCTGAATTAAATTTCAAAAATTCTAGAGACACATTTGAAATCGGTAAGTAAAATGTGGTTCAATTGGATGAAAATAATTTTTTTGAACAATAACTTTTGAATTTTACTTACCATGGTTAAAAGTAAATATGGAAATTAAAGGTAAAAATGATATTATAATTACCATAAAACATATCCTAATTCTATTGGATAAGTTTATTTTGACCACAATAAACCTTATGAATAAAATATGATCATTTTGGTCCACTTGGATTAGATTAGGACATTTATTATTATTTTATTTAAAGAAGAGTCAAAAGTGTTAAATTCAGGGTTTAATTACTAAACCATTTTTAATATAGGGTTATACATAAGATAAATTCAACTATAAATATTAATTATAAATATAAAAATATTTCCTATAATGGTATTTTATTTATAATTTTTAGTCATTAAATAATTAAATGTATCTTTTACTAATGATGATGCAATAATTACCTTATTAATGAAAGATTAAAATAATTGATATTACAAATATCCAAATAAATGTAAATTGAGACTTTTGATTCATTCCACTAATTTTATAGGTTAATATGACATGTTAGGGTTGATTAATTAAATTTTTTTATAAGTGATAAAATTTTTATGACTTTCACAAAAACAAAACACCAAATAGTGTCAAAATTTACATAAATGAGTTTTTAAAACAAATACTATATTATTAATTTATATAATATTACTAAAAATATAAAATTAGGCCAAAGGACATAGATAAGGCTGTATATTTCGATAATTAACCAATTGGGGTTCTCTTGTCTTTTTATAGTTATTTTATTAACCATTTATTAGAATAATATAAGAATACATGGTAAAGGTTAAACTATTTAACTAAGAGTTAAATCGAAAAGATAAGGTTAATATGGTGACCTAAACCTATCTAAAACTGATTGGTTGAGTTTTTTTAGACCCATACTCACCTTATCTTTGAAATAAATCCTTTTTGAGAGATTATAAATGAATATGATTGTATAATATATTAATATTTCAATATTTTCCTAAAGTGACCCTCGCCTCTCTTATAAAAGGGTACTTCCCCTTATCTTAATATCACACGTTAAAATCCATTTGTCTCAGCCAAAACATGCTCAAATATCCTCCCAAAAATCATAAATTCAACCTAGAGGCCTTACTTTGATTATAATCTAACCTAAGGATCCCTTTTGATCAAATCAAAAGGAAGCACTTGAAGAAGAGATAATAATTTCATCACCTCTTTCAAAGTTCTTTTCTTCTTCCACTTACTATTTCTTTGTTGTTTCCATAATAAAATAATAAATCCAGTACCTTATACATATTTTGATTTTATGATATATATTCTACAACCATATTCATTATTCTATCCATCCTATGACTGAAAAAGTCACCATACGTGTGTACGTATGGCTTACCATCTCCATGTCATGGTGTAGTTTTTTATTCAACAACTCATTATTTTGATGGGTATAATAATAAGTATAATTGATTTAAATAATAAATATAAAATTTTAATGATTATTTATATATGATATAACATCCAATTACATATGATTTCACCATCAATATAATGATATTGTCGTTCGTGCGTAAGTACGAATTACCGTCTCCACGAACGTGATGAGATTCATTCCCCATCGTAACCATTCAAGAATAATTTTAATTTTATGATTAAAAAATAATTATAAGAAATTAATATCATTATGTATATGAATCAAATACATCCTATCCATAACAAACATGACTTATATATAAAACATATAAAGGAAAATAAATCAGTTAACACCTGAAACAATGATACTACTAAAATATCATTAACAAAGAAATATTAGGAGATCATATATGATATCATATTTATTTATATGGTTCTTTTATAATTTAATTAAAATTATTTAACTATTATATAGTAGGTTAAAGTACCCTTGACTAAGGTAAATTTCAAGGTATGGTTTAATTCTACAAAATCTTCATTATTCGGGGTTGTTTATACCTAAGTATCTACTAAGACATCTTTATAATCCACATCTGTGTTTCTTAAAAATGTATTTCAAAACATTTTTACTATTTACTAGACTATGGTTTAAATTCATTTATAATATATTTTGACTTTTTATAAAATGGTTTGAAAGGAATCTTTCCATCACTTTCCAAACAAGGTACTTTATAACCTTTTCGATGGATTAAGGTAAAAATGTTTTTTAACCTATATGGTGGGTGCGGCTATTTTTTCCATTATAACACCTTCAACGTTTCTCTTACAATATTATAAGAATATTTTCAAAATAAATGTTTTATTTTATAATTATTTGACTTTTAAATGATTTCAAAATAGAAAAAGATACTTCTCTCAAATGGTTTTTATTTCATCTATGTCAACATATTTTGATGGATTTTACGCTTGTTTGAAGTTGATTTATTATGATAAAATCTTCCCTATTGTATTGAAGGTTTTGTGATATTTTTGACTTTATATTTGTTATTTTTATACCATTCATGCTTTATTGTTAAAGTATTAACATTTCTTATGCTAGTTTTAATACAAATGTTTATGTTATGTTTCAACCGTTTCATATGAGGAATGCATTGGACTTTGTAAATGATGGGTGGAGCCTGCTATAGCTCCTTGATGCATCAGTAGGTCTCATGAGACAAACTAGTGTCTTGGCATAAGGCCTTGACAAAATCTTATTTGTAGTCTTGGCACAAGGCCTTGACTATGTGGTTATGATGTCTGGCATTATTCATTCTATCATTATGAAATTGGCTATTGATATTCCATGTGATTATTCGACTAGTAGAATATCCATGTGAATAAGTAAATGGAATTATTTTATTTATCTTTTACATATTATTATGTATTTTATTTTTAAAACTCTTGTGTTTTAGTCTTATACATTGCCTTAAATGTTTATTCTTATTTACGATAGTTTACGCCATATTTTTATCCTTAATGAGCATCTAAGCTCACCCCTTTCTATGTTTAATTTATTCCAAGATGCGAAGATGTATATTATTATTAACCTACTAGAATAGCCTAAGGGATATGAGTGTGTTCAAATGGGACACAATTTTTTTGTTTTTCCATTTCATAATGTAATGTAAAATTTATGTATGTATCCATTACTTCCAAGGATACTAAACCAATCAGTCTTTTGAGACTTTATCTCTTGTGATCATGCCAATGTTATTTAATAATGCACCGACTCTTGGTAACAAGGGTCGGGGAATAATACATATGAAGGAATCACATTATCTTTAATCTAAGATAATACTCAGGTATGTTAAAGAAACATAAAATTATGGCATGATGTATAAAAGAAGTAGTGAGATGAGCCTTCATGGGTTCACTAATACTAATAGGGATGGAGATTGAAAAGATATAAATTCAACATCTAGAGTAACTTTCTTCTTGGGATAATTTTGTTTGGGTTGGAATAGTAAGAAAATAAGTTTCATTACATTGAGTATTGTGTAATTAAAATATGTTTCTTCTACCTAGAATTTTTCACAAATGTTGTGGATAAAAGTTCAAATAGAATATTTGATATTAAATGTTACAAAACCATTCAAGATACTTTATGATAATAAAATTTCCATTGATATCTCTAAAAATTTTGTAAAATATTCCAAATCAAAGAATATTGATATTAAATTTCATTTAATTAAGGTGAATGTTGTTGGTGTAGATTTTTATGCCTGACTATATTTTAAAAAACATATCAAATTGACGATGTTTTCCAAAAAACTATCCTAGGGGAATGATTTTAGTAAATGATTCTGAAATTATATGTTCAACATATACCAATGACTTTATAAAGTTCTGGAGGAAAGTACACACACTTTTCCTTAGACTCTTTATTCAATGGTGGTGAAGAAGTAACACTTTATATGAATAAGTAAAACTCTTTTGTTTGAGAATTTGATAGGGGAATAAAATATTTAGGGGTTTTTTATCTTATCATGGCCATATAATATCATTTTAATGAGTGATGTAATTCCTTAAAATAAATTTCTTAAACCTATAATGTGGTGTCAATATATTCTCTATGAGAACATGTATGTATTTATAAAAGTTTTAAAAGTTTTGAGTTAATAAGAATGTTTCAAACATGTACCTATAATGGGGAATAACAGAAACCATTATTTCTAAAGTTAAAATGAAATAAAGTGGTCAACCTAGGTTTTCTTCAGATAGGAGTGCACAATAATCAATTTAACACCTTTAAATTAGAGGAAAAAGTTGTAGTTTTTTAAGTTGTTTTATTTGGAAAACAAACTAAAGAATCAAAACAAAAGAAAGTAATTAAGTAAAAGAATGGAAAAATTGACATGAAAAGTCATTGAAAACTATAATATAAGGAGGTTTTTCATGTCAGGGTTGGTTTTCCAAATGAAATATTATCCTAGTTCCGATTTATCTAATCCTATTTTACTAAGCCTATTAAAGTGATATTTCCTGATTTCTTCCTCTCACTCCCTTGGTCAAATGTTTATAGTGAGGGTAAAACTTTCAAAGATACCATTTTTTATAATCTCCTTCCAATGTGTGAGATAATTTCAGACAATATCCTCAATTTACTTAGGAAATAATCAATCAGGTCTTTTTTATCCAAAACAATCAAGAATATCCACTACCCACCCACAAATACTGACAATTGTTGAGTACTTCACCAATAATTCTTGGTTTATTCTATATTATATAAACTAGAATCTAATAAAGGGAGATAATTATAATTTAATAAACAAAAATCAATAGTAGAATAAAAAACCAAATGAGATCGAACATGATGATAAAAACCGCAATTATAAATTGAATGAAACTTCACAAAAGAGAGAAAGAACTTTTATTCAATAAAGCACAAGAACTCAAGAATTAAAAAAGAGAAAATCTACCCTTACCCAATCACTCATAATTTTACCCTTCCATGTGAAGGTTAACTAAGAATAATGAGATAATAATAATCTATTACAAAACTAAGAATAAGAAAATAGGAAAATGGAACAACAAAAAATATGTCCACCACAATTTGTCTTCCATAATTTTTCTTCTTTTATGCTCACTAGATCGATGAAACCATCAAAGAGTACTTCATATAAGATTATTAAAATTTATTTATCTCTCAGCCCGAAAAATTTCAAAGTCTTTAGACTTGTATACAAGAAGTTAATACCTAATTAATGACTCATTCTTTTTCTGTATGAAGATACCCAAAATCTTTCCCCAATTTAGAACATTAAATGGATAAATTAATAAAATAATATATAAATAAATTTAATTTGATCATAATGATTAAATTCCCCTTTATAATTCATATCTTATAACATAATTTTGAGTTATTTATCTTGATTTATTCATCATTTATTGAGGTATAGTCTATTTTTCATACAGATAGATTTTTAATTTGATTGATTTTTGTGTGCCTTTGGAAGTTTGAATTAGCTCTCGGTCTAGAAGAAAAAGTTGAAGCCCAAAAAAATGAATTATAAAAAATAATAATCACCCTAATTTTATCAACCTTTTAAACTTTATGCACGAAATACAAAAGTGATTGTAACACCCCGAGCTTCCACGATACGCTTCTCATTCAATAATACAATAGCTTGCATTGTACGCAACTTCGAGTTCTAAAACATCGCGACAAATCAAACTAGCCGTTATGAATAGTAATAACCACTTTTTAAAATTATAGAAATTTTATATTTCAAAATGGACTTCATTTTTGTATTCGTAATATCGAAATTAGCCTATGTTGAATTTTTGGTATTTTTCTGAGAACTTCTAATTTTTTATGAATAGTGAAAAATACTTAAAACAACTTTTTTAATCAAAATAATTTATAGTGATAAGTTATACTATTGAGTGGATTTAATGTATAATTAGAATATATTTTTACAATTTTATCCAATGGTGGTCATTAGAATTAATTTGACATTGAAATTGGACATAAACAATTGCCAATCTTTTGATATAAATTGTTTCTTAAAAACACGCTATTTGTCGTAATAGCGGGAATTAATTATAAAATTAATTAATGCAACTTATATGTTTGGAATTTTGTAAAATAGACATCATTTTTGAATTCGGAATATCAATTATAGCTTAGGGTGAAATTTTGGCCTTATTCTGAAAAACTTCAATTTTTGATGAATAGTGAAACCACTAAGTGGTTGTTAAATAACTGATTTTTCGTTTAAATGAAATATTACCACTTCTGTGATTTGATTTTCAAAAATCCGACATACATGGTTGTCATTAAGAAGTAAAATGTGGTTCAATGGGATAAAAATAATTTTTTGGTGAATAGTAACTTATTAAGTTCTTAATCGCGATTAGTGGTAATTAGGGTAGTTTAAGGTATAAATAATACTTTAATAATATTAAATGACCTAGACACATGTCCCAACCTCATTGGTTGTGTCATGGCCGACCAAGACAAGCCATGGCCTAACTTGGGGACCCCATGGATCCACTTTTGTAGGGAAATGACATAAATTAGTTTTTATTTAATGTTAAAGTGAAAATGACACTAACATAAATTGTTCTACTAAAACAATTTTTAATTGGGGTTATACAAGTCCAAATTTTGATTATAAATAGTCATTGGAAAGCTAAAAAGATTTCCTACATCATAGTATTTGTTTTATAATTTTTAGACATTAAATAAATTAAAGTATTTATGACATAATAATGATGCAGCGATGACATCATTATTTGACGATTTAAATAAAATGAGAAGATAATGCAAAATCCGAGGCTTACACTTGTCCAAAGCCTATTGGATGAAGATATTTCGAAACCTTATCACCTTAGCCTCTAATTATATAGATGTGGGACCTTTAGAATCCGAAAAGCATTTTGAAATAATGTAACATTTCATTACTTTCCAAAAGTGCCCCTCCTCTCCACTTATAAAAGGCCCCCACCTCTCCCACCTTATTCACACCTTCAAGCCATTTGGCTCGGCCAACCTCTGCCCAAATACTCTCCCAACATCCCTCCCTTACTCCTAGAAGCCTCACTTTGGGCAGAACTCTTCCCAAGGAAGCCTTTAGCTCAAATCAAAAAGAGTTACCCGATTTTGAGGTAATGTCTTTTATAATGTTGCTTTGTTTTATTTTTCTTCTCCAACCCCCTAAATTCTTTTTATTTATTTCTTTTGTAACAACACCAGTATCCTCAATATACTAGGATGTTGTTATAAGAAGGATTCGAGCTACACTTACACACACCTACATCTAATGGTTAAAGAACATACGGTTTCCGTGGATGGCGAAATTCTGCCTCCCGAAACGATGATTGTTCAAATTCTTTTAACACCTATAATGGTGGCCATTTTGATGACACTATTTTCATATATGATATATATATTATGTTTATGTTTTCATTATGCTTCTTTATTTCTCATTTATGGCATACTTTATGATTTCCATTATGGGTAAAATGCGATAATTTCATTTTAGGAAGTGCGGACTACCGCCCCCTCAAAGTGATTTGAATCGTTAATGCCATATGTGGGATGTATAAAGGATGGAGTAAATGGTATTATACACTATATTATACTGGAATTATATTATACATTTATATCATTATGATTTAGTTCCATTAAATATGAAATTGAAATGAAAGTAGCGTTCATGCGTACGTACGGCTTACCGTCTCCATGAACGGTGCATTTCATTTCTTACCTCTAAATGTTACGTAATATTATAAATGAATGTATATACTGTATATATATGATATATATGATATCTATATCATTAATATAATTCTGGATATAATGGATATTTCACCACATGAACAACTTGTAATTATAAGAAGTTTATTTTTGACTCAAATACCAAAGATCGACAAAACGACCGTTATTAACTTAAATAATTACATAATGTTCATAACATTGTAATAAGTGATATAAAAAGGATAATGAAATTGAAAATGGTTCTTAATAAGGTAGATATTAACTCTAGTTTATTATTCAGGAGGTTAAAGAACGGTTGAGTCAAGTCGGACACAAGGTAAGGGAACTTCTTAACCCAACTTCAATTCTTTGGGTTAATCTCCTACTTTCAAATTACTTCATGATATTATTATGTCCTATCTTGTATTTGTACTTTCTTTATGTGTATCTATAGTGAATACACCTAATAAATCTACTTTATTTGTAAGGGAACTTCTTAACCCAACTTCCATTCTTTGGGTTAATCTCCTACTTTCAAATTATGTCATGATATTATATCCTATTTTTTTATTTTTACTTTCTTTATGTGTACCTATAGTGAATACACATAATAGATCTATTTTATTTTTAAAAATGATCTTTTTAAGGACTTCGTCTCAATCTCCTTTCATTGAGGCATATTTTGTTTTATACACAAATTTCTTTTATACGGTGTATAAACCCCTTTGACTTTTACGTTTATTCAAAAGGAATCTTTTTTATACGAAGTGTTTTACTAAACGACAAAAGGGAATGTTTTTCTTTCCGTACTTATGCAGCGACAACGACTTCTCCGCCGTCGTGACCATTATTTGATTTTCGGCTTCCTCTATAAGCCATCTTTTTTTTAATGAAAAATAAATACAAAGTTTTAACTTTCTTTTATTTTGGTATTGAAAATGGTTTTGAAAGCGTTTTTATTATATCAATGTGCTGTATTGATATCTTGTGATTGAAATGTGGAAATGTTATGTTTCCTTTATGCATGTTTTATGTGATACAATTATGTTATGGTTTATGATATGTTTAAACCTATTCATATGAGGAATGCATTGGACTTAATAAGTGACGGGTGGAGCCCGCTATAGCTCCTCGATGCATCGGCAGGTCTCATGAGACAAACCAGTGTCTTGGCACAAGGCCTTGACAAAATATTATTTGTGGTCTTGGCACGAGGCCTTGACTACGTGGTTAAGATAGTCTGGCATTATGCATTCCATCATTATGAAAGTGGTTATTGATATTGCATGTGATTATTCGACCAGTAGAATATCCATGTGAAGAAGTAAATGGCATTATCTCATTTTACTTTTGCCATATTATGTTGAAGTTCAAGTTTAAAAGGCTTTTGTTTTAGTTATACATTGCCTTAAATTTTAATGTTTATTTATGAAAGCTTCCGCATTATTGTTATCCTTACTGAGCATCTGAGCTCACCCCTTTCAATGTTTTAATATTTTCCAGGATGTGAAGAAGTATTTTATGAATGACCTATAGGGATAGTCGGAAGAGGATATGAGTGTGGACTATGGAGACTTTGTTATTGTAGTTTTTCACTTTTTGATGTAATGAAAGACTTATGAATGTATCTAGTGTTTCCAAGGCTACTAAACTAATCGGTCTTTCGAGACTTGATCTTTTGTGATCATGCCAATGTTACGAAGTAATGCACCGACTCTGGGTAGCTGGGGTCGGGGCGTTACAGTTGGTATCAGAGGCAGTTTAGTACTAACCTTGGAAGCTAGATGTAGATAAACTCTGATTAGAACGCATAGCCCAAAGATAGGCTTCGAGGATTAGTATAGAAGAACTTCCTAGAATTTTGGTATTATAGAGATGATACGAGTTTTCCGAGCAATACATCCCTGTCTGGATACGAGCAGGTAGAGGCGGCTCTGGCACAGATGTACCTAGGGGTAAAACCCGAAAACACCGCTTTGAGCTAGACTCGAACGGGAACTGGAGCACGACAACGGGCCTTGCTGCACTCTTGGTTACGACACTCCCGGGGGATACGCTTAGGATAATTCTCATTTTCTTTACAAACCACTATGAACGGTTATGAGTATATACTTCCTCAAATAAAACCTTTTTATGATTATGGATTATATCCATAAATAGTTCAATTTATGTTAAGTATTTTACAAGTATGGAATTATGTATTTTGATTCATAAACTAATCTAGTTTATGCCATTGTTTAGAAATGGCGCCTAGTAGAAGGAATGGAAACTGTATCAATGCACGAACTCCGTGTAGGGATTGCCCTCCTACTCAAGATAATTATTGTGGACCTGAAGATACAACTGGTGCTGATCAACTTATTACCATACTGGGACAACTCACGCAGGTTATGAATAACAACCTTACTCGTATGGAGCACCCTGATCCGCAACGTGGAGGATCAATGCTAGACCGTTTCATGAGGCAACAACCGCCAACCTTCAATGGGAGTACAAATCCTACAGTAGCTGAGCAATGGATAAATTCCTTAGAGAAAATATTCCATGCCTTGGGGAGTAGTGAAAGGGAGAAGGTTGTCATGGCAGTTTACCGCCTCACTGGAGATGCCGATCAATGGTGGTCACTAATTCAAAACACAAAGGAAGATGATGAATTAACAAACATGGAATGGCAGGAGTTCAAAGAACTGTTCTTAGAAAAATACTTACCTCGAGACCATCGAGCGGATATGGAAAGGCAATTTTTGAGTCTGAGACAAAAGGAGGATGAGAATGTCGCAAAGTATGAGGCTAACTTTACAAGGTTAGCGAGGCATGCTGCAGATTATATACGTAACCCAAGAAGTAAGATTGATCGTTTCTTTGATGGGTTAAAACCATTTCTCCGTCAAGCTCTAGTGTCACAATCTTTCTCAACATACGAAGATATAGTCTCATGTGCTATCAAGACAGAAAAGGAATTCTCTAAGTCTTATGACAACAAAGTAAAGCAAGAGAAGAAGAGAACGGTGGAACAAGAGACAGATAAAGGGAAAAAGGGAAAGAAGGATTTTCCATTATGTGATAATTGTGGGAAGAATCACCCTGGTACTTGCCTAAAAGGAATGAGAGTTTGTTATAAATGTGGAGAAAAGGGTCACCAGGCTCGTGACTGCAAGGGAAAGAAAGAGGCTGTCAAAGTTGAATGCTACAATTGTAGAGAAATGGGTCATTATGCAAATGAATGTCCTAAGCGTCAAGGAAACTTAACTCAGAAAAGGCCAAGGGATCAAGGACAATCTTATGCTATTACTACAGTTGAAGCAGAATAACTAATGTATTGGTGCTTTTGGACTCATGGATTATATTCTGGTTATTAGAATAATGTGATCTATATAAGGATTGTACTGCAGTACTTGTTGGTTTCAGTAAGGTTTTAATATGATGAAGGTAATTATATTTTTAGTATGTGACAATAAAAGAAACTTTACTTTGTTTGGGGAATCTGATAAATTGATTTTTGAATTAAGAGAACTTTTAGAGAAAGTCTGGACAGAGGTATTTTGGATAACTATAAAGGTTGGAGTGGATTAAGTTGATTTTTGGATAGTATGGTTTAAAGTTAAAAAATTTATGAAGATTATTTTTTGGAGTATTATAATACTATAGTTTTAGGAAAAGGACAACCTGCAGGGTGGGGCATAAACCGTCGCGTCGGACAAAGCTGTAGGAATCGAACCCACAATCAAAGTGCGACAGGCCTTTATTTCCTACCACTAGCCTACAGGAAGTCCCTGGTTATTACAAAATAGTTTTACTAATCTAAATGGTATGTGTTAATATTTGGAACCTTATACAATTAGGATAAAAAGAATATTTTTGAGTTCCGTTACCATTTGGAGTAAAAGATGGGTTTGTGGCAAAAATTTATTAACGAATGAAAGTATACATAACAAGTATGTATATTCCCTTACGTTCTTAGTAAATCTCCTAAATAAATTCCTCAACATTATAAAAGGTAACTTAAAACAAAAATGTTGTCGGTTAACTTTTCCAACTAGGGATTCAATGACCGTTTAACCAATCACAAGTTTGTGATTTTCTTGTGGTTAAACTTTCTCCTAATCCTGTTTTCTATAACTCCCCATCAGACCTTGATGGTTTGTTTCTCCTCCATATCCATATTTTCATAGAATCCTATAATGGGCTATATCGGGTGACCTTTGTACTTATCCTGCTTTCTTTTAATGTTATATATTTATTAACCTTATTTTCGATGTGGGTTTTCCTCAAAGGTATTTTCTCTTTTCAACCTTGTATTTTCCAAGAAAAATTTCAAATTGCGAGGACGCAATTTATTGAAGGAGGGGAGAATGTAACACCCCGAGCTTCCACGATACGCTTCTCATTCAATAATACAATAGCTTGCATTGTACGCAACTTCGAGTTCTAAAACATCGCGACAAATCAAACTAGCCGTTATGAATAGTAATAACCACTTTTTAAAATTATAGAAATTTTATATTTCAAAATGGACTTCATTTTTGTATTCGTAATATCGAAATTAGCCTATGTTGAATTTTTGGTATTTTTCTGAGAACTTCTAATTTTTTATGAATAGTGAAAAATACTTAAAACAACTTTTTTAATCAAAATAATTTATAGTGATAAGTTATACTATTGAGTGGATTTAATGTATAATTAGAATATATTTTTACAATTTTATCCAATGGTGGTCATTAGAATTAATTTGACATTGAAATTGGACATAAACAATTGCCAATCTTTTGATATAAATTGTTTCTTAAAAACACGCTATTTGTCGTAATAGCGGGAATTAATTATAAAATTAATTAATGCAACTTATATGTTTGGAATTTTTTAAAATAGACATCATTTTTGAATTCGGAATATCAATTATAGCTTAGGGTGAAATTTTGGCCTTATTCTGAAAAACTTCAATTTTTGATGAATAGTGAAACCACTAAGTGGTTGTTAAATAACTGATTTTTCGTTTAAATGAAATATTACCACTTCTGTGATTTGATTTTCAAAAATCCGACATACATGGTTGTCATTAAGAAGTAAAATGTGGTTCAATGGGATAAAAATAATTTTTTGGTGAATAGTAACTTATTAAGTTCTTAATCGCGATTAGTGGTAATTAGGGTAGTTTAAGGTATAAATAATACTTTAATAATATTAAATGACCTAGACACATGTCCCAACCTCATTGGTTGTGTCATGGCCGACCAAGACAAGCCATGGCCTAACTTGGGGACCCCATGGATCCACTTTTGTAGGGAAATGACATAAATTAGTTTTTATTTAATGTTAAAGTGAAAATGACACTAACATAAATTGTTCTACTAAAACAATTTTTAATTGGGGTTATACAAGTCCAAATTTTGATTATAAATAGTCATTGGAAAGATAAAAAGATTTCCTACATCATAGTATTTGTTTTATAATTTTTAGACATTAAATAAATTAAAGTATTTATGACATAATAATGATGCAGCGATGACATCATTATTTGACGATTTAAATAAAATGAGAAGATAATGCAAAATCCGAGGCTTACACTTGTCCAAAGCCTATTGGATGAAGATATTTCGAAACCTTATCACCTTAGCCTCTAATTATATAGATGTGGGACCTTTAGAATCCGAAAAGCATTTTGAAATAATGTAACATTTCATTACTTTCCAAAAGTGCCCCTCCTCTCCACTTATAAAAGGCCCCCACCTCTCCCACCTTATTCACACCTTCAAGCCATTTGGCTCGGCCAACCTCTGCCCAAATACTCTCCCAACATCCCTCCCTTACTCCTAGAAGCCTCACTTTGGGCAGAACTCTTCCCAAGGAAGCCTTTAGCTCAAATCAAAAAGAGTTACCCGATTTTGAGGTAATGTCTTTTATAATGTTGCTTTGTTTTATTTTTCTTCTCCAACCCCCTAAATTCTTTTTATTTATTTCTTTTGTAACAACACCAGTATCCTCAATATACTAGGATGTTGTTATAAGAAGGATTCGAGCTACACTTACACACACCTACATCTAATGGTTAAAGAACATACGGTTTCCGTGGATGGCGAAATTCTGCCTCCCGAAACGATGATTGTTCAAATTCTTTTAACACCTATAATGGTGGCCATTTTGATGACACTATTTTCATATATGATATATATATTATGTTTATGTTTTCATTATGCTTCTGTATTTCTCATTTATGGCATACTTTATGATTTCCATTATGGGTAAAATGCGATAATTTCATTTTAGGAAGTGCGGACTACCGCCCCCTCAAAGTGATTTGAATCGTTAATGCCATATGTGGGATGTATAAAGGATGGAGTAAATGGTATTATACACTATATTATACTGGAATTATATTATACATTTATATCATTATGATTTAGTTCCATTAAATATGAAATTGAAATGAAAGTAGCGTTCATGCGTACGTACGGCTTACCGTCTCCATGAACGGTGCATTTCATTTCTTACCTCTAAATGTTACGTAATATTATAAATGAATGTATATACTGTATATATATGATATATATGATATCTATATCATTAATATAATTATGGATATAATGGATATTTCACCACATGAACAACTTGTAATTATAAGAAGTTTATTTTTGACTCAAATACCAAAGATCGACAAAACGACCGTTATTAACTTAAATAATTACATAATGTTCATAACATTGTAATAAGTGATATAAAAAGGATAATGAAATTGAAAATGGTTCTTAATAAGGTAGATATTAACTCTAGTTTATTATTCAGGAGGTTAAAGAACGGTTGAGTCAAGTCGGACACAAGGTAAGGGAACTTCTTAACCCAACTTCAATTCTTTGGGTTAATCTCCTACTTTCAAATTACTTCATGATATTATTATGTCCTATCTTGTATTTGTACTTTCTTTATGTGTATCTATAGTGAATACACCTAATAAATCTACTTTATTTGTAAGGGAACTTCTTAACCCAACTTCCATTCTTTGGGTTAATCTCCTACTTTCAAATTATGTCATGATATTATATCCTATTTTTTTATTTTTACTTTCTTTATGTGTACCTATAGTGAATACACATAATAGATCTATTTTATTTTTAAAAATGATCTTTTTAAGGACTTCGTCTCAATCTCCTTTCATTGAGGCATATTTTGTTTTATACACAAATTTCTTTTATACGGTGTATAAACCCCTTTGACTTTTACGTTTATTCAAAAGGAATCTTTTTTATACGAAGTGTTTTACTAAACGACAAAAGGGAATGTTTTTCTTTCCGTACTTATGCAGCGACAACGACTTCTCCGCCGTCGTGACCATTATTTGATTTTCGGCTTCCTCTATAAGCCATCTTTTTTTTAATGAAAAATAAATACAAAGTTTTAACTTTCTTTTATTTTGGTATTGAAAATGGTTTTGAAAGCGTTTTTATTATATCAATGTGCTGTATTGATATCTTGTGATTGAAATGTGGAAATGTTATGTTTCCTTTATGCATGTTTTATGTGATACAATTATGTTATGGTTTATGATATGTTTAAACCTATTCATATGAGGAATGCATTGGACTTAATAAGTGACGGGTGGAGCCCGCTATAGCTCCTCGATGCATCGGCAGGTCTCATGAGACAAACCAGTGTCTTGGCACAAGGCCTTGACAAAATATTATTTGTGGTCTTGGCACGAGGCCTTGACTACGTGGTTAAGATAGTCTGGCATTATGCATTCCATCATTATGAAAGTGGTTATTGATATTGCATGTGATTATTCGACCAGTAGAATATCCATGTGAAGAAGTAAATGGCATTATCTCATTTTACTTTTGCCATATTATGTTGAAGTTCAAGTTTAAAAGGATTTTGTTTTAGTTATACATTGCCTTAAATTTTAATGTTTATTTATGAAAGCTTCCGCATTATTGTTATCCTTACTGAGCATCTGAGCTCACCCCTTTCAATGTTTTAATATTTTCCAGGATGTGAAGAAGTATTTTATGAATGACCTACAGGGATAGTCGGAAGAGGATATGAGTGTGGACTATGGAGACTTTGTTATTGTAGTTTTTCACTTTTTGATGTAATGAAAGACTTATGAATGTATCTAGTGTTTCCAAGGCTACTAAACTAATCGGTCTTTCGAGACTTGATCTTTTGTGATCATGCCAATGTTACGAAGTAATGCACCGACTCTGGGTAGCTGGGGTCGGGGCGTTACAGTGATAAAATCTTTTAAAATCCCAAAATTAAGCAATTGTCGCATTTTAGCTCAAAACACGTCAAAAATCAAAAAATGATGCAAATTAGCTAAAATTATTAAATTTTAAGGCATTAAATATTTGAAATATATATGAAAAATAATTAAAATATTATATATATCAATTCCCTAAAACTTATCACTTGGACTCCTATACAAGTAAGAATTAAAATCAAATCAAAAAAATCAAAACACATACTCATGAGATCCTCCAATTTTTCAAAAAGAAACAAAAGATATAATGCCCCTTAAAACCATTATTTGAAGTTTCCCATTCATATAATTCAAATATTTTCAATTTATTTATCCTTCCATCCCGACAAGACACCTACCTCATATAAACTTTCTCTCATTTCACAAATTTTAATTTTCAATAAATCTTTTCTTATCCAAAACCATCAAAGAGTCGCCATAGTATTAATAAATTCATATATTTTCGCCTTATGTGAGTCACGAATATTTGTTTATCTTGTGGAGTTTTTAGGGCTATTATGTGGATTTTGGTTGGTAGGATTTAGAAGTAAAAATTTCAAAGGTCAAATGATGAGGGCTTGTCTCTTTTTGAAAAAAAAATTAATGATTCTAATTTTCACTCAAGTATAGCGTCCTCCCCACATACCATATCATAAAATAAGCTCCAAAATAAGATCAAATTTTTTTATAGAAATCCCATAAATTCTCCAATTCTTTGTCTTTACCACAATAACTTATTCCAAAAAAATCAGGTTTTTTATAAAGTTCTAGATAAGAACAAATTTTTTCTCCTTTGGAATCTATAAAAAGGAACATCTTCATTTCCTTAAAATATCTATAAGGGGATATCTTTAAATGGGATTACTTTTTATCAATAACTACATCTATTTAGTATTTTATTTTCCATACAAAGTATCTTCAAATGATATAGCACAACACAAAACAACTCCCCCCAAACACACTTAAGTTCAACTAGATCATACAATTTCAAATCCAGAGTAGGTTGGATAGGGAAATTTGGATTCTAATGTTGCCCAACTAATAGGTTTTTCATAGATTAAAATGGGTTAAAAGATTAAATTTACATGGAATGATTGAATAAAAATGATTCTGTTGAAAATGAGGAATTAAAATCAAATAAATTCATCAATCATTTAAAACACAGGTACCACAAACCCTTCTATTTTGAGAAGAATAAATCAAACTCTAGTTAGAGGAAATAGTCTGGTTCTCTCAATAATTGATTTGAATGTAAATTATATGAAAAAAAAACGGTTCATAAGACTCATGGGAAAGATATTTCAATGATAAAGACAGTGATATGTGGAATGGGATTCACAAATCAGAGGTCTTTTCATGAAATTTTCACCATTTTGAACTTGAAAAAAATTCATTTTTAGTATTCATTTAATCTTAGTTTCATGGGATAGATTTTTCAACAAACTAAAATGGGTTTAAAAAATGTAAAAGATGATAATTTGATCTCAAAGGTTTCAAAAAACAAAAAAAATGAAAAATAAACACACACAAAATTGGAAAACACACATTTTTTTGTTTTGAAAAGAAGAGAAATTGAAAAATTGAAAATCCAAAACTACAAAGGTTCCCTACCCCACACTTAATTGATGAGGTGTCATCAATTAATTCAGATTAATTTATTTAAGAATGTATATATATAAAGAGATGAGTACATTTAATCAAGTTTAAATGAAATAAATAACATGGTGGGTCTTTATTGCTAATCAGTTTAAAGGAGTGTAATCTATTATGCTAGTTCTTAAACTATTTTCAGTTTCATCCATTTCTTTTCCAAATAAAATTTATATGAACAAACTACTAGGCACTCAGTATATATATTATTACCACTGCTTTTCTTTTGAATCCTCTTCCCTTTCTCAACATAGGAAATCTCTCTTTAATTTCTTATCATGTACACCTCATTGAATTTTACCCTTAATTATTTTATATTTCCTATAAAAAACATATTAAACAAACAAGAATGTGATTTATGACTATATTTACCATAGCACCATAAAACCCTTGAAATTTTCTTCTTCCAGGTTGATTCTTGATTATTCTAGATATTTTTTGCTATCTTATTTCATGTGATACCTCACTTTTATTAAGATATTGTGGACTTATTAGAAAATAATTCTCTTATCTTGATGTTGAAGATTTCACACAAGTTTTATTAACCCACGTGAACTTTGTTTTGTTTTTTATATATTAAATATTAAATGATATAGTTTTATTTTGAAATTATTTTAGTACAGATTTACCTTGTTCTTATGATCATTTTATCTCATTGGTCTGAGAATATCATTTACCAACCTCTTCAGTGTTAATGGAATTTCTTGTGACCTTGTTCAATTAATATTTAATAGTGAGACATTTGGATTGATTCTTTGATAGTACTTCTTTATTTAAAGCTAGTTTCATCTATAGTTCTATGATAGTATTTTTATTTTCAACATATTTAATTTTGTACTTATCAATCTCATCACCTGGTCATGATTTTGATTATTTGACTAATTTTAATAAACTATTAAAGAATCTATATGTTATATATTCTTAAAAAATGAATTCATATTTACTATATTTTAGGGAAAATACATGTCCAATGTTATTTTCAATGAAAAAATGATCTTCTATGGTTATGAATTTTTTAATCATACCTGATTCTTCATTCAATTTTATACCTTATTTGTGGAATATTCCATTTATTGAATGAATTCTAATGGAAGCTTCATTGAGTCAAGTTTATTGAGATTCACTCGACTATCTCCGGGCTCTACTAAAAGTGTTCCCTCATGTATATTGATGATGGTATTTACTATCTCCAAGATTGGCCTCCCAAAAATTATGGGTGAGTGTGATGAACTCATGTATTCTTCTATGGCTAGTACATAGAAGTTGGCTGTGAATAGTAGATCTTTTACTTTCACAATAATGCATTCCAAAACACTTACTAGTAAAATAGTGGATCTTTATGAGAGATGGACGACCACTATAGTAGTTAGGATTACATTTTCCAATCTACAAAGATGTTAATACAGAGTGAGGCTAAATTTTTATCGAATAAAAAAATCACATAAAGTATCAGTGAAATTTAATGATCCAATAGTGAAAGGAATAGAAAATTCTCTAAATATTGAATTTTTTGTGGTATCGATTGTGTGATGTGGGTTGAGATGCTTCTTTCCAAGACGATTCTCTCATTTTTATCCATTAATATTTTTTCCATGCATAGTTCCGTCAAATAATTTTCATATATTGATATTTTTTAGATTTCTTATAACATTTGTATGTTGATCTCATCTTTATTAAAGGTCTCTCGAATTTATTTTTTGAATTTATTCTCTTCAAACATTAATGAATGAATAAATATAGAATGGAATGGTACCTGGTTATTATTATTTTTTCTCTTTTGTAATTGTAAGTAAGTTTTTGGCCTTTTAATTATGAACCTCATTCGGGTTATTTTATTGTTCTGGTCCCCTTCCTTTGGATTCATGGTTTAAGTTTTAGATGGTTTCTCAAAATCATCAGCCTTACTTTGTTTAGGTGATAGAATATAATTTCTACTTCATTTTATGATCACACTTACACTCACCTTTGAATTTGGGACTATTTTTGTTGGTATTTTTCCTAAATTCTTGATCAAAAAATCCAAAATAGTTCCAACATGGTCGGTTATATTATCAACCTTATTTTTAAACTATTTTTAATATTCTCTTGGTTGGTTCTACTAGGAACTTGTTAATGGTTGAATGGATTGTTATTAGAATGGTGTATTAATGGATTAGTGAAAGGTTGGTGGGTTTTAATTTTATTTCTACTATAAAGAAGGTTGATTGGGGTATTGGTTAGAGTAGAAAGATCATTCCAAGTTTTTTTGGTTTCTATGTCCTTATGGAGCCTGGGGTTGATGTGGATGATTATAATTGAACTAAAATTGTTGGAAGGCTATAAAACATATTTATACCCCTTGAATCTCAGGTCGTTGTTCATTGTAATGATAAATAGAATATTATAGACCACATACTTGTGGCATGGCTTATTTTCCAGTTTCTTGTGTCACAAACCTTTGTCTCAGTGCACTGGTTATTTCCTTGAGTGTGGCTTCTAGTAATGTAGATGAATAATAATTAGTCCTTGCCTCATGAATGTATATCATGAACATACCTATAGTTCTGAATTTATATGATTTCTGAGAAATATTTTAAACTATACCTCTATATTTTAATTGTGATTTATTAACTATAGCCCCCCCAAATGAGCTATCAGCAGTTTGCGATCTATTTCGAGAAATACTTTTTATAATAATATGTGTAATTTATTTTCCTCTATGTATTAACATGAATATATTGAAAAGATATTCTTGAACCTCACCCATTATTCATAGAGGTACTCTACAGATGACTGTCAGATAGTGTAGATATATTTTCTAATTACTTTAATTCAGGATGTGGGGGAAAAATTCTGCATGAATAATATCTTGAGTTCTTCCCGGTAATTTACCTTTCTTGGTTTTATATTAAAAAATAATTCCTTAGTCGATACTTCAAGTGATAAAGGAAAATACCTCACATGAATTGGTATTCAGGTGCTCCTCTCAGTCTGAAGCTTGATTATACATAGGTGAATTCCTAAATATATTAGTTCAGGTCTTCTTCTACAAGACCATGGAATTTAGGTAGAATTTGAACTATATTAATTCGCAACTCAAAATCATTCTATAAATAAGGTGAAATGATTTGGTTGTGCAGGTTAGTGAATTGAGGAGCGCATATATCTCTCAAAGTTTGGTTGGGATTTCCATCCATTATACCATGTTTAGAATGAATACTAAAATCATCATGTGGATATAAAATATTGATTTATTCAAAGTATTATTTTAAATTTAATTTTCTTATTTGGGTTTACATTATTTCAATTTTAGGTTCAAAATCAATTAATTGGTTATGAGAACTATGTACCATGCAATGCAAAAAAAAATTGCTAAGTAAAACTACAACTTTGGAAATAGTCCTAATTTTTGACATTTTTCTAACATATGGTGTGGGGAAAATATTTTTTCCTAAGTTAAAATGTATTAAATTGGTCAACCTAGGTTTTCTTCGAAGAGGAGTGTACAATAATTAAGTTTTCATCTTAAAATTAGAGGGGAAAGATCCTTTTTTTAATGTTTTATTTTGAAAACAAACTAAGGAAATGAAAAAAAATAAAGAAATTCATAAAAATAATGAAAGTAATTTTAGAAATCAATTGATTGAAAAATATTATATGATAAGGGTGATCGCATCGGGGATGGTTTTCCAAATAAAAAAATATCCTAGTTCCAATTTATCCAATCTTATTTTACTAACTCGATTACAGTGAGATTCCTTCATTGCTTCCTCTCACTCCCTTGGTCAAATGGTGATGATGATAGTAAACCTTTCCAAGAACTTAGTTTGTTATATTATTCTTCTAATGTTAGAGAGAGTTGCCACAAATATACTCAATTCACTTATGTAATACCCTATTGGGTATTGTTTATCCCAAATAATCAAGAATATTCACTACCCCTCCCACACATACTAACTATTAATGATTACATCACCACTAAGCCCAGATATATTGCTTTATATATAAACCAGAATATATCGGATAGAGATGATGATCATCGACCAAAGAAAAATCAACAACATAATGAAAAAACAAATATGATCACACTTGATAATAAAAATCCTTATTAGAATTTGAAAGAAACTTCATAAAAGAGAGAAAGGAATATAAATCAATAAAGTGAAAGAACACATGAATTAAAAAAGAGAAAACATACCACACCCAATCACTTTTAATTTTACCTATCCCGGTGAAGGATAACAGATAATAGAAATTAATAATAAGGCATTACAAAACTAAGAATAAGGAATAAGGAAAAAGGAAGAACATAAATTTTATCCTCCATAGTTTTTCTTCCAAAAGATTTCTCCTGTTATGACCACCATATTGAAAAAACATGACAATGGTCTTTCTTATAAGTTATTTGATATTGATTTTTATTTAGAACCTCCAAATTCAAAATTATTTGGGCTTTTATACAAGAACATATAAATTAATTAATGCGTAACACTTTTATGGTTTAATATAACCTAAATCTTCTTCCAATTTAGAGTGTTCAACGGATTCATTAAAGAGAGAATATCTCTATAAAATATTATGTGATCATGTTTATTCTTTCCTCTTTAAAATATAGTATCAATTACCTCATTTAGAGTTTATATACTGATTTATGCCTAATTTACTAAGGTCGGTTACGTTATGTCATCTAGAAATATTTTTCAATTTGATTGATTTATTTGGGATTATGGATGTTTGAATTAGATCTGGGTCTAGCGGAAGAAGTTTAAGACCATCAAAAAAGAAATAAAACAATACCTCTAATTGGATTAATATTTCAAACATTATTCTTGAAATACCATAGTAATAAAAATATGTTAAAATTCTAGAATTAAGCAATTTTCACATGTTAACCCAAAACACACCATAAATACAACAATGATGAAAATCAGTTCAAATTTTTAAATTATAAGGGTTTTTTTTAAAATACTTGTAAAAAATGATGAAAATCTTATATCTATTAGTTCCCAAAAAATAAAAAAGGTAGATTAAATATCTTTTGGGTTATTTTTGTAAAGAGTTTTTTATTTATTTCCAACATTGAGTTTGTGAATGTTTATATGTTTCAAGTTAATAAATTTTCCTTGTGTAGGTAAAGAAACATTATTTAATAAAGTTAAGAAACTTTCCTTGATCATTTTAAGAAGCTTTACTTAATAAGGTTAATATAATTTCTTAGAACAGGTCAAGAAACATTCCATAATAAGGTTAATAAAATTTTCATATTAAGGTTAAGAAATATTCATTATGAGTTATTGAAGGAGGATAAGAGGGTTTACATACCAAGTATTATGATTATATAATAATATTAAATTTTCTAACATCATAAATATACTCATTATTCTATCTAAGTTCATATGAGTTTTTATAAAAGGGAGAAATTAGAGTTAGATCATTAACTTTTGAGTTGTAGCTATATAAATCTCAAGCTACAATGTGGGGAAGTTTCTAATAATATGAAGTTATTTGATAGAAAATATTTACAAATTTCATGTTAAAAATTATATATTTAAAGGTATATAAAGTTCAGTTAATAAATTTTATATTTTAATCAATTCAAAGTTCAGGTAACAAAGTTTATGTTTTACGTTGTACAAATTTTAGGGAAAACACCATTTGTTAAAATCTGTAAAATGTTCAAGTAAAAAAGTGTATGTTGAAATATATATAAATTTTATGTGATAAATTTTATGTTTCCACCTGAATAAATTTCAAGTAACAAAGTTTATGTTGCAAGCTATGAAAATTTCAAGTAACAAAGCTAAACTCACAAAATGTACAAATATTGGTTTAAAAGTTGAAGTTGTAAACTATAAAAAGATCAAAGTTATTAAGTCATGGAGGGATCCATTGTATGAAGTATACTAGATTGAGACTATCAAATAAACGAATTATTACATTCTTCACCATTTGGATAAATATCATGTTTACTAGATATAGGAATAGTACCCAAACTGATGAATAGTTCATTAGACAAAGGAAAATTACACTAGATTGATGAACAGTACACCGAATAGAATAATATTATAATGAAAAAAGACTTGAGGAAATTTATAAAAAAATTTGTAACATCTCTTATCATGATGATGATATGTTTTTATATAAGGTTTCTTAAATATGATGTGTTTTAAGGAAGTTTAAATAAATTTGTTGACACTTTGTTTATACAAATATTCAATAATATTCTAGAATATTTTAGAGTCATCCCAAAAAATCTATGATAAGTGGAAATTTTCAAAATTAAAGGGTAAGATAAGTTGGAAAATATATTTTATTTCTTGTGCTTTCTCATGGAGTCATAACTATATAAAGAGGTGAAGGAACTATATCAATATACATTTTTCATGTGTGAGAGTAGAGCCAAAGTGCTATAGATTTAGTTTGAGGAGTATAGTGAGTTTACAACTAAAGATTCATTCAGATAAAGAAGATATTCATGATAGAGGTACCTGATAGTTGTGTACCTAACAGAGTTTAATTCACACCAAATTAATAAATAGATCCACTGGATGGAGTCATACTGGAAAAAGAGTGTACTAGATAGAAATTTTCTAGACAAAGTTCAATGAGCTGTTAAAAAAAGTTTTGTATATTTTTTTGGATTGAAGTATAAGAAAAAAAAGTATAACTTATGGGGGTATATATAATTACCTATCATGATGTACAAGGGTATTTATGGTAGTTTTCTTATTTTCATATTCAATTCATATCATAGTGAATTTCTATAGACTAACGAGAGTCATCATGTAAAGGTTGTAGTCACCCATAGTGGGGGAGAACCTTTTAAATATTGTGTTCCTTGATTTAATTTATTTTTATATATGTTTGATATATAAAGTTGAAAATTATAGAAACTATAATAGGATCTAGGGGTTTCAATAAGAAATGAGATTGAAAAATACCACCAGTGACTCAAAACCTCAACCCCCCCCCCCCCCCACCAATTATCAATGGTCCTCACATTCCTGGGAACATCAAATATTGAGTGAAAACCCTTATGTTTATGTCAAACTGATTATCACAAAATATTATTAACAATGTGAACATAGTCAAAGTCTAAAACACCCAAAAGATGATAAATATAGAGTCTCATGAAAGATCAATTGATGTAGATGATGAATAAAAGAAAATTCAATTTTAATTATGTAAAAAATGTGGGAAGAATCATGGGGAAAATTTTCTAAAAGGGGTAGAGAAATTATATAATTATAGAGTTGAAGGTCATCAAACTCACAAGTTTAAGGGAAATATAGAATCTATAAACATATGCTTCTTCAATCGTAAGAAAGTTGGTAATTATGAGAATCAATGTTCTAATCCAACGGACAATGAGGTAAATAGTCACCAACAACCATAAGAACAAGTTAAAGACTGTGAAATGCGTACTAATATATTAGATAGTGATTTTTTACTCTATATTTTCTAGAGTACAATTTCATGTAAGGTTTCCCCAACTATAAGATATTTATTTATAAATAAAAACTCTTAGTGGAATGATTATCATATAAATGATTTTCAATGTTTATAGGAATTTATTCCTTATGGATCAAGATCTTTATCCCTTAGTATAATTCTATGTGGAATTATAAATGGGTTACCTCTCTTTATAAAGTGCTTGAAAAAAAATTTCATATAGATAAATATTATTCCACATCCTAACTATACTCCTGATCATTTAGTAGTGTATGGTTAATTATGAGTTCTCTGTAGAATTTACTCTGACCTTATGATTTAAATTGTGAGAATGAAATTTATTTAAGGGGGATATAATATAACACCTAAAAATTATAATAAATTAATAACTTTAACTAAGTCAAAGTGTTTGATATCTTGATCTACACATAGAATTAAACTAAAAAACAATGATATTTTAGACCACCAAAACCTAGCTGTTGGATTAGAAATAATGAATACGAGTAACCACAATATTAAAAAATTATCAAAAAAAATTAAAGTATGCTTTTAATATAAGTTAAATTCAATTATTATAGCTAAAAAGACTAATGAGGTCATTTTATAGATCATGATATGGCTTTGTTCTCTCTAGATTCCTCTCCTCTAGCTCTTGGCTCTGCCTAGGTTTTCTTCTAGAAACCCTTCGCTTCAGGGTCTATAGTAGTGTTGTACCTCTTCATTTTATTCCATTCCTCCCCTCCTTTCACCCATAAGTGCGACTTCTCCATGAATTCTTCCTATTTGGTCCTATTTTCCACTTTCCCTTCAGTGAAGGTGCTTCGCTATTCTTTGTATCGAAGACATCTTCTTCGGTATTATTTGTATTGATGACACCTTTTACCTAGTTTACCTTTCTTTTGCTTTGATGGTTCTCATTTTTCTACCTCATTGATGATACATTCATTTAGTTCCCTTGGTCACTTGAACCAATGCTCTAATCTTACGTTCCACTTCTCCTATCCAGGTCAGATCTAGAGTAGGGGTTACAATAGGGTTTTGGGATGTGTGGTTCGGTATCTTACAATGTTATATATTCAAGATCATTCACATTGGCTTTGGTTTTTTGGTTTTCTTCCTCATGAAATTAGTGAACGTTTGTTTGATTCTTCCCAGTGGTTGATCTATTTGATGCATGTTCGGTGGTGTTACATTTTGTGGTTTGGGTTTGGTTTTGTCTAGGTTTGATTATGGTGGTGTCCATCGGTGTTTCTCATGATGGTTCCATGCCAATGTTTCTTGATTTTATATGAGGTGAGCTCAATCTGTTTCAGTGGCTTGCTTGCTTCTGGTTCATTGAAAGATAATGATGGCATGGTGTGATGTTCTACAGTGGATTCGATGGAATATGATTTCTCTGATGAATAGTGTGGTTTTGGGAAGGTCACGATGATGTTGGTGATAGGATAGAATTTACGACAGTGATGAATCAGGTTGATGGCTGGCGACGTGGCCTTTGATAGTTGACGAAATGATTTAAGCAGATGCAGGTGATCTTAGAATGTGATCTCCTCAAGTGTTGTGATTCATTTGAATTTTTAAATTTGAATAGGAATTCTATATTTTTGGTTCTTATATGTGGGTTAATACTCACCTTAATATAGATTTTGAAAATCAAATAAAAAATGAATTTTCAGTCAGGTCATTTTATGCATAGAAATGTATTTTTTGAAATATTTATTTTCTATGCGATATAAATTTCTATCTCAAGGAACATTTAATTAATTATGATAAAATATATTTTATATGAAATATTAGTTAATACTAATTTAATTAGTAAATAATAGGAAATTCAATGAGAGCGGTTAAAATTCTAAAAAAATCATTTTCCTATAAAAAAAATTTTTTCAATATAACTCGCCTTTTAATTAGAAGTAAAAGTTATAAAATTTTGAAAAATAATTTGAAAAAAAATGAAATTATTTTTTTATTATTTATAGTAATATTTTACTAAGATTAATTTTTGGTATTTTTTCTAAAAAATTGTTTTTAGGTGAATAGTGAAAAATATCATTTTTACAAATAAAAATATTTTTATGACATTATAAATATATAAGTATGAATTTTAAATTCAAGAAACATTTTTATAAGAAAATATATATATTTTATATGTGAATTTATAATTTTAAAATTGTTAATTTTAATTTTTTAACCCATATTTGAAATTTTAGAACATAAGTAATATTTCCCCAAAAACTTATTTTCAATAAATTATATATTATTATTTTAAAATTAATTATTATAATTTTTATAAATTGAATAAAATGAATTGGATTATAAATTTATAATTAGTATGTAAAAAATATATAATAATGACCATTTTATTTTTCATCATAAAGGATAAATTACCTAAGTAAAAACTAGTTGTCATGGTGAAAACCAAAATGGTAAAATGAATAACCTAAGTTGCAAAGGAAAAAAATTGATACAAAAATGTTTTTAGACAATTCTTTGAGGTTTGGAAAGATCTTAACTCTTCTCCTGTTAATTATTTATCAATTTTGGATCCAATTTTCTTGATAGTGACTTCCCATTATTGAAAACTTTTGAGAATTTATAAAAAATTCACCCATTTTCACTTATAAAGGGAACACCCCTATCCTCACTTCCCCTCACACCAGAAACTATTATGTTTGGAAAAAAAATCTATCCAAACCTCCCATTAAAATTATTATATACCTTAATTAGGTTTTAGTATTCTCAAAAGACTATCCCTTATTGGTTTAACCCCCTTTATAATGGAGATAATTCAAGTAGTAAGGTATAAATTCCTAACCGCTAATTTCTTTTTCTGTTTCCTTATGTGAATTTATTCATCCTAAAATTCCATTAAAATATTTTAATAGTATAAAATAAGTATCATTATTATATTTTAATGTTATTATAATTATTTTACAAGCATTAACCACCTTTTCCATTCTTATTTGAAAAATGAAACTAATATTAATGTGTTGTGTAGACTATCGCCTTCATGATGTAACAAGTTTCATTTTACTTCACTACCCCAAAAGGATGGTCATAATTAGTTATTTAATATATAATCATGTAATTTATGATATATTTCATATTCTAAAATGATAAACCATATTACTCTTTTTCCCAATTCTATGGAATATGAAATCACCATCCATGCATATGGGTAGACTACTGCCTCTATAGAACGGTGTATTATATTTTTTGTTTCTTTTATGTACAGATAAAAGTATGATATTAAAGGATAGATATAATTTTTATGATATCATTAAGTTTTTCATATGAAAAACTAGTGAAACTGTTAATGATATGATAGAAAAACTATCATCATTAATTCAATCATTTAAAACAATCATACTAAGAGTAAAATGATCTCTTAAGTATAGATAATGACATTATTTAAATTATATTCTATATATAATTAATTTTAATTATAATATATCACACTAATAAAATCTAAATATTATCATTATTCTTCTATTATTATTATATTACAACTAAACCACCTCATAATCATCTATTAATCATGATAGGTTCATGTTTGGGTCGGTTTAACCACCTACTTAAAAAATACTATACACTTATATCATGGATGAATATGAGGAATTTTTTACTGTTATAATATTATATAAATATGTAAATAATGTTTTTTTGTTCTGGTAATGTTATGTCAACATTTAACTTATTAATTAAGAAACTGCCATTTGTTCATTAAGAATTGATGAAACATTCTCTTCGCTAGTTTTATCCTCATGGATCATAACCAAAACTACCATGAAATGAAATTATATATTTATAAACTATAGTACCTCATATAATATAATATTGATGTAATTTGGAAAAAATACTACATACAAACACCTCTTTTATGAAAGAAATTCATAGAAATAATGATTACTTACACCAGGTGTTGAAAATACGTAAGAAATAACTAATATATATATATATAATGATTATAAATAATGAGTATAAATTTTTATAGTTATAGATAATGTTTTTGGGTATATATTTAATGATCATAATTTAATTATTTAGGACATTTTGTACAAGTGAAGTACAAATTAGGACCAAGGAAAGGGATTTCATTTCAAATTCTTCTCTTTGTGACATGTTTGATAGATACACCTAATTTTATTTATGTGGTGTATGTAATTACTATTTGAGATATAATATAATAAATTATCTTTTAATCACATTATTTTAAGTTTAATTACCATCACTATCTTTAAATGGGGTTTTATTAAATTGTTACTCAAGTCGTAAAGTTTTTATTGGTCTCAGTTCTGGTTGTTTGAGACATGCTAAATGGTATATACCATGTTTTCTTTTTATATTTTTTCTATTAATTTAATATACTAATAATTTTATATAATTTATTTACTTGAAATTAATTGTAAAAAATTATACAATTCATGTTATTTTCTTCAAATGTATTATGACTCAAGTGTAACCCCAGTCATAAGAGTTTTTAATATCTCAATTTTCATTCATTGAGTTATAATCATTCACTTAAACTTATTTCATATAAGTCAGGTCCATTAATCCATTTGATTTTATTACATGTTAATATTTCATTTTTCACATTTTTTCCACAAATACCCCTTTTCAAATGTTTCATGCTTCATGTTTTATGATTTCATAAGGGATATTGACAACTCATATCTTCTTTCTTTGAATTATAATGTTTCATCTTAAAATATGATTTTCCATAATATCCAATCATATTTTATTTTATAATTATCATTGTGAAAACTAGGTTTTGATCCAAATGAATGTTTTTTTTATGTGACATCTCAAACTTGGGTACCACTTAGAGGTTCCCCAAGGCCAATTGGACACATGGACTCAAAAGTGCCTCCCTATATGCCAAATGATACCGACTAGTAGTGAGGTCCTAGGGTGTATTCTTTAAGAGACTATTCCTTATTGTCATAGTGGATGACAACAGATATAATAAATAGATAAATAGTGGAATCATGATATCAACATTTAAGTAGTAAAAAATAGGAATAAACATCAAACATGTGATTAAATACTAAAAATCTGGAAAGTACAATATAAAAAATGATGATAATGTATTTCATGTCTCTACAAAATAGGAAAACATGTATACATGGAATCAGGGAATACATATCATACAGAAGATTCAAAAATAATCCAAAAACTATCCAGCATTATGATCACTACCCTGGTTATCTACTACCATGATCTGTCCTAGGAAATAAGTCAAGATCATGTGTCTAAAGAAAGAAGCTTCCCCTAATCAACACCTACATTCATATAATCTTGTCGGGTACCATCGGCATCCCAGATAGGGTGTGAGATAAATCTCATTAGGCCACCACCTTTGGCATCAACACAATCCAGTATGTGAATATAAACTGAAATATTGTGTAGGTATATATGGAAGTAACAATAATATAGTAATTTAAATAGTTAATACTACTTTAGCCTCAGTTGGTGTCTGAACATGTATACATTCTTTTACTTATGTTCCAATTTATAATAAGTGTCCACTAAACTATATATTATAGGGATAAGGTAAGTGGATACAAGGTGTGATAAAGTAATCATATAGTATGGGTAATTCTCAAGATGTCCAATGAAATAACCAAGTCATCCTATGATGATGATGATGATATTAAAAGATGATCCAAGGTGATAACTAAGGCATTCTTGACCATCGGGGTCGAGCCAACTCATTAATAACATATGGCCTAGATATAAGGCGTATGAGTATAATCCAAGGGGAACACCCAATTCATTCTATTTTAAAAGATTATAACTGATTCCAAGGATATCATCCAAGGTAAACAAGGGATAACAATGACTAGTCCCAATGGGGTGAATCCATGGCACCACATGTCTGAAGACATCAAGCTAGATGAAAATAGTGTATCCAAAGCATCCTAAAATCTGTAAGATGGTGAAGGGATCCTATGATGTCATTTCAAGAATCCTCTAGTAGACAAGGACCATGTTCCAATGTGGGTAACTCTCTTGGAAACCAACTCCTTGAATTAAAATGGCGTCCATTGAGTGATCAAAGCATTCCCTTAGGAATATAAGGTTGGGTCAAGTCTAAACACTCCAATAAATATAAAAAATATATATGGAATGGGAACCTAATGAATATTTCATTACTTAATTATTCCATGTAATAATCATTCCATTTGATAATTTAGGAGGTTTATTCCATTGCCTTTCATACTAGGTGACAAGGATAAATAGGACATGCAACCAGTTATCACTTTAATTAGTTAATCATTTATTTGGTTCATTCCTTTACCTTTCATAATCATGACAAGGTAGGATAATGAAATGAAACCATTTCAATTAATTATATTCTCTTAGTAGGTTCGTTCCATTTCCTTTTATTAAGAATAACAAGGTAAATCGGGACATGCAACCAATTTAGTTACCTATTAATATTAGTCAAGGCCATGTGATATCTATAATGTACCTTCCATTTAATAATTAATTAATTAATTTAAATCACTTACCTTAGAAGGGTCAAGAGATAACTAGGGAGGTTCTATCTATTTAAAATTTAACAATTCATTTATTTTATGAGGCCTTAACATTAGCAGGGTCAGTCCACAAACCCAAATGATTTCTTAGATAAACCCACATCGGTCACGAAGGTATAATTAAGGAAGCACCCTACTTGTGGTGAAATCCATTGAGGTGTCAACCTATAATGAAATGATGATCATATATATAATGGGATCAATATTATTATCACAATGATTATAATCACATAATTTAAATTTAATACGAAATGCATGGTGATACTAGTGTATTCCTATGATGAAATTTTATAAAATGGTGAGGCTTTGAGGGATGAGTCATAGACCACCTACCTTGAGCCTGTATCACTATCCTTATCCATTATGGGACTTTAGTTTTTTATGGATTGGAACAAAATGGAAGAATGGATAAATTCCATAAAAATAGTTCATATGATTTTGCATCAAGATAGAATCTTCAAGAGAAATACGAATGATGAACTAAGACTAAGGAATAACGAGCTTAGTTCCAAGAATCCAACGAGACCAACGGTTCTTGAATCCAAGATTGAATGATGAAATGAGATCAAAAACTAGAAGAAGGATACATGCAATATCCAATAGGAGATAAGAGGGATCATGGTACTGGAAATGAGAAGGGGGATAAAGAATTGGGTTTTTAATAAATTAAGTCAAAATTGTAAATCTACCCATAAATTCTAGAACACACAGTTTAGCCACATGGTTGGTCAAACCATGTGTCAATCATGCACCTTCCACTGTCTAAGGATGGACCCTACATGGTTCCATGCGCACAGCTTTCCAAACCATGAACAAACTGTCTGATTTAGATATACTAAAAACTAAATACCTTCGACATGGGTGTGCACCCTAGGTCACACAATTAATTCAAATTGTGTTGCCCAGTGCTTCCCACTAGAACACCTCACACTTTTGGGAGGGACACTATAGTTTGGGTTGAATATTTTCTATTAACTGTGTGGCCTAATGGTTTCTTTCACCAGTCAGGGTTCCAATCTCTGAAAAAGCCCCATAAATACCTGAAACTTATATGACTTCATTAGGAATCCATAAAAGGTCCAAGATAAATAACTAGACTAAAATTTAAAGGATTTTTACCTCATATAAAAACCAAGTTCTTATAGTCTACCCCCTTAATATAACTCATCCTCGAGTTCACCTTACAAGGGTAGCAGAACTTTATCTAATAAAAACTTCTTCCACTGAGCATGTATGCCATCCTCCTACTCCCAAGTCTCATCACATACATGTTCATGCTTCAATAGCGTCCATACCAAATGGATATACTAGCCTTAGAGAGCCTTTAGGATCTATTCAGTGATAAGTATATGATACTCCTAAAACTAAGTATCAATATCTAACTCAACCTCCTTAGGAAAAAAATTATGAGATAGGTTGGCATGAAATCAAAAACGCTGTGAAACGTGGAAGACACAATGCATGTAATGGTACCTCTAAGGTAATAGAAACAGATAGTCTATCAGAAGGAAACTATCCAAGATATCAAATGTCCTGACATAATTTGGCGACAACTTCCCTTGCCTTTGTGTCTATTTATTCTCAATATTAGGTGTTACCCACAAGAAGACATGATCCCCAACCTCGAACTCTAGAGGTCATCGATGGAAATCGACATAAGACTCATGTCTAGATTGAGAAATAGACATATTATTTCTAATCAGATGAACCTACTTTGAAGTCTCCTGAATGATAAGAGGACCTAGTAGTGCTACCTTAACTGACTCTAAATAACACAGGGGTGAACAACATGGCATACTGCAAAGGGAATCATAAGGATCTATTTGAATCATCTCCTGAAATCTATTGTTATAGGATAACTCGATGATAGGGATATAGTTCTCCCAAAAAACACCAAAATTAATGATTCATGATTGGATCATGTTCTGTAACACTTTAATTGTCCATTTCTATTGTCCATCAATATATGGGTGAAAATATGTGCACAGAAGCACCTGTATACCCATAGATCTTTGTAACCCCTACCAGAACCTAAATATGAAACAAGCATCCCTGTTTGAAATGATAGTACGAGGGACCCTATGTATCTGTATGATCTCATGGACATACAGTATTACCATCTCATCAACTGATAAAGTATCCTAGATAAGAAAGAAGTGGTCTACTTTCTTCAGTTGATCCATGACTACCCAAACTATGTCACTCCCTCAATGTGGTTTTGATATGCTGACTACAAAATATATATTAACATCCTCTCACTTCCATTCTTGGACTAGAAATAAATGTAACAAGATAGAATACCACTGGTGCTCCACCTTCACTTACTAACAGTTTTAACACCTAGTAATAGAACCTTCTGTTTTTTGTTTTATCACATGCCACTAATACTGGTGTCGCATGTCTTGATACATCTTTGATATGCCTCACTAAAATTAACATTGAAAAGAATTGTACACTCAAATTAGTTCCTCTATCATATATATAGGAACCCAGACACACCCATTTATACATAGGATATCATCTCCATTAATAGACCGATACATAGGCTGGTCCTCACTAGAAATACTCTCCTAGAGAAGCAAGCCTTTATGATCTGAAAACTACCTACTCTTTACCCTATCAAGCAAGGAAGAGGTAAATTCCAAGGATATAAGCGAATATTTATTGTTACTCTCATGAAACTATAATTTCTACGTAGAAAATAGGTCCATTAATTTATATTCATCATTGTCTTTATGTATGAACTTTTTCTGAGTTTTCCAACTCAGTGCATCCACTACCACATTTCCATTTCCAGGCATATAGTCAAGATAAAAATCAAAGTACTGAGGGTATTTGACCCATATTCCCTATCTGAGATTTAATTAATGTTTTGTAAAGATATATTTTAGGTTATTATGGTCTGTATACACCAAAAATCACTGACCATCAGATAGTGTCTCTAGCAACATAACGCATGGAAAACTACGGATAGCTCAAAAGTATATGTCGGGTAATTCCTCTTATGAGGACACAACTACCGAGATCCGTATGAAATGAATCTATCTTACTAAATCATAAATATACCCATAATAATGCCATATTCATAATAGAAAATTAAATAGCCTATGATATGATCTGTAAGAATCAGAATAGCAGATTAATTAATCCTTTCTTTCAACTCTTGAAAGGACTTCTCGCATGCTTCAGACCAAAGGAACTCCACACCATTCTTTGTAAGACTAGTAAGAGGGAAGAAATGCATGAGAAGTATTCCATGAAACACTTTTAATATCTATCCATCCCTAAGAAACTCTATATATAAAATACGTTCTTTGGATGCTCTTGGGAAACCATAGCACTCACCTTCTCTAGGTCAATTGATACTCTTGATTCGAAGAAAATATGACCCAAGGAGTGAATTTTTTATTATCTAGAAGTAGAACATAGAAATTTTGGCATAAATATGATTCTCTCTCATAGTATTCAAAACGATCTCATGATGTTTATAATGTTCTATACGAGTATGATAATACATCAATATGTCATCCAAAAAGATCTTTATAATGGAATCCAGATAGGGGTGGAAAACCCCATTCATAAAATCGATGAAAATTGAAGGCATGTTCTTAAGACTGAACAGAATTAAGGGATGATCATATAAACTATACCGAATATGAAAATATATGTGTGGTATATATGATGTCCCAAATCTCATCTGATGATATCCTGATCTCAGTTCAATATTTGAAAACACCCTAGATCCTCAGAGTTAGTCAAAGAGATCATCTATCTGAGGTAGTGGATACTAGTTCATAACCATGATCTTGTTTAAACATAAGTAATCCATGCATAAATGAATGGTATAATATTCCTTCTTGGGTAATTTCATGGGTGAACCCAAATAATAAGTATTGGGTTGGATAAAACCTTTGGACTCTAGATATTCCAACTATATCTCAACCTCCTGGATCTTAGTAGTTTTTATCCTATATAGAGGAATATACACTAAAGCTACTCCTAGAATGGAATTGATCATGAACTCTGCCTATCTCTTAGGAGGTAATAAAGAAAAATAATCTGGAAATATGTCCCTGAAATGATATGTTATGGGAGAAAAATATGTTAGATGTATTCCCTCCTCCTTCATGAATAGGCTAAAATATGGGAGGTAAATCCACCTAGCCTATGATTCTTTGGTCCAGATCTACTAACCTGGAAATTCCACTCACCCTTGTGAAGAAAATTTCTTCCCTTTAGTGATGTAAAAGAAACCTTATAGTGATACCAGTCCAAATATGCATGATATGAAAACAACCAATCCAATCTAAGATTGAAATCGAATCTCGTCATCTCCAAAAGAAAGAGTTCCCATAATAAGGGATAACTACGTACCTCAAGGGACAATCCTTGAATTTATATTTTACCTCAAACTAAACTACCAATGGTGTATTTTTGGTCATCACACCATATAATAAATCAATCTATAGCTCGATAAATTCTACAGTAGACAAAAATATAAAGGAGTGTAAATCACCTAAATCAAATAAAGAAGATATGATTGTAGAGGATGCTAGAATAGTACCTTGTACTATAGATGGTACTACACTCTAATCCTTAGGTACTAGTTGTATTGCATGCAAATGGTTTGATCCACATACTTGTGCTATAAATTGACGGCCCTATGTAGGTTTGCTTTTATGGTACTGATAATTAGAATTCTGGCTACCATGCCCATGACCTCTTCTTCATCCAGTCTTGCTGGTGCTACTTCAACTCCCCTTATAATGGGGCTCAACTGATCCCACCCCTAAAGGTAGAGATGTTGAGGATCCTCTACTACTAGAAGCCAATGTAATGGTCTGGTAGAATATTTTAAGATTTCCTATACAGCCACAAGCACAACTCTCAAAAGAGTCGCTATCACACTGAGGCTTTACATGTGCTTGTTGTCCAAAATGATGGAATATTACAAAGATGCTAGTGTAGATACTCTAGTTTCCACTAATATGATGATAAACCTCAAGGATATTCTTACTGCTAATAGAATAACAACCACCCTACCTCATAACTGAACCTATATTCCATGAACCATCACCTTCACTCAGTTTAAGCTCAGTGATAAGATCCTAATTAAAAATATCATAAAAGGAAGGTAAGCGAAAGACATTCACTTGGGTATGGATGTAATAATTGATCCCATTCATATGGATGGAATACTTGATGCCATCCTCAAAGTGACTAACACGTTATATCTCATCACTAGATAGAATTGGTGAAAAGAGTTGTAGCTTAGTAAAACAAACTGAATAGTTCATGAAAAGCATATAACCCTATTCCAAGTGAATGAAATATCTATATTGTTCTGCTCTCATTATATAAGGAAATAATTACTTATAAAAGATAGTCTAAAAGTCAACCTGAACCATGACCTAATGATGACCATCCTGGGTAATCGCACCCCACTAGCACTTAGCTGAATCATTAAGTATATAGGTGGAAATCTTAACCCTCCCCTCTAGAGTTATATGTATATTCTATAAGATATAAAGAGTGTCCTATATCCAAGACTTAGTAGTCTGATGACCTCCATACCTTAAGAATATGGAAGGATGTATTTGTTGGAACTCACAAGTCAGATCAGCCATAGTAGGTTCAGGTCATTGATCACCCTTCATGGACTACATCGGACACAGGAAACTCTCACAAATATGATTATTAGTTCCCATTTCAGGTATAATAGGTGGTGATTAAAGTGGAACTCATGTTTGTAAGACTAGCGGCTCAGGGACCACCATCTATGGAGCATGGTCGTCGCCACCTTTTCAGCGCATGACAATAAGATGTTGTGGTTGCATAGCTCTAAAAATGCCCAAACAATTCCTTAGAATAGGATTTTAAGTATGTGGAAGCAATAATGGAAGAAGAGCGTAATAATAAGGGTTGACTACCCAAGGTACTACCCTAAACTACCCATATAGAAGGATAGGGTATTGGTCAGTGTTTAAATTTAATTTATAATGATTCCAATATATGAAGGGTAAAATTCAATTTTCCTCTTCATTTAATGGTAGTAATTTTGTTTTTATAATTCAATTTTTACATTTTAATTCTTCATTTTCATATATACATATATCGAAGTTCGATTAAAATGGATCATCATTCCAAGTGAATAAGGTCTCATACACCATATCACTGAAATCAACAACCATTTAATATCTATTTAACCCTGTCTATATTCGGTCTCACGATGTAATGGGTAATATATGATGGGTCAATTTGGTAAATTACCAATCCCAATATATAAGGGCTTATACAACACATGAATTTAAATGGGAAATCACTCAATCATTTCCAAATAGTAGCTCATGTAACAAATGATTCATAGCTGATATGGGAAGAAACAAGCTATTTAAGATTCTACCATCAACCTATATAGGAAAAAACTATTTAGATTTATGTTTACACTTTAAATGAACAATTCCATTACCCTATAAAATATTTTAGTAGCACATCCATATATAATAACCAAAGAACACTCAAAATCGTAGGAAACATAACCAATGCAAGTAGTGAAATACACCTATATGGCATGGAATATACATGTGCTTTGATTTATAGGTTCCTATAAGGATACATAATTTATTATTACTTTCCCTTATCTCATCGGTATAAGGATAAAATGAAACCCTCAATCATAATAACAATAATAATAACCATCACATAGAATGTGTGTCACACAATAGTGAAAGGATATCAAATGTAATAAAAAAATACAAAACAATATTATTCATTTTAGAAAACTCGGTTTACCCAAATTGTGGGTTAGCTACTCCCAAGCACGGATTATAACCATATTCCAATGTGTTTCTAATCTCTTGTATATTTCCTCAAAATAGTAAGGAAATAAAAGAAATATCATATTCCAATTTGTGAAATCCTGGGTCTGGGTTCTACTCAAAGGTTCCCCGAGCCCAGTTGGCCACATGGCCTCAAATGTGCCTCCTCATAATCTAGAGGATTATGACTATCAGGGAGGGCCTAGGGTGTGTCTATGGAGAGAATATTCCCTCATGTTATAGTGGAGAAAATGGATATAATAAATAGATAGATATCATAAGAATTATATCAATGGATAAGTATCATAAAACAGTTATAAAAATCCAACAAGTGATTAAATACTCAAAATATGTAAAGTAGAATATAAAAAATGATGATAATGTATGCCATGTCTCTACAAAACAAGAAAACAAGAATACATGATATAAGGAAATACATGTTATATAGAAGAATCAAAAATAAGATAAAAACTATCCAACGTCATGAGAACTGGCCTGATCATCTACATCCAAGCTCTATACTAAGAAAGAAATCAAGATCATGTGTTTAAAGAATAAAGATTTCCCTTATCAATGCCAACATACATCTAATCTTCTCAGGTACCATTGGCGACCCAGATAGGGTTGTGAGATAAATCTAAGTAAGCCACCACCAACGACATCTATAAAATCCTGTTTGTGAATATAAACTAAAATAGTGTGCATGTATATATGGAATAAAAGATAGTATAGTAATGTAAATATTCTATACTTACTTTAGCCTTAGATGGTGTTCGAATGTGTAAATATTTTATTAATTATGTTCTAGATTATAATAAGTTTCAAATACATTGTATATGATAGGGATAAATTAAGAGGATCTCAGGTGTAACCAAGGTATCCTATAATAAATATAATAGTCAAGAGTATCCAAAGTAATAACCAAGGCATCCAATGATGATGATGATAGTAAAAGAGTGTCCAAGGTGATAAATAGGGAATCCTTAACCTCATGGGTTAATCCAAATTAGTAATAACATACAGTCTGGCTATAAGGGGTATGAGTGTGATCTAAGGGGTAATTCCTAAGGCATTCCACTATAAAAGATTTTAACAGGGTCCAAGGATATCAGCCAAGGTAAACATAGGATAACAATGATTGGGCCCAATGGGGTTAATCCATAGAACCACATGTCTGAATATATCAAGTTGTATCTAGATAGTGTATCCATGAGGAGAGGGATATAGGCTCGAGGTAGGTGGTCTATGAACCATCCCTTAAATCCTCACCATTTTATAAACTGTCATAGTTGGCACACACCATTATCATTGGGCATTTATTATTAAATTCTTATAACATGATTATAATCATTATGCCCATAATCTAGATCCCATTATATATATGATCATCATTTCATTAGATTTTTATACCTTAACACATTCCATCCCAAGAAGTGTACTTACATAATTATTTCTTGGTAACCCATGTGGGTTTATCTAAGTAACTATTCGGGTGTGTGGATTGACCATGCTAATGGGAAAGAATCTAAAACTAAGTAAATTGTAAATTTTTAAATGGGTAGAATATAAAAAATTATCATAATTTATGTGATGTATCTAAAAAACTGTAAAAATAGGTGTCCATGCACCAACCTAAGCAATAAATCAAGATAAGGTGTCCAAAGTATGAAACTTCCCCTTATCAACGCCTACATACATATAATCTTCTCAAGTACGTATGGTGGCCTAGATATGGTGTGAGATAACTCTTAGAAGGCCACCACTAATGGGGTATATAAAATCTAGACTGTGAATATAAAATGAAGCAATTTTCAGGTATATATGGAAGTAAATACAATACAATAATGTAAACAACTCATACCTACTTCAACCTCAATTGGTGTCTTAACATGTAAACATTTTATTAATTATGTCCTAATTTATAATAAGTGGCAGCTATACTATATATGATAGGGATAAAGTAATAGGATATAGGTTGTAACCAATTCATCCTATAATAATGATAATAGTCAAGAGGATCCTAGGCAATAACCAAGGAATCCTAAGATGATTATAATAGAAAAAGAGGATCCAAGGTGATAACCAAGGCATCTTTCACCTCAGGGGTCAATCCAACTCAGTAATACCATGAAACCTAGATATAAGGGTTTTGATTATAATACAAGGTGAAATTACAAATATATTCCAGTATAAAAGATTCTAACTGAGTCCAAGAATCTTATCCAAGGTAAAAATGATCTATGCATGACTGAGCCTAATGGGGTGAATCCATGGAACCACATGTGTGAAGACATCAAGCTAGTTCAAAGGAGTGTATCAAAGGCATCCCAATATCTAGAAGATAGTGAAGGTATATTATGTAATCGCATTGAGTAGACAAGGACCATGTTCCGTGGTGGGTGTCTCCCTTGGAAACTGGCTCCTTGAAATGGAATGGCTTCCTCTGAGTGCTCGAGGAATTCCCTCAAGAATCCAAGGCTGGTTCAACTATGAAGATTTTTATAAAGATAAAAAGGTATATATGTGATAGGAACCTTATACATATTTCATTATTTAATTATTCCATTTAATACCCATTCCATTTAATAATTTAGGATGTTCATTCCATTGCCTTTCATACTAGGTGACAAGGCTAAATAAGACATGCAACCACTTAGAACTTTAATTAAGTAATAATTTATTAGGTTCCTACCTTAAATTTATATAATAATGAACATAAGGTATAATAAAATTCAACTAATTTAATTAATTATACTCTCTTAGTAGGTTCATTCCATTTCATTTTATTAAGTATAACAAGGTAAATCAGGACATGCAGCCAATTCAGTTACCAGTTTATATAAGTCAAGGCTAAGTGATGTCTATAATGTAATTTTCATTTATTAATTCATTAATTAATTTAAAGAACTTACCTTATAAGTTTAAAGCAATAAATATAGAGGTGTTATTAATTTAACAATTAACAATCCACATATTTTAAGAGGCCTTACCGTTAGCAGGGTCAAGCCACACACCCAAACGGTGTCTTAGATGAACCCACATGGGTTACCAAGACATAATTAAAGAAGCATCCTACTTGGGGAGGAAGGAATTAAGGTATCAAGTATCAATTATATGATGATCATGTCTAGAATGGTATCTAGATTATGATCATATTTATTATAATAATGTAACATGAATTTAATAAGAAAGGATTGGTGATACGGGCATGCTCCCATGATGACAGTTTATAAAATAGAGATACCTTGAGGGATGAGTCATAGACCACCTAACTCAAGCCTATAACAATCTCTTCATCCATTATTGGCCTTTAGTTTTTCCTAAGTTTCAAGAAAATGGAATAAAGGAACAATACCCTGAAAATACGGCATATGATCTTATATCAAGATAGCATCGTCAAGATAAAGATGAATGATGAACCGAGCCTAAATAATGATGAGATTACATGGAGGATTACAATGAGATCAACAATTCTCTAATTATAGATCAGATGATAAAATATGATAAAAACTATAAGAAGGGTACTTGGAGGCTCTAAAATGTGAAAAGAGGGCTCCTAGCACTGGAAATTGGAAGGGGGTAGAAATAATTCAATTTTTAAGAAATATTAATGGAAAATTCATAAATCCAGCAAGATGTTTTGGGTATCGCAGTTTATCTGCTTGGTTTTCCAAACTATACATGAACTTTTCACCTCCCACTGTCTAAAGAGGGACCCTGCATGGTTCTATGTGCATGGTTTTCCAAACCATATGTAAACCGTGTGATTTGGATCTTCTAAAAGATCTAGACCATCCACACATTCCTGAACCCTAGGTTGCATAATTAAGGAAAATTGTGTGGCCCACTACTGACCACTAATACTCCATACACAATTAGGATAGACCATTTGGGAATGGTCTCATAGTTTCTACTAACCATGTGGAGTGGTTTCTTCCATCGATTGGGGTTCTAAGCTCTGAACAAGCCTCAGACACACCCCTAAACATGAATGACCTCACTAGGCATCGGTAAAACATACAAGATAAATAATTAGACTTAAATTTAAAGGATTCATACCTTATAAAATAACTAGTTTCCTAAATTTTAATCTTCTAATAATGTGATTTTAGAAAAAAGGTATTTTGAAATTAATAAAAAGGGTTTTTCCTTCCACTAATCATATGTTTTGTAAACCTATCCTAATTTATCCAACATAAACTTTATATATTTTTAAGGCTACATTATTGGATATTATTTTTAAAATTAAAGGTTTTAAAAATCTTTCATTTCACCTTTTTAAAATTTACCTTTTAAATGAACATATAAATTTTTATTTTATGTCAATGTTAAAAATGATTTCTAAAATATATTTTAAGTTTTGGTTTTCATTTCCCTTTTCATTTTAAAAATGATTTAAATTAATAGGGTTTATGTTCCATGATTTATGATCTAATTTATATATAAATATATATTATTATTTTGTGTATTAAACATGCATTATCAAACAATTCGATTCTTAATCCTATCTTTTGTTATTTCATTCTAATAATTTTTTTTATGAGGATTTTTTTCATTTACCTTAACACCCTTTTAGGTTTCCTTTGGAGAACTGTGGTTATTTTCATTTTAAACCATCCAATTTATTCCTCTCTGTGTATTATGATCATGTTATTCTAGTATTGACTTAATCGTATACCACCACTTCATATGGTTTCAGTTTAAGGGATTCTTACATAGATATTTATTCTACTTATTGATTGGGGAACTATTGAAAATATATATATTTTTTATTCTAATAAATATTTCTAGTGATTACTCATGAAATTTTACTACGTACTGTTTAAATATACACATTCTTATTGATGGGTTAGGATCATGTTATCCTTGTTATTAACATGGGGGAAAGTATTGGAATTCTATATATTGTTATTATAATACCAATGATTATTGTCAAGTTGAATCTATATTTTTTTACCACAAAACTTCTTTGTCTATATTCTTATGATCATGTCATCCGTTATAATTACATGGGGAAAATTATTGACATTATTAATTATTATTAACTACTATGTGTGTTAATTAATTATTAAAATTCCATATTTTTTCATTATACAGATAGACATGTTTTTATTTACCTAGAGGTATCTTAGGGAATGGTAAGATATGTCTTATTAACTATTATGATGAGTGCATTGAACATAATCAAGTGATGTTTTGGGGAAACATTACAAATCCCCTTAATGAATTGAAGGATTTGGTGAGGCAAAACAGCTTGGGTTTTGGTGTATGACTCTCCCCATACTAGTATAGTGTCTTGGCGTAAGGCCTTTATAGCATATTTTTAATTTCTAGAATTATGTATTCCATCATTATGAGATTGGTCATATAAATGTCCATGTTTTAATTTATTTTCATATATATAGAATTCTATCAATTTCATTATATTGTAGAATTGTTTAGATTATTTATTTCTTTTATATTAGGTATACCATGCTTATGTTTTTTACAATGTCAGTTATATGTTTCCCTTACTGAGTGTTTGAGTTCAACACTTTCTTCTATTTTTATTACCTAGGTTATAATGAAAAGTAATACATGTGACATGTTTAAAATAATATCTCGTTTGTAATATTTTGTAGAAGATTTTAAATACTTGTTATGGATTAAGTAGTTTTATATCTAATGGGAAAATTTTCTTTTTGATATAAAGAACATGTGATTTTATAGTTATTATTTTTTCATAATTCTCTAAATCCATTAAACTAATGTTAACTTTGGGATATAAGATATGAAATAATCATTATTGATTTTTTAATTAAGTACGGTTACATGTAGGGTATTTCACTTGGTATCAACGAGAGTATATAAAGGATGTATTTATGGAATTGGACATGGGAGCGTAGATCTGGGGAATCATAGTGGGTCTGTCAATTGGCCTGATAATGCTCTGTATTTGGAATAAAATTGGTTTGTTGAGTCCAAATTGAGGTAATTAACCCCTTAAATAGTAGATATGGGTAAAATGGAAAGGATTTTATGGAACCATTCAAAATACCATTAAGTGAGGTAAGTATTCCCTCTTCAAAAAATTGGTCCTTTATTGATATGTTTGGGCATGGTTGAGGCTTGGATAACCTAATGATATGGAATAATTTTTTCAGTGGTAAATCCTTTAATTTTGAATTTTTAGGGTGCATGAACATGGTTAATGTGTGTAAACATGAGAGGTTAGTAAGGTATAAGACAAGGGTTTCTTTGACAGTGCTTTTATGCTTGAGATTTATTGTTGGGATAGTGTTTCCTTATTCAAACTACATGATTAATTGTTCTTAATACTTGTTATGAAATGTGTTAGAGATCCACCCTGAGTGAGAGGGTGTGATCAGGGACATGATTTGATTCTACATTGGACTCACCTAATGATGGTGTATCTTTTATTATGCCATGGGACCTACCTAGATGGGAATGGTTAGGCTCATATAAGATATTTTATATTATTATTCCCTCCTCCAATCACTTGTTTCTAAATTCTGGATGCATGATTATCCACTGGGGTCCATCAATTGATTTCATAATTCAATTTATTATATGGTACATATCCTGGGTTGGGTGGTTTGGATTGTGCAGTAGGTTGTCTACTGAGGTTCCTTCCTTTTATCACTTACTATGGTATTGTGTTATATTATTAGAAATGGGATCAAATTCATGTTGGTGTGATTTGGATTATGTGAGAGAATGGATACAAATATTTAGTCCTCATATTTCTAATTTTCTATTGAAAAAATGGATAAGAGATGTGTCCATGGAAAATTTACCTGAGTGAATGGTTTTTATTAAGTGATAGGTTGCCTATAGAAACACAACTTTTTCTTATATAAATAACACCTTACTTTTAAGACAAACAACATATTAGTAACATAATCCAATATCTAAATGTTTAGAATCTTTGAAAAATTTGGCTCATACATCACTTGTATAAAATAAAACATAAAATTTATTTAAATTCTTATTCCTTGTCCTTATAAAATATCACAATTTATTCTTTTTACATGTAATCACATAAGTATATACATAAAATAAATGGGTGACTAAAAAGACTAATAAAGGTAGGAATAAGGGGAATGAATCAATAGTTCATGGGTGAGCATAATCAAAATCATCATATCATAATCAAAGGATTATCATAATAATCCTAAGGTAAATAATTTATAAAGTTATGGAATGTATAATATTCATAATAATTAAACATCATAAAATAGTGGTCAAATAACACATATAATTGTGAATAAATATTGCATCATTTTCACACATAACATATATACATAAATTATGATATCATAATTGTAAAAAAATATAGAATCATGTCCACATAAATTGCACATAATATCAGGAGATATGTAACATTACCCAATAAATTGGAGGGATATATAATTTTGAGACCACCCTTTATATTATAAATTGATGAAAATCATACATTCCACATAGAATATAAAATAATAATTATCATAAAATAAACTCATGGAAAGGAATAGGTTTTATAAAGGTTTTTTGAATAATAATTTTATGAATAAAATTTTTAGTTCCCAAATGAAAAAGGGAAATAATATTTTTACGTAAAACGTCATCATTCTTGAGTGGATAATAAATAACTCAAGAGGATTCAATGTAATTTTTTTTGATATTAAAGTCTTTTTGAAAAAAAAAAACTTTGTAAATGGATCACATTTTTTTTGAAAGTGTAATAACATGTATATCCCTTAAAATAAATGATAAGGAATATTGGAATGAAATTTTAAGAATATTTGAAGAAAATATTTATAGAAAATAATTTGAAGATGAGATTACCCAAAGAGAAGAAATTTGGGTTTGAGAATCCCCTTACCTTAAATCCCACATTATTTCATCACTTTTCTGCCTCCTAAATAATAAAATATGATTTAATAAAAAAATTGAAGAATAAGTTAATTATGTCCATTTTTTCACTATTTATAAATTATAATCAATGGATTATATTTAATAATTTCAATTATTAAAGGAGAAATGTTTTTATATGAGCTTTTCCATAAAATTTTTTGTCTTTCTCTAATTTAATGATCTTGCTTAATTGTAATTTATACATTATTAATATTAAATAAAAAATCTTATAAATACTTATATTTATAAATTTATATATTATAAATAATTTTTTATAATCATCCATAATGCTTAGTGGTATGAAATAATTAGAAACCTCCTCATTGGCAATTACAAGGCTATTAACGGGACATTATCAAAAGAAGAAGAAAATTAAGTATGAAGTATGAATATAATGTAACTATAATAATTATAGTAGGTTAACATAATTTATATAATTTTAACATACTACAAAATTAATATTATAATATTTGGATTTGAAAGGAATTGGGAAAAGGAGGAAGAGAATAAGAAAATGAGAGAAGAGTTGATGAAAACTTACTCTTTTCTCAATGTTGCTTCTCTTGTATGGCACTAAAATCCCTTGATACTTGTATTTTATGGCTCAAAACCCCATCTAAGTATTATATTAGTATTAATATAGGGTATTTCTGTAGAAATTTTGATATTAAAAGTGTGGTTGGAGTGGTTTTCCTTAGGGAGGTAGAGGTGTTATTTATAAGTGAGGATATGGGTATTTTTAAGTTGAAATATTGAATAAAATACTATATATAACTAATGGATTTATGTGATAAAGGTTTTAAACAATGTATTTTTTCACTTTGGGGAGGTCGTGTTAATTTTTTTGAGAATAATTATGGATCTATGAGTTTTTTCATAGATTATAGGGGAATCAATGCTATTAATATAAAGAAAAAAATATCATCTTCCTTATATTGATGACTTATTCAATCAACTTCATTCAACTCAAAAAAATTCAAAGATTGACCTTCATTCTAGGTATCATTAATTTCAATTAAATAATGAATATATTTCAAAGACATTATTTTATACAAGGTATGGAAATTTTGAGTTTATAGTAATTCCTTTTAGATTAAGTAATGTGTCCTCTATTTTTATGGATCTAATAAATAGTAGGTTCAAATAATATCATTATAATTTTTTGTGTTATTTATTTATGAAATATTGGTGTACTCTAAAATATATGAGTACTGTTAGAATCACTCATGAATAATTCTTGAGACTCTTATAGGAAAAGAGATATATGGAAAATTTATAAAGTGTTAATTATAGCTTCATGATGTTTCTTCTCTTAGACATATTATCTCCAAGAATGGAATCTCAATTGATCCTATAAATACAAATAAAGTCAAATAATGAACTTTACTAATAAACATAACCATGTTACATGGTCTAATTTTTTAGCAGGTTATTATCAGTGATTTATTCAAAGCTTTTCCAAATTGGCTAACTCGCCAACCAAGATTACATGTAAAGGAGATAAGTTGACATGGATAAATGAATGTGAATAATTTTTTAAATAATTTAAGATAATATTAGTCATTTATCTAATTTTAATCTACCATCATGAAATGATGTATTTTTTTGATGTAGTGATGCATCGAATAAGGGACTTGGTTGTGTCCTTATATATAATGATAAATTCCTTTCTTATGCATTAATGTAGTTAAATAATCATTAATATAACTACATAACTCATGATCTTGAGTTGAAAGCCATAATATTTTCTTTGAATATATAGATACATCATCTATATTATGAAATATGTGTGATATACACATATCATAGGATCCCAAATTACATCTTTTGAAAGAAATTTTTCAACATGAGGCCAAGGAGATGGGTCGAGCTACTCAAGTATTATGATTTCTCAATAAACTACCACCAAGGGAATTAAAATAAGGTAGTGGATCCATTGAGTAGGAAAAATCAGGGAGTTCTAAACAAAATGAAGATTAATAGGGATACTATGTTCATAAATTTAGTGAAGATAGATATGGTAATTATTAAGGAATGGGAAACATCATTACATTCTCAAATTATTTAGAACCCATCTTTATTATAAAATATAAAAAATACTCATTCAGATAATGAGAATTTCCAAAAGAAAATTAAATCCATGAATAATCATAAATTTGTAAACTTAATATATAATGAAAGAGTTCTAAACTTTATAAATAGTATATGTATTTTATCTATACCTAAGATAAAAATATAATTATTATATGATGTTCATAGATTGAATTTCTCTATACACTCTCATAGCACCAAGATGTACAGGTATTTGATGGAATATTTTTTGTGGGATAATATAAAGTAAAAAATTGCTAAGTATGTATCAAGATGCTTGGTTTTTCAACAGGTGAAAGATGAGAGACATCGTCCAAGAGGATTTATGAACCCTATATCTATTATTATGTTTAAATGGGATGAAATTATTATAAATTTTTTTCTAGACTACGGAATACTCCTAGAAAGAATGATTCAATATGGGTTATTATTTACCACCATACCAAATCTGCACATTTCATCACCATAAGAGGATATTTTCCTCATGATATCCTTTCACTCTTCTATATTAATGATGTTGTATTACTTCATGGTGAACCTATAAAAACCTAGGATTAATATACATGGATATTACATCATTTTAATTGAATATTCATAATATTTTAAAATACATTCATGAGGACCATAATAGTTTAGTGTCTTTGTAAATTTGAAACATGATATTCTAACTTGGTAAAAGATCTAAAAATCTCCCTTAAAGATCTTCCCATTTAGTACTCCTACTTATAACCTTTATTCATAACCTAGGGAAAGGAAACATAAGAAATGTGTGAGCTTAGATGATAAGTAAGGGTAAAAAAGGGTGATATATAAGAATAACATGAGCATAAGGGTATGAGAAAATGAGATTAACATTAGAAGATCATACCCTGCATATCAAAGATCATAATCAAGAGTCATGGCATAAATATTGGAAGTTCATAAGACATGAATCATAAGGGTGATAAATAATTATAAATCCATAATGAACTATAATCTCATGTCATATATGTGTGGAACCATTATAACAATACAAAACCATTTCATGTGTTAAGGTTAACTACCAAGACCAACAACATAGTAGATCAAGACACATCAATTACCTCTATGTATCATTACGCACCTATTTTCCATAGTGGATCATGACACACCTATTCCCCATAGTGGATTAGGACACACCTTTTTTTCATATTGGATCTGGACACACTTGTTTCCATTTTTGGATCTGGACACACCTATTTCCCATCTTGGATCAGGACACACTTGTTTCTGATTTCGGATTAGGACACACCTATCTCCCATAGTGGATAAGTACACACCTATTTTTTATCTTGGATTAGGTAACACCTATTTCCCATTTTGGATTAAGACACACCAATTTACCATCTTAGATTAGAACACCAGTTTCCCATTTTGGATTAAGAAACATTTATTTCCCATTTTGGATCAAGAATATAGACTTGTTTTTCATCACTATCTCATGATATATAAATCATTACCCAATTAATTTTAGGGAGATATATGTCCCACCCATTACATAATAAAATAATATATACATGTGCTACAAGATAATAAAACATGCATCATATCATGACCCATAAAAAGAGATGATTTTCATAAAAATCATAACATAACCCATTAAATGAAATGAGTATCATAAATATTTCATCACATAATTACTTATATAAAAGAGAAAGCTGTCATAATAATTTCACTAAATCATAACCTGTAAAAAATAGGTTTCAAAATCATATGACTCGGGTGTTATAAACATCATTCCATAAAAACATAAAGTATTCAAGAAAGAATATGAATGGTATTCTTTTATCATGTCCCCATTAAACCATAAAAAATATCAAATGATTTTATCTTATATGGATAATGATTGTGAAATATCACTTAGAGTGTATCTTAAATAACTTTTCTTTAGAAATCCCTTTCATAAAACCATTTCAAAAATCATTTTCTTATAAAGAATGATTTTAAATTTCATTTAAATTTTTTCTTGAAAAAAAATATATTTTATACATTAAAAAAATCTTCTTAACACATAAATAATTTTTAAAACCTTTTTCTTTTAAAATATCATTGAAAATTATAAAGTAATATTGGAAAAAATTTCCTTTGAAAACACATTAAAATTTTATAAAGAAAGCTTGAAAATATTTTTAAAACATTTTTCATTGAAAAATGTAAAACAATATTGAAATGAAATTAAACCATTTTCATTGAGAAATTATAAAATAATCTTGAAAACATTTTAAAAAAAATTAAACATAAAACTTTTTTTGAAAGCTTTTTTTAGAAAATATGGTTTTGAAAAAGCACAAATTTCAAACTGAAGAGAGATATGAAGTTGGATTTCCTAAACACGCTTTCTTAATTATATTAATTATGAAAGAGTAGAAAATGGAAAAAACATGAATATATCCTGAATAACCATAGGATAATAAAATTCATGAGATTTTTTTAGATATGGATCATAATATTTTATCAATGGTAGCATAATCATAAACAATCTCAAGAAATGATGAGATTGTAGTAGTAAACTATTACCACTTTGGTAAATTTGACTCAAAATAAAAAAGATATAATAAAATTAAATAAATCTTAAAAATATTTAAAGAATTATATTCCTGATAGAACATTTTAAAGGGTAGTATATACACTCCATAGAAAAATATAGGTGCATAACAAGGCATGTATCTCAAAGAAGGTAAATTGAGATAAAATTACTTTACCGATTTGGTAACTTTTGTACCATAAACACATTGAAATAAGTATCATAAAATGGATATTTAAATACCCATATATTTAATAATAATTATCATATAATTAATTCATGGTCATTATATACACCACAAAAAATAAATGGGTGGTGAAGAAGTTTTAAGTATCAAAGAAATAAAAGTGAGACACGAAAACCTTTACTACTTGAGTAAAATTAAAATAGTGATACCCATGAAATAATATCATAAATTTAATCTTTTAATAACATTATATAAATTAAATTAATTATATAACATTATATATGGAAGTATATACAACACAAAATATAAGTGAGTGGTGAATATGGCATGTATTACGTGGAAATAAAAAGTGGGATGAAATTCCCTAACCTTAAGCCTTGACTTTATTCGTACATGTTCAAACCTATTTTATAATAAATATAAGTTTATTATAAATTTACCAAATAAACATATTATTATATAAAATCCCATATATGATTTGGTTATTAATTTATATTACCTTTTTATTAATAACTTCATGTTATTGTTATGTTTTGGGTAATATATGTTTTGTTTTTCGTATATGTTTTGGATTGTTATTCTTGATCCTCTTACATAAATTATGATTTAATTATTTCTAGAATGTAAAACATGAAATGAATATAATATATATTCGGTATATATTTTTTATAATAATCTATTAAATATATTAATATGAAATTGAATACACCATTCATGGAGATGGTAGGTCGTATGTATTCATAAATGTTATTTCTGTTTTATTATTGTATAGAGATAAAGAAAGTAAATGACATATATGTGTATATATATATATATAATATCATTAAATTATAATTATTATTTCATATATATCTATTTCCTCTGGAATTGGGGATGACCTCGTTGATTGAAGGTTCAAACATTCCAATCAGTTTCTAACGGGTTTGTTCATAGAACCAGAAACATCCAATGATTCCATATCCATTTGGACCTGCTTTCCAAAGGTAGGTTCTCATTATTTGTGGACTAATGAGGCTTAGGAATTTGCATTGGTCGAGAGGTTGGGAGGTCAGACTCATCACTCCTTTTTTAGGGGAATTATTGTCTACTCCGGGACTCTCTTTATAGATTTAAGTTAGGTTAGTGAATCATTATTACATTACCAAGTATAAAATGAGATTTCCTTTAGATCTGACAACCAATGATTGATATGTAGGAAATTTAGAGAATCTTTTATATTTATTCAAGGTTCTTAGTCGATAGATAATCATCTGTATTTGTTATATATTCTTAGTCAATGGTATCCTTCAATACATAAAAGTCTCTTGGTCATTATGATGACCATAATGGTTTTAAATCCACTCAGTGGGGAAATTGAAGTTTATTGTCATTCAGAAGGACATGGATTATTTCAGAGTTGGTATCGTACCCACAGATGGGCTACCTATGTATCCTTTGTTTTGGAAAAGAAATCAGAACCCACGTAGTTCGAGTAAGGGAGTATTATGCTTCTGCATGATTGATGGATCTAGGAAAGATGCCATGATTTACTTTTACACTCTAAGCTCACGTGAGTCATGCTCGGTGTGAGAAACAAGAGGTATTGGTGAAACTAGACAATTGTGCCATGAAATATGCAATGATGTGGGACTTATGTATGTATGACTGCCCAAAATAGATGAGTATTGGGGTTTACTTCAGGGAAGACACCCAGGAATAAGGTCCATAAATGTATATGTACTTCATGGAGATTTGGGTACTCTAACTTGGGGCTTACTCCTAAAGAAGATGCCAAAATTAGGAGGGGACTCATGATTGGGTTTTACTCCTAAAAAGGAAGCCCAGATCAAAATTAAATTAATACTGGTTAAGAGAAATTAAGACTGGGGATTACTCCTGAGAAAGAAGCCTAGGTTAAGGGACTTGGGGCTTACTCCTGAGGAGGATGCCCATATTTGTAAACATTGAGACTGGGGCTTACTCCTGAAAAGGAAACCCAGGTTAAGAGAACCATAGTTGGGGCTTACTCTTGAGATGGATTCCCATATTTGGGAATTTGGAGACTGGTGATTACTCCTAAGAAGGATGCCCAGATTAGGGGAATTGGAGACTGGGGCTTACTCCTAAAAAGGAGGCCCAAATAAGGACTTGGGGCTTACTCCTGAGGAGGATTCCCATATTAACGTGAATTTTAACTAGGGGTTACTCTTGAAAAGGAGTCTCAGGTTAAGGATTCTCTCATCTTAAAGTATGAGGTTGAATGAATGAAATCTCTGACCTTAGTGACAATATAATATATAAATCACTAGGTTTTAAGAGATGTTCTACAAAATTCCTTTCATATAAGGAAGACAATAAAGAAATCATGCCATGAATGGCTTTGAAGAGAGTTTTTAAGTCTTAATCCTGAAGAGGAGGAGTGGATTGGCATAAGAGAGGTGAAATGGGCAGGAAGGGGACCCAAAAATAGAAGGGCACGCAAGTCCTGAGGGGTCGTGCAAGTACTGCATGGGCGCACAAGTCTTGGTCGCGCAAGTATACTTGCGTGACACATATATACTTGGGAGATCCTTGACCAAAGCCTTTAGAATTATCCCGAGGTACTTCCAGAAGAGTGGCGCGCAAGTTTTAATGAGTAGGTAAGGAGGCGTGCAAGTGTGTCCATTTCCCTTAAAGGGTAAAACACTTAGGCGCGCAAGTGTTAGTGAATTATAACACTTAGACCTTATTTTTATTGTTTATACCTTCCATTTTAGGTAAATAATTACCTTAGAAGTGTTCAGATGACTTGAAGAAGAGACTTGGGCATTCAGAGCACTGTATCTGAATTCTGGAAGAAAATCCTCTCGAAATGGGGGCCCACTGGGGGTATTTATAGACTGGAGAAGACCCTGGGTGATTTTCAAAGAGGGCGCACAAGTCACCAGTGTGACCATTTGGGCCATGCTCAAGTATACTTGCGCGACCATGCTGGAACTTGCACGACCTATAGGCAATGTTCACCTTGTTCATCCCTTTCTCTTTTTTGATGTTTATTCAAAGGATGAATCTCTTTGGACACAGGTATTTCACTTTTTAAGTCATTAGACTTTGTGATGGAAAGGAGCATCAACAATATCATATAATTTCACTAAACCCATCCTTAATACATTCCATGTAAGTTGTGAACGAATCACATCGCTTTTAGGAGGTGGTAGTCAACACATCTACAAATTAAGTTATGATTTTTATACAAAGTGGAATGAATGAAGGTATGTTTTATATAAGAATTATATAAGAATAAATAAATAATAAATATTATATATATAATATAAAAATATATTTTACATCATAATCTCCACCCATGAGAAGTGGTAAATGAAAAAAGAACAAAATTGTTTCTTGAGGCTGTAATCCACCGTACAAAAAAACTGTATGTTTTCTTCCCATTAGATGTAAGTGTGTATAAGTTTAGGTATTAAAACTATAATAAAAACATATAAGTATATTTATAATGCTTATTTTATTATTTAATCATGGAATAAGAATATTTTAGGGTGTGGAGAATGAAAATAAAACAAAAGATCTTGTGGAATGATGTTACATCTTCTTTGGATAACTCCTCTTGATTTTCACCAAAGGGATTCCTTGGTTGTCTTTCATTAGAAAGGGAGGATTATATAATGAAGTTAGGAATGTTGGTAAAATATTTTTTCAGATTTTCTCCAAGACAAAGGGCTTTATTTGTGTGAATAAATGGGAGGGGTGAGTGCCTTTTTATAGTGGAGGAGGAGTGGCATTCTTGTAAATTTTTGAAAAGGGAATTCCACCCACGTTTTTCTTTTTTAAAGTGGATCCAATGATGGTTAAAATACTACTAAATGGATTATATGGTATAAATATGAACATAAAATGGATTTTCTAAATGTTTTTAGGTCATTTTGGGCCTTAAGTTTAAGGTTTAGTCCTTTGTTAAGCTAATTTTTCTTTTAACCATTGAAATGAATTTTAATAACTTCCCCTTATCTTTTTGGTGAAAAAAGAAGTTGAACTTATTAGAAATTATTTATTATTGTGATTAAAAATATGGAATCAATTTTTCCAAATTCTAAACACATAAGTGGCATAACATAGTTTAAAATTAATCTCACAAACATGTCACAAAAGTGGGTTTTGAAAGAAAAAAAGTCTCAAAGTTTGAAATGTATTTATATCTAATTTCAATGTAAAATTAGTTATATTATCCTAAATTGGATTAATTGATGTATAATTAATATAATTATACTTTAAAACCAAATTAATATATAATTTAACTATATAAATAAATTAGAAGAAAGATCGGTTTTGAATTAAAATTCAGTATTTTTCACAATTCATCAAAAAATGATACTTCTCATAAAAATAAGAAAAATTACCCAATGTAAATAATTATATTACTATTTAAAAATGAATTAATTTTTTTAAATAAAAATTATAAAATTTTCAAAATTTATGTTTAAAATGGGTTCACCATTAGAAGTGGTAAAATTGCGTCTTAGAAAGAAATACATCTTTTACTCATAAAAATGGATTTATTCTTATATTATACCAATAAAATAGATTGGATGAGTATAAAAATATTAATTTAATATATAATATATAATTTTTATTTAAAACATCAATAAAAATTGGTTTTTTTAATTTATTTAGATAAGATTGTGTTTGTATGTATAAAAATAGTTTTCTTGGAAAAGCAAGTTCTTTTTTCCAAATAGTTCTTACATTCACTTTTACTAATTGATAAACAAAAGATTCATTTTATATATATGTGTAAATAATATTTTCACAATTTAGTTAATATTATTTTTAAACTCCATTCCAATGGCTAAGTGGTAACTATAATAATATTTTAATAATTTTATTAGTAGCATCTTATAGTTCAGTAAAACTCGGCATTGTGTGTTACGAAAGCTACCAAAGGAACTGAACATTGTGTGTGACATAAGACAAACATAGTGTTTTGTGTACCAAAATTTAATCTAAGTGTTTTATTTAGCACAAAATAAACTTGGGTTTTTGTATAATGCAAGGAAAACATAGTACATTCATATAATAAAATTTATTTTCAGTGTTATATGAAATGTAAAATATCAAAAAGATTAAATTTATTTGAAAAAAAATCACAAAATATCAGGGTTTTACAGAACCTATTTCAATTGTATCTAATCATGATACAGGATTTACATCAAAATAATGTAAAATTTATCAAAAAGGCACTTGATACTGAACTTTATTTGAGCACCACCTACCGTCCTCAAACTGATCAATAGTCTGAAAGGAATATTCAAACCTTAAAATACATATTGAGGTCATTATCACTTGAATTTCAAGGTATGTTGGATCAGTATATACCTTTGGTAGATTTTTTCTATAATTACATATTTTAGTCAAGAATTTAAATGGTTTCATATGAATTATTCTATGGAAAGAGATGTCATAGTCTAACTTGTTGGGATGAAGTTTGTGAAAAGAATCCTGCAGTCCTGGAAATGGTAGAGGAGACAATGAAAAAGGTAAAGACTCTTCAGACCCATATTAAAGTATCTTAAATTAGGAAAAAACGTTATGTCAAAAACAGAATGAAATATTTTGAATTTCAAGTGGGAGATCACATTTTCTTGAAAGTATCTTCACGGCTAGGTGTTATAAGGATTGGTAAGAAGGAAAAATTGATCCCTAGGTACATCATAACTTCTAAAATTCTATAAAAAATTGTATTTTTGGCTTAATATATATAAATTACACTGATCCACTCTAAATTACATGATTTTTTCTATATCTCATTGTTAAGGAATTAAATGCCAGACCTAACACATGTGTTCACCTCTAGATAAAAATAGTGGTAACCCAATCTAACATATTGTGAAGAGCCTATCCAAATTCTTGACACTAGAGAACAATTGTTGAGAAATAAGATTACTCGAATGGTAATTTTTCTTTGGATAATTCAAAAAATGGAGGAAGCTACATGGGAACTTATGGATGTTATGAAGAAGAACCACCCTCATGTTTTATAAAGTAATAACCAAGAAATTTTGAGGACAAAATTTTTGGAGGGAAGAATGTAACACCCAAGATTAAATTATAGTAAGTAATAATTTTATTTTAATAAAACAATAATAAAATTAACACTTCAATATTTCATGGAAAAAATACTAATTTGATAGGATGGATTTTTATTTTTAACTTTCCAAGTCAAAATAATCTTAGAATAAATTTTTTAAAAATTACCATAGAAAATTACCTTATGAATAATTGAAAATATTTTATTTAAAAGTTAGTATTTTATTTATAATAATGTATTATTATATTTATAATTAACCATGTATTTATTATAAATTTTTTATAATTATAGACAAGGTCATTTGGAGGTAAAAGGGAATATTTTTATAAAACTATTTTAAGTGCATAATGTTTTTCCTTTTTAATTAATTAAGAAAACATCTAATAATGAATGAATTAAATGAAAATTATAGATTATGTATCTAAAAATATTAAATTAAATCCACATAATTATGATTACTAGTCATGCAGTTAATTTAATATCATCTTATGCTTGAAGAATTCATTTCTTGAGAACCAGTTTTTCACCACGTTTTGCGGGATTATTTTTAAATTACATTATAAAAATTATTTGAATTGAATTTTATAAAATGGATTACATATTTGGAATTATAATGATTAATATTAATTATTAAGTTTAACTTAATTTTTTTCATAATGAATAGTATATATAATAAAGATTTATTACCACAGTTAAGGTTAAAATAGGTTTAACGGGGGTGAATCTAAAAAAATAAAGGTTAAAACAAAATAAAAACCTTCATTAATTACATTGTTTGGTTGTATTTCTACCTTAAACTTATCAGGTTTGAATATGATTTATTTTGGAATCATTTTTTCAGTAAATTTGTTTAATAATATTTTAAAACTTTGAAAAATTACAAGTGTCTCACTCACCTCAATTATAAAAGGGTGCCTACTCCCGTCACTTATTCACACATTTAATCCATTTCACTTGAAAAAACCTATAAAAATATCTACCCTACATCCTTTTTGATGTTTTATAGGTTCCTGTATTCCCAAAATACCAACCCTAGGGCCCATAAGCAGACTTCGAAAGGAGGTTTTTTTAAGAGAAAGTAATCATCTTCACCAAGATCTTTCTATTTTACTTATTCTTTTACCACATTAAATTATAGCCTGATAATAATATTATAATAACACCAATATCTAACATATTTTTATTTTTATTATTTTTATTTGATAATATTTATCCAACTCCTTATCTATCAAATGGGGAATAAAACTATTTTCCATGTGTACGGCGGACTCCCGCCTCACGAACTGATGTAATTTTTTTTTATCAACACCTCTCATGGATAGTTATAATGATGTAACAAATGAATATATATGATATTTATGTAAAAATGTTAATTATTTAAATTTAATATATCATATAATTCCTTACACTTTAAATCAATAGAAAAATGGTAATATTGCTTGTGTGTACTTACAGCATATTGTCTCTAAAAAGCGATGTGATTCATTTTCCATGTACAACTTTCATAAATGATTATAAAGATGTATATAATGAATAAATATAATATTTATAGCCTTAATATTATTATATATATGATGAAACCATATACTATTGACAATAAATATAAATTCCATGATAAAATATGCATGATAAAATGAAGAATTTAACACCTTAAATAATGAAAATAATGAAATATTGCTAATTAACAGGTGACAATATGTTATCATATGATCATATATGATATTTTAAATATTAATATTGTTATATTATAAATTAATAACATGTTTAAACCCATAATAAATTAGTTTAAATAATATTTAACTAAAGATAAGTGTAAGGTAATTAATTTCATCTCAATTTCCACTCCATTGATATATATTTGGTATTATGTACATATTTAATTTTATGTTGTTGATATACTTAAACATTGATGTATTTAACATGAATATATATTTATTCATGATGATTAAATTTTCAATTTAATTTTACACTTTCAAGGGTTTATAATTTAAAATTTACCAAGGTGATAAGAATTTATTTTACAATATCATTTTTCTAGGATCACTTATATTTTTTATTGAAGGAATCATATAATATATCATATATAAACCCCATATTTTTTCTCATAATTTAGGTATTTGAGGATTTTCCATGTTTTACTTCAAATTTTCCTCTCTTCGATAATTGAATTAAGTAAATAAAGTTTTAAAATGAATAGTTTATCTTATTTCCATTTTTGATTGGGTATGTTTTTCTTTTATGTCTAAATTTTTATAAAACTATTTTAAAAATTCCTCTTTATTTACTAAAATTATTTATTAAAAAAAATTAAGTTACAGTTGAATTTTTCTTAGGTTTTGAAGAAATATTTATAATGATTTTCAAAAGGGTTTTTGTCATGAAAAGTCCATGTGGGGTTCGTGTTGTGACCCCAAAACCATCTCTAATAGGCCAGGGGTTGGTGACTAGCACTGGGTAGGTATATCACACAAATGGGAGTCATTTTTCTAAGTACTTGTACACATGCACACATCTCCAAGCCACAAAATACTAAAATGTAATAACTCTAAGTAAACAATGAGTGTATACCATTAAGATCCCATAAAAGAGTATGATAGTAAGAGTACTGAAAAGTAATTATAGCCAAATACAATCCCACCACAAAGAGTCTGTAAAACAAGTCAAACTTATATGAAAATAGGTACTTGGACTGCTCTCTGAACCACAAGAACACACCTCAGTCTGTCCATCCTCACTGAGCACTATTTGTCCTAGTTTTCCTAGCACTCCATCAAAAGGTTTATCATCTGCACAAGACACGATGCATGCGGGAAAATCCCATGTTGGGTAGTACAACAATACTCGGTAGGACACCCAAAAACCATAAATTTAATACCGAAAAGTAAATACCACAAAGGAAAGTACAATTAGATCTACACAAGTATATATCTACAACACATGTAGAAAGAATATCAAAATATACTAATTCCAAGACACATAGTCTAGAGGTAAGCCACAACTAATTACCTTCCATAGGATTTTACTCGAATCATACTCATTCTAGGATAAATCACTCCTCGATCCATGATATCATTAGAGACACTCACTAAGAGGTCTAGCTCATTTGGTCCCTAGACAAAGAGAACATATTGGTCTAGAAATATTATGATACACAGGGAGGGGATTGCTCCCATACACACTGGGGGATACCACGTATCCAATCTGGATCAACCCACAATGTATAGGATACCGACCAGACACACTAGGGAATAAAACTAACCCTACTAATGAGTCTCATAATATAGGGGATCCTGCCAAGACACATTGAGGAATAATAATAACCCTACTCATGTGGCCCGCTAGATAGAGGACCAATGCCCTGCTCTCAAAGGTTATGTCGATTCCTCAAAACTCTACTATGGGTGATATAGGATCCTACTCTAGTCACATATAGAGATACCATAACTCTATCTAGGACTCTACCTCTAGGGGGTATTATAATCTGGTGATGTGGATGTAATGCCATACTAAACCCTCAATGAAAGGAACAAGTAAATGCTCTAAAACTATACTAATTAAATCTAAATACTCACTACATAATCTTAAAAGGACCTTATCAATGTCAAGGTCCCAATTTTGCAGATGTCCTGTTAAACGTATATACCATTTGAATGTTATAGTAGTTCGAAGTTTCAAAGGGGGTCACTGGGCATGTGGACCAACCGCACGATCGGTCCACCAACCATGGTAGTCGATCGCACCCCCATCAGTCGCAGATGTTTGTTAGTTAGAGCGGTCATGTCCCAAATTTGGTCCAGTCTCCTTGGGTCAGACCCAGGTCCCACCCGATCGACCTGACCTAACTCGGCCCACTAGACCCGACCCGTTCACCTAGATCGGCTTGTTCGGCATGGCCCTCTTCGTCTGGCCTGGCCTGGTCATCCAGGACCTACTCCACATGGTCTCCCTCAATTACTAAAGCCTCTATACATAGCCACCCTCCACATCTTGTGGCCTGCCTCCTTCGATTCCATCTCCCATGGCCACTGTCGCGGCCGCCAATTGTGATTATTGCACTTCCGTTGATTGCCACTGCCTCACCTTGCCACACCACTGTGCCTGACCCATAATGGTGGTCCCTTCCATATACCACCAAACCACCTCTGATTCCCATAATTCAAAATTTTCAAATAACCAAGCTCCTAGAATTACGATATACATAGACATGGCTTCTGTTGTCATTTTTACTCCAATCTGGGGGTCATGTCGCATTTAGACCCACCCAGAAAGTCAAATCGTCACCATGGGGGTCCAATAGCAAAGAAAAAAATAACGGGGGGATTAAAAGGACAAATAACACTTTGAGGAATAGACCTCATCCTTTTTTCATTTCAGCCCCAATCCATTTCCATTATAAGGATAAATGAAGAGGATAATCAAGAAAACTCGAAAAAAATACCCGCAATTATAAATCATCCCACAACGATTGAACCATAGTTCAATCTGTTCGTGTATTGAATCGTGTTCATCATGAAAATAAATAATGGGGAAATAAAAAATCACCCAACCATGATTTTTATCGGTCGATGACTAAGAATGGTTGTCGCATCATCATCAATCCTCGATTCGTCGAATCTGAGGGGCATTGTACAATCAATCTATCATCATTCACCAATGTTTTTTCCAGAGTTTATTCTCTATGTCTCCAAATTAAATTCATGTTTATGAGGATAACCTTGGATTTCTAACAAAATTTAGTAAAAAAGAGAGTCATTTTGTCAAAAATAATTTTTATAAAATAATTTTATTTATGGTTATGCCCTCTATGACTTTTTCTACAGATGACCCACGCTAAAAACATTTATGTAGTACCTAGGGTAAAGTCACTTCTCTAAACTCAACTATTACCTTAGATTTATGATTTTGGAAACCATTTAAGAGTTATTACACTTTTCAAGAAAACCATGCACACGTGCTATTAAAAGTTTAATATTTTCAAAATAATTGTTCTGAGAAAACAGGGCCTCGAAATCACACTTCATCTCAGCTCCTGGTCTCAAAATCAATACATATAATTTCTAAAAAATAATACATGGAAAAATAAAATATATTACAGTTATTTTTAACATTTTTTATAAAAAATCAAAAGGAATTTTTCTTTTTAATTCATATAGCCTTAACATACTTTCCCATTTCTATGAATGATTTTTGATATTTAGCTTATTATATAAGTTTTCAATGGTTTTAAAAATAAAACTCTTTAATGGTAACTTATCTTAATTTTTTATTCTATTTTATTTTATTCTCAAAAATACATGATTTTATTACAAAACCAATATTTATGTAGAATTGATAGTCATCATGTATCACTTATTAATTTTTTCGTCATTAACTTTATCTTGAACAATTCACTTTATTATGATCATATTTCATTAGACATTACATTTATCTTAAATATAAATATTATTTTTATTATGGATATTTTATCATCTACACCATATACCATTTATATATATGGTGTTTTAATATTTGATTGACTAGGTGAATCTTGATATTATGTATCTTATACTCAATATGGTTATTTATTGATAAATAGTATTGTTTATTAAGTAAATTCATCATTTAATATTTGAGGAATGAATTGGACATACAGTGATGGGTGGGCCTGATTAAAGATAGTACCAAGATGCATCAACAAGTATCATGAGACAAATCAGATGACTAGCCTTATTAAATGGTTTTATGGTGTATACTTACCCCTAGTTTTAATTATATTGACATAAGGCCTTGTGGTAAAAATATCATGATGGTTGAGATAATGATTTATAACATCATGTTTTCATTCATTGAGAATTTAGCTATTATTATCCTTGATATTATTTCATCAATACTATCCATTGATGCATTTCATGATCCAGTTATTGATTAAATGGCCTTTGTTTTCAATTATATTCCATTACATATTGATTATTCCATATTTACTTTTGATATATTCCATTATACAAAACCCTTTTTTAGTATTTGGGATCACCCATGTTTTTTCCTTTCCCTAGGATATGATGAAGGTATATTTGAATGAGTTCAAGGATATAGAATAATTACTTTCACTATGTTTTTATATTTTATTTCCAATGTAATGTGGGAATCATGTTTCTATATAGTTCTTCAAAACTACTAAACCAATTGGTCATTCATGATGATATTTCTTATATCTTATTTCAATGTAATAAATTATACACCGACTATGGTTTACTATAGATCCCCATATCAGATTGACCACTGAGAGGTAAGGGGTAAATCCATGGTTTATTTTTATGAATTCATTTTCCTTTCAATTCTACTTCTAAAAGTTGTTAATGTTCTCAATCCACTCAACATTATCCATAAATATCAACTTTTTTTAGTTAAAATAATAAATAAAAAGAAGAAAACGATATTTTTAAGGTTTGGTAAAATCCTACTCCTTATTGAAATTGGGTTTTTCCCCCAATTACAGATTCTTCACTATCAAATAAGTGATTGCACTTCTCCTATGTAACATCCCAAAGATTTTAGTATATAAATAAGTGTTTTTTTAATAAAAATAAAATTCAAGTATATGTTCAAGAAGAATGTTTGAAAATTATAATAATATTTAAAAACAATATTTGAAATAATAACTTTTTATAATTAGTGATTTATTGAATTAGTTTATCAATTATACATTTATGAAAAATATAGAATCCATAAATTATGTTATGATATTTTTTTAATAAATTTTTATAAGAGTTTGAATTAATAATTGTTTTTATAAATTTTATATCTTTTTAAAAGATAATTTTTAATACAAATATATTTATTTTATTAAAAATATGAATAAAAATTTTACTTATAAAAAAAATGACATACTATAATTAAGATTATATTAAAATTTTAAAATCGATAAAAGGTAATATATTTTATGTGTTATTATTTTGTTTATAAAATTTTGAATTATAAATATATTAACAAATGATTTTATGATAATTGTATCATTATTATTATCTTTATAAATTGTTTTATAAAATAAAAAAATAAAAATAGAACTGAATTATTATTATTTCATATATGTATAAAAAATATTGGTAAAGCAATGAAAAAAATGAATGAAATCATGTTTTGGGTGGGATATGTTTTTCTCCTAGGAGGCACAATTGAGACCGTTCGACCAGACTATGTGCATATTAGTCGTTTTCCTACTTTAGCCAATCAAGCCCCCTTTTCCCATCAATTAAACAATAGGACTTTTTTACTTATCCATTTGATGGAGTTGTCTTCAATTCAGATCATTCACTCTTTTTCCCCAATCGAACACCCCTATACTGCTTTAAATATGTCTGATTCTTTTCCTAGTCGTCCAATATAATTTAGATGATTTGAGCCATCGGTTCAAAAATAAATCATTCTTATTCATCGAAACCCACCCACATCTGTAGGTTGACACTACCCATGTCCCACACTCCATTTCTTCTCCTCCATCAAAGTCGTCTTCATCCCATAGCCCCATCTTGGTTCCTCTTCTTCCAAAAAAACAACACAAATTGTTTTATTTTAAACCAAAATTTTATCTCCATGTCTCGGCTTCCTCTATAAGCCTTGAATATATATATATATATATATATATATATATTGATTTATTTATGATTTACCCTAATTAGAATTGTGTTTTGATTTTCCTCGGGTCAATTTTGAATTCCTTTGGTATCTTTGCTTATTGAAACTTGGCATATAAAAAAATACAAACTTTTTATATAAACACTCAAAGACCTAGGTTCACCCTCCAAAAAGCCCTCTATTTCATTTCATCTTTAATTCTATTATCTATAGTCCCTCAATTTATCTAAATCATGTAAGGTTTTGATTTTATTATTAATCAATTTGTGTTGTTTACAAATATATACATATATATGTGTATGTTTATGTGTTTATATATATATATATAACTTTCTTCTTTACAAAATTTATAATATAAAGGTTTTGCTTTAAATTTTATCTCTAAGACTATATTTTATAAGGGGATTGTTTATTTTTATCAAAGGGATTGATTATATTTTCAAATCATCATTTTATGTATAAATCATAAATAATTTTATTTATGTGTGACTATGTGTGTATCAATTTATTTATGAAAAGGGATTAATAATTTATTTCCAAATCTATATACAAGGGGTAGAATTCATGTTCTTAATCTTTCATTTTATGGTTTATATTTATGTGTAACCTTAGTTTTAAAATTATAATAGTTATCATTTTATGTATTGATCCTAAATAAGTTAATATTTAATGTTATAAATTTCATCTTCACCGCCTCATATGTCATGCATAATTAGGTATGGTCATCATCTAAGTTATAATTGACATTCCATTAATTTTAGATCAGGTGTTCATTTATTTTATTATCCATTATATTATGATTTTCAACTAATTACAGCTATTATAAGCAATGGATTCTCCTAAACATGGTTTTGGAAATTCTCAAGGAAATGTTTATGACATTTTTTGATAAAGATTATTTTATTTTTAAGAAAATTATTTTTATTTATGTATTTTGAAATTTTTTAGGTTATTATAAAGAAAAGATGGTCAATTAAAAGTGTTTTAAAAAAATTAGACATAGTATAATGAATGTTATGTTATGAAGAGTGAACCCATAAATCTTAAGGGAACTTTATTTCATATGAGTTATGACTAGTGACCATATGTTTTTAATATGGTCTACTAAGTATCAAAAATGACCCACCAAAAAAATTTATTTTCATTTGAGAAATCTCAATGATATTTTTAATTATAATTATTTTGATAAAATAATGGTTTTCTAAATTACATATTCAGTGTACAAACATTATGAAAATATATTTTTTAAGTACATATATTTATTTCATGGAATTATTTTAAAATTATTTATTAATTCTTTCAAAACCTCTTACTGGGAATATTAAATTCTTTACCTACATTTTAAAATCTTTTTGTGCTAAATTAGTTGAATTACACTATGATTTGAATTTCTAAGAGGAGTCATCACACTGAATACATTTCTATTTAATTAATTCCATTTTTTATAGTTTTTTAAAATATAATAATTGTATCTAATTCTCCAAATTCTAGACTGGAAAAGTTTCTAGAAATTTAAATTCTATGAGTGTTTTTATTTATCTTTTATTTTTTTCAATACACACAGCCTTTTTATGTGTTAAAAATGGAAACATGAGTTCAAGGATTTATAACTGGTATCAGTGAAATGGTCTAGATAATTTTAGAAAATTAAAAAAAATACTTACTTAAGTATGCCGCCTATGTAAAATTCATTTTTCTTGTGGGTATGGACGAATTACGAGGACATAATTTGTTTAATGGAGGGAATAATATAACAACCTAGATATTTTAATATAAAAATAAGTGTTTTATTTAATCAAAATAAAATTTAATTATATATTCAAGTAGAATGTTTGAAAATTATTATAATATTTAAAAATAGTATTTGAAATAATAACTTTTTATAATTAGTGATTTATTGAATTTGTTTATCAATTTTAAATTTATGAAAAAGATAGAATCCAAAAATTATGTTGTGATATTTGTTTTAATAAATTTTAATTAGAGTTTGAATTAATAACTATTTTTATAAATGTGGTGTCTTTTTAAAAGATAATTTTTAATAAACATATATTTATTTTATTAAAAATATGAATAAACGAATTTTACTTATAAAAAACAATGACATGTTATAATTAATATTCTAGTAAAATTTTAAAATCAGTAAAAGGAAATATAATATTTGGCTTACTATTTTGTTTATAAAATATTGAATTATAAATATATTAACAAATTTTATTATGATAAATATATCATTATTATTATCTTTATAAATTGTTTTATAAAATACAGAAATTATAAATAGAATTAAATTATTATTATTTCATATATTTTTAAAAAATATTGATAAATAGATTAAAAAATGAATGAAGTCATGTTTTGGGTGAGATTCATTTTTCTCCTGGGAGGTGCAATCAAGGTCGTCTGATCATACCGTGTGCGTCTCATCCAACCACTTTCTTTTCCCAATCGGGCCTCCTTTTTCCCCTTTGTTAAAAATTAGTAATTTTTATAGACATCTGATCGAGTTTCCTTTAATACGGACCATCTTATCCTTTTCCCTAATTAAACACCCCTATACTACTTTAACAATGACTGGATCGTTTCCTAGTCATCTGATCTAATTCGGACTATCTAATTCGCCGGTCCAAAAATCCATAATTTTTATTCATTGAACCCTACCCTCGCCTATAGTTTGACGTTTCCCAAGTCCCACTCTCCATTTCTTCTCCTTCATCGAAGTCACCTTCGACCCATGACCCCAACTCGGTTACTCTTCTTCCAAAAAAAACGACACAAATGGTTTTCTTTTAACCCAAAATCTTATCTCCAAGTCTCAGCTTCCTCTATAATCCTTGAATATAATATATATATATATATATATACCAGTTTATTTAGGTTCTAACCTAATTGGAACAGTTGTTTGATCCCTCTCAGGTTAATATTGGATTCTTTCAGTATCTTTGCTTATTGAAACTTGTCATATTAAAAAAAATAACAACCTTTTATATAAATCCACAAATGCCTGAGTTCACCATCCAAAAAATCCCTCTATTTCATATCTTCTTGAATTCCAGAAGTTCTAGTCCCTCGATTCATCTAAATCAGGTGTGGTTTTGATTTTATTATTGAACAATTTATGTTGTTTACAAATATATACATCTATATATATGTATATATCTATATGTATCTATATAACTTTCTATTTTTTAAAAATTTATAAGATATTGGTTCTGTTTTAAAATTTATCTCTAAGCCTATATTTTGTAAGGGTATTGTTTATTTTTATCATAGGTACTGATTAAGTTTTCAAATCATCATTTGATATATAAATTACAAAGATTTATATTTATATATATATATGTGTGTGTATATATAAATTTATTTATGAAAATGGATTAATCATTTATTTCCAAATCTATATACAAGGGTTGGAATTCATGTTCTCAATCTATCATTTTATGGTTTAAATTTGTGTGTAACCTTAGTTTTAAAATGATAATAGTTTTCATTTTATGTGTTAGTCCTAAACAAGTAAATATCTCAGGTGAGAAATTATATCTTCACCCCTGGTATGAAATTCCTAATTAGGTATGGCCGTTATCTAAGTTATAATTAAATTCCACTCATTTTATAACATGTGTGCATTTATTTCATTATCCATTATATTATTATTTTCAAATAATGACAACTATTTAACTAAAGAATTATCTTTAAAATGGTTTTGTAAATTCTCAAGTAAAGTTTTATGACATGTTATAAGAAATATTATTTTATTTTTAAGAAAATAATTTTTATGTATGTATTTTGAAATGTATTAGGTTGTGATCAATACATTCACGTCCATTAAAAGTGTTTTAAAAAAATTAGCACTAATATAATAAAAGTTATGTTATTGATAATGAACCCATAAATATTAAGGAGACATTATTCCATATGATTTATGACTAGAGGACTTATGTTTTTAATATGGTCGGATAAGTATCAAAAATGACCCATCAAAAATTATTATTTTCAATGTAGAAATCCGAATGATCTTTTCAATTATAATTATTTTGAGAAAATAATGGTTTTTTAAATTATATATTTAGTGTAAAAACGTTATGAAAATATATTTTTAAGTATGTATGTATATTTTATAGAATTATTTTAAAATTATTTATTAAATTTTTCAAATCCTCTTACTGGGCATATTAAATGATCACCCTATGTTTTGAGATCTTTTTGTACAGTATTAGTAAATAAATTGTGATGTGAGTTTCTAGGAGGAGGTAGCGCACTAAATACTTTCATGTAGAATTAATTTAATTTTGTACAGTTTTTTGAAATGAAATATTCATATCAAATTCTCCAAAACCAAGACTATAAAGGTTATTAGAAATGTAAATTCAATGTGTATTTTTATTTATCATTTATTTTTTTCAAAAATATACACAACATTTTTATGTGCTGAACCGAGAAGCGCGGGTTCAGGGATTTATATCCCAACACCAACTGAGAGACTTCTCATGCTTCTAGATCCAAATAAAAGACTTATAATCCATGTCCAACCAATAGAATCCTTTTTCATCTGTCTCCAATTGAAATAATTTTTCCTCGAATCTAATTGAGATAATCATTCTGCTCCTGGATCCAACCAGATGACTTCACCTACTCCAAAAATAGACAAAAAGACTTCACCTTTGTTCAATGGTTAATCTATTATAGTATGATCTCTTAATATTCATTCACAATCTTGTAGGATCTTACTTTCTTATTTACAATTCAAGTATCTTTAATAACAAATTATTAGGTCTATGGTCTTACTCAAAAATTTTGATCACTTATATTAGATTAGCTTCCTCAGTGAAACTATTCTCATATTGATTCTTCTTTCTACAATAATGAAGTCCCAACCTCGCTTAATGTGTTCAAGTGATGCTCACAAATTATTTAATATTTTATAAAAGAATAATACTTTATAAATCTGAATTCACATTCTTTTTTACTTCTCAATACTCATGAATGTATGATACAATGCAAAGCCTTATCAAGATTAAACCCTATCACACAAAATTATTATTTCTTATTATTTTATATTTTTACTTTCATGTATTTTTTGGGTTATATAAATAATTTCACGGTTTTCATATATGCATGTAAACATTCATGCACCGCATTTAAATTATTATTCACAAAACAAATATGTGATATTCTCAAAAAAAAACCTTCATGAAAACAGTAGGATCACTATTCTTCTTCAAGTTACATGAATTGTGAAAATGCATGCATACTATTTCTATAAAATAATAACACAAAGGATAAACGTGTGTTCTCTTCATAAAAACCTGAATGGTTACTATATGTGGTGTCTCAATAAAATTCTTATAACTAGTATATGAGAATCTCAATTTTCATCATGAAACTCTTGAGTGTGTGGTTTGCACATCAAGAGGCCTATATATTCTTCTTCTTTTCACAAGTAGTGTGATTCGCTGAAGGGATGATCTCTTCATGAACTAGAATAATTCATGATGTCTCTATTTTCTTTAGAAAACATATCTCTTTCTCAAGATAGAATAAATATATAAAGTCCTAGGTCCCTATCCTTTTATAGGTGAGTTCAACTGCCTTGTATCTATGTAATATTCAATGTCAAGGGTGTATTCAATAATCTAAAAAAAATTAATGACATGGATATTATAAATCACCAAGTCTTCTGGGTTTTCTCAAACATATGCTAACAAATTTGGCACCTTATATTATGTGCATTCACATTTCCTTCTCACATCCATGTGATGATAATTGTGTACTTCTCCATTTTTTTAAATATTGAATGCATCCATGTGTTTTTGATGCTCAAATAGCTGACTACAACTTCATTTACATTCATAATATTTAAAATCAATGATCTTATACTTTCATGAAAATAATATAATGCATGCAAGGGGATTTTATTCTCATAATCTCAGCCTCAAAATGATTGTGGAAGCCTTGGGTTCAATTGTTAGTTACAATATCAAATATTATAGCAAACACGAACTCTCAAATTTATGAAGGAAGAAGATGACAATGGTGTGATTAGACAGTTGGGATAAAAAAATATTGAGCAGTAGAGGCTCTTTCAGTATGTTTTTAGTAGAGGAAAAATTACTATTATTCCCATGTCACATATTGAAATTTTTTCCAGAAATGTGCTACCATATATTACAATCAATGTTGCAACACCCACAAGATAGTAGTGGGGGATCAACGCCTGAAACACATGCCCACCACTCTACATGGTCCACTCCTACACATATTGGGTCATTGAGACCCCTATCCCATTCACTCTCATAGGAATGTGATCTTGTGCTTCTATATATATACTAACCTCATACATGTCATTGTGGATTCCCATGCATGGTATATATATTTAATGGTTGAGCCTGGCTCCAATAAGTGGTTAAACTGGCCTCCTTGGTGTCCATGGTTTGCCCCAATTTTTTTATAACTCCCTTATTTAAATACTTATAATATATTCTAAGTATAGAATATAATTCAAATACTTTATAAAAAATTATTCTTCAAATATAACACATAAAAAATATAAATTATTTTTCATGAACGTTTTTTAATTCTCATGAAATAATAGATATATTACATGGTCTTCACTTATTTATTCATTTCATTACATTCCTTTATTAAGGAAATCATTATTGAAATATTGGTCAATACTTATCACATGTCTTTTAAATTAAATACATGTTCAATAAATAATCAAACTTATGAGGAGAATTTTCTAAGAGTGGCATATAATTCCATAAAGGTAATCCACAACAATTTTCTAATCATCACCACTTGTCACCATTAGCTCACCAAACACTTACTGACACAACATTGACAATAAATTCAACACTGGGAACAAAAATATCATCCAATTTTTTTCAATATCAACACATATCACATAGGTTAATATGTGGGTAAAAACTTTCTCCCTCTTATTAGCAATCAAATGAAAAGGATAAGTGGGGGGTTCTCAACATGGTTCTCGTGATTCTGAGAGATATATCATATGGTTCTCTTATAAAATAGAATATAGTTTATTAAGTCTAATTCTACATCAGTTGGCCTAGTATATTAAAAAAAAGATATATAACCAAGGTTGTCTAAACTATCTATAAAATACCATGCATATGAATTTATGCTCATAAATTCTCAAGTATCATTTAAGAGGTTTCCAATAATTAGAGTTTTCAATGAAATGAAAACCCCTTCACACACTTCAATAAACATATAAATAATTTTAGGTGAAAATAAACAACCCCCTTTGTCTCATCTTGTCATAAACCAAGTAATCCCCCTTAATTGATATGATTACTACAGTAAAGAGTAAAGGAAAAAATTGTGATTGGCATACCTCAACCTTATGGTTTGAAATCTATCTAGAATTTATAATTCCAATGGAATTTAGTAGAATGAAATATCCTTATCAAAGTTTCTATCCCTTAAAGGATTCATTCTTTTCTTTCATTTCATTATAGTCAATAAACTCCTTGAATTAAAATATTTTCAAGTTATACTGAAGTGAAAATCTCAATCATATCCTTAAATTGCCTAAAGTTTTAGTTCAAAATACATAAAATAATTCAGAATAAGCAGGGACCTCTTACTTTATTAGAAACAAAATTAAAAATGAGATCTTCATATCAATCTAGGAAATTATTTTCTACTAATATCAATATAGGAAGATTTCATTGAACTCATATTTTTTTTAGTCTCATTGATTTGACTATCTTCTTTCTTCCCATCTTCTTCTTTGTGTTGATTGAATTTTTCACAATTAGTCTTCTAGATATTTAAGTTTCCACATATGGATAAATTATCATCTAATTTAACCTAATTTTTTGTGACCAATCTCTTTTATTTATATTTAGATTGTTTCTCATCTTCTTATAATTATTTATCCAGTTTTAACTAATATGGACAAACAACTTGACAATTGTTATTAACATTCTAAATCCCCTCAGAATATTTACAAGACTTTTAATTGGTTTTATTTTGAAATTTATTCGCTTTAATAATGTAAGGAAATTATCATTATAATATTTTCATGCATACCTTATCCTTGTGACCTTATGAACTTCATCTACTATAGACTTATTTTATAATATACAATTTGTTTTGTGCAGATGGTTGTGGTACAGATCTAGCCATAGTTTTATTTTCTATGATTTATCACTTATATTATCATTAAAAATACCCCTAGATTATTTCTTAATTCCTAGTAAAAACATGTTAAACTAGTAGGAATAGGATTTTTTAACATTCTTACCACAACACCAAAGAAATCATTAAAAAAAATTCTCTCATATTGGTTCTAAATGAATCTAGGAATATGTTTTTGTTTTCAACTTACAAATCAATCCACACTTTTATTAGGGTATTGTGGCCTTCTTGAAACATTTTTTCCTGATATTTATGTGTAATATTTCTTCTCATTATTATTATCCCACATATTCTCAATTTTAGTTATTTACATATACACTATTATGAATAACATATCTATAATAATTATTAGGTTCATGTTTACATTCCTTTTATCCAACATGAGAAGGTTTTACCTTGATCTCAATAGATTTATTTAAATATTCCCCGGACTTATTCAACTCATATTGAACTATAAGACATATGGATTCTATATCAAAAAAATATCTTTCTATATAAGTCAACCTCTCTTAAAGACCATATATCATCTTATCTTATTAAGTAATTTTTATATTTTACATCTTAATCTAATTAATAAAAGATACTTCCTTCTTTACCAGATTATATTTTTATTCGTTAACAAGAATTATTTTTTTCTCATTATTTTCTGTAGTTAATTTCATTTTTTCTTTCTAAAGTTTTTTATTTTATTTCTTGAAATATTAAATTTTTACCATATAGAAATATAATTTTTTAGGTCCCCAAACTTACTCCTCTAAAATTTTATTTTGTATTCCTTGACTGTGATATTGCATCTATCTCCTTGGTAGTTTAGAGACCCATGAACTTTGTGTATAATTTTTCTGATAGATCCATAAATATGGAAGTTTAACCCTTTATCATCTTGTGTCATGGAAGCATAATCAAAAATGGTTGGAAATACCATTGTTGTAGTATCTCTTATTTCTAGACTAAGTGATAGGACATAGTGTACCATACTATTTTTACATTTATGATAATTCTTCCCATAAAAATTTGGAACACCTCGGATATTGATAGAATTAATATTATTCATATATCATAATACTTATTAGTTATTTAGAGGGAAACTTTTCTCTAATAATAATTATATTTTCTGAGAAAACATTGAACACTAAGAGGGGAGGGGTGAATCAGTGGTTTCTTTTTAGGAGTTCCTTTTCTTTTCAATTCAAACTATAATAATTTCTAATATTCTCAATCCAATAAATATTATCTCTCAATACCACCTCATTTTTAGATGTAATAATGGATATAAAGAATCACACAATATTTATAAGGTTTGGAAAAAGTTTAATCCTTATTATAACTAGTTACCCCCCCCCCCATTTACAGATTCTTCACTATCAAACGAGTGATTACTTTGCTCACAGAACCAACTAAGAGACTTATATTGCTTCCAATTCCAACTAAAATAATTCTTCTTTGACTCTAATATAGATATGCCTTTTACTTACAACTCCAATTGAAAGAATTATTGCTCCAACTCCAACTGAGAGACTCCTTCTACTCCTATCACCAACTAGAAGATTTCACCTACTCCTAGTACCAACCAGAATACTTCACCATTCTTAAAGGATAAATCCACTATAGGATGATCACTTGATATTAATCCATGATATTTTAGTATCTTAATTTATCATATATGATTCAATTACCTTCAACATCCATTTATAGGATCTGTTGGTCTTGCTAAATAATTTTGATCACCTATATTTGATCGTTTCCATCAGTGAAACTATGCTCTAGATGATTCTTCCTTCTATTATAATTAATTCCCAACTTCACCTAATGCATGAAAGTAATTAACATATGTTATTTAATATTTTATGTAATAATAATACTTTCAAAAATTTAATTCACTTTCTACTTAACTTCTAAATCCTCACGAATGTCTGATACAGTGCATGGTATTCTTCAGATTAAAACCTAGGACACACAATTATTATTTATTATTATTTTATGTGTTCACATTCAAGTTACTTCTAGTTTATATCATTGTAATCAAGGTTATCATGTATGTATGTAAGCATTATTGCACCATGTTTACTTTCTTATTCACACAACATCATACAAACTATTCTCAAACAAATCATTTTCACAAATAGTAATCTTGTTGTTCTTCTTCAAGTTACATGCATTGTACATATACATGCACACCATTTTTTTTAAATACTTCATACAAAGGATAAGAATGTGTTATCTTCATGAAAAATCTAATGGTTACTATACATGTTGTCTCAATACACTTCACATAAACAATATATGTGAATCTAAAGTTTATTAATGAAAATCATGAGTGTATGGTTTGCAAGATAAGAGGCATGTGGTTTCTTCTTTTTCATGCAAGGATTGTTCTTTTTTGAAGTTCTTCGCTCTTTGTTAAATAGAAGGATTTATGATGGATTTTTTTCTTTGGAAAATCAATAGATATCTCATAACAAAAGAAATATCCAAAGTCCTTGGCCTCTCTCCTTTTATATGTGAGTTTCACCTCTTTATCTCCAGGAAATATGTCATGTTAAGGAAATATTTAATGATCTGAATAAAATTTCATGTGAAGGATATTTCAAATCACCATGGCTTGTGGGTTTTTTAATCATACACTGAAAACTTTAGTGCCTTATCTTATGTGAGTTTTTTATTTTCTCCTCACATTCATGGGATTATAATCGTGTGCTTATCCATTTTTTAAATCATGAATGCAACCATGAATTTTTTGATGATCGAATAATTGGATATAACATTGTTTGAATTTGACATATGTTTAATCATTAATCTTCTATTTTCATGGAAATCATAGTATGCATGCAATAGGATTCACTTTCTCCTAATTTTGGCATCAGAATGACCATGGTATCCTTGGCTTAGATCATCAGTTACGACATCAAATACTTCGGTGAACTATAACTCTCAAGTGTTTTAAGGTATATAATGACAACAGTGTGATCAGAAATCCTGGATAAAATAGATCAAGTTTCCAAGGTTCTTAATGTACATTTTTAGTATAGGAATAGTACACATTTTTCCTATTTTCAACATTGAAAATTCACCCAGTCAAGTTTTTTCATATATTAAAATCAGTGTCACAAAACCCTCGAGATAGCAGTGGGGGATCATCACTTGTAACACATGTACATCATGCCACATGGGTCACTCTTACACACATTGTCCCACTGGCACCCATGTCCCACAAAATCTCATGGGCATGTGCTCTTATAGGCCTATACATATCCCAACCTCATACCTGCCACTGTGGGTGCCCATGTGTGGGCTAGGTCCTACATGGTTGAGGCTAACTTTCATAAGTGCTTGAGATGGCCTCCTTGGGTGGACATGGTTGGGCCCAATTTTTTGTATATGTCCCTTAGTTAAAATACTTATAATATATTCTAATTGTTGAATATAATTCAAATAATTTATCCAAAATTATTCTTTTAATATACCTCATGCAAAATATACATTATTTTTCATGGCCTCTTTTTAATTATCAAGAAATAATAGAACTATTTAATTTCCATCACTTTTTTATTCATGTAATTACCTTCCTTTTGCATGTAAACCTTTTTTACAACATTTTACACACCCTAACACATGTTTTTTACATGGAATACCGGTATAATAAATCTTCATGCTTCCAAAGAGAATTTTCCATGTGTAACATCCAATTATTTAAAGGGAATCCATAAAAATTCTTTAATAATCACCACTTCTCACTATTATATTAACAAACACATATTGACACATTATTAAAAACAAATGTAACATGGGGCCCATAAATTACTAGATTTGGGGTTTTTACACTCGGCATACTTTTGGATCTTAGTTATACCTTATCACGACTTTTCATCTATGGGTGAATGGCCAGATAGGGTTTACTATCCATACATTAGAAGACATTTTTTTTAATGAATTTTGAATTTTATAGGTTCATAGGTGAATAAAATACCCTTGGTGGATTTTTTTATAATAATATTTATCACACTGCCATTGATGTAGCCTATTTTGAAATGTTGTATAGATGAACTTACAGATCTCTATTTTCTTTACTGAGGTTGGAGAGTTATATATTCTTGAATTGTAATTGGTGTATAGTATGACTAATAATGTGAGGGATATTCATGATTAGATGAAGTTATCTCAGGATTATTATTAGTTTGATGTCGATCATAGGAGTAGGCCTATGGAGCTTGATGTTAGAGATCATGTGTTCTTAAATTAATATCCTCATCATGGGAATTTTAGGTTTATTCATGGGATAAATATTTATCCTAGGTTTATTGGGCCTTTTGAAATGTCGTTGCATGTTTTAGTTGTTGCATATCAGTTAACACTATCCTGAAGATGAATCAGATCCAAGAGTTTTTTTAAGTATCACATATTTGTTGATATCTTCATGATTATTCCCATGTCATCAACTATGGAGAGTTATAGGTTAAATATGATAAAACCCTTGAGGAGTTACCATTGAGATTCATGAATTTAAAGAAAAATTATTTTGTAGGCATATCGTTCCATTGTTTTGTGACCTATACTAACATGGTGTCCTGGAGGTGTAAACTTGGGAACGTTAGTGTAAAACTCTTTCTTAATTCATGGGTTTTTTTTTGTTTTTTTGTTTTTTGAGATGAAACATATAACCTTTATTGATTTATGATACAATTAATGATATCACATGTTCATATGACTTGTTATTATGATGCACTGGTTATGTTTTTGTTATAAAAATATCCCGATTAGGTATATTACAGGGTGGTTGTTTTTCTACAATTTTATTTCTTTCATGGGTTTTGGTTTAATTCATGAGGATGAGAATTGTTTGAGAGGTATCTGATATAAGAGACTAGTTTTTTAAAATCTCCCCTTCTATGTTTTACTCAGATTTATAAGTTCTAAGAGGAAATTTAAAGGTGTTCTAGGGGAAGAGAATATATTTTTGTTCCTCTAGAGGTTCCCCATGTCATGGTGGTGGGAATGGTGGAGGCCATGTTCTTTTTTTTTGCAGATGTGGATATAGAATCTAGTTTTAGTTATTCTTAGTGAACCTAGGGAGTGAAACATCCATAGTTAGGGGTATGGTGTCTAAATAATTCTCTTATGTAAAATGGGAAAGAGCTTCATGCCTGTGGTGGAGGGTTTCATTTCATGGGAAGCCTGGTGGATTTTATATTTTCAATAGGGGTAACACCACACCCATAGGGTATCCATTTTAGTTGGTGTGGTTCTTATAGAGTTTCCCTATAGAAAACAAGGAGAGGTGAAATTCATGGGTTCATGGTAATGGTAGTGAGTCGGGGAAAGGTTGAGATATTCATAGAGGAAGAAAAATTGTGATCTTGTTACTATGACATCATGTTCTTGGTCATCATGAGTATAAATGGTGAGGTGATTTCCTCTATACTGTGGTGAGAAACCATTTTGGTTCTATAGGGATTTAAATAATGTCTTCCACATTGTGGTTCATGTCATGGTTCTATTTAAATCTATTTAAAGTATATTTTTAATAAACATGAGGTTTGGGGGAGTGTTTCCATTTCAAATGGCCAAAAATTTAGATCTTTTTTTCAATAAAGGAACCATGGTCATAGTTTAAATCACCATGTCATGGTAGTGGCATGTTGAGATTTCTCTATAAATAGGGGTTTGAGTCTTCATTTATTTGACTTTTATCTCATCCTACTTAACCCTAATTGAACCCTAGACCTCTTAATGATCCTTATTAATTTATCTTAGCTAATTAAACCTCTTTTTTTGTGAATATTTAACTCTATTATCCTCTTCTCCTCTTCTCCTAAATACCCTTTTATTTTCTAGGTTTTTATAGTGAAATTTATCAAGTTTTGGTCACTTTTTATCATAGTTTCATGGTGGTTTACTATAGATTGGTTCTAGGTTATTTTTCTTTAAGTTTGGTGATGATTGATTCCTTTTTCTTCCATTATTTTGTGGTCATTTCCTCAAAATCATCATATTAAGGTTGGGGATTAATAACTTCTCCTTATTTTATGTTTCAATGTGGGAATATATGCCTAAGATTATTTGATTAAGTGGTGGAACCATCCTAACAAAGATAAATCTTTTTATAAATTTTTATTTAGCATCTCTATGATTGTTATTGTTCCCTATCATAATTAACATTCTAAAATTTGGTTAAAAACATAAATCTGATAAGATAAAGTGGATAGATAATGATTCATTTTAAATGTGTGTATATTTATTTCTTATAACTATAGAATAAGAAAGGTATTGTTTTCCTTGGTTGATTGTACAGTTTTATCAACTATTTATAGATTTATCAATTTGTTGAAAAAAATTCATAATGAATTGGTTATTACAAAATGGTAATGGAAAATATTTTCTCTCTGAAACAATTTTTTGGGACTATTTTACATTCCACCTTAATTATTATGGTTTGTATGATTGATTTTATGTCCTTAGTTTTCCCTTGAATTTTTCTTGCTGAAAATATTTTTGACTTTATGTATATTCCATAGGATGATAGATCCCTTGATTTGTATTGATATGTAAAACCTAGTATTGTCAAGATATTGGGTGAGTGATGGTATAGTTTTCCCAGGTTGTTGTAGAAGATTATTTCTCATAATGGTGTGATGGATTGGATAGTGTAAAAAGGTGTTGGGGATGACACTGGGATGATTGGTATGCGTTGAGAATTGAGATTTCCTATTTTTTATTGATTTATAGTTATTATTCCTGTTGGTTGTTATTGTGTTAGATTTATAATTATTATAGTTCTCCTAATACACTGCTAATGGATATTCTATGTGGTGTCTCAGGTTGAATCATAAAATACCTAGGAATATGGAATTATAATGAGTTTTAATGAATTTATGGGAATGGGTGTTAATGATGGTAATTATTAATTAACTAAAAATCATATAAATAGTTTGAATGAATGCTCTTAAAGAATGTAATAAAAATATGGAAAGTTAATGATGATTATAAGATCTCTTGAAATGATGAATTAAACTAAATGGTTGATCAAAAATTGATAAATTATTTATATAAAGTAAATGGTAATTTTTAAATTACAATATGATTTATGATGATGAATCTTGATTACTGTATTCTTAGTTTATCATTATCTTTCTAGTCCTAGATATGGAATTTGGGTTTTCATAGTCAAAGATAGATGTAGTTTGAGGTTAGGGTAGGATATTTTTTCTTATAATTCTTGTGTGTCATGTTATCATTATGTCCTATTATTTCATATTCACCACCACGTTAGTTGGTAGGGTAACTGACACTCAATATTTTTGGGATCTATGTGTTTTCTCTATCATCTAGGAATGTAAGGTAATGAATGACTGACTACTTCCTTATTCAAACTCTCCCTTCAAACATAGCATGTTGGGTAGGCATATATGGGTAGTGATAGATTAAGGTATAGGGTATGTTCTCACAAGGACTATGATAGCTCTTAGTCTTACCATATATGTATGTTTAGGCTATAACGTATTGAGGTCGTAGTATATATGTGAATTCTAGTTATAGGGACTGTGATTTCTATAGTTGTTCTTATGAATGGGTTATAATGTTTGAGTAATTATACATGATACATGAGACATAATGGATTTCAGACTTCTACTTGGTTATGGGATGTGATGATGATGTTATGATGGGTTGCACAGGGTGTAGGATGAGATGATGATATGGATATTACATTATAATGCAAATGTGGGATGTTAGACCCTATAGGATGTTGGGGTAATTATGGTTTATTCCTGATCCACATCATATGTGACTATGTATATGGTGAAATTTCATGGGGATATAAGGGATTGAAGTATAGGATTTTTTTCATTATGGCATGGGAGTGAAAACCCAGTGGAGAAGTGTATGTTGGGTACCTTTCATACGTATATATATATATTATTTTTATATTATGTTACCTATTTCTGTGCATTTCTTAATAACAAATATTTGTTGATGTTGGGATATAATTCACCAGATTTGAGTAAGAATTTGATTTCCTCTATGTATTCACTAAGCTTCACCATGCTTCATTCACATTTTTATGAGATGTTTTGAGGAGGATCACACTAAGTATACTTGTATCCTCACCCCAATAAATATATATATATATATATATATATATCAAGTATATAGGTTTTTTTCAATGATCAAGATAGTCATTGCAAGCATGTAGTGGTTGTTTATGAGCTGGTGGTGTTCATAGTCATTGCCTATGCTTGGTTTGTGGTTTAATTTCCATTTTATCTACTTTGCCTAACATTACATTTAATTTATTAGGATTGGATGTTTATCTATGTTATGGATTTTATTAGTGGGTATTATCTCTTATCTTGGAATTTACATATTGATGGTAATGCCTCACATGTCTCTATGTTTTATACCATCGGTGATAATCACCAACTCATGGCTTATTGGAGGCAGCCTTTGGGGGTTACTCCTCTATTTTGTTATGGCCTAATAGGGGTACCATTGGAGGGGTTTAATGTAAAATTGTCTAATTATTTATCTCTGGTGATATTTGAATGGGGTATTATCCAGTGGTCTATCCCATTATGATATAATGACTTTTTCAGTAGTCTTATCATGTGTATATTTGGTGGTTAACCTTAAAAACATGTTTATGATATCTATATATCATTTATTAATTATGTATAATTATTATTATCATTTAATTTTATTTTTTAGGATTATATGATGATTTATACTATCTTATATGGAGAAATATCCATTAAAATAATTCCATGCATATATGAAACCCTTAATGGGCATTTAAGTTCTTCATTTTCTTATTATGTAAAATCCCCATGAAAATGTGAGGATATAATGTAATAAATTCAAAATATAGTTATGTTTAAAATTTTAATTTATGGTGTTTTAAGATAAATTTTGATATGTTTTGATCTTATTTTGAGATTTTTGGGTGAAATATTGAGAGGGGAGGGAAGAAAATTGAGGTGTACTTGATTAATTTGTTTCAGAAAGGACCACCATGTACCTGATAGTGTAATACCAAGTACCCGATAGGGGATCAATGATACAGGTTCCTCTCTACTGGACACTAGGTGGATATTGTACATCTAGTGGTTGATATCTATTCACCAGATACTCTATAAACTCTTGATAAGTTAATTTAACAAGGGAATTTATGTAATTTCAAAATCATGAGTTATGGAATAAGTTACTTCTTTTCTATTTTCAGGTGAACATTTAAATAAAAATTAATTACTTTAATATCTCCCTTTCCTAATCTTTATATAATAACTCTTTTTTCATGTATAACTTCGGAATATTTATAGTAATATTACCGAATCCAAATGCTGAGTTAACGCAAAATTTTGGGGCCTAGAGAGAATCATATCCATGATATTAAAAATATTAAATATTTTATATCATGTGTGCACATTTTTTCTAGAAATATAGAATAAATCCCAAATATATTCTTAGATATGAAATCTATGATTACAGTTGAGTTCAAAATAAGGGATTTTCCCAGGGCACAACATAAAGTTTTTTAGTTTCGGGTGCCCAGTTGGAGAATACTATTGGTGAGGTATTAAATGTTTGAGATTTATTGATTAATAAAATTTATTTAATAAAAATAAACCTACCCCCTGTAACTCTTCCCATATGTAAATTAAATGGGAGAACCACCTTACAATGATGGATGACTTGAGGGATAGAGGGAAAAGGCACCAACAGACTCCTTCTTTAATAGAGATCAACACCAGATCAAGGTGTATTAGGTTTCATGAATCATGTTAGACCCAATTATTCATAATTTTTCTATAAGGTAGTTATATTTACGACCTTTATGTCCTGATCCCCGCATATGAGGTGTTTGAAGGTTTTAGAGCCCTATTATGACAGCTAGAGTTCCCCTAGGGGCCAGTCTATTGTAATTTGGTTAAAAACATTGGTTTCGAGATGATTTTGGGTATTTCCCATTCAAAAATACCAATCACATGGTCTGTATAGTATGATAACACAATGTGTGTTCTTCCCATTCAGGGAAGATAGATTTTTGAGAACTACACACTGTCTACTGGGGGTATACGCCATATAGTGGGCCTTGGCCGAGTAGTTGAGGAAATGGCCAGGCATGCCTTGTAAGGATACATGGCTAGGTAGAATTACATAGCTAGAACTAGGGTGTACACGGGATATAGGAAATGGTAAAATACATGGTAATGAGAAAATATACATAAGAACAAACAAGGACATGGGATTAGGTAAGGTAAAGAGGTACGTGTCATGTACAAAGATTAAAAGTTGTGTAGGGATACATGGAAAGGAAGGCTATGTATGGGTGAGGACATGACCAGGAAATTAGGAGGGGATAAAAACTATGTAATCAGATATACACACCATGTATTTTTTTACACACCAAGTATAGTGAGGGGACACGGACATGGTTCGACCTCAAGAGACGCATCGTGTACCCTAGAGGGAAATTCCATGTACTCCCCTCAAGAGCTTAATCCTTTAATATATCTATCTTCTGGAATTTGATGGATTCCCCTAGTTATCTTATCTTGAGGATTTTATCACATAGAATGTGATGGTGTCCATGGTTTCGATGTTAGAGATGAAACATGAGGTGATTCTAGAGGGACATTTCTTATAGTGATGTATGGATTAGTGCCAGGTGGGTTTGGTTCCTTAGTCCATCCCTCCGAGGGTACATATGGAATTATTTCTTAAATGTTGGACTATTATCCCCTTAATGGGTCTATTATGGATAGAGTTTGTGTATCCTTTTGGGAAGCCTAGTTTAGGATCCTCTATTGTATCATCTTCCTAAGTGGATTTTGTGGTATAGGCATGACTATCATGCATGGTCATCGATCCCCTACTTAGTATTTATTTCCAGATTGGGTTTTTGGAATCCCCTAATGGCCATAGGTGTGACCCCCTATCTATGTATCATGGTTATGAGACTCAGTAGGGTTTGTGATGTCACCCAGTGGTCTTGGATATGATCCCCTATCTGAGTGTTATGGTCTAAAAAGTTCCAAATTGGGTTTGTGGTGTCACTCAGTGGTCTTTTTTGTGATCCCATCTCTCAGTGTTGAGATATCTTGGGGTTTTTTTAGGTTTCATAAATTCCCCCATGAGACACAAGTGATATTCCCAATCTGAGTATCATGAACTTTCTGGTTCTAGAATGACTTTTTTCAAGGTGAGACCAGATGAGAATGTTATCTCAAATATATTAAATTTTGGATAACAATATGTGCCATCATCTTAGTGATACCCAATGAGTGAGATATCTCAAATTAGTTCCATCTAGTATGGAAAGGTTCATGGAGTGAGTACTCCTATAAGAGTGATTCCTTTGAGACTCAATTGGAATTCTGAGGAAGACTATATGGTTGGGACCATGAGACTGGGATTATGAGATTAGTATATCTAGGTCATTCTAGGAATCCTTGTGGTTATGTATCATATCTTGATTGTCATGCCTCATGATGATGAGCGGAATAGTCATTTATAGACGATCTATAGAGGTATATATCCATGTTCTCTCTCTCTCTCTTGAGTTTTTTATACCATCTAGATATGGGTCGAGCTGACTATTGCCTTTCAATTGCTCCCCTTTTATGTTGGGGTTTTGGGGTGCCTACTGGGTATTTTTATAATCACCCCTACATGGTCTCTTCCCCTACATGTCATTATTTATACAGACAATAGTCCTTTTGATGGAGTCCTTGGAGGACTAGGACCAGGCAGAGCATAGTGAGCTATACAGATCGAGGTGTGTATGAGTGGTTACATTTGACAGTAGTCATATCCTTCTGAGTTGGTTAGACTCTTTTTTAGTTTTTTGTGGGGTTTTATTTTTCCCTTGTGCTTCCTAGTACTTATGTCATTCTTTTCTTGTGAGATATATATGTATGCCTGAATTTGGTATCAATTGTATTATTATCTCTACACTATTTCATGGGGATGGATTTGTGTGTGTGTGTGTGTAGTTTTTATTGGCTAATGTCCCCCATGTGTGTGATATGCCTACTTGGAATTGGACACTATCCCCTGGCCATATTGGAGGTAGACTTGGGGTAGTCATACTTTACTTATCACTATCCAAGCAGCCCCTATTGGGTTGAGTCATGATAGATTTGTATTAGAGAAGGTTCTATTTTGGGACTAGATTTTTTTATTGTCTATTTGTGAGCTTGGTTTTGGAACTAGGGATATAATGTTAAAGTCCCATGGTTTCAACTTTAGGATAGGTTCCCCACTGCTAATTTGGAGGCCAACGTATCCATTCACTAGGACTTTGACAACCTACTTGTTCACTCAGTACATGTGGACACTAGTTGTAGGGAATACTTTGGTACATGCATCATATAAGAATGGGTTATGGTTCCCATGTACTTCTTAAGTCAACACCCCTAATATAATATTTGACCCTGGTATATATTGATCATTTCAAGATTCATCCATGATGATATCCAACCATAATTCCACAATTATATCATGATGATTATCCTCTTAGTGATGAGGCTTCAGTATAGGGGCCTACATAATAGATGGTACGACCAGGTGGTTTTCCCATTACTCCAACACCTGTTGAGATGTAGCTTCCACCATTAGTACCAGTTTAGGATGTAAACAGGATGATCACACTCCATGAGTTTCAAAGGTAGATACCAGCCAAATTTTGGGCTGATACAGACCCCTATACAGTTGATTCGTAGTTTGAGGCAGTCACACACATTTTTTTCTTTGTCAGGACACCTCCAAATTAGATAGTGGTCTTAGTGATGAGTCTTATTTAGGCCTCGGTAGGGTGATGGTGGAGTCTAGTGATGAAATCCATGATGATTCTCATTTAGGTAGCATGACCATGGCCTTGTATTCAGTGAATTCCATTAACCTCTTGATATACTCTATGGATATGGTTTGAGATCCTTTCTTCCAAGAAAAAAACTTAAAGAATGGATTATTCCAATATATTAGGGAATCAGTGATATCTCTATGAATTCCCACCTATGATAGAGTGCTTGATTATGCCTTGGTAGTGGAGATATTTTTGGTTGAGAAGACACTGAATTTTGCTACTAGTAGTGGGAATGTGAGAGTTGAAACCATGGGAGATGGTAGCCAATAATAATCTTAGGTATTTGGACATGCGAGATGATTTAAGAGATGATCCTAAGATGGAGGGTCTATCGTTTAGGGATCTCATACTATTTCTAGTCATCCATGAGAGAGGTGATGTTTCACTTATGAAGGTCAAGGATATCTCATGTGGTATTGTCTGACTAGTCATATGACTGGCTGGGAGGTGGTCTATAGACTCCCTGGTAGAGAAAGTGATAAGAGAAAAGAGTTCCTCATGATGAAGTAAGTGGTAGGGGAGTGGGTAGAGTTATAGGAAGTGGTGGATGGTTTTATTTTTTTCCACCACTACCCACAGGTGGTACGTACCAGTCACAAAGAGCTGGATAATAGGGTCAAGGATAGTTGTAAGCTACAATGGCATATTGCCTAGAGGATCTAGGGATATTTAGAGGCATGATATGTGTCCTTTATACTTTTTCAGTAGTACTGTTATACAAAGGTGTGAGTTACACTTTTCTTGAAAAATATTTCTTATGACTTTTTTAGGGTAAAACTGGGTGTTTGTGGATCCCTATAATGGTGATGTTTTATATGTATTCAGACTCACAAGAAAGAGAGAAACTTCTCCCATCGAGGCACATTATTATAATTCAATCCAAAATCATGTGGACTAGTAAGTGTCACCCAAATAGTGTAGTTTTGTGGTGTGGTGTATTAGTTACTTATAATTGTGTGTTCAAGGTAGTTTGGTTTGTTGATGTATCACAGAAGGCCCTGGTTGTGGTGAACAAGTGGGAAAAGGAATGGATGAGCTTTTGGAAGAAGGGTCTTCTAGCCTGAAGGTTGGAGTATGGTTCAAGGTATGACATGTGTCTTCTCTATTCCAACTACATTTTCACAATGTCATGATCCAATTTACCTAGAGTGTATCCTCTATTTAATTCCTAGATATACCAGTGGAGCCTTTTTTCTCGACCCTTATTCTTGGAATCTCTAGAAAAGATTATTGGAGGCCATAAAGTCCAATTAGTTCAATGACCTGACTTTGTGGGAGAGAGATAGCCTCGCATAGAATCCTTCCATAGTGGTATAGAGTCCCTATAAATATTTTCCCTATATGTGTTGGTTTATTATCATCCATTCTCAGTTGGGTTCTACCATTAAGGGTGTTAGTGTTTTGGTATTATTGGATATAGTTTCTCCTTTGATTAGGAGTAACCCCAAGAAGATTTGGATGAGCTCATGTGTGGTCAGATACAGCTTAATTTTTATCAGTTATATAGTATTACCCTTAGAGTAGTGGATTATATAAGTTTTTTGTTCCTTGTAGTGGTGGTGGAGTCTAAGGATGTATTTCCTAAGGATGCATCAGGTTTACCTCCCCACTAAGGGTTGGGATTCGATATAGAATGGCACCCAAGGAGTTCCCTGATATTTTTTTCCAGCATATCTGATGGCTCTCGCAAACCTTCATGAGATGAGGTGTAGTTAGATGTTTGTAAAAAGAGGTCTAAGAAAGACCCAGTTTGATCACTTGGGTATCCCTATGTTGTTCTCCAAGGAGGTGGATAAGAGACTTCTGATCAAGGTACTATAACCCTTTTATGATTGGTTTGTACTAGTCTTCTACATTGGTATCCATGTAGGATTGGCATCATATTTTCATGTGAGACACTTTAGGATGGATTCTAGATATTCTCTGAGAGTACCAAATTCTTGGGGGGTCATATAGTGAATTCTTGATTCAAAAATTCCACTTCTTTTGTTATGTCTTCTCATACATGGGATTGATAGTGGAACTAACAAAGTTTGACATCATACTATCTCAAGATCTATCCTAGGGTGTATTCATAGCATCATATGATCATATTGAAGGTTTGTCTCTACTGTTGTTAAGTTAGGTTATGGGAACTGGACCTCATTGTAGTAGACCCCTATGGGTGTGTTTGGTTCAACATATCTTGAGTCAATGGTTGTTAACCCACTACTTTTTCAACGATCTATGAAGGAAAAACTTAGAGATTTTATTATGAGTTCTTGAATAACCAGATATCCACTAGACACATTCTAGATGGATTTGTTAAAGGTGGGTGGTAGTATGTAGTCCTTATGAAAACTAATGATGACCCCATTCACACTATGGGATAGGGTGTTGTGGTGGTTGTTTTCCCTCAATAGTACACCTAGTAGAGGGGTGGTTGTACTAGGATCCTTTGGAATTATTTTTGGTGGACAAGGATGTGGTGGTTTGTTACTAAGTAATATCTTGATATCTCACATATCATTAGGTAGAGACTAAGGTGACCGATTGGTATAGAAAATAGGGTAGTGACTTGGTGGTTTTTATAATGGGGTTTACACAATCAGCGAGAGTTCATGACACAGTTTAAGTGATCATAGACCATCTCAACGGGTTATCTCTACAATGACCCATAATTTTCATAAATAGATATCACATATTAATAGTTTAGTATTCATTTCATAACATAACAATCCAACATATAATCATATAGTTATAGCACCTTTAGAAACTTGGAAATGAAAACAACTGGTTTATAAAATATCTACATCATCTCCCACTAAGTTCTTAATAAGTAAATCCATTCTTAGAGATATCATACTTAGTACTGTTATTCATGACATGGGGGAAAGAAATATAATAAAGGATGAGCTCATATGCTTAGTAATGGTAAAAAAGGGAAATATCAATGATCAATTTATAATAACATGAACATAAGGGTTTAATAATATGATAATAAAATTTGAAAATCATACCCTTATTATCATAATTTATAATCTTGAGCCATGGAATGAATTTGTCCAGTTCACAAGACATGAATAGTAAAGGAATTAAAGAACATGATCCATGAGAGCATAAAAGTGTCATAAGACATGCAATTGTGGTATACGCATAAGCATAGAAAATAATTTCATAAGTAGTTAAGGATCTTTGTAAACTCTATCAAAGTGGAATAGGTCCACTACCCAAACCAACATAGCAGTCAAGGTTTACTCCCAAAACTATCAAAGTAGACAAAGTCCCTTACTGAACTGGGTTCACTCCCCATTCTGGTCCTATTTATCACATGACATATCAATCATTACCCAATGCATTTAAGGGATATATAGGCCCCACCCATCACATAATTAAAATAATATATTTATGTTCCAAAATATTATAAAGTATTCATCATATAATAACCCGTGAAAATAAATGGGTTTCATAAATATTTCATCATAGAATAACCTATAAAAAAGAAATGTGTTTCATAAACATGTCATCATTTTATCATAACATAACTTGTGGAAAGAAATGGGTTTCATAAACATATAATCATCATAAACATAAATCATTTAAAGAAATAATAATTATGGAATCCATAGATCATATTCCCAGTAAATTATAAGTGAAATCAAGGGTTGTTTTCATTGATGAATATAAATACCAATAAAATATCATTAAAAAATTCTTGAGGAAAATAAACTTTCTATTTTGAAATAACTTATTTAAAAACTATTTAATTATAAAGGAAAACATTTTATTTGAAAAAAACTTATAAACATATAAATTAATCTTCAAAGCAATGATTATTCATAATAGAGGGAAAATTTGTTCATGAGGTATAAGTTAAAAAACAATCCTTCCATATTTTTATTGAAAAATCACAAAGTACCTCATTTGAAAAATTAAAAGATGATTCCTATAAAACCATTTTTAAAAAATTCAAACATGGGAAAAATTAATTTTAATATTTTTGGCACTAGAAAAATTCATCCATGAATGCACCAAACAACGAGGAACCTAACTCAAAATCATATCTCACTTCACAGGATTTGATTTGACTAGTCATGGATCTTAGATAGAGTTACAGATCAGAATTTTGGGCCATTAAAAGTTAGATATGTGAAAATGGACAGGCATGGTGATTTTGGGGGAAACTATGGATATGCGTGCAAGTTTCAAAAAAGTTTTCACAAGTTGGGGTTTTCACGTAACTTTAAAAAAATCACATGAAACTCCTTCACAGTCGTGGTACTGACTTGTGCATGAAATATGATGATAATTTCCTTATATTCTCCTCAGTCTATGTGCATGCCTTTGTATTATGTGTGCAATAAAGCAGTGTTGCATGCAATAATAGAGTGTTGTGTGAAATAAATGGGATTTTTCATGAAATCCCATCATGAAACCATCATGAACGCCAAATATGACATCAAATAGAGAAGTTACATGCATATGTGACCCAGCCTCCAGAGACAAAGGAATATGCATGAACCTCTAGAAAGATGTGCATGAGTATGAAAAATTTTGTGCTGAAGGTAAACTTGCATGCCAAATTTGATATGCCTATATATATGGCACCGAACCCCACCCCCCACCCCATTAAAAGGAGGACCTATATGGGAGATATCTTGCACACAAATCCAATTTTCATGCAGCGTGCAAACCCCTCAAATCCAGATGTCATGTGAAACTACATAGGTTAAACCTCTCAAGTAAAATGATTATTATAAGAAGTTTTCCTACAATTGTTTACATTGGAAACATACTTTCAAGAAAATTCAAATTTTTCATGCACCCCCATTTTTTGCCCACCTTCAAAGTTTCATAACCTAGAGTTTCCAAAATCATACTGGTAGGTTAGGCCTTGTGCAATGTAACAACCCGAGATTTTATAAGATACATTCTTTTTAATTTCATTCATATCTTCTATTGTACGACACACCAAGATTACCTTGCGCTATACGCAACACCGTATTAGCTTACAGTATACGCAACACTATTATTGGATCGTGTTACACACAATTTTGATAATAGTTATTCTACGCAACATTGATTATATATATATATATATATTCAATGTATAAATGAAATATGGTTGGATTCTGTTATAAGAAACAACGAAGGATTCTTGCGCAACACGCAACCCTGACTTGGCTTGCATTACACGCAATCACGACCTTCCTCGATAGTGTGTGTTGTACGCAATACTGGGTTTTACTAAACAACGATATATTATTATAATATTGTTATGAACTAGAAGTTATGAATAGTGTTAACTAAATTTTTAATTTTATAACATTATTATTCATCTTACACATTTCTAGAACATGTTATAAGAACAAAATAAATTTTTCGGGTAAAATAAGTATTTTTCAAAAAATGCAGTTTTGCCGCCTTTTGATGGCGCACCCACTTTAAATCTAGTTTTTTACATGTTTATAAGTTCAATTTGACAAAATAAAATTCTTCTTTTGAATCAGGATATAAAAATTTACATTAGATAAAGTTTTGATATTTTTCCGATAACTTTCATATTTTAATGAATAGTAAAAACACGCTATATTTTAATTAAAAACAACTTTTTTCATCGTAATATCTTATGTAGTTAAATTATAATATTGAATTGTTTTAAAGTATAAATAGAATATATTTTTACCATTTAATATAATTTATTTCATTAGCATTTATTTTACCTTGAATTTGTAGGTTAAATCAATTCAATCTTTTGCAATGTTTTAAAGAAAAACCCGTTTTCTTTCGACAACGGGATTAATTTTAATTTAATTTTTGCAACTTTTTTGTATTGAATTTGGAAAAATGGATTCCATATTTGAAATTAGTGGATCCAAATTATGTTAATAAGCTACTTTTTATTTTTGGAAATTATGAATAGTAACTACGGTAAATTTTATTTACCATAGTTAAAGGTAAATTGGGTAATTAAGGGTAAATATAATATTTTAAAATTACCCTATCAAATGTCAAAATCTTATTGGATGACTAAAAGTCGACCCATATCACCTAAGGGTCGTATTATATTCATTTAATTAAATTTTTTCAATGAAAATAATTTAATTATTATTAAAACCAAAGAATGTGACAACATGTCACTTTCTTAAATATTATAAGTATAATAAATTTAATCTAGTGATAAACTTCATGAAACATTGAACATGAATAGTCTCAGGAAATCTAATACCATTATCTAAATCATAGGAATTTATTTAGAATTTTTAGGGATTAAATAATTATCATTTATTATGACACAAAGATGATGCAGTAATTGACTTATTATTGAAATATTGACATAATTGATGTTATAAATGCCCAAATAAATGTAATTTGAGACTTTTTATGACTTACATTAATTTTATAAGTTAATATGACATGTTATTGTTAATATAAGTAACTTGGTTCGAACTTATCATTCTGTTATGAATTTCATAAAAATCATGTACCAAATAGTGTCAAAATTGACATAAATTACTTTTTAAAACAAATATTATATTATTAATTGTTATTTTATTCCTAAAAATCTAAGGTTTGGAAATATTACTTATATAAGATTATATATATTAATAATAAACAACTTGGGGTTCGTTTGTCTTGATATAGTAAGTTTATTAACCATATAGTGTAAGAAAACAAAAAGACACGGTAAAAGTTAAATTATTTAACTTAGAGTTAAAACTAATTTATAAGGTTAAAATAATAACCTAAACTTGTCTAAATCCTATTGGATGAGATTATTTCGACCCATACCCACTTTATTTTCTAAATAAGACCCTTTGGAACCTTTATAAACCGAATTTGACCTTAATATAAAATAATATTTTGAGATTTTCCTAAGGTGCCCCTCTCCTCCCTTATAAAAGGGCACCTCCTCCCTCTCCTCCTCACACCAATTTGAGCATTAAATCTCGGACAACCCCTGACAAAATCTCTTCTACACTTCCCTAGTATCATCCTAGAGGTCCTGGTCTTCTTCAAAGACCATCCTTAGTTCTTTAAGTGGAGGTTAAGTGAAGGCGCGTCAAAAAGAGGTAATATCCATTACCGATCTTTTTCAATTTCTTTCTTCTTCAACTTCTTCTTATTTAGTTGTTTCATGATAAAGTAATAACATCAGTATTTATTATATACTGATATGTTATTATAAATATGAAACAACTCTAATTAACCTTCTATACATCCTACGGAAAAAGGAAATCACCGTGCGTGCGTACGTACGGAATACCGTCTCCACGCCGTGGTGTAATCTACTTTCCGCCACCAACTTAATTAGAAGGGTATAATGGTGTAATGAGTAACTATATATGATTATTATAAAGTGATATTGATACTGAAATATTATACATACACTTCAACACAATTCCACGACCATGGGAACGATATCATCGCTCATGCGTACGTACGGACTACCGTCTCCACGACGCGATGAGATTCATTATCCATGTTAACCATTCCAGAATGATTATAAAGTATATATAATGAATAATAATGAAATATATGACATGATAAATCTACTGGATTTATGTATATATATATTTCATCTAATTACTTCCATTCAATACAATAAGGAAAGGAAAGCAGCGTTCATGCGTACGTACGAACTACCATCTCCATGAACGGTGTGTTTCATTTCATTTATCTATCTATTATATATATATATATATACTGAATATATATGATATATAAATCATATTTTATATTCTTGAAGTAATTAAATCATGATATAAGTAATAATAATGTCAAGAACAACAATTCCAAACACCTACGACAAATGAAACAATTTTACCCAAAACGCTTCTTCAACATGGAATTTACAAAAGAACGAGTAATATAAAGTCATAAGTGAACCATATATGATATAATAACAATGAATATGATTCTTTAATAAGTTAATGACATTATTTAAATCATTATACAGGAGTTTCAGATACGTACAAAGCATATCAGACATAAGGTAAGGGAAATATCACAATCTCATTTTTATCTGAGATTGTTTATACTTTAGTATTTACTGGGGTGTATTTTATCATCCACATCCATGTTTCCTCAATATGTAATATTATTTCCATCCACCTACAATTTTTTAAATCCAATTTTACCCTTCGGTGAGTTTTTAGTAAAAGATATGAAAGGAATCTTTTTTCATTTTTCGTACGAGGTACTTTTTGACTTTTCCAACAAAAATACGAAGAATGTTTTTTTTAACTTATACGGCATGAATGGATTTTTAAAACATTATTTCAAAGAAGCTTCCTTTACAAGTTTTAAAGTTTATTTTTAATCAACTTATTTTAGTTTAGAATTGTACGACATGTTAAGAAAGGAAAAGTGTTTTTGAAGTAGAAAGGATATTTTCCTCAAGAATGGAGTTCAAGTGTTTTATCAAAATTATTTTCCATCTAAGATAATAAAAGGGTTCTATTTTTATCCCTATTATTAAATTGATTTGATTATGTTGTGATGGAATTATTTTTATGAATTCCTTTATCTTATATTAATTATTTTATGATGTCATGATGTTTAAGAATCCCATTTTTATTACATGGGTTATTCTATTATGTATGGTTTATGATTTTGTGGCACACATAAGAATGGTATCATTATAAGATGGGTGGGACCTATATCTCCCTCCAATGCATTGGGTAAAGATTTTATATCTCATGAGATATACATGGCTGGAATGGTAGGTTATACCGGTTCAGTGAAACAGGACTGAAACGAGGGTGACTCGGTTCAGAAATGGACTTTGTCCACTAAGATAGTCTTGGAAATGAGTCTTGACTAATAAGATATGATTCTCTATGATTATGGGTGTATGACACAAAGTTTCATGTTTTAAGTTATTATTATTGGGATTTCATTTCACTACTATGATTTATCCCATGTTATGAAATTATGCTCTCTTTTGCAGGTTAAGATTTCCCAAAATGTTATGTTCTTATGAATATGATGTGATTGATATTTCTTTTGTTTACCCTTACTGAGCATTTGAGCTCACCCTTTTATGTTTTCTTTTCCCCAGGATATAAATAAAGGTTTTAGGTAAAAAAAATGAAGATCTTTATGGGAGATGTTGAAGATCTTTCACCACGATTAGAAGATTATATTCCGAGTTTCCAAAGACACTTAACTATTACGATCCTTGTGTGTGTGTTTTTGTTATGTACTAAGTATTCTGAAAAAGTAATGCAATGTCCATGTACGTCAAGCTTCGGGTCTCTTTATGAAAACTCCCTTCTTTCATGCAATAGTACCAAGTTTCATTCAACAGTGCCGAGCTACCCATTCTTGTGTGTAGTAGGGATGAGATTCCCACTCTTGCAGGCAAAAGTTCCAAGTGTCCCATTCTTTCTCACAATAGATTCTGGACATCTCCCCACTAGTTTATATAATGGGGGTTGTGCCCTCGCACCCCCTCTTGGGATTAGTGTTGGGCTCCATCTCTGGGCCTCCATCTCGATCCCTTCACCACCTTCACTAGCCCCCGTGAGAAATGAAGTGTCTCACCACAATATTTTTGGGTTAGTTTTATAAAATTTTGGATTGTGACCTTATAGGGTCCCAACTTCCACCCATATAATTCCATGATTCAAGATAATCCTCTGCACTCTGTGAAACACATTGACCCGACCTACTCCTCTTGTTCCCTTTCCCATATAATGAGTTGATATTCTCATCTTGTATTCCTTAAGTAACTTGAGTTTAACCATTCCCCAAGAATCTCCCAAGACATCACCACCTGGCTTCTATGCTGGTTTGAACCAAAAAGGGCCGCTCTTGCATAAGTCTCACACCAGCCATTTCTAGGCATATTTTTCCCAATATTCCTCACTACATGAATTTAAACTATTTAATACCTTATCACTCATGAATAGTATTCCTCATACATTAATCATAATATGCCTTATTCCATGATCATGAGAATGCATCCCATAGTTCTCACTACATGACTTTAAATTGTATCATACCCTATCATTCATGAATAGGATACCATATGTGTCAAGGATAATATGCATCATTCCATGATCATGAGATGATATTCTATTCCTCACTACATGAATTTTAATTTTAGTATACCCTATATGAAAAACATATAATGCCTCCTATAACACACACGAGATGCGTTATGCATCAATAATATGATAACTCATGCCATGATCATGAGACGACCACTAAACAACAACTATGGGCCACCTTATTAGGTGTAAGCCCAAACCATATACCTAGTCTCACTAACGATTTTAGATTCCATCATGAATCGACATGATGAAGATAAATGGGTGGCCCTAGAGTGTTTCCCCAACCATATACCTCGACACACCAACGATTCGAGATGCCCTCATGACTTGACATGAGTAAGGTGAATGGGAATCCCTAGAGTACAGGCCCCACATGTATACTTACGACTCCCAAGAATCCACCATGGGACTCCATCTTAGGTGTAATCCCCAAAAATACACCTTGACCCATCAGCAAGTCGAGATTCCCTCATGGTCTGACATTAGGAAGAAATAATGGTCATCTCATCGCATATGTCTCACACACAATGTCCTTCCACAACATGTAAAACTATAATATTACCTCATGAAATGCACATGGTATTACCTCATGACATGAAATGAGTAAGACATTATGGTTATCCTCCACTTGAAATCCCTATTCACATCATTTTCACATCATAGCGGCACCCGAGAAGCTTCTGCATGTAATCCCCATTCACATCATTGTCACTCTATAGCAACACCCAAGCAGATTCCATGCATAATATCTATTCACATCAATATTTCTCCATAGATGAATCTGGTTAAATTTCATGTGTAAGCCTCATCCACATCATTTCTGCTCCATAGCAGCACCTGGGAAGCTTCCACACGTAAGCCCCAACCATATCATTGTTGCTCCTAGGATTACTTGGGCCTCTTTCTTAGGTATAATCCCCAAACATTCTGAACTATGTGGGATTTGATCCCATAACCTAATTTTTTATGTTTTAATTTAAAATATTATGTTTATTTTAACATATTAAATTTATAAAAGTCCCAAAATTTGGATTTAAAATGGGTTTTCCATTAAAAGGTGGTAAAACTACTTTTATAAAAATATAGGTTTTTAAGCATAAAATTAGGTTTCTTCTTATATTATATCTATGAAATCTATTAGATGATTATCAAAAAAAATGAATATATAACATATAAATTTAATTAATATCAATCATTATTAGTAATTAATTTAACATATTAATATAAATCATCTTTTCACATAAAAATTGACTTTTATAAAATAAAACCCTTTATATTTATTTGGTTTATATATTATTTTCTAATTAATAAGTAACCAATTAATTCAACTATATATATTCATAACTTAGTTAATACTATAATCTTAAATTTAATGGCCATTTTATATCCTATTAAATAATAATATTTTAATAATTAATTATTGTTTGGTAAAACTTGGTCTTGAGTGTTACGTAAGCCATTGAGGAAAGTCAATCTTGCATGTTATGTAAGCTAACCTCAGGTTTCCATTTAGAAAAAGATAAAATTTATGTTTCATGTAGTGCATGATTAACTTATTATTTCATATAATGAAATTCATATATAGTGATTTAATATAAAATAAACTATTTTCACTATTTCATGAAATTAAAAATATCAAAAAGATTAACTTAATTTGAAAAATAATAATTCATAATATTTTAGGATGTTACATTCTACCCCCCTTAAAAAAAATTTCTCCCTCAAAATTCATCTAGGTTATCAAATGTTTAATACTTGAAAGTTTCATTCATAGAAACTCACATCATAAAAATAGATATTGAAACTTCCCTTAAAAAGGTAAAATTGGAACCATAATAGTTACCCAAAGTAACATATAAATAGGTTTCCACATAGGAGAACATAGGTTGGGAGTGAAGATAGGACATGGAGGAAAAGTGTAAATATTTATAGGGAGTAATTGAGGTCATTAATCATAGACAAGTGAGTGATCAAATAAAATTATAGGGCCTCAAATTCATAAATATATGATGATTTAAAAGGCCATCGATTCAAAAAATTATGGTATTAGGAAAACACATTTTCTTTTGATCATTATCCTAACATTGAGTAATTATTTTATTAACGAAGAATATAAGTAAATATACTTACTTTATATATTTCTAAAAAAATCATTCTTTAGTTGTGATTTTATCAATTTATAATTCATACATTACTTCATGTAATGGACATCTAGATATTAACTTTGATGCCTAAAGTGCTAAAATACACTTTTAAAAGATATTAAGTCCCATAAAATAATGAAAAGTATAACTATTTATCTATAACAATTATTAAAAATCAATACAAGTTAATTCCTTAATCTATAAACATAAAAATTAACACTAATGTTTCATTATAAATAATTAATCATAAAAAATAATTATACATTAACCAAGACATCACGTAGGCCAGTGGTACGTATGAAACCCTTATTGTCCTTCAGTCATGGGTTCAAGACCTGTGGCCTGGATAGGCTTGATTGGTTTTCACCTGACATACAACATGTCCTTTTTCTAAAACCATACTAATATAATTTCCAAAATATGATGTACATCTTTTAAATAAGGTTAATCATTAAATAGACTTTTAACTAAGGTTTTCAATACAAAATCAATACATAAATACTTCCTTTGAAGTTTAACTTAAATTTTTTTAATGAATGGTTAACCCTATAACCCTTATGAAAGATGATCATCCAAAACATTATCAAGAAATTCATGAAACCAGCTTAACATTGATTTCCCCATATATCATAATGTAGCTCTTGGTTGTCACATTCCAAAAATTTGGATACCCTCATCATATATACTCTTAAAAATGGTAATAACCGAAATTTCCATAAATTATTATTGAAAACATGAATAATTCCTTATTCAAATTATATTGGATTTATTCAATATATCCAAAAATGTTGTAAAATTCTTTAATGATATCATTAACCACCTATTAACAAGTCCTTAATTAGTTACAAGGTAATAAGTACCTTACAATTTACTTATTAATATCCCACATATATTTATCCAAACAACATTATCATAACATAAGGAACATATTAAGGTTTATCTTTCCCTTAATCATGTGTTTTCCATGAAAATCACATTTCCATTATATCACTTTTCTATTCCATCAGAACTATTCAATGTGTCCTTATAAATCCATAGTGAAATTATAAATTGAACAATCCTTATATATTTCACCTTTCATATAACATAATTATTGAATCCAAATACATAAGATATTTTATTATTCTACTTCACCCTTATTTCATTATCAAGGATAAATTATCCTATTACACAATACCTATTTCCTTTCATATTTCATCTATAGTTTTGTCGTCATCCACAATGTAACCATTACTCACACCACCTTGTTGATTCTCTTTAGGATATTTCATATTGGGAAATTGAAGTTCATAATGAACATTTAATCCCTATATAAAACACTTAAGCTTAAATAATGACTTAGGGAGGCCAATATTCTCATCTATTTTGTTAACTGAACTCTTTATTTTTCCCTTATAGTCATTTAATTTGTGTCCTATTTTCCACAGTCAAAACATCTTCTTCTTCCTCTAAGACATTCACTTAGGTGATTGTTTTCCACATTATTGAAACAAAGGAAACTAAATATTCTTCCCTATATGGTCTTCATTACCTGAACTCTCAGTAAACTTCTTATTTCTCTTCATTGGGGAGTCCAAGAGTTGGTTCAGTCATATGTTGTTAGTCATGTTCTATGAAAAATTATTTGGAATGATCACAAAAACTTTGACTCTAGTGATTATCCCACTTGAATTCTCATCAATAAGTCATCCATCACATTTAACATTAATCCAATTCCTTCTAGTTCCTTCCATTGACTAAAACCAGAAGCATGGTTTGAGTGTTACTTACCATAGTAGAAAACAGCATAGTCCTAAAAAGAATTACTTATAGGATGTCTAACTCATGACACATTACATAATATATGATACATTAGGTTCATATTATTTTATTCATAGCCAACTTATATTTAAATACTTCATGATGGTCTATGAAGATTTTTGTGAATTCCCAAATAATATCTCGAGGATTTTCAAACTAGGTGTGCAACAAGGCCCCTTGTCGTGTAACAAATTACCCCAATTCAGGGCCAGAACATCTTGTCATAGTTTTTAACCCTAGGTAAATTTTTTCCAGATCCACATCCACTTGTAGTATCCATATAAGGATTTATTTCTAAGAAACCACTCACTCTATCTTTTACAAAAACTATAGGACATTTTCCTAAATGTTAACTCATCCTTATACTTATCCTTAGATACAACCCTAGACGTATCCTTGGAAATATACCTTAGTATCTCACTAAAGTTTTATCATCCGAGTTTATGAAGTTTCACTAAACCTTTACTCTGATACCAACTATAAAAACACAGTCTTGACGTATATAGACATTACATAACTTTTTCATAATAGTTAAAACATTATAAAAACAGACGCCCAAATACCATACTAGTCTAGTGCCTTTGGAGACATGGAAACCTAAACATCGGTCCATAAATGAGCTACATTATCTCTAACTATGTTCTTCTTTACAAGTACCCTTCTTAGATACATCAAAAAATAATACATATATTCATAACTTGGTGAAGGAGAAAAACAAATTATTGATCTAAAATTCTAAGGGTAAACAAGAGAGATGTGTAAGAATAATCATGAGCATGAGGGTATGAGAACCTGATCAAGAAAATAAAAGATCATACCATGCATATAAAAGATAATATACATGAATCATGGAATAAATCTTGGTAGTTGATAAGGCATGAATCATAAGGGAATAAAGAAAATAATCCATGCCAGCATAACATAGGAATAAAACATGGAATTATGGAAAAAATATGATAATATAATATAATTTACATAGTAGTGAAAGAATAACTTCCAAGACCATATTAATAGTATGGTTTCACTCCCCATTCCATATTGGTAGTCATGGTTCATTCCCATGACCATATTAGTAGCATGAGTTCACTTCCCATACCATCTCGGTAGTCATGGTTCACTCCCATGGCCATCTTAGTAGTCAAGGTTCACTCCCAAAACTATATTAGTCTATCTCATTAGATGTTAATATTTACCCAATTCATTTGAGGGAGATATAGGTTCCACCCATCCCAAAATGAAATCATACATACATATTCCACAAATTCATAAACTATCATATCTTAAAACATGAAATGAAATGGGTATCATAAACATGTAATCATATTATGACCTATGGAAAATGATATAGGTTTCATAATCATTTCATAAAATTCATAACCCATGGAAGATAAATGGATTTACTAAACATATAACCCGTGAAAGAGAAACTATTTTCATTATGACCCTGAGATCAAGAATAAACCATTCAGAGAAATAATATGAATGAAACATTTAGATCATTTCCTAGAAAAGCATGAGTAACATCAACGGATGTCCTCTTATATGGGAAATAATTTTGAAATATATTTTAGAAAATTTTCTTGAGGGTAATATCCTTTCTTCTTTGAAAGAGGGTTTTTAAAATATAAAACCTTTTGAAAACCATTTCCATTAAAAATCCTTTTAAAACTTAGAAAGAAGGCTGGAAAATCATTTTGAAAATATTTTCCCTTGAAAACTTATAAAAAGAATCTTTAAAACATTTAGAGAACCCTTTTCCTTGAAAACATATAAAATAATCTTCAAAACATTTTAAAAACCTTTTTCGTTGAAATTTTTTTTAAAACTTATGAAAAAATATTGAAAACATTTTGAAATCCATTTAATTGAAAATATTTTGAAAACATATAAATAAATATTAAAAAAAATGAATACCATCAATTTTAAAATACTTATAGAACTTATAAAGAAATTTTGAAAATGTTTTTAAAACTATTTTCCTTGATAACTTATAAAATGAATCTTAAAAACATTTAAAACACTTTTTAAAACATAAATCATTTTTTGAAAACCTTTTTTTTAAATGACTTTAAAAAAATGAATTTCCATAATATTCAGAAAAAATTATTTTCAAAAGAATAACATTTTAATCTTTAAAAGGTTTCTTTAGAGGAATGTTAGTCACGATAGTAGGTAAAATGAATACATTCCAAACATTCTTTTTTCACTATAAAAAGGTTAGAAAAGTGCCTCGACCATAAAACAGCAAGGATATTCCTTTTTAGGAACCCATTTTTTAAGGTAAAACATGGGTAAAAATGTTTTTTAAATATAATAGGATAAAATTAGTATATTCTTTGAAAAAAATTTATTTTTGGAAAATATGGTTTGAAGGAACAAAGATTTTCGACCGAAGATAGGTCAAAGTCAAGATTTTAAAAAACTCCTTTCTTAACTATCTTATATACCAAAGAGTGGGAAAATGATAAACATATATTAATATGTCATAAATAACCAGATTATAAAAAAATTCATGATTTATCTTGAGGTATGGATCATAATATTTCATCAAAGATAGCATAAACATAAACAATCTCTATAAACAATGAGATTATTTTAATAAACTCTTTCCACTTGTTAACTTTGAACCATACTCACCATGTAAGAAAATGGAATTAAATGAATATTAAAATATCATTAAAATAATAAGATTAATTATATAACATTTCAAAGTAATTATGTACACCTCATATAAAAATATAGGTTCATAACATGGCATGTATCTCAAAGAAGGTAAATTGAGACAAAACTATCCTACCAATTTGGTAACTTTTGAAACATAAACCACATGAAATGAATATAATAGAATGGATATTTAATTACCCATAAATTTAAGAATATTAATCATATAATACATTCATGGGTATTATATACACTACACAAAAGGAAAGAGTGGTGAACATGGAATGTATCTCACGGAAATAAAAAATGAGATGAAATCCCCTTACCTTGTGTCTTGACTCTCGTTGTACTCATTCAAACCACCTATATAATAAATATAAATTTATTATATATTTTTTATATAATTATATTCTTATATCCAATACCATATATGGTTTTATTATGACTTTATATTACCTACTTTTTAACTATCCTATATTAAGGTTTCACTATGAATAATATTCTCTTTGTTCTTCACATGTGTCTTAATTTGTTATATATTTGGTACTTATACTTATATAATGATTTCAGATTGTAAATAATGACTGAAATATCATTTATATCCATTATATTTGTATTATAATACTCTATATAATATATAATTAAAAATGGAATACATCATTGATGGAGATGGTAAGTCGTACATACGCATGAACATTGTTTCTGCTTTTATTATCATATTGAAAGAAAGAAAGGAAATTAAATATATCTATATATATATAATATCATTATAGTATAATTATAATGTTATATATATCATATATGTTCACTAAAACCATCCTTAAAACATTCCTTGTAGTGTGTGAATGAATGACATCGCTTTGAGGGGGTGGTAGTCCACTCTTCCTCAAATGAAATTATCATATTTACACAAATTGAAAGTACAAAGATATGTGTTTTAAAATGATTTAATAATATTAAATAGATAATAAATATAATATATGATATATATATAAATATATATTTCATCATAATTTCTACCATTATAGGTGGTAAAGTAAAAATGAACAATCATCATTTAGTGAGGTGGTAGTTCGTGGTACACATAAACAGTATGTTCATTACCTATTAGATAGAGGTGTGTGTAAGTGTAGGCTAAAATCTTTGATTAAAAAAATTATAATATAGTGAGGAAAATTTTTTTTTATAAAATCATAGGATAAAGTGAGTGTAGGGGTGGATAAAGAAAATAAAATAAAGTATCTTGAGAGAAGACATTAACTCTTAATCAGGTAACTCCTTTTGGTTTGTGTCAGAAGGATTACACGGATTGTTTTATGCCCAAATTGAGGCTAAAATAAGTAATTTAGGGATTTGTGGAAATCTGTTTGTTAGATATTTTACGAACATAGGTGGTTTGAGAGGTGTGAAGAAGAGGGAGAGGTGATGTCCTTTTATAGGTAAGGGGAATAACTCACATGGTATTTTTGAAAACAAGTTAGGTGTACCCATGTTTTTACCTAAAAAATCATAAAAACCCAACCAAACTCAATAATTAAAGTTTAGTGGAATAATAATGGAAAGATGATGGGATTTGTACAAGTTTATTATTACTTTTTTTGGGTCTTAAATGCAATATTTAGTATTTTTTTAACCTAATTTTTCTCTTAATCGTTGTAATTAATTTTAATCACTTTCACTAATATTTTTGTTAAAAAATAAATTAGAAATTATTATACATTATAAATTATTCTGATTAGAAATATGGAACACATTTTTTCAAATTCTAATCATATAAGTTTCATAAATTAATCTAAATGTAATCCCGCTGATAGGATGACACTGTGGGTTTTTAAAGTAAAAACGTCCAAAAGTTTGCTAAGATTTTATACCCAATTTCAAGGTGAAATTGATTAAAATTACCAAATTTTGATTAATTTATAAAATTATTATCTAATTAAACTTTAAAATTAATTTAAAATATAATTTATCTTTATAAATTAATTAGAATAAAAAGTTGTTTTGAATTAAAATTCAGTATTTTTAACTATTCGTTAAAAAATGAAACCTTACAAAAAAATACCAAAAAATTATCCTGACCTAATTTTTATGTTTCTATTTCATATATGAAGGTTATTTGTATATATAAAATCTATAAAAGTTCCAAAAATTGGATTTAATATGAGTTATCTATTAAAAATTAGTAAAACTACCATTATAAAATATTGGTTTTGAGGTATAAAATTGGTTTTGTTCTTATCTTATATCTATCAAATCTATTGGATGATTATAAAAAATATTTTTTTGAGTATATAACATATAAATTTAATTAATATCATTCACTATTAGTAATTAATTTAACTTATTAATATAAATCGTCTTTTTCACATAAAAATAAACTTTTATAAAATCAGTCCCTTTATATTCATTTGGTTTCTATATTATTTTCTAATTAATAGGTAACAAATGAATTCAACTATATATATTCATAAGTTATTTAATACTATAATCTTAAATTTAATATCCACAATATATGCTATTAAATAATAATATTTTAATAATGAATTATTATTTGGTAACACTCAGTCTTGTATGTTACGTAATCCATTGACGAAAGTCAATCTTGCATGTAACATAATCTAACCTCAGTGTTTCATGTAGAGAAATAAAAAATTTATGTTGTTTGTAGTGCATTATAAACTTTTTTTGTATATAACACATTCTAGACATAGTTATTTAATATAAAATAAACTATTTTCAATGTTTTGTGAAATAAAAAATATCAAAAAGATTAAATTTATTCGAAGAAAAATAATTCACAAAATCTCGGGGTGTTACATTCTACCCCCATTAAAATGAATTTCTCCATTAAAATTAATTAGGGTTATAAAAGGTTTAATAATTGAAATTTTCATTTATATAAACCCACATCGTAAAAATGGATACTAAACCTTCCCCTAAAAAAGGTAAATTTGGAACCATAATGGTTACCCAAAGTAAAATATTACTTGGTTTCCACATAGGAGAACATAGGTTGAGAGTAAATATTATACATGGAGGAAAAGTGTAAATATTTATAGGAAGTGAATGATGTTATCAATTAGAAAAAAATTGAATGATCAAAAAAAAAATTTGGGCCTCAATGCCCCACCGTTGGTGGTGGGGTGCTAAGGGTTTGGGGGGTGAGGGGCAGGTCGCGGGGTCAAGTCCTTGGGCTTGCGATTTAATGTAATTTTATTCCTTACGTGTGTGCCTATTTCACGGTTGTACCCAATTTTTTAAAATTTTAGGGCCTCAAAGTCAAAAATATTTGATAATTTAAAAGTCCATCGGTTCAAAAATAATAATGTATTAGGAAAACATGTTTTCTTTTTATCATTATCCTAACATTTAGTAATTCTTTTATTGACCAAGAATATAAGAAAATATACTTACCTGATATATTTATATAAAAAAAATTTATTCCTTAGTTATTCTTTTATCAATTTCTAATTCTTCCATTACTTCATGTAATGGACGTATTGAAATTAACTTTGATGCATGAAGTGCTAAAATGCACTTTTAGTAGTTCTTAAGGTGCATAAAAGGATAAAAATTATAACTATTTATCAATAATTATTCTTAAATATCAATATGGTTAATACATTAACCTCTAAACATAAAAAGCAACACTAATGTTTCATCATAAATAATTATTTATAAAAAAAATAATTATACATTAACTAGGACATCACGTAGGATAGTGGTAGGTGTGAAACCCTTATTATCCTTCGGTCATGGGTTTAAGACCTATGGCCTTATTGGACTTGATTGGTTATCACCCAACATACATGTTTTCCTTTTTCTAAAACCATACTAATATAATTTCCAAAATATGATGGACATACTTCAAATAAGGTTAATCACTAAATATCCTTTAAAGTAAGGTTTTCAATAAAATACCAATACATAAATACTTCCTCCAAAGTTTAAAATAAACTTTTCATGAATGGCTAACCTTATAACCCATCTGAAAGATGAAAATCAAAAACATTATAAATAAAGTCATGAAACCAGCTTAATATTGATTCCCCCATATATCACAATATAGATCTTGGTTGTCACATTCCAAACATGTGAATACACTTATCATATATTATCTTGAAACATGGTAATAACCTAAATTACCATAAATAATTATTGAAAACATGCATGATTCCCTATTTAAAGTATGTTGGATTTATTCTATAAATCCAAAAATGCTGTAAAATTCTTTGATGATATAATAAACCACCTATCAACAAGTCCTTAAATATTCCCAAGGTAATCAGTACCTTCCAATTTACTTATTCATATCCCACTTATCTTTATCCAAATAGAATTATCATAACATAATGAACATATTAAGATTTATCTTTCCCTTAGTCATGTGTTTTCCATGGAAATCACCTTCCATTATATCACTTTTCTATTTCATCGGAACCATTCAACGTGTTCTTCTAAATATGTAGCGAAAAGCATAAACTGAACAATGCTTATATATTTCACCTTTCATATAACATAATTCTTGAATATAAATACATAAAATATTATATTATTCCATTATCAAGGATACCTCATCCTATTACTCAATACCTCTTTTCTTTCATATTTCATCGGTAGTCTCATCATCATCTGCAATGTAACCATAACTCACACCACCTTGTTCATTCTCTTCAGGATATTTCTTCTTGGTACATTTAGTTTCATAATGACCATTTAATTCACACTTAAAACACTTAAACTTTTATAATGACTATGGGAGTTCAACATTCTCATCCATTTCGTTAACCGAACTCTTCATTTTTCCCTTGAAATCACTTGCTTTGTGTTTTCTTTTCCACAGTCAAAACATCTTATTCTTCATCTAATACATCGCTTACATGATTCATTCCACATTTTTTACACAATGAAAACCAAATATTATTTCCTCCATGGTCTCTATTACCCAAACTCTCAGCGAGCTCCTTCTTTCTCTTCCTTGGGGAGTTCGAGAGTCGGTTAAGTTATAAATTGTTAATCATGTTCCATGAAAACTAATTATGCATGATCACAACATATTTCACTCTAGTGATCATCCCACTTGAATTTTCATCAGAAATTTATCCATCACATTCAATGTTAATCTAGTTCCTTTCAGTTCCCTCCATTGACTAAAACCAGAAGCATAGTGTGAGCATTACTTATCATAGCATAAATCCACATAGTCATGAAAATAATTACTTATAGGATGTATAAATCATAACACATTCCTTAATATATGATACCTTATGTTCATCATAGATTATTAATATCCAACTTATATTTAAATATTTCATGATGGTTCATGAAGAGTTTTGTGAATTCCTAAATCATATCCCCTGAGAGTATCAAATCAGATGTGCAACAAGGCCCGTTTTCATGTACCAGAATACCCTAAGTCAGGCTCGGAACATCTTGTCAGAGTTTATACCCCTTGGTACATTTGTTCCAGAGACACATCTACTTATATTATCTAAAATCGGATGTATTTCTAGGAAATCACTCACTCTATCCTTTACCAAAATTATATGACATTTTCCTAAATAGCAACTCATCCTTATAATTTTCCTTAGAGACATCCTTAGAAATATAATTATAAATATGCCTAGGGATATCCCTAAATTTTTATCATCCTAGTTTTCAATGGTTTAAAAAACCTTTTCTCTAATACCAACTGTAATAACCCAGTCTTAACATACATAGACATTACATACCTTTTGTGGAATACTTAAAACATTTTTATAAATAGATACCCAAAAACCTCTTGGAACCATGACCGTTCTATGCAAGAAATGGAGTATGGTTGGTTTTTGTTGTAAATACTCAATAGAAGTTCAGAATGTTTTCCAATAAAGGGATCATATAGTTTAAGCAGACAATAGTATTGATGGTGGTGTCATTTCCCAGTGTTTGCCAAATTTTTTTGGGATTGAAAATCAAAAAATAGAGAAACGTGTATTTGGAAAAGGAATTTGTGCACAATATTGTAGTTTTTATGGAAACATTCGTGCAATGAATTTTTCTATATCAGAATTTCGAAAAATGAAAAGGCATGATCTGTGCGAAAAATCTGGATTTGTGCTTAGAAAAGAGTTCCTTTGAAAAAATCATTGCGTGCAGAATGTGAGGTTTTTCAAGACATGTTGGGTTTTGTGCATGGGGGTCAGCGACACCTATAAATAAGGGGTGACCCTTATCATTTGGGATTACTGAAGACTTAGAGAATATCCAAGTTCTGATGTGCGTAAAAGGTGCACGAAAAGGGAGTTGCGTGGAAAAGTTGAAGTTGCGCAGAAAATTTAAAGTAGTGCGCAAAAGTTCAAGTTGCGCTCAAAATTTCAAGTTGTTCATAAATGGTGTAGTTGCGTGAAATATTTTTTTTGTGGAAAGAAAATATTACACACAAAAATTAAGATCTTGTGTGCATAGGGTATGTGTTGCGTGAAATTTTCAGTGTAGGCTGAATACTTTTTCTGAATATCCGGTTCATTGCTTTAGTGATTTCAAGTGCATTAATTTGGGACTTCGATTCAAGCAGTTTCTCATGCTGAATAGATAAAAAGACTCCAATGAAAATCTATTGAAGTGACCTATAAGTCGATAAACTAAGTTTGACTTCACTCAAGGCTGTGAGCTAGGGGAGTTGAGGGAAGTGATCTGAGGGACTTAGTGAGCTATACCTGAACATTTGTAAAGGAAGTGTTCCTAGAACAGAGTGACTATGACTAAATATTGTAATACTAAAACTAGTAAAGATTAGTGTATTTAGGTATGACCGACACACTATTAGCATATGCTCCTTGGACGTAGCCATTTGCAGTGAACCAAGTTAAAGTGTTGTGACATCTCTCTACTTTCATTTGTTTGAAGGATTTTAGAAGTTCCTACCAATGTGGGAACAATATCCACAACTTTAAGAAGAAAAATTTGAAACCCTGATTCACCCCTCCCCTCTCAGGGTGTTCTGGGGTCCTTTAAGTGGTATCAGAGGGAGGTTGCTGGTGTTTGATCTATTTTATACCATCATGGAGAATCCAAACAGTGTTAGGGGAGTACCCCTATTTAATGGAAGTAATTTTCAGATTTGGAAGAACATAATGAGATATCATCTAAGATCCCTTGGAATGGAAGTCTTATTTTTTACTGTGCAAGGTATTCAAGTTACTAATCCAACAGGGCTGTCTATGACAGATGCAGATAGGAAAATTATTGATGCAGATGATAAAGCGTAGAATGATCTCACCGCAGCCCTTTCTGATCAGATCTATCTAATCATTATGAGTTTCACCTCCTCAAAGTCCATGTGGGATAAACTCGAAAATATTAATAAAGGAGATATAAAAAATAAATGATGAAAAACTATGAGTCTTACACAATAGGTTTGATGATCTAAAGATGCATCCTCATGAGAATTCAGACTCCTTCAATCAAATTACTAAAGTGGTTGGAAAATTTTGGGTTCTAGGAGAATAAATCAAAGACGTTGAAATTGTAAAGAAAATATTAAGAAGACTTCCACCCCTGCACAATTCAAAGGTATTATCCCTTGAGGAAATAGATCTTTCTAGACTTTCTCTGTATGATCTGTTGAGCAAACTAGTGGCATATGAAATGAGAGTCAAACCAAAAGATACTACGACTCGAGTGAGAAAGGAAATGGAATTCAAATCCATGGATAAAATGAAAATATCAAAAGATAGTAGTGGTGAAGATTATGAGAAAAAATAAATTCTTTCTCTCATTACCAAAAAAATTTCAGAAGGGGAAAGGGAAATTCAAAGGGAAGTTACCTCTACCTTTCTTTCATTGTGGAAAATTTGGGAACATTGCCTCTAAATTATAATGAAATATCAATGATGAAGATAGTGAAGCTTAAAACATTGAGAAGACTTAAAATAGGTTTTTAAAAAAGGGAGGCATCAAATATAGAAAAAAAGTATGAAGAAGAGTTTTTTCTGTGAAGAGTAAGATGATGATAATGAATTCTGTGAAGAAGAAGAACTAGAATTTAAAACTAGAAACCATGCATCTAGGATATCCACTGTTGAAAAATCAAAAGATAATGGTGGAAACAATCAGTTGACAACTAGTTCCAATCCTAAGTTTTAACTTAAGGATGTTGTTAGTAATCTTAATATCAATTGTAAGAGTTTCAATAAGTGGAAATCAATTGTAGAAAAATCGTCTGAATATTTGGATCAGCTCGAAGTTGAAATTGAATGACTAGAAGAATTTGTGAAATTAAAGTCTAAAATCTTTGAAATAAATGATGATGTAGTGGATTTGAAGCTGATAATTAAAGAGAAGGAAATGGTCATCAATGACCTCACCTCTAGACTAGAATAAAAGTCCAAGACTTCTAAGGGTATTGAGGTGGAAGTTGTTACTCTTAGGAGTAAACTTGAGAGTGAATCAATTTCAAAAAAATGAAGAAAGAAAATAGAATATAGAAGTTTCTCATATATTGAGCTGTTGGAGAGAGAGAAACATGGCTCTAATGGAGTTGAAAAGATTTTGAATAATCAAAGACCCGCTTATATGGGAAATAGTGGAATTGGTTGTGAGGATGAATCATCAAAGGTTGCAAATAAAGGTGACCAAAATAAAGGCAATCTGAAAGTGGTCCATGTAGAAAAATCACCTATAGTGCTGAAAAAGAAACCCCAAATTCAATATGAAATAAGGAAAGAAGATTGTCCTCAAGCCTTTAGGAATAAGAGTCACTCAAAATATTATCCCACGGAAGAAGGAATGAGGATAAAAAAAAGTGAGAAGACATTTTCTCTCATGAAGTGTCAGTTCTATAGATATCTTGGACATACCATGTCTTATTGCAAAGTGGCAAGAATCTATTTAAATGGAGAAGATATGGTAGTTAAAAAAAGGAGAACAAATTCGTATCCAAATTATTTTAGAGTAAAAAAATATATGGATATTGTTTTTTTTGTTCTAACTTTGGTCATAAGGCCATTGATTATAGGCAGAGAAGGGACATAAACACCTCATACTGGAGTCCGAGAGAATTCAAAGATTTTCAATAAGATAGTGTTTCTCTTACAAATAGGTTTTCTCCTCTAGAAGAATATTTATACTATTAAAAACGCATGTACATAGAAGAGAGAATTGAAAGGTCGTCAGTGTTCTACACTCAATCCAATGTCTCATGGAAACAAAAGAATAAAATTGAGAAATACAACCTTGCAGAGGTAGACCTAAAAGCTACAAAAAGCAACTTCACCTAGATTTTGGATAGTGGTTGTTTATCCCATATGATATGTAATGCATTCCTATTAAAGGATGTCAATATAAGGGTTGACGGAATAGTACAGTTTGGTAATGATGGAGCTCTGAAAATCAAAGGTAGTGGAAGTACTGAACTAGATAATAGAGAGATAAAGAAAATGAAAGTTATTTATGTAGATGTCCTACATAATAATTCCCCAGCATGAGTCAACTCTGTGACTCTGGACTTATAGTTACTTTTAATCAGAATGGTTGCACTATCAAGAGAAAGACAATAAATTCACCTATGTAGGGATGCAGAACAGAAGGAAACCAATATCTGGTTGATAGTAATGAAAACATTTTCTACATGACTATTGAGGAAGGAAATAACATGTGACATCATATATTGGGAAACATCAATCAACACGACATGGAAAAAATATCAATACTGAATATTTTCATAGACATTCCCAACCTGAAGTGTGAACGTGAGAAGTCTTGTGATGCTTAAATTCAGGGGAAGCTGATCTACAATTCATATTTTCTAAAGAAGAAAAAGGCGTCTCATGTTCTTGATCTCATTCATACATATGTATGTGGCCCAATAAGTTTTGTCGGAACTCATGGAGAAAGTTACTTATTTCTTTTTATAGATTATTATAGTAGAATGGCATGTGTAATGGTTATACACAAGAAACAGAAAGTTATTTACTGCATGAAAAAACATCATTGAATCACTGAGAATGATATTGGATGAATAATCAAAGTGTTGTGATCTGACAATAGAGGGGAATACACATCCATTGAATTTGAAAATTACCTGGAGAATCATGGGATACAACATGAGGTAGCTGTTGTGAGAACTCCATAGCAAAATGGAGTTGTTGAGAGTAGGAATCGACAGGTGAACAATATGGAAAGAACTATGTTTATTGAATTGTGTCATGGAAGGAAGCCCTATTTGAAGTACTTTCATGTTTTTTGAAGTAAATGCATCATCAGAAACAAAGAAGGAAATCAAAGAAAGTATGGAAACAATGTAGATGAAGTAATTTTACTTGGATACTCAATGAACAACAAATCATACAAGTGTTTCGACAAGCACTTAGGAAGGATTGTGGAAAGTAGTGATGTTAAGATCATTGAAGAGAAAACCACAAGTTCTTCAAGGATTTCATATTCTGATGTGATAAAAAATGATGAATAAAGTGAACATGAAGTAAATGCAAATACATAAATAGAGGAAGGTGTAAAATACACTCAGGAGTCACATCATGATGTTGACTTAGAAGAAGAATATGGAGAGGAAACCTTGGTTGGAGAGAATGCGGTTGAATATCAAAGGAGGAATCTAAGAGAATAAATTGATCAATCCAACATTATTGGGGATTGGACTACACCCACACAAATTATAATAATGATTAATAACACAAAATCTGTTTTTTTTAGTTGTGAAACCATCCTCATTTGAAGAAGCTACAAAGGATGAATCATTGGTGAAAGTCATGAATGAATAGTTTGATAAGATTGACAAGAATTAGACATGGGATCTAGTCAAGAGACCCAAAGGTCACAATGTGGTTGTTATAAAGTGTATTTTCAAGAACAAGTTTGATGAGCATGAAAGTGTTATCAGAAACTTGGCATGACTTGTATGTAAATGATATTCATAGATTAAAGGTGTTGATGTTGAAGAAACCTTTGATCTAGTGGCTAGACTGGAGTCAATCAGGATTTTTCTTTCCATGGAAATCCAAATAAGATATAAAGTATATCAAATCGATGTCAAGATAGAATTCTTGAATGGTGTTCTCGAAGAAGAATTATACATTGAACAACTAGTTGGTTTTATTCTTGGTACTGATGAAACAAATGTTTGTAAACTAAAAAAGGATATCTATGGTTTGAAGCAAGAACCAAGAGCATGGTATTTCCGACTGGATTATTATCTCAAGAAGATGGAATTCAAAAGAGAAGGATTTTATCATAATATCTATGTGAATAATTCTCTAAAAGATCAATTCGTGGTTCTAGTTTATGTTTATGATATTGTATTTGGTGGAAGCAGAAATAAATTAGTGGATGAATTTTCCAATCACATGAAATCAGAATTTTAAATGTCTATGATTGGGGAGCTCACATACTTATTAGGGCTATAGATGACTCAAAATAAATATTACACATTCATTTCTCAGGAAAAGTATGCAAGATAGCTGTTGAAGAGATTTAATATGCATGACTCCAAAACAATGTCAACTCTAATTGTGGTTGGAACCAAACTTAGAAAGCATGAGGATGGGACCTCTATAGATATCACCATGTACAGGAGGATTATTGGAAGCTTACTATACCCAATGGTAACATGGATTGATATTATCTTTGAAACTTTCTTAGTGGCCTGATTTCAGAGTAATATGAAGGATGAACATATGATATCAGTAAAAATAATCATAAGGTACATTCAAGGTACTCATAATTATGGGTTATAATTTTTTTGTAGGAAGGGATAGTGAATTATCAGTGTTTTTTGATGCTGACTGGGCTAGAGATGTAGTGGACCGAAATTCCACCAGTGGTTGAGAATTCTATATTGGGTAGAATGAGTTCGCTGGTTGAGCAAGAAACAAGAAATTACTTCTCTTAGTACTGCTGAAGCTGAGTATATCTCCACTACAAAGGCATGTACTTGACTACTACGGATGAAGCAACAACTAACATATATTAGTGACGAGTTGAAACAACCAATGGTGATTTACTGTGATAACAAGAGTGAAATTTTTCTTATAAAGAATCATGTCCATCATTATTTTATAAAACATATTGAAATAGAATATCACTTTATCAAGGAAAAAGTTGAACAAGGCCTGATTAAAATGGATCATGTGAGAACTGATGAGAAATTGGATGATATCCTGACCAATCCATTGTAAGCGGTTATGTTTGAGAAACATCGGTTGAACCTCAGTGTTCAGCCACGTCCCAGTTCATAAGGAGGTCATGAAATTCCCCTCTCCCCAGTTATGATAATTATTTTTAATTTATTTGTGGATTTGATACAGGTTTATGGGGGAGATACTATCCAGGGGTGTTTTGAGTTTTAAAATGAACAAATATTGGTCTTTTGGTTTATTTTCAATGGGGGAGAAGGAATAAATTCAGGACCTATGATGGACATGTAATGCTTCTATAACACGATGAGAATTTAGTGTTAGGAGGAGAATGAATACATTCAGGGCTTGTAACGTGTCTATGACATAGTAAGAGAAGTGCATGGGAATATTTAAGAATTCAAAAACACGAGAACCCAATTCAAACTTCCCCTCTTTTTTTCTACACCGATCATTGCTCACATAGACTTAGAGTTTTCGCTGATTTTATTCTTGTATTTCAGGTTTTGATAATGGTTGGTGCTCTATTGAATTTTTCTAGAGATTTTTAACAAAACCAAAGGTGGATATTATGGGAACCATGACCGTTATATGTAATAAATGGAGTATGGTTTGTGGTTGTTGTCAATCCTCATTGAAAGTTCATAATTTTTTCTAAGAAATGGATCATAAAGTTCAAGCGAACAACAGTATTAAAGGTGGTGTCATTTCCCAATGTTCGCTATTTTTTAGGGCCTAAAAATCAGAAAATGGAGAAATGTGTGTTTGGAAAAGAAAGTTGTGTGAAATATTGTAGGTTTCATGGAAACTTTTTCATAAGGAATGTTTCAGGATCAAAATGTTGAAAAATGGAAAAGGCATATGCTGCGCAAAAAATGTAGAGTTGTTTGTGGAAAACAGTTCTTATAAAAAAAGAATTGTTCGTAGAATGAGAGGTTTTGTGCAACACGATGGGTTTTTCACACAGGGGCCAAAGATGCCTATGAACAATATGTGACCCCCATCATTTGGGATGATTTAATACTTAGAGAAGATTCGAGTTCTGAGGTGCGTAAAATTTGCGTGAAAATGGAGTTGCATGGAAAAGTTGAAGTTGCGTGGAAAAGTTAAAGTTGCATGCAAAAGTGCAAGTTGCACACAAAATTTCAAGTTTTGTGTAAAGTGTGTAGTTTCACGAAATATTTTCCATGTGAAGATAAAATATTGCGTGCAAAAGTAAGATCTTACGCACACATGGTAGGTGTTGCGCGCAATTGTCAGTGTAGGCTGGATACATGTTCTAAATATCTTGATCATTGCTTTAGTGATTTCAAGTGCATCAATTCGGAACTTCAATGCAAGCAACATCTCATGCTAAACAGAGACAAATAATCCAGTGTAAATCAATTGAAGCAACCTATAATTTGATAAACTGAGTTGGAATTCTCTCAAGGTAGTGATCTAGGGGAGTCGAGGGAAGTGATCTGAGGGACGTAGTGATCTATCCCTGAACCTTTGTAAAGGCAGTGTGCCTAGCACAGAGTGACTGTGACTGATTATTTTAATCCTAAAAATAGTAAAGATTAGTGGATTCAGGTACGACCGACACACTGTCAGTGTATTCTCCTTGGATGTATCCTTTTGCAGTGAACCAAGTAAAAGTGATGTGTCATCTCTCTACTTTCATTTGTTTGACAGATTTAACAAGTTCCTACAAATGTGAGAATAAGATCCAAAAATTTAAAAAGAAAAAGTTGACACCCAGATTCACCCCTCCCCTCTCAGGGTGTTTTAGGGCCCTTCAAAAATGTACTAGTCTAGTGACATTAAATACATGGAAACATAAACACTGGTATATAAATGAGATACATTATCTCTCACTAGGTTCTTATTCATTATCACCCTTCTTAGACACATCAAAAAACAATATATATCTTCATAACATGAAGAAGAAAACATAAAAAGGGGTGATGTCAAATGATCAGTAAGGGTAAACAAGGGACATATGTAAGCATAATCATGAGCATGAGGGTATGAGAACCTGATCATGAAAATAGAAGATCATACCATGCATATCAAAGATCACATACATGAATTATGGCATAAATCTTGGTAGTTCATAAGGAATGAATCATAAGGGAATAAAGAACATAATCCATGAAAGAATAACATAGGAATAAAACATGAAATTATGGAAAACACGTGGTAATATAATATAATTTACATAGTAGTGAAAGCATCACTTCCAAGAACATCTTAATAGTATGGTTTCACTCCCCATTCCATCTTGGTAGTCATGGTTCACTCCCATGACCATCTTAGTAGCATGAGTTCACTCCTTATACCATCTTGGTAGTCATGGTTCACTCCCATAGCCATATTAGTAATCAAGGTTCACTCCCAAAACCATATTAGTCTATCTCATGAGATATTAAAATTTACCCAATTCATTGGAGGGATATATAGGTCCCACCCATCTCATAATGAAATCATACATACATATTCCACAAAATCATAAACTATTATATCTTAAACCATGAAATGAAATGGGTATCATAAACATGTAATCATATCATAACCTATGGAAAATGATATAGGTTTCATAATAATTTCATCAAAGTCATAACCCATGGAAGATAAATGGATTTCCTAAACATATAACCTTTGAAAGAGAAACTAGTTTCATAATGACTATGAGATCAAGCATAGACCATTTAGAGAAAAATATAAATGGAACCTTTTGATAATTTCCTATAAAGGCATGAGTAACATAAATGGATTCCATATTATATGGTAAATAATTTTAAAAGACCTTTTAGAAACATTTCATGAGGAAAATATTATTTCTTCTTTGAAAAAGGATTTTTAAAACATAAAAACTTCTGAAAATCAGTTTCTTTAATAATCCTTTGAAAACATAGAAAGAAGTATTGAAAATCATTTTGAAAAACTTTTCCTTTGAAAAAATATAAAAAGAATCTTGAAAACATTTTTAAAACCCTTTTCCTTGAAAAAATATAAAATAAGCTACAAAACATTTTAAAAAACTTTTTCTTTGAAAACACTTTTAAAACATATAAAAAATTATTGAAATTATTTTGAAATCCATTTCATTGAAAATAATTTGAAAACTTATAAATAAATATTAAAAAAAATAACATTACTTTGAAAAAACATTAAAAACTTATAAATAAAGTATGAAAACATTTTTAAAACCATTTTCCTTAAAAACTTATAAAATAAAACTTAAAAACATTTAAAATACTTTTTAAAACATAAAAAAATTGAAAACTTTTTTCTTTAAAAATCACTTTAAAAAACAATGAATTTTTATAATATTAGGAAATCATTTTATTTTTAAAATAATAACATTTTAATATTGAAAATTAATCCTTAAGGTAATGTCATTCATGATAATGGGTAAAATCTGTACACACCAAACATTCCTTTTGCACCATAAAAAGGTTAGAAAAGTTCCTCGACTGGAAAACGACAAGAAGATTACTTTTTAAGAACCATTTTTTTAAGTAAAACATAGGTAGAAAATTATTTTAAATATCATAGGATAATATTAGAATATTTTTGGAAACTTTTTTTTTGGAAAACATGGTTTTAAGGAACATAGATTTCCGACTGAAGATAGGGTACAATTGAGATTTCTAAAAAACACTTTCTTAACTATCTTATGTACCAAAGAGTGGAAAATGGTACCAATGCATGAAAATATCATGAATAACTATAATATAATAAAATTCATGAGGTCTATTGGGGTATGGATCATAATATTTTATCAAATGAATCATAAACATAAACAATCTCGATAAGAGGTGAGATTGTTTCAATAAACTCTTACCACTTGGTAACTTTGAACCATACTCCCCATGTAAGAAAATGAAATTAAATGAATATTAAAATATCATGAAAATAATAAGATTAATGATATACCATGTCAAAGTCAGTATGTACACCTCATACAAAAATATAAGTGCATAATATGACTTATTTCTCAAAGAAAGTAAATTGATACAAAACTATCTTACCAATTTGGTAACTTTTGAAACATAAACGACATGAAAGGAATATCATAGAATGTATATTTAATTAACCTTTAATATAAGAATAATAATCATATAATATATTCATAGGTAGTATATACACCACACAAAATGAAAGAGTGGTGAGCATGGCATGTATCTCATGGAAATTAAAAGTGAGATAAAATCTCATTACGTTGTGTCTTGACTCTCCTAATGCTCATTAAAACCAAATATATAATAAATATAAATGTATTATAAATATTTTACAGAACTATATTCTTATATCTAATACCATATATGGTTTTATTACAGTCTCATATTACCCGCTTTTTAACCATCCTATGTTAAGGTTTCACTTCGGATAATATTCTCTTTGTTCTTCGCATGTGTGTTAGTTTGTTATATCTTTGGTCATTATACTTATATAATGATTCTAGAATGTAAACCATGATATAAATATCATTTATATATATCATATTTTTATTATAATAATCTATATAATATATAATTATGAAATGAAATACACTTTTCATGAAGAAGATAAGTCATACGTACGCATGAACATTGTTTCTATTTTTATTATCATATTGAAAGGAAGAAAGAAAATGATATATATATATAATATCATTAAATTATAATTATAATCTTATATATATCATATAATTTCACTAAACTAATCCTTAATACATTCTATGTAGTGTGTGAATGAATCACATCGCTTTGAGGGGGTGGTAGTTCCCACTTCGACAAACAAAATTATCATATTTAAACCAAATGGAAAGTATAAAGATATGTATTATAAAAGGATTTCATAAGATTAAATAAGTAATAAATATAATATATTACATGTGTAAATAATATTTCTATCATAATCTCCACCATGAAATGTGGTAAGGGAAAAATGAAAAATCATCGTTTAGTGAGGTGGTAGTTCATCGTACACATAAACAGTATGCTCCTTACACATTAGATAGAGGTGTGTGTAAGTGTAACTAGAAACATTAGAATAAAAACATACTATTATATTTAGTATACTATTTTTTTATAAAATCATGGAAACAAGAGAGTGGATGTAGTAGAGAAAGAAAATAAAATAAATGAGCTTGAGAGAAAATGTTATCTCTTAATCAGGTAACTCCTTTTAGTTTGTTCCAAAAGGCTTCCTTGGATTACCTTATACACAAAGGGATGACTAAATTAGGAAGTTATGAATTTTGGAAATTTTATTAGGTAGATATTGGTTGAAAATAAGTTATTTTATAGGTGTTAAGAAGAGGGAGAGTTGGTGGCCTTTTATAAGGAAGGGAAAAGACTCACTTGGTATTTTTGAAAACAAGTAAGGTGTACCCACGTTTTTACATATAAAAGTCATCAAAAACAATAAAACTCAATAATTGAAGGTTAATGGTAGAATAATTTCGATTAAATGTGTTTTGTATATGTTTATCGTTTATTTTGGGTCTTAAATTTACGATTTAGTACTTTGTTAACCTAATTTTTCTCTTAATCATTATAATTAATTTTAATCACTTTCACTAATATTTTTTGTTAAAAAACAAAGTTGAAATTATTAGAAATTATAAATTATTATTATTAAAAATATGGAATCCATTTTAATAAATTATAATCATATAAGTGGAATAAATTAATTTAAAATCAATCCTGCTGACAAGACGACAATACAAGTTTTTAAAAGTAAAAACATCTAAAACTTTACTCAGTTTGAATATCCAATTTCTAGGTGAAATTAATTACAATGACATAAATTATATTAATTTATAAAATTATTATCTAATTAAAATTTAAAAATATTGTAAAATATAATTTAACCTTAAAAATTAATTATATGTAAAAGATGTTTTGAATTAAAATTCAGTATTTTTAAGTATTCAATAAAAAATGAAACCTTACATAAAAATACAAAAAAAATATCCTGGACTAATTTTTATGTTTTTATTTCAAATATGAAGTTTATTTTAACATATAAAATTTATAAAAGTTCCAAAATTGGATTTAAAATTGGTTTTCTATTAAAAGGCGGTAAAACTACTTTTATAAAAATATAGTTTTTAAGCATAAAATTGTGTTTGTTCTTATATTATATCGTTAAAATATATTCTATGGTTATCAAAAAAATTGTTTGAATATATAAAATATAAATTTAATGAATATATTTTACTATTATAAATTAATTTAACTTATTAATATAAATTGTATTTTTCACATAAAAATAGACTTTTATAAAATCGGTCCCCTTATATTCATTTTATTTCTATATTATTTTCTAACTAATAGGTAACCAATGAATTAAAATATATATTCATAAGTTATTTAATCCTATATTATTCAATTTAATGTTCATATTATATACTATTAAAAAATAATATTTTAATAATGAATTATTGTTCGGTAACATTTGATCTTGCGTGTTACATAAGCCACTGAGGAAAGTTATTCTTGTGTGTAACGTAAGATAACCTTGGTGTTCTATGTAGAGAAAGCTAAAATGTATTTTTTTTTCATGCATGATTAATAATTTTTGCATATAATTTAATTCATATATTTTTATTTAATATAAAATAAACCATTTTCAGTGTTTCGTGAAAAAAAATATCAAAAATATTAAATTAATTTCAAAAAAAATAATTCAAAAAATCTTTGGGTGTTATAGTTGATGCCTTTGAACTTATGATCAACCTTAAACATATAATACCATGATTATATCAATAAAATTTTATTTAACATCACATAAAAACATATATTCTTCCAAAATTAACATAATACTTATTCCATAAATAATTTTACAACTAATGAATATATTACATAAATCTAAAAATGCAATAAACATCATCAAAGATGGCCTAAATAACCTTTTATTAAATCACCAATCAATTTCAAGGTTTCCAATGTTATCAATTTTAATCATATATTTATCCCAACTAAACATTATTAACTTAACATCAACCACATGTTAAGGTTTATCTTTCCCTTAATAACGTGTTCTCCAAAAATATCACCTTACCACTAAATCACTTTTCTTGTTTATTATTACCATTCAAAATATTTTTTTAAATCCTTAAATAAAAACTACAATAGAATAGTCTCCATATGTTTCATTATTTTATAACCAAAATATCATTAGTATAACACTTATACAACATAAGTCTTGAATCAAAGTACATAAACACTTCAATCATTCCACTTCCTTTTTAAACCATTAACTAGGCTTCATAGTATTATTCCAAATACCTATCTCATATATTATGAAATTTGATTAATGTATTAAGATTCAAAAACATCAATTTAATCATATTTTTTCTTTTAACATAATCAATATTGTTAAACATCCCATACCTTTCATAATTCATTCACAATTTCATCATCAGCATCAATAAAACCATTACTCATGAAACCTTGATAATTATTTTCTTGAGATTTCCCCCTAGGACATAGATTTGTATGATTCCCATAATATCCACATTTGAAACATTAAACCATCAAGGATACCTTAGAGAGACCATTATTCTCATCCATTTCATTAATCTGTCTTTTAATTTTTCCTTAACAATTTCTTACTTTCAATCCTTCTTTTCCACAATCAAAACATATTCTCATCCCTATAATACATTAAATTGAGTGATTCTTTCCACATTATAGACATGTTGGAATCTAAATCATATTTCCTCCATGGTCTTTATGAGATTTCATCTTTATCTTATTACATGTGTTGGGAAACTCACCAATGTTGATATTGTTAATAATATAATGAGATAGTTGATTAGGAATAATTACAATGTTTCACATTAAAGATCCTATTTCATTTGGTATCTCATGGAAATAATCATTCCATTATCCATCAGCATTAACATGAATCCTCCTAGTTTCATCCATTGACTAAAACCAAAAAACATAGTTTGATAAATAATAGACATAGTGATAAATCATGAAAAATCATTTATATCATGTTTAAATTGTGACATATAATTTTAAATATAGGACACATTATGTTTAAACTTAGTTATACAAGATCGTTATCAAAATTCTAGTATGTTTTCCAATACTTATACTTATCCCTAGGGTTCTCACTTAATTTTTATCATACTAGTTTACAAATTTCAACTAAACCTTTCTCTAATAACAACTATAGAGACCCATACATTTAATCCATAGATACTACATCTTAATAGATTAATATTTATTTCATAATATAACAATCCTCACTATAATTGTAGAGGTATATGCCTTTAGAAACATGGACACATAAACAACTAGTTTATAAAAGATCTACATCATCTTCTGCTAATTTCTTTAAAACTAGCACCCTTGTTATATATATCATACATAGTACTTTTATTTATAAACTTGGGAAAAGAAACATAATAAAAGGTGGTGTTATATTCTCATTAAGTGTAAAAAAGAGATATATAAATGATCACTTGAGAATAATGTGAACATAAGGATATCAGAACATGATCATAACATTTGAAAATCATACCCTATAAATCATAAATCATAATATTGAGTCATGGAATAAATATTTTGAATTCATAAGACATAAATTATAAAGTTATTAAATATCATTATCCCTATGAGAAAAAAATTAGCATAAGACATAAGTTTGTGGCATGCACATACGAATATAAAATCATCATATTAGTAGTAAAGGAACTTTTCCAATATGATCATAGTGTAATGGGTTCACTCCTCAAACCATTATAGTAGTCATGGTTCACTCCCAAGACTATCATAGTAGACAAAATCCATTATTGAACTGGGCTCACTCTACATTCCAATCTTGTTTATCTCATGTGATATCATTATTTACCTAATTTATTATAGGGAGATATAGGTCCCACCCATAAAATAATGAAGATCGTACATATTTTTTCTAAAATATCATTAAACATTCATCATATTAGAACCCATGAAAAGAAATGGGCTTCATAAACATTTCATCATTTCCTCATAGAATAACCCATAAAAATAAATAGCTTTCATAAAAATTTATCCATCAAAAACATGAACCATCGAGAGAAATAATAATTATGGTATCTATGGATCATATTCCTAGTAATTTATAATTAAAAACAAGGTTTTTTGTCATTTATGAATAGAAATACCAATAAAATATCTTTAAAATATTCTTGAGGAAAATCACATTTTCATTTTAAAATCTCTTATTTTAAAAACTATAGAATTATAAAAGAAAATTTTTTATTTTAAAATAACCATGTAAACTTATAAATTAATCTTCAAATAAAATATTATTCATGATAGAGGGAAAATCTGTTCATGTTGTATAAGTTAATAAAAAACATTCCTTCCATATTCTTGTTGAAAAAAGTCACAATGTACCTCATTTAGAGAATGAAAAGAAGATTCCTTTCAAAAAAAATTAAAAATTAAAACTTGGGTAAAAATGAATTTAAAAATTCCTAGGAGAACAGTAAAAAACTTCTTTAAAATATTTTTAGAAAACAAGGATATGTAAGAAAAATGTTTTTTGACCAAAGAGAAAAATAAAGTATATTTTCATTAAAAACATATTTTCAATCTATTGAGTACATAAGGTGAGTAAAATTAAAGTAAAATATGTATTTTAATTAAATAAAAATAGGATAATAAAATTCATGAGTATCTTGAGAAATAAATCATAGGATTTCATCATCATAAACTTAATCATAAACAATCCCAATAAATAATAAAATTATGACATAAAATCCTTACCTCTTTGGTAACACTTGAATCATAAGCCCTATGAAATAAATAGCCTTATATAGATATTTAAATCCCCATAAAATTCATAATAATAATCATAAAATACACTCAAGGGTAGTATATATACCACGTAAAAGGAAAAATTGGTGAATTTTGAAATTAGTCCCATAATAATAAAAGTGAGATGAAAATCCCAGGTCTGACTTACTTCTATACATGTTGGGGCCTCCTATATAATAAATATAGATTTATTATATATATAATATATAACAATACTCATATATATAATACCATATGTTATTTACTTATAAAATTTTATCACACTTTTCTTAACACTTATTTATTAAAATCACTATTCTGGGTGATATCTAATAGGGGTGTCCATGGGTCAAGTTGGGTTGGGTTTTCGAAAAAAAATTGACCCAACCCAATAAAAAAAGGCTAGGTTAGGTTGGGTTGGGTTGAGTATGTTTTTAGTTAAGAATAGACCCGACCCAATCCATATCATATTGGGTTGGTTTGGGTCAAGTTAAATGTTTTATGAAAAAAAAATGGCCTCTCCTATTGATAAAAAATACCATGCACCACACAACACCTATTACTTACACTCTGTCTTCCTATCCAAGCCACTAAATCCTAGCCTAGTGATGATTAGACCCCAAAATATGGTGTGCCTTGATCTGAGGGGTCATTCTATGTCACAACTAGATGTCCCACTATATCAATGTTCTTTGAAATTCATAGGTGATCTCGGTTCAGCCTAATTCTCCTTCATGGTGGTTGTCGACTCGGCTTCAGCTCGGCGGATCTACAACGAGGGATTGAATTCTTCTACAAGGCAGACACACTCAATCTTCAGTCAACCATGGTGGATGTATCTTAGGGTTAATAGAATAGGGTTATTCATTGATAATATTCAGTGGTGGAGGTTAGGGAATGGAAAAGAGAAGTGTGGTGGTGTGAATGTTCATCCTTAGATTAGGCATGCTTCAATAGGTGATTCGAGGGTTTGGATTTGGGTTCACCAGCAGCAGTGAGCTTCATCAAGAATGTGGTGGCTGGTGAGGGTGGTTACAATCAGTTTTAATCACCAGTGGAGCTTGGTGGCCCTATATGGATTCAAGATATTCCTCTTAGTCCCTTATCAACAAGCTCTATTATATTCAACAAGCTTGTAATTTTTAGTGTGGTTTATGGTAGGTCAGTGTTGTCACCACCTGGTTTCAGGACATCATGTAGTGAGTGTTGCAGGTGAGGCCTTCAGAGGTGGAAGTGGTGTCCATAAACTTCATTATAAAGCTCCCACATGGGATACTAAGACCCAAGAACATCCCCTCCCACCAATTAAGGAGCTTCTTGGGTGGTTTTGGGATCTGAGATCGAATGGTGGTGTAGGAGTCGGGTGGACCACAACCAACAGGATTTCTAGGAACAGTTCACACATGTGTTGTATTACTATTATATGGTGTTCAACTCATTGGAGGCATCCAGTGTTGGGTGTGCTTCTGAAGAAGGTGGTGGTAGAGATTTATGTAGTGACATGGGGGTAGTGAACTTCATCACGTAGGGGAACACGCATGGGGTAGTCATCAGGTTCATTGGGTCAGGTTGCATCATTTTTATTCCAACCTGTAACCTAACCCAACCTGAACATGAGTAAACCCAAAATAACATGACCTATGAATATGGATTTTGGAAACTGACCCCACCCAGTTGGGTTAGTTCGGTCGGGTCGGGTCGGGTCGGGTTGGGTCGGTCACACCCCTAATATCTGCTTCGTTTTTCATGTATGTTCTGGTTTGGTGGTTTTGGTACGTGTATTTTGATAATGGTTTCATCATATCCATAATTTTAATCATTATATAAATATCATACATATTCATTGTGAAAATTTTTAGATCCATTCATAAAATTAGATATAGAAAAATGAATTACATGATTCATGGAGACAGTAGGTCGTACGTACGCATGAATGTTGTTTTCATTTTTCAAAGGATGGAATAAAAGAAAGATAAGTATTAATTAACATTTATAGGATCATTATGATATCATATATATCACATATATTCATTAAATTATTTCTCATTACCATCCAATTAAAATATAAATTAAAAATGAATTGTATCACTTTGTGGAAGTCACAGTCCACACGTACACATGAACGATATTATCATTTCCCAAAGGATTTAATGGTAAGTAGGTAGGTGTGATATTAAAATTAAAAAAAATATAATTATTTCATAAATATAATATATAAACTGTAAACTCACCATAATACCCATCCATAAAATATGGTGATGAAAAATTAATTATATCGTTATGTGGAGATGGTAAGTCATACGTACGCGCGAGTGATACTTTCAATTCCCATTTGATGGGAAAGAGGATGTATAATGATTTTTTAATAATAAAAAAAATTAAGAATATTTAGGATACTAAGTTAATTATTTTATGATAAATACTATATATTTAAAGGTTTCAATGAAATGAGATTGAGACAAAGTCCCTTACCTTGAGTCCGACTTGTCTCATACGTTCTTTATCTTTCTCTTCTTTGGTTGATCACCTTTGATGAAAATAATAACACCTATAAGGAGGAATGTGGGGAGGGGTTTTAGGAAGTTTTTTTAGTATATCTTATCTGAATTAAATGGTTCTTGAAGTGATATTAATAAAGAAGAGTGGGTACCTTTTTATAGGAGAGGGGAGGGTCACCCTTGGAAACTCTTAAAATATTAAATTAATATAAATTAATTTTTAAATCCAAATGATTAAAAATTTATCTATGTCAAAAATAATATGATTATGGTTCAAAATCATCTCATCCAAAAAAAATTAGAAGTGTTTTTATTTTATTTTAAACCATATATTTCCATTTTACCCATAATTAATCTATTTTAATTTTAATTATAGTAAGAAAATTTTCAATATTAAGAGGCTATAAATTTTACTTATATGGGGTAAATTTAAAATAAATGGATATTTTATGAACTTTTAGACCTTATCATAGTCACTTTTTTAATTTTAAAATATTTATTATTATTTTTAAATAATTTGTAAATATTATTTTTATAAAATATCAATAGTGTCTATTTTGAAACTACTCGTTTAATAGAATTTAAATAAAATCCAAACAGAGATATAACTTTGAAAAAAACTATTTAATAGACTTATAATATGTCATAGTCATATAAAAAATTCATGGAGTACCCTAATTAATTCTAATTATATTTATTTTAATAATTTTTATATCATTTATTTGATATTTCTATTAATCAAATACTTATTGTATTATTGTAGTGTCAGTATTTATGGTGATTTTTTTATCTATAAAAATTATAACTAAATTTACATAATTTATATAATTTCATTATGATTCTAGATATAATTTATTATCTAAGTTATATCATATAAATCACTATATTAAAATTATTTTACTTATAATAAATAAGAGGGTGACATGTTTTCACTTTCTTTTTTTTAATAATATTTATATCACTTTCATGAAAAAAAGTCCATTAAATGAGTAAATTATGAGCTTTAGGTATTAAGGGGGGAATTTTATTCATCTAATAGTATTTTTTCAGGTGTTAGGGTAATTTTATTATCCTTATCATATTATTTATTACCATAATTTACCTGATTTACCTTTAATAGTGGTAAATAAAAATTCCAAAAAAATATCATTCATAAAATAAATAAAATAAAAGGAACCTATTTACATAATTTGGACTTAATAATTCCAAATATGGAATCCATTTTTCAAAATTTAAAGTATATAAGTTTTAGTAATTAATTTAAAATCAATCCTCGTTGTCAAAATGAGAAAATGGGTTTCTTAAAGTTAAAACCATCAAAAGATTAACATTGGTTTATATCTAATTTCAATGTGAAATTACTTACAATTAAAAAAATGAGATTAAATTATAAAAACTTAATCTAATTATACTTTAAAACCAATTAAAAAGATAATCTAACAAAATAAATAAATTAGATAAAAAAGAAGTTTTGAATTTGAATTCATTATTTTTCATTATTTTTTAAAATATGAATTTTATCAGAATAATAAAAATACAGTATCCAAACTAAATTTTGATATCCCTATTACAAATAAAAAGTTTATTTTTTAAAATATAACTTATTAATGTGTCAAAAATCTATATTTAAAATTGGTTCTCCATCAAAAGGTGGTCAAACTACATTTTAAAAATATTAGAGCCTTTATGCCTAAAATTGGATTTATTCTTATTTTAAGCCCATAAATTTTATTGGAAGAAAGTAAAAATATTTAATAAAAAATTTTAAACATAAATTAGTTAGTTATGTTTATTCCCACCAATACAACGGCAAGGAAATAACTACCATTTAAAATAATAATATTAATAATGTATTATTATTTTTTGGTATAACTCACTCTTGTGTGAAATGTAAGATTTCAGAGAAACTCATAGTTGTATTTTAGGTATTCTATCGAACATAGTGTCCCCTTTAAAGTAAAATTCATATCTAATTTGTAAATATTAATATATATGAAAAATTATTATTCTATAATTACCTAGGTTTATACACTCATGCTTTTGCTGATATAGGGCTTTAGTCAAGGGGTCTACCACATTCTCTCCCATGGGTACTCTGCTTACTACAACTTCACCCCTCTAATATAAAACTCTCAAGATGTGATACTTATGGATTATATTCTTTTCTATTTGTGTTACCTTGTCTCTTTTTCAAGATCCACCACTGCAATATTATCACAATACAATGTGATAGGGTCTTTACTGCTAGGTACAACATCAAGCTACTAGACAGGGTTTTGAATCCAAACAGCTTCCTTGGCTGCATCAGAAGCTTCTATATACTTGGAATCCACTATAGAATTAGCTAAAACTATCTTCTTTGAAATCTTCCATCTCACAACTCCTCCATTGAGATAGGAAACTTATCCTGATTGCGACTTCAGATCATTCTGATTTGTCTGAATTCTAGCACTAGTATAACCCATGATGACCAGCTTATTGTCTCCTCAAAACACTAAGAACATATCCTTATTTATTCTTAGATTCTTAATGATATACTTAGTGGTAGTCCAATTATGTTCTCCTAGATCTTCTTGATATCTACCTACTATGCTCAATGTATAGGCAACATCAAGTCTAGTACATAACATGAAATACATGACCGATCATATCGTTGAAGCATATGGGATATTACTCATTATATCTTTCTCTTGTTGTGTATAAGTATATATTTTCTTAGAAATATATAAACCATGTGACACTAGATCCAATACCCTCTTGGATTGTTCCATACTACATCTCTTTAATATCTGGTCAATATATTCACTTTGACTTGGTCCAAGAAGCCTATAGGATTTATCATGAATGATATTGATCCCTAGATTATAGGATATTTAACCTAATTAATTCATGGAGAAACACTTGTTTAATCATTCCTGAAATGATTTTAATATTTTTATGTCATTTCCAATAAGTAATATTTCATCAAGATATACTCTCACACTCGGTTTTTCATGTCTTGGTTTTGATCTGGTTCATTGGAAACCCCAATTCTTTTCTTAGATTTTGGGTGAGTTTAATGTTTATTTTTTAAGTTCCTTCTATTAATAATTATCCTAAAATGTTTTATCCATAGCTTATTTGGGGGTTTTTGAATAAAAGGGTGGTTACTTCAATATTTGGGCCAAACAGTGAGCTCATTTCCAAATTTAAAAACAAATTTTGTTTCTTTTATAACTCCAGCATTTTTCAAAAAAATTCACCCATTACACTTCCCACTTGGCATCTATTGACCTATTAAAACCACCATATCCATTTTTACCCCTTAATAACTCATAATCATTGTATATTAGGGCTATTTAGTCAGGTAATGGGCCAACTCGTGATCCCATTTTCTAGTTTAAGAAAATGTTTCTTTTATATTTTATTGATTGTTTAACATTTTTCGGTGATTACACCTCCTAAACAGAACCCTAACTGTTTTTTATTGACCATTGGTTCCTTAAATTTCGTTCTCCTTCGTTTTGGGCATCTTTTTGGGTGATTTCCCACCAAAGGTTAGTGGTTATTCTTAATTTATTCATCAAATCTTTCTCTTTTTTCTTCCCTCTTCCTTCTTCTTTCATTTTTTTCTTGGATTTATACTCTCCCATAATCATTATCAACCTATTTTTATGTTTTCCCATCATTTTTATGGGTTTTTTGTTTGTTTAGGGCTGGTTTTCATAGATCTAGGGTTTTGGAACCCGTGGCGGGTGTTTTCAAGTGTGCGTCTCCCTTCCACCATGGTTTTGATGTAGGTTATCCCAAGAACTATCCTTTATTATTAAGTTTCATAATTATCTTTATTTAATCACCTTATATAAATGTTTAGTATTTTTTTCCATCCTTTTGATGATATATTTTGTGTGAAAAATGGTTATTTATGCCTTGTTTTGTGTAAAATGGAGTTGTTTCATTATAAAAGTGCACACTGCTTATTCAAATAAATGTTCCACTAGTTTTTTCATATGTATTGTGATGTTTATGGACTTTTTGAACTACTTTAATAAATATTTTTAATGAAAACTTGGGTTTTTACCCATTTTGGGGTTAAATATAGGTTGTTTGGCTAAATGTTGCATGCCTGGTTTTTGGAAAAGTGATCGGTTGGCTTCTGTGTGCTAAATGTGATATAAAATGACTTTTTAGAATTTATTAAAGTATGGTAAGCATGAAAATTGATATTTTTGGGTCCTTTTATGGTTATATAAAGTGTTTTTGGTTTTATAAATAGATGGGTATTGGTTTTTAACACGTTTTGGCATGAGTTCCCGGTAAGTGGCATGTTTGTAATTTTTATAAAAATGGTTGAGATTTGAATGTTTAACCAAAAAATTTTAAAGGTTTTATGTAAAAAAATTTCTAATTCTAATGTTTTTTGTACACCTCTTTATGAATGGTCAAATTTTTACCTTTGTTATACATTGGTTTTCTAAAATGCTTAAAGGCATGTTTGGTATTTTTCTTACGAAAAGGGTTTTCCTGTGTGTTCCATGTTTCACCATGTGGGGTCATTTTATGATTCATAAAATTGATTTATTAAATGGTTTTGGGGATAAAAAATCTTTTTTGATATGGTATTGGTGGGCGTTTGGCCCTAAAAGATCATTTTTAATGGATTTTATGTGCAAAGCCTTGTTATACTTCTTGAAATTGTTTTATGAAAATTTTAAGTGGTTTATTGATCCTTGAAAGAAATGTGAAACATTTTTTAGGGATTTTTGGTGTGTGTTTGATTTGGAAAAACTAATTTTCATGTGAAAAGTGTATTTTGTAACATGTGTAACTTGATTGAGCATAAAGAGGGAAACTCTGGTATCTAGGTGGGTGGATGTGTACTAGTATGCTAGTGATTTGGAGTGGTTTCATCATTATTTCATGTAGTAAGTTTGATGATGAAAATACTAAACAAACTATTATGATGATGTTGGGGACCACTAGGTTGTGGGTATTGTTCCCTACTAGTGGATTGTGCATGAGAACGGATGTTTGTTGTGGTTACTTTTCACTGAGATATGAGGTACTTGGTGCCCACATCTAGCTAGTTCCTAGGGATGTTCTAGTGACTATTTCTCATTTGATATATTGTATTCACCATCTTCATATATTTTATTTATCTAGAAAATTTATTATCATGTGTTTTTTATTTAAAATTGTACTATCTTTAAATCATCCCTCTTGAAAATTGTTTTCATTTTGAAGTTTCATATCTTTAGAAATTGTTCTAGAATTCTTATGTATAAAACTTGAAATATTTTGTCTGATAACATCCATAGAATGGAACCTTGTTTGGAAAACATACTCTTATATATTTTATTTCAAACATTAAATTGATTTTTATTTTATTTTAAAGGAAGTGGATTGGGAATAGAATATCGGGATAACCTATTGAGTTTTAATACTCACACCAACAGTTTTCTTCTGTTTTTAGACCTTGTGAATGTTTTAGTATGAGTTTAGTCGCCTTGAGCGACATGGGATCGTTGTGTTGGAGAGTGACCAGAGAGGACACATGGAGTTAGTTGGTCATTAGGTCTAGTCAATTAAATTGTATCATTCAGTTGTACTTTAAATTTTTTTCATATAAATGATGTCGGTTCAATTTTTATATAAATGCATATTGGGTTTTCCATTCTTTCTGATGTTTTCCTTATTATTTATTTTTTGTAGAAAAAGTTCCCTTGTCACTCTAACTGATGTCCTCAATGATTGTCTCCATCTCGGTAGGATCAGGAATGCCTCTCATGACTTGTAACGGAGTGTCCTGGGTGACCTATTTAGGGTCGACTAGGACTGGTTTCTGACATATACTACTAGAATAGTAACCAAATTCCCACTAAACCTATTATAAACACAACACTCACATTCGTTCTTAATGAAACCAAATTCTTTTATGGATTCATCAAATCGAATTTTCTATGGACAAGATGCTTTCTTCAATCCATAAATAGAACTCTAAAACTTAAAATTTAATTTGGAATCGCATCAAGTCACAAATCCTTCTGGTTGTGTCATATAGACATCTTCTCGAAGGTTTCCATTAAGGAATAAAATTTTGACATCAATCTGCCAAATCTCATAGTCATGGTAATCTACTATAGCAAGTATAATTCTGATGGATTTAAACATGGAAACTAGAGAAAAGGTTTCATCATAGTTAATTCCTTGATGTTGTTTAAACCCTTTATACACTATCCTCTCTTTATAGGTATTTACTTTACCTTCCATGTACATTTTCCTATTGAATACCCTTTTTCACCCAATGGTATTTAAATCAATTAGAACATAGACCAGAACCCAAACTTAGTTTGGATACATGGAATCCATTTCAGAATTCACGGATTCTTTCCATCTTGCAGCTTATGAGCTCTCTACTTTCTTCTTGAAGGAGATAGGTTCATCATTTTCAACCAATAATGACTCACCATCTTTAGTGACTAGAATACCATATCACTCTGGTTATCTTACCTCTCTTACACTCCTATGCAGTACTTGTGTTTCAGGAACTAATTCTTCTATGGTGACCTATGGAACTCATTCTTACTCCAACTCTTGTATATCTTGAGTATCAACTTCATCAAATTAAATATTTCTCCCACTATATTTTTTGAGGATGTTCTCCCTCTCACAAAATATGGATTTTTTTCTTGATAGTCACTTTCTTGTCCGAAGGGTTGTATATATAGTATCCCTTTGTTTCCTTGGGATACCCTATAAATATACACTTTGTACCCCAGGGTGCTAATTTTTTTCCTGATAAGGCCTTAAAAATTTCCTCGCAACCCCATACATGTGTATGCTATAAAATTGGTTTCTTTCCACTTCATATCTCAAAGGTAATTCCATTTTCCTCTTTAGTTAGTACTTGGTTTAATGTGTACGTCATGGTTTTTAATTCACATCACCAAAAGGATAATGGAAGATTTGTAGGATTCATTATCGATCTTACCATATATAACAAGGTAAGGTTCCTCCTTTCACTAACACCATTCCACTATGGTGTATTAGGTGGAGTGAGTTGAGATAAAATTCCAAACTCCCATAATAAGTTGACAAACTCTTGGTTAAGATATTCACCACCTTGATCTTATTAAATCTTGTTTATCTTCTTACCAAGTTGATTCTCTACTTCATTCTTGAATTATTTAAATTTATCAAAGGACTCAGACTTATATCTCATCAAGTGGATATATCCACATATACTCAACTCATCAGTAAAAGTTATGAAGTAAGAATATTCACCACTAGATTCTAATAGAAATGGTCCACACACAGTAGTGTGTTCCAATCCTAGAATCTTTGGGTCCCTTTCACCATGTCCACCAAATAGTGGTTTGGTCATTTTTTCCTTGTAAATAAGAATGAAATATTTCAAGTGGTTTTAGATCAGAATAGTCTAAATAAACATCTTAATAGATCTTTGTCAAACACATCTCGTTTACATGACCAAGATGGTGATGTCATAGCTGGGTGTTATATGAGTCATGTGAACATGATTTGTTATCAGTTTCCAATATTTTGTTTTCATAATTTAATACACAAAGACTCTTATTTAAATGTTTCATACCATAATATATGTTTTCCTTATAAAAGAAATAACTTTTATTTAAAAATTTAAAAATAAACTCATCTATATCTAGGAATGATATAAAAATTATGTTCTTGGTAACCATAGGTAGATAAGAATAATATTTTAAAACCAAAATCATTCATGTTAGAAATGAAAGGTGGTAGTCTCTAATAGCTAGGGTAGCTAGCCTCACTTCATTGGTAGCTCTCAGATCCACCTCTCCTCTGTAAATATTTCAAAATATACTTGGTTCCTACATTTGGATATATATGTGAGCACCACAAGATATATATAATACCCAATGTGTATAAATATAAATATTTCACTCGATAACGAATGCACCTTTAGTTTCATATTTCTTCTAGGTGTAGTTCCTCTTCCAGTGTCCTGACATTCCACATGAAAAACACACTGCCTCCTTTTATTTTCCCTTCCTCTAGATCTTCTTATTATTAGAATCATAGTGCTCAGGAGCTTTAGACTATTTATTGGTCTTGTGGACATTTTCCTTCTTCTTCATTTTCTTGTTCACCATAAAGACCTTGGGTTTTTCACACCCTATGTCCTTATCTACTTGGAGAATCAAGGTCAAAGGTTACAAAACAATCCTCTCATTGTTTCTCATATTTTAATTAATAATAAATCTCGAGAAGGTCTTGGGAAGTGATGAATGTACAAGATCTATACGCAACTCATCTAGGAATTTAATCTCTATGATGTTTAAGCATTCAATGTGGACAATAATTTTGACTACATGAGGCACAACTGGAATAGACTCTCCAATCCTAGTTGTAAAAAAAGAATTGGATATCTCATACCTCTCTTCTCTCACCTTCTCTTGATAGAGATCCTAATGGTGAGACATCATGCTATAGTCATCCACGTCCTCATGTTGCTTCAAAATATCATTAGACATGGATGATATCATGAAGCACTAAACATATCTAGAATCATTTAAATGTTTCTCATAGAGGGATATCTCTTCATCACTTGCCTCATTATCAAGTGCAGCTTCAAAGGGTTCTTAAAACATATATGAATTCCTTTCATGGTGAAAGATGACATGTAGGCACCTTTTCCATTCTTTGAAATTTGTGTCGATGATAAGTTTTTCCTCCTCAAGTATGGATCGCAATGATATGTTTGATGTCATTTTAATGTTGTCTCTATAAAATAAGATGATTATAATTTTAGTGATTTATCTGATAAAATTTAGAAAAATAAATAAATTTTTATATTTATTTTTCTCCCACTATTTTATCGAAACCCAATAGCCCTCACCATTGGCTTCAGAATATCATGTTTCTTAGACATTCTAGTGGAAAGGATCTATATTCCCCTTATTATTACCCCAAATTTGGTTGGTCAAGCAACTTTAATGGTTTTAGGTTGGCATTACAAATGCCAACTGTATTAACCCACATTTCCTTGATCTATTGAGTGAAATCCCCAATCCTAAAATCATTAATTTAGATTTCCTCAACCATTTCCACTCAGTTACACCAAGTCTTACTTTGGTAGTCAACCCTTGATGTAAACTAAGTTAATTAAACTCAAAACTTCAATTTATAATTCCCTAATAATTGAAAGAAACCCAAATTTAGTTGGTCAAGCGCTTTGAACTATTATTCAATTTTAACTAAATTAGTGGAAGGTTATACCAACTTAATATATATAATTGAGGTATTTTATCCTTTATGCATAAATTTCCAATTATATTTTTTATCACATGATTTTTAAAACTAATTGGATTTAATTAAGTTATTAACTATGTATTAAATAATATTTACACACAATCCAATATATTTTAGTTCTATATTCTATGCTTGTTAATTTCATTAATTTATGTGACTGTGACAAAACATCAATAATGAAATAACCATGAAACTAATAAAAATAAAATAATAAATCAGTATGATCCTAAGATTTCACTAATGGTTAGTTTATATAGTGGTTGATAAAATAATCATTGGCCTAGGGGAAAACACCTTGAACCAATTAGGGTTCATGTTGTAGCTTTCCACCTGTACACCTATATATCTCTCTTGGATTGGTTTCGCCTTGGATACAAACTTGAATTGCCTCCACTAGATTTGGATCTCCATTAATTACATCTTTTTTTACTCACATATAAGTGAGGGGAAAAGTGTTTTACATAAAATAAATCTTGGGAACATGGGCTCTATATAATAAGATGAGAGAAGGAAAGTAGGCCAAAATTTTAAATTAATAATAAATTAAAAGTGAAACCAATCTCATACAAAGGTCTGGTTTATCTCGTGATCATCTGCATGCATGCAATGAAATATAAATTTAATAAAACTAGCATTCAATTCTTAATCGTTCTTATTTAAGATAATCATGCTCAGATCAATTAATTATTATCTTTAATTATTCAATTCTTTTATCTTAATTTGCATCTAAATTTCCTTGATATTCTCATCCATTATAATTTTTAACAAATTAAATAAATTCATTTAAAATTAAATATGTGCATAAATTTACCTTGGAGTAAACATGGTGAATACCCATCCAAATCTACCCAACATGTATTATACTCATATATAGTTTTTTCTTTATGACATATAGCATACACAGATTATCACATACTTTCATGATGTGTAGTATCAACTTAATGATTAAAAAAATTACATGAATTTTCTATAAGGTGTCTTGATTTAATGCTCATAGAGTAACAAATGTAATATAACTAATACATGATATACAGATCTTTAACATTATGTAGATATTAATTAAACATTTATATATATATATATATATATTGAAACCCATCACATTGCATGTCCTATCAAATTAATGACCACATACAAGAACATGTATTAGTGTTTACATAATATAATAAATAAATTTTAAATTTTCATAACTTGATGTAAGTAAAAAACGCATGCATCTGAGCTACATGGAATGTACATCTCCCACTGTTTATTTGAGGTACACGCCTAGGGACGTGGCATGTAAATCGTACCTCAGAAATTGGATTACACGATGTGTCATGTGGGCTACATGCCATGTGATCTTTTAATTACATAGTCACCAGTCAGGTAGGATGTGTATTGAAATATGAGACTCAACTTTGAATCAACGGGACTACAAACCATGTACATGGGCTACACAGCATGTTCTATGACTGATCGTGTTCTAGTCTGTCCTGATAAATATGTGGTGTAAGAATTAAATATACCGCATGTCATAAATTCACATGGTTTGAGTAATTTTTTAATTAACTCATGGTGCGTTGACCATGAGTACATGACATGTAAATCCAGTTACACGGCATGCACTCCTATGTTTCCCGTCCAGAAACCTTAGCACCTCTAGATGAGTTCCAATATTTTATTTTAATAATAAAATTAATCATTTTGATTAGATCTATGAGAAATGAAGGAGGAATAAGTAGATATCACAATTTGGATTAAAATAATGACTAAACATGAATTGAAAAACTAAATTACAAATGATTAAATCACCAATGATTTTTAAATAATTATAAATAATTATGTGAACCCTTTGATACCACTTATAGGTTTCGGGCACAGTGGAAGTGTGTGATGGGTGGTTCCCAACATGACTTTTTATCATGATCAATGATCAATATGAGATCTACATGACGATAAATTCCATGATCTGTAGAATTGGATTAACAAAATTAGACAAGAATAATAATGTTAGAACCAGAGGAAGGATCATCATGTATTATTTATATTTAATTTAATTAATTAACTAATTTCCTTTGTTGGAATTCGTTCTTCATTGATGAATCTGGTGATAGATTTGCACTACACTGTTATTGAGTTGTAGGAATCAAGTGCAGATTCTCTTTAGAGGTGATCCAAATGGGTTTCTAGGATCTCCAGACATCACTGAAAGAATCTTTAGGTGCTACCATGGAATATCCTTGCACTTGCATCATCCGCCTTTGATCTCTATGAGAACTGCTTCCAAATCATTATCCTTAATCTGGTGGAGGAATATTTCTCTCCGTTCTTAGCAGCATTCTTAGATATGGTAGCTTTTTAGGCTTGACAGGATTCTCCAAATCCATTGTGCACAACCTAAACAAATGAATTGTTGTCATGAGAAAATAACATAACTGGGTTTATATATCGATAGGGTTAAAATAAAATAATTGCACAAGTGCCCTTAATTATTTATTTAATTCTAGTGAAAACCCCATGTGAAAAAATAATATTATTATTATTTCTCTATATGCGCTTAACTTTTTAATTAAAATTAAATATTATTTAATAAAATAATATTAAATGTTATTATTTTCTCACCAGACCATTTAAACCCTGTTCGCCATTCCTCCATATTATTTATCGAGCCTTGAATAATGAATATTTATATATTAAATAAATATCACTATATTATTCTCTAACAAATAAATAAATATTATATTCACTAAATAGAAAATATTTATTTATTAAATATTACCATCACATTATATTATCTTGAATAATTGGTGATGTAATAAATTTCATCAAGCAAACATGAATAGTTATTAAACCAAATTCAAGAATAATATTTATTCAAATTGTTAAATAATATATAATATTATTATTATTTAACTAAAATTATAGATACACTTAGTGTGTGACCCTCTAGGCCTCTCTCTCTTAGTGGCATTAGGCGAAGTAGCCTAAAGTCTAAGGTTAGCATCTAGAAACATACCAAGGAACCCATAGAGAAAGAAGTTAATACCACAAAAAAAATACCTCATGTGAAAACATACTGTGTAATATAATCCTTTTATCATAAAATCTCAAATAAAGTAGGTTTCATGTTGGTACCATCAACCAATGTGCTCTATGTCTCTTTCATTGACTTCCCGAAAATAGAACTTCCCTATAGAACACCATGGTCATGGATTTATTTAGGCTATATCATTTCCATCAAAGGTCATGTGATATCAACATCTTTTAAATAATAGAAAGGATAAATCCTTTCTCAGATTATTTATTAATACAATATTACTCATGACGTGCCTAGCGTATCCTACTTAACCGAAAACATCTTCCATCACAATTTTCATTAATACATAAAAGTATGTGACTCATAATGCTCATTAATAATAATATTAAAGTATACGGACCAATACACACATCTGTGGATAGTAACATCCAATGGCATATATAAATGCGGATTTCCTACTGGCGAGTCTCATTATCATAATATCCTATTGGATATTACTAAGGGAGTACACCATGAGAAGGTGCCTAAAAGTCCTATGATTCTCCACCCCTGATAACCTGTGGCATTTGTGTCCCTCAAATGATATCATCTGGATATAGAACATATATTCAAGAATAGTGTCGTAGCACTTTCAGGTTATCATCATAGAAGGGAACTTCTATGAACTTTTAGTGAGACATCTACTCTAAGGACATAAAACATATTTTGTTATGTAGAAGAACGATCATGATATTATAATAATTTTATTAATATTAAAATAAATGAATAAATGTTATCATAAAGTATTCAGAAGTTGGTTCTAGGGTAGAAACTCTAATAGTACCAGGTATCCTCTAGTGAGGAATAATGAAAGTGCCTCTAGAATAGCCATTATTTGGTCAGTGTCTAGTCACTATGAACCTATTATGATTTGGGTTCATTATTTTAGTAGATGAATTTTTGGAATTTCATAGCCTTGAGATTGGGGTTAGATCTCTTATTTTCCATTTATAAGGGATAATTTGGATGAAAATTTGTCTCTCTAATCTCACCCTTTCCCTTTATATCTTATTGGAGTGATTTATTATTCATTTCTTGAAGGAATTTTGATCTGTTGGTGGAATTATTCTTGTCTAAATAAGTTCATTTAAAGACCTATATTTTTATGCAAATGCATCTAGGTTTTCTCACTACTATGATCTAATTATACTTATATGATTCTATTTTGATGAAAATTGTGTGTTATTAGTGTTTTAAGAGAAGTTAGAGTCCCTTTTTTAGTTACCCACACTAGACTTTCCTTTATTGACATTATTTTAACAACTTAAACATTGCATTGCATAATATTCTCACAAGACCAAAGAACCAAAGGGTTTAGTTTATTTGGAATATTAGATATATGAATACATAAATTTAAACATAAAAACAAAATATTTATTTAAAACTCCATATACTTATCCTAACATCCATGGATCTTATAATATCACATAAGATATCATGGGGAAAATACATAAGGAAAATGGTGAGTTACAAATACCATTAAGGTAATAAACATAGAAATAAATCATAACATGAGAATTAAGAAGCATAACATGATAACATAAATAGTATGATCATAAGCATGGATACATGGAATATGGAAATTAAATAATAAGATCATGGAATCAAGGAATATTTGGTAACAACATAGGGAATGGCATTATAAATAGAAGTCAAGGGTCACTCCCAAGACCATCATCATAAAGTAGAAAAGGTCCCAGTATAGATTGGGTTCACTCCCCATTCCCATAAACATGGTGTATAAAGTCCCATGGTGTATTAAGTTCACTCTCAAATACCTTATATAACATATTATGAGATATATAATTGTACCCAATGCATTGGAGGTCTATATAATTTCAGTCCCACGCATCACATAACATAGTTAGCTTAGGCTAATCGTCCCTGCACCACACATGGTATCTCATGAGATGAAAACATTACCCAATATATTTGAGTGCTATATAATTCTAGTACCACCCTTAAAATATATTGAAAAATTATTTTTTTTGTGACAAATGAGTAAAATATAATAAATATAAATCATAAGCATGATCAAACCAATGAGAATAAAGTAGCTTTCATAATTCTGATTTAATGAATAACTGAAGGCTAAATCATAATGATTCCCATTTTTAGAAGAAAATAATTCATTTAAACTTTTATAATTGAAAAAAAGGTATATATGTATTTAATATTGTGACCCAATATTGAAATTTAATAATAATTATATAGGATAATAAATAATAGAAACGAACCACTTGGGTGGTGATTTGTGGAATAAGTAAATGGTGTTTTTAAAGAAGGATGGGCCGTATTGTTTTCTATAAAACATGAATTATCTATAAAATAATTATGTATTTTATAATATATTCATGTTTTAAAAACATTTCATGGGGTGATTCTTGATGTGAGATAAGAAACAACAAAAGTTACCTTAAACTAGGTTTACTTAAAAGTGGGAATTTCAAAGGGGACTAGAAACATGTATAACCCCAGAAATAGAAATTATATTTAAATAGGTATATTTTTAATATAAATATATAATAAAATATAAGAATTGTATAAGAAGATAATTGCATAAAAGGTATAAAAATAAAGAGAACGTGTAACCAGAAAGTTATAAAGGAGGTACAAATGATTCATTATTGTGTGTTAAAAACCCTTTGTAGAATATCCCACATCTTAAAAAAGTACTAAAGAATTATTTTGAAAATAGGAGAAGGTAATTATGATTTTAAAAATATATGAAACTTAATTAGGTTTTAAATAAAAGGAGAATATTGTCAGAAGGGAAATTGTGGACAAGGAGTGGTAACCGTCGTTTAAATGGATGGGACTTATTCTTAACATAGTTGCATTTTAAAAAATAATTATAAATCACCATTAAAGAATATTTGAATCAAATTGATATCCTAAAATAGAAATTGGGTATACCATATGAAATAAAATATTAAACTCAATGAGAAACATTATAACTCAATAAATCAAATTGAGTTATAAAATACTCTTATATTTTAAGGAAGACATCAATAATGGCCCACTATAAGGAAGTTCATAAATAAAAGTGAAGTGTATTTTTTCAAAAATAATTTATGATATTAGAAATTAAAGGGAAATTGGTTACACCATAAAAATAGATATTGGTTTATAATATCAAATCATGCCTCAATGAAGGGTGATTGGGACGGAAATCCTTACGGCTTAAGAAACATTGAAATAAAAACATTTTAAAATTGAGAAAGTGTAAATTTGAAGTTAAAATAACAATAATAAATATAATTCATTATATTATAAATCTAATTGGTATTATACACACATTTTAAATGATAGTGGGTGTATAAAATAAAATGTTTCTCAAGGAAGGAAATTTTGAGATGAAACCCTTATGGATTTAGTAATTTTTTAATCAAAAGTATTAGAATATTGAATATCATATGGTTATATAAATCAAATGAATTAAATCTTGGATTATTCCAAAATAAATTCTTGGGTAGTGTATACACCATATAAATAATAAATTGGTGCATAATATTAAAACATGTCTCAATGAAGATAAATTGAGATGAAAACCCATACCTCTTATCTGAAAGTGTTATGCACTTGCACTTAACTTCCAAGATAATTAAATTAAGTTCATTAATGTGGTAGAATGGGATCAAGTAATCACTAAGAGGTGGTAAATTAGTGATTCATCAATTTTTTGTTTCTCATTTTAAAATAACCTTCACTAGTGGCTAGAGTGAATTTTGATGTTAATCCCAACACAAGCACACATAAAGAGAGGATAGCATATTTACAAGTTTTATTATCCAATGTGAGTATCTAGTCTTTTTCATGATCCAATAAAAAGTGTTATCATATGATCCACTAATAAATCTTTGTGAACCACTAAGGGTAGGAAAATTATTAGAACTTTCTCACTAGTATCTTGACTGTTTGTGCATCTCATACATCATGTGAATAACATACTAATATAGAATTTAATTGGTAAGGGGTGATAGATATGTCATATTCATATAAATAGTAATCTAGTTATCCAGTTCTTTAGGATCTTATTTTTTTCTTATCTTCATGAAAAAGCAATAATTCACTCCAATTTACATGCACATCATTACATGTAACCACTAATGTTTCTCCAACACCTCTCTCTTTATCGTAAAACTCACATATGAAACCACTTTTTCCCTTTAACAACCTAAAATATATATATATATGATATTAACTATAGTTTCAATTTGTTCTTCACATGATCTTCTCTTTTATATTTCTTTTTAATTCAAATTATTTTAATACCGTGTAAATATATTTTCATTCAAACTTATAGAAACATCATATCTAGTCACAATAATAGATTTTATAATAAATATCTTCCATAACTATTTGTAATTGCATCTAGTCATACAGGAAAAGCCTCTTATTTTTTCCCTAAACCTGAGTTTCTTCAACATAAAAAATACATGTATATATCAATTCATGCATGATATAGATACTTAACCATGACAATTTTAGTCTTGGTATTCTTACTCTTAAAGATAAACAACCTTCAATATTAACTAAATCACATCTCTTGTGTAGAAAAAATCCCATATGTGAAGAATTCAGATACATGACCCAATCATCTATGTCACTAAATACGGTTACATGAAACAATTAGATACATCACTAGAAACAGCCAAATGACACAATTTTCTATGTCATTGAAAATTTCTATGTGACTCAATCAACTATATCGTTAGGTTATGTGGAACAATAAACTATGTTGTTTAGTTATGTGACCATTCGGCTATATGGATCACCTACATGACCATTCGGCTATGTAATTCACCTATATAACCATTCTAAACTTCTGCATACACCAAACTTTCCCAAAAATCATCTTCCTCAAGTTTAGTTCTTATTCATTCTTTTAACCTTCATTCAATAACATTTTTAAATAATCATGATAACTTTTATCATGATATTTAATCACCCTAAGATCACTTCACTTTATACTGAATGATTTTGAGGATGACCTCCTTCTTCTATTTGTTGAGGGATTATATAGTAGATTCATATACAGTGTGTTCTAATAGTCATTCATATGGTCACTGATTATAGTCACTTGATCTACCGTGCATATTCACATGTGGTCACTTGACCTGGCATGTGTGTCTGTACTTCTCCATGCTGTAATTTGTTCGCAATCACATAACCTCTCAAGTTGTACACATGTGACCACTTTCTTATAATCACTTGACCTACCATGCATGAAAACACTTCTTCATGAAGTCACTTATTCATAGTCACTAAACCTACCGTGTGTGTCCACATCCAGTCATTTCCTCGTGATCACTTGACCAACCATGCATGTCCACACTACTTCATGTGGTCACTTATTTATGGTCTCTTAAATATTTATAAGTTATTGAAAATAAAATATAATAACATAACCAAAACAATTTACCATTTACCAAATTCCTAACCGTAACCAAAAATACACGACCTCATGGTCTCAAAAATCACCCACTTTGGATTTTTTTTCAACCAAGAAATATAAATCATTGAAACTATAAAACTTAGTAAATGGATTTATATCCAATAATTATAATATTGAATGAGAGTAATCAGTGTAGGAAACATGAATTATTGAATAATAATGACATTTTGGTTATAAAATAGTGATATATAACAAAAATTTATTTAAAATACATTCACAATAAAAACTCACATCAACCTTTAAAAAATAGTCCCTATATCCAATTCAACAAATTATTAAAAAAATTAACACGTGCTTAAATAATAGCTTACCCCTTTTTAAAAAATCACCCTAAATACATGCTCTCCCTAAATAGGTAAAACACGCATAAATATATAGATTATGTTGTCATTTTTCTCCCACTTTTAAACCAATATCAAAAGACAAGAAGAGAGAGGGGATAGAACATACATACCTTAAACTTATAAAAAGTGAGGTTAAACACCCAAATTTAACCTCGGATATTGGAATGCACCTTTATAAAATGGATTGGTGAATATATCATCATTTTGGTCTTTTGTAGGAATAAACTCCAACTTTAAGTCATTTCTCTCCAAAATATCCTTAATGAAGTGATATTTAACATCAATGTGATTTGTCCTATAATTTATCATTGGATACTTTGACATATTGATAGCACTTTGATTGTCACATCCTATAAAAAGTGGCATCTTCACACCCACCTTCAAATCTTCCAAATGAGTTTTCATCCACATTAATGGAGTTGTGGCATGATTTGTACCCATATATTTTTTCTCAATAGTTCTTAAAGTTATAGAACTTTTCTTCTTTGAGTACTAGGACACACATCTATTTACAAGAAAGAAAACTCCACAAGATTTGAATTTTCTGTTATCAGTATATCCTGTACAATCTACATTACCATAAAAAACATATTCAAATTTTATTTTCTATCATATTTAAATCCAAAAATCTATCTTACCCTTTAAATACCTGATAATAATTTTTTTAAAAGTAAAATTATATTCTTTTGGATAAATTTGAAATATGGCATAAAGAGTGATAGCATATAGAATATATGGTTTTGAAGTTTTAAAGTATAACAAATTTACAACCAAGTTTTTAAGGTCTATTTGATTAACTTTTTTACTTATTTTTTATTGGAAAAATTTTTCCTACTAAAATAGTTGTGGAAATAGATCATGATTCCTCTATACAAAATATTTTTAATAGTTCCTTTGCACACTTCTCTTGAGAAAGAAAATTTCGATCTTTCTCTTAAGAGATTTGAAAACCAATAAATTACCTCATCTCTCTAAGAATATAGATTTCAAGAAAATCATTCATTTATTTAGAAAACATCCCATGTATCTCCTTATCATTTACTGAAAATTGGATTCCATATATAAAAATAATAAGAAGAAGATATATCTCTTTATCATCTTTGATGTAGATATTATTATCCCTATTCCCTTTCGGAAATTCAAACTCTTCATGTAGATTTCAGCCTTATAATACCATGATATTTGGAATTTTTTAACCCATATAAAGCCTTATTCAACCTATAAATAGAATTTTCATCTTCTACAAGCAAACAACCCGCATGGTTTCTCAATGTAAACCTCTTCCTCTAATTCCTTATTGAGAAATGGAAACTTGGTATCCATTTGGTAGATCATTTAATTCCTTTATGAAGTAATAAAATAAAATTTTGACTGGTTTAGATCCTTGAAACTAGTGAAAAGGCCTCATAAAAATCAATTAATTCAATATGTGAATAGTCTTTTCAAACCAATTTTTCTTTATTTCTCACCACTTCACAATTTTCATTCAATTTATTTCAGATCACCCACTTTATCCCAATCAAATTCTTAACTTCAGGTTTAGAAAAAATTATCCATGACTCATTATTCTCAATTTGATATAATTATACATTCATAAAACCAACCCACTCTTGATTCTCAAAATATTTTGCCACATATTTAGGTTTAACTTCAGAAAACAAAGAAGTGTGAGATGATGTTCATAGAGTTATTCTAGTTTTCACTTGTTGTTCTTGATTTACAATTATGTTTTGAATCTAAACATATATTATCATCCTAGTATGAGTCAAATGTAATTTTTTCTCATCACTTTATATGGATTAATATTCTTCTTTAGTATGTAAATCTTCAACACGTTCATCCTTTTCTATTATTTCTTTAAGAAGTTCAAAAGAATTAGTGTCAACATCACTTTAAAAAAATATATTCATCATCAAAAATTTACTTATTTTAAAATTAAAGGATATTAACATTAGAAGTATCAAAAATTATATTAGTCTCCTTGTTATAGTAGTGAAATCCTCTTCCATTTGGAGGGTAACCAAGAAATATTCTAGTAGTTCCTATTAGCTCAAACTTACCCAAATTTACACCTTTAATATTGATGATACGTGGGGTTATAAACACTCTAATATGATTCAATCATGGATTTTTCTTGTAGTATACCTCAAATAGATTCATTTCTGAAATTTTTTTGTAGTAGTAGTAATTTTTAACATGTACTTTTGCTCCAATAGCTTTCCTCAAATATTTCTAGAGATATCATTTTCTATCAACATTGTTTAAGACATCTCTACCAAGATTATATTCTTTGGTTTAGATACACCATTTTTTCATGGTTTTTATGGTGTACTAATTTCATGTTTAATTCCATGTTTCTTTAAGATAAGATTCAAATCTATTATTAGTGTATTCAGTACCATTATCTGACCAAAATATCTTCAGAGAGTAACCACACTCGTTTTTTGAACTTCTCCAGAAACTCTTAAACATTGTCAAAGCTTATAATATATGTTTCATAAAAATAATACATGTAATGTAATTAAATTCACCAATAAATTAAATAAAATACTTATCTTAATGTGGTGACATATTTCTCATGGGCCCAAAAATATCTAAAAGGATTAGTTTTAAAGGGTGTGTTGTCTGAATCTCAACCCATTTATGTAAGGAATTATAGATATTACCCTTCTATAATGTAAATAAAATATAGTAAATATCCCTATCAATATTATAAGAGTCAAAAACACTATCTATTTGAGAAAATATTTTCATATTCCTTTGTTCAAGATGACCAAGCCTTCTGTGTCATAATTTATTTTCATCTTTCATGCTCAAATAGAATAAATTACGAGCATTACCAATTTGAAATAAATTTCCATTTATTCACTTCTATTTTGTAACAACCTTTCCATATTCAATCTTATATATATAAAAACCTTATTTTCTAAAGATTACAACATTACTTTAATCACATATTTGTGAAACACTTAACAAGTTTTGTTTCAACCCATCAACATAAAGAGCATTCTAGAATTAAATTTTTCTTTTAAAATATCAGTATAACCAACCCATTTAATGTTGATTGACCCATCATTTCCAAATTTCACTAAGTTTTTATTTAACAAAATTTTTTAACAACTTTATGTTCCTTTTCATATGTGAAGATTACACATTATTTAATATCTTTATAATTACTCCTTTGATTCCTTAAGAACAACTTCTATAATAAGAGATTTTTCTTTAAAAATTTTCTAAGACTTCCTTTCCTATTATAATAAAAGCATGGTGATAAATACTTTTTAAAGATGGCCTAATATATCTCATATTTAACTCACTTTTCTATAAACTAAAATCTATTTTCAGTATTTAAAAAAGATTTTCTAGGTTGTTTTTTAATCTGTATTATTAGAGTGGACTGAATTACCCTCAAATTCTATCTCTAAAATATTATTGTATCATCATGATGATGGTAATTAAACAAAAACATAGTCGATGTATACTAGAGGCCTTTATTGTACCAACAATACCCATAAAATTCTCATCTACCTTTGAACACAACATGTTATCCACTACCATGCCTCTGACTTTCTATTTTATTTTGATCAAGATTTTGGGTTTATTTTTGTGAACCAAGGTTTTGATAAAATACTAGATTATTTATCTTTACAATAAAATTCTTTTCAAATTTTTTAGAATACTAGAAGTATCATTTTTTTAATCATTGTTAATGAACCTAGATTTCCAGATTCTTTGGACTTAACATGTTCAATATATTAAACCACATAGTTGGTTCCATTAAATTTATTCTTCTTTTAACATTATATAACTTATTGAATATAATTCTGAAATATAATTATATAAAGGTTAATTTTTTCCTCTACATTGAAAGTTTTTAGTTTAATAATATCATACTACTTTTATCACTATTTAATATCTTCTTTCATTTGGACACCCAAGGACTGACCAATATTAGAAAATTTCTTCATATTATCAATCACCTTTAAAATATTATATTTTTATTCTGTATGGGTTATTCCTACACCGTTATTATACTAATCAACTTTTTTTAACTTCTTGTTCTTATTTTCATGTTTTAAAATTTTCAAGATAGATTCTCTCAATTCTATCTTTAGTATAAAATCAATTCAAGTTTCCTCATCTTTAATTATAGAGATAATTCTTTCATCACTTCTAAAGTCGTCATTATTAAATTTATCAATAAGAATATTTTTAGCAACATTGATTTCAATATCAGCCTCTTTTATTTTCTCATTAGTTCCTTCACTTTCCTCATAATTAGATAAAAAATTTCTCCTTATGTTTATAGAGATATTATTATCCTTTATATTAGGAAATAATTTTTGATCTATATGAATTATTATTTAAGGATATTTTGAGAGCTTTATCTTTTTTTTCACTAACTTCAAATTCTTTCAGTTTATGAAATATTTTTATAAAATGTTCAACAAAACAATAATTAAATAATTTAAGTAGTATCTTACCTTTAAATTTTCCTTTGCCCCTTTTGAAATTTCTCAAGATAAGGGGTATAATTTAAGATAATTTCACATCCATATTAGTGTTTTATTTTAAATAGTTGTCTTCATCATCCTCATAAACAATCTTCCTTACTTCCTCAAATTTGTAGGAATTAAAAGAAACTTATTTTTCAGCCTTTACCTTCTTAACATCATCATCTTTTCTCATTTCATATGAAATTGGAATATTATACAGATCATTAAGATAAATATCACTTGGATATTTTCCTTCAAAAGATGAGAATTTTGAATCAAATTTATCTAGTAAGATGCATAAAATATTTTCAATAATAATAGAATCTTACAACTTCTCATAATATCCTCTAATAAAATTGACAATTTTATTGACTCTTTTAAATAAACTATTAAAAGTATCATCATCATTCATTTGAATATTTTCATATTTTAGTCTCTAGAACTTTAAATTATCCCACTTCACCTTTTTCTTCCCTTTATATATATTTTTGAATTTATCCCAAATATATTATTCATTTTTTGAGTCCTTTAACTTTCAAAAATTTACCTTTTAAAAGAGAATATAAAATAGCATTATTATCATGACCATCATTCTCCAAATTCCTCTTATAATCTATAGTAATGGAAGAATATTCAGCATAGAAGAAAATCCATTAGTTTTCACTTCCAGAAAATCATAACTAATAGACATGAGATAAGGTATAATTTTATCCTTACATATATAATAACCCTTACCATAAAACATAGGAATCTCATTTCTCTTCATTTTATTTAAATTATCCATTATGGATATTAGAAAAAGAGTTACTACTTAATATCTTCAACAACAAAACACCAAAAAAAGCAACATGGGATTGGATACCACTTGTGGGGGCATGGGATCCATGAATCACTGAGAGGGGGTGAATCAGTGATTCATAAATTTTATGTTATATCCTTTTAAAAAAAATATTCTCTACTAGTTATAGTGAATTTTTATTTTAATAAAAATGAAATCACACACAGAGAGAGAACTTTTTATTTACAAGTTTCACTGATCAATGTGATTAGCTAGTCCTTGGCATGATCTGGTAAAACCCATGATTCGGTAATCCACTAATAAAACTTTGTGAACCACCATGAGTAGGAAAAATTATTATAACTCAGTTAATAATATCCCTAATGTTTTTACATACCACACTAATACCAAATTCAAATGATAAAGAATAATATATACATATTCATCCTACAAATAGTAATCCAAATGTCTAGTGCATTGGGATATTCTTCTTCTTCTTATCTTCTTTCATAGTCAAGGTTTCAAATCAATTTTCATGAACATCATTTCATTTAACCACTAATTATTATCCAAAACCTCTCTCTTGATCATAAATCTCACATATGCAACAACTCTTTTTTTTTCTTCAACATCCTGGAGTATATGAGTATATGATAATAAATGTATTATTGGTTTCTTCTTCACATGATCTTATCTTTTATCTTTATTCTTAATTAAAATATTTATGAAACCTTGTAAATATATGTGAATTCAAAATCCTAGAAACAATATATATTTTCATAGAAATAACTTCCATATAAAATGGATTCTATAACTTTTTATAACTACATCAGGTCATATTGGAATAACCTCTTCATTATTCTTTAAACCTATGTTAATTACATTTAAAAACCACACATATGTATCAATTAATTAATAATATAGAGACACAAAAATTCCATATTTATTCTTGAAATTATTCTTCTTAAATCCAAACCACCTTCAATCTCGGCTATATCTCATTGCATGTGTAACAGAAATAACCTAAATGAAGAATTTGGCTACATGACCCAATAAAATACATCGCTGAAAATGGATAATTTACACAATAAGCTACATTGATGAAAATGTATATGTTCCCTAATCATCTATATCATTCATTTACATGGAACAATCAGATACATCATTTGATTACATGACATAATTTTCTATGTCGATTGCCTATATTACCATTTGGCTATGTAACCTACATAACCATTCTCCCCTTCTTCATACACCAAACTTTCTTGAACATCATCTTCCTCACATGTAATCCTTATTAATTATTTCAACCATCATGTAATAACACTTTTAAAGAATCATGATAACTTTTATCATGATATTTAATCACTTAAAGAGTACTTCACTTCTGATCTACTGGTTTGCAGAAAACCTACTACTTCTATTTTTTTAGGGAGTCTATGGTCACTTCACCAACCATATATGTCATCACTCCTTCATGTGGCCACCGATCATGGTCACTTGACCTAACATTCATATTCACATGTAGTCACTTTTGTTGAGAAAGTATTTTTTTAAACAATACATGATTTTATTATTAATAAGGGGGAGATTGTTGAGAACAATACTCTATTTATTTATGATGATTTTGATGATCACAAAATACCATTAATTGTTTTCTAATGATTTTAATTTAAGTATATTTCAGGAATTAAATATTTTATATATTCTTATTTTTGGAAGATTATTCAAGTATTTATTCAGCATGAAACAAGTTTTAAAGAGTTCGGAAATCAATTCAGTGTGTTCTGGAAACATTGTTCATAACCTACGTGGAGAAGCATTGTGTAAGGATGGAAAGCAGTGTATACTCTAAAGAGATATCAGAAAATTATGGTTAATCAACTATACGTTATCGGAAAATTATGGAAGAGGAACCCTATGTTAGGAAAGAACCCTACATTTGGGATATTGAAAAGTATGGGAGAAGAATCGTACGTAAGTTTTAAACGTTATGTTTGTTTCTAAAAAGTATGGTTCATCGACCTTACTTTTGTGAACAACCTTACATTTCATCAAAAGTATGGATCATGTACCTTAAGTTTGGAAGCATATAAAAATATGGATCATTTATCATTTGTTTGAATGTTGAAAAGAAAAGTATGGATGATCAACCTTACGTTTGTGTTCAACCTTACATTTGAAGGATGTGTCGTCAACCTTAAATTTGTGATCTACCTTATGTTCAGAAGATGCTTTCTATACAGTTTAACCTTACGTTTGGTGTTAGAAAATTAAAGATGATATTATTATGCAATGGTCTACAAGTGGATTATTAGGATAGCTTTAATCCTTATTAAAAGATGTTTTTAAAATGTGTCTTTGACTGATTCAAATCCATTTTATCTACAATTCAAAGGATCAATTTAAAAGTAACTTTTCATGATGAATTTCAAGGGGAGTTAAGACTGCTTTGTTAATTCAAATGTTTGAATATCGCGAGTCAGAAGTCAAATTTTTTGGATCTAAATTTGTAGAATAAGTGCTCATCGTTATTATATATATTTTAAAAATATAGATGTGATATACACAGAGTTTCTATATACCAGAATTGTTGAACAACAATGACGAATATACAAAGTATAAAAAATAGAGACTATCAAGATCTACAGATCTACTGATTACAAAGAGTGACAAAGCTCTATTTATTGAAGAAGAAGAAACATAACAGAAGATTCACCTATTCAACATCAAAGATCTATTTTGAATCTACTGATGAAGTTGAGAATTATATTTCTATATCTACTGCAACTGGATCGACTCAGAATGAATCTTAATTGAAGATCATTATTTTTGAAGATGATGATCCATCTACTATTAGTTGCATTCTGTTGCAATTGTGAAGAACGGATTGGAAATAATTTTCAATGATCAAATACTCTTTTATCTTGAGTAATCAGCTTCTCGTACTAAGCTATGTATTAGGTTCTGTGTTTGAACCTGAAGGCTCTTTTTTACCTTATATTTTAAAGTTTTCAACTTCCTGTACTCAGTTGTGGAACAGTCTGTTGACAAGAAGACCAGATAGTGAAAATCACCAAGCTCATGGAGTAGAGCGTTGGTGGAGTGGACTAGGGGCCTTCTGTTCCCCGAACCACTATACATCATGTGTCCTGTACTATTTATTTTTCACTGCTAAACTCTTTTATATAAAGGTAAAAGGACATATCATGATTATGCAAATAAATTGAAAAAGACACAATTCACACCCCCCCCCCCCCTCTTGTGTATATTTGGTATAACCCGATCCAACAATTCGTATCAAAGGAAGATCTTTATGATAAAGCCTTAACAAAATGAAAACTATTAGACACAGAGCTTGATGACTGATACAAGAGAGAGGATGTCTATGGTCAGATCATTGTACTTCAATGGAGAAAATTATGGATGCTAGAAGTCACGAATGATAATTTATCTGAAAAACCTTGGATACAGAGTATATTCTAAGATTCTAACTCTATATGAAATACCTGAAAAACATGAGACAAGGAGTGCAGCCACTGAAATAGAATATTATATGAACTCAAAGGCAATGAATGTAATTATATGTGGTCTAAAACCTGATGAATTCAACAGATTATCTCAAAGTCCGGCAGCATGTGAGATGTTGAAAACTATTGTTGTTGCTTATGAAGGAACTGAAAATGTCAAGAAAATGAGACATACTACTACTAAGCTTAAACTTGATACATTTAGAATATTTGAAGGTGAGAGCATTACTCAAATGAATGGAATATTAACAAAAATTGTCAACAATATAACTACTTTGGGAGACTAAATCAAACAAGATGATCAAGCTTTGAAAGTTCTGAGAGTACTAACTACTAAATGGAATGGAATCTCTACTGCAATCAGAAAATCAACACCTGTCAAAGACTTAACCATGAGAGAGCTGATTGAAACACTTATTATGTATGAAGTTGAAATGCAAGATGAAGAAAATGAGCATAAGGTTATGATCAAGAGATAATACACTACCTTAAAAGTATTGTCTCAAGGAAAAAGAAAAAAATAAAGAAAAAATAAGTAAAGATGAAATCAAAAAGTTCTGATTCATCAAATTCTGATGTTGAACTGACTCAGCTAGCCAGAAAGTTTAGTAAATTATATAGAATGAAGAAAGGCTTCAGAAAAACCTCCAAAAATAATGAAAAGGAAGTCAAATGTTATAAGTGCAAGAAAATGGGGCACATCAGACCTAACTATTCTCAATTAAAGGAAGACAAGAATAAGAAGTTCTTCAAAACTAATTATTATGAGAAAAAAGATAAGAAAGAAATGAAATATAGATGGAGTGTGTCTGAAGACTCCAGCAGCCCTTCAGAATCAGACTCATAAAAGGAAGAAGTATATTTGAAAGCCAACATGTGCTTTATGGCAGAAACAGATGAGATACAATCATATTATTCTTCTTATTCTAATGCAGACTCTAGTTCTGAAACAAGCTATTCCAATGAAAAACTTGCATCCTACTGTAATATGCTTGAAGAAAAATATGATTCTCTTTTTAAGAAACATAAGTCTTTAAAGAATATTCACAACATTGTTTCATATGGAAGAGATAAAATACTGAAACAACTTAAGGAGTTAAATGATAAGTATAATTCAATTAACGCTAACTATATAGATTATGAATCAAAGGTAAAAACACTGCAAAATGAAGTAGAAACATATAAAAGTGCATCTTTTATTTTTTTAAAATAAGAAAATACACTAAATAAAATTCTTGAAAAGAATGTTATTAAAAAGGGAAGATATGGAATAGGTAGTAAAGGTGAAAAGCCTAAACTGTACAAAAATTACTTTGTGCCAAGTACTAGAAAGTTAATCTGTAACTATTGTGGTGAAAAATGTCATTTTTCTAAGAATTTTTACTTAAGGAAACCCCAAAGAAGTGTAATAAATAAATCCTTTGTCTCAAACAATTTATATGATTCTGTTTATTTTAGAAAAACAAAGAAAGTTTGGATACCCATATCTTTGTTGGCTAACACAACTGGACCCAATAGAATATGGGTACCAAAACAATCTGTTTAAATGCCTTTGTTGGAAGAAAGTCATAGAAGAAAAAAGTCCATATGGTATATGGACAGTGGATGCTCCAGGAATATGAGTGGAAACCCATAAAATTTTAGAGCACTAACTCAAAAAGATGGTGGACTAGTCACTTTTGGTGACAATGCCAAAGGCAAGATAATTGGCATTGGAACAATTGGAGATCCAAAAGTTGTCTCAATAAATAAATTACTTTATGTAAAAGGATTGAAACACAATCTGATAAGTATCTCTCAACTCTATGATGATGGTTATGCTGTTGATTTCTCTAACAATTGTTGTTATGTTTTCAAAAATAGATTGCTTAAATTTAGAGCACCTAGAACTGATAATGTGTATTCCCTGAACTTAAATTCCTTGTTTAAACAACAAGTAAGCTTCTTAACTGCTAATATAAATGAATCCTAGATCTGGCATAGAAGACTTGTACATTGAAATATATATTCTTTACATAAGTTATCCAAGAAACAATTAGTTTCTGATTTGCCTATTCTCAAGTTTGGAAGTGATAGATTTTTTTATGCGTGTCAACTTGGAAAGAATCACAAATCATCCTTCAAATCTGTTAACAAAATTTCTACATCTAAACCTCTAGAACTTATCCATAGGGATTTGTTTGGACCTTCAAGAATAGAAATCTTGGCTGGTAAATTATATGTATATGTTTTGGTTGATGACTATTCTATATTTATATGGATTTTCTTTTTAAAATTTAAAAATGAAGCTTTTACATTATTTGAAAGTTTTTACAAAGCTGTTCAAAATAAAAAATGTTTTCAAATAATTTCATTAATAAGTGATAATGGTGGAGAATTTGAGAATCTAGAATTCAATTCCTTTTTCTCAAATATGGGTATTAAACACACCTTCTTTGCACCAAGAACACCTCAACAAAATGGAATTGTTGAAAGAAGAAATATGACTATTCAAGAAATGGCTTGAACTATGCTAAATGAATACAGTATTCCTACCTATTTTTGGGAAGAATATGTATGTATAGCCTTTTATATAATTAATAGAGTTTTAATTAGACCAATTTTGAAAAAGACACCCTATGAACTCTGGAATAACAGAAAAACTGAAGTAAATTACTTCAAAGTTTTTGTATGCAAGGTTTACACCTTAAACACCAAGGAAAATCTTGGTAAGTTTGATCCAAAATATGATGAAGGCATTTTCTTAGGATAATATTCTACTTCCAAAGCTTATATATTTTTTAATAAAGATTCAAGGATTATTGAAGAATCAATTCATGTGAAATTTAATGAATCTGATTGACAGTTCAAATTGATGAATCTGACTCTAATGATAACATTAGATTTGCGAACCTAAAAGATGATTTTGAAAAAGATATAAATAAAATTCAGTCTAGTGCAGAAGAACATGACACTAAAGAACCTATAAGTGTACTACCTAGACAGTAAAGGACCCTAAAGAATCACCCTTTAGAAACTATAATAGGAGACTTAGAAACAGGAATAAAAACTAGAAGGAACATAGGAAATCTTATTGATTTTTCTTCCTTTCTATACCAATTATAATCCAAGTATATAGAAGAATCTTTAGATAATGAAAGTTGGATGATATCAATGCAAGAAAAACTAAACCAGTTGAAAAGAAATGAAGTCTGTAAATTAGTTGAAAGACCACAGAATTATCCAGTTATAGGAACGAAATGGGTCTTTAGAAATAAACAAGATGTTGAATGTATAATAACTAGAAATAAAGAAGGACTAGTAGCTAAAGGATATAATCAGGCAGAAGGTATAGATTATGATGAGACATTTGCACCTGCAGCTAGATTAGAAGCCATTAGAATCCTTTTAGCCTATGAATCCCATATGAACATTAAATTATTTCAGATGGATGTTAAGTCTGCCTTTTTAAATGGTTATTTAATGGAGGAAATTTATGTTGATCAACCTCCTGGTTTTGAAAATTCACAAAAACCAGATTTTATTTTTAAACTTACTAAAGCTCTTTATGGCCTTAAACAATCACTTAGAGATTGGTATGAAATATTAAGCTCTTTTCTTTTTGAAAAATTATTTTACTGTAGGAATGGAAGATCCAACACTATTTAAGAAAACTGTAAATTCTAATATTTTATTGGTTCAAATTTATACTGATGATGTAATTTTTGGATCAACAAATAAATATTTTTGTCATGAGTTTTAGAATCTAATGAAAAAATAAGTTGAAATAAATATGATGGGAGAATTAAATTTCTTTTTAAGACTGCAAATTTTTCAAAAATATTTTGGAAATGTTTTGAATAAAAGAAAATACATTACTGATTTACTAAATAAATTTGGATTTGAAAACATCAAGACTTATACAACTTCTATGTGTACTAATATAAAACTTGATTTGGATGAAATTGGAAAATCAGTTGACAACAAGTTATATAGAGGTATGATTGGTATTTTATTATATCTTACTATTAGCAGACCATATATAATGTATTCAGTATGTCTTTGTGCAAGATTTCAATCAAACCCTAAAGAATTTCATTTAACTTTTGTTAAAAGAGTTTTTTAGATATTTAAAAGAAAAAAAATTTTCAATCTCTTATTTATCCAAAAACATATGATTTTAATTTAATTTCATATTTAGATGTAGATTTTGGAAGTTGTAGATTAGATAGAAAAATCACCTCAGGAACTTGTCACTTTTTAGTAAAATCCTTAGTGTCATGGTCAAGTAAGAAACAACACTCAGTTACACTGTCAACAGCCGAGGCAGAATATGTATCTGCTGGGAGTTGTTGGGTACAAGTTTTGTGAATGAAAAACACTCTTATGGATTTTGGAGTAAGTTTTAATAGTACGCCTATTTTATGTGATAATACTAGTGCTATAAATATTTCAAAAAATCCTATTAATCATTCTAAGACTAAGCATATTGATATCAGACACCATTTTCTAAGAGACCATGTTCTTAAAAAGGATATATTCTTAGAATTTGTAAGTACTGAAATTCAATTAGCTGATATTTTTTCTAAACTACTACCCACTGCAAGGTTTGATTTTATTAAGGGGGAGCTAGGTTTATTTAATTTTAAATATAGATTTATTTTATTCAATTGATTATTCTATTTCTATTTATACTATTTAAAATAACTTAGTTATTTGTTTTTCAAACAGAATACTTTATTTTATTATATCTCTTTTTAAATTAATACAATTTAATTTGTTTTTAAAATTTATGTAATGATTATTGATGACACGGGAATCAAGTCTTTCATAAACCTTTCGAATTCTGAATCATTTCATTTCTACCAAAAACCCTTTCGCACCCGCGAATCATTACTGCTCTTTGACAATCTGAACCGGAACCTTCAAAACCCTAATCCTTTTTCGAACCTTCAGAGATTCATGATAGAAATGGCCAAGACCAAAACAACCGATGAGGCTGAGACCATCACTGCCAAGAGGCAGCGCTCAGTAAGAAGAAGAAAAATTCAAGGAAAGGTCATAGATCTGGAATGGTTATATCAGATGAACCTGTTTCTGAAGTAAGTTCTTGCTTTTCAAAACCTTGAACAGACGTTTAATGGAGATCATATAGAGTTTCTATATGAGGTAGAACTTCGTCATTTCGTTAAGTCAGTACAGTTTAGTCTGGTAACTGATGAGGATTCGATTGTTGCTAAGATTGAGGATCAAGATTTTTCAATCTCATCTGTAGAAATTGCTCAAATTCTTAACTACCCTCATGAGGGAGTTTTTTATTTTTATTTAAATAATATTTGTGATTTTGTGTATAAGTCAGAAGATGTTATGTACTTTTTGTTTGAAACTACATCTGTAAAGAAAATGTATGTGAAGGATTTGAAACCAGATTAGAAAATTTTGATTAAGTTTGTTCAAACTGGTATTGCACCTAGAATGTCTGAGATAGAAAAGATAATTTACCAAGATATGTACATAATGTTTTTTCTACTGATTGATATCAAATTTAACTTTCCAAGATACATGGTAAGGTATCTCAGTTATTGTTTCCAACCAGAGGCAAGGATGAAATTTTATCCTTTTGGATGGTTCATCTCAAAAAATTTGTTTAAGACAGATATGATAAGATTATTGGATGCTCGAGTGAAATTCCACCATAGTAATATCTTCAATGCTGGTAGATTGAGAAAAATTGGATTTTTCTGGAGTACTATCAAAGTCAAGATACTACCTGTTGGAGCTGAAGAGGATGAAAAAAGTGGTCAGGCCCAACCAGCAAAATCAAAGGAAGGAAAAGCTGAATCAAGAATCAGTGTTGTATCAAGAAGACTTAGGTTTGAGGATATGGAAGTATATGAAGAAAGAAGTCAGGAAGGACTTCAGTTCAAACGGACTAGGGATCCTAATCCTATTGAAGAGCCTACTATAACTTCATATGTTTTCACATATGGTGATCTTCTAAGCTATATGTTTTTTAGAGAAACTACAGTTGAAGAAATACTACAGGGAGAAGTGGCTCAAGATAAGGTGACTCCTCCAGTAGAGAAATAAATTTTTTCTCAGGAAGTGACAGAACAAGAAGCTCAAACAAAAACTATAACTGAGACAATGCCTGGTGAAGGAGAAGCAGTGGCCTGAACTCTAGTTGATCAAGTCTAGGTTGATCAAGAAAATATTGTTTTAGAAAATCCAGTGATAGAGGAAGACCATGAAGATTATGCTCATGAGGAGCAACCTCCGTCAATTGAAAACTAGGAATAGAATACTTCTGAGATTCATACTGAAGTACAGAATGAGAATTTTTCTGTGGATGAGTCTGGGAAAGACTAAGAGGAAAAATCTATTGAAAAACATGATCATGAGGAAGATAAGGAAAAATATGATGCAAAGTCATTACCTGTAGTGCTGCTACATCAAGTACAATATGAGGATGAGAATCAAGCACAAGGTGCCTCTGATTTAGTGAATGGGGAAGTAGAAGAGCTGTACAGGAAGCTGTCAAGTTTGGAATCTGAAAATGTTGCTCTGAAGAGAGCCTTAGAGAAAGAACAGTTGAATTTTCAAAGAATAAAAGCAAGTACTATTTCCAGAGAAGAAGTTGAAGTTTTTAAGAAGGAAATGTTAAATGAAGTTGCAAATTTGAAATCAGATATGGATATGAAGATATATTTAATGGAATTTATATCTTTCATGGAGAAACAATTTGCATCTGTCAGACTCAGTGCGTCCAGTACATCAGGTACTTCATCTGATTTAATCATAAGATTTCAGGCTATTACAGTAGCAAAGAGCAATATTAATGACATATTGTAGGACATTCAATGAAATGGTGCTCCTTTGTCAGTATTTTTAGATGATAAAAAGTTTCTAGTTGACCAATTAACCTCAAGTGAACCAAGTATTAGAACTGTGCTGACACAGTTCATAGAGAAGTTAACTTTGTTTATGGAGAAGGAAGAGAGGCTTCATGAGTTTTTCAGATTAAATTTGATAGAAGATATTCATATGACTCATGAGAATAGAGATATTATTATCAAGCTGGGAGATGGAATTATGAGAAGGCTGAGGGAGTAGTTGACATAAATCAAGTCAGTAGTTCATAGGTGATAGACCATATCTCATACCCTTACCGCACCTTGATTCTTGTGTTCATCATGATTGTAACTATTACATATTTTCAAAGAAATTTTGTTTCCTTCTATATTTACGTATTTCTATTTGTTTTACTGTCTTTGTTTAGATATTCCAGTAATCCAGATTTAATTATTAACAAACAGTTCATAATATCATTTACTTAAGTTCAATACTACATTAAATGTGTTTTATTCCATATTCTATAATTCTTTTTGATATCACAAAAAGGGGAGAAATTTGGATAAACAAAACATTTTATTTTAATTATTTCACTGTAAGAACCCGGATCTTCGTTTTAGGTACGCTTTTCCTTTTTCTGGAGTTTTTAAGAAAAATGGAGTTTTTGGAAAATTTCGAAGTACACACCGTGTACTTTCTGAGTACATGTCGTATACTCTTCTCTGGCTCGAATCCATGTACTGGTCGTGCCCGGTACACACACACGGTGTGTAGGGGTGATGTGGAGGTCGTTTTTGGCAGAGTATGGAAAAACCTAGTACACGCCGTGTACTCTAAAATAACACGCCGTGTAATTTTCTTTTTTTCACTAAACGCACCGGGGTCACGCCTGACGGACAGAACACACCCCTCTCTAGGTTCTTCATCCGAGAGCGACCCGTACGGCTGTATCTTCCCCGATCCCCCGCTTCTTCGTCCATTATCTGATTCGAGCACGGTCGATTGTGTTGGAAGCGTAGCGGTGAGTTCATCCTTCTTCTTGAGCCTTGTTTTCCAATTCTTCCTCTTTCTCAAGTTATCTAAGGTTGAACGTTTTGTGCGTTTTCTCAGATCTATGAAGTTTTAGGGGGAATTATCCATCTTGGTTTAAGTATATCGATCTCCTAGTATTGAGGTAGGTGGTTTGTGCCTTACCGTTTAAAGTCTCTGAGTTTTATGTGCGAATTTTCACCGATACCCGTGAACGGGGTATTGCGTGTTTACCTTTTTCCCCTTGTTGTTTTCCTGACTTTCATTTATGCTTGTGTAGAGTTAATTTGACCATGTTAGAGGATATTTTGTTTTGCTTTTATTTTTTTCCCTTGATTTGTTCTGTTTATGACCTTTGGGTCTCGTTTTCCTTTGGCTTCTACACTTGTTTTCATGCCTTCCGGTTATAGGTTGGAGTGAAACTCGTGACATGCTTGTTGCCTTGTAAACTGTTTAGCTAATTAGCTCTATAGGTGTACTTTGGTTATCCAAGTAGCTCTATAGGTGTACTTTGGCCTTATAGAATTATTATGCACTGACTGGCACGGGGCCGAGAGAACCTGGTGCTATAGACTATAAGGGATAGACCAAGTGAGCTTCCCAGAGAGTCTTAGATATTACAGACTACAGAGGGGATGGACCGAGTGAGCTCCCAGAGAGTCTTGTATTTATAGAGTATAAGAGGGTTAGACCGCGTGATCTTCCTCAAGAGAGTATTGTATTTTTATAGACTACGGGAGGGTAGACTGAGTGAGCTTCCTCAGAGAGTCTTACCTTGTTTGAATCTCTTTAAGAACCTTCCCAGGCTAGAGGAGGAATTGACCGAGTGAGCTTCTTCAGAGAGTATGTGGTATACCTGAGGCTATAGGAGGAATTGACCAAGATATCTTCCTTAGAGAGTCTCTAGACCCTGGGGCTAAGAGGGTTAGACTGCGTGATCTTCCTCAAGAGAGCCCCTGACTACCCTAGACTATAAGGGGAATTTAATGAGTGAGATTCCCCAGAGAGTCTCATAAATCCGTATGACTAAGCTAGAGGGGTTAGGTTGAGTGCACTGCCCAGAGGGTTGTGGTACTTCTTGGCTAGGACTAGAGGAGATGGTTGTGAGTACTTTCCAGAGGGTTTCTGGTTTATTAGTTGTTTGTTTCACTACTGTTGATTGGTTTTGGATTGATTGTTGTTATGTATCATCTTGTTTTACCGCTTACTGTTTACTGCCTACTACTTGCTATTGTTGTTTACTGCTTATTGTGCTTTTACCTACCATATACTCACCAACTGTTAGGTACAGATCTTCGGGTGGTTTCCTACTAGGATTTTATCTCACACCCTATTTGGGCCATACTTTTGGGCCCAAGAAGACTATGTTGTTGTAGGTATAGACAAGGGCAATCACCCTTCGACTTCTCGAACTTGATTTCTTGGGGCAGGAGAGCATGGGACCATGCTTTGGCTTGTGATACTGAGGAGCTGTTTACTTTTCTTTTTTACTTGTTTTGGTACTGTGTTGTTTTCCAGCATTGTGACTTGTTTGTATTCTTTTCTAGTTATGAATCATGCATCATTTCATATATACATATGTGCTCCAGTTATTGATTTATTCTTTCGTTGTTATATTGTTGGTTATTATTGCTTCTGCTATTGCATGTTTAGTTTTCTTCCGCTGTGTACTCTGACAATGAGGGCATAGTTTCCCCACTATCACCCCCAAGGCCCTCACTACTAGTCGGTGGCCTCTGGCATTTGGGGAAATTCTCTTGAGGCCATGTGACCAACCGGTTATGGGGCGCCTCTGGGTGGCTTCCAGAACCGGGATGTTACAAAGTGGTATCCGAGGAAGTCTTTTCTCTTGCATTACTATTTGGAGACTTGTCCAGGGATAGGATGGATTCGGTACTTGGTAATAAGCTGTGCCCGGGAGTAGCTAACCCGTGTACATGGAAAAGCCATACTACCTTGTTTATTAATGTTTTCTGGTTTTGAGATTTTACTGTTGATACGATTTCACCTAGATTGATTCACACGCTTTGTACTGTTATTTTTTTGATATTACGGTTCTATTTCTGTCTCAACCTAATGAGATGAGGGTATTCCATCTCATGCATTATATAGGAACTTGTAGAAATCACATTCCATGCATTCTTTCCATGCTATTTAGGGTGAATTAGCGATTTCATACTGTTGTGATAGACATTGTGTAGACTATGCATGCTGTTGTGATAGATGCTTGATAGAATCTCTGCTGATTGTTAGAGAATTGTTTTTATTGTACTTTGTTTAAATGAATGCCAAATTTTGATTCTTGAGGTGTTATAGTCCCTCTTGAATCGGAAATTGGTGGATCATGATCATGTTTTATCTTGTACATGACTGTAGGGGATGCCAAGCTTTGATTCGCGGGGAGTATGGGCCCTCACGGATCCGAATTTGGCACCTCTTTGCTTTGTTTTCTGTGTTTCTGGGCTTCTGTGTAGTTTCTCAGCTACTTCCCAGAAAAACCTAGAATACACGACATATACTTTCTGGTTATACACCGTGTAGTTTTTAGGCCGTTTTACTGACTGTGTGTGCAGGAACATGGTGTTGTGAAAATAATGTCAGGAGCACGTCGTGTATGGTATGTACATGCCGTGTAGTGTAGATCCTTGTACCTGGTCATTTCTCTAACAACATGGGTCGAGCAATCTTGATTAGAACACGCCGTGTTGTAAAGGAACACGTCATGTAGTTCTGTCCAGGTACCCAGCTGTGTCACGAACAACACAGGTCGGCGTGACCTTCTCTTAGACAAGCCATGTTTCTTTTGGAACATGTTGTGTAGTCTTTCCCAGGTACCTGGCCATTTCACGAACAACATAGGATGGTGTCACCTTCTCCTATACATGTCGTGTTTGTTTGGAACACGCCGTGTAAGGGCCAGCCGTGTAGATGGTTGTGTAACTAATAACACGGGCCACTGAGTCAGTGTCTAGTACACGTCGTGTCCCTAGGGAACATGTCGTGTAGTCTGAGGTTAGTTTGAACCGTATGAGTTAGCCATGTAAGGAGACTCAAGAAGGGGAATAGTTTTCATGTACACGCCATGTGTTGGGTCAACACGCTGTGTAGTTTGAGGTGTTACACAACCTGTCGGACAGGGGTACACGCCCATGTTAATGGCTTAAGTAGACATGCAGTGTAGTTTTTATACACACCGTGTAGTCATGTTTTGTAAAACTTGATAGTTTCTTCCCCCTGCTCCTGTTTTGTACTATTGTTTTCTCTGTCCTTGTTTTTTATCCAAGGTATACTTTTGACTTTTTAGAGCGATGCCTCCGGGATGTCCTCCGGTTGTACGTCTATCATCAGGCAGTGATCAGATGCCAGATATGGCTGATCAGGGACTTCCTGCTGATCCTCCAGTCAATCCATCCATGGTAGCGGCTGTCATACCCATTGCAGGAACCGAGGCGCAATTCAGGGAGGAATTTATGAGGATGATGCAGACCTTCTAGGGAGCGCTGCCTCATGCCCCGTCGATGGCTGAGTTGACGTGGGTTTTCCAGCAGCAGCATCCTCCTAGTTTTTCAAGGGATGGAGGACCTCAGGCTTCAGAGTCGTAGATAGAGGCCACATGACCATCTTTGAGAACCTAGAGATCCCTCTGGAGAAAATGTTAAAGATGGTTACTTATATGCTCTGGGAAACCTCCAAGAGGTGGTGGGAGGTGATCTCACAGTCAAGGCGTCAGCAGGATATGTCTTGGGACGAGTTTCGACGCACCTTCTATGACTACTTCTATCCGGATCCCTGAGGGCCGATCGAGCCTGGGAGTTTATGAGTCTGTAGCAGGGTACTCTCTCTATTATGGAGTAATCGTCTCGCTTCACTGAGCTGAAGCATTTCACATCGATCCCAGCAGGTGATTAGTTGTTCCTTGCTAGGAAGTTTGAGGACAGTCTCAGGTAGGAGATCCATTCCCAGGTGAATATCTTTCAGTTGACTTCGATATCCTCCATCGTCAACCAAGCGTTGATCACTGAGCGCAATCTGATAGATTCTGGAGTAGTGAGCCAGGGTGGTTCGATATCAAGAGCGGGTGTTCCTCCTACAGGCGGTAGGAAGCATCGCAGAGAGTCTTCTCGAGGAGATCGAGGTTCGCGGGATGCGTCTTCTGGCAACCAGGTTGTATGCTACTAGTGCGGTAGGAGTGGGCATACTAGGCCTCGGTGCCATAGGGATCCGATGGAGTGCCGGTCTTGCAGCAAGATGGGTCATCTTCAGCGTTTCTGTCACATCTTCTCACCTTCAGCTGGTGGTAGGGGTTCCTCTATGACCCCGTGTTCTAGAGATGCTTCAACAGTTTCCCACCAGTTAGGGAACTGGAGTTCTTCCGGCCGTTCAGGCCGAGGTGGAGGTCGCGGCCATGGTGGTCAGTCACCAGGTCATCAGCGATAGCAGAGTGGATCAGCTTAGAGCGGTCAGCCAGGGGAGTAGGGTCGTGGTGCAGGTCAGTCTTTCATCATGGAGTAGACCTATCACGAGCAGGATCCCGGCCCGTCTACAGTTCGAGGTATGATCTTAGTAGCATCAGTTTTATCTTCATCCCTTTTTGATACTGGTGCTTCCCATAGCTTTATCTCTGTTGTAGTCATGGAGAGCCTTGGGCTCTGTATCTTTTCGTCTGCCGACTTGTTGACTCTAGACACACCTTTGGGGACAAGGACATATAGCATATGTCAGTGCAGAGAGTTCCCTCTTGAGGTTGCGGGGTGTCATTTCTTATGGGACCTCTATTTCCTAGAGATGACGGGCTATGACGTCATTCTTGGGATGGACTGGTTAGTTCCTTTCCAGGCATTCATCGATTGCTATCTTTGTAGGGTGAGTTTTGTATCACCAAAGGGCAGATCCTTCCTTCATAGAGGCGAGTGGGATGTCTAGGCGGGTAGAGCTGGACCATAGCATCATGGTCTATGGGAAGTTACAGCCCATATTTCTAGTCTTTATCTGGATGACCAGGGGACTTCACAGTTATACTTTCCTCCAGTGGTGGATCATTTCAAGGATTTCTTTCCATAGGACTTTTCAGGTTTACCTCTGGAGCGTGAGGTAGACTTATCGATTGAGCTCATTCCAGGAGCGGCACCAGTGTCCATTCCTCCTTATAGGATGGCTACAACTGAGTTCCAGGAGCTCAAGAAGCAGTTGGAGGAGTTACAGGTGAAGGGTTTCATCCGACCCAGTACTTCTCCTTAGGGTTCTCATGTCCTGTTCGCGAAGAAGGAAGACGGTAACCTTTGGCTTTGTGTGGATTATCAGAAGATGAACCAGTTGACGGTCAAGAACCAATATCCCTTTTCGAGGATCGATGACCTCTTTGATCTGCTTCGAGGATCCTGGGTGTTCTCGAAGATCGATTTGATGTCCATTTATCATCAGTTGCATGTTAGACCATCAGATATACCTCTGACAGCTTTCAGGAGTAGGTATGTTCTTTTCGAGTATACATTCATGTCGTTCGGTCTCACGAACGTTCCTGCAGTCTTCATGGCACTGATAAACCGAGTTTTCCATCCATACTTGGACTCCTTTGTTGTGGTCTTCGTGGATGATATCTTGGTGTACTCTCATAATCAACACGACCATGCCACACATCTTGAGATCGTTCTAAGTACACTGAGATAGCATCGGCTATATGCTAAACTCTCAAAGTGCCACTTTTGGATGGATCAGATTCACTTATTGGGTCACGTCATCTCAGAGGCTGGAGTATCTGTGGACCCAGAGAAAGTGAGAGATGTAGTTTCCTGGGAGCATCCGAAGAACATTTTTGAGGTGCGAAGTTTTCTAGGGCTGGCTGGGTACTACAGATGCTTCATTCAGGACTTCTCACGCCTAGAAGCACTGTTGACAGATCTAACCAAGAAGGGGGAGAAGTTTTTATGGTCATATTCTTGTGATTCAGCCTTTCAGGAGCTGAAAGGGAGGTTGACGTCAGCACCAATAATAGTCTTTACAGAGCCAGGAAAGGGCTATGTTGTTTACTGTGATGCTTCGGGTATCGGGCTAGGAGTTGTGCTTATGCAGGGATATGGGGTCGTTGCATATGGGTCTCGGCAGTTGAGGCCACACGAGAGGAATTACCCTATGCACGATCTGGAGTTGGCAGCAGTTTTTCATGCCTTACGCTGTTGGAGACACTGTCTTCTGGGAGAGAACTTTGTGGTTTTCACCGACCACAACAGTCTCAAGTATATCTTCACTCAAGGTGATATGAATCTAAGACAACGCAGGTGGGTCAAGTATCTTCATTCCTTTGACTTCGAGCTCACCTATACGCTGGGAAAGGGCAATGCAGTGGTAGATGCATTGAGCGTGTTGAGCAGACGAACTTAGATTCAGGCAGTTCAGGAGGCCAGCAGTGAGTGGCAGCTTATGGCTCTGTTCTCTGAGATGCATCTAGAGGTGTACGATAGGCGAGGATAGGCTTTTCTTTCATATGTGGTTGTTACCTCTACACTTCTTGATCAGGTACGAATGAGGCAGCTATCAGATTCAGAGGACTTAGTCCTGTGGGAGAGTGTGTCAGGAGGTGACCCTCTTCCTGGATGGACAGTGGGAGAGGATGAGATCTTTCATTTCCAGGGATGCGTATGGGTGCCAACAGACATACGCGAGGAGTTGATGCAGGATTTCCATTCATCAGTTTGGGAAGTTCATCTTGGCATCACCAAGATGTATCGGGATCTTCATCACTGGTACTGGTGGCCAGGTATGAAGAGAGATGTTGCTAGTTTTGTCATGAGATGTTCTACTTTTCAGCAGGTGAAAGCAATGCATCAGTAACCAGCAGGGATTTTACAACAGTTACCCATTCCGGAGTGGAAGTGGAACGATGTCGTGATGGACTTCGTGACCGGGTTGTTGAGGTCACCTTGGGGAAGTGATGTTGTTTGGGTTGTCGTCGACAGGCTTACGAAGGTCGCACACTTCTTACCAATCAAGGAAACTTTCATTAATGATGATCTGGGACAACTGTACATCCGAGAGATTGTACGTCTACATGGATTTCCACACACCATTGTTTCAGATAGGGATGTGTGCTTTACCTCTCAGTTCTAGCAGGGACTTTAGAAGGATTTGGGTACACAGGTAATTTTGAGTACAGTATACCATCCCCAGACTGATGGCCAGTCCGAGCATACGATCCAGGTGCTTGAGTATATGCTCTGAGCTTGCATTTTAGACTTCGGTGGTTCTTGGGAGAAGCATATACCTCTTGTGGAGTTCGCCTACAATAACAGTTTTCAGGCGACCATTCATATGGCACCATACTAGGCCCTATACGGTAGGCCATTCCGATCACCCTTATGCTGGATAGAGGCAGGAGAGGCAGCTTTTCTAGGACCTAGTCTTGTTCAGGAGATCTCAGAGCAGATAGAGTTGATTCGGAAGAGGATGGCTACAGCACAGTCTCGATAGAAGTCTTATGTTGATCAGCAGAGACGACCTCTGGAGTTCGAGGTCGGAGATCAGTTTTTCCTTCATGTCGCACCGAGGTTGGGACATAATAGGATTTAGAGACAGGGTAAGCTTTCACCACGGTATGTTGGGCCGTTTGAGGTTTTGGATAAAGTTGGTCCGGTTGCCTATCGGTTGCAGCTACCTCATAGGTACCAGGCCATGCACGACATCTTCCACGTCTCTCAGCTCCGACGTTACTTTTCAGACCTGTCTCATGTCTTTCATTCCGAGTAGGTTGAGCTTGAAGTGGATGCTTCATTTGAAGAGAATCCCATCTGGATTGTCGATCGCGGTACAAAGGTTCTATGAGCCTGGTCTATTCCTCTAGTACGAGTGCTATGGTAGCACGGGCGAGTACAGGACGAGACTTGGGAGAGGGAGGACGAGGTTCGATCGCAGTGGCCGGAACTGTTTGAGGATCCTTCTTCTACACCCATCTAAGGAAATTCAGGGACGAATTTCTTTAAGGGAGGAAGTTTTTAAGAACCCAGATCTTCGTTTTAGGTACTCTTTTCCTTTTTCTAGAGTTTTTAATAAAAATTTAGTTTTTGGAAAATTTTGAAGTACACACCGTGTACTCTTCTCCGGCTCGAATCCATGTGCTGGTCATCCCCAAGACACACACACGGTGTGTAGGGGTGACGTGGAGGCCATTTTTGGTGGAGTACGGAAAAACCTAGTACACGCCGTGTACTCTAAACGTACACACCGTGTAATTTTCTTTTTTTCACTAAACGCACTGGGGTCGCGCCTGATGGATAGAATACACCCCTTCTCCAGGTTCTTCATCTGAGAGAAACCCGTACGGACGGATCTTCCCCGAGCCCCCTCTTCTCCATCAGTTCTCTGATTAGATCACAGTCGATTGCGTTGGAAGCATAGCGGTGAGTTCTTCCTTCTTCTTGAGCCTTTTTTTCCAATTATTCCTCTTTCTCAAGTTATCTAAGGTTGAACATTTTGTGTGTTTTCTCAGATCTAAGATGTTCTAGGGGGATTAGACATTGTGGTTCAAGTATATAGATCTCTTAGGATCAAGGTGGGTGGTTTGTGCCTTACCGTTCAAATTTTCTGAGTTTTATGTGCGAATTTTCACCGATACCCGTGAACGCAGTATTGCGTGTTTACCTTTTTTCCCTTGTTGTTTTCCTACCTTGCCTGTATGCTTATGTAGAGGTAATTTTATCATGTTAGAGGATATTTTGTTGTTATTGGATGTTGTTTCCCTTTGATTTGTTTTGTTTACGACCTTTGGGTCTCATTTTCCTTTGGCTGCTACACCTGTTTTTATGCCTTGCGGTTATAGGTTGGATTGAAACTCGTGACATGCTTGTTTCCTTGTAAATTGTTTAGCTAAGTAGCTCTATAGGCTTACTTTGGTTATCCAAGTAGCTCTATAGGTGTAATTTGGCCTTATAGTATTATTATGCACTGACTGGCACAGGGTCGAGAGAACCTGGTGCTATAGACTATAAGGGATAGACCGAGTGAGCTTCCCAGAGAGTCTTAGATATTACAGACTACAGAGAGGATATACTGAGTAATCTCCCAGAGATTCTTGGATTTATAGACTACAAGAGGGTTAGACCGTATGATCTTCCTCAAGAGAGTCTTGGATTTTTATAGACTACAGAAGGGTAGATTGAGTGAGCTTCCTCAGAGAGTATTACCTTGTTTGAATCTCTTTAAGAACCTTCCCAGACTAGAGGAGTAATTGACCGAGTGAGATTCCTCAGAGAGTTTGTGGTATACCTGAGGCTATAGGAGGAATTGACCGAGATAGATTCCTCAAAGATTCTCTAGACCTTGGGGCTAAGAGGGTTAGACCACGTGATCTTCCTTAAGAGAGTCCCTAACTACCCTAGACTATAAGGGGAATTGACCGAGTGAGCTTCCCCAGAGAGTCTCATAAATCTGTATGACCAATCTAGAGGGGTTAGGCTGAGTGCACTTCCCAGAGGGTTGTGGTACTTCTTGGCTAGGACCAGAGGGGATGGCTGTGAGTACTTCCCAGAGGGTTTCCGGTTTATTAGCTGTTTGTTTCACTACTTTTGATTGGTTTTGGATTGATTGACGCTATGTATCATCTTGTTTTACTGCTTACTATTTACTGCCTACTGCTTGTTGTTGTTGTTTGCTGCTTATTGTGATTTTACCTGCCATATACTCACCGACTGTTAGGCACAGATCTTCGGGTGGTTTCCTACTGGGATTTTATCGCACACCCTATTTGGGAAATGCTTTTGGGCCCAATCATACTATGTTGTTGTAGGTATAGACAAGGGAAAGTTCCCTTAAACTTCTCGAACTTGATTGCTTAGAGAAGGAGAGCATGGGACCAAGCTTTGGCTTGTGATGCAGAGGAGATGTTCACTTTTCTTTTGTACTTGTTTTGGTATTGTAGTGTTTTCCAGCATTTTGACTTGTTTGGATGCTTTCCTAGTTATGTATCATGCATTATTTCATATATACATATGTGCTCCAATTGTTGATTTAGTCTTTCGCTGTTATATTTTTGGTATTACTACTTCTGTTATTGCATGTTTATTTTTCTTATGTTGTGTACTCTGCCAATGAGGGCATAGTTTCCCCACTATCACACCCAATGCCCTCGCTGCTAGTCAGCAGCCTCTCGTATTTGGGGAAATGCGCTTGAGGCCATGTGACCAACTGGTTATGGGGAACCTCTGGGTGGCTTCCAGAACCAGGACGTTACATTCACATTGTACTTTAATTGTTCTAAATATTTATTTTAAATTTATTGGAGAAATTTTTTTTTCTTTCTTTTTATTGGGGGAGAAATTTGATAAACATTTTTTTCACTATAAAAAAAGGGGAGAAAATTAATTTTATGATTATGGATACAACATTTTTTTATAATCTTATTAAAATTAAATATTGTCTTATCAAAAAAAATCTAAACTATATGTAATTAATTTTGGAAGTTAATTTCTTTTATTATTTTATGAGTTTTGTGATCATTAAAAGGGGGAGATTGTTGAGAAAGTGTTGTTTTCAGCAATACATGATTTTATTATTAATAATGGGGATATTGTTGAGAACAATACTCTATTTATTTATGATGATTTTGATGCTCACAAAATACTACTAGTTTTTTTCTAATGATTTTATTTTAAGTATATTTCAGGAATTAAATATTTTATATTTTCTTATTTTCGGTAGAGTATTCAAGTATTTATATATCATGAAAAAAGTGTTAAAGAGTTCAGAAATAAATTCAGCTTGTTCTGGAAATACTATTCGTACCCTACGTGGAGAAGTGTAGCATAAGGATGGAATGCGGTGTATACTCTAAAGAGATATCAAAAAATTATGGTTAATCAACCATACATTATCAGAAAAGTATGGAATGGAACCCTACGTTACGAAGGAACCCTACATTTGGGATATTGAAAAGTATGGGAGAAGAACCGTATGTAAGTTTTAAACATTACGTTTTTTCTCAAAAGTATGGTTCATCAAACTTGCTTTTGTGAACAACCTTACATTTCATCAAAAGTATGGATCATCTACCTTACGTTTGGAAGCTTATAAAAGTATGGATCATTTATCATTCATTTGAATGTTGAAAATAAAAGTATGGATGATCAACCTTCCATTTGTGTTCAACCTTACGTTTGAAGGATGCGTCATCAACCTTACATTTGTGATCTACCTTACATTCAGAAGATGAATTATATATAGTTCAACCTTACGTTTGGCGTCGAAAAATTAAAGATGATATTATTATGCAATGGTCTACAAGTGGATTATTAGGATGATTTTAAGCCAGATTAAATGTTGTTTTTAAAATGTGTCTTTGACTGATTCAAAGCCATTTAATCTACGATTCAAAGGATCAATTTAAAAGGAGATTTTCATGCCGAATTTCAAGGGGAGTTACAACAGCTCTGTAAATTCAAATGTTTGAATATCGTGAGTCAGAAGGTGAATTTCTTTTATCTAAATTTGCAGAAGAATTGCTCATCGTTATTACATATATTTTAAAAATATAGATGTGAAATACATAGAGTTTCTATATACAAGAACTGCTGAACAAAAATGAAGAATATACAAAGGAGATAAAATAGAGACTATCAAGATCTACATATATGCTGATTACGAAGAGTGAAAAAGATCTGTTTATTGAAGAAGAAGAAACCCGACAGAAGGTTCACCTATTCGACATCGAAGTTCTATTATGAATATACTGTTAAAGTTTAGAATTATATTTCTATATCTACTGCAACTGGATCGACTCAGAATGACTCTTACTTGAAGATCATTATTTTTAAAGATGAAGATCCATATACTATCAGTTGCATTCTATTGCAATTGTGAAGAACATATAGGAAAGAATTTTCAATGATCAAATACTCTTTTATCTTGAGTGATTAGATTTTCGTACTAAGTTGTGTATTAGGTTCTGTGTTTGGACCAGAAGGCTATGTTTTTCCTTATATTGTAAAGGTGTCAAACTCTTGTACTCAGTTGTGGAACGGTCTCTTGACAAGAGGACCAGATAGTGAAAATCACCAAGCTCGTGGAGTAGAGTGTTGGTGGAGTTGACTAGGGGCCTTCTATTTCCCGAACCACTATACATTATGTGTCCTACGCTATTTATTTTTCATTGCTGATCTCTTTGATATAAAGGTAAAAGGATAAATCACGATTGTGAAAAGAAATTGAAAAATACATAATTCACCCCCCCCCCTCTTGTGTATATTTGGTATAATCCGATCCAAAAACTTTATCATGGTCACTTGACCTACTGTGTCTGTCAACACTTCTTAATTTGGTCACTTCTTCATGGTCACTTAACCTTAAATGTGTTTCCACATGCAGTCAATTCCTCACGGTCATTTAATCTACCATGTGTATCAATACTTCTTCATGTGGTCACTTGTTGACAGTTGAACAATCAACTGTGTGTGTTCATATGTTGAGACTTCCTCATGGTCACTTGACCTACCATGCATGTCCAAATTTCTTTATGTGGTCACTTCTTCATGATCACTTAAATATTTATAATCTACTAATAATAAAATCTGATAACAAAATCAAAAGAATTTTCTTCTTACCATCTTCTTCACCTCAACCAAAAATACACAGCCTCTTAGTATCAATAATTAGATATATACCCAAGAACCATATTCATATATATTTTATATGTCAGTTTCCTTTAACTATGATATTTTATTTATTTATAATACAGTTTTCTTGCATATATCCATTACTTGAGGTATTTTGATCAATTTTTTCATAACTTCTTATGTATGTTGACCATGGTTGAAATGTTTATAAAATAGTTTCATAATATAAAGTAAATTAATAGTTTTATAGAATTAGTTTTTATTTATTAATATATATTCTTAAGTTCAACCATTATGGGTGGTGGTAACAAATGAAACTCATTTCTCGTGGATGCGATAGTTTTCATGTACGCACGATTAATGTTTCCATTTAAAAATGAATTAGAGGGAAAAAAGATAAATAATAATTTGATATTTTAGAATAATAATTATATTATTGATATAATATTTATACATACATTACATCCTTTTTATCATCCATGAATAATAGTGAGGAAAAACGAAAGACATCATTTTGTGGAGGTGGTAGTCTGAACAATGCACTAACAACACTTTTTTTCTTATCGAACAGAGAGGAATAAAAAACTGTTATTTAATTAATAAAATAACATATTATTATAATAAAGATAATAATTTAATTATATTTTCATGGATATAATATATGTGTAAGAGAAATATTGAGGATAAAATTTTTATGAAGAAGGTAATACTTACATTGGAGACTTGATCTTCTGTTATAGATTTCCTTTGAAGTGGAGGCCTTAAGATTACTTATAGATACTGGAGGATTAAGGATGAGAAAAGGAATTATATGAGTTTAATTTTGGGTAGATGTTCAAGGTTAATTATAATTAGTGTAACCATGGAGGGGTGGAATTAATCCCATTTTATAAGTGAAGAAAAGGGCACTTTTGGGAATACCCTTCACCCTTCCATGATAACATTACACTATTCCTTGTTTAATGGATCCAAGGTTTTGAAATAATATATTGTGGGGTGTATTTGAATTGATAAATAATCCAAAAAATATTTACACACATGTTTTAAATGTGTTATAGGATTTTTACCCTTAAGTTTTTACATTTTACTCTTACTTTTAAACTAGATAACTAGTTTTTAATAAAGTGATTTTATATTTTATTAAAAATATACCATAACCCATATAACCAAATTTGTGTGTGATGGAAGTAAATTTAACCTATAATTAATGAAATTAAATTTCTAAATATTATAAAATTTACTTTTAAATTAAAATATGAAATGTTTAGAAAATATATTTTAGTAGAGAAATGACATTTTGACCATTATGGGTTCTTAATCTTGCTTAGTATTGATTAAAAATTAAATTAGTGTTAATATATTTATTTATTTGTTAATAAATCATATAAAATTTATTATTTTATTTATTTTATTTTAATTATTTTATTTTAATTTATTTGATATATTTTACATGATATTAATAAAATAATTATTTTACTATTATCGTGGTAATTAGCATTAATCCAAATAATCTAAATTTTGTACTTAAAAAAGAAAATAGACTATATTAAATAGTATGAAAATTATTATCTCAAATATAAGAATAATTTTATAAAATTAACTTTCTATGTGTATATAAATTAATCTTAATGATGGCGCATAAAATCACATTTTTAAGAACAGTGTATTTCTAAGCCTTGATTTTATGTATAGGATGAAATTATCATTGTTATTGTAAATCCCCTAGAAAAGTGAGGCCTAAAATAACAAATGTTACTACCCATGTCAATAAGGTTCGCCTTTATTTTTGGGATCCAACCTAATTATAACTCCATAATTAATAGAGGCTTATCCTAGAGTATTTTCAGGATGGGTGACCTCTTGTTAAGTATCTCAGGGTGTGTTTGAGTGAGGAAAACACACACTGAAAGAACATGTGTTGGCCTATGGGGATAGTCATTAGTCTGATAAGAAACCCTAGTGGTTAATATCCTATGGTGTTTTGGGAAGGAAACAGGGGTATTATAGGAGACCCAAGGGGGTTAGATGACCAGGTTTGTAGCCTAGGGAGGTTGGATCAGGACAAAAGGTATTAGAACCAATACCTAATTGAAAATGTAGGGGTACTATTTGGGTTTGAGGTGTGGGGCCCACAACATGGTAGTTGTTATTTAAAGGTGTAGATTGTAACAACCCTAGAAAATTGGGTCTTAAAAGACTAAATGTTACTACCCAATCAATTAGGTGAACCTCTCTTTATGGGATCCTACCTAAAAAAATCCATTGTTAAGAAAGGATTAACCTGAAGTAGTTTTAGGATGGGTGACCTCCTGGAGGGTTTCTATGGGTGTTTGTGAGTGAGGATAAAGAAAAGTGAAATAACATGTTTTTTCTTATGGGGATATTCATTAGTTTGATAAGAGAACTCAGTGGGTAATAGTATGTGCTATGTTAGGAAGGAAATCAGGGTATTACAAGAGACCCATGGGGGTCAGATAACTATATCCATGGAATGACTCTATTTTTATCTTATAAAGCTTAGTAATATTTGAAGGAATATTTTTAGATCTAGGTATTGAGTTAGCACAAGATTATACGGTCTGAGGAGGCTCGTTATTGATATAATAAAAATATTAAAATATATTATAACATGAAGATGTAGTTTTTTTTTTGAAATAATGGAATAACTCTCAAACATATTCTCGTATTACAATTCTAATACAACCATTAAATTTTAAATGTAGGTTTTACCCTAGGTGTGACATAATTATTATGTGCATTGGGTGTTTGGATTCAGTTCAATCATGGGAATATTAGTAATTTAATTAATTAATTAGTTAGTTAGTTAGTTAGTTATTCACTATGACCTAATATTCTATTTTTAATCCTACTAATATAAAACACCTAAGGTTATCTGCATAACCCTATGGATTGAGAGAGGGTACTTTGGAGGAGATTTTGGTGGATAGAAATGGGATCAAGGATTAGAGATCAGTTTTTAATGGATCATCTATGATAATGGAGTTTGTGGATCCCACCAAAAATAACAACATAGAAACAGTATTCATCATCGATTGGTCCAAAATCAAGGTATAGTGTTTTTATTGTTTAATTCCCCATTTGTTTATCCCATTATGATCATGAATCAAGCTCATTAATAGAATTATTTTCAGGTCGATCATGTTTTGTGAGTATGGATTTATCTTCCTAGAAATAGGAATTGGTTCCATTAGATTTTTTAGTCATTTTTAATTCTATCAATAATGAGTTGAGTTTAACCCGAAAAAATTACAAGGTTTATTTATCATGTTTGTGTTTTGTTCATTTCTCACATCATTCTTTGCAGGTTTATCATTAGCATTCCATTTGTCCAATGGTTTGAAAAATTCCTAGTAGATGATCATTTTGTAATAATTCTTCAGTTAAATGGATCATTATTATAGGTTTGAAATTTGGATTGATGGAAATAATAATATTTGAGATGAATGTAGATGATTGAGGATCGAATTCATGACCCATAGTTTGCAGGTTTGGTGTTTCAGAGATGAGGCATAATAGTGGATGATTCCCAAGGAGAATGGTGGCTAGAATCTATCCCCTAATGATGAATCAATTATGGTCTACCCCAAATCTAGGTTCCCTAGTGAGATTTGTGGTGCATCTGGTGGTGGAAGTGATGTGAGAAGAACCATGTGGAAAACCAATGGTTTCAAGAAAATACATCATTACATAGTGTGTAGTTAAAAGAAAAAATGGTGTGTAATCCCCTAGATGCAATGGCTAGGGTTTTCAGAAATTAAATATCACATGTTGTGTGGGACCGACCACACACCATGTGTCTCGTGACTAGTGACTCGGCGTGTACCCTCAGGGTACACGAGCATGGAAAAATCTAGGTACAAGAGCATGGAAAAAGTACATAGGTATAGTATGGTACTTGGAAAAGGCCAGGTACACAGGTATGGTCGAAGTACACAGGCTTATCCTAGTATATGGAAACATCTGGGTAAACGAGCATGGCTAGAGTACACAAGTATAGTAAAAAGTACATGGGAATAGAGATGAGGTGCATGGGAAATCCTGGGAAAGATGATACATGTCATGTACACACATTAAATGTCGTATACTTTTCCTAGGATAGTTTGGGTCCCTTGTTCTCTTCAGTATAGATAATTTTGAGTAGAGTGCTTCCCCTTGTTCCATCTCTATGAGTGTTTAGTGAGGAATTATGTCCTAGTTGTAGGATGTGATCCCCTCTATGGGATTGGTCATAGAATAAGTTTATAAAACCCCTCTATGTGGCTTTAGATGTGATCCTCTATCATTATTTATCTTCTTCATTAGGTGGGGTTTTAGGAATCATATTAACCAATATATGGGTATATAATCCACTACATATTAGGTAAATCTAGTTAGTGTTTTAGGAATCCCCAAAAGGCCCTTGGTTAGATCCCCTATCTATGTATCAAGATCTTTATAGTTCTAACATGTATTGCTTCATGGAAAGACCTGATGAGCATGAATTCTCGGATGAGTTCCATTAGTGATATTTGAAACAAGGAATGTTTTCTCCCAAATGAGAGTTACCTTGAATCCTCAAGTAGGATATTAGGTTGGAATTGAAATTGTGAATTTACCTTGGGACTTAGAATATATCTTTGGTATATCTAGTTTATTATATTTATTTCTCATATTCTAATTGACATTATTTGGGGTTGATGATCTAACTACTCTCTTGATGATTTATGTTTGGTTATTTAGGAGTATCCTACTGGGTATTGTTATACTCACCCCTTCATGGTCTTTACACACACATGTCTTATCTTTTTTAGATGATAGGCCTTTTAACAAAGTCCTAGGTTGAATAAGAGAAGGTGGAGCATAGTTGGGCTAGATAGAATATGGTTCATACCAGGTGTTGAATTTAATATAATTCCTCTATTTCTTATAAATTTGGACTCTTTTACAGTATTGGTGGTCTTGTATTTATCCCTTTTGGCTTTCCAATACTTTTATCATACTCTTTTTTTGGGATATAGATGTATGTATGCATTGTGGTATCAGTTATTCATTACCTATAATTGTATGTGAGATTGGATATGGGTTCATGTGTACAAGTACTTTATGATAAGGGCTCTCATATTTTTTTTATTCCTACTCAGTGCTGGTCACCAACCCCTGGCCTATTAGAGGTGGGATTGAGTGACAGACTCAGCTTATCACCAGCTAGGTGGGCCCTGGTGGGTTGGATCATAAAAGTTTATGGCCTAGGGAGGTTGGGTAATGATATTTATTGATTCTAATGATATTAATAAGATTTTTATTTCTCAAAGAAGAGTTATGTGATATTAAAATAAATCCCAATTCCTAATTTCCCCATGTGTAAATTTAATTGAAGAGATGTAAAAAATAGTTTTCATAAAATATTACCTGATTTTATAAAATGTTATTAATGGGTTTAATAAATTGAACATGGTATTTTGAAATTCATTATTTTAGTTTATAAATATATATCTTTTATTTAAAAAAGGTTTCAAAAAATTCTTATCCATATAAAGGTGATGATATTTTCAAATTCAGTATTTTTATTATTTACCTAAAAATCGATTATTTTATAAAAAACTAAAAAATAAAACTAAGTAAATTTTAATATGTGGAATTTAAAAATGAAATTCATTTTTATTAATTTAAAATTCTAAAATTAATATAAAGTTTTTACAATATAAATTTGTAAGGCATGGAATAATAGCTTTTAGAAAAAACATATTTTTAAGTATAATGTCAATGTATAATTATTTAGTGTCAATAAAGATATATTGGATGGATGATAAATTATTTCTATGTATATTAAATTCATATATAATAGTGATATAAGTTTATTTTAATATAGGGACACATAACTCAGAAAAAAAGGTATTTATCTTAAAATTACTTTTATATTTTGTACACTCATTCGATTTTATAAATTGAAAATACATATTGATATCAGACTAATTTCTACTTAAAAACCTCTTAAACCCTCCACATAATATCTATGAGTAATATCACCTCTATTGGAAGTCACAGGTGGTGATTCAGTTAGCATGGACTTCGCAGTGAACTCTACTAGCTTAATATTTTCCCACAAAAGATTTCGCTCAATCCATAATTACTTGAGTTCAACTTGGTCTTGGCCGAGGAAAACCCTAGAAAATCTACTTCCCTTCAAATTATAGATAAACGATATTTATAAGGAAGACTTCTAATTCTATATTTCATTTATTTAGAATTTATTTATTGATTTTATGATATGGTTACTTCAATTTATACCAACTAATTTAATGGATAAGTTTGAATAGTAATGTTTAATATTCCAAATATATCAAGGTTTTTTTTAGTTTGTTATATTTTTTAAAATAAATTATTTAATATATTATTTATTAAAGGAGGAATGAAGTGAAATATCAGGTCTTTACATGTTTTTTATGTGAATTTCTCATTTAATAAGTGGTAGGTGACCAATTTTATTATTTTATATATAGTTAAGTGATTATATATAAAATTTGAATTGATATTGTGGATTAGTGTGAAGTGTGATATTAATATCATGAGAATTAAGACTAATTTATTTTTAATTTTTTTCCTTGAATTGTAAAATGTTAAACATATTTTATAATTATCTTTTAATGAAATAAATGTATAATTATATATGTAAAATGATTAATAAATGATAAATATATATCATTAAATCATGAATTTGATCTTATCATTATGAAATAAATTAATCATGATTCTCTTATGCTGAAAATTAATGTTTAGTGTTGTTTTGTTTTGTTAAATTATTTTTCACTACTATATAAATTCATACTATTAATTAATGAATTGAGTCAAATATGTGATGTGATTGGTGTTTGGTTTGGGTTTTAGTGCTTGAAATAATAATATTTTATTACATGATAATGGACGTGGATTGTGAAAAACTCAAGCTAATGAGCTAGATAATTTACTAATGAGTTTTAATGAATTTATAATAGATTTTTTTTATTTGATTTATTTTTTCTAGAAATAACATTTTAATTATTATTAGAGAGAGAAAAAGTTATATTTGTTTTTTAATAATGGTTAAATGAAAAATTTATACTTAAGGGGTTTAAATTAAGTGTTTTTATATGAAATTTTAATGTTAGAGTCATTATATTAAAACATGAAAAGTTTTTTTTTGGGAATTGAGTGTTTGTGTAATTAATTATAATATAATTGAGACATTTGTGTGAGGTAATTAGGGAATTATTGATGGATTATTGTGATAAATTTAAAGTTGTGTTTAAGATATTATAATAATAATTTTTTATTATGAAAGTTCCATGAAGTAGGATAACTAATAGTGAGGATTTGGTATGGGAGTTCGTTCCCTAAAACCAAATTCAATGTACTTTATGATTACCTATATTGTTTTTTTTAATATTAATAAACTTCATATCACATCATGATTCTTATTCTCTGTGATATAGTATGTGATAAAATATAAAGAGTAACCATATAAAGAATAGGCCTTAAAATGTTACTTAATCTTAAATTTTAGACAAGAACATAAATTATTACACATTGAGGATCTTTTCGGGTTTAGTGTTTTGAAGAATTAGGATATCTTCCAAACATAACATACCACATTCATGCAAAGAGGATACTACTAAAAACAGTATCCATTTTTTTTAAATATAAAACATTAAAACTTAAAACATGATTTCCTTGACAACACTCCATATCAAACATCAAAAGTCCTTTGTTTCTCTTACCCATCCTTATATCCTATGAAAAACATTTTAAAAACTTGGGATGAGTATAAAACTTAGTAAAGGATATAAAGAAAGAAATCGTTAGTCAAGTGATAACATAAAAATCAATAAAATTCATAATCATAAAAACTCATATGAATATAAAAATCATTTAGTTTCCTTGGGTAATATTTACCATATAACTTTTACATTCACCCTTACACGTGGAATAACCTATTAGTCAACTTCCATATTCAGAGTACCCAATGCATTGGAGAGCTATAAAGGGGCTCACCCGTCATATATTGAGATATAATGGGCTTAACCCAACATATATTGAGCTATAATGGTTTCAAACTAACATAAATAATTTTTAATGAACATATCATGGTAATAACGTATATTTAAATAAGGATAAACCTCTTATGCCAGACATATAAAAAAATAATCCTTTTGAAATTTATTAAAGAGAGTTTTAAAAGGATTTTTAAAGGAAAGTCCCTTAAAATATAAATGGAGTGAGAATTGATAGAATGGAATTTATATGTGTATACACTATAAATACACATATTGAAACATAATATAAACAAAAATTCATCACACCAATAATATTTATACCACATAATGAATAAAGAAGAAGGTTAACCCAAAGAATGGAAATTGGGTTAAGAATTATCTTACCTCAGGTTATTCTTACTTAAAATGTGTTTAAAACTCATGTATAATGGTTAAAAGAGTGTTATTAATATCTTAATGAAACATATTAATGTTTATAACACCTTATATTATCATTTTATAACATCATTTGACACATTTTTAGTAATATTTTGTTATTTACATTGTTTCGGGTGCGTTCTTTACATGGTTTCCATGATCGATTCATGATGAATATTATTTTCTCTTGTAATTGAAACTCCAGAATTAGAATGAAATGGTATTTAAATATTTCTAGAAACATAAATTATACCATTTATCATTTTTAATTATGACATGAGGATGATTCATAAGTTAAAACATTATTGATATTTGTTTAGATCATTTGGATGATTATTCGATTGTAATGAACTCATTTTGTTTTAAAAATTAATCACATGTGTAAAAAAGATTAAAGAACATTATATAATATATAATACATAAATTATAATCTGTTTCAACCATAAAAATGGTTTCATGAATAGTCTTTAAGGAATTAAAAGAAATTGAAATCACATCGTCCATGATGTCGGTAAATCGACACATCACAGACGGTGTTTTAATTTCTTGAATAAGTGGGAGAGGAGAAGAATTATAATGGTGAATATTCTATAAAAATGATGAAATATATAATATTTAAGATTCTGGATAATTCATTCCTCTTGGATAAGGTAATATTAGGAAATAATAATAAAGGAAATGAACTCGAAATAAAAGAATAGTTGAGAAATCTCTTATGAGAATTCAGCATCCTAACGGATATGCAACATGGTTTTAGAAAACATTAAAAAGAGAAGGGATATGGTTCACCCATAAAGAACTAAATAATATTACATCATATATCGAGAATAAAATTAAATAAGAACATGGTATGGAAACTTGAAAGTTATACCACATAAAAGAGAACTTGAATGGAAAAAGAAAGAAGTTGAGAATTCTCTTACCATATTGAGTAACTCCTAAGACTTGAAGGTTGGGACCTTGGGGGCTTGGGTACACCTTGTGAGGACTAATATAGAGGTATTAAAACCAAAGATTCATTTAAAAGGAATTTGGAATGAATGTAATGAAGTAATGGGTTGGTATTTATAGCAAAAGTGAGGGAATATTTTATTGATTTCCAAGGGACACCTCATTAGTGGTATTTACAAAACCATGGGAGTACCCATGGTATTATTTCATGGTATTGGCCACTTGGGACACATCATAACATATTTTACTATACACAAGTCGACCATAATTATTACATCATTAATGTTGTCATTAAACACACCGAAACTCAAAAATGTATTTTTACTATTCACCAAAAAATCAACTGTTTCAGAAAAATCCCAAAAATTCACCATAACCATTTTTCAACATTTAGAATTTAAAAATGAACTCCATTTTTTGAAAATAATTTTTTAAATGTTATTAATTTAATTTTTAAATAAAATCATAATTTATTCAAAAATAACATTTTTAAAACTGTAACTCATTTTTTAACACCTTGAAAAATTAATCAACATAACATTATCTTATACCCTTAAGAAAATAAAATAATAATAAAATATACTATTAATTAGGGTTATATTACTATTCATATTACTATTCATAAGGGTATGTTACTATTGACCAAAAAACAAGCTGGTTCCATTAGACTCTAAATAACTTACTGATCACAATTGTAGATGACCGTATTTCAAAATTCAAAATATAGAAGTTTAAAAATTATGTTTAAAGACTAGTTATAAATATATAATTAAAACAAAGTTTCATTCATTTTATTTATTTTTTAAAACCTTGGGGTGTTAAATTATCCCCACCCTTTGGAAATTGAACCCCGAAAATTTTATTTACTCATTAAACAAGTGATGGTACCTTTCCCCCATATCATTTTCAGACTCCCATGTTGCTTCTTCAACCATGTGTATTATCCGAAAAACCTTTACTTGGTGGATTACCTTATTCCAAAATACCCGTTCTCTTTGATCAAGAATCTGAACTAGTTTCTCTTTATAAGAAAGGTTCCCTTTCATCTGAACTGATTCTTGGTTCAATACATTATTTGAATTTGGAACATACTTTCTCAACATCGAAACATGAAACAAAATGTGTACCTGAGACAAACTCAGAGGTAAATCTACTTGGTATGAAACTGTTCCAACTTTCTCCATTATTTCAAAAGGACTTATGAACCACGGACTTATCTTTCATTTCTTACCAAAACGCATCACACTTTTCCAAGGAGAGATTTTAAGGAAAACATGGTCACATGCCTCAAAATAGAAGTCTTTCCTTATGTTATCTGCATAACTTTTCTGCCTACTCTAAGATGTCCTCATGTTCTACTGGATCATCTTCACTTTATCACCCATTTCCTCTACTAATCCTGGTTCCATAAACTTTTTTTCCCCAACTTCATCCCAAAAATCTGGAGTTCGACACTCCTTCCCATACAATGCCTCAAATGGTTACATCTGTATACTAGAGTGAAAACTATTCTTATAAGAAAACTTAAATAAAGAAAGATGTTGATCCCAAATTCCTTGGTAGTCCATTGAAAAAACTCTAAGAATATCCTCCAAAGTCTGAATCATTTGTTCTGACAACCCATATGATTGAGGATGAAAAGTTGTTATGAAATTTAATTTTTTTCCCAATGACTTCCGAAGGACCCTACAAAAAATTAAAAGTGAGCCTAGGATCCTGATAAGATACAATGGAAAGTGTAACTCCATTTAACCTAAAATCTCTTTGAGGTACAGTCGAGAAAGCTGATTCAATAACATTGTATCTCTAATAGAAAAGAAATGTGCATATTTTTTCAGCCGATCAATAATAACCCAAATTGTATTGTTATCTCGAGAAGTCTTAGGTAGTCCCACCATGAAGTCCATGGATATATTATCCCATTTCCACTATGTCACTGGAAAAGGCTGAATCATCCCCTTCGGTAACTACTACTCTACTTTAACTTATTGACATGTCAAACATTTCACAGTAAATTTTGCAATATCCCTTTTTATTCCATCCCACTAGTAATACTCCCAAAGGTCTCTATACATCTTGGTACTTCCCGGATGAGCTGAAAATGGAGAACTATGATATTCACACAACAAATATTTCTTCAACTGGGAAACACAAGGCACACACAACCTTTTTCCAAATCTCAAAACACAATATTTATCAAGGTTAAATTCTACCAACTTTCCAATTTTAACCAATTCTACCATTTTCTATAGATCACGGTCTTCCTTCTAAGCTTGCTTAATTTTTTCTGATAACGATAACTACAATGAAACCTGAAACAAAACAGATGTATTTCCTACACCAATGACTTATAATCCAAAATTCATCAAATCATTAATCAAGGGATCATGTTCCAAACGTAAAATGGTTAATAATGCATGATGTTTTCGACTCAAGGCATCTGCCACTTTGTTTGATTTTATTAGATGGTAATTTATCGCACAATCATAATCCTTTATCAATTAAATTCATTTTCTCTTCCTCATGTTTAATTCCTTCTGAGTGAATATATACTTCATACTTTTATGGTCAGTATATATTTGACATTTGGCTCCATATAAATGGTGTCTCCAAATTTTCAAAGTAAAAAACCACAGCTTCCAATTCCAAATTTTACATGGGATAATTTAACTCATGAGTTTTTAGTTGTCTTGAAGCATAATAAATTACCTGATCATTCTGCATTAGAACAAAACCAAGTCCCTTTGATGAAGCATCACTGTAGATGAAAAACTCACCATTTCGGGAAGGCAAGGCCAAAACTGGAGCATTTACCAATATATTCTTCAGTTCCTAAAAACAAACATCAAATTATTCTATCCAAAAACAATTAACCCCTTTTGTGTTAACTTAGTTAGTGGTCTAGATGACCGTGCAAATGTTTTAACAAACCGTCGGTAATAACCTGATAATCCAATAAAACTACAAATCTCTAAAACATTTTTAGGTATTTTCCATTCATCAATCGCTTTTATTTTGGAAGGATCAAATGTTATTTCATCATTATTTACAATGTTCCTAAGAAAAGAAATCTTTTACAACCAAAAATCACACTTTATTAATTCTCCATATAGTTTCTTTTCTTATAAGGTTTTCAAAAAAACCCTTAGATGTTTTTCATGCTCCTCTTTACTTTTAGAATATACCAGAATGTCATCAATAAACACAACCACAAAATTATCCAAGAACGCATGAAATATTGTATTCATAAGATCCGTGAATATAGAAGGTTCATTAGTTAACCCAAAAGGCATAACTATAAATTCATAATGACCATATCTAGTACGGAATTCAGTATTCGGGTTGTCTTCATCATTTACTTTCAACTGATGGTACCCCGACCTTAGGTCAACCTTTGAAAAATAATGTGCTCCCTAGATCTGATCAAACAAATCATCAATATGAGGTAAAGGATACTTGTTTTTAACAGTAATCTTATTCAAGGCACTATAATCGATTCAAAGTCTCATTGAACCATCTTTCTTCTTAAGAAACAAGATAGGAGCACCACATGGTGAAGTGCAAGTTCGGATGAAGCCTTTATCTAATAATTCCTACAACTATTTTTTTAATTCTAGAAGTTTCATTTAGGTCATTCAATAAGGGTTTTTCGAAATTGGATTAGAATTAGGAACTGATTCAATATTAAACTCAACCTATTGATTAGGAATAACACCAGGAAAATCATTAGGAAAAATATCTAGGTATTCATTTACCATTGGTACATCATTAATCTGGATAGTTGCCTTATCTTCAAAAATATGAGCAAGATAACTTTTATTTCTATCTTTTATCAGTTTCTTAGCTTCTTGATATATTTTCAATAGTATGGGTTCATTCGTGTAAACAAACTAAAATTATTTCTGAAAAACAACTTCTTTTTCTCTGCAATCTATATTATCATGATAAAAATAAAGTCAGTCCATACCCAGAATAACATCAAACTATACTAGGGGAAAAACAACAAGGTTTGCAGGTGAAATCTTTCCACAAATAAGAATAGGCATATTCTCATAATTTCTTTTTGACATAATATTTTCTCCATGTGTTTTTACCATGATATCTAGTTTCATTTCATGAGGTTGAATTCCCAATTTTTCATAAAATTTCTCAGAAATAAAGGAATGTGTAGACCTTGCATCTAACAACACATTTGAGAAATCTATAAAAACAAGAAATGTACCTAATACCACCTCATTTTAAAGTTCAACATCTTCTGAAGTGGTTGAAGAAGATTTTACAAAGCCCTTCTGCTTCCAATATTATTGATTCCCTGCTTGAGTGACTAGCTTCGGAAAAACATTAGCAAAATGACCCAATTACTTACAATTAAAGCATCTCACCATCAGCATCTCATTAATTTTAGAATCATTTTTCTTGCACTCATGAGACATGTTTCCAAACATTCCACATTGGTATAATTTCACAGAATTTATAAGACATTCACTAGGATTCTTTTTACCACACTTTTCACAAGAAGGTAAATTGATTTTATTACCTCTATATTTCTTGGACGAATTCTTACCCAAATCCTTCCAACCTAACTTCTTCTTATTATTGTCATCACGAGGCACATACGTGTTAGAAAACTCCATATCCACTTTTTTCATCACAACAAACAAGTTTATCATAGCTTTTAAACTCTCGTGAATCCAAATATCTTCGTAAAAATGGTTTCAAACCAGAATAAAATCTATTAATTTTACTATCAAAATCCTGAGTAAAATCTGGTACATAATTGGGTAGTCTTGTAAAATTGGATTCATATGCTGCCAAAAAATCATCATCTTTCTCCTTCAGTTCCAAGAATTATTTCTCCATTCTGAGTCCAATAGTTTTGGGAAAATATTTTTCAAGAAAAAGAATCATAAAATCATCCCATTTCAAACTATCAAGATCATATCTTTCTCTCATATTCTTAACCAAATACCATCATTGATCGGCTTCACTGGCCAAAAAATAAATGGATAGTATTACCTTTTGACGTTCATAACATCCAATGAAATCAAATATCTTTTCTAGATCATTGATCCATCCTTAGGCTATCACTAGATCGGTGGTTCCACTGAATTATAGAGGATTTTGCCTCATAAAATGATCCAAAAAATACATGTTTCTTTATGGTAGATCGTGTTCATATCAAGAATGGATACCACCCGCGTTTATTTCTTGATTCAACTAAGTCATTGCTGTCACAAACTGCTCAGTTCTGATTCCCACCATTCCGAGCTGTAGATTCGTATAGACATCAGCCTCTTGGTGTCTTCCTACTTTAGTTTCCCTATTTCTTCTATTGAAAACCATTCTGAACAAACATAACTTAGATGATGAAACATATTAATTTTTATATTCTATAATATTTCAAATTACCATAGAGTAAAAATAATTTATGGTATTCTATTAACATCATCCTAACCCCTAAAGTTATCTAAACCACCCTCTAATACCAACTATAAGGACCCAACATTAAAACGTTACTTAATCTTGAATTTTAGGCAAGAACATACATTATTACACATTGAGGATCTTTTCAGGTTTAGAGTTTTAAATAATTATGATATCTTACAAACATAACATACCACATTCATACAAAGAGGATACAACTAAAAATAGTATCTATTTTTTTAAAATATAAAACATTAAAACATAAAACATGATTTCTTTGACAGCACTCCATATAAAACATCAAGAATCCCTTATTTAGATTACCCATAATTATATCCTATGGAAAAAATTAAAAACTTGGGATGAGTATAAAACTCAATAAGGGATATAAAGAAAAAAAACGTTAGTCAAGTGATAACATAAAACCCAATAAAACCCATAATCATAAAAACTCATATGCATAGAAACATAATGTAGTTTACTTAGGAAATATTTACCATATCAACCTTACATTTACCCTTACACATGGAATAACCTTTTGGTCAACTTTCATCTCCAGAGTACCCAATGCATTAGAGAGCTATAATGGGGCTCACCTGTCATATCTTGAGCTATAATAGGCTCAACCCAACATATCTTGAGCTATAATGGGATCAAAACAACATAAATAAAGTCCAAGGAACATATCATGGAAATATTATATCTTTAAATAAGTAGAAACCTCTCATGATATACACACAAAAAACAATCCTTTTGAAATTTATTAAAGAGAGTTTTAAAAGGATTTTTAAAGGAAAGTCCCTTAAAATATAAATGGAGTGATAATTAATACAATGTAATATATATGTGTAGACACAATAAATACACATATTTCAACATAATATAAACAAAAATTAATCACACTAATAATCTTAATACCATATAATGAATAAATAAGAAGGCTAACTCAAAGAATGGAACTTGGGTTAAGAATTCCCTTACCTCAGGTTCTTCTTACATAAAATTTTTTTAAACCTCCTATATAAAGGTCAAAATAGTGTTATTAATATATTAATGAACCATATTAATGTTTATAACACCTTATATGATTATTTTATAACATCATTTGACACATTTATTAGTAATATTTTGTTATTTTCAGTGTTTCAGGTGCGTTATATACATGGTTTCCATGATTGGTTCATGATGGATATTCTTGTCGATTGGAGATGAAACTTCAGAATTGTAATGGAATGGTATTTACATATTTAAAAAACCATAAATTATACTATTTTTAATTTTTAATTCTAACATGATTATGATTCATAGGTTAAAACATTATTGATATTTGTTTAGGTCATTTTGGTGATTCTTAAATCGTAATGAACTCGTTTTGTTTTATAAATTAATCACATGTGTAAAAAAATATTATAGAACCTTATATAAGATATAATAAATAAATTATAATCTATTTCAACCATAAAAATGGTTTCATTTCCAGTCTTTAAGTAAGTAAAATAAATTGAAATCACTTCTTTCATGATGTCGGTAAATCGACACATCACGGATGGTGTTTTAATTTCTTGAATGAGTGGGAGAGGAGAAGAAGTGTAATGGTTAATCTTACATAAAAAGGATTAAATCCAGAATATTTATTATAATGTATCATTCATGCCTCTTAGATAAGTGTATATGAGGAAATAATAAGAAAATAAAGGAACTCAAAATAAAAGAATGGTTGAGAAATCTCTTACAAAAATTCGGCAGCCTAACGGCTATGCAACATGGTTTTAGAAAACATTAAAAATAGAAGGGATAGATGTAACCCATACAGAAATTAATCATATTAAAGTATATATATATATAATAAAATATAAATAATAACATGGTATGGAAACTTTAAAGTTATGCCACATAAAAGAGAACCTGAATAGAAAAAGAAAGAAGTTGAAAATTCTCTTACCATGTAAAATAACTCCTAAGACTTGAATGTTGGTACCTTGGGGGAATGGGGACACATTGGGAGGACTAATAGAGGTAAAAATACCAGATATTAGTTGATGAGGAATTTTGAATAAATGGATTGAAGGAATGGGTTGGTATTTATAGCAAAAGTGATGGAATATTTTATTAATTTCCAAGGGACACCTCATTAGGGGTATTTTCAAAACCATGGGATTTTTCATGGTATTTTCCCATGTTATTGTCAAATTGGGACACCACATAACATATTTTACTATACACAATTCAACCATAATTGTTACATCATTAATGATTTCATTAAACACACCAAAACTTAAAACTGTATTTTTATTATTCTCTAAAAAATAAACTATTTCAGAAAAATCCCAAAAATTCACCCTAACCATTTTTCAACATGTAGAATTAAAAAACGAACTCCATTTTTTGAAATTAATTTTCTAAATATTATTAATTTAATTTTTAGATAAAATAATAATTTATTCAAAAATAACAGTTTTAAAACTATAACTCATTTTTTAACACCTTGAAAAATTAATCAACATCTCATTATCTTATAACCTTGAGAAAATAAAATAATAAAACAATTTACTATTCATTATGGTCATATTAATATTCATATTACTATTCATAAGGGTAGGTTACTATTCACCAAAAAAATCGAGTTGGTTCCATCACATAACTTACTGATCACAATTATAGATGACGCTTTTTTAAAATTCAAAACATAGAAGTTGAAAAATTATATTTAAATACTAGTTATAAATATATAATTAAAACAAAGTTTTATGCATTTCATTTATTTTTTTAAACCTTGGGGTGTTACAAACCATCACACTGAAAGTTCATAGTAGTTCCTTATTATAATGAGAACCCAAAAGTGTCATGATAGTATTCTTAAATAAATATGTTCTATAAATGGATGATATCATTTGAAAAAAATTATGCAATTTTTTAGGTGTGGAAACTCATAGAACTTTGAGGTATTTTATCATGGTGTACACCCTTGGTAATTTCTAGTGCAAGAGATTATGAGAAGAGAACCCGCCTGTAAGAAATCCATATTTATATGTTTCATTGGATGTTCTTATCTTTGGATATATGTATTGATCATTAGACTTTAAAATTATTCTTGATGGATATTATTAGTTAAGTACTTTGATGTATTGTACAAAACTATGATGTCCTATGTTCGCATTGAGGTAGGTTATGTTGGGTATATCCCAAGTAATGTTTCATTAATGAATAATGCGAGAAATTTTTTTCCCTTTATTATTTAATAGAATTTGATATCGCATTCCCTTTGATAGGAATTAAGTATCCTAAATAAATATGTCTTTATGGCGTTCTATTGATAGGTTCATTTTTGGAAAGTCAAATAAATAGATAATGAGCGAAAAGGTTGATGAAACCAGTATGTAACTTGATTGATTATAGATATAGTGATAAAGGGATTATATTATATAGTAACCATCCATATGATGTTATATGTCATTGTGACATTAAATTATTTCACTATGGGTTTCTTGGTGTGTTGTTAGATTCTAGCCTTGTACTTTGGGTGGTTCCTCCTAATTCCACTGTGAAAGAGGCCTAGTGGGTCACATATTAAGTGTATCTAGAACTTCAGTTAAATATTAAATATTATTTATTATTTAATTTATTGAGTAAATATTATTCCCATACATGGTTAAATAATTATTCATGATTATCTTTATCACATATATTCATCCACTAGTTATTCAAGAGAATATTTTCATGAGAATAATATTTAATAAATATTTATTTTTTATTTAGTGGATATAATATTTACTTATTTATTGATGAATAATGTAGTTAGATTTATTTATTAAATAAATATTCATTATTCAAGGACCAATAAATATTTTTAAGGAATTATGGAACAAATTTAAAGGCATAATGAGAAATAATATATATTAAATATTATTTGAATGAATTTTTAATAATATATTCATGGAATTTAATTTAATTAATTCACTAGTTTTGTGTATGTTATGAAATAATAATAATATTATTATTATTATTATTATAGACATGGGGCTCCACGGGGATTAAGTAAATAATAAGGGAGCATGTGAAATTATTATTTTCTAACTCTAGAACTATTTAAACCAAACTATATTATTTTCAACCCAAACATTGTCCATTGTGTTTGTTGTGTACAATGACTCTAGATAATCCTCATAATCCCTTGAGAACTCCTCTTTAAGAATGATATCAAGAATGGATAATAGTCCTCCTCCACCACCCCTCTCAATTCATGAGAGATCAAGTAGAATCCTTCATGGAATAGATTCTCATGGTGATCAAGGATGAACGATACAAGTATTAAGATCTACTATACTAGGACTCAGAAATTTCTATAGTGACGTTTAGAGGTTTTTGGTATATGTGTGGATAACCACTAGAAGGAATCTACACTTGATTCCTATGAAGTAATGATTGTATGATGTAGAGACATTTTTAGGTTAATTAATGAAGAAATAATTCATTTCAAGGTAATTATTTGACTGGTTAAATTAATTATAAATCATTATGTGATTATCCTATATTTTGGTTTTGATGTTCTCATGTCAATTAATATTTTATTAAATTATATTAGTCGTATATATTATCAATGATGTATATCTCAGATTAATCATCAATTATAATAAAAAAATCAAGTTTGATAGGCCCCACTAACTCTTCTGATACGCTTGGAACTTTCAATTGGTGTCAGAGTAGTTGTATAATAATTTATAATTACTTAAATATCGTTGACTGATTTATTCATTTATTGTTAGTTTTCAATTTCAGTTTAAATGTTATTTAAATTAAAATTTTGATACCTCTTCTTCCTCCTCTATGTTCTCATAAATAGAGTCAAAATGGATTAATTATTAATGGTTATCATTTTAAGATAACATCCATAGGTGTCAAGTATTCTAACTAGATAGCACAAAACTAGATGATGTGTATCCCATCGGTACACATCATGTACCCATTTTCAATGCTCCAAGACAACTCATGAATTAATTCATAGTGTGTGCATTTATTTCATGTGGTTCATATTTAAAACATTGTGTATTAATTGGGCCATCCTAGAGCATGGTTAGTTAAACTATATAGCATGTCACTAACGTACATGATGTGTATTCCATTAGTCAAAGATGGTTCATGTAATTTTACACAACCTATATGACTCGTGAGCATGTAACTCAAATACCACATGAATTTTATCCCACATACACACTGTGTACTCCATTAATTTCTATCATAATACAATGCACCCAATCCCTAAGAGTGTGTCATATATAGATGGTGAATATTTATACACAACATATATATTACCTATTTTCATAAATTAAAAATTAATTTATTATAATTCATAATCCGTATCAACATGTATTATGTGTGTTATTCAGATGACTCATACATTATAGTGAGAAGGTCCTTTTACACATAACATTTCATGATTTTTATCATAATTAATCATCAGAGTACAAGCCAAGGATCGTTAAGTCTAGTGTCTTGGAAGACTAGGTACATATAACATAAAACATGGGGCTAAAAAAACTTCTTTATTTAATCTCCATAAAGAGCATATAACTTCCTTTGAGCTCTTACATCTACATAGGGTACCTTGGGGAACACATGAACAAAGGGATGATCTAAAAATCCCAGTAAGGGAATGAACATAAGGATACATCTCAAGCACATGAGTTAGGAGGCATTACATAATGATATCAAAATCATGAAACTTATAAAATAATTTAATATAAGAATGGGATCATACAAACATGGAATCATATAAATGTGGAATAATCATAAAACATTTCTTTAGTATTGGTCAAGGCTAACCACCAATCCTGTTTCCCATTTCATTATGGGTCAAGGCTAACCGCCAATCCCGTTTCCTATTTCAGTACGGGTCAAGGCTAACCGCCAATCCCGTTTCACATTGCATCTCATGAGACTTAACCTTACCCAATGCATTGGAACGCTATATGGGCGCACCCATCTAAACATATTCCTGAATACTCTTTCCACATAAATAATCTTTCCACATAAATAATCATTCATAATTAACCATACATAAACATAAGGGTACCCATGTAAAGAATTGGGTACCACAAACATGACATAAAACATATCCAATGGGTGTATCAAGAAAGTGTCCATGAAAGGAAAGGATTAGAACATACATGGACATAAATAGTGTAAAATATTAATATAACATGGTAAGTGGTGTCAAATATAAGTGACAAGATATTAAAAATGTATTTTAGAAACATTAGCATTAAGACATTTTTCTGTGGTTTAAAGGAAAACACTCTAGATATTTTCAGATAGAAAAGAGGACATTCTTTTATAAAAAACTAGAATTGAACCAAGAAGTTTTTCATAATAAAAATAATGATTTTATAAATACAATAGTGTTTTAAAACATAGTATAGAGTGCACTTGAAATTTGGGTGAAAATTTGGGAAGTCCCATTAAAACAGGTTTGCTTATCGGAAAGTTCTAAGGAAGGAATCTTTCAAAATCATGTATATCCCCGAAAGAAGTTGATGAAAGGGTCTTGATATTAGAATATTTTACAACTATACAGAATTCATATTATTCACATAAATATATATGATAACACCATTTTGAAAGAAATATAAGGCAACCCGAAAGAACGAAGAAGGTTTGGGTAGAATTCGTTACGATTTTACCAGCATGGTGCCGGGTGTACCTAAGAGGACTTGATGAGAGAGAGAAGGGGTTTATCATCACTTATAAAACATTAGGTCAGTATGTGGAAGGTGTATAAACATACCCCATCACTTTACATTAGACAAAAAAACATAGCATAGAGAACAATCTTGATTAAGAGTGAAAAGGGGAGGATCCCTTACCTTAAATCCAGTGGTGTTCTCCACTTGTTATTAATGACCTGAATAAACAAATTAGGATTATTAATTAATAAGTCCAGAAACTATTATATATTTAATTTATTTATTATGACCCTTTTTAGTTCATTCAAATCCTTTTTGATTAGTTATAATGTTCAATTTCATGGTTCGGGTCCGTTTGTTTCCTTGGGTTTTAATGATCAGTTCACTTGTATTTAGGTTCGGATAAAATATAATATGAAAGTGGTCATCCAGAATTGATGTTATATATAATTATTGAACATCCAGAAGGTTACATGGTTACAAAATTTGTTTGGTTAGTTGGAGTGAAAGAGAACCATGACATAAGACATTAATAATAAACGCTTGAATTAATTTTAGCGATTTTACCCATAATTAACTTGTTTTGTATTATTATTTGATATCATGAGTGCATAAGGATTCCAAAACCATAAATAGGATATATAAAATATATAATAATCTGGTTCAACCATAACATAAATGGTTTCATGACCAGAAACAAAGATGATAAAAGAAATTGATAAATAGTTGTCCTTGAATGTGCTAAATTAGCACATCTCTAACGGTGCTTTCATTTCTTTCAAATAAAAGAGTAGGGAAGGAGAGAAGATAAATAAATATACCATTAATATGAAAAAAATCCAGTACATGTATGTTACTGGATATATCATAATATTATGGTGAATGGAGGTCAGAAAATAAAATAAAAAAGAAAAGAACTTAAAAGAAAAGAAGAAATTTGGGAAGAGGAATTTACCTATTGAGACTTTCTCCTTTGAGAACATCTTAAGGGGAGAGGTTTTGGTATTTTGAAGAGGATGAGAGCTTTTAGATGTGGGGGAAGACCTTGGGGAGATAATTGGGCAGAATTTAGAGAAGTCTTGGATCTTGAGAGGAGTGGAGAGAAGAGGGGGTGAAGGGGGGTTTATAGTGGAGAAGAGGAGGGATTTCATGATATTATAATCATTAATTTATTATTTCTTCCCAAGACAAGGAATAGTAACTATTACATGACCAATAATAGTAAATGGGTCATGTGAATTCGAAACAAGTGGTCTTACATCAGTAGAACATCATCGATGAATCAATTAATCCATTATTTATCATTTATTGTGAATTATCAGATTCAAATATTCATCAAAATTTCAAGTATTTCAGAAAAATCCCAAAAATTCACCCTAACCATTTTTTGACGTGTAGAATCCAAAAATGAATTCCATTTTTCAAAAATAATTTTTTAAATATGATTATTTTAATATTTAGTTAAAATCATAATTTATTATCAAAAACCAGATTTAAAACATGCATTAACTCATTCTAAAACATAGGTATATTGTACTTCCAACTTGAATATTATTTTTATACTATCATAGGTGAGGTTACTATTCATTAGGGTATATCACTATTCATAAGGGTATGTTACTATTCATTAGGGTAGGTTACTATTCACCAAAAATTATTTTTGTTTTATTAGACTCCAAAAAACATCTTAAACACAACCGTGTATGCCGGATTTTCGAAATACTAAACACATAAGTGACAAAATTATGTTTAAAGGTCACTTATCACTTATTAGTTCATTATTATTTGATCTTATGGCATATTTATAATAAGGAAATTTCCATTAAAAACATTGGGTTGTTACATTCTTCCCCCCTTAAGAAATTTCACCCTCGAAATTTCATTTTACATTCGAGGCCATAAGAAGGTGAGGGTAACTTTGCCTCATCGCCTCCTCTGGTTCCCATGTTGTTTCTTCAAACTTTTGGTTTCTCCATAACACTTTGACCCGGTGCATTGTCTTATTTCATAGAACTTTATCTCTACGATCTAAGATATTTACTGGTTGTTCCTCATAAGAAAGATCATTCTCCAATGGTACCACCTCTGGATTGAGTACATGTGAGGGGTCTGGTATGTAATTTCTCAAGAGGGATACATGGAAGACATCATGTACTTTCGACATGATAGGTGGAAGTGCCAGTCGATAGGCCACAACTCCAACTCGATCAAGGATCTCGAAGGGGCCGATGTACCTGGGACTTAACTTCCCTTTCTTCCTGAACCTCATGACCTTCTTCCACAGAGATATGTGTAGAAATACCATGTCTCTGACTTTGAACTCAAGGTCTCATTAACGGTTATATGCATAACTCTTCTGTCGACTTTGGGCTGCCTTGATATGTTGCGGAATGGTTTTCACCTTCTCCACTATTTCTCTAATCATTTCAGGTCCTAGAAGCTTATGCTCACCAACATCATCCCAACATGTCGGTGTTCTGTACCTTTTCCCATAAATAGCTTCATATGGTGCCATTCGGATTCTCGAATGGAAACTATTGATTGTAATAGAATTCTACCAGAGGAAGATGTTGGTCCCATCCTCCTTTGAAGTCCATATAACATGCTCTAAACATTTCCACCATTGTCTGAATAGTTCACTCAGACTGGCCATCAGTTTGAGGATGATAGGTCATGCTAAAGTTCAACTCAGTGTTTATAGAAAGCTGGAGACTTTTCCAGAACTTCGAGGTAAATTTTGGATCCCGATCAGATATAATGGATAGTGGTACTCCATGCAGCCTTACAACATTATTGACGTACATCTGTGCAAGTCGATCCAATGAGAAGTCCTCTCAAATTGCAATGAAGTGAGCTTTCTTTATAAGATGGTCCACAATAACCCATATAGCATTGTTCCTTCTAGATATCCTTGGAAGTCCAGTGACAAAGTCCATAATATGTTCTCCCACTTCCATGTTGGTATGGATAGTGATTTCATCATCCCCTTATACTTTTTCCTCTCATCCTTCACTTGTTGACATACCAGACATCTTTATGTATATTCTGTGATCTCACTCTTCATATTGTCCTACCAATAGTGTTCTCTAAGATCACAATACATCTTTTTTCTCCCTGGGTGAAAAGATAAGGTCGAGATATGTGAATCATTTAGAATCTCCTTATTTATCCTTGCATAAAATGGTACACATAGTCTTGACCCAAATATTACAACTTCATTATCAATCTTGAACTCTGAGGATTTCCCATTTCTAACAGCTTCCAACCTCTTCTGAATCTCTATATATTCTCTTTCATCATCCTTTATTTTCTCCACAAGGGATGGTTGAGCAATCATTTGAGAAAGGATTTATGATGTTCCTCCCTTAATGATTCCCATGTCCATCCTCAGCAAATCTAAGAAGATTGGATCCTTTTCAACTCTCATCATTGATAAGGATGCAGGATCCTTCCTACTTAGAACATCTGTCACCTTATTTGCCTTACCAGGATGGTAGTGGATTGAGCAGTCATAATCCTTGATGAGCTCTAACCATCTTTGTTGGCTCATATTAATCTCTTTCTGTGTCAATATATATTTGAGACCCTTGTTATCGGTATATATCTCACACTTTTCCCCATAGGGATAATGCCTTCAGATTTTCAATGCAAAGATCATGGTTGTTAACTCCAGATCATGCATGGGATAGTTTTGCTCGTGGATTTTCAACTATTGTGAGGTATAGGCTATCACTTTATCATTTTGCATTAGTATATAGCCTAAGTATTTCTTTGAAGCTATTTATGTTGGCTCTATAAAGTCAATCCTTGCCCATAATTGCATCAAATTCAACTAAAGGGAGACTTATATTATTTCAAAGATGAAAAGTTTCAGAAACATAAACATGTGATACATAATCATAGAAGTTTTCCCCAAATAATATAAAATCATTTTAAGTAGTGACTCGATGTTCCTAGAAAACATTTAAGACATGCTCATAGGGCATGAACTGAAATACAGTACGACATATATAATAATTACAAAGAGGTTACATGTACTTCAGTCATCATGATCTATCTCAACATTGGACTTGCATTGTCCCCTTGTCCTTGGAGATTGTTTATGCTCATCCTGCTTCTCGTCCCTTCCAATGGAGCATTTTCCAGGATAATGTCCAACTTCTACACATTCACGACAATGAACAGTATAAGGTACATTAGATATAACCTTATCTCCATTCATCACATTATCCATTTTTTATAGCAATTGGCTATTTTATGCCCCACCTTCCCACAATTAAAACATCTCTTGGTTCCTTTGTGACATTCTCCTTGATGCCTCTTTCCACACTTTTTGCACAAAGGAAATTTGGTCTTCTTTACTTTATCACCTTTACCAGATGAACTTCCTTGAGATGTCATCTTCTTACTCCTTGATGAATTTGGGCATTAAAATATGTACTAATTTTTTATTGTGATTTTCAATAGCTGATTTGGCAAGTTCACAATATGGTCAACTTGGGCTCCCATCATCTCAGGTGTATCATTAGGGTGGTTGTCACATTTCCTATCACATTGATTGTTGGCACATGTTCTTCTATTTCCCTCCATTAACTAAGAAAGAAGAACATACAATTAGGGGGATTGAATACTTATTTATTGAGTATAAAAGAAAACTTTCAACATAAAAGGATAAACTTATAAGGAATAAGTACATCCTAACTTGTGATTACTTAGGTTAAAACCTAGGTTATCCTCGATATATTTCTTGACTTATATTTTTATGGTATTTTTTTCCCTTAATAATGGTTTGTACTGAGCTTATAAATCTACCAAATCATATCCCCTAGGAGTGTCATAACCAAGAGTGCAGCAAGGCCCGTTATCGTGCACCAGTTCCCGTTCGAGTCTAGTTCAAAGCGGTGTTTTCGGGTTTTACCCCTAGACACATCTATGCCAGAGCCGCCTCTACCTACTCATATCTAGACAGGGATGTATTTTCTTGATAAACCACTTACTCTATACTCACCAAAATTTAGGACTGTTTTCTTATACTTAGTCTCATCCTTAAGGTTCTCACTAAGGTGCTCTATTCCTAATATCCAGAAACAACTAGACCATCCTATGATACCAACTATAGCGACCCGATCCTTTTACACATAATATTTCATGATTTTAAGCATAATTAATAATCAGAGTACAATCCAATGATCATTAAGTCTAGTTTCTTGGAAGACTAGGTACATATAACACAAAACATGGGGCTAAAAAAACTTCTTTATTTAATATACATAAAGATCTTCTAACTTCCTTTGAGCTCTTACATCTGTATAGGGTACCCTGGGGAACACATGAACAAAGGGATGAGCTAAAAATCCAAGGGAATAAACATAAGGATACATCTCTAAAAAATGAGTTAGGAGGCATGATATAATGATATCAAAAGTATGAAACTTATAAAATCATTTAATATAAGCATGGGATCATACAAACATGGAATCATATAAATGTGGAAGAATCATAAAACATTTCTTTAGTACGGGTCAAGGCTAACTACCAATCTCATTTCCCATTTCAGTACGGATCAAGGCTAACTGCCAATCCCATTTCCCATTTCATTATGGGTCAAGTCTAACCACCAATCCCTTTTCACATCGCATCTCATGAGACTTAACCTTACCCAATGCATTGGAGTGCTATCTGGGCACACCCATCTCAACATATTCATGAATACTCTTTCCACATAAATAATCTTTCCACATAAATAATCTTTCATAATCAACCATACATAAACATAAGGGTACCCATGGAAAGAATTGGGTACCACAAACATGACATAAAACATATCCAATGGGCGTATCATGAAAGTATCCATGAAAGGAAATGATTAGAACATACATGGACATAAAAAGGGTAAAATAGGCATATAACATGTTAAGTGGTGTCAAATATAAGTGACAACATATTAAAAATGTAATTTAGACACATTAGCATTAAGACATTTTTGTGCGGTTTTAAGGAAAACACTCTAGAGATTTTCAAATAGAAAAGAGGACATTCTTTTATATAAAAACAGAATTTAACCAAGAATTTTTTCATAATAAAAATAATTATTTTATAAATACAATAGTGTTTTAAAACATAGGATAGATTTCACTTGAAATTTGGGTGAAAATTTGGAAAGTCCCCTTAAAACAGGTTTGCTTATCGGAAAGTTCTAAGGAGGGAATCTTTCAAAATCATGTATATCCCCAAATTTAAAGTGATGAAAGGGTATTGGTATTATAATATTTTAAAAATATACATAATTCATATTATTCACATAAATAGATATGATAACGCCATTTTGAAAGAAAGAAAGGCAATCCGAAAGAACGAAAAAGGTTTGGGTAGAATTCGTTATGCTTTTACCGGAATGGTGTCAGGTGTACCTAAGAGGAATTGATGAGAGAGAGAAGGGGTTTCTCATCACTTATAAAACATTAGGTCAGTATAGGGAATTTTTATAAACATACCCTATCACTGTACATTACCCAAAAAAACATAGCATAGAGAACAATCTTGATTTAGAGTGAAAAGGGGGGGATCTCTTACCTTAAATCCAGTGGTGTTATCCACTTGTTATTAATGACCTGAATAAAAAAATTAGGCTTATTAATTAATAATTACTAAACCTCTTATATATTTAATTTATTTATTATGGCCCTTTTTAGTTCATTAAAAGCCTTTTTGATTAGTTATAAGGTTCAATTTCATGGTTCGGGTCCGTTTGTTTCCTTGGGTTTTAATGATCATTTCACTTGTATTTAGGTTCGGATAAAATATAATATGAAAGTTGTCATACATAATTGATGTAATATATAATTATTTAACATCCATAAGGTTACATGGTTACAAAATTCGTTTGGTTAATTGGAGTGAAATAGAACCATGACATAATACATTAATGATAAACACTTGAATTAATTTTAGCGATTTTACCCATAATTAACTTGTTTTGATTTATTATTTGATATCATGAGTGCATAAGGATTCCAGAACCATAAATAGGATATATAAAATATATAATAATCTGGTTCAACCATAACATAAATGGTTTCATTACCAGAAACAAAGATGATAAAATAAATTGATAAACTGTTGTCCTTGAATGTGCTAAATTAGCACATCTCTAATGGTGATTTCATTTCTTTCAAATAAAAGAGTGGGGAAGGAGAGAAGATAAAGAAATATACAATTAGTATTAAAACATTATATTACATGTATGTTACTGGATTTATCATAATATTTTGGTGAAGGTAGGTGAGAAAAGAAAATAAAAAAGAAAAGAACTTAAAAGAAAAGAAGAAATTTGGGAAGAGGAATTTACCTCTTGAGACTTTCTCCTTTGAGAACCTCTTAAGGGGAGAGGTTTTGGTATTTTGAGGAGGCTGATAGCTTTTGGACGTGGGGGAGGACCTTGGAGAGAGATTTGGGCAGAATTTAGGGAAGGCTTGGATTTTGAGAGGACTGGAGAGAAAAGGGAGTGAAGTGGGGTTTTATAGTGGAGGAGAGGAGGGATTTCATGATATTATAATCATTAATTTATTATTTCTTCCCAAGAAAAGGAATAGTAATTATTCCATGACCAATAATAGTAAATGGGTCATGTGAATTCGAACCAAGTGGGCTTACATCAGCAAAACATCATCGATGACTCAATTAATCCATTATTTAGCATTTATTGTGAATTATTGGATTCTACTATTCATCAAAATTTCAAGTATTTCAGAAAAATCCTAAAAATTTACCCTTACCATTTTTCGACGTGTAGAATCCAAAAATGAATTCAATTTTTCAAAAATAATTTTTTAAATATGATTATTTTAATATTTAGTTAAAATCATAATTTATTATCAAAAACTAGATTTAAAACATGCATTAACTCATTCTAAAACATAGGTATATTTTACTTCCAACTTGAATATTATTTTTATACTATCATAGGTAAGGTTACTATTCATTAAGGTATATCACTATTCATAAGGGTATGTTACTATTCATTAGGGTAGGTTACTATTCACCAAAAATTATTTTTGTTTTATTAGACTCCAAAAAACATCTTGAACACAACCGTGTATGCCGGATTTTCGAAATACCAAACACATAAGTGACAAACTTTTGTTTAAAGGTCACTTATCACTTAGTAGTTCATTATTATGTGATCTTATGGCATATTTATAAGAAGGGAAATTCCATTAAAAACATTGGGTTGTTACATACATGTCATGTGATAGGTTTTATTTATATTAAATATCTAGTTATTTTTTGTGTAATATTCAAAACTATATATTGTGTATATTTTGTAACAAAAAAAATTACCCTACATGCATTAAAACATTACACAAAATGTAAATAACATGTGTTTCATGATTTATTAAATTGAATCATACAGGATATGAAATTATATATTGATACATTTGTGCTGCAAGTTGTGGATGTAAATGGTATGCGAATATAATACACATTGGGTAGTTCAGATGGGTACTCTCCATGTTTCCACCAAGGTAAATTTTTATACATATTCAATTTTAAATAAATTTATTTAATTTTTTTAAAATTTTGATGGATGAGAATCTCAAGAAAGTCTAGATGAGTATTCATATTATGGAATTTATTAATTAGAGAAGATAATTAATTGAATCGAGCATGATTGATCTTAAATAAAAAAAATTGGATTGAATGTTATTTTATTAAATTCATAATCGATTGCATGTGTATGGATGATCATGAGAATAGACTAGACTTTTTTATGATATTGGTTTCCTTTTAATTTATTATTAAATTAAATTGATGGTTTGTGTATCATCCCTCCTCTAATTATTTAAGGATCTGTGTACCCATGGTTTTATTTTATATAAAAACCCTTAACCAATCATTTAGGTCTCATTGCCTACGTATTAGTAGAATCTTATGTAATAGATGGAGCTCCTAGGTGAGTGGAGGTGGTTTATGTTTGGTGATAAGGTGAATCCAATCTAAGAGATACAGGGGTGGATAGGTGGAAAGTTGCAACATGAACCAATTTGTGGTTCAAAGTATTTTCCCCCTAGGTAAATAGTTAGTTTATCATCTGATAGATAAACTAACAATTAGTAAAATATCATGATCACACCATTCTTATTATTTTATTTCTACCAAGTTGTATGGTTAATTTCATTATGGATGCTTTCTAGAAATCACATGAATTAATGAATTAATAATCATGAAAGATGGAACTAAATTAAATTAGATTTTTTATAAAATTTATCTAAGAAATGGTTAATCAATTAAGTAAATACACTTAATATTAACAAGAATATAATAAATATAATATGGAAAATTTACACATAAAATATTAAAATACCTCAATTATATATATTAATTCGATATAGCCTTCCACTACTTGGGTAAGAAACAAATCATAGTTCAAATTGATTAACCACCTCCATTAGGGTGATTTTAATTATCTATGAATTCCTATCTTGATTTTTGGGTTGGTTTAACCTAGTTTACATTAAGGGTTGATCACCTCTGTGAGGCATAGTGAAACTAGTAGTTTAAATGTTAAGTAAATCCAATTTCAGGATTTTAGGATTCAGGAGTCCACTCAAAAGATCAAGGAATTGTGAGTTAATTCAGTTGGAATGTTACACCTGCCTAAATACCTTTAAATATCTTGACATGCCACTATTTGAGTTATGAGAATAGGCATATGGATCCTTGCCACTAAAATATCCAAGCAATGGGATATTTTGAAACTAATAGTGAGGGATATTAGATTTCAAAAAAAAATTGTGGGACATTAATAAATATAAATATTTATTATCTATTTTATCAAGTACTAAAATTCTGATATTTTTAATTTTTGAAATGGTATTACACATGAATTCAAACATATCATTGTAATTTATACTTAATAATGATAAACTCTCACTAGAAAAAAAATTCAATAATGGAAAAGGTGATTGCATGTTGTTTTACGACATGAAAGGAAATTATATGTGCTAGAAAATCCCATTCTTGAAGTTCCTGGAAAAAATTATAGTGAGAAATAATTATCTTTGTATGAGAAACATTTTAATGATACCACAGATATCCAATGTTCCATGTTACCTTCCATGTATAATGATCTTCTAAATAAACAAGATGATATGGATGTATATAGAATGATGTCTCACCTTCATGATCTCTATTAAGAGAAGGTGATACAAGAGAGATATGAGATATCCAATAGATTATTCATGTGAAATCTTGGATATTTGGCACCTTCTAGGCCTCGTGTAGTCAATATTATTGGATACATAGAATTCTTAGGCATATCAGGCATTAAATCCCATGATGATTTTTGAACATATCTCATCATTTCCTCACTACCAAAATCCTTCTCTGACTTTATTATTAATTACAACATTATCAATAATTTGAATACTCTTTATAAACTTCTTTTTATCATTCTCCAAGTTCACAAGTACATGGGGTGTGAAAAACTCATAGTTCTTATGGTGAATAAGAAGAGAAAGAACACGGAAAGGGGACCCAATACTCACTCTAACTCTAAATATACCAAGAACCTTCCTTAAAAGAAAAATATGATTCAAAGTTATGTTAAAGAAAATAAAGTAGTGTGTTTTACATGTGGAAATCTATGCCACTAGAAGATAAACTACACCTAGAATAAGGGGAAGATAAAGGTGTGTTCATTATCAAGTTTAATCTTTCTATATCTATAAATTGGTAATTAGATATAGATTTTGGTTCTCACATATGTATCCAAATTCAGGAACCAATTATATTTTAAAATATTTTTAGAGGATGGTTGGATCTTCAAGCATCCAATGGATCATGACTCAGTGCTTTGGCTGTAGGATACTACCACCTTCTATTGCTAACTATAATGATTTTGGTTTTAAATAATTGTTATTTTGTGAAAAATGTTACTAAAAACATCATCTATATTTATTTTCTTGACATGGATGATTTTATTTTAAAACTTTTAATTAAATAATTATTATTTTACAAATACACATTTTTTATGGTATGGCACATCTAAATAACAATATTTATGTATTAATTATAAAAACAAAAAATATTATCAATAGATAATAAATCATGTTCAGATGACTCATATAACACCCATATTTGGAATTGCCATATTGATCATATAAACAAGAATATTCTAACAAAGATCTATCAAGATGGTTATTTAGAATATTTTTATCTAATAACACTTGAAATATTTCATGCTTGTTTTCAAGGAAAAATAACCAAACCAATATTTAGTGGACTAGGTGAAAGGGTCACAAATCTTCTAGGATTGGTACACACTAATTTGTGTAGACTATTTCTAAGAGAATATAAAGGTAGATATTCTTAATTTATAAATTTTATTTATGACTTGAGTAGATAAGGTTATGTCTAATTGATGTGGTATAAGTATGAGGCCTTTGAGATATTCAAATAATTCAAGAATTAAGTAGATAATTGACTTGTTAAGAAGATAAAGAAAATTCTATCTGATCAAGGTGGTGAATATCTTAACCATGATTTTATAAGCTTTATATGATAGTTTGGGATTTTATCTTAACACACTCCAACTTATATTCCATAGTTTAATGGTGTCAGTGAAAGGAGGAATCATACCTTTATTGACATGGTAAGTTCAATGATGATTCATGAATATCTTCTATTATCTTTTTATAGATAAGCATTACATATACACATTATAAATTGAGTACCAACTAAGGTGGAAAATGTAGTTCCATATGAGTAAAAGTATGGAAATAAATTTTCATTTTCACAAACTCGTGTATGAGGATATAAGGTATTTCTTAAGGTCACCTCAGTAAACAAACTATAACCCAAAGGAATGAATTATATCTTTATAGGGTGTCCAAATAAAACAACGGGATATTATCTATACAACCCCTTAGACAATAAAGTGACTAATTCATAGAAACCCGTCTTTTTTTAGAGGGAGAACATCCTAAAGAAGGGTATTGTGAGCAATATTTACATCAATGAAGTTGATGCTCAATATATACATGGGTTGGTATAAGAAAAAATTCCATAGGTCCCTATGGAAGAAGTTTTTAATAAAACATAAGTACTACATAGGAGAACTAGGTAGGTAAGATAATCATAAAGATATGGTTTTCTATCCACTAGATAAGATAACTCATTATTGGTTGAAAATTATGAACAACTATCCTATAAATAGGTAGTATATAGATTAAAGTTTTCAAGATGAAAATAATCCATGAATTATGAGATGGATTATATGTGTTAAAACCATGCTAGTTTTCTGGTTAGTTCTCTAGTTAATTTGAAGTTGGTTGGGTGTAAAGTAGTATTCAAGAGAAAAATAGACATAAAAGGTAAATTAAATACCTATGAATCATGTCTAGTGGATAAATGGTTTAAACATCATCATGTGATGGACTATGATGAAACATTTTATCAAGTTTACAGGTTTAAATCCATCAAACTTCTAATTTATATAGCATCTTACCATGAATATAGTGTTTGGAAGATGGATGTAAAAACAGCCTATCTTAACAATAACCTATAGAAAGATTTATATATGAAACAATCAGAAGAGTTTGTGACTCTAACTATTACTCAAAATGTTTTTCAAGATTTATATATCTATTTATGTATTGAAGAAAGAATCCAGGTCATGGAACATTCAGTTCGATGAAGCTATAAAAGAATTTGGTTTAATTAAGAAAAAATTTGACCCCTATATTTACAAGTGGTTTAGTGGGACTTCGATAATTATTATAGTAGTGGATGTATATGATATATTACTTATTGTAAATGAAATACCAGTCTTATAGTTAGTTAAGTACAGGTAAAACAACTGATTTTATATGAAGTACTTAGGTGAATTATACTAAATTCATGGGATCAAGATCATTCGTGATATATCCAAATGGGTTCTTGGACTAAGTAAAGGTATATACATTGACTAAATACTAAATATATTTATTATATAACAATCCATGATAGGATTGGTTCCAGTGTCACATGGTATAAATCTATCTAAGAAAATGTGTCCTCAGATATGAGAGGAGAAAGAGAGAATGAGTAACATCTCATATTCTTCTGTTATAGGATCAATCATGTATTACATATTATGTACTAGGCTTTATATTACCTATTACTTGATCATGGTAGTTAGATATCAAGTTGATCTCGGTGAATAACATTGGTATGTTTTTAAGGTTATCCTTAAGTATCTGAGAATAACAAAGGATATATTCATGGTGTATGGAGGAGGTGAAGAGATGTTCATTAGGGGTTATAAATATGCTGGTTTTCAAATAGTTCATAATGATATGAAGTCTCAATCAAGATATTTATTTAGTATTAATAGAGCTGTGAGATAGAAGAGTTCAAAGTAGAAAGTTTTCACTGATTCTACAATGGATTTCTAGTATATAGTAGCTTTTGATACTTCCTAATAAGATATTTGGATACACAAATTTTCCATGAGCTTGACATGGTACCTAGAAGTAAATACCCAATCATATTATATTATGAAAATACTACAATTTAGGCTTTCATAAAGGATTTAAGGTCACACTAAAAGATAATGAACTTACTCTGGAAGTATCACATCTTGAGGGATTTTTCTCAGAGGGGTAAATTTGTAGTGATTAGAGTTTCTATTAAAGAAAACATATTAAAAACCTTTAATAAAGCCTTATCTCATCAAAATCATGAGTATCATGTGAGGGCTTGTGGATTGATGGTTGTAAGAAGTTTTATCTAGTATAAGTGGGAGTTGATTGGAGTGTGTTCCCAAAAACTACTTTCAATATAATTTTTGATTACTTGTATTTTTTTAATATTAATAAAATTATTATCACAACATAATTCTAGTGGCCCAATCCTTTTAAATATTATTATTACATTATTTTTAAACATAAATATCCAATAATTACAACCTAAAGATCGTAATTCCTAGTGCCTTTGGAATACTGGGTTCAAGAAATATCAAAAGGAAACTAAATCATTATATCCTTATTTAATTATCCATAATGATTTCATAATTCTATTTTATCTTCAAAACTATATTGTATAACCTGAGGAATATATAAAATAAATGGGTGGGCTAAAAAGATTAGTAAGGTGATAAACATGATAAGGAAACATAATGTGTGAGTCAAAGGTTTAACATGATATTATAAAATAAAAGGATCATGATTAATCACATGAAATAATAGCATAAATAACATTGTATCTTCATATCATAAAAACATAGGAAATATGGTGGAAATATATAACATCACATAAACATGAGTCAAGTCTAATTGTCTAAACAATGTCACATGGTGGAAAAAGTCCCATAATGGATTTGGTTTACTCCCTAATCCCATAAAAAATGTCTCGTGAGAAAAATTATTTACCCGAGTAATTATAGGACTATCTTAACACACCATAATAACATGTACATGCTTATGCGCTCCAAAAAAAGAAATCAATCTTAAGGCATAAACATAAAAATTACCCATGTACAGAAATGGGTCACATTTGAGAAAAGAACTTATGGAATGTATTACCCCATCAAAGTAAGTGAGAATAATATAGGTATATATGTGAGATACATATATACATAATTTATAAGCATTTCATAATATTAAATAGATATATAAATTTATTTGGATAGATAATGGACATAACCTAAATAAAATGGTAGTTTAGAGATATCCCTTACCTCGAGCTCGACTTTTCATGTGTGTTCTTTATCTTCCTGAATAATAAAATTATGTTAATTATTTAATTACTTAATAAAATTTATCTAGTTTATTATTCCTTTTATTTTATTTATTATCATGTTATATTCAATTACTTAATCATTTAGGTTCATATCTAATGTTTTGACAATATTTGGCTCATATGTCCAAAATCACTTTGGTAAGTTGACTAAGGTTAAAGTGATTATTATTTCATCATATATAGAATAAAAAATGGAATAATCAACATTTTTATAAATCAATTATAATTTTAAAAACAGTCATGAAATACGGTTGTCAAAAATGAACTATGTTACAATTATAGAGACGGTAGGTCGCATGTATGCATGAGTGACGTTTGCATTTTTCAGTGATTGTGGTGGAACGTAGGTAAGTGTTATTTTTTATTTAAAAAATAATTATTATATCATAATATCATATTATTTATTTAAATACACATATATATACCATACATGTGATGAAATAATGAAAAATATCACATCATAATTGTTTAAAAATATTTTAAGGTTTTTAAAAAATAAATAAAAAATCCTCAGTTAAGAATGATACTTATTCTTCGAACAGCCTCTTTAGGTTTGCACCAAAATCCATCCTATGAGGGTTTTCTAATCAAAAAATGATTCTAATACATGGGAAGGTAAGTAATAAAGGTATTTGGTCTAGTATTTTATGAACAAAAATTCTTTTGAAGTGTTTATAAGATATGATATGAGGTTTCCTTTTATAAGTGGGGGAGTGGCACACTTATAATATTCAATGTTTTAAAATAATTTCAAGTTTCCTTCTTAGAAAAATGGATCCAAAATATATCATATTTTAATTTGGTATGTTTAAGGTAGAAATAAAACTAATTAATGTGGTTTAATAAAAATTTTAGTTCATTTTAACCCTTTTATTTATAGATTAAACCCCAAGTAAACATGTTTTAACCTTAACTGTGTTAATAAATTTTTACTGTTTTTACTATTCATTATGAAAAAAAATAAGTTGAAATTGTTACATAATATTAATTATAATGATTAAAAATATTGAATTAATTTTATCAAATTAAATTCATAAAATTGGAATAATTTAATTTAAAATTAAACCCACAAAATGTGATGAAAATCGGTTTTTTATGAAAATACATTTTTAAAGAAATAGATAATCTTATATTAACTCTATGACTAGAAATCACCATTATATGAATTTAAATTAATATAAATAGATATATAATTTATAAATCTCATTTAAATATTTATTTAATAAGGGTTATTTTAATTAATTAAAGGGGATAAACTTTATACACTTAAAAACAGTTTGTAGAAAACCGTGTTTTTAAGCATAAAATTAAACTTATACCAAAATCATGAAAACTATTGATTAAAATAAAATTAAGTATATTATTATAAATAAAATGGTTTTTATATAACTTTAATACCAAATCCAAAATATTATGTTACTTTTAAATTACTTTATTTAATAAAAAAATGAATGTATTTGAAAAATCAATAATTTTCACTATTTTCTAAAAAATAAATCATTTTAGAAAAATGTTAAAATTTTACCCTATGTTAATTTTAATATTATGATTTAAAAAATTAATTTAATTTTATCAAATAAATTTTATAAAAGTTCTAGAAATTAATTATACTATTTTTTCACAAAAAAAATCATCTTTGAATAAAACGTATTTTTTAAGAATAAAATGTATTCATTAAAAATTGATTGATTATTTCCTAAGAGTTTATAAATAAATTTATATTTATTGGAAAATTTATATATATTTAATAAATAGTTTAATATTATTCATAACCTTTAATTTAGCATTTTTCTTATAACGGTCATATTTAAATAATCATTGTTCGATCAGGCTCGGTGTTGCATGTCATATACACTATTGGACATAATTTTCTTTTTAAAATATTGTGGTGTTAAATTATTCCACCCCTATGGAATTTATACCTTGAAATATATTATTACATACTAATGTAAAAATAGTTTAACACACTTCTTCTTCATATATTCCTTTGGTTTCCAGTTTACCTCTTCGTATTTATGATTCCACCATAGTACTTTGACCAGGTGAGTCAACTTGTTCTATATAAATTTATCTCGATGGTAAAAGATCTTCATTGACTACTCCTTGTAAGAGATATCATTTTCTATCTATACCACATCCTAATTTAGTATATGTGAGGTATGTGGTATGTACTTCCTCGATAAGAACACATAGAATGCATTGTGTGCTTGAGAAAGGGTTGGTGGGAGTTCTATTCAATAAGCCACAACTTCAATGAGATTGATAATATCAAAGGGGTTGATGGAACTAAGGATTATATTTCCATTACCCAAAAATATCGTGACTTTATTTCATGGAGATATGTGTAGAAACAATTTATCCCTGACCTCAAACTCTAGGACTCATAGATTTTTATCAACATATCACTTCTGTCGACTCTAAGAAATCATGTTTCATTATTGAATAGTCTTGACCCTTTATACCATTTCAGAAACCATTTAGGTCCCAATTGATTGTGTTCACCAACTTCAACCATACATGAAGGTGTTTTACACCTCCTCCCATAGATAGATTCATAAGGATCCATTTTTATACTTAAGTAAAAGATATTATTGTAGAGACCCGTATCTTGACATACATAGACATTACATTACTTTTGCGGAATACTTAGTACATAACAAAAACACACACACAAGGATCGTAATAGTTTAGTGTCTTTGGAAACTCGGAACGTAATCTTCTAATCGTGGTGAAAGATCTTCAATATCTCCCATAAAGATCTTCCCCCTTTTTTTTACCTAAAACCTTTCTTTATATCCTGGGTAATAGAAAACATAAAAGGGTGAGCTCAAATGCTCAGTAAGGGTAAACAAAAGAAAAATCAATCACATCATATTCATAAGAACACAACTTTTGGAAATCTTAACCTGCAAGAGAGAGCATAATTTCATAACATGGGATAAATCATAGTAGTGAAATGAAATCACAATAATCATAACTTAAAACATGAAACTTTGTGGCATTCACACATAATCATAGAGAATCATTTCTTGTTAGTCAAGACTCATTGCCAAGACTATCTTAGTGGACAAAGTCCCTTTCTGAATCGAGTAACCCTCGTTTCAGTCCTGTTTCACTGAACCGGTATAACCTACCATTCCAGCCATGTCTATCTCATGAGATATAAAATCTTTACCCAATGCATTGGAGGGAGATATAGGTCCCACCCATCTTATAATGAATCCTTTCTTATGTGTGCCACATAATCATAAAACATACATCATGACATCATAAATCAATTCATATAAGATAAAGGAATTCATAAAAATAATTCCATCACAACATGATCAAATCAATTTAATAATAGGGATAAAAACAGAACCCTTTATTATCTTAGATGGAAAATAATTTTGATAAAACACTTGAACTCCATTCTTGAGGAAAATATCCTTTCTTCTTCAAAAACATTTTTCCTTTCATAACATGTAATACAACTTTAAAATAAAAGAAGTTGATTAAAAATAAACTTGAAAACTTGTAAAGGAAGCTTCTTGGAAATAATGTTTTAAAAATCCATTCATGCCGTATAAGTTAAAAAAAACATTCTTCGTACTTTTGTCGGAAAAGTCAAAAAGTACCTCGTACGAAAAACGACAAAAGATTCCTTTCATACATATTACTAAAAACTCACCGAAGGGTAAAAATGGATTTAAACAATTGTAGGTGGATGGAAATAATATTACATATTGATGAAACATGGATGTGGATGATAAAATACACCCCAGTAAATACTTACGAATAAACAATCTCGGATAAAAATGAGATTGTGATATTTCCCTTACCTTAGGTCCGATTTGCTTCGTATGTGTCCGAACCTCTTGTATAATGATTTAAATAATGTCATTGACTTATTACAGAATCATATTCATTGTTATGATATCATATATTTTTCACTTATGACATTATATTACCCGTTCTTTTGTAAATTCCATGTTAAAGAAGCGTTTTGGGTAAAATCGTTTCATTTATCGTAAGTGTTTTGACTTGTTGTTCTTGACATCATTATTACTTATATCATGATTTAATTACTTCCAGAATATAAAATATGATTTATATATCATATATATTCAGTATATATATATATATATAATAGGTAGATAAATAAAATGAAAAACACCGTTCATGGAGACGGTAGTCCGTACGTACGCATGAACGCTGTTTTCCTTTCCTTATTGTCTTGAAATGGAAGTAAGTAGATGACATACATATGTATATATATACATAAATCCAGTAGCTTTATAATGTCATATATTTCATTATTATTTCTTATATATACTTTATAATCATTCTTAAATGGTTAACATGGAGAATGAATCTCATCGCGTCGTGGAGACGGTAGTCCGTACGTACGCACGAGCGATGATATCATTTCTATAAATATTGAATTGAATTGGAGTGGATTATACAATATATCATAATCAATATGATGTTGTAACAACTATGTATATTTATTTTTTACACCAGTATACCCATCCATGTAAGGTGGTGGTGGAAAATAGATTACACCACGGCGTGGAGACGGTATTCCGTACGTACGCACGCGCGGTGATTTCATTTTTCCGTAGGATGGATAGAAGGTGAATTAGGGTTGTTTCATATTTATAATAACATATCAGTATGTAAGTAATACTGATGTTATTACTTCATCATGAAACAACTAAAGAAGAAGAAGTTGAAGAAGAAAGAAATTGAAAAGATCGGTAATTGATATTACCTCTTCTTTGGAACGCCTCTTTGAATCCTCCACTTAAGGAACTAAGAGTGGTCTTTGGAGAAGACCAAGACCTCTAGGACTATTCTAGGGAAGTGGAGAGGAGAAAATGGCAGGGGTTGGCCGAGCTTGAGTGCTCAAATTGGTGTGAGGAGGAGGGGGAGGAGGTGCCCTTTTATAAGAGGGGTGAGGGGCACCTTTGGAAAAGCTAGAAATATTAATTTATAATAAATTCATATTCGGTTTCCAAAGGCTCCAAAGTTTACTATTCAAAGGTTGAGGTGGGGATGGGTCGAAAACAACTCATCCAATAGAATTTAGACAGGTTTGGGTACTTATATTAACCTTATCTTTAAGTATTAACTCTAAGTTAATTAGTTTCACTTTTACAATGTCTCTTTGTATTTTTATATAATATGGTTAATAAACTTACTATATACATCCAAGAGACCCCCAAGTGGTCCATTAATGATGAACCTATCATGATATAAGTCTCTTGGACGAACCTTAGATTTTTAGGAATTTAATATCAATTAATAATATAATATGTTTTTTAAGAACTCTCTTATGTCAATTTTGGCACTATTCAATAGTTTATTTTTGTGAAACTCATAACAGATTGATTACTTCGAAAAAAGTAAATTAAATCAATCCTAATATATCATATTACCCTATAAAATTAGTTTAATTCATTAAAAGTTTCATATTATATTTATTTGGGTATTTATAATATCAATTATTTTAATTTTTCACGATTTTAGTAATTACTGCATCATCATTGTGTCATAAATAAAATAAATTCTTTAATGTCTAAAAATTATAAATAAAATAACATTATGTAGGAAATCTTTTTATCTTTCTAATGAATATTTATAATCTAAAATCCAACATATATAACCCTATGTAACAATTGTTTTTCTAAAAGATATATGCTTGTGTCAATTTTGTATTCATTTTAACTTAATTAAAATAAAGTGTCATTATCACTTACAAGTGGATCAATGGGGTCCCAAAATCGACCCAAAGATGCCCATGGTCGACCATGTATCAACCAATGGGGTTAAGACACGTTTTAGGGTAATTTAATATTATTATAATATTATTTTTTAACCCTTATTTACCGGATTTACCCTTAACCATGGTAAATAAAATATTTACCGCAGTAATTATTCAAAATGTCTAAAAATAAAAGTTATCTATTTACACAATTTGAACATCCTGATTCCAAATATGGAATCCATTTTTCTAAATTCAAAACACAGAAGTGGCAGAAATTAATTTAAAATTAATTCCCGCTGTCAAAACAAAAAGCGTGTTTTTAAGAGATAATAACTATCAAAAGATTGACACTTGTTTATGTTCGGTTTAATTGTAAAATTGTGTCCAATGACCAACATTATATTAAGTGGTAAAAATATATTCTAAATATACTTTAAAACCATTCGATATTATAATTTAACCACATAATATATTACGATGAAAAAAGTTGTTTTTAATTAAAATATAGCGTGTTTTTACTATTCATTAAAATATGAAAGTTGTCGGAAAAATATCAAAACTTTATCTAATGTAAATTTTTACATCCTGATTCAAAAGAAGAATATTATTTTGTCAAATTGAACATATAAACATGTCAAAAACTATATTTAAAGTGGGTGTGCCATCAAAAGGCGGTAAAACTACATTTTTTGAAAAATACTTATTTTACCCGAAAAATTTATTTTGTTCTTATACCATGTTCTAGAAATGTGTAAGATGAATAATAATGTTATAAAATTTCCAAATTTAGTTAATACTATTCATAACGGCTAGTTCATGACAATATTATAATAATATAACATTGTTTATTAAAACCCGGTATTGCGTACAACACACGCTATCGAGGAAGGTCGCGATTGCGTGTAATGCAAGCCAAGTCAGGGTTGCGTGTTGTGAAAGAATCCTTCATTGTTTCGTATAACAGAATCCAACCATATTTCATTTATACATTTAATATATATATATATATATACTCAATGTTGCGTAGAATAACTATTATCAAAATTGTGTGTAACACGGTCCAAGAATAGTGTTGCGTATACTGCAAGCTAATACGGTGTTGCGTATAGCGCAGGGTAATCTTGGTGTAGAATACAACATAAGACATTAATGAAATTAAAATAATATTTTTTTATAAAATCTCGGGGTGTTACATTCTACCCCCCTTAAAATGAATTTCGCCCTCGAAATTCGTCGGGGTTATAAATGGTTTACTATTCGAAAGTTTCTTTAATAGAAACCCACATCGTAAAAAGGAATACCAAAACCAATCTTTAAAAACAAAAGTATGAAACGTAACGGTTACCCAAATAAACTAATCATTGGGTTTCCACATAGGTGAAAATATGGATATGGAAGAGAAATCTAACCATCATGTTTTGATGCAGAGTGGTAGAGAACATGGCTATGGAAAAGCCAATAATCACAAATCCATAGATTTGTGATGATATAAGGTACCATCTGATTCATCAGGTATAAGATCACTAGGACAACATTTTTGGTTTTCAAGATCATTTACCTAAGGTTGAAAATTTGAATTAGAATAAATACTTTATTTTGGTACAATATCACTATTGTTCGTGCCTTTAACAATTTCCACTTCATCTCATAAATAAATGAAGTTGAATTTGTTATTCGTGAAGTGCTAGCAGATCATGTGATAGAATGACGGGTCATTCCATCTGTCTCAAACAAAAGGTTAGCAAGAAATTATATACATAAGTCGATCTATAGTGAGATTAATCATATATGGTTCCTAAAATGGACTTATATATCATATGTCATACAACTTAATATAATAAAACTAGTTTCTACTAAACAGAGACTTCATGTAGGCCAGTGGTAGGCGATAAAGGCCAGTCGCACTTCGGTTGTGGGTTCGATTCCCACAGCCTTGTCCGAAGCGATGGGCTGTCGCCCGTCCTGCAGGTTGTCCTTTTTCTAAAACTACATTACTATAACATCCCATCAATAATATCGAAAAAAGAACTTCTATCCTTAAACAATACTAACTTATGTCCAACATAATCCAGTCTAATCTTTAGGCTTATACATAATACTGCAGTCCACTCTCATAATATAGTGGCAACGATTACCAGAGATTTAATACTGTCGTTGATCCCCACATATCATAAGATATGTCTTGTTGGTCACATTCCAAACATTCAAAGTCCTTAATCGTGTATTCTCTTGAATACCTTAGTGAAAACATGAGTGCAGTTAAAAGTTAACACTTTCAACATACCAAAATCCTCAAAATTCTATATACTCTAACCATGATATCACTTAGTCCTTATATCAATCATGAGCTCATGAATACAATAAAACATCTCATTATCTTCTTATCCTTTCATTATGCACATATCATCTACTTTCCAAAATATTTGAATCACTTTTCATGGTTACCGGTACCTTGAAATTATTGAAAACCACAATAGACCAATACTTAAATATTTCAATACACCATAAAAGTACCTCAACAACATTATTCTTGAATACCAATACATAAACACTTCAGTCCATCCACTTCAATGATTGTCCTGGAATAAGTCCTTTCTTGATTTAGAAGTAACTTTTTAGGTCAGGGCATTGAGTTGGGTAATGCCCATGTTCTCCACAAATAAGACATTGAACTCCATAACAGTCTGTCACTCTATGACCCTTTTCTCCACACAGATAACATCGTTCCCTCCATTTGAGGTATTCCTCAAGGTTCTTCTTCCCTTCTTTAGAAATCTCAATCTTCCTTTCTTTATGCTCCTCAACATGCGAACATGCATAATAGTCTATCTTCCTCTTCTTTGATGAATTAGGCATACCACTAAATTTCACCTTGTTAATCATATATCGCGATGATTGATTTGGCATAATCACAACATCTTTCTCTCTAGGAATTACACAATTTTGTTGCTCATAGTCACCAATTTGTCCATTGGATTCAATGTTAACTGAATTCCTTTTGGTTCCCTCCATTAACTAAAACACAAAAATAATTTTGTGAGAATCAAAAATCATGCTAGAGAAAACAACATAGTAAAGGGAAAGTATCCTCAATACCTAACTTCTTAGGTTTAATCTAATATCGTTACCATAGTTCTAGGAATATATCCTATATGTATACTTATCCTTAGGAACATCCCTAGACATACCTTATAAATATCTCTAGGGATCTCACTAATGTTCTCGCATCCTAGTTTCCAAAGGTTGACTAAACCTTTCCTCTGATACCAACTGTAGAGACCCGTATCTTGACATACATAGACATTACATTACTTTTGCGGAATACTTAGTACATAACAAAAACACACACACAAGGATCGTAATAGTTTAGTGTCTTTGGAAACTCGGAACGTAATCTTCTAATCGTGGTGAAAGATCTTCAATATCTCCCATAAAGATCTTCCCCCTTTTTTTTACCTAAAACCTTTCTTTATATCCTGGGTAATAGAAAACATAAAAGGGTGAGCTCAAATGCTCAGTAAGGGTAAACAAAAGAAAAATCAATCACATCATATTCATAAGAACACAACTTTTGGAAATCTTAACCTGCAAGAGAGAGCATAATTTCATAACATGGGATAAATCATAGTAGTGAAATGAAATCACAATAATCATAACTTAAAACATGAAACTTTGTGGCATTCACACATAATCATAGAGAATCATTTCTTGTTAGTCAAGACTCATTGCCAAGACTATCTTAGTGGACAAAGTCCCTTTCTGAATCGAGTAACCCTCGTTTCAGTCCTGTTTCACTGAACCGGTATAACCTACCATTCCAGCCATGTCTATCTCATGAGATATAAAATCTTTACCCAATGCATTGGAGGGAGATATAGGTCCCACCCATCTTATAATGAATCCTTTCTTATGTGTGCCACATAATCATAAAACATACATCATGACATCATAAATCAATTCATATAAGATAAAGGAATTCATAAAAATAATTCCATCACAACATGATCAAATCAATTTAATAATAGGGATAAAAACAGAACCCTTTATTATCTTAGATGGAAAATAATTTTGATAAAACACTTGAACTCCATTCTTGAGGAAAATATCCTTTCTTCTTCAAAAACATTTTTCCTTTCATAACAAGTAATACAACTTTAAAATAAAAGAAGTTGATTAAAAATAAACTTGAAAACTTGTAAAGGAAGCTTCTTGGAAATAATGTTTTAAAAATCCATTCATGCCGTATAAGTTAAAAAAAACATTCTTCGTACTTTTGTCGGAAAAGTCAAAAAGTACCTCGTACAAAAAACGACAAAAGATTCCTTTCATACATATTACTAAAAACTCACCGAAGGGTAAAAATGGATTTAAACAATTTTAGGTGGATGGAAATAATATTACATATTGATGAAACATGGATGTGGATGATAAAATACACCCCAGTAAATACTTACGAATAAACAATCTCGGATAAAAATGAGATTGTGATATTTCCCTTACCTTAGGTCCGATTTGCTTCGTATGTGTCCGAACCTCTTGTATAATGATTTAAATAATGTCATTGACTTATTACAGAATCATATTCATTGTTATGATATCATATATTTTTCACTTATGACATTATATTACCCGTTCTTTTGTAAATTCCATGTTAAAGAAGCGTTTTGGGTAAAATCGTTTCATTTATCGTAGGTGTTTTGACTTGTTGTTCTTGACATCATTATTACTTATATCATGATTTAATTACTTCCAGAATATAAAATATGATTTATATATCATATATATTCAGTATATATATATATATATAATAGGTAGATAAATAAAATGAAAAACACCGTTCATGGAGACGGTAGTCCGTACGTACGCATGAACGCTGTTTTCCTTTCCTTATTGTCTTGAAATGGAAGTAAGTAGATGACATACATATGTATATATATACATAAATCCAGTAGCTTTATAATGTCATATATTTCATTATTATTTCTTATATATACTTTATAATCATTCTTAAATGGTTAACATGGAGAATGAATCTCATCGCGTCGTGGAGACGGTAGTCCGTACGTACGCACGAGCGATGATATCATTTCTATAAATATTGAATTGAATTGGAGTGGATTATACAATATATCATAATCAATATGATGTTGTAACAACTATGTATATTTATTGTTTACACCAGTATACCCATCCATGTAAGGTGGTGGTGGAAAATAGATTACACCACGGCGTGGAGACGGTATTCCGTACGTACGCACGCGCGGTGATTTCATTTTTCCGTAGGATGGATAGAAGGTGAATTAGGGTTGTTTAATATTTATAATAACATATCAGTATGTAATTAATACTGATGTTATTACTTCATCATGAAACAACTAAAGAAGAAGAAGTTGAAGAAGAAAGAAATTGAAAAGATCGGTAATTGATATTACCTCTTCTTTGGAACGCCTCTTTGAATCCTCTACTTAAGGAACTAAGAGTGGTCTTTGGAGAAGACCAGGACCTCTAGGACTATTCTAGGTAAGTGGAGAGGAGAAAATGGCAGGGGTTGGCCGAGCTTGAGTGCTCAAATTGGTGTGAGGAGGAGGGGGAGGAGGTGTCCTTTTATAAGAGGGGTGAGGGGCACCTTTGGAAAAGCTAGAAATATTAATTTATAATAAATTCATATTCGGTTTCCAAAGGCTCCAAAGTTGACTATTCAAAGGTTGAGGTGGGGATGGGTCGAAAAAAACTCATCCAATAGAATTTAGACAGGTTTGGGTACTTATATTAACCTTATCTTTAAGTATTAACTCTAAGTTAATTAGTTTCACTTTTACAATGTCTCTTTGTATTTTTATATAATATGGTTAATAAACTTACTATATACATCCAAGAGACCCCCAAGTGGTCCATTAATGATGAACCTATCATGATATAAGTCTCTTGGCCGAACCTTAGATTTTTAGGAATTTAATATCAATTAATAATATAATATTTTTTTTAAGAACTCTCTTATGTCAATTTTGGCACTATTCAATAGTTGATTTTTGTGAAACTCATAACAGATTGATTACTTCGAAAAAAGTCAATTAAATCAATCCTAATATATAATATTACCCTAGAAAATTAGTTTAATTCATTAAAAGTTTCATATTATATTTATTTGGGTATTTATAATATCAATTATTTTAATTTTTCACGATTTTAGTAATTACTGCATCATCATTGTGTCATAAATAAAATAAATTCTTTAATGTCTAAAAATTATAAATAAAATATCATTATGTAGGAAATCTTTTTATCTTTCTAATGAATATTTATAATCTAAAATCCAACATATATAACCCTATGTAACAATTGTTTTTCTAAAAGATATATGCTTGTGTCAATTTTGTATTCATTTTAACTTAATTAAAATAAAGTGTCATTATCACTTACAAGTGGATCAATGGGGTCCCAAAATCGACCCAAAGATGCCCATGGTCGACCATGTATCAACCAATGGGGTTAAGACACGTTTTAGGGTAATTTAATATTATTATAATATTATTTGTTAACCCTTATTTACCGGATTTACCCTTAACCATGGTAAATAAAATATTTACCGCAGTAATTATTCAAAATGTCTAAAAATAAAAGTTATCTATTTACACAATTTGAACATCCTGATTCCAAATATGGAATCCATTTTTCTAAATTCAAAACACAGAAGTGGCAGAAATTAATTTAAAATTAATTCCCGCTGTCAAAACAAAAAGCGTGTTTTTAAGAGATAATAACTATCAAAAGATTGACACTTGTTTATGTTCGGTTTAATTGTAAAATTGTGTCCAATGACCAACATTATATTAAGTGGTAAAAATATATTATAAATATACTTTAAAACCATTCGATATTATAATTTAACCACATAATATATTACGATGAAAAAAGTTGTTTTTAATTAAAATATAGCGTGTTTTTACTATTCATTAAAATATGAAAGTTGTCGGAAAAATATCAAAACTTTATCGAATGTAAATTTTTACATCCTGATTCAAAAGAAGAATATTATTTTGTCAAATTGAACATATAAACATGTCAAAAACTATATTTAAAGTGGGTGTGCCATCAAAAGGCGGTAAAACTACATTTTTTGAAAAATACTTATTTTACCCGAAAAATTTATTTTGTTCTTATACCATGTTCTAGAAATGTGTAAGATGAATAATAATGTTATAAAATTTCCAAATTTAGTTAATACTATTCATAACGGCTAGTTCATGACAATATTATAATAATATAACATTGTTTATTAAAACCCGATATTGCGTACAACACACGCTATCGAGGAAGGTCGCGATTGCGTGTAATGCAAGCCAAGTCAGGGTTGCGTGTTGTGAAAGAATCCTTCATTGTTTCGTATAACATAATCCAACCATATTTCATTTATAAATTTAATATATATATATATATATATACTCAATGTTGCGTAGAATAACTATTATCAAAATTGTGTGTAACACGGTCCAAGAATAGTGTTGCGTATACTGCAAGCTAATACGGTGTTGCGTATAGCGCAGGGTAATCTTGGTGTAGAATACAACATAAGACATTAATGAAATTAAAATAATATTTTTTTATAAAATCTCGGGGTGTTACAATTATTGTATGAGAATTTGAGCAAAGGAATATATAGATCCCATAATCCTTTTAAGTCCATCGAGAATACTCTCAACATGTATTCCAGTGTATGAATAGTTTGTTTAGATTGGACATTATTTTGGGGGTTATAATCCGTATTGAAGTTCAACTTAGTATTTAGATGATGTTGTAGGTTCTTCCAGAACTTCAAGGTAAATATTGGATGTCAGTCAGATATAATCGATAGTGGTGTTCCATACAATCTCACCACCTATCTGATTTATATCCTTTCAATTTTATCAAGTTTTAAATCCATCTAATTTCAATTAAGTTGGTATTATTTGTAATATGATCTACCATAACCCATATGGAATTATTTCCTCTTTATGTATTTAAAAAACCAGTGACAAATTCCATGGGGATGTCTTCTTATTTTCATGTAGGTATGGGTAATGGTTTCATCATACCCTTATAATTTTTCCTTTCAGCCTTCACTTATTAGCATATTAGACACTTCTATGTATGTTCCATGATATTCTTCTTCAAATTATCCCACTAATAGTGATCTCATAGATCTCAATACATCTTTATGATCCATAGGTGAATGTACAAGGTTGGGATATGTGCATCATTTAACAACTCTTTATTTATCTTAGAATTTTATGGTACACATAGTCATGACCCAAATATTATAACTCCTCATTCATAAATTTTAAACTATGAGGATTTATCTTTTCTTAAATCTGACACCTTTTTATGAATTTTCAAATCATTTTTTTTAGCATCCTTTATCTTCTATGTAAGGGATGGTTGAGAAATAATTTGATAAAGGAATGATGATTTTCCTTACTTAATTATTCCCATGTCCGTCCATTTCAAGTATAAGAAGATTTTAACCATACTAATTACCATTAGTGATAAGGTTGTCAGATCCTTTCTACTTAGAGCATCTGCCACTTAGTTTTCTTTCCCAAGATAGTAATGGATTGATAATTCATAGTCCTTGATCAAATTTAACCATATTAATTGGTGCATATTAGCATCCTTCTATGTGAACATATATTTGAGGATTTTATGATCCATATATATTTCACACTTTTCCCCATAGAGATAATGTCACTAGATTTTCAATGTAGAGATCACCAAAGCCAACTACAAATCATGTGTTGGATAGTTCTACTCATGGAATTTCAACTACCTTGAGGAAAAGGCTATCAATTTATCATTTTTCATTAGTACACATCCCAAAACCTTATTTTAATAATTTCTATATACCACAAAAAAAATTCCCCACTTGAGGTAAGTATGAGGAATGGGGTAGTGAAAAACCTCCTTTTCAACTCCTTAAAGTTCTCTTCACATTTAGTAGTCTATAAAAGATTTATCCCCTTCCAATTAAACTTTATTAGTGGGTTTGAAAATATCAAGAATTTTCTCTTAAATCATTGGTAATATCCAGCTAGTCCAAGGAAACTACATATCTTCGCTACAGATACTAGTTTAGGTCAGTACACAATTATCTTTGTTTTAGAAGGTTCAATAAATATCCATTTACTGTGGATAACATGCCCTGAGAATGATACTTCCTTTATCCAGAACTCACATTTACTATACTTTCCATCCTTTAATAGAAGGTTCCATGGGAGATTCACCCTCCTCTTACACTTGTATAGAATCAAAGGATGACTTGGGACATGAAGAGTGATATCCTTCTCTCAAAATTTGATGTTGTCGTTATATAAGGACATACAATCCATTCCCAATATAGTATAAAACTCTACTAAAGTAAGTAATATGAGATTTTATGGAATATTCATTCCACAAACATTTACTGTGTAAGATTTATATATTTGGGAATCATCAATTTCTCTATTTTTTATTCTTATAGATAGCTCAACCCCCATGTTTTAAAGTGGTATTTGAATAGTTATACTAAACATAAAAGATGTGGAATAATGTGTAGAACCAGAATCAAATTGTATATTTTCTACTCTTGAACAATTAACTAGTGTAACTGTCACCACATAATTGTTGGGATCCACCTCAGAATTAGTGATAATGCATTCCCCTACTTGTTCTATAAGACTTAAAGGTTTTTATCATTGATTATCTCTGAAAACTATTGTCTTAGGTAATTATATTGCGTAATGATAATGTTCCTTGTAATTGAAACACTACACTATAGGCTGAGTTTTGATCTGAACATTCTTTTCTTCTTCTATATTAGTGGGTTTCTTTATTTCCCTTTAGAACTGATTTGCCTGATACCCCTCTTTTATACATTTGAATCATCTTTTGGTTCCCTTGAGATATTTTCTGAGTTTTTTCTTCCCACACCTTTGTCATGTGGGATGTTGGGTTTTCTTTCCTCCATAATATTTATCTATTGATACTACCAAATAAAACTCTATTTTAAATTTTTTATCTCCAATCCCATGAGACCATAAAGAGTCATATATCTCCATATCAATTGTATAGTAACAACAAAAAAACTATTTATAGATATCAAATTCTTTAATCACTAGTGATTTTCATAGACTCTTCTTTAACACACTAAAGAAACAATGCACCTTACTTTCAGTGTTGATGAAAAAGTTGGAGGTGTATCATGAAATCCTTGTGAAGTTTTCATTATATGCCCTGATAAACTCATCTTCCTTTTTCTTTAGTCTGGGGCTATCCCTCTCCATTTTAATATGGAGAGTTTGGGGAAAATATTTATAAAAAAATTATTGAAGGCTTATCACTTCATAGAATCAATATAATCTTTAGAATTTGTTTTCTTGATCAGTGCTCATGACTAATAAGCTTCCCCCATGTCCATAAAAACTTTCTATTTATATGAGAATTGGAGGAAGAATAATGTCTTCTCAATAGAGTTAATTTGGTATTCTATGATGAAGGGATTATAAGATCCACTAAAGGTGAGGGGCATTTGTCATATAAAAGAATCAACTACAAATTTTTCTTTCTTAGGAGGTGGATGGTGTTCTGCATGATTCAAGTTATTATTGATAACATGATCTAGATAATATAGTACTTCCATGAATTTATCATCTACCACTCTCATAAGATTAGGCAAATCATTTGGGAAATCATCACATTTTCTATCACATTGTTTGTTGGCACATTTTATCCTATTTCCCCCCATTAACTAAAAATAATGAAAAAACATGATGAGAATACATTAACATAAAAAAGGTAAACTTATAAGCTTAAAAGGAATAACTTATAAATGATAATTATATCCTAAATTATGAGTCTTGAGGTTTTAATATAAAGAGAGAATGTACATATCCTAAAGAAAAGTATGGCAGATAGAGATCCCTTACCTCGAGACCGACTTGTTACATGTATTCTTTATCTTCTAGAAAAATAAACTTATGTTAATTATTTACTTTATTAATAACATTTTTCAATTTTATTATTCCTTTTATTTTAATTTTTACCATGCTATATTCAATTATTTAATCATTTAGGTTCATAAAAGATGTTTTTATGATATTTGGCTCATATGATGATAATAAATTTGGTAATTTGACTAAGGTCTAATTGATTATTAATTCGTCATATCCAAAAAAAATAATCACGACATAATTAACATTTTTATACATCGATTATAATTTTAAAAATAACCATGAAATATAGTTATGAAAAGTTTATGGTCTGAGTGAGTAACTCAGCATGGGGTAAATTGAGTTCCCAATAAAATTTATATTTAAAAAAATTAAAAAGTAAAATATCCCAATTTAATAAAAACACCTAGTTAATGAAAATAGTATAAATATATAATTTTATTGTTTTAATAACTTCTCAAATCTAGATCAATGATCAGTTAAAATAATCTTTGAAACCATTTTATCTCATAAAACTAAATTACTTGATCATAAAATCTATATAGAACACAAATTAGGATTAGATATTAGAGTAATGTTTTGATACATATTTTAAAATAGACACATTTTTAAACATTTAAATATTGCAAAAAAACTAATAACACAAAACATAATTAAAAAAAAGGGGTTTGGTCTCAAGTAAATACTCAATCCCTTTCACTTGGAAATAACCAACTACTAGTCAGTTTATTGAATAATAAAATTGATCCACATCTTGGATCGTATTTTCTAGAAAATAAAACACAAGGTTGGATAGTCACAAAGCCTCTTCCTTAGTTATACATGCGATAAAAATAATTATAGGTCACACACAACCCCTTCTATAGTTGTTGTGGGTATACAAATGAATAAATTTGAGAGAGAGTGTCCATCACTCTCCAATTAAGTATAGGAGACTATATTTTATAGGTAAACATAGTAAAACCAAAAATAGCTCAAATGTAAAGCCTGGACAAAAAGGTAAAATTATTAGGGATGGGAAAAAGTGATGCTTCTCAATCCAACTAGGTTTATATGTTTATATGTCCTCGAATATGTATTTTAAAGGATCTTGAATAGGTTCCATTAAATGTGAAGAAAAATAGAGTACTATAAAGGTATGGAAAATCCTTCTATTTTTAGTATGTTTATATCCAAAATCCTTTTACACATAGATGTATTTGGATTTCTCTTGATCTTTTCATGTATCACCACTTGTATTACTCCTATTAGCTACTCATATGCATGAAGAAGTTATTCTGAATTTATATCACTCCATGTATAATTATTAGTTATCTGAATCCTTGTACTGGATAAAAAATTTGTAAAGGTATAAATTTCTATTTAATACATCTATGGATTAGTTTATGAATAATGATTATTAAATCCACATGTGGTTGACTGCATTTAATTGCTTAAACAATATATTGGATGAATTAAATTTTAATAAGATTATGGACAGCAACGGTATCATTCTGGTGGTAGATCTATGAACAGTAGATCTATTCTGGTGGTGGATTGTCATTGGCGGTAGATGAGTTCTGGTGGTATATTATATTGGTAGTATAATTAGTGAATGATATCATAGACTATTGGTATCATAATTCATCAGTAGATCAGTTCTGATGGTAGATCTGACTGTTGGTAGATCTATCTGATTGTAGAGATCTTTAGCAATAGATCACTTCAGTGGTAGATCTCTTAAATGATATATCTCTTTAGTGGTATATCTCTTTATTGTTTGATGCATTCCAATAGTATATTTGGTTGAAATAATGGTAGATTGGTTGAAATGATGATATATCAACATAGTCATTGTTAGATATTTTCTAACTAACAATAGGTCCATTGAACTAACGGTAGATCAACACTTAACCAAGTTTTTTCACATATTTACATAGAAAAATATTTACTATCATAATACATCAATATTTTTAAAAACATAACAAATATAATTTATGATCATTAAAATAAGTAGGTTCTAACAATCTACCCCTTTTTTATAATCACAAATCATGGAATTTATAACCATATATATAAAAACAAATAAAGAGATAAGTATATATGGATTTGAATAATTATATGAATAAAATTTAAAATTATTTATGTGATGCACATATTTACCCATACTTATATAATAATTGTAATTACTATCTTAAATTCCATTCAAGTATACTCCGTCTTTTGGGATTCTAAAAAATATAAGGTAATAAAATACTAGTAAATATATAAATATGATTAAAAGATAATCTTAATTACATATAAAATCTAAAATATTAAATTTAAAAAATTAATAAAAGGTTAAATTAGAATCCCTATCAAAGACTAATCATAATCCAAACCACTCTTTGCCCGAATAGAAGAAGGATCTACCAGATCCTTTCCTTTCCCAATGAAAAGAGTTATATAGGTGAAGAATGAGGGTGTAAAAGTTGGTGGAGGAGTCTCCCTGATCATGATAGGCCTGAGATTCCAAACTTCTTCAACTAGAATCATGCCAAATAGATAAAATTTTGGAATCATGGGTTCTGAAGAGGGTGAAAATGTGATGGGAGAAAAGGGTATGGCATGAGGTTATACTACTACAGTACTAGAGGAATATTGAAATGGTTTCATAAATTTAATGAAATTTGTCATGATATTGACACCATGATCTATTTATTTAAAAAAATACTTCTTATCTTCCATGAAAATATTAAGAAAAGGGTCCAAAACATTGATCTGATTTACTTTCTACTTGAATTCCCTAGTTACGTGAAGCATTCTTAGATTCTCAATAATAAACTTAAAGTGAGAATTTATCTCAAGATTTTTATAAATCCTTGAAAGGTATTATTTTATGGATTTAGTGATAGTATCACTATCACTCCTAGCCTTATTTAAGAATTATCTAACCAAAAAATAAATATTCTCACTATGGTACTTTATCTAAAAAAGTTCATCTTGATGAGATGTAGAAATATTACTCATAACAACATTCAACTCCAATCAAAAAAAGGAATGAATAATGTATGCACCAACTAAATAAGTAGGATGTGGAGTACTATAAGTGGAAGCATCAGCTATAGGTAGAGACTCTAATATATTCATAAGTGATAATTTCCCTTCATTAAAACTCCCTTTTATCTCATCCATGATGGATTTAACTTCTTCCATATCATTATCCAACATCTTGTTCTTAATCTCCAATTCTTTCATTTTTAAGATTGTCCTAGGTTGGATATGAGTGAGCACTAACTTAAAAATCCATATGGTATCAGCTTCACTAATCATGTTCTCTTGAGGAGGTGTGGATCAAAGGATCCCACTAATAAATAATAGCATCCTCACTCTAAACGAATCCAGGTCATCTTTAGTTACATAACCAGAAGATAGAGGATATAAAATACTATCTTGGCTAGTTAGGTCAGCCTCCATATATCCAGATTTAGTTGCATGATTTCTAGAGTGAAAATATTCCAGCTGACCAGCTTCATATATCTATTCAACCGGATATCCATTAGAATATTGTCCATTAATAGAGATAGAATGTCCACCATGCTTAGGTGGACAATAATTCTCCTCATCATTATCATATTTTGAATCTAAATATTCAATCCCAATATTATTAGATCCTGGGGATTTCTCCCCCTTATCAGGTGATCTCTCCTCATATCTATCAGAGATAACATTCTCATCGTGATTCTCAGAAGTTGTTGACTCAACTCTTTGACTTCCACAAACCTGGACTTATGAAGCAATTTGATCCTATCTAGGAATATATCCTTGGAAAATAAAAATATATTGAGTAGAACTAGTTTGAAACTCATCATCAGACTTACCTGAAGCAGAAGCACCATGAGAGTGACATGACTACTCTTACTCATCAGTATCATCATCACCATTCTCAGACCCATCATATACTTCAACAACTTCTCTTGATATCTCAAAAGAAATATTAGAATTTCATTCACCTGATACCTCAATATCTTAATATTATTCACCTTCGCATATTAATATTTCTTTAAAATGAAGAGTAGTATATATATATATAGGTCTATAGGAAATATTTGGGCTTCTGACCATATCAATGTCACTTCCTTCCTCTATGGAAACATTCATTGACGCTTCTTCTCTATATTCATCTTCTTCTTCTTCAAAATAAAATTCAACTTCCTCATCAAATAAATAAACTACATCTTCATCTGGATCCAACCCAGGATCAACCTTATCTCTAGGTATGAAAGGGTACTACACAGTGTTGAAATTCTTATAGAGATTATCATTTTCATCCGCCCATTTCTTCAACCAAGGGTTCCAATTAACCATCATTATTTTTTAGGTTAACTGACTTAAACAGAAACCTACACAACTAATTACAACCACTTCATCATTAGGCACTATATTTTTGTCTTCTAATATAGCCAAAATTAACTTAGGGTAGATCAAAGAATTATATATATATAAGCTCTTTCTTATTTCCATAATATGGACCATCAATTTTCTGCACATGTTTATCTTATCTCCAATTTTCATAATAAATAAGAGAAAAACATCTTGGTACCTCATGGAATAAGGTTTCTCTTCCTGGGACAAATCATGTGTTGGATATGCTTAAACAAAAGTTTCCATTCTCCATCCAGTTTTATAGTAGTAGTACTTCTCACAACATCATTACAAGTCAACTATAATAAGGAATCCTCATACCTGAAAAATAACTATTTTTGGGAATTGATCCCTAAAAATCATAAAATATACCTTTATGTGGTGCATTGAGACATCTGGTCCATTTTTTTGATGAAAATATCACCTTTTCTTTATCAATCATAGTCTTAGTAACATACTTATTTTCACCAAAATCATAATTTTCAAAATAATAAAACTGGTGAACCAAACTAGGATAGAATGGTTGGTCATTCCTCGAAAACCATTTTAGCTATCCTTGGTTTTGGATCACATTTAGCACTAGATACTTTATCAAAACTAACCAATTAGAATCTATTTCCTTTTTAGCAACAACAACTCAAAAAATAGTTTGGGGTTATTTGGTTTGACAACAGATGACTGACTAGATTCACCTATTTATTTCTTTGATAGATTTGATCCTTTAGGATATGAAACAGAAGCATAATTGACTCTCACCACCTTTGCATTAGTTTTAAGTAAGAAGTTCAAATGCAAGGAGGGTTGCAAGTTGAGATAGAAATGAAAATGGAAAGTTCAACATAGGCATGATAGAGAGGGTTCTCAAATTCTTATTTTTATTCAATTTTACCATTTATGAATTTATAATTTAAAAATATAATAAAATATACATAAATAAACTCAATAAATATTTAATCATAGAAAACATGAGTGGTAATATACAGTGAACAAAATTTGAACAGTAGATCTATAATGGTGGATCGTCAACTATAGATTAATAATGGTAGATTACCAATGGTAGATTACCAATGGTAGATTACCAATGGTAGATTACCAATGGTAGATTACCAATGGTAGATTACCAATGGTAGATTACCAATGGTAGATTACCAATGGTAGATTACCAATGGTAGATTACTAATGGTAGATCACCAATGTAAGATCACCAAAAGTAGATCACTAATTGTGGAATTATTATAAAAAGTAAACCTGAATAAAGAGAACTAATCAAAGTTTATCATTACTTGTTCGTGTCTGATATAGCTTAATCTCTCAAAATTCAAATTATTTTTAAATATGTTATAAATTTGATGTTCAGTTCCAATGAATTCAAGAGTTATATCACCTTTTTCTAAATGATCACTCAAAAAGTGGTGTCTTATATCAATATGTTATGTCCTAGAATGAGATGCATGATTATTAGAGATATTTATCATGCTTATATTATCAAAATTTATAAGGACATGTTGAAAATTATATCCATAGTCTTGTAAATTGTGTTTCCTCTATAGAATTTGTGCACAAAAACTTCTTACAGCTATATACTCAACCTCAGTAGAAGAAAGTGAAACATAATTTTTCTTTTTACTACACCATGAAACTAGTGACTTTCCCAAAAGGTGACATGTTTTAGAGGTGATTTTTCTATCTAACTTATATCCACAAAAATCTACATCTAAATAACTCACTAAATAAAATTATTTTCCTCTATGATAAAATAGTTCTAAGTTGGTTGTATACTTTAGGTTCATAAATATTCATTTGAAAACAATTAAATGTGATTATTTAGTATTTTCTTGAAAATGGGAACACATACATACACTAAACATAATTTTTGGTCATCTAGTAATTAAATGAAGAAAGCTTCCAATCATACATCTATAATTGGTTTGATCAATTTATTTTTTAGTTTCATCAAGATCTAGTTTAAATTTTTCACTCATGGGTTTATCACTAATATTTTTTTGTTCAAACCAAAAAAAATATAAGGTATTTTTTGTAATTACTTTGATTTAAAATAATTCCATATTTATTTTAAAATTTTTGAAAATTAAGGAATAATATTAACTCACCCATTAAACTCATTTCAAATTAACTTTGCATCATTTTTGAAAAATCCATACACAAATAATTTCTAGAAAATCCAAAAATTATATCATTAACATAAATTTTTACTACTAAAACATCACTTGAAATTATTTTTATAAATAAATTAGGGCCAACTATGCCTTTTGAAAAAAGTTTAGAAATCAAAAATGAGTTAATCATATCATGTCAAGCTCTATGAGCTTTTTTTAAACCATATAAATCTTTTTTTAATTTAAAAAAATTATTTGGAAAATAATTATTTTGAGATCTAGGGGGTTGTTCAACAAAAAAAAATCCCCAAATATATAACCATTTAGGAATACACTCTTAGCATTCATCTAATATAGTTTGAAATTAAAATGTATTGTATAAGAAAACAATATTATAATGGATTCAATTCTAGATACTAGTATAAAGGTTTCTCCATATTCAATACCTTCTTCTTGAATATATCCTTGTGAAACTAATTTATCTTTGTTTCTAACTATGGTGCCTGATTCATCAACTTTATTTCTAAAAACCCATTCATTTTCAATGGTCAGAATGTCTTTAAGTCTATCCAGTAGTTATTAAACTTTATTTATTTTAAATTTATTAAGTTCTTAATTCATTTTAATTACCCATAATTCATCGTTAATTTCATCATTTATGTTCTTAGGTTCAAATTTCATAAGAAATTTTGATCTTCAACCTAATTTCTAAGAGAATCTCCAGTTTATGTTCGTGTATCTAGGTCTTTAACGACGTCATATAAGGGATGATATCTATGATTCCTAAAGGTTCTTGGAAAATAAGTTTTTTATATTTCATTATACTCTATAGGTTCGAGTCAAGTTGTTCGCCAGAACTATAATATTTTTCTATATGTTTCACAGAACTGTCATAAGGTTTAGTATTTAAATTTAAATTTGATAGATCATCTTCAAGGTTGTATAATGGAGTCTTAGACTCATGAGGATCCATTTCATAAAATTTTACACTATAGTTTCCTCCATAATATTGGTCCTTTTATTAAATACCATATATGAATTATTGGTTGTAGAATATCCAAGGAAAACTCCTTCATAAATTATGGTTGAAAATTTATCAAGATTGTCCTTTTTATTAAGAATAAAGACATTGAAACAAAAAACTATAAAGTAATTAACTTTTTCTTTTCTTCGATTCTGTAATTCATATGGGTATTTCTTTAAAAGTGTTCTTATAAGAACTATATTGATTTTGTAGTATGATGTATTCACATATTCTTCCCAAAAATAAATAGGTAAATATTACTCATTAAGAATAGTTTAGAAAATTTCTTAAAGTGTTCTATTTCTCCTTTCTACTAAAATATTCTATTGTAAAGTTCTCAAGGAATAAAAGTTATGATTATAGCCTTTTGTGAGCATAGTGATTCAAAATATTGATTTTCAAACTCATGGCCATAATCACTACCTAATGTATTAATTATAAGTCCACTAAGATTTTATATAGATTGGGAATACTAAGAAAAATAGGAACAAGCTTCAGTTTTTTGATCTAGAAATAATACCCAAGTGTATCTACAAAATTCATCTACTAAAACACAAACATAGTGCTTTACATTTAATCTAGATACTCTAGAAGGTCCAAACAAATCTATGTGAACCAACTAAAGGGATTGAGAAGTTGAAAATTATTTCTTTGATTTGAATGAGATTTTGTGTTGTTTATCTTTTTGATATGGGTTATATACTTTTTCATTTGGGAATTCTAGTTTAGGTGGGTCTTTAAATAACCCTTTCCTAGTTAGTTTTTGAAGAGAATGTATGTTGAAATTATAAGGCCCTAGCCTTAAACATTACTTAATCTTGAGTTAAGTCAACAATTTGACTTTATTTCATATTAAGGATCTTTTCAAGTTTATAGATTTTGATAATTAGGCCATGACTCATACATAACAACTCAAATATTACAAAGTGTACACTTCTACTCACTATACATTTTTTTCATAAAATAAGAACTTTTAAAAATAAACATGGTTTTATTTCATGTTTAAACATCATAGATTTTCCTTGATCCCTTCATTGACTATATTCTTCATTAAAACCTATGCAAAAACATTTCAAAAACTTGGGATGAGCATAAAAAGATCAGTAAGGGATTCACAAAGAAGAAAAACTATTAGTCTTGAAAAAACATTAAAACCATGAATACTTTATCATAAAGTAATTTTTTTTACCTTTAAGAAGTAGAAATTACACTTCACTGAATATAAGCCCATTGGTTACCCTTTTGTAACTCAAAGTATTACTATAAACCCATAGAAAGCAACATATAACATATAAAGGTAACTTGGAACATAATAATACATAAAGGGAATAATTATATGGTCTACTTCCACACATATCACTAAATGGAATAGTCATATGGCTGACTTCCATACCTAATGCATTGGAGGTTATAACATAACCACTCATCCTTGGTTTATCACAGAACCACCCATCTTTGGTTTATCACGTAACCATCTGTATTTAGTTTATCATATAACCACCCATAAAATTTCCAAGTACAATTATATAATTATAACACATAAATATTGCAATTATAAATATTTCACTCATAAAATCTCATTTGTAATCACAAGAAACCATTTCAAGATATTTAAATAATCAACCCATTTTCAAAATCAATTAAAACATTTAAAAAGAATATTTTTAAATCAAAGTGTCCCATAAAAATTTGAAACATTTGAAAGGAATCAAAAATTTAAAACATTAATGTAAATATAAATAAATTCATAAAAACCATTTTGAAAACTTTGACAAGAAATAGATTTTTTCATAAGAATAAATCTTTAAAACATTTAAAATGGTGTTTTAGTTAAAGAGTCCCTTGCCAATTGAGAAACAATTGAATAAAAAATCATTAAGGAATAAAATTAAAAAAACTTTAAATATCATGAGAATATACTAATTCATGATAAAATGTGTCAAAATGTTTTTATATATACATTATAGGATAATAAAGGTGAAGTTCCCAGTCAGGATCTAAGTATCACTGGGATGGGGAGGGGTGAATCAGTGATATCTTTTTCTTTTTATGTTTCCTTATTATTGAAACAACATTCTCCTCCTGTTAAAGAGTTTCTTCCCTACTAAACACACACAACCACAGGAACACAAGATATACAAGGTTCACTACTCAACAAGAGTATCTATGTCCTTGGTATGGTACGGAAAGAATCCAGTACCACACAATCCACTAGAAAACAATAATTTGATGTGGAATACAATGAGTAGGATATAAACTTACACTCATGTAGCACTTGGAAAACAATACATAGGTGTGTGTGCACCCTCTTACAACAAATAGGGAATTATAGTATTTTAGTGCTTCTTTACAATTGAACAGGTGTATTCTCTGAATTACAAATCTTCACTTTCCTACCTAGAAGCTAGTAAGAACTCCCATGCGCACAACTGAATACGTAAGAAGACCACAAATTTTTTATGCAACCTTTAGGTTATTTTTTGTTCAATTAAAATTACATTCACGGAAAAATCTACTTTTGGCATGGAAAACCTATTTCGTGCAACTTCTTTTTTCGCGCAACTTTCACTTTTTCGTGCAACTTCTCTTTTCCGTGAAGACCTATTTATTTTTGCATAACTATCTTAGCAAAAAGTTTTATGTGATTTGGATATTATTATTTCTCTAATTTTCGAGCCTTAACAAATTATAGGGGTTCACCTCATATTTATAGGCATTTTTGACCCTGCACAAAAAATACTAATCTATATGTAAAGCCCTCTTCATGTGCATAAAAACTCTTTCATGCAACATCATTTTTCACGCACTTTCTTGATTTTTTTGTGCTCTTAATGACTTTTAATTTTTTTTCTTCATTATGATCTTAAAACACCACTTGAACACAAAATTCTAAACTATTTTTCATATTACGCAAAAAACCAATCTTTCACGCGACCTCATTTTACGTGCACTTTGCCCAATTTTCTGTGCACTCCATGCCTTTTCCATTTTTTGATTTTATGACCTTGAATCATGCCTTGAGTGAAAAATTATAATCCATATTCAAGCTTTCACACAACACCCTTTTCCAAAAACACATTTCTCCATATCCCAATTTTCAGGCCTAAAAATTTGGCAAACACTAGAAAACAGCACCACCTTAAAACATTCTTTTGTGCCACCTCCAGATCAACCATTCCTTTCTCATGATTATATTCATTGCATTCCATAACCATTCTTAATATTTAATCACTAACTCCACTATAATTATATATATCCTTTAATTTAACATCTTTAGCATCTTCAAAGATTTTCAATGGAATGTACTGAACCTCCCTGTCTTCCACTATCATCTTTCCTTCCAATCAAAATAGTATATGATTGGTACCACCTTTACTCTCACTTTCCTTCATAAGGTTTTCATCATAAGTTCTCCTAAATTATAAAATTTTTCAAATACAAATCATAAAATCATCGTCTAATTTACCACCATTCTTCATTGTTGTAGACAATGTATCACCTTTGATACACGTGCTTTGAACTTAGGATCATCTCAACAATCAACTGAATTTCATGTCCTTTACAAAGTGGTTTTATTTATCTTCTTTGACAAAAAAATACAAAACTTTGTAACATAAAACTCTTCTTACTTCTTTCTTCATCCAACTTGGTCCCAACAAAAGGTATAAAACATCAAGATATTCCTAAATGAAAAAAGATTGATATGAAATCCCTTACAAAGATCGTATCATTAGATTAAGGATAAATCAATGTCATAATTATGTGTGAAAAATATAAATACACCAAATATAAGTGTGTATTTAGTGAAAATCAATCAGATTTCATTCACACATATTCTTGAAAAAAAACCAATGACATGTATATTTAACTCAATGAATGAAATTTGAGTTAAGATTTCCCTTACCTTGAGTCTAACTCATCACGTACAATTGTTATGTTCCTCTTAATCGGGTAACTTCTTTTGGTTTATACCAAAATGATTCCACATGAGGATTTTTCCATAATAAAGGCTTCTAAGATTAGGGGAGGGATTCTAGGAATATTTTTTGGTAGATATTGTCTGAACCAAAGGTTTCTTGAAGTGTGATTATAAGATAAGAGAGGGTACCTTTTATAGGAGAGGGAAGGGGCACCCTTGGAAACATTTAAGATATTAAATTAATATAAATTTATTTTTTAATCCAAATGCTTCCAAATTGAAATATGTCAAAGATCATATGAGGATAGTTCGAAATCTTCTCATCTAATAATTTTTAGACATGTATTGATTTTATTTTAAACCATATATTTTCGGTTTACCCTTAATTATTCTCTTTTAATTTTAATTGTGGTAACAACATTTTAAGTATTAAGAGGCTATAAATATTTACTTACAAGAGTTAAATTTCCCATAATTTGGAACTTAATGAAATTATAGACCTTATTATAGTCATTATGTGATTTTAAAAGATTTTTAGGATTTTTAAATAATTAAATAAATTATTATTTTTATAAAACATCAATTTTGTCAATTTTTACCCTATTTATTTCATTGAATGTAAATAAAATCTAAACTGAGATATAACTTCAAAACAAAGCATTTAATTGTCTTATAACATGTCATATTCACCTATAAAAATCTTTTATGGCATAAATTGTGTCATATAATATTTATTTTAATATTTATAATATCATTTATTTGATATTTCACTTAATAAAATAATCATTATATCACTGTTATGTCAATATTTATGGTAATTATTTAATCTCTAAAAATTATAAATAAATTCAAATGAAGTATATAATTTCATTATATTTTTGGATAATATTTATTTTCTGAGTTTTATTAAGTTTATCACTACATTAAAATTATTATACTTATAAGATATAAGAGGGTGACATGTTGTCACTTTCTTTTGTTTCAATAATAATTTTATCACTTTCATGGAAAAAAGTTCATTAAATTAATAAATTACAACCATTAGGTGATATGGGTCTACTTTTATTCATAAAATAGTATTTTTTCAGGTGTTAGGGAAATATTTTTTCCCTTATCATATTGTTGGTTACCTTAATTTACCTCCACAAAGCTCCTCAAAACCATTTTTTCATTTTCTAAAAAGCCAGTTTTAGGGTTACCGGTAACTGAATAAACAAGTATAGGAACTCAAAAATCTTACATCGCATCGTGGTACCCAAGTATTCTAGTCAAAATTTCAAAATTTTAAAACACAAATATCGAGTGAAATCATTATCGTGCCTCGGTCCACGTAACGCCACATGCCACGCGTCCCCTCATGACGCACCAACCACATCGATCCGGGAACCCTAGCATCACGCGCCTCCATCATCACATCATAGCAGGTCACTGGTGAGATCATCCACTGGACATCAGCATCATTGGCCCATCATCATCCTGTCAATACTCACCCTGATCATCCTCATCGGATCGAAACACCACCATCGACAATGTAACCAGACATTGTCGCTCAGCTGAGAACACACATCATCGATAGGAAAGCCCTCGCTGCCACTTCTAACTCACCCATCGCGTAGGTCCTCACCACCACCCCAAACAACACTTCAACCATCATATAACATCACCGAAGACAGATCCCAAAAACAAGAAACAAACTCGAATGAAATGCAAGAGTCGTCAGAAGAACAAACCAATCATTTGAACCATCCGCAACGAAGAGATTAATCAAATGGGACTCAGAACTGGAGATTCCTTCTGGGACACAATGGCTGAATGAATGCACATCCCAAAGCATGTTTGTAACCAACGCAGCCGAATAACTGGGAGAGTGGTGCAAGGAGCGTGACGCTAGAGTAGCAAAGGGATCGGGCCAGGATTCAATAGAGAACCAACCACCAGGACCACATCCCGAACCAACGAAGTCATCACCAGTGGAGAAGGGAACTCTCCAACACTGCACACACCATACATCCAACGAATACTATCACATCAAAGATTAAGGCCAACAAAAGATGCACCTCCTGGATCACTGACGACCAGATAACCCACACATCCCAAGGCCTCCGAGAAACCACCACAGTGAACCAACTAAGAGAGTAGCACAGGATCCAAAGGCCAGAGTAGTGGTTGAATCTGGTCAAGGCTTCAATAGAGATACACACCCCAACTGGGCCACTAACTCCTTCTGATGAAGCCTCCTCCGAGCAAAAAACACACCTGGAACGGAAAAAGAGTAAAGCCAGAAGGAGGAAGGGAAACCGGGGAGATAAAGACAGAGACCGCACCAGCCTCCCCCTCCGAGGAACCACCAAGAAACACTAGCGGAGAGATTTCATGAGAGTGATGCCGCTCAGAGGCCTCTCAAGAGTGGTTACCTTAATTTACCTGATTTACCATTAACCATGGTAAATAAAAATTATCGTAGTTACTATTCATAATATCCAAAAAAAATAAAAGTAACATATTAATATAATTTGGACCCACTAATTCCGAAAATGAAATCTATTTTTTAAAATTCAAAAGACATATGTTTCAATAATTAATTTAAAATTAATCCCCTTTGACAAAATGAGAAAATAGGTTTTTAAAATGTAAAATCTATCAAAAGATTGACATGTGTTTATATCCAATTTCAATGTGAAAATAATTCCAATGAAAAAATTAGATTTAATAATAAGATATTAATCTAATTATATCTTAAAACCAATTACAATTTTAACCAAACTATATAAATAAATCAGAAAAAAAAAATTAGTTTAATTAAAAAAAATATTTTTCATTATTCATTAAAATATAAAAGCTATCAGAAAAATACCAAATTTTAAACCAAATTAAATTTTGATGTCCCATTTATAAATAATAAGTTTATTTTTTTAAATATAACTTATAAAAGTGTCTAAAAATATATTTTAAATGGTTTCACCATCAAAAGACTGTAAAACTGTTGTTTTTTGAAAAATACTTCTTTTATCTGAAAAATTTGAAATATGTTATTATATCATGTCTAGAAAATATATAAGATGAATTTTAAACACTAAATTGAATATATTGAATATATATTTCATTAATAAAATCCATAAATAGTTAATTTTATTATTTTATAAACTCACTTATTTTCATTTAAATAGTTTTCCAGAAAAACATTTCATTTTAATTAAAAAAGGGTTTTATTTTCATTTATAAATAATTATTTACAAAAGAATTAATTAAATACATGTGTAAAAAATATTTTTATAAATAAATTAATATTTTAATTCCCACCATTCCAACATCTAGGTTATAATGGTAACATTTAGATAATAATATTTAGTTGTTCTTTAAGCTCGATGTAGCGTATCATGTACGATATTGAACATAGTGTTTCTTTATTAAAACTCGAGATGTTAAATACTCCCTACCCCCCCCCCACCCCTATTTAATAAATCAAATCTTATAAATTTGAATTTGGGGTCAGTAAATAGGGTATGAATTTTCAAAATATGTTTATTGCAATCACATATTGGAAAAAGGATTAATAAAACTACCACTATAAAAGAAAGAAAGATAAACACAAAGGTAACCTAAGATAACACATACTAGGATTCCATGTAGAAAAGCATGGATATGGAAGAAAAAATAAGTGTTAAGTTATGATGGAGAGTGATAGAAAACATGATAAATATAAATTTAACAATTAGAAAACCATAAAATTGTGATGGGTTAAACGATCTTTGATTTCACAGTAGGAAAATTAAACAGAACACATTTTGTTTTAAGATACTTTTCATAAATTTGAGGAATTTATTTATGAGATTGACTAAGAACATAAAGAAACATACTTAATTTTCAAGTAGAGTTTCTTCCTTTAATCAATTTATACCAGAAACTCATATTTTCTCCAAATAATGAGTATTCAAGATAACTTGGTCACATCTGAAGCACTAGATTCAAATTATATATAATCAAATAATCTATATAAGAAAATATATATAATTCCCATGTCTTTATACATTAACAAAAACCAAAATGATTAGTACAATATCAGATAATCCCCTAAAAAGAATAATCCTTTATAAGTAAAAGGATAACTTTTAATCTCCAAAATTCAACAGTAATACCCAAGTTCTACATAGAACATTCAACAAACAAATGACCTTAAAGTTCCTAAAAATAATCCAAACTAATATTGGAACCCAAAATTCAAAAGTATTTGATTACATAATCTTCCAAGATAAATGTTTAACATTTATCTACAAATAACATCAAAGACTCTTAATGTCTCATACCAAAAAGTAATTAACCTAATCACCTATTCTCCATGGTAGGTTAATCATATCCATAAATAAACTAATTCAAATAAGTCCTTAATTAAAATCATAGATTATTCAAAAATATAATTCAACCATTACTCCTCAAATAAAATCCCCTAGTATTCTATTTTACTTAGGCGTATAGGGTTCCTAAAATAGTGAATTTCTTCCAAAATAACATATATCACTCAATCCTCATATCATTTTACAATACCAAGGATATCCATTTGATAAAAAGTCAGTTCCCAAAATCAAATTGATCTTATTCCATAAAATAATTTAACTAAAAAGAATAAGTCATACTAACCTGGGACTTCATGTAGGCTAGTGGTAAGTGATAAATCCCTATTGCACTTTGGTTGTGGGTTCGATTCCCATAGCCTTGTCTGGCGTGATGGGTTTCCACATGGTCTACGTGTTGTTCTTTTTTCAAAAATTATATAATTTTATAACATTACCAAAAATGAGATAAAATACTCAAAAATAACCATAATATATTTTAACCTCAAATATTATTGTATGCCTTTCATTTTGAATCCCAAAAAGAAATATCCCATAATTTCCTCAAAGGTGAATGTCTCCAAAAATACCATTAGTAACCTTAATATTTCAGATCATAAAGCCTAAAAATGGGTTTCTAAGACATTGAAATTATGATAAAACTTACAATTATAAACCCATGATGATATCACTAAATCTTAAGAAAAACATCCTAATCTCCAAAGTTGTATAAATCATCCTCTGATACCAACTATAAGGCTCCATCCTTAAACATTACTTAATCATTAGTTAAGTAAATAATTTCACTTTATTTCACGTTGAGGATCTTTTCAAGTTTAGAGCTTTAGAGAATTAGGCTATAACTCATACATAACAAATCAAATATTACAAAGTGGACACTTCTACTCATTATCTATCTGTTCATAAAATAATAATTTTTAAAAAGAAACATGGTTTTGTTTCATGTTTAAACATCATAGATTTTCCTTGATCCCATACTTGAATCTATTATTCATTAAAACCTATGAAAAAAAATCAAAAACCTGGGATGACCATAAAAAGATCTGTAAGGGAAACACAAAGAAGGAAAACTGTTAGTCTTGTAAAAAAAATAAAAAACATGAATACATTATCATAAAGTAATAATTTTCCATTTGTGAAGTAATAATTACACTTCACTAAATATAAGCTCATTTATTTCCCTTTTGTAACCAAAATATTACCATAAACCCATAGAAATCAACATATAACATATAAAAGTAACTTGGGATATAATCATACATAAATAGAATAACCATATAGTCAAATTCCACACATATCACTAAATGGAATAGCCATATAACCAACTTCCAAACCTAATTAATTGGAGGTTATAATGTAGTCACCTATCCTTGGTTTATCACAGAACCACCCATCTTTGGTTTATCACGTAACCACCCATCTTTGGTTTATCACGTAACCACCTTTCAAATTTCCAAGTATCATTATATAATTATAACACATAAAGATTGGAATTATCAAAATTTCACTCATAAAATATCATTTTTAATCATAATAAATCATTTCAAGATATTGAAATAACCAACCCATTTTCAAAACTATTTAAAAAAATTAAAAATAATATTTTGGAATCAAAGTGTCCCATACCACTTTGAAACATTTGAAAGGAATAAACATTTAAAACATTCATGTCCTTATAAATAAATTCATAAAAACCATTTTGAAAGCATAGACACGAAATATATTTTTTTAGAAGAATAAATCTTTAAAACATTTAAAATGATGTTTTTGTTAAAGATTCACTTACCACTTGATAAACACTTGAATAAAAATCATTAAGGAATAACATTAAACAAAACATTAAATATCATGAGAATATACTAATTCATGATATAACATTTCAAAAGGGTTTTATATACACCTTATAGGATAATAAATTTTTATAACATAAATATATGTCTAAATGAAAGAATATTGAGATGAAATCCTTTTCAAATATTGTATCATTAGATTAAGAATAAATTAATGACATAATTATGTGTGAGAAATATTAATACACCAAATAAAAGTGGATATTTAGTGAAAAACAATCAATGATAATTCACACATATTCTTGTAAAAACAAAACCAATGACATGGATATTTAACACAATGAATGGAAATTGAGTTAATATTTCTCTTACCTTGAGTCTGACTCGTCATGTATAATCATTATGTTCCTCTTAATCGGGTAACTTCTTTTGGTTTATACCAAAATGCTTCCTTGGGTGGCTTTATTCCCTAACGGGGGCTTTTAGAATTAGGTTAGGGATTATAAGAAGATTTTTGGTTGGATATTGGACTAACCAAAGGGTTATTTAAGTGTTGTTATAAGAGAAGAGAGTGTACCATTTTATAGGAGAGGGATGGGTCACCCTTTGAAACATTTAAAATATTAAATTAATATAAATTAATTTTTTAATAAAAATGCCACCAAATTAAAATATGTTTAAGATAAGATGATTATAGTTCTAAAACATCTCATTTAATAATTTATTTACATTTATTTATTTTATTTTAAACCTTATCTTGTCAGTTTACCATTAATTATTCTCTTTTAATTGTAATTGTGGTGACAACATTTTAAGTATTAAGAGGATATAAATTTTACTTATATGAGGAAAATTTCCAATAATTCGACACTTAATGAACTTTTAGACATTATCATAGTAACTTTGTGATTTTAAATGATTTTTAGTATTTTTAAATAATTTAATAAATTATTATTTTTATAAAACATCAATTATGTCAATTTTTACACTATTCATTTCATTGAATTTAAATAAAATTCAAACAAAGATATAACTTCTAAAAAAGAATTTAATAGTCTTATAATATGTAATATTAACTTATAAAAATCTTTTATGACATAAATTATTTCATATAATATTTATTTTAATATTTATAATATCATTTATTAGATATTTCTCTTAATAAAATAATTATTGTATCATTGTTATGTCAATATTTATGGTAATTATTTAATCTCTAAAAATTAGAAATAAATTAAAATTATGTATATAATTTCATTATATATCTAGATACTATTTATTTTCATAATTTCATTAAGTTTAACACTACATTAAAAATATTATACTTATAAGAGATAAGAGTGTGACATGTTCTAACTTTTTATTGTTTTAATAATAATTATATCACTTTCATGGAAAAAATTCTATTAAATGAATAAATTATGAATATTAGGTGATATTTTTATACTTTTATTCATTAAATAATATTTTGGAATGTGTTAGGGTGATTTCTTCCCCCTTATCATATTGTTCATTACCTTAATTTACCCGATTTACCTTTAACTATGGTAAATAAACATCATCATAGTTACTTTTCATAATATCCAAAAAAAGAAACATATTAAAATAATTTATGACAACTTATTAAAAATATGGAATTAAATTTTTGAAATTAAAAACACAGAATTTTAAGTAATTAATTTAAAATTAATCCTCATTGACAAAATGAGAAAACATGTTTTTAAAAAGTAAAAAGCATCAAAAGATTGACATGTGTTTATATCCAATTTTAATTTTAAAATACTTTCAATGACAAAAATTGAATTTAAGGATAAAATATTAGTATAATTATACCTTAAAATCAATTAAAATTTTAACCTGACTATATAAATAAATCAGACGAAAAAGCAGTTTAATTAAAAAGAAGTATTTTTCATTATTCCTTAAAATATGAAAGTTATCAGAAAAATACCAAATTTTCAACCAAACTAAATTTTTATGTCCTAATTCCAAAAAAGAATTTTATTTTTTCAAATATAAATTATTAAAGTTTTAAAAACTATATTTAAAATGGTTTTCCATCAAAAGGTCGTAAAACTGTATTTTTTTGAAAAATACTTCTTTTTTCAGAAAAAAATGAATTTGTTATTCTATCATGTATACAAAAAATATAAGATGAATTCTAAAAATTACATTGAATATATTACATAGATTTTTAATTAATAAAATTCATAAAGATTGATTTTATTATTTTATAAACTAACCTATTTTCATTTAAATAGTTTTCCAGAAAAGAATTTCCTTTTAATTAAAAAGGGTTTTATTTTCATTTATAAATAATTATTCAAAAATAATTAATTAAATACATTTTTAAATAATATTTTCATAAATAAATTAATATTTTTCATTCCCTCCATTCCAACAACTAGGTTATAACGGTAATATTTAAATAATAATACTTAGTTGTTCGTTTAAACTCGATATAGCTTATCATGTATGATATTGAACATAGTGTTTCTTTCTTAAAACTCAGGATGTTATAAAAATGTTCTAATCTCTTATTCCAAATCCAGGAATCTTTTTGAAAGGCACTTATACAAGAAATATTTTGAGAAAATAAGTAATCTAAATTAACAACATATATATTTTCATTTCTCAAAGCGGTTAAAACTTAAAAAAATCAGAATTAAAAACTTTGCAGAAATTATTTTTCAAACATAAAATGGAAAATATCATCACATAGCTATGAGATTTTAAGTATATTATACTTTAATCCATCTTTAAATAAAACTTTAGAAATTAAAATAGTATTAGAGTTACTAATTTCACCATATTCAATTATTTTTTTTAGTATTGTCACTGAAGTTGTAATGTCCACCATCAACCTTGATTAGGTTCTTGAAACATTATTAATCTCTAGTCATGTATCTAGAGTATCTATTGTAAAGATACCATAGGTGATTACTGGATCTTTTCAATCAGGTTTCTTACAAAATAGATTTAAAGAAAAAATGAATTTGGTACCCATATCTTTCTAGGTCCAAATATGTTAGTAATAAGAGATTTTGGAATCCATAATTATTTAACGGGTTTCTTATAGGTAGATATAAGGATTTTAGAAATAAAAAACTTTATTTTTTCTATAAGAATAATAATTATTCATAGAACTAATATAATTAGAACTATAAATAAATATAATCTTATTGATCTTTCTATATCCAGGTTGGTATCCAATTCCTATGGTATACTTAGGTGAAATTTACTTTCCAAGCATCAAGGATAAAGTATTTATTATATTTTTGAATTTATCCAGATACTTTTTTAATTCTTCATTTAATAATTTTATCTCATTATTTTCTTTTAATAGTTGATCATTTTTATCTTTTTCTATACTAAGACCCTTTTTAAAGTGGTTTGACATGGTGTATTTCTTCTTTAAAATTTTATATTTATCTTTAAGTTCATTGAAGGTATTCTATAGAATATTATAGTATTCAAAAATTTCTTCATTGGACATGTTTTCTTTACTATTTTCATTTTCATAAAGGTTGTAATTATGAGCAAGAGATCTATAAAAAATATTAGATACCTCATATGTCTTTTTCATAAAACACATGTTGGGTTAATCATTATTAGCCTCTCTCCTTGAGTCTGAATCACTTGAAATATCTTATTAAGCACTCAATGATTCTTTTATTTCCTTATTATACCTATTATCTATTTCCTCAAAAATTTTATTAAACTTTAACTTAGGACATTCTTCTTTGATATGACCTTTTCTCTTACATTCATAATAGACTATTTTAGTTGTAGTTTCATCATTTTTCCATTATTTTCTATAGTTACCTTTATTTCTATACTTTACTTTGTAGTTTATCTTCTTGAATAATTTATTCCTTTGTTAACATTTCTTTAATATTTTGGATAAGTGATCCATTTATTCATCACTGTTTGAAAATGATTCTCCATCACATGAGTTATCTTTTTTAATATTCCCTTTTTTCTTCGAATCAAAAGCCTTGAAGGATACTGAATTCCTATTTGTCTCGTCTTCTTCTTATCTATTCAATTTATGTTCCCTTTTATACATCATGAGATTTACTATTATCTCTTTAATAGGAAACTTACTTATGTCACGTGATTCTCAATTTGAAACTGGAGTTCCTCTCTATTTTTCTAGTGAACATCTCAATAGATGCATCACTTAATCTTTGTCAATAATTGGTATAATAAGTGAATACATCATGTTCACAATCCCATTAAACCTGAGATACATTTTAGAAAATTGTTTATAAAGTTTTATCTTAAAAGTATAATATTTAATAGTATAATTATTAAAATACATTTCGTTAACATTTGAATTTTCTTCATGAGAAACAGTCAAGGTATCCCAAATCTAAAATTCAATGGTACGGGAAGATTTTATATTAAACTCTTCATCTCCTAAATCACTATATAAATCATTCATAGATTTATGTTTATTGTTATAAGATGTTTTAGTAGGATTAATCCATTCATCTCTAGCAGTTTTGGGTGATTCATATTTATCCTCAATGACAATCCAAATTTCAAAACCTATACTTATAATATGAATTTTCATTTTAATATTCCAATAAGAATAATTAGTACCATTAAAATTAGGAATCTAATTATTAGAAGTTCCTTCTTGTCTATTATTAACTATAAAGATATAAATTTAGAATAAACAAAATTTTAAGATCATTAAATACAATTAAATCATATTAAAATAATATTTTGAAAAACTCCTTTAATAATAAATGTTGGTTGGAGTGAGTAACTTAAGATGAGGGATGAATTGAGTTCCAAATAATATTTCTATTTAAAAAAATTAAAACTAAAATCCCATAAACTAATAAAAACACAAGTTAATCAAAATAGTAGAAATATATAATTTTATTTTTCAAATAGCTTCTCAAAGTGGGATCAATGCTCAGTTAAAATAATCTTTAGAATAACTTTAACTTTTGAAACTAAATTACTTGATCAACCAATCTATATAGAACAAAAATTAAGATTAACTATCACAGTATAGTTTTAATAAATATTTTAAAACATATACAATTTTAAAATTTTAAATACAGAAAACAAAACTAATATCACTTAACAGAATTAAAATAAGTGGTTTGGTATCAAGCCGAGACTTAATCCCATCCACTTGTCAATCACCCACTTCCAAGTAGTTTATTAAATAATAAAATTGATCCACAACCTGGATCAGGTTTTAAAGACAATAGCACACAATGTTTTCTAGGAACAAAGCCTCTTCCATAGTTATATGTGGGATGAAAATAAGTACAAGTCACACATGAACTCTTCCATAGTTTTTATGGGTATAAAAATGAATAAATTTGTGAGATAGTGGTGAGAACACTCCAGTTAAGTATAAGAGACTGTGTTTTACAGATAAACAGAGTAAAACCAAACACATCTCAAATGTAAAGCATAAACAGAAATATAAAATGATTATAGATAGGAAAAATTGATGATTCTCAATTATAATAGCCTCATATGTTTATAGGTCCTTGAATCTTTCTTTAAAAGGATCTCGTACAGGTTCTGTGAAATGTTAAGCAAAATAGAGTATCGTAAAGGTCTGAAAAATACTTCTTTTTTTAGTATGTCAATGTCCAGAATCCTTCCAAACTTGGTTATATTTGGATTTATCTTGATCTATGCATGTATCAACAATTTTATCATTACAATTTGATACACACACAAGAAAAAGTTATTCTGAATTTATATTTCTCTAGGTCCAATTATTTATTATAATAATCCTCACACTAAGAACAAAATAAAGAATGGCCTGAATTTTTCTTTAATTCATCCATGGAGTAGTTTAATAATAATTATTCTTAAATCCAAATATAGTAGACTGAACTTAATTCTTTAAAATATCCTTTGGGATAATTATATTTGAGTAAGATTATAGACTGCAATGGTAGCATTCTGGTGGTAGATCTATGAACGGTATATCTATTCGGATTGTGAATTCTCAATGGTGGTAGATGAGTTATGGTGGTAGATTATCCTAGAGGTAGAATTAGTTAACCATAGTATAGACTGGTGGAAGCATAGTTCAATGGTAGATCATTTCTGACAGTAGATGTGTTGGTGGTAGATTCGACTAGCAGTAGACCTATCTAACAGTAGATCTCTTTGGCAATAGATCTCTTTAGTGGTGGTTCTATTCATTGGTAGATCTCTTCAATGGTACATCTCTTCAATCATAGATCTCTTCACTAGTATATTTAGACCACCAGTGGATTCGACTGAACTAATGGTAGATCATTCAAACTGATAGTAGAGCAGTATAGCTCGCGATAGATCTTCATGAACTAACGGTAAATATAGTGAACTAATAGTAGATTAATACTTAGCCAAGTTTTTTCAAAAAAATTTATAGAAAAATATTTAATATCATAAAATATAGATCTTTTTAGAAACATAACAAACATGATTTATGATCATTAAAATAAGTAGGTTCTACAAAATTGAACTACATTACAATCATATAGATGGTAGGTCATACATATGCATGAGTAACATTTCCATTTTTCAAAGATCCCGATGGAAATAAGTTAAGTGTTATTTTATCTTTCTAGAATTATAATTATATAAAAAATATCATATTATTTATTTAAATAAATTTATATTTACCATCCATGTTATACGGTAATGAAAAACAAATCATATCACTTCTTGAAGATGGTAATCCACACATGCGCACGAACAATGTTATAATGTTTTAATGAACGAAAAGGTAAGGGAATATATGATATATTAATTTTAATTAATTATAAAAAAATTATTCATATCATATGTATACATTAAATCTATCATCATAAATAGTCACAAGAGGCAATGATGTAAGATTAATTACATCGGTTCGTGAGGCAGTAGTTCGTCGTACACACAAACGATGGTTTTATTTTCCATTTGATGGAAGATTATATGGATTATAGAAACCCAAGATTAATATACATGGATATTACATAATTTTATATGAAAATTAATTTAATTAAAAAAATACATGCTCAAGGTCCATAATAGTTTAGTGTCTTTGGAAACTTGGAACACAATCATCTAATCTGGTGAATGATCTTCAATGTGTCTAGTAAAGATCTTCCCCTTTAGTATTCCTACTTAAAAACCTTTTTTCATAACCTGGGGAAAGGAAATATAATAAATGGGTGAGATAAGATGCTCATTAAGGGTAAAAAATAGATATTTATAAGCATAGCATTAGCATAAGGGTAGGATAACATGATTGTATCATTAGAATATCATAACCTACATATAAAATATCATAAACATGAATCATGGAATAAATATTATCATTTCATAAGACATAAATCATGGAATAAATATTATCATTTCATAAGACATGAATCATAAGATAATAAAGATCATAATCTATGAAATCATAACATAGGAATATGTAATGGCCCGGACAATGACTCATTAAGGAGTTTTCCAAAAAAATGGTTCCATTAAATGGTTCCACCGAAATTGTGGCATCGGTCATGGTCGCACAATGAAACGATGGAACCACTAATGGTGGAACTATAACGGTCACACCGATCATGGTCTCACACTGAAACGGTGGCACCGCTGACAGTGGAACCATGAGGGTGGCATCGTGACCGTGGCACCTCTTACAGTGTCTCACCAAACTATGTCCCACCCTTGTTTCTTTTTTCAGTTCCACTCCCACAACGTATCTTTTAGCATAAAAGTGTTTTTATACCCCTTTCAAAGCCATTAAAAACCCATAAATGTTATCTAAAATCCCCCAGGAGCTGGGCAACCCTTGACTTACCAAAACATGTGTCATTTTCCTTACTGCCACACCCTTTTTTCCATACTTTCTAGTTCCTCCCCTGTTATGTGTTTTCCTCTGATTAAAGGAAACAGTTTAACACATAGTTGTTATGGCCACCTCTCTAATGAGAATTATTAAATAACAATTAATTCCATCGTGTGTAATCGTCCAACTACGTGGTGAAACCATGATCCGCCTTTAAAGTCGTTCAAGATTTTCATATCTTGTAACTCCAGGATATCACCTTTTTATCGCACTAGAATTCTTTCTTTCTTATCCTTAGTGTGTTTGGAGTCCCCCTTCCCAAGGAAAGTGGTGCGTCTGTGCTAAAGTTTTTCTACTCACTCTTGGAGTCCTCGTAGTTCCTCCCCTGCAAGTCGTGCATCCCCAATTCTTGGAACGTGGAGAGAAACTTTGATCGCTGATCATCCAAGTAGGGTTCTTCCTTTGTCTCTCTTTATTGTGTATCATGTGGGGCGGGTATTCTAATGTTTCTATGGGGATGGATGAAACCAAACCTTAAAGAAGATAATAACCAAACTTTTAAATAATGAAGGGGTGTATTTGATGATGTTGTTGTACACTTTTACCCCTACTTATATGTTATGAATTGTATGGTCTTCTGTCCACTGAAAATCAGGGCCGATGGTGGTCTTTCCTTGCATACAAATGGACCCCCATCTTCTGTGATTATTGAATGCCTGTAACATGAAAATTGGTTAATCACGTAAACTCAGTTGATTAAATTAATGTCCAGTGAACAAGAATCCTTATGTAATCACCCTGGTTAACCAAACAGAAAGAATGAACTCAATGAATGGTGTGATAGAATATGGAAACTCCCTTGCCCTATCTTGGTAATATGTGTGGTTTTTATGCTTGATTCTTGTGGGGTGACATGGATGGGGATGGGATCCCCTGTTGTGATGCAGTTGTTGGTTTGTGGATCTAAGGTCATGTGGGGCTGTATGGTGAGGCTTGGTTTGGTTCCAATACTTTTAGTGATCTCACGGATCCCTTTTGTTATTGTGACTTTGTTCTCGCCCAAATTTACCCAAGATTTTAGGGTTAAGCGGTCACTTGTAGTGTAGCTTGGGTTGTCGAATCCTCAGAGACATAAGAAGAAACCTACATACACGTACATTCTATGGATTTTTTTGGCTATGAAGTTTCCAACTTTGAGTTTAAATTTTTATGGGTTTTAAGATAGAACTATCAGGCATAAGTGAATTCAATTTGAAATAATGAGTTGATCTGAGGTTATCTCTTGGGGGTGGATTGGATGAAATTCCTTTTTTAACAGTTTCAACTTCTTATATTCGAGATGGGTTTATTCAAGAAGATCAAACAACTTCATCACTTACTGATTTAATACCAACACAACATAATATTAATAACCTATACAATTGGAGGATCAAATTTATGATCTCTACAAGGTAAAGGTTCGTATTAGCACTTGAAGTATGTGGCCTTAAAATTCAACAAGGACAAAGAAGGTTTAAAATCATCAAATAAAAATCTCAATTAAAATAAGTGATTATAAATTAATGGGGTGATAAATAAAATCCAATACATACCATTTATACTCCCTTGGATCAACCCATAAGTGGGTTAGACCTCCATTGATGTTATGGTTTCAATGAAAGTGGGAAGTAGACTCATTAGGGAGGAATTGAAGAAGTAAGAAAACAATAAAAAGAAAATGATCACTCCACCGTTGTGTGAATAATTTCACAAGGTTTGGTGTGAATAAATTCACACCTTGAAGAAATGGTATCAAAGTGAGATGGATAATAATATAATAATAGTAAAAGAAGAAATTTTATTAAAAAACTAAGATGAATTAAAACAACTTACAATTGAGGAAGAATATTACAAAAGAAAAGTGGCAGCATAACATTACAATGAAAGAAAGCATCCAAGATCCTCAACTCCTCCAACACCACTTCCTTAAATAGGTATTTCAAGAGTCTTGGGTCGATATCCCAATAGTACAAAGGATCCCACTTGAGTATGGTAGGCCTAGGGTGGTGGAAAGTAAGGGAGAGGAGACTTTTCCACCCTTGACCCGAAGTTGCATCCAACTTGCCTCCACCGAACAGATGTGCCTAGATTACCTTCTAGATGGAAGAATTGGAGTGGTTAATAGAAGAAGAAAATTTATCCCCAGATTTCTAATAACCTTCTGTAAAATTTCAGCCCAAAATAATTTTTGGTTTCTGAGATATGATTAAATTGGTGGGATGTTTTTCTGGGCCGAAGAATCTGGCCCAGAATTTTATCTCCAAATTGGGCCACCTTAATAACCATCATGAAGGAATAATTATCACTGGTTCTTGAAGAATTATTTGTTCCTATATATGTATTATAGCATCCCACGAAATTTGGTCTTAATTGGGCCTATATTTTGGGCCCCGCATTCTAATCAATGTGCTAGTTTCCAATCTTCCTTCTCCAAAATTGTTTGCATGAAATCCCATTCTGGTGGTCTTCCAATGATAATCTTCCAACACTCCATAAGTATGAATTATTCCCAATATAATGAGAAACCTGAAAATTAAATATTAAAATAAAATCAAGATGATTGGGTACTTTAAATGATGTTCAAAAAATGTACCATATAATAGTGCATTTTAAGAAGGAATTACAATCATAATGTGAGATGATGTTCAAAGTGTAAAATACACTAAAATGGTGCTTATGAATAATAAAGAACATGAATATTATATATATTAAAAATGAATATTTTTCTCATTCAGTGGCTAATCACACCCCCCAACTTGAGTTTTTCTAGTCCCGAGCAAAATATATCTCAAAAATGTGAAATACGAATTCCCTTTTCCAAAAACATTTTAATACACAATGATCACCAAAAACCCTTATATCAAAAAACTATGAAACCCAAAAGAATATCTTAATTAAATATAGTTTCATAAGAATATCTCAATCCCAAGCTCATTCATTTGTTCAAATTCATCGCCATATTTCATCCAATATCAATTAAGTATAAGGATGTGTTGTGTATCACAATAGACATGGGGGTTCATCTTTATTCAAGGGGGAAATGAGGGAAGCTCTAGGTGGAATCACATTTCAATATTAATATGAGTATTCATTTTTTTTTATTGAATATTTTTTTTTTTTTGCAATTTTTCCAAGGTAATTGAAATTTCACTCAATAGAGTCAACCCATGTAACGAGACATTGCCGATAACTCCCAGGCTTAAAGACCTTAGGGAACCAAGTGAAGCTCACATACTCAAGTATCATCTTGAGTTAACTTCGTCAAAAACAAATTCAAATTACCACAAATAGAGATAAAATTACTAACTCTGGGCCAGACAACTATGGATTCACGTTCCCCAAGTACCAAAATCCACACATAAGGTCATTTCATTGTTCTATGTGCAAATTTATTGTTTTTTTGTTTTTTTTATTGAATAATAATATTAAAACTAAAATGATCACCAAACCTATGCTATTTTTTGGGGGGACCCCATGAACTAAAACTAATACCCCACTATCCAAAGGACGTGTGTTGTGATTTTTTTTGATGAAAATTTAAATGATGAAATATCACATTAGATAGTCACACTTTCCAAAAATATATTCTCATGAAATTATACATGGATTAAAATTAGAATTGGGGAATTCTAAATTATTTTATATTCAGTTTCAAAGTTTTCAATGTGTATTATCATGTTCAAAGTTAAATGAATTTATCCTTCCATTTACACACTCTTTTTCTCAATCATTTTTTTTCACACAAAAGAATTTTTTTACACAAAAGAAAATTTTTATTACATCTCCTCCCCAACTTAAAATAACATTATCCCTAGTGTTTGAAGAAAATAAAATTTAAAATGTGGTAGAGGCATAGAATGGGGGTTTAAAAGGTAAATTGAAAATAAGGATCATGGAATGAAGTCACCTGGTGGTTGAAGTTGAAATTCTTGATGATCCCTTTTAATTCCTTGATCTCGAAGTCACTCTGAGAATTCCCTAGTGGAAAAAATGAAAAACAAACAAAACAAAAAAACTATATATATATATATATATAATAAAGAAAGTAAAATATAAGTATATATATAAAAATTATAGAATAAGGAAGTACAATAAGTTGTTGGTTAGTGGTAAGAGCACGCCCTTGCCTCCCTTCTATCCTGGGTTTGATTCCCCACAACTTCGCCGATTGTGATGGGGTTTTCCCCATGGCCTACAGCGTGTCCCCATTTTTTAATTATTATTATATTTTTATTTATTTTTTATTTTTATTTTTATCTTAACCTATAAACACATAAAAAATAAAATAAAATAAACTGATGATACATTGTCTTCTTTTTAAATTTTTGGGTAAGGTATTACTCAAGGATCACACCACGTGACACGAATGAATATGGCGCTCCCCTTTTATACCCATCTATACTCATAATATAAGAACATGTCAAAAGTCTATTTTTTATATATTTTTTTTAAATATAAAAATGATTAATTAATCCTATTTGAAAAATAAAGATGATTCCAAAAATATTGGAAACATGAAAACCATAGGTTTCCTCCCGTGCAACGCTTTTGTTTAACGTTATTAGCCCGATATGGATCCTAAATCTACTAATTTTTTCCTAGTTCATAGGTTGGCTCAGTTAACTCAGCCTCTATTTCCTGATTATTGAATGATTCAATGAATGTTAGCCTATGACCATTGACCTTGAAAATGTGACCACTTATGGGATCCTGAATCTCTACTTCCCCATGGGGGTACACATGATGCACTATGAAAGGACCTGACCATCTAGACCTTAACTTTCCTGGGTCTAAATGAAGTTTTGAATGATACACGCGCATGAATTTTCCTGATTAAAAATGTTTGACTTTGATATTACTAGATTGGTAGGCTTGAACTCTATCTTTATTGATCCTTGAATTTTCATAAGCCTTTATCCTTAGTTCCTCAAGTTCATTGAGATCTAATTTCCTTTTTGTTCCAGCCAATGAGAGGTCATAATTTATTTTCTTAATTGCCCAAAAAGCCTTATGTTCAATTTCAACAGGTAAATGGATTTATTTTCCATAAACCAACCTATATGGTGACATGCCTATGATGGTTTTGAATGTGTTACGATATTCCCAAAGAGCATCCAAGATTTTCTCAGACCAATCTTTCCTAGAGGGATTGACAGTTTTTTCAAGAATTTTCTTAATCTCCCTATTCGCTAACTCAGCTTGACCATTGGTTTGAGGATGGTAGGTAGTAGAAACCTTGTGAGAAATCCCATAATTAGACATGATTGAAGAGAATGGTCAGTTTCAAAAATGGTTTCCATGATCACTAATGATAGCTCTAGGAATTCCAAATCTAGAAAATATATTCTCTTTCAGAAATCGAATCACAACTTGATGATCATTAGACTTAGTGGGAATGGAATCAACACATTTTGAGACATAATCAATAGCTAATAGGATGTATAAATATCCCTTAGAGTTTGTGAATGGTCCCATGAAATTGATTCCCCAACAATCAAATATTTCGATGCCCAGAATGGGAGTGAGGGGAATTTGATTCCTTTTGGTAATGGATCCTAACTGTTGACATTGAGGACAACTTTGGCAGAATTGGTAGGAATCCTTAGTGAGGTTAGGCCAGTATAAACCACTTTGGATGAACTTTTAAGTGGTTTTATTTGTGGAAAAGTGGCCTCCACATGCCTCTGTATGATAGAATCTTAGAATGGACTCTTACTTAGACTCAGGAACACATCTCCTAATGATTTGATCGGGACATAACTTGCAGAGGTAAGGATCATCAAACACATAGTTTTTGACATCAGAAAGGAATTTCCTTTTAGCTTGGGTCCTGAGAAATTTTGGAATGTCTCCCCTAACTAAGTGGTTTGCTATGTCAGCATACCATGGGCAATCACTCACAAAATAGAGGTTCTCATCAAGAAATGAATTAGACACAGAAAGGTTATGTGATTTTTCTTTGAATTTCATCCTAGAGAGGTGATCAGCTACAAAATTTTCAACACCCTTTTTATCCTTAATGGTTAAATCAAACTCTTGAAGAAGAATGACCCACCTAATCAATCTAGACTTGGCATCTTATTTTTGGAAGAGGTATTTTAGTGTAGAATGGTCGGTGAACACAGTGATGGGGGATCCTAAGAGGTAGGACCTAAACTTTTCTAAGGCAAACACAACATCAAGTAACTCCTTCTCAGTGGTTTTGTAGTTGATTTGTGCATCATTTAAATATTTTCTTGCATAAGAAATGAAACATGGAGTCTTCTCACACCATTGTCCTAAGAATGCTCCTACAGCGAAGTCACTAGTATCACACATGAGCTCAAAAGTAAGTTTCCAATTTGGATATTTCATGATAGGTGGAGAGATAAGATCTGACTTGAGTGTAGAGAACGATTCCTCATAGCTTTCTATCCATAAAAATGGAGCATATTTCACCAATAGATCACAAAGTGGTCGACAAATAGAGCTGAAATTCCTAATGAACCTTCTATAGAAACCAGCATGTCCTAAGAAGGACCTTACTTCCTTAATAGTTTTAAGATAGGGAAGGTGAAGAATGATGTCAACCTTAGCTTTATCAACTTCAATCCATCTACCAGATACTAGATGGCCTAGAACAAGTCCTTCATTTACTATGAAATGGCATTTTTCCCAATTTAGGATGATATTCTTATCCTCACATCTTGAAAAAACCCTTTCAACATTCAGAAGGCATCACTCAAAATTATCCCAAAAGATGAATAATTCATCCATGAATACCTCTAAACAATCCCCCACCATGTCCAAGAATATTTCCATCATGCACCGTTGGAAGGTACCAGGGGAATTACATAACCCAAAGGGCATGCGCTTGAAGGCAAAAGTGTTGAATGGACAAGTGAAGTTTGTTTTTCCTTGAACCTATAAGGATACCTCGATTTGATTATACCCTAAGAATCCATCTAGGAAGCAATATAATTGATGACCCACCACTCATTCGAGGACTTGATCAATAAAGGGAAAGTGGAAATGGTCTTTCTTGGTACAAGAGTTGAGATTCCTATAGTTAATACAGACTCTCCATCCACTCTGACCCTTGTGGGGAGAAGGTCGCCATCCTTATTAGTGATCATAGTGATTCCAAATTTCTTTGGGACAACTTGAATTGGGCTTACCCACTCACTCTCAGCAATGGGGTAGATGATACCTGCTTTCAACAACTTAATAAGTTCTTTCCTTACCGCATCCATAAGATTTGGATTGAGTCTCCGCTGAGGTTGACGACATAGTTTGGATTCAGATTCAAGGACAATACTATGAGTTCAAATGAGTGGGATAATCCCATGAATATCATAAAGTGTCCATCCAATTGCTTTATTATGTTTTATTAGGACATACAAAATCATCATCTCTTGATTGGCTTCAAGATAGGAATAAATGATAATAAGAAAGGCTCGATTGTCCCCTAGGAAGGCATACTTGAGTGCAGCGGGAAGTTCCTTCAATTTAAGATCAGGTTGGTTTAGAATTTCATCAGAATATTGGGACATTGTGTAAGATCTATTTTGTTTCCTAGAGTTTTAGATATAATTGAATCCCCGTGTGTAGAAGGTTTAGCTACAAGATTAGTTTGATCAGATTTAGGGAAGGAAGTTTTATTGGTCTCCATGAAAGTGGTTTCCTGAAAGGTTTCACTGATTTTTGGACCTAAGACTTCATCATGAGAGAAATTTGAAAATTATTCAAGCCAAGGAGATAAACTTCATTCATGTGAAAAAAAAAAAGAAATCAATCTCTTCTTAACTTAAACATCCTTCTGTAATCCCTTGATGTTCCTTGAGTTCACTATCAACACTACCAATCCAATTAATCTCATGTATCTCTTCATCATCCCAAATTTGAGAGTTTTCATTGTAGATGTTCAAGTATAGAATCACGTTTCCTAATGTGATGGTCATGTTCCCTAGAAATTGTGCCAAAATTTGGTCTCTCCCAAATTTACCAAAGATTTTAGGGTTAAGCAGTCGCTTATAGTGTATCTTGGGTTTTCGAATCCTCAGACACCTAAGAAGAAACCTATAGACACGTACATTATATGGATTGTTTTGGCAATAAATTTTCCAGCTTTGAGTTTAAATTTTATGGGTTTTAAGATAGAACTAATAGGATTAAGTGAATTCAATTTGAAAGAATGATTTTATCCGAGGTTATCGCTTGGGGGTGGATTGGATGAAATTCATTTTTTAATAGTTTCAACTTCTTATATTCGAGATGGGTTTATTCAAGAAGATCAAACAACTTCATAACTTACTGATTTAATACCAACCCAAAAAATTATAATCACATATAAACTTGGAGGATAAAATTTATGATCACTCCAAGGTAAAGGTTCATATTAGCACTTAAAGTATGTGGCCTTAAAATTCAACAAGGACAAAGAAGTTTTAAAATCATAAAATAAAAATCTCAATTAAAAGAAGTGATTAGACATTAATGGGGTGATAAATAAAATCCAATATATCCCCTTTATACTCCCTTAGATAAACCCCTAAGTGGTTTATCCCTCCATTGATGTTATGGTTTCAATGAAAGCGGAAAGTAGAATCATGAGGTAGGAATTGAAGAAGTAAGGAAACAATAAAAAGAAAATGATAACTCCACCGTTATGTGAATAATTTCACAAGGTTTGGTGTGAATAAATTCACACCTTGAGGAAATGGTATCAAATTGATATGTATAAAAACAAAATAATAGTGAAAGAATAACTTTTATTAAGAAACTAAGATGAATTAAAACAACATACAATTGTGGAAGAACATTACAAAGGAAAAGTGGCAGCATAACATTACAATGAAAGAAAGCATCCAAGATCCTCAACTCCTCCACCACCACTACCGTAAATAGGAATTTCAAGAGGCTTGGTTCGAGATCCCAATATTACAAAGGATCCCAATTGAGTATGGTAGGCCTAGGGTGGTGGAAAGTAAGGGAGAGGAGACTTTTCCACCCTTGACCCAAAGTTGCATCCAGCTTGCCTCCACCGAACAGATGCGCATAGATGACCTTATAGATGGCAGAATTGGAGTGATCCATAGATGACGAAAATGGATCCCTGGATGTCTAATAAAATCCTGTAAAATTTCAGCCCAAAATAATTTGTTATTTCCGAGATATGATTAAATTGGAGGGCTATTTTTCTGGGCCGCAGAATATGGCACATAATTTTATCTACAAATTGGTTGACCTTAATAACCACCATGGAAATAGAATTAGCACTAGTTTATAAATAATTATTTGTTCATATATATTTATTATAGCATCCCATGAAATTTGGAATTCATTGGGCCTGTATTTTGGACCCACATTCTCATCAGTGGGTTGGTATCCAATCTACCTTCTCCAGAATTGCTTTCATGAAATCCCATTCTGGTGGTCTTCCAATGAGAATATTCCAACATTCCACAAGTATGAATTATTCCCAATATAATTAGAAACCTGAAAATTAAATATTAAAATAAAATCAAGATAATTGGTTACTTTAAATGATGTTCAAAAAATGTACCATATAATAGTGCATTTTAAGAAGGAATTACAATCATAATGTGAGATGATGTTCAAAGTGTAAAATAAAATAAAATGGAGTTTATGAATAATAAAAAACATGAATATTATATATATTAACAATGAATATTATCCTCATTTAGTGGATAATAATACTTACAAGAGAACCGGGTGTTAATTCTTAAATTGTCGCTTGATTTTTTTTCCTTACTTGGCTTATGGCTATGTCTGTTAGTTGCCTGGTAGTGAAGAATTACTTAAATGGAATCACTTGAATATAAAAACAAGAATGGGTTCAATGGGGAATTGTTTTCCAAGAATGATTTGTGACTTGGTTGTGGGTGTTGTTCTTTTTATGAATGAATAGTAATGAGGGTGTTTGTGTATAGGATGATTTTGGAACCCCTAGGCTGGGATGAGTGCTTTTTTACCTATATTTATAATTTAGTTCTTATGTTTATTATTCATGCCCCACTGAAATTAATCACCTCGTGATGAACACCCACATTTCATAGGGGATGGTTCTTTCCCAACACTCCTATGAATGGTTGGTTATTAGCTCTTTTTATGCTCCCTTACCTGAGTATCCCAAGACTCTTCGGGCAGGCTGTGATGGTCTGATGTCCGTTATAGCCCAATTTTCTTCTATCATGGTAGTTTTAGTGGTTGGCCTAGGTGTGTGTGGGCATTTTGTTTCCCAAATGTCTTCGGGATGAGGCCCAAGTGTCTTTAGGCATGGTAATAGATGTTCTGGCCCAAGTGTCTACGGGTGTGGTTACATGTGGTTGTTATGGACTAGGTGTTTGTGGGAGGGATGTGTGTTTGTGGTAGCCCAGGTGTGTGCTGGTGGGTTATAGTAGTGGGATTGCGGTGAGAATGGCAGGAGAGGTCTGATGTGTAGGATGTCTTCAATAACAAGTGGGAAAGTGGTGCGGGGTACCCAAACATCGATGTGTTATTACTATTACTTACTTGGCTTGCGTTATTTGAGGGGTGTGCCTTAGTGAGGTTTGGGTGGATAGTTTCCTTACTAGGTGCTTTGGTTATCTCTTTTTTCATGAGGCATTATAATGCCTCCCCACTTTTGCACGAGAGATTTTGGTTTTCCCTACTAAGTATACCTGTTTACTCACCCTACATATATAAAACTACTTTCATGTTTCCAGGAGGAATTCGAGGACCATGTGGGACTGTATTAGCTCGAACATTGGGACCGCTGACGTTGTTTTTTTCCTTTTCTTTTGGTACTTCCCTTTGTAGTTTTCTTATACTTGTAGCACTTTATTATTGGAACATGAATATGGGAATGGGTTGTTTTGGATTTAATTTTACTTACACTTTTGGTGTTGTTGGGATTTACCATCTTATCTCCCGATCCTACTAAATAAAAATGGTAATGACTTCCATTTTATGTGTGATTATATACCCTTGGTGTTATTCTCCACTCTGGGGCCTATTGAAGGTAGGTCTCGGGGGTCATTATCTCTCCTTCAACTTGAGGAAGGAAGGGTTTGGAAATCTGTTGTCCCTTCCCTCATCTTGGTGAAGGTGGGTCTTGAAAGAATGGTATCAAAGGAGAGGTTGAGAGATAGGATGGAGTTCAGAGTTAGGCACTTTGGATTGCATGGAATGGTAGGGAAACAGTGTTAGGCAATCTTGGCATGTGAAATAGGCCAGGGAAGACCATCTAGGATGCATGATTTTTGGTCCCCCCGTGATCTGATGCAAGGAATTTGGACCTACCAAATGACCAAGTGAGGCTACACTGATTGTAGGGTAAAGACCCTAAGAAAGGTACATGCATCATAATGACTTGTGTTCTTGTGTTCCTTGGGTACTTTTGGGATCTAAAATAAATTAAACACTTAAACAAAATTTAAAAGTATTCTTCTACACTACTCTGGCTTAGGCATTACTTGTTTACCTTGTAGATATGGCACTCAGACAGAAACCATGAGTAGTGTAGGCGATCGATGCCCAGGAGGCTGATTTTACTAATCAATAGATGGATTATCAAGAAGAGTATGATGACCAGTAGTAGAAGATGTTTCATGCCTTTCAACGACAGACCCTTAGGAAGTACAAGGGAAGCGTCTTGGACATGGAGACAGAGAGCTGGCTCGAGGAGCTGGTGATAGCTTTCAGCTTGATCTGGGATCCTACAGAGTACTGGGTTTTTCTGGTTGTATTCCAGATACGGGGAGTGGCGCTTCAGTGGTGAACGCTCTATCTTGTGGAGAAGAGGGAAACTGAGGTTTCGTGGACTGACTTCGAGAGGGAGTTCCGGGCGAAATTCCTCTCTTCCATGATGAAGGAAGAGAAGAGGCAGGATCTACTCTCCCTTCAGAAGGGAAGAATGTCAGTGAGGGAGTTGGGGATCAAGTTCAAGGATCTCATTCGTTTTGCTCTAGACCTCTTTCTGGATGAGGAGTCTTGAGAGAGACGTTTAGAGGAGGCAATCTGACTTTCTCTCTAGTATGTTGTTACTCCTTTCACTCTACCGATATACTTGGAGGTCCATAAGAAGTATGAAGTGGTAGAGAGGATGAACATTCTGGTAGGTATTCCTTGAGAAGGGATTCAGTTGGTCTCGTCAAAGGGGAAGGCCGTCAGCAGTAGGCCTCCAGCGTCAGGGCCTCCCAAGTTTCGTCTAGTGGGGAGAAGGCCCCAATAGTTCCAGTTTCGGTCTCCCGTTCCTCGCCCTTTCTTTTCGAGCCCAGAACCAAGATGTTTTTTCTGTGGTATCCATGGGAATCTTTGGAATTAGTGCCTAGACCGAGTGCAGTACAGTGGGGGTGGGCAGGTTCAGTGCCCACCTCAGCAGCAGTAGTTTCCAACCAGGCCCTTTTAGCAGCAGTAGCAGGGACAGCGAGATCCCTCTTCTTCAAGAGAAAATGTTGTAGGAGGAGGCCGGCCTCAGATTACTCCATAGGTACCTCAACCAGGGTGTGTTCAGGGAGGCAGCTGACAGCCTAGGGGTAGGGGAGTTGTGCGTGGTCAGTTGCATGTCGTAGAGGCAGTCGTTCCAGCAGGGCCAGAAGTTGTCTGAGGTACAATTAGCTTGTTTAGTACTCTTGCATGCACCTTGTTTGATTCAAGAGCTTCACACTCCTTTGTTGCACCCAGTCGATCCCATTCTTTGGTTCTAGACATAGAGACACTTTCCGTACCCCTGGTTTTGAGTATGCCAGTTGGAGGTCAGACCAGCTTGTCGCGTGTTTGCTGAGGATGTAGACTGATGTTGGGACCACATCAGTCTAGTGGGGACCTTATTTTTCTAGATATGTAGTTGTATGATGTCATTTTAGGAATCAACTAGATGTTCTCTATATGTGAATTTATCAACTAATTCCGAAGAAGGATTATGTTTTCAGATATGGGTGGAAAATGTGTGACTTTCGTCGACGAGCGGGGTCTCCATGAGGGAAACCAGTGAGTGAAGCCCCTTATTTCTTTTTTAGCCGAGCTTTTAGTGGAGCCAACAGAATTAGAGGTGGTGTAAGTCCCGAGGATCATTATTGAATTCATGTATGTCTTCCCTGAGGAGGTGGTGACTCTACCCCCTCGACGTGATGTTGAGTTTGGGATAGACTTGCAACCCGGTGCTCGTCCAATTTCAATGGTTCCCTATCATATGTCGCCTCCTGAATTGAGGGAGTTACAGATTCAGATTGGTGATCTAATGAAGAAAGGTTTTTTTCAACCAAGAACATCACCATGGGGTGCTCCAGTCTTGTTCGTGAAGAAGACAGATGGTGGTCTTAGACTGTGCATAGACTACCAGAGAGTGAATCAGGTAACGGTCAAGAACTGTTACCCTCTCTTGAGGATAGACGACCTCTTTGACCAGTTAAAGGGGTTAGGATGGTTTTCCAAGATAGACCTATAGTCAGGATATCACCAGTTGATGGTGAAGTAGGGTAACATCTCGAAGACTACCTTCAAGTGCAGATATGGGCACTTTGAGTTTGTGGTCATGTCATTCGGCGTTACGAATGCACCAGCCATGTTTGTGGGACTCATGAACTCCATATTCCAGGAATATCTAGACCAGTTCATAGTCATGTTTATTGATGACATCTTGATCTACTCAAGATCAGAGGAGGATCACGCTGATCATCTGAGGGTGGTTTTAGAAGTCCTTTGATAGCACCAACTCTATGGAAAATTTTCCAAGTGAAAGTTTTTGATGCGAGATGTTCACTTCCTTGGACACTTGGTGTCCGAGAAGGGAATATCGATGGACCCATAAAAGGTTGAGATGATTTTTTCTTAGGCGGAACCTAAGAATGTGACGGAGGTTTGTAGTTTCCTAGGCCTAGCAGGTTACTACTGGAGATTCATGCCCAACTTCTCCCAAGTTGCAGCACCTTTGACAGCCTTGACCAAGAAAGATCAGGCTTTCGTGTGGAATGGGAAGTGCGAGGTAGCCTTCAGTTACTTGAAGGGGAAGTTTTTTAGTGCCCTAGTGCTGAGGTTTCCAGAAGAAGGAGAGACGTTTGAGGTATTCTGTGATGCTTCAGTCCAAGGCTTGGGGTGTGTGCTGATGCAACAGCAGGGGGTGATCTCTTATAGGTCTAGGCAGTTATGTCCCCATGATCATAACTATGCCACCCACAATCTAAAGCTTGTATCGGTCATGTTTTAACTAAAGTTGTGGTGGAATTACCTCATTGGGAAGCACTTTGTGGTCTTCATGGATCACAAGATCTTGAGGTATATCTTCTCCTAGTGGGACCTGAACTTGCGGTAGCAGAGGTGGATAGAGTTTCTTCGGGACTAAAACTTAGAAATCTTTTACACTAAAGGTAAGGGGAATGTGGTGGCCTATTACTTGAGTAGGATGTCACAGAAGGATGTGGTTTAAGAGTTGTAAGATTCTTGGAAGGTGATGGAGGAGTTGGATTCCCTAAACCTAGATGAAAGGGTGGAGGATGGACAAGGTTTTCTGTTCCATATAATAGTACAGTCCTCTCTATTGTAGTATGTGTAGGAGTCTCAATGCAGGGACTTAGAGGCTGAAGTGATGCGCGATCGTGTTAGCCAAGGTGATGCTCTAGGAGGATGGTCAGAAGACGGGCAGAATTAGATGATGTTTCATGGGAAGTTGTTCATCCCGATAGAAATGTGCAAGAGATTTCTTGGTGAATTCCACAAATCACCCCTGGTGGTGCACCCATAAGTTTCCAAGATGTACTGGGGATTGAGGGATCAGTTTTAGTGGCCTGGGGTGAAGCGGGAAGTGGCAGAGTTTATGGCAATGTGCCTCATGTGTCAGTGGGTGAAGGCTGAACATCGCTTCCCAAGGGGTCTATTACACCCTTCAGATGTCCTCGAGTGGAAGTGGGATGACATCTCGATGGATTTCGTCATGGGACTACACGGAGTTCAAGGGGGTTGTGATTCCATCTGGGAAGTGGTGGATCAGCTGATGAAATCAGATCACTTCCTGGAAATCAAGGAGTTGAGTCCAGTGGATGCCCTAACACTGTGTTACGTGGATGAATTGGTGCGGTTGCATGGAGTTTCGAGGTCCATAATCTCCGATCGAAATACCCAGTTTACTTCATGGATCTGGAAAGGTTTTCAACATGATTTTGGAACCCATCTATGCCTCAGCACTACTTTCCACCCCCAGACAGATGGGTAGATAGAGCACACCATCCAAACGTTTGACGATATGCTATGGGCCTGTGTTTTGGACTTTGGGGGATCATGGGTATGACACTTTCCTCTGGTAGAGTTTGCCTACAAAAATAGATATCATTCTACCATTGGCATGGATCTGTTCAAAGCTTTGTACGGGAGGTCATGTCGCTCACCCGTGTGCTAGACAGAGGTTGGGGAAGCAGGTGTTCTTGTCCCAGAAGTGGTGCAAAGCACGGAAGAGAAGGTTCAGATTATACGAGAGAGGATGAAGGTGGCACAAGACCGGTATAATTCATATTCTAATAATAGGAGGAGACCCTTGGAGTTCGAGGTCGGGGACCACGTATTCTTGAAGGTCTCCCCTCAGTGTGGACAACAGAGGTTCAGCAGGGGGATTAAGCTTTCTCCCAGGTTTTTCAGACCCTTTGAGGTGTTTTGATGGGTTGGAAAAGTGGCTTATCAGTTAGTACTACCACCGCCGCTAATGAGAGTGAATGACGTCGTCCATGTGTCTCAGCTCCGTCGGTATCTACATGATGATTCACACATCCTCGACTGGGGAAAGCTGGATATTGAGGATGATGTGATGTTTGTAGAGAGACTATTGGTGATCGAAGGTCGTGAAGAGAAGGTTCTTCGTGGATGAAACATTCCCTTGGTTCATGTGTTATGGAGGCATGGTGGCCTCAAGGAAAGTACCTGGGAACGGGAGGCACAGATGTGCGCCCAGTACCCAGAGCTTTTTTGAGTTTTGTTCTATTTTTTTTTTCATACTTTTTTGTGATGTAGTGCTTAACCTTGTTAATTGTGAAATGCATAATTTTCTTTGTTCTCTGAATGTTTGTGAAGAGTACTGACTGTGGGGAAGGGAGGACTCGATCCCAAATCAAGACGCATTAGAGTGGATGTGATTAAACCTGTGCGGGTGATTAAATGCCACCCAAAGTGGATAATATATTGACATGGGGGAAAGGAATCCCTAATCAATATGTATGGATAGTGACACCTTTATATTCTGTGTGGTTACTTGAGGGAGAGGTGTTCCTAGATGTTGAGGAGGGTTTCTCCTAAAAGGTATATTTCGAGGTTGTTGTTCGGGCCCCTCTCTTTTCTTCGGGTCTAGTTTTAATTCTCAAGGGGGAGAATAGTTTGAGAGGTATCTGATGTAATGGCCCGGAAAATGACTCATTAAGTAGTTTTACAAAAACTTGGTTCCATCAAACGGTTCCACCAAAACGGTGTCACCAGTCATGGTCGCACACTGAAACAGTGGCACCGCTAATGGTGGCACCACTTATGGTGGCAGCGTGACAGTGGCACCATGATAGTGGCACCATAAGGGTGGCACCGTAACAGTCGCACCGGTCATGGTCGCACACTGAAATGGTGGCACTGTTGATGGTGGCACCATGAGGGTGGCACCGTGACGGTGGCACCGTGATGGTGGCACCATGACCGTGGCACCACTTACGGTGTCTCACCAAATGGTGTCCCACCCTTGTTTGTTTTTCCAATTCCGCTCCCGCAACGTATCTTTTGGCATAAAAGTGTTTTTATACCCCTTTCGAAGCCATTAAAAACCAATAAATGATATCTAAAATCCCCCAGGAGCTGGGTGAACTTTGACTTACTAAAACGTGTGGCTTTTTCCTCAGTGCCACGCCCTTTTTCCCGTACTTTTTAGTTCTTTCCCTATTATGTGTTTTCCTATTATTAAAGGAAACCATTTAACGCACAGTTGTTATGGACAACTCTCTGATGAGAATTATTAAATAAAATTTAATTCCATTGTTTGTAATAATCCAACTGCATGGTGAAACCATGATCTGCCTTTAAATCCATTCAAGATTTTCATATCTCGTAACTCTAGGATCTCGCCTTTTTTATCACACAAGAATTATTTCCTTCTTCTCTTTGGTGCGTTTGGAGTCCCCCTTCCTGAGTAAAGCGGTGCACCTATTCTAGATCTTTTCTTCTCACTCTTGGAGTCCTTAGAGTTCCTCCCCTATAAGTCGTGCATCCTCAATTCTTGGTGCGTGGATAGAAAATTTGATCATTGGTCATCCAGGTAGGGTTCTTCCTTCATCTATATTCACTGTGTATCATGAGGGGTGGGTTTTCTAATGTTTATATGGGGATGGATGAAACCAAACCTTAACAAACATAATAAACAGAGTTTTAAATAATTAAGGGGTGTGTTTAATGATGTTGTTGTACTCTTTTACCCCCTGATTATATGCTTTAAATTTTATGGGCTTATGTCCACTGAAAATCATGGATGTTGGTGGTCTTTACTTGTGAAAAAATGAACCCCCATCTTCTGTGATGATTGAATGGTTGTAACATGGAAATTGGTTAATAACGTAAACTCAGTTGATTAAATTAATGTCCAGTGAACAATAATCCTTGTGTGATCACCCCAGTTAACCAAAGGGAAAGAAGGAACTCAATGAATAGAGTGATAGAATCTAGAAACTCCCTTTCCATGTCTTGGTAATATGTGTGGTTGTTCTACTTGATTCTTATAGGGTGACATGGATGGGGATGGGATCCCCTATTATAGTGTAGTTTTTTTTGTGGATCTAAGGTCGTGTGGGGTCGTATGGTGAGGCTTAGTTTAGTTACAATACTTTTAGGGATCTTACGGATCCCTTTTGTTGTTGTTACTTACAAGAGAACCGGGTGTGAATGCTTAAATTGTTGATTGATTGTTTTTCCTTCCTTTTCTTATGGATATGACTGTTAGTTTCCCAGTAGTAAAGAATTACTTAAATGGAATCACTTGTATATGAAAACAAGAATGGGTTCAATGGGGAATTGTTTTCCGAGAATGAGTTGTGACTTGGCTGTGAGTGTTGTGCTTTTTATCAATGAATAGTAACAAGGGTGTTTGTGTATAGGATGGTTTTTGAACCCCTAGGCTGGGATGAGTGATTCTTTACCTATATGTATAATTTAGTTCTTATGTTTTTTATTCATGCCCCACCCAAGTTAATAACCTCGTGCCAAACACCCTATTTCATGGGGGAGGGTGTTTTTTCCAACACTCCTATGAGTGGTTGGTTATTAGCTCCTTTTCTGATCCCTTTCTCGAGTATCCCAAGACTATTCGGGAAGGATATGATGGCATGAGGTCCATTATAGCCCAAGTTTCTTCGGGCAGGGTAATTGTAGTGGTTGGCCCAGGTGTGTGCAGGAAGGTTGTTTCTCAAGTGTCTTCGGGATGAGGCCCAGGTGTCTTAGGGCATGGTGGTAGTTTTTCTGGCCCAGGTGTATGCTGGCGTGGTTACATGTGGTTGATGTGGCTCAGGAATTTACGGGTGGGATTTGTGGTTTTGGTATCCCAGGTGTGTGCAGGTGGGGTATGGCAGTGGGACTATGGTGAGAATGGTGGGAGAGGTTTGACGCGTAGGATTTCTTCAATAACCAGTTGGAAAGTGGTGCAGGGTACCCAAACATCGATGTGTTATTACTATTACTTACTTGAATTAAGTTATTTGGGGAGTGTTCCTTGGTGAGGTTTGGGTGGATAGTTTCCTTAATAGGTACTTTGGTTATCTCTTTTTTTTCATGATCCATTAGAATGACTCCCCACTTGTGCATGAGAGCTTTTGGTTTTCCCTACTGAGTATACCTATATACTCAACCTACATATATAAAACTGATTTCAGGTTTCTAGAAGGACTTAGAGGACCATGTGGGGATGTATTAGCTCAGACGTTGGGACCATTGACGTTGCTGTTTTTATTTTATTTTTTGGTACTTCCCTTTGGAGTTTTATTGTACTTGTAGCACTTTATTATTGGAACATGCATATGGGAGTGGGTTTTTTGGATTTACTTTTACTTCTACTTTTGGTGTTGTTGGTATTTACCATCTTATCTCCCAATCCTACTAAATAAAAAGGGTAATTCCTTCCATTTTATGTGTTATTATATACCCTTGGTTCTAGTCACCACTCTGGGGCCTATTAAAGGCAGGTCTCAGGGGGTCATTATCTCTCCTTCAACTTGAGGAAGGAAGGGTTTACCAATCTGTTGTCCCTTCCCTCATCTTGGTGAATGCGGTTCATGAAAGAATAAGACATGAAATTATGGTATACACATTCTCTTATAACATTGTGAACATGTATAAGTAGAAACAGGTTCACTCATTGAGTTAAGAACATGAAAGCAGGCCCTCACATAAACTTATGGACATGAAACCATCTCCACACATAATGTAGTGAAAATGAAATCAATTTCACTCATATCATTGTGAACATGTAATCAGGTTCACACATAAACTTATGGACATGCAACCAGGTCCATGCATAACATTGTGAACATGTAATCAGGTTCATGCATAACATTGTGAACACGTAATAAGGTTCACTCATGACATTGTGAACAAGAAATCAAGTTCAGGCATACAATTATAGACATGAAACCAAGTCCACACATAATGTTTTGAACATGAAATCAGGTTCATGCATAACGTATATACACTCATGATTTATTCATAGTTACCCAATTTATTGAAGGTAGATATAGGTCTCACCCATCATATAATGAAATTATACATACATGTGCCACAGGATAACAAAACATTCATCATATCATGACCCCTGAAAATATATGGGTTTTATAAAAATCATATCATAACCCAAGAAATGAAATGGGTATCATTAAAATTTCATCACATTATAACCTATGGAAAATAGATAGGTTTCCTAATCATTTCATCAAAGCATAACCCATGAAAAGAAGCGTGTTCCAAAAGTAAATAACCTGTGGAAGAGAAATAAGTTTCATACATATCATACAATAAAAACATAAACCATTAAATAAATAATATGAATGGTATTCTTGGATCATTCCCCCAAAAATATTAAACTATATCAATGGATTCCATCTTATATGGGGAAGTATTTTAAAAGATCACTTGGAGAATTTATTAAAGAAAATAACCTTTTTTTGAAATTCACTTTTTAAAAATAGAACATATTAAAAATAATTTTCTTAAAAAAGACTTTGAAAACATATAAAGTAATATTTCAATTCATTTAAAATATTTCTTGAGGAAAATTTCTTTTCCACTTTGAAAAACACTATTTAAAACATAAATCAGTTTCAAAAAAATTATTTGAAAATATATTTGAAAACATATAAAAGAAGAATAAAAGTATTTTGAAGACCATTTTAAATGAAAATACTTTGAAAACATATAAATAAGTCTTGTAATCATTTTTAAAACCTTTTTCTATAAAACTTATAAAATAATCTTAAAAACATTTTGAAACCCTTTTCTCTTGAAAACTTATCAAAGAAGATTTAAAATATTTTGAAAATAAAATTCCTTAAAAACATATAAAAGAATATTTATAAGATTTAAAACACATTTTAAACATAAAAAAAGTAAAACCCTTTTTTTAGAAAACATGGTTTTGAAATAACATAAATTTCTGACTGAGGAGAGAGAAAATGTTAGATTTTTCTTAAAAACACTTTTTAAATTATCTTAAGTACCAAAGAGTGAGAAAATGGTAACAATGCATAAAGATATCATGAATAACTAGAAGATAAGAAAATTCATGAGTGTTCTTGAGATGTGGATAATAATATTTCATCAATGGAGGCATAATCATAAATAATCCTGATAAATGAAGAGATTGTAGCAATAAATGGTTACAACTACGGTAACTTTAAATCATAATCCTATGGGAATAATAACATTAAATAAAGATTAAAATACCATTAAAATAATTATATTCATGATATAACATGTAAAAGTGGATTATATACACATTTTAGAATAATATAGGTGCATAACATGGCATGTTTCTTAAAGAAGTAAAATTGAGACAAAATTACTTTATCGGTTTGGTAACTTTTTAACATAAACCCCACAAAATATAGATTATAAAATGCATATGTAAACAAAAATAAATTTAATTATAAGTATCATGTAATTAAGTCATGGTCATTATATACACCATAAAAAATAAATGAGTGGTGGACATGTCATGTATCTCACAAGTATAAAAAGTGAGATGAGAAAACTCTTACCTTAAGTCTTGAATTTCTTCATATATGTTCAAACCTCCTATATAATAAATATAATTTTATTATAAATCTACCAAAGAACCATATTATTATATCTAATACCATATATTATTTTTTTTATGACTTTATGTTACATGTTTATTAACAACTACATGTTAATGTTATGTTTTGGGTAATATACGCTTTCTTTTTTGTATATGATTTGGATTGTAATTATTGATCCTTTTAATTAAATCATAATTTAATTATTTATAGAATATAGAAAATTATATAAATATCATATATATTCATTACATATGTATTTATAATAATCTATAAAATATATAAATATGAAATGGAATACACCATTCTTAGAGATGGTAGACCATATGTACGCATGAACATTGTTTCTGTTTTACTGTCATATTGAAAGAAAGTAAGTAAATGAAATATATGTATATATGTATATAATATCATTATATTAGAATTATTATTTCATATATATTATATAAGTTCTCTAAAATCATCTGTAATACATTTCATGTAAAGTGTGAACGAATCACATCACTTTGAGGAGGCGATAGTCCACATGTCCACAAATAAAGTTATCATATTTACACAAAATGGAAAGCATGAAGGCATGTGTTATATAATTATTAAAAAATAATAAATACATATTTAATATCATATATATCATATAAAAACATATTTTACCACATAATTCCCTAACATGATAGCTGGTAAAGGAAAAGTGAACAACATTGTTTCGTGAGGTGGTAGTTCACTGTACATAAGAATGGTAAGTTCATTGCCCATTAGATGGAAGTTTGTGTAAGTGTAGTTAAAACCCTTATAATAAAAAAATATAAGTATATTTAGGATACTTATTTTATTATATAATCATTTAATAATGATATTTTAGGTGGTGGATAATGAAAATAAAACAAAGGATCTTGAGGAAGGGTGTTACCTCTTCTTTTGGTAACTCGTCTTGGTTTTCACCAAAGGGATTCCTTGGTTGGATTTTTTCCCAAAGTTAGGATTTTAGTATGAAGTTAGAGATTTTTGGGGATTATTTTATCAGATTTTGGGTGAAAAAAATGGCTTTCGAGGTGTGAATAAGTGAGAGGGGTGAGTTCCTTTTTAGTGGAGGAGGAGTGGCATTCTTGTAAATTTTTGAAAAGGGAATTCCCCCCACATTTTTCACATCTCAAGTGGATCCAATAATGATCAAAATTACATAAAATAGATTATATGGTTGAAATATTAATAAACAATGGATTTTGGACAAGTTTCTAGGTCATTTTGGGACTTAAGTTTAAGGCTTAGTCCTTTGTTAAGCCAATTTTTCCCTTAATCGTTGTAATTAATTTTAATCACTTTCACTAATATTTTTGGTCAAAAAATAATATGAACTTATAAAAAATTATAAATTATGCTAATTACAAATATGGAATCCATTTCTTTAGATTTAAATCCCAAAATCTTCAAAAAAATAAATTAAATTTAAGCCCGTAGATGAGACGACAAAGTGGGTTTTTAAAGTAAAAATATTCCAAAGCATGAAATATTTTTATGTCCAATTTTAATGTGAAATTGATTCCAATGACCTAAATTGGGTTAATTAATTTTAAATTTATATAAATAAACTTTAAAACCAAATTAAAATATAATTTAACTATACAAATAAATTAGATGAAAAAACTGTTTTGAATTAAAATTCATGGATTTTTGCTATTCATCAAAAAATTAAACTTCTCAGAAAAATACCAAAAATTCACAAAAGTAAATTTTGATATTTATACTCAAAAAATGAAGTTTATTTTTTCAAATAAAAATTATAAAAGTTTCAAAAATTAGATTTAAATGGGTTCACCATTAAAAGGTGATAAAATTACCTTTTAGAAAATTATATCTTTTTATTTCATAAAATTGAATTTATTCTTATCTTATACCTATAAAATATATTTTATGAGTATCAAAAATATTTGTAATATATAAATTTTATTTAAAACATTAATAAAAAGTGGTTTGTTTAATTTATTAGGATAAAATTGTGTTTGTACATAGAAAAATAGTTTTCTTAAAAAATTAATTTCCATATTTATAGTTCTTACATTCACTTATATTAATTGATAACCAAATGATTCATTTTATATACATTTTTAAATCATATTTTCACAATTTATTTAATCTTATTCATAACTTTTATTCCAACAGCTAGGTGGTAGGTATAATAATATTTTAATAATATTATTAATATTATATTGTATTTTAATAAAACTCAGTCTTGTGTGTAATGAAAGATTTCGAAGGGACTCAAAATTATGTGTAACACAAGCCAAAAATAGTGTTGCGTGTACCATAATATAATCTTAGTGTTTTGTGTAGTGAAATATTAACTTAGTGTTGCATGAAACGCTAGAAAAACTTAGTGCTTTCATATAATACAAGCAATATTTAGTGTTGCGTGAAATAAAAAAATATCAAAAATATTAGATTAATTTGAAAAAAAATCACAAAATATTGGGGTGTTACATTCTACCCCCCTTAAAATGAATTTCACCCTAGAAATTCATTTAGTCTATCAAAGGTTTAAAACTTGAAGTTCATTTCATAGAAACCCGCATTGTAAAAATGGATACTAAAACTTCCTTTAAATAAAGAGAAGATATAAACATAACGGTTACCCAAAATAACTCATAACTAGGTTTTCACATATGAGAACATTGGTGGCAAGTGAAAACATAGAAATTGAAGAGATATATAACTATCAATTTCTAATGGAGAGTGATAGAGAACATGTTTAGAAGAATGTTAACAATCATAAAGACATAAACCAAAGAGGCTTGAAAAGGGTCATTGGTATCATCAAAAATTATGATAACATAAAAAAATATTATTTCAAGACACATTTTTCCTAAAGTTTAATAATTTTAATGAAAATATATACTTACATGATTTCAGGACAACCTCACCCTTTATTGTTCCTTGATCAATTTCCACTTCATCTCTTTTTCTAAGAAATAAAGGTGAATTTTTTCATTCCTGAAGCATTAGAATATCATGAGATCCATAAATAGAATGATAGTTCATTCCATGTGTCTTTATCACAAAAAAAAGGTTATCACAAGTTATCCAATATTCATAAACCCTCATATGGTTAGATAATACTTTAATCTCTAAAACCTCATCAGAAGTTTGACTTAAACCATCCCATAAATGGTTAACCTTGTAACACTTCCAAAAAATAAAATCCAAAACTTTAGAAAGATGGTCACTAAATCAGATTAACATTTATCCCTCATATATTATAAAGTATCTCTTGGTTTTCAAATTCCAAACATTTGAATTCCTTCTTCATATATTCTCTTAAAACACGGTAATAACCTGAATTACCATAAATCCTTTTTAAAAACATGAATGCTTCCTTATTCCAAAGATTACTTGATATATTCTGTAAATCTAAGAAATTTTAAACTTCATCCATGATAACATAGATTACATTTTCAAAAAATCAATTATCATTTCTTAGGTCATAAATACTATACAATTTACTTTATCCATATTATTATCTCTTCATCCATATAAAATATCATTTTCTCATCCTTAGGAACATATTGAGAGTTACCTTCCCATAATGTAACCATGCCATTAAATTAGTTTTCTAGGTCATCGGTATCATTTAACACATTCTTGAAGATACTTAAAGAAAAACTTCTACAAACAATCCTTATATAGTTCATGATTTATATAACATAATCTTTGAATTTCAAAACATATAAAATTCAATCATCCACTTTATTCTTAAACCATTACTTAGGCTTCGTAAACTTATTCCTTAATACCTCTTTACTAGAATATGAAATATGAATCATTTATTAAGAATCCTTACCTTAATCTAATCATGATTCTTATGTTTAATGTGAACAATTCTTGAAGAACATATCATACCTTTCACATATCATTTGTGGTCTCTTTATCTTCAGCAATATAACCAATACTCTTACCACCTTCTTGATTCTCTTCATGATATTTTCACTTAGGAAATCGATTTTTATAATGACCATAATTTCCAAATCTGAAACATTAAATGTTAACCAAGTTCCTTATAGTTCCCTACATTGGTTAAAACCATAAAGCATAGTGTGACAAACACTTATCATAATGGAAAACCACATAATCATGAAAAATTACTTATAGGATGTCTAAATCATGACACATAATTTCTAATCAATGATGAATTAGGTTTATCCTAGGTTACTCATAGTCATATTCTATTTAAATCCTTCATTATGGTTTGTAAAGAGTTTGTGAATTTCTAAATCATATCCCCTAGGACTTTCAAACTAGGTGTGCAACAAGGTCCATTGTCACGTACCAATTCCTGATCGATTCTAGCTCAATACGGTGTATTCAGGTTACCCTTATGTACATATTTTCGAGAGACATAACCACTTGTAACATCCAGACAGGGATATATTACTAGGAATCCAATCACTCTATCCTTTACCAAAATCCCAATACATTTTCCTAAACATTAACTCATCCTTATACTTATCCTTAGATAAATACCTAGACATATCCTTAGAAATATACCTAGGGATCCCACCAAAGTTTTCTCATCCAAGTTTCCAAAGTTTTACTAAATATTTCCTTTAATACCAACTATAGATACCTAGGCTTAACATACATGGATATTACATTGTTTTAGATGAATATTCAGTATATTAGAAAAATACATGCCTGAGGACCGTAATAGTTTAGTGTATTTAGAAACTTGGAACACAATCGTCTAATATGGTGAATGGTATTCAATGTATCCAGTAAATATCTTCCCCTTTAGTAATCCTAATTAAAAACCTTTCTTTATAACCTTGGGAAATGAAACATAAGAAATGGGTGATATTAAATGCTCAGTAAGGGTAAAAAGGGAGATATGTAAGCATAACATGAGCATAAGGGTATGAGAACATGATTGTAACATTATAAGATCATACCCCGCATATCAAAGATCATAAACATGAATCATGGCATAAATTTTAGAAGTTCAAAACACATGAATCAAAAATATAATTGAGATCATAATCCATAAAATCATAACATAAGAATAAGACATGGAATTGTGGAATACACATCATCTTATAACATTTTGAACAAGTATAAGTAAAAAAAGGTTCACTCATTAAGTTAAGGACATGAAACCAAGCCCTTTCATAAACTTATAGACATGAAACCAAGTCCACACATAATGTTGTGAACATGAAATCAGGTTTATGCATAAAATTTTGAACATGTAATCAAGTTCATGCATAAAATTATGGACATGAAACCAGGTCCATGCATAACATTTTGAACATGTAATCAAGTTCACGCAAAACATTGTGAACTTGTAATAAGGTTCACTCATGACATTGTGAACATGAAATCAGGTTCATGCATAAAATTATGGACATGAAACCAGGTCTATGAATAATGTTGTGAACATGAAATATGGTTTATTCATAATATATATACTCATGATTCATCCATCCTTAACCAATGGATTATATAGAGATATTGGTCCCACCCATCACATAATGAAATAATACATGCATATGCCACAAGATAACAAAACATTAATTATATCATGACCCATGAAAAGATATGGGTTTTATAAACATTATATCATAACCCGTGAAATGAAATGGGTATAATTAACATTTCATCACATCATAAACTATGAAAAAAATATAGGTTTTCCAATAATTTCATCAAATCATAACCTGTGAAAAAAAAGGTTCCAAAAGCATATAACCTATGGAAGAGAGATGAGTGTTGTAAACATCATTCCATAAAAACATAAACCATTCAATAAATAATATGAATTTTATTATTGGATCATATCCCAATAATCTTAAACTACAAATTATTCCTTCTTAGATAGGGAAGGATTTTAAAAGATCGCATGGACCATTTCTTAAGTAAAATAACCTTTTTGTGAAATTCAATTTTTAAAACATAGAATATATTCAAAATAATTTTCTTAAAAAAGACTTTGAAAACATATAAAGTAATCTTTAAAATCATTTAAAACATTTCTTGAGTAAAATATATTTTCTTCTTTGAAAAACATTCCTTAAAACATAAAGCATTTTGAAAACATTTTTCTTTTAAAATAGATTTTAAAACTTATAAAGGAAGCATGAAATTATTTTAAAAATCATTTTCTTTGAAAATACTATAGAATCATAGAAATAAGGTTTTTAATCATTTTTAAAACCATTTTCTAGAAAACCTATAAAAGAATCTTGAAAAACTTTTGAAACCCTTTTTCCTTGAAAACTTATAAAAGAAGCTTGAAAATATTTTGAAAACCATTTTTCTTGAAAACATATAAAATAATCCTGAAATAATTTAAAAAAATTTTAAATATAAATAATTTTTTAAAACCCTTTTTTTAGAAAACATGGTTTTGAAATAACACAAATTCCCGATCGAGGAGAGAGAAAATTTCAAATTTTCTTAAAAACACTTTCTTAATTATTTTAAGTACCAACGAGAGAAAAAATGGTACCAATATATGAGGATATAATTTATAACCAGAAGAGAATAAAATTAATGAGTGGTCTTGGGAGATAGATCATAATGGTTCGTCAATGGAAGTATAATTATAAACAATCCTGATAAACGATTAGATTGTAGTAATAAACCATTACTACTATAGTAAATTTGATTCATAATCCTTTGGGAGTAATAAAATTACATGAATCTTAACATATAATTAAAATAATTATATCCATGACATAACATTTAAAAGGTCGGTATATATACCTTGTATAAGAAAAGAAGTGCATAACATGGCATGTGTCTCAAAGAAGGCTAATGGGGAAAAAATTACTTTACTGATTTGGTAACTTTTTAACATAAACCCCACAAAAGAGAGATCATAAAATAGATATTTAAATACCCATAAATTTAATTATAAGTACCATATAATACATTCATGGTCAGTATATACACCACACAAAAGAAATGAGTGGTGAACATGGCATGTATCTCATGAATATAAAAAGGGAGATGAGAAAACTCTTACCTTAAGTCTTGACTTCCTTCACACATGTTAAAATATAATGTATAATAAATATAATTTTAGTATAGATATACCACTGAACCATATTATTATATATAATTTCATATATTATTTTTTTTATGACTTTATATTACCCATTTATTAACAACTCCATGTTAATCTTACGTTTTGGGTAATATCTGTTTTCTTTTTCTTATATGATTTGGATTGTTATTCTTGATATTCTTACTTAGATAATTATTTAATTTTTTATAGAATGTAAAAAATGATATAAATATCATATATATTCATTATATATATATTATAATTATCTATAAAATATAAAAATATAATATGGAATACACCGTTCATGGATATGGTAGGTCGTACGTATGCATGAACGTTGTTTCCGTTTTATTTTCATATTGAAAGAAATAAATTAAATGATATATATATATATAATATCATTCAAGTAGAATTATTATGTTATATATATTATATAATTTCACTAAACTCATCCTTAATACATTCCATGTAAAGTGTGAATGAATCACATCACTTTGAGGAGGCGGTAGTCCACACGTTCACAAACGAAGTTATCATATTTACACAAAATTCAAAGAAGTGAGGTATATGTTATATAATTATTAAATAAGAATAAATAAATCGTGAATATAATATATATCATAAAAAAATATTTTATATCATAATTCACAACCATGATAGGTGGTAAAGGAAAAAACAAAGAACATCATTTCGTGCGGTGGCAGTTCTCTGTACACAAGAACGGTAAGTTCATTAGCCATTAGATGGAAATGTGTGTAAGTGTAGGTAGAAAATTTATAATAACAAAATTTCAGTATATTTTGGATAATTTGGTTATTATATAAGCATGAATAATAGTATTTGAGGGTTGGATAATGAAAAAAAAAAACAAAGGAGCTTGAGGAAGGATGTTACCTCTTCTTTGGGTAACTCCTCTTGGTTTTCACCAAATGGCTACCTTGGTTGGATTTATTCATAAAGGGAGGAATATATGATGAATGGATGGATTTTGGGAGCTTATTTGAGTATATTTTGGGCAATAAAAAGGGATTGAGGTGTGTGAATAAGTGGGATGGGTGAGTGCCTTTTTATAGTGGTGGAGGAGTGGCATTCTTGTAATTTTTTTAAAAGGGAATTCCACCCACGTTTTTACCATGTCAAGTTGCTCCAATAATGGTAAAAATTTGATCAAAAGTAGTATAGGGTTGAAATATGAACATTCAGTTTGTGGGAATTTGGGCCATGGATTTGGATTTATGCATATTGGTCCTTCGAGCCATGTTCTGAATAAATAAGGCTTGATGGATAAGCTGTCTCTTAGGGGGGATATGGCATGCCTTTCTAGCCTGTTAGACCCCAACCTTTTTAATTTTTTTCATTTATTATTTTCCTATATTTGGATAATTTTTTCAGGGTTTCGGTTGAACCTCGGTTATAAATTTTGAATTTTTATTGAAAAATGCGTGTTTTGGGTTTCACGGTGTCTGGAGCACAGGCAGAGCACAGATGGGAGACCGTGCAGCTATGCCCTGGCCACTACATGTCCTGATTAGTATTCAAGATGAATTAAAAAGTTAAATGAATAACAAAATGAAGTTAAAATGAGTTTTAAAATAAAATAATAAAAAGTAAAATAAAACTAAAGGTATTAAAAATATTATTAATGGGATTGTTATTATTATCATTATTAATGTTAAGGATTATATTATTAAAATTATTATTATCAATATTATCATTAAAATTATCATTATCCTTATTTTTATTTTTATCATTAGGCTATTATTAATTATTATTATGATTACCAAGAACATTATTAATTAATATTATTTTTATTGATGAGAGTTTGTGGTGGGATTTAGGTCGTTGCATGGGCACTGCATGATTAGTGGACTATGCGGTCATCCTAGATACCTGTGTGGTGGCTTCTAAAGTGGATAGAAGCTACCGCACGATTTGTGCATAGTCGCTTGAGCCACACGCGAACTGCTCAGCTATCGGCATCTAAATTAAATAGAATAAAATGAAACAAAATGAGGGAAGTGCATTAAAATAAAATGAAGCAAATGTTTTAAGTGTAATAATAATATTATTATTATTGTGAATAATAATATTATTATTAAACTTGTTCTTGTTTTTTTATTATTAAAATTATTATTATCATCATTATTATTAAAATTATTGTTAATATTAATATCATTAATAAATGAATTAATTATTATTATTATTTTATTATTATTATTTTATTATTATTATGATTAAAATTGTTGTAATTATTATTATTATTGTTATTATTATTATGTGTATTAAAATAATTATTAGTATTATTAGAAGGTTTCTAATTTTAATTTTAATTTCTTTTTCTTAGTTTTGTTTAGGTTTTTTTATTCCTTGGTGCCCCCCTCCTTCTTCATACCCTATATGCAGCGCACCCCCCTTGCACCTCCACCCTGCTCATGACCTCCATCCCCTCGGTCCGGCTTCACCTCGCCGGCACACTCCTGTCCGGCCACTGCATTCCCTCCCAGCCAGGTTTCACCCCTCGCCGACACCCATCTCGCAGCCACCCCTGAGGCCAACCTCTCCCATCCAATGCCACTTCCCTCTCTGGTGCACTGCCTCGCCATCATCCCCCCTCTTCTCCGACCATGCATCCCACCCGTAACCACGACACCACCGATGGCCCTTCCCTAGCATGTGACTCCCCTCTAATGAGCTTCCCCTCAAAACTAGGGTTTTTCTTTGAGTTTTTGGTTCCCAATGGTTTGGGTTTTGTTTTTGGGTTTAGTATTTGAGTGTTTTGGTTCAATTTTGGTGTGTAGGGTTAGATTTAGCTACCCAATGGTGTGGTTTAGATGTGATCAATGTTTCGCACTAGTTCCGAGAGGTTCTTCATTGATTGAGGTAGGTCCCCATTATGTACTGCCTTTAAATTAGGTCTATATTAATTGTTTTCTTGATTTTTTTATCCTCATTAATTGTTAAATAGGAATTTACTATCATTATAATAACTATATCATGTGAAATTAGTTGGTTTTACCCTTGTTGTGTGCTTGTTTAGAATGGTTGGAAAGGGTTTCTCATTCCTAGCATTGTCAAATATCCCAGTTGGCACTTTTAAGTGGTTGATGATTTTTGAAGGCATGATTTGGTTTTATAAATGCATCTATAAATTTTAAAATGGTTATTTGAGTTTTAAATGAATTTTTAAACACTATTCACAGCCTCATAATACCCTTAATAAGTTGATTATGGTGTTTTTTTTATATTTTTAGAACATGTTAATAATATGTTTTGAAATGATTCTTTGCTTATGCCTAGGTAAAATTATACTAAATTTTTTTAATAAAATTTTATGTTTGAAATTATGGTTTGTTTTTTATTTTGTAAATGATGTTTTAGTTTAATATATATGAAATTATAACATACAAGTGCCCCTTTTGACTTTGTAAATATGTTATAAACTTAACTGGTGGTTTGTAATGATTAATGTATTTCCAAGGGTATGTTTGGATTTGAAAATGGTTTTTTATGGTTACTTTATAAAAAAGGATTATTCTAATGGAAATGTTTTAAGGCCTATTTGGAATTTTAGAGTGGTCATTTGGAAAACCCCTCTTGGGTTAGGTCGCTTGCATTGTTGGTTGACCATGAGATGGGAGGGTCTTCGGTATGGGACCTCCCTTGTGCAATAATTATTCTAAGGCAAGGGAATACCCTTGGGGTGGTCAGGGTTGTTCCGGTTTTTGTGTTTTGTATTAAGACATATGTGTATGGCTTGTTTCTTGAATTGTTTGGAACACCCCTTTGTGAACATAGTATGATAACCTAGCAAAGAAAAGGAGATTACTAAGAACATTTGTTCCACTAGTCCAAGTTAGTATACTAGCTAGTGGCCCATAGCAGGTGGTGCTTAGGTTTATTGCTATAGGATCAGGCCCCTCGACCAGGCTAGGTAGGGCGACGGTCAGGCATTATGACATCATTTAATAGGGAATTCATTTAGGATGAGTCACATGTATAGTATGTTCTGGTTCTCCTCTGAGTTTCTAGGTATTCTCGTGATGATCTAACACTATTATCATTAGTCATTACCCTCGTTGTGAGACTATATCCCTTGTTCTTGGTTTTGGGTGTTCTTTTGGAAAATTGAGAAAGTGTGGCTTAGTTTGAAAAGTTTCAAGAATAACTTTTTGAACCAATAAGTGTGTTCTCCTTTTAATGAAAAATGAAAGTTTCTTACTTGGTCCTCCTTTCCCCTTCTCCCCTATGAACTCAGCTTATCCTCCCTTGAATGAGACTTATTTTAAAAGTGTGAGGTCAATAAGTTGTGATTTTTTTACTTTGTAATGTAAAGTATGGAAAAACATATGTTTATAGTCTGTATTTCAAACCTGAAAATCAATGTTTCTTTATTTAAGGGATATGCATTGGGAATAGAATTACTTGGGACTACCTACTGAGTTTTAATACTCATGCCTATAATGTTTTCTTGTCTTTAGTTTTTGATACAGGTTTTGTCTCTAGTTCGATTGACTTGGAGATAGTTGGTTGTGGATTGGAGAGTGACCTTCGAGGTCACATAGAGACGTTGTGGTTGTGAGGTTCCATTTGGGTTTCTTTATATAGTACTTTGTTCAGTTTTTTATTTATTTAATTGAAAATGTGAGTAGTGTAAAGCATGGAACTCATGTTTAGTTTTATTTTCCTATTCTTTTATTTTGTTTCTTTTGTTTATTTGTATGGGTGAAACTGTTCCCTTATCTCTTATGATGCCCTTGGTGATTTTCATCAGCCCAAGAGGATCGGGAACGCCACTCGGGCCTTACCACAGATCAGCTCGGGTGACCGATTCAAGGTTAACCTGGGTTGGTTCATTATATGGCCTATGTGTGTGTGTTTTTTATGTTTAATGTAATTTCACCCCAATAAACCTAATATATATAATTTTTCTCTTAATCATTGTAATCAATTTTAATCACTTTCACTAATATTTTTTGTCAAAAACTAAGTTGAAATTATTAGAAATTATAAAATATGTTGATTCCAAATACAAAATCCATTTTTCTAAATTCCAATCACATAATTAGAATAAATTAATTTAAATTTAATCCCGCAGATAGGACGACAAAGTGGGTTTTTAAAGTAAAAAAGTTCAAATGTTTGAAATGTTTTTATATACAATTTCAATATGAAATTGATTCCAATGAACTAAATTGGATTAATCGATATAAAATTGATATAATTAAACTTTAAAACCAAATTAAAATATAATTTAACTATATAAATAAATTATATAAAAAGTAGTTTTGAATTAAAATTTAGTGTTTTTAACTATTTATCAAAAAATGAAACTTCTTAGAAAAATACCAAAAAATATCCCAAAGTAAATTTTGATATTCTGATTCTGAAAATGAAGTTTATTTTTTAAAATAAAAATTTATAAAAGTGTCAAAATCATATTTAAAATGGGTTCTCCATTAAAAGGTTGAAAAATTACCTTTTAGAAAAATACATCTTTTTATTCATAAAATTGGATTCATTATTATTTTATACCTATAAAATATATTGTATGGGTATCAAAAATATTAATAATACATAAATTTTATTGAAAAAATTAACCAAAAGTGTTTCTTAAAATTTATTAAGATAAAATTTTGTTTTTACATAGAAAAATAGTTTTCTTAAAAATGTAATTTATTTATTTTCAAATAATTCTTACATTCACTTCTAATAATTGATAAACAAAGGATTAATTTTATATACATGTGTAAATAATATTTTTATAATTTATTTAATCTTATTCGTAACTTCAATTCTAACAACTAGGTAGTAGCTATAATAATATTTTAATAATAATATTAATAGTATATTGTATTTCAGTAAAACTTTCCCATGTGTGTAACATAAGATATCAAATGGACTTTTCATTGTGTATAACACAAGCCAAACATAGTGTTGTGTGTACTTCAAGCTAATATAAGTGTTGTGTGTAGTATAAGATTAACTTTTTATTGTGTGAAATGTAAGAAAAACTTAGTTCTTTCATATAACACAAGCTATATTTAGTGTTGAGTGAAATGAAAAAATATCAAAAAGATTAAATTGATTTGAGAAAAAAAATCACAAAATCTTATGGTGTTGCATGGATGTAGTTTATTCCATTAAAATAATAAAATATTATTATATGGGAGATACGTATGTTTTTATATCGTCATGATTGAATGATATTTGAAGGTGGGGGAAGAAGAAATAAATCAAAAATGCTCTGTTAAGAACGATACCTCTTCTTCAGACAACCTCTTTAGGTTTGCACCAAAAACCTTCCTAGGAGGGTTATCTAATTAGAAAAATATTCTAAGAAATTATAAAGAAATTAAATAAATTATTTGGGAATTTATTGGCCAAAAAAAATATTTTTAAGTTTGGAGAGGAGAGGAGAATATGTGTCCTTTTATAAGTGGGGGAGTGGCACACTTGTAATTTTTCAAATTTTAAAAATAATGTCAAGTCAATTTATTATAAAAATAGATCCAAAATTGCTCATATTAAAATTTGATAAGGTTAAGGTCAAAGTAAAACCAACCAATAGAGATTCAGAAAGTTTTTAGTTCATTTTAACCCTTATATGTATAGATTAACCCCTAGTAAACTTGTTTTAACCTTAACTGTGGTAAAAAAATTATTGTTTTTGCTATTCATTATGACCAAAATTATGTTGAGATTATTAAATAATCTTAATTATTTTGATTAAAAATATGGAATATAATTTATCAAATTTAATTCACAGAAGTGGTGGAATTTAATTTAAAATTAAAACCGCAAAACGTGATGAAAATTGGTTTTTTAAGAAAATGCATTTTTAAAGTAATAGATGATCTTATATTAACTCTATAATTGTAAATAATAATTATATTAATTGAAATTTATATGAATAGATATATAATATATACATTTCATTTAAATCTTTTCTTACTAGGGGTTATTTTAATTAATTAAAATGGGTAAACTTTATGCACTTAAAACTGTTTATAGAAAGCCACGTACTTTATGCACATAAACTATTTACAAAAAACCATGTTTTTAAGCATAAAAATAAACTTATACCCAAATCATGAAAATTTATAATTCAAATGAAATTAATTAGATTGCTTTAAATAAAATGGTTCATATTCCACTTTAATACAAAATTCAAAATATAATGATACTTTTAAATTACTTTATGTAATGAAAATAAATGACAGTATTTGAAAAATTTGTAATTTTCATTATTAATTGAAAAGTCATTCATTTTAGAAGAATCCAAAATTTTCACCCTATGTTAATTTTAATATAATTATTCCAAAAATTAATTTCATTTTATCAAATACATTTTATAAATTAATTATAATATTTTCTCCCAAAAATTAAAAAAAATATTTTTGAAGAAAACATATATTTTTAAAGAATAAAATGTCTTCATTAAAAATTGAGTTCTTATTTACTAGGAATTAATCAATAAATTTATATTGATTAAGAAATTTATATATATTTCATATATCATTTAATCCTATTAATACCCTCTAATTTGATAGCTAGGTTATAACGACCCTATTTAATTAATAATTATTTGTTTAGGCTCTATGTTGTGTGTTATATATGCTATCAGAAATAGTTTTCCTTCTAAAATATCATGGTGTTGCAATGATTGTTATTCTACATGAAATAGTATGTGATAATGTAAAAATATTAACTGTCACACGAAAAGGTTATAGTAGTTCCTCGTTATGATGAGAACCAAAAGCTCCATGATAATATTATTAAATATTTATTTTCTATAGCTAGATGATATCATTTGACGAGAGACAAATGATATAGGATATCATGGGTGGAGACTTATAGGAATTTTAGGCACTTTCTCATAGTGTATTCTCTTTTTAATTTACAGTGCAGGGGATTTTGAGAACACAACCCACCCATAGAAAATCCACATTTATATGTTTCATTGGATGTTTATATCTACACATATTTCTATTGATACTTATACAGTAATATTATTATTAATGGATATTATTATTCATGCAATTTGACGTATTGATGAAAATTATGATGACATATGTTTGTGGTGAGGTGGGATACATTGGGTGTGTCACAAGTAATGTTGCATTAATTAATAATGTGGGAAAGTATTTGTCACTTATATCATTTAACACAAGTTGATATATCAGACCCTTTAATGGGAATAAAGTAGCCTAAATAAATCCATGTCCATGGTATTCAATGGGTAGGCTCATTTCTAGAATTTCAAAGAAAGATAAATTGAGTGCATAGGTTTATGACACCAACATGCAACCTACTTGATTAGAGATGTCATGATAAAGGGATTATATTATATAGTAAGAATCTATATGAGGTTTTATATCATTATAAAGATAACTTATTTCACTATGGGTACCTTGGCGTGTTATTAGATGCTAACCTTAGACTTTGGGTGGTTCCACCTATTTTCATTGAGAAAGAGTCCTAGAGGGTCACACAATAAGTGTATCAAGATATTTTTTATTATTTAACATATTGAATAAATATTATTCACATACATGGTTTAATAATTTTTCTTGATTAGTTTGATCATATACATTCAGACACTAGTTATTTGATAAAATATTTTGTGAGAAAAATATTTAATAAATTTTTATTTTCTACTAAGTGAATATAATATTTATTTATTTATTAGTTAATAATGTTGTGACATTTATTTATTAAATAAATAGTCATTATTCATGGCCTAATAAATATTATATATGTAACGCCCCGACCCCAGCTACCCAGAGTCGGTGCATTACTTCGTAACATTGGCATGATAACAAAAGATCAAGTCTCGAAAGACCGATTAGTTTAGTAGCCTTGGAAACACTAGATACATTCATAAATGTTACATTACATCATAATGTGAAAAACTACAATAACATGGTCTTCATAGTCCACACTCATATCCTCTTCTGACAATCCCTGCAAGTCATTCATAAAATACTTCTTCACATCCTGGAAAATATTAAAACATTGAAAGGGGTGAGCTCAGATGCTGAGTAAGGATAACAATATTGCAGAAGCTTTCATAAATAAACATAAACATTTAAGGCAATGTATGACTAAAACAAAAGCCTTTTAAACTTGAACATCAACATAATATGGCAAGAGTAAAATGAGATAATGCCATTTACATCTTCACATGGATATTCTACTGGTCGAATAATCACATGCAATATCAATAACCACTTTCATAATGAGGGAATGTATAATGCCGGACATTCTGAAACATTTTGTCAAGGCCTCGGCCAAGACGTCTAAAATGATTAAGGCCTCGGCCAAAACCATAAATCAAATTGGGAAAGGGCCTCGGCCAATTCCACGTCTAGTTGTCTCATGAGACCTACCGATGCATCAAGGAGCTATAGCGGGCTCCACCCGTCACTTATTAAGTCCAATACATTCCTCATATGAATAGGTTTAAACATATCATAAACCATAACATAATCGTATCACGTAAAACATGCATAAACATAACATTTCCACATTTCAATCACAAGATATCAATACAACACATTGTTATAATAAAAACGCTTTCAAAACCATTTTCAATACCAAAATAAAAGAAAGTTAAAACTTTGTATTTATTTTTCATTAAAAAAAAGATGGCTTATAGAGGAAGTCGAAACTCAAATAATGGTCACGGCGGTGGAGAAGTCGTTGTCGCCGCATAACTACGGAAAGAAAAACATTCCCTTTTTGTCGTTTAGTAAAACGCTTCGTATAAAAAAGATTCCTTTTGAATAAACGTAAAAGTCAAAGGGGTTTATACACCGTATAAAAGAAAGTTGTGTATAAAACCAAATATGCCTCAATGAAAGGAGATTGAGATGAAGTCCTTAAAAAGATCATTTTTAAAATAAAATATATCTAATATGTGTATTCAATATAGGTACACATAAAAAATACAAAATAAGAAATAATAATATCATGACATAATTTGAAAGTAGGAGATTAACCCAAAGAATGGAAGTTGGGTTAAGAAATTCCCTTACCTTGCGTCCTGTCCTGACTCGACCGTTCTTTAACCTCCTGAATAATAAACTAGAGTTAATTTATATTTACTTAAGAACCTTTTTCATGTTCATTATTCCTTTTATATCCCTTATTACCATGTTATGAACGTTATGTAATTATTTAAGTTAATAACGGTCGTTTTGTCGATCTTTGTTACTTGTGTCAACAATAACCTTCTTATAATTACAAGTTGTTCATGTGGTGAAATATCCATTATATCCAGAATTATATTCATGATGTAGATATCATATATATCATATATATCCAGTATATACATTCATTCATAATATTACGTATCATTTAGAGGTAAGAAATGAAATGCACCATTCATGGAGACGGTAAGTCGTACGTACGCATGAACGCTACTTTCATTTCTATTTCGTATTTAATGTAATGAAATCATAATTATATAAAGGTATAATATAGTTCCAGTATAATATCAAATATAATATCATTTACTCCATCCTTTATACATCCCACATATGGCATTAACGATTCACATCACTTTAAGGGGGCGGTAGTCCGCACTTCCTAAAATGAAATTATCGCGTTTTACCCATAAGGGAAATCATAAAGTATGCCATAAATGAGAAATACATAAGCATAAGTAAAACATAAACATATTTTATATCATATATAAAAATAGTGACATCTTAATGGCCACCTTTGAAGGTGTTATATGAGTGTTGAACAATCATCGTTTCGTGAGGCAGAAATTCGCCATCCACAGAAACCGTATGTTCTTTAACCATTAGATGTAGGTGTGTGTAAGTGTAGCTCGAATCCCTCTTATAACAATATCCTAGTATATTGAGGATACTGTTGTTGTTACAAAAGAAATTAATAAAAAGATTTTAGGGGGTTGGAGAAGAAAAATAAAACAAAACAACATTAGAGAATACATTACCTCAAAATCGGGTAACTCTTTTTGATTTGAGACAAAGGCTTCCTTGGGAAGAGTTCTGCCCAAAGTGAGGCTTCTAGGAGTAAGAGGGGGAAGTTGGGAGAGTATTTGGTCAGGTTTTGGCCGAGCCAAATGGCTTGAAGGTGTGAATAAGGTGGAAGAGGTGGGGGCCTTTTATAAGTGGAGAGGAGGGGCACTTTTGGAAAGATTGAAATGTTACATTATTACACAATGATTTTCGGATTCTAAAGGTCCCACACTTATATAATTCTAGGATAAGGTGATAAGGGTTCGAAATCTCCTCATCCAATAGGCTTTGGACAAGTGTAAGCCTTGTATTTTGCTTTATCTTCTCATTTTATTTAAATCGTTAAATAATGAGGTCATCGCTGCATCATAATGATGTCATAAATAATTTAATTTATTTATTGTCTAAAAATTATAAAAAAACTACTATGATGTAGGAAATATTTTTAGCTTTCTAATGAATATTTATAGTCAAAATTTGGACTTGTGTAACCCCACTTAAAAACTGTTTTAGTAAAATAACTCATGTTTGTGTCAATTTAATTTTAACATTAAATAAATATATATTAATGTCATTTTCCAACTAAAGTGGCTCCATGGGGTCCCCAAGTTGACCCATGGGTTGTCTTGGTCGGCCATGACTCATCCAATAGGAGTAGGACAAGTGTAATGCTCATCTCATATTATTAAAACATTATTTGTACCTTAAACTACACTAATTACCTCTAATCGCGATTAAGAACTTAAAAGTTACTATTCACCAAAAAATTATTTTAATCTCATTGAACCACATTTTACTTATTAATGACAACCATGTATGTCGGATTTTTGAAAATCAAATCACAGAAGTGGTAATATTTCATTTAAACGAAAAATCAGTTATTTAACTACCACTTAGTGGTTTCACTATTCATCAAAAATTGAAGTTTTTCAGAACAATGCCAAAATTTCACCCTAAGCTATAATTGATATTCCGAATTCAAAAATGATGTCTATTTTACAAAATTCCAAACATATAAGTTGCATTAATTAATTTTATAATTAATTCCCGCTGTTACAACAAATAGCGTGTTTTTAAGAAACAATTTATATCAAAAGATTGGCAATTGTTTATGTCCATTTTCAATGTTAAATTAATTATAATGACCACCATTGGATAAAATGGTAAAAATATATTCTAGTTATACTTTAAAACCACTCAATAGTATAACTTATCACTATAAATTATTTTGATTAAAAAAGTTGTTTTATGTATTTTTCACTATTCATAAAAATTTGGAAGTTCTCAGAAAATTACAAAAAAATCAACATAGGCTAATTTCAATATTAGGAATACAAAAATGAAGTCCATTTTGAAATATAAAATTTCTATAAATTTAAAAGGTGGTTATTACTATTCATAACGGCTACTTTGATTAGTTGTGGTGTGTTAGAACTCGAACTTGCGTACAATGCAAGCTATTGCATTATTGAAAGAGAGGCGTATCGTGGAAGCTCGGGGTGTTACAATATAGGAATGGAAGACCAATTTTAAAGGTCTATTGGTAAATAATATATAGTAAATATTATTTGAATATATTTTTAAACAATTTATTCAATAAAAAATATTTAATTAATTTGATGGTTTTGCGCATGTAAAGAAATAATAATTTAATTATTATTATTATTATAGATATGGGGTTCTGAGAGTATTAAAGAAATAATAAGGTTTCATGTGCAATTATTATTTTCTAACCCTAGTACTTTTTAAATCAAATTATATTATTTCCAACTCTAAAGCTATCCATTATGTTGGTTATGCACAGAAACTCTAGAAAATCCTCTAAAGTAATAGAGAGATACCCTCTAACAATTATCTTATGAATATAGAGTGATAATCCTTCACCAACCATATCAATTCTATAGAGATCGAGGATAATCCTTATTGGAAGTTATTCTCATGGAAATCAAGGATGAATTACGTAAGTGTTAGGATCTATTGTGCTAGCACTTAGGGATTCATGTGATGATGTTTAGAGGTTGGTGGTACACATATGGATCACTAATTGTAACATCCCAAGAAATTCATATAGTAACTTTATTTTATTTATTTATTTATTTAATAGTTATTTTATAACTTAAAACTAACTAAGATAGGTTTTAACAAAAAAATATGAAATTAAGGTATTTTGTATAATCAAAATAATATTTGATTAAAATTATAAAATATTACTTTATATTTCAACAATTATTATTTTTATGAAAAAAAATTAATATATATAAATAAATTTATTTTTATTAAACAAATCCAAAATATGAGATTGTTTATTTTAAATTATGATTTCATATTGAAAGTTTTGAATATACTATATTATTTTAAGGAAAAAAATTTCATATAAATTATATGTAGATATATATTTAAAGGTACTTTATGAAATTATAATTATAAGATACTTAGATTCATATTAATTAATTGTAACAATTAATTTTATCAAAATTTATATTTAAATTTAAATAATTATGAAATTATGATCAAGTAATTAATTTGAAATTTAAAGGTAATATATATTATTATAGAAGTATGATTATTTTTTAATTTTGAGAATTATTAAAAAAAACTTATAAAATATGAATGATGAATATTAAATAAAAATATATGAATTATGATTATATATAAATATAACATTATAACTATTATAAAATTGTTTTATAAAATTTTAAATAAATAATGAACAAAATTCTTATAACTTTAGGAATATTATTATATAAATTCTATATTAATCATTTGATTTATAGAATTTAAAAATTATATATATATATATATGAAATGTGGATAATAAAATAGATTTAATAATTTTGTTAAAAAATGATGATGAAATGAGGATAAACCAATGAAATGAGGTTTAACCTCGTTTAGGGAAAATGAACGTGATAATTGGTCTTGGGAGGGTTCGACCGTAGAGGAGGTGGAGGTCGAGTGAGGTCGAGAGCTAGTCAAGATGGAAACTGGGTGAAAATTGAGTAAATTTAAGAGGTTTTGAATGCAATGGAGTTGAAGCTATATAGATTGAGTTGGTTTTAAAATTCAGTGGGCATTGAAAGGCTATATCTGGTCCAAAAGGGTTTTGAACTTGGTAATAATTGAGTGAGAATCATGAAAAATATAGATTCCATCGTCTTTTACCTTCAATTAATCATTTTTAGATATGCGTTTGTGTATTTTGATTTTTGATGTTTGGAACTTGGATCGTTTTCAGTGTATTAAATTACTTGTTTTTCATTTTTTGGATTTTTCTTCCTTCTAATATCTATTTTTCAATGATTTAGTTTAACTTAAATCATGTTTTTCAATGATTTTAGATGAATTTATCTATCATAATAAAGCTTCAAAGAGAAGCTCGATCCAACTCTTATCTCATGTTCATCGTTATCAGTTTTCTTTATTTGGTTGTTTTCAGATTATTTCTTACGTGTTTGTAGTCAATCTAGATTTTTTATACCTCAATCATCATCCACTATCCCTTTGTCATCACTTTCCTATATCTATAGAGTTTCATTCGATAAATATACCCAATTTATAAATAGATGTGGGTCAATATCATTTAATACTATGATTTTGTGTATGGTTGTAGACCAAAGTTTGATCTAGTGAGCCCACTGCTATTGTTTTCTCTTTCCCTTACCTTTTTATATCACTTATCAACACAACATTCATATATTTTGTATTTAACCACTTAAAATGTCAACATTTTTGGCTTGTTTCAACAAAACTTCTTGAAGAATATCGATCCAACCATGTTATATATATATACATATATATATATATGATCAAACATATCAATCACATTTAAATATAACATTATATGTAGTTTGATTTAGATCCTTTATTTGTCATTTTTCTCTTCATATTGGTCCTCCATAAAGAAGGAATAAATATATGAAGTTTATATTTCTTATCAGTTCTCAATCACCATGACACACATCTTACCCTTGAAGCATCTGTCGAAAAAATATACAAATAATTATGAATATAAAATTTAATAAATCGTCTATATAAAGCATCCTAGCCTCTCTACATCCTATAAGGAGATTTTGGTGAGGCAGTGGTACCATATTCTCCTTTGTTTTTCTCTATGATTATGAAAGAATATAAGAAATAGAAGATAAAGATAGTCTGAAGGGAAAGAACAAGAAGAAGAAGTCTTCTACAAATAAAATGTAAGGGGAATAATTATTTTTTAAATATTTATTTCTTCAAATTTATTATAAAGGATTATATTTTCAAAATTTATAGAACTATAATTTTTTTAATGTATTGATTATTTTATATTAAAAGTATTATGTCTTTTAAAAAAATTATAAAATTTTATGGTTTAAATTTATTAAGGTGAATTATGTTTTCAAATTAGAATTTAATATTTTGTGTATAATTTTGTAAAATTATATATATGGAATAATAGTATTATTATTGTTTAAAAATATTATCTTCTAATTATAATCTTATGTATAAGTTTTATTTATATATCATGGTAGTAATGTATATTAAAACATATTTTATAAATTAACATTTTATGTGAAATGAAATTATGGATGTTGCATATGCATATATTTAAGGCCATGTACTATATCATACAATGCATATTTATAAGACATGTGTTGTAATTTTTTTAAGGAAATGTTTATTTAACAAAGTATTTAAAGAAATTTTTTAATTGTGAAAGTATTTAAAAGACTTTTTTTAAGTTTAATTTTCAATAATTTATCCATTCAATTTTCTTAAAATATATATTTATCCTATAGATTTTCAGAAAAGTGATTTATTAATACTTGGAAGTTTTAAATTTTTTATTCCTTGAAAATAACTCATGTATTTATATTTTTTAAAGGTTTTAATGGTTTTATATGGGTTGTAAATAATAAAGATGGACCTTCATAAAAAAATTATTAAAATTAATTATGCACTTATATATCAATGAGATATTGAGGAATAATGGGGAGTGAACCCATGGCCTCATTGGGATGTTTTCCCACAAATAATACTACTAAGTATCCATAAGAGTTTTATAACATCTATTGAGTGTAATTTTAATCCATAAAAATATTAATATTTTCAAATTATTTTTTAGGAGAAATCTAATTATTTTTCAAAGAAGTATTTTTGAAATAAATTTTCAAAATAATAATTATTTTTTAAAAGTTTTGAAATGTATTATATATATCAAATATTTATATTTGATATAAATTGTTTTAAAATAGTTTTTTAATTATATTTCTTTAAAGTGTCTTTCACTAGTTTTAAAACCCCTTAATGGACAATCAAATGCTCATCCCATGTTTTAAAAATATTTTCACATGTATCTTAGAAATTCTAAGATAGAAAAATTTAGTTTTGGAGTTAGCACATGTGAACCAAGATAGTCATTTTATTTTAACTTTAGTAAAACACTGAAAATTGTATAGTTTTGTCTAATTCTCCAGAACCTAGACCAAAAAAGTTTTTTGAATGTATAAAGTACTTTGAATTGTTTTAGTTATCTTTTATAAAAAAATATATAGTGTTTTTATCATTGAATCTGGAAGTGTGGGTTCGAGGACTTTACAGTTAGTATCAGAGAAAGTTTAGTAAAAACCTTAGAAACTAGATTTAGGAAAATATAGATTAGTAAACAAAACCCTATGATAGAACTTCATTTTAAACTTCTAGGTAGATAAATACCCTTAAGAATATAGAATTATGGTCATTCTGATTATGAAGATAGAAATTCAAAATTTTCTAAAGTTCAAAGAATAAACTGTGAGGGAGCAATTAATTTTAGGGGAAGAATTTAACATCTCAATAAATTTAAGTAGTAACTTTATTTTAATTAATTATTTATTTAATAGTTAGTTTATAACCTAAAACTAACTAAGAATGGTTTTTAAAAAAGTTTATGAAACTAAGGTATTTTATATAATCAAGATAAAATTTTATTCAAATTATAAAATATTACTTTATATTTCAAGAAACAGTATTTTAATGATAATAAATAAATTTATTTATATAAATTTATTTTTCTTAAACAAGGACGAAATATAAGATTGTTTATTTTAAAGTATGGTTTCATATTGAAAGTTTTGAATATATTATATTATTTCAAGGAAAAATATTTCCATATAAATTTTAAGTAAATATATATTTAAAGGTATTTTATCAAATTATAATTTCAAGATACGTAAATTTGTATAAAGTAATTATAACAATTAATTTTGGAAAAATTTATATTTAAAATTATATAATTATAAAATTATGATCAAGTAGTTAATTTAGAATTTCAAGTTAATATATATTATTATATAAGTATGATTATTTTTGAATTATGAAAATTATAAAATTATTTTTATAAAATATCAAAATATGAATATTAAAAGAAAATATATGAATTATGATAATATATAAATATGACATTATAACTATTATAAGATTGTTTTATAAAATTTTAAATAAGTAATGAAAAAAATTCTTATAATTATAGGAATATTATTATATAAATTCTAGAATATTGATTTGATTTATAGAATTTTAAAATTATAAATATATATGTGTGTGTGTGTGTGTGTGAAATATGGATATTAAAATAGATATAATTTTTTAAATGATGATGAAATAACAATAAACCCATGAAATGAGGTTCAACCTCGTTTAGGAAAAACAAATGTGAGGATTGGCCTCGAGAGGGTTTGATTGCAGAAGAGGAGAAGGCCGAGTACGGTCAACATCCAAGAAATATGGAAACCGAGTGACTGGTTAAAGTTAAGGAGTTTTTAGCATAATAGAGTCAAAGTTATGTGAATTGAGTTGGTTTTGAACATCATCTTGCATTCAAAGGCTAGATCTGATCTGAAAGGGTTTCAAACATGCTTGGAATTGAGTGTAGATGATCAAAAATGGATATTCCATCATCTTTTACCTTTAGAAAATCATTTTTAGGTAGACATTTTTATATTTATATTTTTGGTGTCTGAAACTTGGATCGTTTTCAGTGTATTAAATTGTCTGTTTGTCATTTTTTGATTTTTCTTCCTTCTGATATCCATTTTTTATGCTTGAATTTAATTGAAATCATGTTTTTCAATGATTTAGGATTAATTTATCTATCATAATAAAGTTTCATAGAGAAGCTCGATCTGACTCTTATCTCCAATTAACCATTATTGGTTATCCTTATTTGGTTGTTTTCATATTATTGCTTACCTATTTTTCATCAATATATATTTTTTATACCCTAATCATCATCCATTGTCCCTCGTTCGTCACTTTACTATATATTTTGAGAATTATTCAATGAATATACCGAATTTGTAAATAAATGTGGGTTAATAGCATTTAATACTCATATTTTGTGTATGGTTGTAGACCAAAGTTCGATCCGGTGAACTTATTGTTGTCCTTTCTCTTTCCCTTACCTTTTGATATCACTAATCAACGCAATTTCTATATCTATTGCATTTAATCGCTTAAAATGTCATCATTTCTAGCTAGTTTCAATGAAACTCCCTAAATAATCTCGATCTAACCATATTATATAAATATATATATATATATAATTGAATGTATTAATCACTTTTAAATATAAGATTGTCTATAGTTTGATACAGATCCTTATTTTTCATTTTTATATTTTAATTGGTCCTTTTTAGTGAATAAATAAATATATAAAGGTTATATTTCTTACTAGTTCTCAATCACCACAACATATAGCTTACCCTCGAAGCATCTGTCGAATAAATATACAAATAATTATGAATATTAAATTTAAGAAATCAGTTATATAAATCATCCTACCCTCTCTACACCCTATTAGGAGAGTCTAGTGAGGAATTGGTTCCATATTATCCTTTGTTTTTCTCTTTGAGTATGAGAGAATATAAGAAATAGAAGATATGAAGAGTGTCTGAAGGGAAAGAAGAAGAAGAACAAGTATTTTGCAAATAAAATGTAAGGGGAATAATTATTTTTCAAATATTTATTTCTTAAAATTTATTATAAAGGATTATATTTTAAAAATTTATAGAAGTATAAGTTTTATAATGGATTATTTATTTTATGTTCAAAGAATTATATCTTTCAAAAAAAATTATAATATATTATGGTTTGAATTTATTATGGTGATTTTTTTTCAAATTAGAAGTTAATATTTTGTGTATAATTTCGTAAAATTATAAATATGGAATAATATTATTATTATGGTTTTAAAATATTATCATATAATTACAATATTATATATAAGTTTAATTTATATATCATGGTATCAATGTATATCAAAACATATTTTGTAAATTAATATTTTATGTGAAATGAAATTATGGATGTTGCATATGCACATAGTTATGGTCATGCACTATATCATTCCATGAATATTCATATGACATGTGTTGTAATTTTTTGAAGGAAATGTTTGTTTTAAAAAGTATTTAAAGAAATTGTTTAATTGTGAATGTATTTAAAATAGTTTTTGTAAGTGTAATTTTCAAGAATTTATCTCTTCTATTTTCCTAAAATATGGATTTCTCTTACATATTTTTAAGAAAGTGGTTTATCAAGGCTTGGAAGTTCTAAATTATTTTCTTCATTGAAGATAATTTAAGTATTTATATTTTGGAAAGGTTTTAATGGTTTTTGATGGGTTTTGAATGAGAAATATGGATCTTCAGAAAAATATTTTCTTAAAATTAATTTGGAACTTTCATATCAATGAGATATTGAGGAGGAATGGTGAGTAAGCCTATGACCTCAATGGGATGTTTTCCTACTAGTGATGTTGCTAAGTAGTCACAAGGGTTTTATAATATCTTTCGAGTATCATTTTAATCCATAAAAATATTAAAATTTTCAAATGATTTTTTAGGAGAAATCCAATTGTATTTCAAGAAGTATTTTTTAAATTAATTTTTAAAATAATAGATATTTTTAAAAAGTTTTGAAAAATATTATATATATCAAATATTTATATTTTATAGAAATTGTTTTAAAAGAGTTTTTAAATTATATTTTTATTAAAGTGTTCTTCACTGGTTTTAAAACCCCTTACTTAAGAAAGTTAATGCTCATCCCATGTTTTAAAAATATTTTCACAGGTATCTTAGAAATTCTAAGATGGATAAATTAGCTTTTGGAGTTAGCACACATGAATCAAGATAGTAATTTTATTTTAACTTTTGTAAAACTATGATAAACTGTATATTGTTGTCTAATTCTCTAGAACCTATATCAGAAAAATTCCTGGAATGTATAGAGTGTTGTGTATTATTTCAGTTATCTTTTATGAAAAAAATACATGGTATTTTTAGCATTGAATCTGGAAGTGTGGGTTCAGAGACTTTACAGTTGGTATCAGAGAAAGTTTAATAGAAACCTTTGTAACTAGATTTAAGAAAATATAGATTAGTAAACAAAACCCTACAATAGAAATTACTTTTAAAATTCTATGTGTATAAATACCCTTAAGAATACAGAAGTTCGATCATTTTAATTTTGAAGATAGAAATTCTGAATTTTTTTAAGTCTGATGAATGAATTTTGAGAGTACAATTAATTTAAGGGGTGAAAAATGTATCATCAAAATAAATTTCAGTAATAACTTTATTTAAATTAATTATTTATTTAATAGTTAGTTTATAACTTAAAACTAACTAAGAAAGGTTTTAACAAATAAATATTATGAAACTAAGGTATTTTGTATAATCAAAATAAAATTTGATTCAAATTAAAAAATATTACTTTATATTTCAAGAAATAGTATTTTATGAAAATAAATTAATATATTTAAATAAATGTATTTTTCTTAAACAAAGACAAAATATAATATTGTTTATTTTAAAGTAAGATTTCATATTGAATGTTTTGAATATACTATATTATTTTTAAGGAAAACTATTTTCATATAAATTATAAGTAAATATATATTTAAAGTTCCTTTATGAAGTTATAATTACAAGATACTTAAATTCATATAAAGTAATTATAACAATTAGTTTTATAAAAAATTATATTTAAAATTATATAATTATGAAATTATGATCAATTGGTTAATTTGAAATTTAAAGGTAATATATATTATTATATGAGTATAATTATTTTTGAATTATGAAAATAATTAAATTATTTTTATAAAATATAAAATATGAATATTAAAATAAAATATATGAATTGTGATTATATATAAATATTATATAAAAAATTATAAAATTGTAAATAATGAATGAATGAAATTCTTATAATTATAGGAATATTATTATATAAATTCTAGATTATTAATTTGATTTATAGAATTTTGAAATTATAAATATATATATATATATGAAATATGGATAATAAAATAGATATAATAAAAAAAATTAAAAATGTTGATGAAATGAGGATAAACCTATGAAATGAGGTTCAACCTCATTTGGGTAAAATAAATGTGAGGATCGGTCTAGGGAGAGTTCAACCACGGAAGAGGAGGAGCCTAAGTGAGGTCGAGAGACAAGCAAGATGAAAAATGAGTGAATATTGAGTAAAGTTAAGGGGTTTTAAGTGCAGTGAAGTTAAAGATATGCGGATTGAGTCAGTATTGAATGTCGGTAGGCATTCAAAGGATAGATATGATTCAAAAGGGTTTCGAACTTGGTCGGAATCGAGTGAGGATAATGAGAAATGGAGATTCCATTGTATTTTACCTTCGGTGAAGCTTTTTAAGGTAGGAATTTTTGTATTTTGATTTTTGGTGTCCTAAACTTGGATCATTTTTAGTGTATTATATTACCTATTGGTCATTTTTGGGTTTTTATTTCTTCTGATATCTGTTTTTCAATTATTTCATTTAATTGAAATCATATTTGTCAACAATTTTAGATGAATTTATTTATTATAATAAATCTTCACAGAGAAGCTTGATCCAACTCTTATCTTTTGTTCTTTGTTATCAGTTATTCATATTTGGTTGTTTTCATATTATTGCTTACCTATTTTTCGTCAATATAGATTTTTTCCACCTCAATCATCATCAAAGGTCCCTTGTTTATCACTTACCTATATCTATTGAGGTTCATTCGATGAATATAACAAATTTGTAAATAGATGTGGGTCAATAGTATTTAATACTCTGATTTTGTGTATGGTTGTAGACTGGAGTTCGATCCAGTGAACTCGCCACTGTTGTTTTCTCTTTCCCTTTCTGTTTTATGTCACTAATAAATACAACATCCATATCCATTTCATTTAATCACTTAAAATGTCAACATTTTTGGCTTGTTTCAATCAAACTTCCTGAAGAATCTTGATCCAACCATGTTATATAAATATAAATATATATGATCAAGCATATCAATCACATTTAAATCTAATATTATCTATGGTTCATTGCAGATCCTTCATCTTTCATTTTTCTCTTTGGATTGGTCCTTCGCAGTGAAGGAATAAATATATAAAGGTTATATTTCCTATCATTTCTCAATCACCACTACACAAAACATACCCCTAAAACATCTATCTAATAAATATACAAATAATTATGAGTATAAAATTTAAGAAATCATCTATATAAAGTAGCCTAGACTCTCTGCACCCTATGAGGAGAGTTTGGTGAGGTAGTGGTGCCATATTCTCCATTTTTTTCTCTGTAAGCATGATAGAATATAAGAAAGAGAAGATAGGGAGAGAGTCTGAAGGATGATAAGAAGAAGAAGAGGACTTATAAAAATAAAATGTAAGGGGAATAATTATTTTTCAAATATATATTTCATCAAATTTATTATAAATAATTATATTTTAAAAATTTATAGAATTATAAGTTTTGTAATGGATTATTTATTTTATTTTCAAAGGATTGTATCTTTCAAAAACAATTATAAAATTTTATAGTTTAAATTTATTAAGGTGAATTATGTTTTCAAATTAGAAGTTAATATTTTGTGTATAATTTTGTAAAATTATATGTATAGAATAATAGTATTATTACTTTTTAAAAATATTATCTTCTAATTACAATCTTATGTATAATTATTATTTATATATCATGGTACCAAGGTATATCAAAACATATTTTATAAATTAACATTTTATGTGAAATAGAATTATGGATGTGGCATATGAATATAGTTATGGTCATGCACTACATCATTCCATTCATATTTATAAGACATGTATTGTAAGTTTTGAATGAAATTTTTATTTAACAAAGTATTTAAAGAAATTGTTTAATTTTGAAAGTATTTAAAATAGTTTTTTTAAGTGTAATTTTCAAGAGTTTATCCATTATATTTTCTTAAAATATGGATTTTTCCTACCGATTTTTAGGAAATTGATTTATCAATGCTTTTAAGTTATAAATTATTTTATTCAATGAAAATAATTCAAGCATTCATATTTTGGAAAGGTTTCAATGGTTTTTGATGGGTTGTGAATGAGAAATACGAATCTTCAGAAAAAAAATCTTAAAATTAATTCAGCGCTTTCATATCAATGAGATATTGAGGATGAATGGGTAGTGAAACCATGACCTCAACGGGACATTATCCCACATGTGATACTACTAAGTGTCTACAAGGGTGTTATAATATCTATCGATTATCATTTGAATGCATAAAAATATTAATATTTTCAAATGATTTTTCAGGAGAAATACAATTATTTTTCAAAGAAGTATTTTTTAAATGAATTTTAAAAATAATATATATTTTTGAAAAGTTTTTAAAAGTATTATATATATCAAATATTTATATTTGATATAAATTGTTTTGAAATATTTTTTAAATTATATTTTTATTAATTTGTTTTTCACTGGTTTTAAAACCCCTTATTGGGAAATTCAATGCTAATCCTATGTTTTAAAAATATTTTCACATGTATCTTAAAAATTTTAAGATAGACAACTTCACTTTTGGAGTTAGCGCATACGAAGAAAGGTAGTCATTTTATTTTAACTTTTGTACAACTTTTATAAATTGTATATTTTTTTATAATTCTCTAGAACCTAGACCAGAAAATTTCCTGGAATTTATAAAGTATTGTGTATTGTTTCAGTTATCTTTTATAAAGAAAAATGCACAGTATTTTTTGAACTAAATCTAGAAGTGTGGGTTTGGGTAATTTACACTACTAGAGGGAATCTACACTTTATTCCTTTGAAGAAATGATGGTATGATGTAGAGACATTTCCAGATTCATCAACAAAGAAATAATTCATCGCAGGATAATTCTTTAATTGCTTAAATTAATTATAAATCATTATGTGATGATCCAACATTTTGGTCCCATATTTCTCATGTCAATTAATATTTGATTCAATTCCATTATTCATGGAATCTATTATCAATGTAAATTTCATATTAATCATCAATTATGAAAAGAAAATAAGTTTTTCATGCCCCACTGGTGCTACCACTACACTCATAACCTTTAAGTCTGGGTTAGGCTATGACTTGAGATGGTGTATGTGAGACATGTATTTTTTCTAGGACTTTTTTTAAGCCTGTGGTTTCATTATATTCTATGTTTTTGGTATAATACTTCATGATCCATGTGGTTGGATAAGTTTTCCATGGTTGAAAAAAAAATTCCCACCAGTATTGGCCTAAGTTGGTTTAATTTTTTTTTAAGAGGTGGTGCCTCAGTCAAAGACCAAGGCACAATTTATTGCATAACGAAAAAGAGTTACAAAAGTCTGAAAGACGGAAACTTATTACAATCCTTATTAAATAATGGGAGCAAATCATCAGGCAAGAGATCCAACGAGGTAATGGCCTGATAAACCCCCTTGTTAGCGAGACTATCGGCAACCATGTTCGCCTCGCAGAACACATGAGTGGTAATGTAGTTGAGGTTCTTGAGCGATGTAAGACATTTCATCCATCGAGAAGTGAGCGGCCAAGTAAGGTGCACCACGCCCTTCCAAATAGCTTGAACAATAGTGGTTGAATCACATTCAATCCATAGGTTGTTCCAACCCCTCTGCATGGCAAAGTCCACCGCATGAATGACTCCCAACATTTCCGCTTCCAGAGCCGAGGACGTGCCACAACTTCCAAAGAAGCAGCCAAGGCATCTGCTATGCAAGTCTCTAAAAATGGCACCACAGCCTGCCGGACCCGGATTACCTCTAGAAGCGCCGTCAACATTCACTTTAATCCATCCTGGCAGCGGGGCTTGCCAGAAGACCTCAAAGGTGCGACGGGGTAGCCTGTAAGATCCAGCAATTCTAAGACAATGAAGGATCTCAACATTCACTTTTATAAGTGACTTTTCTAACACATAGTACTTTAATTTTATTTCTTAAATGATTTCATTAAATAATTTGATAGATTTTCACTTTTTATATATGATCACATTAAACTAAAAATAATGTATGATATTATTTTGGTTTCTACTAAGGATTTATTTATCACTCCCTTTACATAAACACATCATGGGTGTACATATTATATGCATGATGTTATGGGTAAAGGAAACAGGCCTCAATAGATAGAAGATTATATTAGGATACATATTGGAGCTATTTTTTATTTGGGTTTGGAGTAATGTAGAGTCATTTTCCAAATCATAATTTACTAGTTATTTTTGTTTTATTTTTCATTTCATGTTATTTAGGTTTTATTTTGAGGTTTTGTTCAAATATACGATATATATGGGCATATGTGGTGTAACAACCAGGGTTTTTGGAATGGGTCAAAATCCCGACCCTGTTTAAATTTTTGACTGGTTTCTGAGGAAACTGGAGAAAACGGGAACTTTCTGGAAATTTCCAGACTACACGTCGTGTACTTTAAGTACACGCTGTGTATGTGTAGGCGAGTGACCGACCATGTGCTCGCCGAGTACATGTCGTGTGATGACCGTGTAGTAGTTTCTTACTACATAGCGTGTAGTTTTTAACACGTCGTGTATACCCCTGACCGTGTGGTGTCCATAAATGGCGTGTAGGCCATTTGCCGGGTAGAACTAGGGGCACGCCGTGTTTCCTTTGGATACGTCATGTAGTCTAGACGTGTATAAGAAAAACACATGGCGTGTGAGTCCATCAGTGAGGAAAGGGAGAGAAACCCAGTACAGGCCGTGTACCCCTAGGTACACGTCGTGTACTCATGCTGGTAGGTTTGGAAAGTAAGTCGGTGGAATTCTGTCGTCTTATGAATAGTTAGATGAACTATACACGACATGTAGTCCCAAAGTACAGGCCGTGTACTTTCTTTTTTTTCTTAAAACGGGAAGCAGCCTTGTTTTTGAGGTAGAACTCATCTCCTCTGCCCAAATATGTGAACCAGGCCGGCCGAACCTCTTTTCTCCTCCCGATCGTCCATCTAAAATCTGTTTCGATCACAGATTAGTGCGTTGGAACCCCCTCGGTAAGGCCTTGATTCCTCTTTGGCTGTTTTTTCTGATTTTCATTCTAGAATGAGTTATAGGAATTTGAACGGTATTGAATCTTTTATAGATTTACCACATTTTAAACCAAATTGGTGGGTGTTACTGGAGGAGTAGCATCGTGCGAGTCTCAGGTAGGTGGTGCATACTTTTTTTTGTGTTTTAGCAGTTTTTTGGGTAATGTGGCCTTCGGCACGTTTTCGGTTATTTTGAGCGGGACCCATTTTATCTGATTTTTCATACTGTAATGCTTATGGAACCTCTGAGATGCTTTTGGGTATGCTCAGTTACTAGTTTGCGTGAGCAGGGCCGGGTGAGGGGTCGTTGCTCGTCGGGGCATTTTGGCCGGGGAATGCCAAAATGGTTTAAACTAAAATGTTAATGTTATAAACTATTAGTTTAATTTATTTATGTTTTATATAAATTGTGGAGGCATTTAAGACCTCAGTTCTGGTATGCGACAGCACCTGGTAGAGTTCAATTCAACTGTTTAGTTTGTTTTTTCCGTTTATGTTTTCTGTTTAAATATGTATATATGCAATTACTGGATCGCATCTGCTGGACCTTTTGGGTTGTGTTGGGATTGGCCCGGTTACGCTTGAGTGATGCTGATCATAGGTTGGGGCTTTTCCCGGGTTACTTTGGGTGGTTTTGACCATGTGATTGGGCGTCATGGATGTCGCCTTGAGGCAGTACAACTGTCTGGTTGGGCATGGCCCGGGTTACTAGGATGGCGATGCCATCAGACTTAAGCGATATGGTCGTAGGGACACGATGTGTCAGATGTGTTGGTGGCTTAGGAATATTTTGGTGATTACTGCTCACCAGGACTTGAGTAGTGTGCACACAGAGATACTCCATGATGAGGTGGTTTTGACCACTCATGTGGGTAGAGGCCCCCATAGTTGCTGTTAGGTATTCTGGTTGGGGGTGCTTGCCATAGAAAACCATTTGGGAGGTGAGGAGCCTTCAGGAAATAGGCATGCCTTCGGGACGTCGGTACTTGAGACACGAGGTGTCAGGAGGCACGTGGTGTTGGGTTACTATTTTTGGGCATGCCTTCGGGATGTCGGTACTTGAGACACGAGGTGTCAGGAGGCACATGGTGCCAGGTTACTATTTTTGGGCGTGCCTTCGAGACGTCGGTACTTGAGACATGAGGTGTCAAGAGGCACGTGGTGCCGGGTTACTATTTTTGGGCATGCTTTCAGGATGTCGGTACTTGAGACACAAGGTGTCAGGTGGAACGTGGTGCTGGGTTACACGACAGAGATTCCGGTGTTGGCCGAAGCAGGTGACACTCCATGGTGGCTGTTGAGCACCAGTGGAGTTTGTAATTATTTGTCCATTGTACTGTTTACTGTTTTTCTGAGAAATGCATAACTTCTTAAACACATATATTTGGTACGCGCTGTTGGGTGGTATCCTACTGATATTTTTCTCACACCCCGCACGGGCCCTTTAGGACGTGTTTATAATTTATGGATTTACGTGCAAGAAAGAGGCTAGCTTCAGGAGCTGGGCTACGTTAGTTTTTTCATGTAGATGGTATGGACCTTGAGGTCATACCTAGATGGGGTTTACTTTTTTTTGTTTACTTTTCTGTATCGGCATGCTTACTTGTTGTAGCTACTGTTAGTTAGCCATAGGTTCCCTTTTATATTCAGTTGTGTATAACCTACTTTGGATACATGTTTTACTATGCAGTTGTAGTTACATGTTCTTATCATGTTGTTCTATTTATTTTCGCTGTTGTTTTTATATTTACTGTTTCCATTGTTACCTATATTGTTTATGCTTCCGCTCTGCGGGTCTGGTTCGAGTCTGCTGAGTCTTTCTTTCCGCTGCATATTTATTATTATTCTCTAACTAGTACCCTTATTATGATCCTCTGAGAGGGTATAGCCTCCCCACTATACCTAACAGACCCTCGCTACTAGTCGAAATCCTTTGATGTTCGGGGAGGTGTGCCTAAGGTAGTAACACCCAACCCGTTCGGCACTGTTCGGGTGGATGGCCGGGTCTGGGACGTTACAAAGTGGTATCAGAGTAGTTCTTGACAGGGATTTAGTAGCAGTGTTTTCTGGATACTAGTGAGTTTGAGACTTCTCTTTTTATTTCTGCTAGTTTTACTATTTGGGATATGGTAGACTGGAGATAGGTTGTTGTTGGAACTGGATTTTGAACTTGTACTTGGGTGCCTGCAGCCCCATGTACGAGGGATGGATTGAGTTTCCATGGGTGGGAATTGTTGTCTGCTTTTTGCTTAGATTATAGTTGATATGATTTCCACCTCGGTGGCTCACTTGATGTGTGATGTTGTTGATTTTGATATGTGACCCTTGACCCGGTGTGGTGAGGAAGAATTGGACCTTGGCCCGATATGGCAAGGCTGGTTTCTTGGATTTTGATAGGCACATTTTAGTGTATTTCAATTTCATAATTGCACGTATGCTTTGTGAAGTGATAATTCCATGTGAATGAAGTATCAAATTCCATGCTTTATATGCTTTAAAATGTGAATTGGTGAAATTCCTGATAGAACTTCTAGTTGTGCAAATGAGTATGTCATGCTTTATATTTTGTAGAATTGCATGCTGCAGGATATTTGGGTCTGACTCTTATGAGAGAAGGAAGGTACTATGGTTGAGGCAGTGTAACTGTTAGGATTGGGCGACTCGGTCGTCAGTTTGAGGCAACATGAGTTGTCGGGATGGTCATGGCCCGAGGTACTTTGATACTTGGCTCTATTGAGGGTGGGTAAGGAGGCCATGAGGCCGGGATGTCGTGGGGCATGGGTTGCGGTGAGGGGGAGTAAGGGTAGTTGTTATGCACTGCCTTTTACTGATTTCCTTATCTGCATAGAATATATTGTTATATATATATGGGTTGTCTGACCATTTATGGTATTCAGTGGGTTACTCCTTCATGGCTCGATGGAGCGACAGGCAGGAGATGATACAGTGCCGCAGGATCAGGGTCAGAATTCGGTGCAGGCAGAGCACGAGCCGCAGGTACAGGCTCAGGGACTGGAGCAGGTTCAGGATCTAGTGCAGGCAGGACAGCAGCCGGGTTTGGAATCGTTCGGTCCGTGGCTCGACGAGCAGCTCCGAGCTAGCCTGGTATGTGTCTTGCAGGGGATTGACAGAGGCGCGCAGGGTATAGAGCCTTCTATGGCATATCTGACGCAGGAGTTCCAGTCGTAGCACCCGCCGCTTTTTTAGGGTGAGGGTGGTCTGCAAGAGGGTGAGAACTGGATATAGAGCATGCATATGATCTTCGAGCAGCTCGGGACACATCCAGGGCAGAGGGTCAAGCTAGCGACATACATGCTGAGAGGATCGGCAAAGCGTTGGAGGGATGTACAGGTACAGGCTTGTAGGCACGAGGGACTAGCTTAGAAGGACTTCGAGGGCAGGTTCTTTGAGCACTTCTACCCAGAGACGTTGAGGGTAGAGAGAGATCGGGAGTTCTTAAGTCTTCAGCAGGGAGATATGTCAATCATGGACTACGCATCTACCTTCACAGAGTTGTCCCGTTTTGCACCGGGTATGGTGAGAGACGACGCAGCTAGGGTGAGGTGCTTCGAGGATGGATTACGACACATCATTCGGATCCAGGTGAATATCTTCCGACTAGGTTCTTTCTCCGAGGTGGTGAACTAGGCGCTCATAGCTGAGGGAAACGAGAGAGAGAAGTCTCTCTTGGGCAGGGCGACAGCTTTAGGTGATGGTTCGGACAACAGGAAGCGAGGGCAGGATGAGTTCCAGCAGGGCAGTCAGGCCAGGGATTCAGCTAGACCACCTCGTTGTAGATATTCGGTGATTTTCTTTCAATGTGGACAGCCGGGACATGTTCGGGCTCAGTGTGATAGGCCTCTGAAGGAGTGTCGGGCATGTGGACAGGACAGGCATCTAGAGAGGTTTTGCAGGCAGCCTTCGCAGATAGCCGGCAGGCAGGGACCAGGAAAGACTATAGTGTTTGGAGTTGGTTCAGGTTCAGTACCCGGAGAGGGTAGTCGAGTTTCATCTGTGCGCGGAGGTCATGACAGAGACGGTGGGACCCAGCTGAGGGGTCAGTGGCCAGTGACTGGAGCAGCATCGGGAGTTCAGGCGTCAGGCAGTTGTGTTTCAGGCCAGGTGCACGTCATGGAGCTACCAGAGGCTGAGCAGGCTGGTGAGCCGATGACGGTTAGAGGTACACCACGGTGTGGTCGTGATCTCTATGTTTCGTTTTTGGCATGACCTGTAGAGGCATGTCTGTTGTGAGTGCACGTGGTGCACAGGATCTATGTGTACTGACTAGATTCTAGTCAGTGGGATTGGTACCATATCGGGTGCGTGATATATTCTATATATATGTATGAGATGCGTAGCATCGGGGCATCGAGGATGCGGGTCACTTGAGGTGCCGAGGGCATCGAGGCATTGAGGATGCGGGTTACTTGAGGTGTCGTGGGCATCGGGGCATCGTGGATGCAGGTTACTTGAGATGCTAGGCACAAGGACCTCTTGGAGGCGGACACCGATGCGGTGCGGGATACATTGGGTGTCAGGAGCGACACGTGAGCGCCAATGAGGTGCGGGGATAACGATGTGTCACGGAAGGACTATGCGTCTGGAAAACAGGTTAGTAAACCTTGTTTGCTTTAAATTTTGTTTGATTGAGACCAAGTAGGCAATTCCTAAGGTGGGGAGTCCCTTGAAGAATTTAGCCAGAACCTTAGGACCGGGGTAGTCCAGGTTGTTTAACTGGGATGGGCATGTTCGGTGCCATCTTTGGGTTTCATTTGGTAGCTTGGGGATGAGCTACGTTAAGGTGGGGAGTTTGTAAGAACCCGGGTTTTTAGAACAGGTCAAAATCCTGACCCTGTTTAAATTTTTGACTAGTTTCTGAGGAAACTGGAGAAAACAGGAACTTTCTAGAAATTTCCAGACTACACGCCGTGTACTTTAAGTACACACCGTGTATGTGTAGGAGAGTGACCAGCCATGTGCTCGCCGAGTACATGCCGTGTGATGACCGTGTAGTAGTTTCTTACTACACGGAGTGTAGTTTTGAACATGCCGTGTATACCCCTGACTGTGTGGTGTCCATAAATGGCATGTAGGTCATTTTCCAGGTAGAACCAGGGGCACGTCGTGTTTCATTTGGACACTCTGTGTAGTCTATCCATGTATAAGGAAAACACATGGCGTGTGAGTCTGTCGGCGAGGAAAGGGAGAGGAACCCAGTACACGCCATGTACCCCTAGGTACACGCCATGTACTCATGTCCGCAGGTTCGAAAAGTAAGTCGGTGGAATTCTTCCGTCTTATGAACAGTTAAATGAACTATATACGGCGTGTAGTCCCAAAGTACACACCGTGTACTTTCTTTTTTTGCTTAAAATGGGCAGTAGCCTCGTTTTTTAGGCAGAACTCATCTCCTCCTCCTGGATATGCGAACCAGGCTGGCCGAACCTTTTTTCTCCTCCCGATCATCCGTCTGAACTCCGTTTCGATCACGGATTAGTGCGTTGGAACCCCCTCGGTAAGGCCTTGATTCCTCTTTGTCTGTTTTGTCTAATTTTTGTTCTAGAATGAGTTATAGGTGTTTGAACGGTATTGAATCTTTTGTAGATTTACCGCGTTTTAGACCGAATTGGCGGGTGTTACCGGAGGAGTAGCATCGTGCGAGTCTCAGGTAGGTGGTGCATACTTCTTCTTTTTTGTTTTCGTGGTTGTTTCGGTAATGCGGCCTTTGGTTCATTTTCGGGTATTTTGAGCGGGACCCGTTTTATCTGCTTTTTCATACTGTAATGCTTATGGGACCTCTGGGATGCTTTTGGGTATGCCCGGTTGCCAGTTTGTGTGAGCAGGGTCGGGTGAGGGGCCTTTGCTCATCGGGGCATTTTGGCCGGGGAACACCAAAATGGTTTAAACTGAAATGTTAATGTTATAAACTGTTAGTTTAATTTATTGATGTTTTATATAAATTGTGGAGGCATTTGAGACCTCAGTGCTGGTATGGGATAGCACCTGGTAGAGTGCAATTCAACTATTTAGTTTGTTTTTCCATTTATGTTTTCTGTTTAAATATGTATATATGCAATTGCTAGATTGCATCTATTGGGCCTTTTGGGTTGTGTTGGGCTTGGCCCGGTTACGCTTGAGTGATGCTGATCACAAGTTGGGGCTTTGCTCGGGTTACTTTGGGTGGTTTTGACCACGGTATTGGGCATCATGGACGTCGGCTTGTGGCAGTACGACTGTCTGGTTGGGCATGGCCCAGGTTACTAGGATGGCGATGTCATCGGACTTGAGCGACATGATCGCAAGGACATGAGGTGTCAGATGTGTTGGTGGATTAGGACTATTTTGGTGATTACCACTCACCGGGACTTGAGTAGTGTGCACACAGAGATACTCCGTGATGAGGTGGTTTTGACCACTCGTGTGGGTAGAGGCCCCCGTAGTTGCGGTTAGGTATTCTGGTTGGGGGTGCTTGACGTAGAGAACCACGTGGGAGGTGAGGAGCCTTCAGGTAATGGGAGCGCCTTCGGGACGTTGGTACTTGATACCCGAGGTGTCAGGAGGCACATGGTGCCGGGTTACTATTTTTGGGCATGCCTTCGGGACGTCGGTACTTGAGACACGAGGTGTTAGGAGGCACGTAGTGCCGGGTTACTATTTTTGGGCGTGCCTTCGGGACGTCGGTACTTGAGACACGGGGTGTCAGGAGGCACGTGGTGCTGGGTTACTATTTTTGGGCAATCCTTCGGGACGTCGGTACTTGAGACACGAGGTGTCAGGTGGCACGTGGTGTCGGGTTACACGACAGAGATTCTGGTGTTGGCCGAAGCAGGTGACACTCCATGGTGGCTATTGAGCACCAGTGGAGTTTGTAATTATTTGTGAATTATACTATTTACCATTTTTTTTGATAAATGCATAACTGCTTAAACCCATATATTTGGTACACACTGTTGGGTGGTATCCTGCTGAGTTTTGTCTCACACCCAGCACAGGCCCTTCGGGATGCGTGTAGACTTTATAGATTTACGAGCAGGAAAGAGACCAGCTTCAGGAGATGGGCTACGTTAGTTGTTGCATGGAGATGGTATGGACCTTGAGGTCATACCTAGCTAGGGTTTACTTTGTTTTGTTTACTTTTCTTTATCATCATGCTTACTTTTTGTAGCTATCGTTGGTTAGCCATTGGCGCCCTTTTATATTCAGTTGTGTATGACCTGCTCTGGATGCATGTTTTACTGTGCAGTTGTAGTTACATGTTCTTAGCATTTTGTTTTGTTTATTTCCACTGTTGTTGTTATATTTACTATTTCCACTGTTACCTATATTGTTTATGCTTCCGCTCTGCGGGTCTGGTTCGAGTCTGTTGAGTCTTTCTTTCCGCTACATATTTATTATTTTTCTCGGACCAGTACCCTTATTATGATCCTTCGAGAGGGTATAGCCTCCCCACTATACCTAACAGACTCTCGCTGCTAGTCGGCATCCTTTGGCATTCGGGGAGGTGTGCCTAAGTTAGTAACACCCGACCCGTTCAGCACTGTTCGGGTGGCTGGCCGGGTCTGGGACGTTACATGTGGATGTTATATTTGTATTATTGATCATATTATAATTTGTTTTTACTACTTATTATTATTATATTTTTTATATTTGTTGCTTTATTATGATTGATTGTTAGAGGGTAAATCTTTCCCTAAGGTATTTTTATAAAATCTTGGAACCAATCACTAGACTCCAGTGATTAGGGAGTGAACTTGATGTCATGTAATACTTTGACTTGGTGGAATGATCATCCAAGGGTAGGAAATTACATAAAGGACTTGTGTAACATGTATAGAATGTGAATACATATATAAGAGACTCTAAATTAATGAATATTAGATGTTAAATGGCTCTCTGTGTGATATTTACAAACTCTTGGAACTAGTCACTTGCATCTAGTGATCATGAAGTGAACTTGAGGTCATGAAAAATAATTGTACTAGGGTGTGATGTTATATATAAGATCTGTGAAACATGTATAGAATGTGAATACATCTATAAGAGACTCTAAATTAATTATTTTTTAATATTTTATAATTTATTATGGTTTTAGTTCCCAAAGACACTAATATTTTGATTCCATAATACGTTAGATGTAATTATTTTTTATGTTATGTAATTAAAGTTATAATATTAAAGCAAAAATTTTGAGATTGCATATTTGGGGTGTTACATCATTTATATGATAACTTTTCTTTATTTAAAACTTTCTCCATATTTTAGTGATATCCTTTTTATTGTCATTTATTACTCTTGAATATCACTTAGTAATTATAACATCTTGTTTCCCGATTTCATGTACTTTTACACCTTGTTTTTTATCATCCTTTGATTGAGTCTTGTTCTGAGGTATTTTTTGTGAATTTTGAAAAAAAATTAAAGGATTTTTAGGTTGGGTATGGTTGACACATGGTTAGGTAAAACCATGTGGTTTATCCTAGAAAATTGTGTGCAATGTCTTGAGGCATTGCAGGGTTGTGCATGGTTAGTTCAAACCATGTTGCCTCCCCTCCAAACCATGTGGTCTTGGACAATGGGGGTTTTCATGGTTGGTGCACAGTTAGTCTAACCATGTGGATAAACCATGCACCCTTTCTATAATTCTAATGAGGGCGCATAGTTAATAGAATGGTTAGTATTAACCTTATGGCATGAACCAGCAAACTTTGTGAACAGTATTTTAATCCCATGAAAATTTTAATTAAAATATCAGAACCCCCATTTTATATTCTAAACTCCTCATAATAAAACCTAATCTAATCTATTTTCTTTTAGAGATTCCCTAGAGGAATTTTTGGATCCTCGAACCACTTCTCTCATGAATCGAAGTTCTAATGGATTCGATCAATCCCTCTTCAATAAGTGAATTCTTTCTTCAGTTTGGAATATCCTTATTCTATTTTCAATTTCTTTCAGAGTTATAAATCCTTATATTGTTGATGGATTGGATATTTTATTTGATGAATTATTATTCTATATATTCTTTCTTTATCTTCCTCATGTTTGATTCTCTATTGACGATTACTATTTTGATAGATTAATAGTTTGATCATGTGATAAAATGTTGGTGGTTTCGTAATCCTTTTCCTACAATTGAAACATTTATTTATTAATTTATTTGAAATGAAATTACAATTGATTTACTTGAGTTAAAAAGGATTTGACACTTGATTTTTAAAATTCATAAAACTGTGAAATAAAAACCCTTTTTTAATGGTTTTGATAAAATGGGTGGATTTGAGAAAAGATGGTTTGAAATGAGAATTGATTTGATGATGATTCTTGAAAAAATAGATTTAAATGAATGGTGATTTTGAAAGGCATGAATTTGATGAAAACCTATTATTTGGTTTTGAAATTGAAATGGCATGTTGAAACTTGAAAATGGGAATTTGAACTATGAATGATGAATTGAATTGAAATTTCCCAAGATTGATTGATTGGTCGATTGAAATCTCATGTGATCCTGAATAGTTAGTCAGTGGTTAGGAAAATAATAATAGGAATATGAATCCCTAACAATGGATTGATGATTTAAAATATAACTTAACCAATTTTGACATGATTTCCCCAGATGGGGTGTTAATTGATTTTATCCCAATGGCTTGAGCCTTAGGGATGTGTATACACACTTGATTAGTGTTGATTGACTGAGTTGTGTGAGGATCCTAGAGATAAAAATTAACTAATCTTAGGTCATATAACCATGGTTCTTATTTCTATTTGATTATTATATGCCAGTTTTTTATTGAATTGGTTTACTCGTGTCCTTTCTATTTTATGAAAAAAAATCATTTAACCCTATTTTTGATATATCTTCCATCTCCTTGATCTAAAATCATGTTTTGAATGAAATTATGAAAATGATCTACCATGACTTATATTCTTTTAAAATTAATCATAAATGGTTTAATTAATATAGAATTTCTTATGGAATATTTGGTGAAATCCTACTAGGCTATTTTTTCTCACACCCTACCTTTTCCTTCAGGCATTTATAGATTATATTATTCCATGTCGAGGAAAAGGGAAAGAACCACTAAAAGGTGGTGGGTGTTCTTGATGCATGAGACCTGGGGATTATGGTAATCAATGGATTTATTGTCCACTCATTTCATATAGTTTTTGAGTTTTCATATTTATGGTTTTGTGTCATTTATTTGTATTATTTTCCATTTGATCTATATATAATTTTTATGGTACTTTTCTCTTTGAGGAGTGTTTTCCATACCATATTTTATTTTTTTTATATTCAAATATTTCATAATTTGGATTATCCTTGGGTATAAATAATTCCCCCTGACTTTCATTGACACCCAGATGCTAGTCGCCAACCTATGGGGATCGAAAACTATAACACTAATAAATTCTAAAAGAATAACATTTTATTCAATTGTATATGTGAAACGCAGCACCAAGAGTAGAAAGGGATATAAAATCCCAATAATTTATGATATATTTAATATTTTAAATAAATTCAATATATTCTATAGATTTAAATGCATGTAATACTGAGTTAGCTTGCGTTTCATGTAAAAACGAGTTTATTTGATAGCTTGTGTTACATAAAAGACCACCGAGTTTTACCGAATACTATTAATATTATTATTTAAAATGAAAATTATCTCTTAGATTTTAAATTTTTATTTATGAATAATATTAAATAAATTATAAAAATAGATGATTTAATTCATTATTTACCAATTAATTATAAATTAATATAAAAACCAATTTAATATAGGGAAATGTTTTTATAAAAAACTATTATTATGTGAAAAAAGGTTCTTTATCTTAATAAATTAAATTAATTAATATTAGTGGATGTTGTTAATAAAATTTATATATTGTATATTCAATAAATTTTTTTTACATTCATCCAATATACTTGATAGAAATAAAATAAGAAAAAATCCAATTTTACGCATAAAAAGCTGTATTTTTCTAAAGGTGGATTTGTCATATTTTAATGGCGCACTTGTTTTAAAACTAAATTTTGACACTTTTATAAATTTTATTTCAAAATATAAACTTAATTTTTGAAATATTAATGTCAAAAATATATTATAGTGAAATTTTGGTGTTTCTAAAAAGTTTTATTTTTTGATGAATAATGAAAAAAACTCATTTTAATTGAAAACTGACTTTTCATCTAAATAATTTATAATGTTAAATTATATTTTAAATTAGTTTAAAAATAAAATTATATATATTATATATATATTAATCCAATTTATGCCATTATAATCATTTTTATATTTAATTTAGATATAGAAACCTAGTAAACTTTTGAAAATTTTCACTTTAAAAACCAACTTTTTTGTCCCATCTACAGGATTAATTTTAAATTAATTTTATCCAGCTGTGTGAATTTAATTTGGAAAAATGGATTAAATGTTTTTAACCATAATAATTTATATTTTATAATAAGTTCAACATAATTTTTTACTAAAGTGATTACTGAAAATGGTTAAAATTAATTATAATGATTAAGAAAAAAATGAGTTTGCTGAGGGACTAAACTTTAAACTTAATGGAAAAAATGACCTATAAACTTGTAAAAAAACCAAATTTTATGGCCATATATTGACCTTATAACTTATATTATTTAGTTTTTTCTATTATTATAGCCACTTTACATGGAAAAACGTGGGTGGAATTCTCCCTTTTCAAAAATTACAAGTGTGTCACTCATCCCACTTATAAAAGGTCACCCCCTCTCATCTCCACTTCACACCTTAAAACCACTTTGTTTTATCCAATACCTTCTCAAATAACTCTAAAACTTTCCTATAATAATCCAATAAGTCTTATCTTGGGAATAAATTCAACTTATAAAGTAATTAGTGAAAACCTAAGGAGAATACTCGAAGAAAAGGTATTGTTCTTCTACAAATGTTTTTTTTATTTTCTTCTCCACCTCCTTCAATTAATTTTATACCATTATTATATAATAAAAAATAATATTAAATATACTTATATGTTTTTATGTTAAGTTTATTACCTAAAAATTCACATACTTCCATCAAATGGGTTATGAAATCATTGTTCGTGTGTACAGCGGACTACCACCTCACAAACCAATGTCGTTCATTTTCCCATTACCACCTTTCAAGGTTTAGAATAATGATGGATTTATAGTTTATATATTATATTTATGATGTTATTATTATTATTTAATTATTATATCAACATACGTTCATGATTACAATTTTGTGGGAATACGATAACATCGCTCGTGTGTATGGCGGACTACCGCCTCGCGAAGCGATGTAATTCCTTCGCGCTTTACATGGAATGTATTAAGGATGAGTTTAATAAAAATATGTGATATATATGACATAAAAATTATAATATATTGAAAATATATATATATATATATCATTTACTTTTCTTTCTTTCAATATGATAAGAAAATAGAAACAACATTCATACATACGTACGTCCTACCGTCTCCATGAACGATGTATTTCATTTCCTAGCACAAATTTTTATAGATTACTATAGATACATATATAATGAATATATATGATATGTACATCATGTTTTAAATTCTATATATTATGAAAATATGATTTAAGTAAGAGGAACAAAAAAATAACAAGTCAAATCATACTCGAAAATCAAATAAATTAACGCCTGAAATGATGGAAATAAAGAAAGATTATTAACGAATGGGTAATAATATGTTATAAAATGATAATATATGATATAATAAATATTAATATGGTTCTATAATTAGTTAATAACATGTTTAAAACCATTATATATGAGGTTAAATTACGTTCAACCAAAAGGAAGCATAAGGTAAGGGATTTCGTCTCAATTCATTTCATTGAGGCATATTATAATGTTATGCACCTAATTACTTTTATATTGTTTATATACTGACCCTTTAAATGTTATATCATTAATACTTAATTTTTAATGTTATTTTAAGTTTCCATTTTAATTATTTCATTTAATGTGATTTGAATTAAAATTTTCCAAGTGGTAAATAATTTTATAACCCAATTCCTTTTCATTGGCTTATATTACTCCTCATTATCGTTAATATTATAATATTATGTGTTTAATTATTTTTGACTATCTATTGTTTTATTTCCACTTTTTTTATGTGGATTTAAATTTGATACACATAATAGATTCATTGGTTTACTCTCACTTCAACGTTATGATATTTTCAAGGGTTTACTTCACAATCTCATTTTATTCAGTATTGTTTACTCTTGAATTTTTATTAAAGGAAATTATTTGATAATTGTTTAATAAACCTTTTAATTTTATTCTTTTATTTTTATTCATGATTATTTTCAATCAATATTACCATTTTTCCAATCTTTGTTACTTGCAATATTCTAGAATTTTTTTTAAGAAAACACAACTCCATTTATTTCTTTGGCCAAAAACCTATTTTCTTTTAAAACCATGTTTTCTAAAAATGATTTCAAAATTCTTATTAACATTTTCAAAATAATTTATTAAATAAATTTTAACCCATTTTTACTTTTTACCAATTGTATTGAAAGGAATTTCTTGTCGTTTTCCAAACAAGGGGCTTTTCTAACCTTTTTACAAAGGAAAAGGAATGTTCTTTTTACCTTGTATGGAATGTATAGAATTTCCTACCATCATTTATTTGAATAATTCTTTAAAAGATTACATGGATATTTTTAAAATAATTTTTTTTAAATATGATATTCAAAGGAAATTATTTTCAAAATGTTTTATGTTTTAAAAAGTGATTTTCAAAATGAAAAGGATATTTTCCTCAAGAATTTTTTTAAAGATCTTCTTTATATCATCATCAAAAACAACCCTTCTTCTTACTCCAATGGGTATATGTTTTATTGATACCATCCTAATTCTTTTTTTGGATGGCATGTGATTATTTTGACCAATGATAGTATTGAAATTTTCTTATTTAAATCATTTTCATAGTAATTAACTTCCCCTTGAGTTATTCACTTTTCTATGATCATTGAACATTAAATTTCCCATTAATATCCATATAATTTACCATGGATATGATTATTACATAAACTATATTCTATTTTTACATACATTGATTACTTTGAAATTTATTTGATTAACTAAGTAAATATTTATAAGTACATATTCTTTACTCAATAAGGATATTTTATAAGGCACATTGCTAGGAATTAAATTGATTATTCGATATATGAGGAATGATTTTTCCATGCAAGATATGGGTTGGGGACTGGTTAATGTAATCCCCTTTATGAATCGATAGTCTCATGGGACAAATCAGTTGTCTAGCCTTAGCTAATTGAGTTTTCACCCAGTATCTATTAAAGTGTCTTCTTAAATGTATTGATAGTAAAGGTTCCATGGGACTGAGAAACATGATGTGCAATAATTAATCATTGACTTCATTTAAAATTTAGTTATTATTATCCATGATATTTTCAATATGACAAAATCTATGTATGTATTTCATTATCATTTTATTGATTAAACAACATGATTTTTCAGTTATTTACCTTTCTATATTGATTGTGCATTATCTAGATATTTAAATGGCATGTGTGTTAATTTATTTAACTTTCCATATTGATTATTCCTTATCCAGTTATTTAAATGTCATGTGTGTTCAGTTATTTACCTTTCCATGTTTACTATTCTTATTAATTCATTATCGATTCCACTGTATTTAACCCTTACCGAGCATTTGATCTCACCCTTATTTTGTTTCTTTCCCTAGGATTCCATGAAGTTTATTATAACTAATATATAGGGATACTCTAGATGGAATAAAGTTATTTTCAAAAAAAATTATGTTGTAATTTTTTTATTTCAAATGTAATGTAAGACTTGTGTATGTATCTAGTTTACCGATACTACTAAACTATTTGGTCCTTCAGGATGTGTTTCCTTATATCATATTCTAATTTAATGGTAGTAGGCACCGACTCTAGGATTACTGGGGTCGGGTCACTATAGGAATGTCCTTAAGGCTATGTTAGTTTCAACTCGGGTATTAGTGTACTATGGTATTTGGGTTGGTTAATGAAAAAATGGTATCAAAGTCATAGGTTGAGTGTCTTTCCTTAATAACATTATATAATCTAGTATTTCCCATTACATAGAAGGTAAGATTTTTGGGACTTAATAGGTAGTCTACGAGCGAGTGTCTGGATAGCTCTCATCATAGTGAGCCTTAATTCACCATGGGTGTTTGGGAAAGGAATTCTTGAGGAATAAATTTATCTAATTCTAGTATTTTACCTAAATTTTATCTAAGTATATTGAAATATCAAAATTTTGAATTCTATTTATAGAATTTATATCCATGTATCTCTTGATTGAGTTGATGATCTGAGTATCTTTGCTGATGTTTTTATTTTTTATGTTGATGTTGTGTAGTATCATGCTACTAAGGAGACATTTGAGTATACCTCAGGAGGGGGATATCAATTAACCATGGAAATCAATACCTCCCATTGATCAGAATCACATTAAGATAATGGAATGTGTTGTCTAATCTCTAGGATAGGTAGTTTTACCCATTCATGTTCAGGATCCATTAATGGAACCTCGAAGGTATGAAACTATGAATCATTTTCAAGAGTTTCTTTTAAAGAAACCACTATCTTTACAAGGTTCAAAATATCCTCAAGATTCAAAGGAATGGTTGATAAATATTGATCCACTTTTCAAGTTCTTGGAAATTCATGATACTGTAAAGGTGAAACGTACTACCTTTAAGCTTGAAGGGCCTAGTAAGAGATTGTGGGATTCAATGGTTATGGTGAAGAAACATGAATTCTTAGAGAGGAAATACTTCAAATATATTTTCACGAAATGGTTCTATATAGATTCTATATTATAGGAAAAATATTTATAATTTATTAACCTTCAACAGGGTGATAATACTGTGACTCGGTATGAAAACTGATTTTGTGAACCTGTTTAGTTCTCTTCAGAGGTGGTGACCAATGAGAAGATAAAGGCATATAGATTTGATATGGGTATTTGATATGAAATTCGATCTCAAGTTTTTATGTTGGATCTCACTTATTATTTGGATGTGTTGGATAGATAATTCATGGATGATCTTAACCTAGCTAGTAAGTTAGGGTTGATGGTAGTTCCTTTTGCTCTTAGTGGAAGGTTTGTTGGTTCCTTTAAAGGAAAGAGGAAGTGTGATGAGTCTCAAGGTGGATCATGATAGGAGGAATTATCTAGACCTTATGTAGTTCCTAAAATAGGTCCATTGACATTATTTTAGTGTGAAAAGTTTGGGTATTTGAAGTGAGTTTGTACTAATACTCAAAAGATCTATGGATAGTTTGGTATCTCAGGCCACCTGCAAAAGTTATGTCGTGTCTTTTCTACCCCGTGTAGTTTCACAATCTCATTGGCACCAAGAGGTGATTTTTTTTAATCATATGATTCAATAAATAAGGTTTTCTAACCATAGGCATCCAGAGTGAATCTTCTTCACTCAGTGGAAGAGTCTCCAAATGTAATTAATGCTGGTATGGTGAAAGTGAGAGGTGTCATCACTATATATTTATCATTAGTGACTCCTTTATTTGATACCAATATATCTCATTAGTTCATTTTGACTTATTTTGTGAATGTATTAAACCTTCCTATGGATATTATGACATATGCAATAGATATTGCTACACCCCTCAGAATGAAGAGAGAGTAGGATCTTTTATGTCCTTGTGTCTTTTCTTTATCAAAGATCAATATCATCTAGGATTTTTTGGTTCTCAAAATGAAACCTTTTTACATGGTTCTCAGGTTAGATTGGATGATTTCCCATAAATCCTATATTTATTGTCATCTTTGATGGGTCTACTTTACTACCTCTGATGGGGTGTTCTATATTTTCTAGGGAGAATGAGACATGAGGTCAAGCAGATTTGGACCAAATCTTTCAAATTTGGGCAAGGTGATATATGTGTTTTCTTTTGATCTAGATCAGGAATCTTTGAATGGTAATCCTCCTCTATTAATTGTTGATTTTACCAACGTGTTTCCATTTCACTTTTCTTGTTTCCCACTAGTAAGGGAGGGAGGGTTTTCTATTGATTTGGTATCGAGTACCCAACCCATATCTAGTAATTCTTACTGTATGGAACCAACTAAACTAAAATAGTTAAAGACTCAACTAGATGATTTTTTGGATAAAGTATTTATATGCCCGAGTATGTCGCCTTGGGAGGTACTTGTTCTTTTTTTAAATAAAGCTGATGGGATTCTTCATATTTGTGTTGATAACTGGAAACTTAATTGAGTTACGGTAGGGAATAAATATTTATTTCCTTGGATTAATGATTTGTTTATCCAATTGAAAGGGGTTAAGTGATTCTTAAATATTGATCTTCAATTGGGTTATCTACAGTTGAGATTAAACGAATATGATATCCTGAAGACTACCTTCAGGAGTAGGTATAGCTATTATGAGTACCTTGATATGTCCTTTGGTCTAACCAATGCTCTTGAATATTTTATGGCTTTGATGAACAAGATATTCCATGAGTACCTTGATTCATTTTTTGTGGTGTTTTTTGATGAAATCTTGGTTTACTCTAAAACTGAGGAGTACCATGTATTTCATCTAAGAGAAGTTATGGAAATGTTGAGAGATAATTGAATTTATGCTATGATTTCAAAATGTAATTTCTAGGTTTTGGAAGTGAAGTTCTTGGGATACATGGGATCAAACCATGGTATTTCAGTTGATCCTAAGAATGTGAGGGATGTTATGACATGGGTAACTGTGAAACATTTTTGAGATTTGGAGCTTCTTGGGTTTAACCAAGTATTATTGTCAGTATGCCAAAGATTTCACAATGTTGGATTCTCCAATGAATTCTCTCACTCAGAAAGGAGTGAAGTTCTTATGGGATTTTAAATTCTGGAATTATATTGATGAGTTTAAATTTATTTTGACTTCTTCCTCAGTGTTGACTCTTCTAGAGGGTGGGCAGGGCTATGTGGTATTTTTTTCTCATCAGGTTAAATTTTGGGCCATGTTCTCATGCAATGTGATCATGTGGAGGTCTATGGTTCTCAACATCTTAGGCCATATGAGAAGAACTATCCTACTCATGACCTCAATCTCATAGCCATGATTCATACTCTTAATAACTTTAAGTATTACCTTTTCAGAGAAAGGTTTTCCCTTTATTCTGGTCATAAAATCTTGAGTTATACCTTCTCAGAAAAATATTTAAATCTTTTCCAGAGGTGGTAAGTGGAGTACCTATAATATTTTGATTCAACATTTCCTATACCCCTAGTAAGGTAATGTCATTTCTAGTTCCTTAAGAAAGAAAATTTTATCCCATACCATGAAAGAATCATCTGAAGAGTGGAATTAGATGGCTCTCTTTTCTCTTATGCATTTGGGAGTTTAGGAGGATGAGATCGAGATTGTTCTATAAAGTGTATAGTTGACTTCCTTTATTCTTAAGATGATTCTTTGGGAGAAACAACTTGATGGTAAACTACATGGCTTTAGGGACTCTCTTTATAGTGGGGAGATCATCATTGAGTGGACATTGTCTTATAAGGATATCTTTTGTTTTTGAAACTGGTATATATTACCTTTTCCCACGAGGAAAGTTATGATAGAGGATTTCCATAATTCCCAGTGGGCAGTGAACCCTGAAACCATAAAGATGTTCTATGGCATGTAGGTATTATTTTGATGGCCAGGTATGAGATGATACAATTCTGATATTTTTTCTCATTGTTATACGTGTCAGGAGGTTAAGGTCAAGCACCAGAGACCTTTGGGTCTTCTTCAGCCCCTTCCAATGCCAACTTGGAAGTGGGATGAGATTTTTATGGATTTCATGGTTGGGTTTCCTCCTACCCCTTGAGTGAATATTGTCATATGGGTTATGATTGATCGACTGTCCAAATTGGCTCACTTCATCCCCATTCATGATACTTTCAAAATTGAGGACTTGGGAAGTATGTATGTGTAGGATATTATCATATTGCACGGAGTTCTATCTGTTACAGTTTTGGATAGGGATCTCTGACTCACTTCTCATTTTTGGAGAGGCCTCCAAAAAGAAATGGGATCCTAGGTTAGTTTGAGAATGGAATATCATCCATATATGTATGTCTAGATAGAACTAGTTTTATAGATTCTTGAAGACATACTTCATGCTTGCATTCTTGATTTTGGTGGATTTTGAGATAGCCACTTGGGATTGGTTGAATTTTCCTATAACAATGGTTAACATTCGTCAATCAAGATGGAACCCTTTGAGGCCTTCTATGGACTCCCATGTAAATTTTCACTATGTTGGTTGGATATTGGTGAATCTTTCTTAGTTAGACCTAGTTTGGTCCAATTACAATGAAGATTTAGTTGATTCATCGTAGAATAGTAATGGCACGAATCCGATACAGATCCTATATTGATCATTTTCGGTTCCCTTTCGAATTTTCAGTTGGTAACCAGGTTTTTTTGAGAGTTTCACCTCGGTTGGGTCATTGACGTCTTGGAAAGCATGGAAAACTTACACCGAGATACTTAGGACCATTTGAGGTTGTTGAAAATATTGGAAATATTTCTTACCATTTATCTTTGTCACCTCAGTTGACATCAATTCATAATGTATTTCATGTGTCATAGCTCGGAAAGTATCTCTCTAACTCATCTCATGTTTTGAGCTGGGAGGACCTTGATGTTGAAGTTGATTTATTTATTACTGAGTAGTTAGTTCAGACTTTTGATTCTGAGATAAAGGTTCTTCATGTAAAGTTGATACATTTGGTTCATGTGCTTTGGTAGCATGGTTCTGGTTTGCATGAGACTTGGGAGCGTAAGGCACTGATGAGAGAGTAGTGGCCTCGTATCTTTGATATAGAGTCTTCTTTATAGGCTTTCTTGGGGCAGAAAGTGTTTATGTTGGAGAGTTTGTAACATCCCATTACGCGCTTTCAAGTACTTTTACACCTTGTTTTTTATCGTCCTTTGGTTGGGTCTTGTTTTGGGGTGTTTATTATCTTATAAACTTTTTTAAAAGCTTTTGAGGCTAAGCATGATTAGGTCGTGGTTAGGGAAAACCACGCAATTAAACCCATAAAATCGTGTGCCATGTATTGAGGCACTGGAGGGTTGAGCACGATTAGTTCAAACCGTGCGACCTCCCCTCCAAACTATGCAGCTTTAGACAGTGGGGTTTTCATGGTTGAAACATGGTTAGTCTAACTATGTGGTCAAACCATGCACTATTTCCAGAAGTTGAATGAGGGTGCACGGTTAGCCACACGGTTAATACTACCCGTGTGGGCTGACTCATAAAACCATGAGAACGGTTTTTTAATCCCCCAAAAATTGTAATTAAAATCCCGAGACCCCTTTTTTATATTCTAAACTTTCCCTAATCAAACCTAATATGATCCCTTTGCTTTTGGAGGCTTTTTAGAGGCATTTTGGCTCCTCCAACCTCTTCTCTCATGGATCGAAGTGTCGGTTCATTTGATCGATCCCTCTTCGGTAAGTAGATTCTCTCTTCAGTTAGGAATCCCCTTCTCCTATTTTCTATCTTTCTTTTATAGTGATGAATCCTCGTGTTGTTGATGGATTGGACCTTTGATTTGATGGATTATGATTCTAGGGATTCCTTCTTGATCTTCCTCACCTTCGATTCTCTGTTACTGATTCTCATTTTGAGTGATTGATCGTTTGATCATCTGATAAAAGGTATGTGGTTTTGTAAGGCTTTTCCTATAATTGAAACCTTGATTCCTTTATTGATTTGAAATACAATTACAATTGATTTCCTTTATTTAAAAATGATTTGGTGCTTGATTTCAAAAAGGTGTAAATCTGTGAAATAAATCCCCCTTTTAAATGTTTTAATAAATTGGGTGGATTTGAGAAAAATGGATTGAAATGAGAATTGATTTAATGAAATCATTTGATGATGATTTCTTGAGAAAATGGATTTAAATTAATGATGATTTTGAAAGGCATGAATTTGATGAAAACCTTTGATTTGGTTTTGAAATTGGAATGGCATGTTGAGACTTGAAAATGGGCATTTGAACTATGAATGATGAATTGAATTGAAATTTGATTGATTGATTGAAAGCATATGTGAGTCTAGGTAGTTAGTGGGTGATTAGGAAAAGCGTGCTAGGACTCTTACTCCATAATAATAGATTGATGATGACAACTCTAACTAAACCAAATTCAAAATGATTTCCCTAGATGGGGTGTTGATTGATTTTATCTTGATGGCCTGAGCCTTAGGGATGTCAACACACACTTGAGCTGTGTTGATCGACTGAGTAGTGTGAGGATCCTAAAGCTAGAAATTAACTAATCTCTGGGCATATGACCATAGTGCTTGTTTTGATTTGATTATTACATGGTAGTGTTTTATTGAACTGATTTACTTGTGTCTTTTCTGTTTTATGAAAAATGTTCATTTAAGCCTGTTTTTTATATATTTATCATCTTCTTGATTTGAAAGAATGTTTTGAATGAAATTATGAAACTGATCTTCCATGCCTTATCTTCTTTTAAATTGAATCATAAATGGTTTAATTGTCATGGAATTACTTGTGGAATATTTTATGAAATCCTACTAGACTGTTTTTGCTCACACCCAACTTTTGTCTCCAGGTGTTTGAAGATTATATTATGCTAGGTTTAAGAAAAGGAAAAGTGTCACTTGGAGGTGGTGGGTGTGATTGATGCATGGGACCTGGGGGATGATTGTAGCCAATGGAGTTGTGATCCACTCATTGCATAGAGTTTTTGGGTCTTTATCTTGATGCATATTGTGTTATTTATTTGGATGATGTAATGTTTGATCTATATCGATCAATTTGTGATATTTTTCTTCTTAGGAGTGTTTGGAATATCAATTGTTCTTTGTTTTATCTTCTTCAAAGCATAACTTTTTTCACTTATAAAACCTTTTTTGAACCAAAGTGGTTTGTCTCTAACATTTTCCAAATTCTATGTGTCACTTTGCAAAAATAAATTTGACAATAAATGCTTCTAGAGAATAGAGAATTTCTTACTTTGGAGTTGAGGATTAAATCTTTTTCTTCTTTGATATTCAAGGTTTCAGAGCTTTCACAAGCATCTAATAGTCTTTTTGAAGCAGTAGTCATTACCTCAAACCATTGTTGTTTATAAAGTTCTCTATCTGATCTTTTTGATATATGTAATATGTTCCATTAAAAAACAGAGGCTTATTGTGGTTCTAATTGTACGTGGATCAAATCAGATAATTAACTATCTTGATATCATTACTCACAGTTGGTTGGTGTTGAAAAAACTAATGTAAGGACTCAACTGTGAATTACATTAACTAGTCTTTCATTTTTTAAGAGTAAAAAACAAAGTTTGAAATATGATTATTCGGAAGTTTGTTTTACAACATAAATTCTTAAAATGTTAGTTTAAAAATGGATAAAGGATTTATTAAAAAAATGTAGATAAAATAGAAACTTTAAAGCAAAAAAGAGAGAACAGAACCGATGATAAAGGACCTTGGGATAATTTATGCTCTCCTAGAACTTCACTAGCATAGAATATATAAGTTCCTAACCTTGAAAGTTTTTTACTTTAAACCCAAAGTAGTGGGAGGATCTTATACTCAGATCCGATAGATTACAATATTGAGTATATGCAATGCTCACTTACTGATAAATAGATAAAAAAGTCTTCATATCAAAAACTTATTTGTTCGCAAATAATGACACATGAAAGAACAAAGGTTTTTAAAGAGAGATTCTTGTGCCTTTTTGAAGAATAAAACGGCTTAGAAAAATAAGGCATTAGGAAAAGAAGAATAGGTGAAAATTTAAAAAATTCAATACATGGATATATATGGCGAGACCTGAACTCGAGATCTCACCGAGACCCACATGAACAACTACCACTGAGGGGGACAGAATAAGTGAAAATTGAGGTCAAAGAGAAAATTCTAGTACTCAAAAGACTTGAGAATTATTTACCTCGAGATTTCATAAACTTGATCTGTGTGTCATATAGATGGAATAACTACTCTTGGTCCCTTTTACAGGCATCTAGATTTGACTATTGAATGTTTTGGACAACTCTAGCATTATGAAAGGGTCTTTTTTACTTTTGCCCTCTCCATTGCTCCCTAACATTCACCCGATCAAACCATAGATCAATTAACTTCCTCCATGGCCGTACCTTGGGAACCCCCGACTTCTCATACTGTTGTCGGATACTTCAAACCATCCTTACTGCCTGCGTGGGAGCGCACTTGATGCATAATCATAATCTAGGAAGCCACAAAACTCATGCAGATGGGAGGGCGAATCTTGGACAGAGCAAGGACGGAGGAGGGAAGGATCCACAGCCCGTCCCCACAGATCAACCCAGACGCCACCGCAGGCACCATCGGCCCCGCGCCGTCCTTCAGCCTCCGCCACAGGAACACCGCCAGACTCCCCACGCACATGTCGATGGCGAAGGACGCCCCCACAAGGAACGGCACGGCCATGGCCATAGGCAGCGGCACCAGCCTCCCCATCTTCCCTGGCGACAGGTCCCGCGCCAGGTTCGCCGCAATGGCGAAACCGAAGAAGCAGTAACACAGCTGCAGGCAGTGGCGGGGAACGGCGGAGAAGCCCTGCACGCCCAGGATCGCCATGTTGCGGTATATCACGGCGTAGGGGGCCTTGTACTCCCCGTCGGGGGCCCCCACGTCGAAGGCCCGGTAGAAGAGGAAGAAGACGAGGGGGGCGACGACGCAGCCGACGGCGGTCCCGACGGCCTGGCTCAGCAGCATCGACCGGGGGGAGGCCAGGGTGAGGTGTCCGGTCTTGAGGTCGTGCATCAGGTCGGAGGAGACGGAGACCATGGACTTGACGAGGCCGCAGCCCACGAGCCCCGCCACCACGCCGGAGTCCGGACCGGCAAGGGCCGCGAGCACGAACAGCGCCACCTTTCCATAGTTGTAGGCCATGTTCATGTCCGTGAGGCCTGCGCCGTACGCGTTGCAGAAGCAGAGCGACGGCGACAGGACGTAGGCGACGACGACGTAGTACCACTTAAGCTGGGGGAACATTAGGGGGATCACAACGACGGAGACGGCGGTCAGGACCAAGTACCCGATCACCGCCACCTGAATCGGAATGCTCTCCCTCACGAACACCTCGTCCCGCACATCGTCCACCCGGGTACCTGCAGCCGAAACTCGATTAAGAAATCGCTAAGCTCCAAGCATGGAAGCCAGGGGAGGAACAAATACCGGTCCCGGGGCGGCCGGTGTTGATTCTGGCGATCATGTTCCTGGCGGTGAAACAGAGGATCTTGAGGAAGTTGTAGAGGCCATCGCCGAGGATGAGGGCGATGGCGATGAAAACCTGCAGCGAAATCTGGGTTATCTTCAATGGGGGATTTCATGAGCAGGAGGAGGATACCTTGTAGCCATTCAAGCTCTTCATGCTGCTTTCTGGAACGGCGGCAGGGAACCAGTCTCCTTTGTGCCGCTCAATGAGCGGCCACATGATGCCCCAGGAGAGCACGGCCCCGAGGAGCAGCGACAGGTTCACCAGATGCGAGCAGATCATTCCCGCCCCCACGTACGTCATACTGAAATCGAAGAAAAACCTGCAACAATGGCGAACCAGAGTTGAAGCTCCAGCAGACCCACAGCCTGTTAATGCTCACCCAAGACACTCACGAGTGCTTCCAGGCCTTCAACCCGAAGGTGGGGAACTGGGAGAAGCCGCACAGCTCCCCTCCGGAGTAGAACCACTGGAAGAATCCCCAGAGGAAACTGAAGGAACAGAATTTCATGAACCCCTGAACCTGCTTCCTGCAGTAAAGCTCATCAATCGCAGGCTTAAACCTTTTCATTCCTTTAAAGAGGGCTTCAAACTTACTTGGCCACTTCATCCCCTTTTGGCGTGTGGAAACCGTTAATTAGGACGGCCGTGGCTGTTCCACTGGGATAAGGCAGCTTGTAATCTATCACCATGATCTGAAGAACAATGAAAACGGCATGGAAGATTGATTCATGTCATACGCTATGGGTCTTCAATTTAAGTGCTACCTTTCTGAGGGGAACCAAAACCAATAAGCCAACGAAACTGCTGACGAAGAGGAAGCCGGTCATCCAGCCCACACCAGGCTCCTTGTGGCTCCGAGGATTGTTCCCCGCGGCGTCGACCCCCACCATCTCGTAGGTCTTCCTGTTCAAACCCAACAGATACGATCCAAACCCACCTAATCAAAACACAAAAAAACAATGCAGAAAAGCAGGGGAATGGAATCGTTAACGAGGGAAGAAATTGGGGAAACGCGCTAGAAAACAGGAAACGTCGAATTCCCAAACCTCCGAGGGCGATGCTATAGCAGGCGACGGCAGAGGTCTGGACCAGGGTGTTTTCCTGCGGGGTGAATGGGGCGGAGGCGAGGCCCGCCTTTTGAACCAGTCTGGTCCAAAATCGGAGGAACACGTAGGCAAGGAGGGCGGCGGAGACGTTGAGGTTAGGGACGATCCCGGTGGTGAGATTCAGCTTCATCACAATAACACTGTAGATGGTGCCGATGAAGAAGCTCGCCACGAGCCCGCGGACGGTGATCTGCTGCTTCCATGGAGTGATCCTCCTCACATCACCTGCTGCTTCGCCCAGCTGTTCCTCGACCTGTTTGTCGATCTCCTTTGATTCCTCCATGTCTGTAAACCCTAGCAGAATCGGTGAAGAAGAAGGGAGAAACCGGAACCAACGCAGTTCAACGCAGAATCGTCCGGAACCACATTTATAACAAGAAGAAGGTAGATGAACAGAAAGTCAGAATGTGAAGTACAGCTGAATTGCAGTACAATTGTACGAGATCAACTGGATTTAATTATCCTAATAAATCGCAATCAGCAACGGGTGGTTCTGAACCCGCTGGGCGTGTCCCGCTCTTATAGTGGGCACAGTGAACGGCAACGACGCAGCGGCCGAATCTAACAATGGCGAAATGGGAATCATCTGCTGCTCTGTTCTGCTCCTTCCAAAGGAAGAACTAAAAAACAAAAATGATAATAAAAAAAACACAGAAAAAGTACGGTTAACTTCTGCTCTGAAAAACTCGTCAATTATCAGTGGCGACCATCCAAGCAGGGATGATGGCGCGTGGGCGAATCAGAAATCGGGATCGGATCCTCGGCGCACATCCCTACGCTACCGAGCAGTGGTAGTGAATAATATATAAATAATAATTATTGATTATTAATTATATAATTAATGTATTAAAACGTAATAATTTGTATAAATATAATATATTAGCGATTATTAATTAATTAGCTTGATTGATATTTTTTTTTTGTGAAATTTTTGTTGATATAATTATTATTAATTTATTAATATATAATATATTTATTAATTATCAATTGTATTATGTATTATCATGTTATTAATGTAATTAATAGTATAATAACTTATATTTATTGTTTAATAATATAAATAAAATAATTTGTATTGGATAATATATTTACTAGTTAATAGTTATATTATTTATAATATATTATAATGTGTATTATTAATTAATTACGTGTATAAATAATAATATAATATTAATAATAATTATAGAATTCATAATTAATAATATTTGATAATAAAATTAATGTGATTATTTATCATACATAATATGGATGGTAATAATATTAATAAGTATTAATATAACTAACAAAATATTATTATTATTACCAATTTAGTTATTAATATTAATGTTTTCTGATTGTTCATAAACATTTGTATTAATTTCTAATTATATCAATTTCTTTGTTTTATGTAACAAAATATAATATAGTAGTAGGTTTTAAAATAATGTCCAACTAATGATTTAAAAAAACATATAACATGTATCAGTACAATATGCGTCGTTGTCCCAAGTGCTCATCTATGTCACAACCACGTGTATAGATAATGCATTCACATCATGTCTGTCGATGTCTATGTTTTGACATACACACCTCCTGTGTAACATCTCTAGTATCTACCTCCACGTCATCTTGTGTAACATGCGGTTGATGCATAGTCTCCTCGCTTGTACTCTATTGTAGCGGTAAGGAAATCATTGTTGACAAAAACTCTCTCCAATGTGCGTGCGAAGATGGTTGTTGTATAGTGGATATATGTGGATTGGAGGAAAATAAAGACTACAACTAGTGATGCAAAGTGGACTCGCGGCCCGCGGGATTTGTGAGTATGGGCCGGATGTGGGGCAGGGCAGACCTAAAATTTTTGATCATTTAGAGTGCGGCCCAATGCGGGTTGAGCCCGCGCGGGTGCAGACTAATGCGGGTTGAGACCGCGCGGGTGCGGGCGTGCTCGTGGGCCTGATTTAAAAAATATATATTATTTTTACAATATTTTTTTCTGTAACATTTTAGTTTTTTTAATAAAAAAATCATGGTTAAATGGTGACATATAATTTCTTACCGTAATGGTCATACTAATTCACCATTTATTCACATGTGAATTTTAAATAGGCCTATATTTATTGTTTTAATATGATATTATATTATTTATATCGTAATTATTAACCATATTCACATGGTGTGTCAGCCCATCTCTCAAAAAATGGAACTCATCGCCTGTGCGCATGGTTTCAATTCTATAAGAGTTATTATAATCGCAATATTTTTTAGGTTGATTTAATTTTGTTATTATTTAATTCTATTTTGTTATTAAGAGAATACGATAGAACCACGTGGAAACACTAATAGCTTCCTATGAAACTGATCGTTACTTGGAGAGACTTCATTCATTCACAGGTTTAGTTGTTCACATCACCACGCAACCAACATTATCATTCATCGCCCATCACCAATCACTCACCTACTTTCTATCACAATAGTTCGCCACCACATCGACGTCGTCGCATGCCACCATTAACCCACAAAAAAATGTTCAATCGCATCTCTTAAAACTCTAATTATTGTTAATTCATATTTCTCCCCTCAAATACCTTTAAGATAAAAAATACAGTATTTAAATTATTATAAATAGTATTTTTTTTAAATGTGGGTAAGCCCGTGGGAAACCCGCGGGTTTATGCGGGGCGGGGCGGGCTTGAATTTTTTTGTTCGCATTATATGCGGGCTTTTGCGGACAAACCCGCGCGGACTCAAACTCGTGCGGGTTTGGCCCGCCCCGGCCCGGCCCGCCCGTTTCGCGTTACTAACTACAACACAGACCCGTCAACCTCTATCACTGCAAAAAATCTAATGCACTAACATAATGTGTAGCAGAATTAGTAGTAGATGCACCGGGACCCTCTAGACGAATAACTCGTGACATTGGGTGTGGTTGTGCTTATGTCTGTGCTTGTACCTCTGGTTGTGGTTGTGGGTGTGGATCGTATGCAATAGGAACACTACCACAAATAGAACCTTTAACAACACACAAAAAGGGATTTAACACCGTTGTTGTCGTCATCATCGTTAAAAGGGGATCCTTTTATCAGTGCTTTCGCTAGCACTAATAAATGCCCCACTACTATAATGTGTTGTTTGAATAACAACACACTGCACCAAATACACATGTATGCGAATTCATAATTTAATTAAAATAAAATTTACATCACAAATATAAAAAACATTATATTATATAAATTTCAAACAATGTTTTGTATAATTACATTTGCAATTATATCCACAAACATTTAAAAACATCAATGTTTAATTGTATTTGGCACCCGTGACCCCCTCTTAAAATAGTCCGATCATGGTATCAGTTGCCGAATAAACCACCCCGACCTGAGCAAAAGACTCCACCTATATAATAAAACAATTCTTATGCTAGTAATACTACAAAAAATAAACATAAATATGAAAAAATACATTAGTAAAATGTCAATTTTAAATAAAAGAACACACTTTGTAAGAACCCAAATCTTCATTTCAGGTATGGATCTTTATTTCGGGTGTTTTTGAGAAAAAAGAAAGAATTTCGAAATTTTCTAAGTACACGTCACGTACTCTGAAATACACACTGTGTACCCCTGGTTGTCGCGGGTAGCCGTGTATTGGCCGTGTAACGGCTGAGTACATGGCCATGTGGACCGCCTAAAGCAGGAGCCAGTTGAGGATAGTACACGGCGTGCACATTAAGTGAACACGTCGTATACTTTTCTTTTTATTTGATTAATCGGACCGGGGTCGTGTTTAATCTCCATAAGCATCTTCTTCTTCCCGTGTTTCGAACAAGTGAGTGACGTACGACCAAAAATCTTCGAGCTCCTCCTGTTCCTCTATCCAAGCTCCGATTGAGACATCGTCGGGTGCGTTGAATTCCTACCGGTGAGTTCTCTCTTTCCCTAAAGCATCTCTTCCCGATTTCTTATCTCTCTTGAGTTATCCAAGGTTGAACGATTTTGACCTTTTTGTAGATCTACGACGTTCTAGGTCGATTCAAGGGCCGACATTCGAGAGTGTTCATCATACGACACCGAGGTAGGTGGTTTGTGCCTTTCCTTGGTTGTCTTTGGATTATATATGCTAAAAGTGTCCAATACCCACGTTTAGGGTATTGCGTGTTATGAAATTTAACCCCGTTTAATACCTGTTATGGTTTGTTGATTGAGAAAGGGTTATTTTCTTAGGCGTAAGGTTTAATACCTGGATTATGGATGTGTTCCCCATGTTTGATTGATTATGGTTGTCTGGTCTAGAAATGCCTGTTAGGATGCTTTGTTTTCCATGCCTAGTGTTGTCAGGATGAAGTTTCTATTTATATGAGATGCATGTGTTTCGCATTGTGAATATTTACCAAAGGGAATTGATCGTGAGAGCTTTCTGATGTAGGGTCATTTGTGTATAATTGTTGTTATCATTGACCAGAGGCATTGACTGTGAGAGCTGCCATGAAGTCATTGACCAAAGGGGTTAGACTGTGAGAGCTACCCAGAGAGTCCTTATTAAACGTATGTTGGACCATAGGACATTGACTGTGAGAGCTTTCAGAGAGTCATTATAATTATTATCACTATACAGACCAAGGGGTATTGATCATGAGAGCTACCGAGGTGGTTGTTTGTAATTGATTGTGGCCATGTGGAGCCAAATGAGTTATACTGTGAGAGCTTTCCCAGAGGGTCATTATTATTATTTTATTGAATTGATGATATGTTAAACCAGATGGGTTAGACTGTGAGAACTTTCCCAGAGAGTTACTTGTGAATGATTGATTGATTGTGACGAGCCTGCCAAGCCAAAACACAAGCTTGGACTCGGTCTTACTTGATTGTTTAGATGGTCTTTTGAGACGTTTGTTTGTTATTGTTTTACAGAGGGACGTAGAGCTTAGGCTAGATCCCGAGGTTACTTTATTCAATGGTTTGAATAATTATTAAATGTAAATGAATGTAATTGAAAATTGTAGGGTCATTATTAAACATATGTTGGACCATAGGGCATTGACTGTGAGAGCTGCCAGAGGGTCATTATAATTATCATCACTATGCAGACCAATGGGTATTGATCATGAGAGCTACCCAGGTGGTCCTTTGTAATTGATTGTTGCCATGTGGGAATAAAAGGGTTAGACTGTGAGAGATTTCCCAGAGGGTCATTATTAATATTTTAATGAATTGATGACATGTTAAACCAGAAGGGTTAGACTATGAGAACTTTCCCAGAGGGTTTCTTATGAACGATTGATTGATTGTGACGAGCCTGCCAAGGCAAAGCACAAGTTTGGACTCAGTCTTACTTGATTGTTTAGATGGTCTTTTGAGATGTTTGTTTGTTATTGTTATACAGAGAGATGCAGAGCTTAGGCTAGATCTTGAGGTTACCTTATTCAATAGTTTGAATAATTATTAAATGTAAATGAATGTAATTGAAAACTTTAGGATTGTTTACTTTTGAGTACTTCCTAATTTATTACTTCATTTTGCATATTGCCTACTATATATATTCACTAATAGTTAGGCACAAATCTTTTGGTGGTTTCCTACTTGGATTCATCTCACACCCTACATGGGTCATTCTTTTAGACCCAAACAGATTATATGGTTGCAGGTATAGATAAGAAAAAACTCCCTTCATCATCAGGTACTTGATTGCTGTTGGAGCTGGAGAGCATGAGACCAAGATGAGGCTTGCGATGCTGTTGAAGTTTACTATTTTCTATACTTTGGTTATAGTATTGTATTTCCATCATTGTGACTTGTTTGGATGATTTCATAGATACACGTGACATGCATGATTTATTTATACATATGCTGTAGTTGTTTATACTATCGGTCTTGCACTGTTTACTTCTATTGTATGGTATTACTGCTTCTGCTACTATTTACTGTTTATTTTTGTTGTGTTACTCTACTAATGAGGAAATAGTTTCCCCACTATAACACCCAAGGACCTCACTGCTATTCGGTAACCTCTAGAATTCAAGGAAATTATTTTGAGGCCATGTGACCCACCGAGTACGGGGCACCTTTGGGCGACACCTGGATCCAGGATATTACAAAGTGGTATCAGAGGAGTTTCTTTTCTAATTTGTCTTACTGTTTGGAGCCTATAGATAGGGATATGAAGGAATAGGTAGTTGGTAATAAGTTTTTCCTAGGAGTAGCTAACCTATGTACAGGGAAAAACCAAGTTACCTCGAATATTGCAATTTTTTTATAGTTTTTCAATTATTACTATTGGTTTGATTTCACCATTGGGTGATTCACTTGTTTTGTGCTCTTATTATTGATAACATTGTGGTTCTATTTATGTTGAATCTCGATGATATGAGGGTATGCCATCTCATGCATCATATAGGCACTTTCTAGAGATCACATGTCATGCATTCTTATCATGCCATTTAGGGTGCATTACTGATTGCATGCTATTGTGATAGTTGTTGTGCTAGATATGCATGTTGTTGTGATAGATATCGTGATATAATACCTTCCATTTTGATAGGGTATTGGAATATGAAAAGTTTTATTTGGATGGATGTCAAACTTTGGTCTCTGAGGTGTTATGGGCCCTCTTGTATCAGAATTTGGTGGACCATGTTTGAACTTTGATTGATTTTTTTTCAAGTTATAATGTGAATAAGGATGCCAAAATATGATTCGTGGGAGTATGGGCTCTCATGGGTCTGAATTTTTCATTCCTTGGACAAAATTCTAAGTTTTTAAGGGTTCCAGAGGATTTTTTGAGGCATACTATCTAGAAACCTAGACAACACGATGTGTGGTGTTATGAACACATGCCATGTGTTCTTCTGTTCTGGAAGAAAAAACTTTTCTTAAGTACATGCCGTGTACTAGGAGTACATTCTGTGTAGTGATTAACTACGTGACTGAATATGTGAGCAGAGTCATGAGTTGATAAATGTTTGGTAGAACACACCATGTACTATAAGTACACGTCGTGCTGTAATGACCGTGTGACCGGTCGCGTGACTAATGACATGGGTGAATAAAACTTAGGTTGTACATGACGTGTCCCGTTCTTGCACTCTGTGTAGAGTCAATTGTGTCTCCGACCATGTGACTAACGACACAGGTGGTTATAAATCAACTAGTACACATTGTGTCTAGGGTGAACACGCCGTGTAGTGTTACCCAGGAGAGAACTGTGTAGTTCTAGTCATGTAGAATAACTTGGGAGGGAGAAAAATTCAAGTACACTCCATGTCATAGGAGGAACACGCTGTGTGTATGGGTGTTACATGACCAGTTTTGAAAGAGGTACACGCCATGTTAAAATCTTAAGGGAACATGCCGTGTAGAGGTTATACATGACATGTAACCTTATTTTGAAAAACTTGAATGTTTTATTCTCCTGTTCCTTTCTTGCACTTTTGAGTTATTTTCCCTGATAATAATGTGAACTAAGGTGTGTGCTTGACCTTGTAGAGTCATTCCACTGAGACATCCTCTAGTTGTACGCCAGGTACATGATAATGACCAAACACCAGAGATGGTAGATCAAGGACTACTAGAAGATCCTCCTATCATGCCTATTTTGGCACCAGATGTTATACCAGACACAGGTGATGATGCATAGTTCCATGAAGGATTTTTGAGGATGTTACAGACTTTCCAGGGATCACCACATCCTACCCCGACTATGGTAGAGTTGATGTGAATCTTCTAATAGTAGCATCCTCCCACTTTTTCTGGAGATGGAGGATCACGGGCTACAAATTCATGGTTGGAGTCCATGTTCTCTATCTTTGAGCATCTAGATACACCTCCAGAAAGGAGGGTGAAGCTTGATACGTACATGCTATGTGATTCCGCTAAGAGATGGTGGGATGTCACTGAGATATGGTTTGGGAAGAGTTTTAGAGGATATTCAATGAATACTTCTATCCTGATACGTTAAGGGCCGATCAAGCTCGAGAGTTCATGCATTTGGAGCAGGGCACTCTTTTAGTGATGGATTACTCTTCTTGTGTTTTAGAGATTAAATGCTTCAAACCTATTCTGGGAGGTGATGAGTTATCTTTGTTGAGGCGATTTGAGGATGGTCTCAAGTATGACATCCAATCGCAAGTAAATGTCTTCAGGATGACTTCAGTGGCAACTATAGTGAACAAGGAACTGATTACTGAGCGTAATCTGAGGGAGTTGGGAGCTGTGATCCAAGGTGGTTTAATATACAGGGCTGCTACTCCTTCGATAGATATTAGTAAGCACCGTAGAGAGCCTTCACATTATGTTTCTTCTAGTATCCAGGTGGTATTCTACCAATGCGAGAAGAGTGGGAATACGAGACCTCAGTGCCCGAGAGACCTAGTGGAGTGCCGATCTTACGACAAGATGGGCCATCTTCAACATTTTTTTCCAGTTTTCCTCACTAACAGCGAGTGATAGGGGTTTTTTATGACTCCACATTCAGGAGAAGGACTAAGAGTTTCTCATCATTTATGGAATTTTAGTTCATCCAACCATTCAAGCCAAAGAAGAGGTCATGGCTGTGGTAGCCAATCGGCAAGTTTTCAGCAACAATAGGGTGGATCAGCTTAGAGTAGTCAGATAGGGTCATAGGGCCGTGGTATAGGTCAAACCATTTCGATGGAGTAGACCCAGTAGGAGTAGGATCCCAGAACCTCTACGGTTAGAGGTAAGATTCTAGTTGCCTCAGTTTTAGCTTATTCTCTTTTTGATACAGGGCTTCTCATAGTTTTATATCTGTTGCTATTATATAGAGCCTTGGGCTCTATATATTTACTTCGGAGGATGTTATGCCACTAGAAATTTTGTTGGGGATTAGAATGGCTAGTGTACGTTAGTGCAAGGAGTTCCCTCTTGAGGTTGGTGGGTGTCACTTCTTATGAGACCTCTATGTCTTAGAGATAATAGCCTTTGATGTTATTCTTGGAATGGACTAGTTAGTCTTCTTTTCGGCCTTTTTTGACTAGTATCACTGTAGGGTGAGTTTCATGTCACCAGAGGGTGGGTCTTTTCTACACAAAGGTGAATGAGATATCCAGGTGAGTAGAGCTAGACCTGAACATCATGGGTTAAGAGGAATTACAACCCAGATTTCTAGTTTATATCTGGATGAACAGGGGACTTCACAGATGGACTTTCCTATAGTGGAGGATTGTTTCAAGGATGTCTTTCCAGATGACTTTTTAGGTTTAATTCCAGAGGGAGAGGTATATTTCTCTATTGAGCTTGTGCTAGGAGCGGCACTGGTGTTCATTCCTCCGTATAGGATGGCTAAGACAAAGTTACAGGAGCTCATGAATCAATTAGAGGAGTTACATTCAAAGGGTTTCATCTGACCCAATAATTTTCCCTAGGTTCCACCTGTCCTTTTTGTGAAGAAGGCAGATGATACCCTCAGACTTTACGTGTATTATCAGAAGCTGAACCAATTGACGGTTAAGAACCGATATCCCTTGTTGAGGATTGATGATCACTTTGATTAGCTTCGTGGAGACCGAGTGTTCTCAAATATTGATTTGAGATCTGGTTATCATCAGTTGCATGTTAGACCATCTGATATACCTCTTACAGCCTTTTAGAGCAGGTATGGTCTATAAGAATATGTGGTTATTCCGTTAGATCTCACGAACGCGCCAACCGTTTTCATGGCACTGATGAACCGAGTGTTACCTCCTTACTTGGATTCTTTTGTGGTAGTCCTCATGGAATATATCTTGGTGTAATCTCACACTCGACATGACCATGCCACCCATATTGATATCATTTTGAGTATACTAAGAGAGCAACAGTTATATGCCAAGATCTCAAAATTCCACTTTTGGATGGACCAGATTCACTTCTGGGGTCATGTTATCTCATAGACAGGAGTATCGGTACACCCAGATAAAGTGAGAGTAGTAGTTTCTTGGGAGAAGCTGAAGAAAATTTTTGAGGTACAGAGTTTTCTGGGGCTGGATGGTTACTACATACACTTTATACAAGATTTTTCATGCTTAGAAGCTCCACTGATGGGTCTGACTAAGAAGGGTGCGAAGTACTTGTGGACAAATTCCTACGATTCATCCTTTCAGGAGATGAAAGGGAGATTCAATTCAGCACCAATACTAATTTTTTTAGATCCAGGCAAGAGTTACACCATTTACTGTGATGCAATGAGTATCAGACTAGGGGCAATGCTTATTCAAGGGGAAGGATTCATTGCATATGGGTCTCGACAGTTGAGGCCACATGAGAGGAATTACCTGACTCACGATCTTGAGTTAGCTACAGTTGTGAATGCATTACGCTATTGAAGACATTGTATTTTGGGGGAGAATTTTGTGGTTTTAACTGACCAAAAAAGTCTCAAGTATATCTTTACTCAGTGAGATATGAATTTGAGACAGTGAAGGTGGGTTGAGTACCTTTAGTATTTTGACTTTGATCTTGCCTATACGCCTACGAAATGCAACACAGTGGCTGATGCGTTGAGTAGGAGGACTCAAATATAGACAATTTAGGAGGCCAACAACAAGTGGAAGCTTATGGATCTATTCTCTAAAATGCATTTGGAGGTACAGGACATACATGGGTAGATGTTTATTTCTTCTGTAGCTGTTACCTCTACTCTTGTAGATCGAGTGTGAATAAGGAAGCTATTAGATTCTGAAGGCCTAGTCCTATGAGAGAGTGTGTCATTAGAGGACCCTAATCCTAGGTGGACTATAGGTGAGGACGAGATCTTGTATTTTCATGGGTGCATATGGGTGTTAGCAGACATACATGAGGAGTTGATGTGGTATTTTCATTCCTTAGTTTGGGGAGTTCATCCTGGTGTCACCAAGATGTATCGAGATTTACACTGTCAGTATTGATGGATAGGTATGAAGAGTGATTTTTTTGATTTTGTTATGATATGTTCCACCAGTCAGTAGGTTAAGTCGGAGCATCATCAAATGAAAAGACTATTACAGTAGTTTCCCATTCCTGAGTGGAAGTGAAATTATGTCGCGATGGATTTCGTGACATGTTTATTAAGGTCTCCTCGAGGCAATGATGCAGTTTGGGTTGTCATTGATAGACTCACGAAGGTTGTACACTTCTTACCAATCAAGGAGACCTTCAGTGTTGATGATCTTAGAATGTTGTACATCCGAGAGATTGTACATTTGCATGGGGTACCACGCTCTATCGTTTTAGACAGGGATACCCATTTTACTTCTCGTGTCTGGAAGGGACTATAGAGGGATTTGGGTACACAATTACTTATGAGTACAACATTTCATCCCCAAATAGATGGACAATCTGAGCGCACGATTCAGGTGTTGGAGGACATGCTACGAGTATGGGTCCTGGATTTCAGGGGTTCTTGGGAGAGACATATACCCCTAGTGTAGTTCACCTACAATAATAGTTTTCAAGCGATGATTCAGATGGCACCTTATGAGGCTTTGTATGGTAGGCCATGCTGATCACCCCTATGTTGGCTGGAGCCAGGAGAGGAAGCTATGCTGGGAACTCGTCTTGTCTAGGAGACCATTGAGCAGGTGGAGTTGATTTAGAAGAGGATTTCTACTGCACAGTCTCAGTAGAAATATTATGACGACCGACAGAGACGAACTCTAGAGTTCGAGGTTGGAGATCATGTTTTCTTACGTTTCACACTGAGGTTGGGACACAGGAGGATTAGGAGATAAAAAAATCTTTTACCAAGATATGTTGGGCCGTTTGAGGTTTTGGAGAGAGTCAGGCCGGTTTCCTATCAATTCTAGTTACCTCAAAGGTACCGGGCTATGTACGGCGTCTTCCATGTTTCTCAGCTACGACATTACTTTTCAGACCCATCTCACATTTTTCAACCAGAGGAGGTTGAGTTGGAGGTGGATACATCATTCGAGGATCACCCTATTCATATTGTGGATCGCAACATGAAGGTTATCTGTGGATGATCTGTTCCTCTCGTATGGGTGCTATGACAGCACTAGCGAGTACAAGATGAGACATGGGAGAGGGAGGCTGATGTACAATCCCAGTGGCTAGTTTTGTTTGAAGTTTCTTCTTCACCACCCTTGGAAGGGAAATTCAGGGACAAATTGCTTTAAGGGGGGAAGTTTTTAAGAACCTGGATCTTCATTTCAGGTATGAATATTGATTTAAGGTGTTTTTTGAGGAAAAAAGAAGAATTTAAAAATTTTCTAAGTACACACCGTGTACTCTAGAGTACACACCGTATACCTGATTGCTGCAGGTAGCTGTGTATTGGCTGTGTAACGGCCAAGTACATGGCCTCGTGGACTGCCTAAAGTAGAGGCCGGTTGAGGCTAGTACACAACATGTACATTAAATGAACACACCATATAATTTTCTTTTTATTTGATTAATCAGACCGAGGTCACGTCTAATCTCTAGATTCATCATCTTCATCCCATGTCTCAAATAAGAGAGTGACGTACGATTGAAAATCTTTGAGATCCTCCCATTCCTCCATCTGAGCTCCGATTGAGATGCCTCCGGGTGCATTGGATTCCCACTGGTGATTTATCTCTTTCACTAGAGCCTCTCTTCCTGATTTATCTTCTATCTTGAGTTATCCAAGGTTGAACAATTTTGACCTTTTTGTAGATCTAAAATGTTCTAGGTCGATTTAAGGGCCAACGTTTGAGAGTGTTCATTATACGACATCGAGGTAGGTGGTTTGTGCCTTTCCTTGGTTGTATTTGGATTATATATGCTAAAAGTGCCTAATAACCATGTTTAGGGTATTCCGTGTTATGGAATTTAACCCAGTTTAATACCTGTTATGGTTTGTTGATTGAGAAAGGGTTATTTTCTTAGGCATAAGGTTTAATACCTTGATTATGGATGTGTTTCTCATGTTTGATTGATTATGGCCATCTGGTCTAGAATTGCCTATTAGGATGCTTTGTTTTCCATGAACAGTCTTGTTAGAATGAAGTTTCTATTTATATAAGATGCACGTGTTTCTCATTGTGAATGTTGACCAAAGGTAATTGACCATGAGATCTTCCTGATGTAGGTTCATTTATGTATATTTTTTTTATCATTGACCAGAGGCATTGACTATGCGAGCTTCCATAGGGTCATTGACTAGAGGGGTTAGACCACGAGAGCTACCTATAGGGTCATTATTAAATGTATGTTGGACCATAGGGCATTGACTGTGAGATTTTCCAAAGGGAAATTATAATTATTATCACTATGTAGACCAAGGGGTATTGACCGTGAGATCTACCCAGGTGGTCGTTTGTAATTAACTATTTCCATGTAGGACCAAAGGGGTTAGACTGTGAGAGCTTTCCCAAAGGGTCATTATTATTATTTTATTTAATTGGTGATATGTTAAACTAGAGGGGTTAGACTGTGAGAACTTTCCCATAGGGTTTCTTATGAATGATTGATTGATTGTGATGATCCTTCCAAGACAAAGCACAAGCTTGGACTCAGTCTTACTTGATTGTTTAGATGGTATTTTGAGACATCTATTTTTTATTATTATACAGAGGGATGCATATCATGGGATAGATCCTGAGGTTACTTTATTCAATGGTTTGAATAATTATTAAATGTAAATGAATGTAATTAAAAATTTTAGGATTGTTTACTAGTAATTCCTAGTTTATTGATTCATTTTTCATATTGTATACTATATATATTCACTGACAGTTAGGCACATATTTTTTTTGTGGTTTCCTACTAGGATTTATCTCACACCCTACTTGGGTCATTATTTTGGACCCAAACAGATTATATGGTTGTAGATATAGATAAGGGCGAGCACCCTTCATCATCAGGTACTTGATTGCTATTGGAGCTGGAGAGCATGAGACCAAGATGAGGCTTGCGATGTTGTTGGAGTTTACTGTTTTCTGTACTTTGTTTATAGTATTGTATTTTTAGAATTGTGACTTGTTTGGATGATTTCCTAGATACATGTGTAAAAACCATGATCTTCATTTTAGGTATGGATCTTGATTTCTGGTGCTTTTGAGGAAAAATGAAGAATTTGGAAATTTTCTAAGTACATGCCGTGTACTCTGGAGTACGCACCATGTACTTGGTTGCTACAGGTAGCCATGTACTAGCCGTGTCAGAGATGAGTACATGGTTGTATGAGCCGCCTAAAGTGGGGACCGATTGAGGCTAGTACACAACGTATACATTAAATGAACACACCATGTATATTTTCTTTTTATTTGATTAATCATACTGGGGTCGCATGTAATCTCTAAAAAGTGTCTTCTTCTTCCCGTGTCTCGAATAGGAGAGCGACGTGCGACCGAAAATCTTCAAGAACCTCCCGTTCCTCCATCTGATCTCCGATTGAGACGCCGCTAGGTGTGTTGGATTCCAACCGATGAGTTCTCTCTTTCCCTAGAGCCTCTCTTCCTAATTTCTCATCTCTCTTGAGTTATCCAAGGTTGGAAAATTTTGACCTTTTTGTAGATCAACAACGTTCTAGGCCGATTCAAGGGTTGTTATTCGAGAGTGTTCATCGTATGACATTGGGGTAGGTGGTTTGTGCCTTTCCTTGGTTTTCTTTGGATTATATATGTTAAAAGTGCCCAATACCCATGTTTAGGGTATTGTGTGTTATGGAATTTAACCCTGTTTAATACCTGTTATGGTTTATTGATTGAAAAAGGGTTATTTGATTAGGCGTAAGGTTTAATAACTTTATTATGAATGCGTTTCACATATTTGATTGATTATGGTCATCTGGTATAAAATTGCCTGTCAGGATGCTTTATTTTCCATGCCTAGTGTTGTTAAGATGGAGTTTCTTTTTTTAAAGGTTGGGGTTGAAGACTCATTTATTATTAAAGCAAAGAAAAGATCTCTTTACACTAGTGCAGAAAACATTTTTCACGTCACCATTTTTTATGTCGGTTATATATAACCGACGTGATAATTTGTGATACGTGGTTTTTTACATCAGTTATTTTATAACCGGTGTAAAAAATGTGGAGAGTAAATTTTTAACGTCAGTTATTTTAATAACCGACGTTAAAAATCGTGCGCGTTTGTTTTTTATGTCGGTTATAAATTAACCGATGTAAAAAACCAAAGCGCGGTGTTTTTTACGTCAATTATCAAATAACCGACGTAAAAAACGAGGTATCTATGAATTTTATACGTCGGTTATAAAATAACCGACGTAAAAAAATCAGCATTTGAGGCCTTTTTGACGTCGGTTATTTGATAACCGACGTAACAAACCAACCCGCAGAATTTTTTACGTCGGTTATATTATAACCGACGTAAAAAACGGTGATTTCTGATGTATTTTTTATGTCGGTTATTCTATAACTGACGTAAAAAACCAACACACGAATTTTTTTATGTCGGTTATAAAATAACCGACGTAAAAAAAGCCGTATCTGATACATTTATAACGTTGGTTATTAAAATAACCGAAATTATAAATGTAATAAAAATAGTTTATAATGTCGGTTATTAAATAACCGACGTTATAAAACATTTAAAAAATTAACACGCCCCGCGGATTGTCATTTACGATTTTTCGATCGACAGTCCAGTGACTCGTCTCTCTCTCGCGGAAAACCCTAATCGACTCTTCGATCTCATTGCGTTAAACTCATTTTTCCATCATCGTTTATCATCTTTACTCTCCTCGGATCTATCATCTCAACTCGAAACACTCAGGTAAGCCTCCCACAACTTTATTTCATTCGTTTTTCCCCGGATAGTCTATATTTACGTTTTGCAATTTTTTTGTTTAAACTAGGTAATATTCTTTGATTTCGAACCCTCTTACCTCGTTTTTCCATCATCATCTTATTTATTATCCTCAGATCTATTAGATTGACTTGCAATATTCATGTAAGCCTCACCTACTTCTATTTAGTTTGTTTTTGTTTCGCAAATGCCCGACATTGATGGTAATTTTTGTTTTCATTGACAACTAATGATCTCAATCACATATATTACTGTAATTTATATGTAAACCATTGTGATACACCCATTATGTGTACCAGTGTGATTTATTTTATAAGTATATATGGTTTTTCATGGTGGAATGTTTGTTTTGGATCCTTGGTTGTTTCTATTTTCAGTATCACTTTTTGTTGTTCCATAATCTATTTACGTTGCTTATTTTCGTGGACTATTATAAGACTTCATATGCTATTAAAACCTGATTCATTGAACAATAGAGCATTTTAGACTAGTAGGAGATACAATTCATGGTTCTCATTTTGAATAATGGAATGATACCAAAACTAGTAGCTTGAGGTTAAAATATCTAGATATGCCAAAACTAGTAGCTTGAGGTTAAAATCCCATGGTTCTGGGGGGCTGTCAAGAGGGTTGGTGGCTGTCCAGGGGGTTGGGGGCTGTCCAGGGTGTCCATGGAGGTGGGTGGGGGAGGGGCAGTCTAGGGGTGTGTGTGTGTGTGTGTGGGGGGGGGGGGTCCAAGGGGGTGGGGGTGTCGAAGGGGGTGGGGGGGGCTGTCCAGGGGGGTGGGTGGGTGGGTGTGGGGGGGGGGGGGGTGTCCAAGGGGGTGGGGGAATGTCCAGAGGGTTTGGGGGGTTGTATAGGGGGGGGGGGGGGTGGGGGGCTGTCCAGAGGGTTGGGGGGTGTCTAGGGGGTGTCCAAGGGGGTGGGGGGTGGTGTCCAGGAGGGGTGGGGGTGCTGTCTAGAGGGGTGGGGGGCTGTCTAGGGGGTGGGGGTGCTGTCCAGAGGGTTGGGGGGTGTCCAAGGGGGTAGGGGGTGGAGGGTGGTATCCAGGAGGGGTGGGGGGTGTTGTCTAGAGGGGTGGGGGGATGTCCAGGGGGTGGGGGGCTGTCCAGAGGGTTGGGGGGGGGGGGGGTGTCCAGGGGGGTGTCCAAGGGGGTGGGTGGGTGGGTGGGTGGGGGGGGGGGGGTGTCCAAGGGGGTGGGGGCCTGTCCAGAGGGTTTGGGGGGTTATCCGGGGGGGGGGGGGGGGCTGTCCAGAGGGTTGGGGGGTGTCCAAGGGGGTAGGGGGTGGGGGGGGGGGTGGTGTCCATGAGGGGTAAGGGTGCTGTCTAGAGGTGTGGGGGGCTATCCAGGGGGGTAGGGGTGGGGGGGTGGTGTCCAAGAGGGGTGGGGGTGCTGTCTAGAGGGGTGAGGGGATGTCCAGGGGGTGGGGGGGGGGGGCTGTCCAGGGGGTGTCCAAGGGGGGTGGGGGGGGGGTGGGTGGGTGGGTGGGGGGGGGGATGTCCAAGGGGGTGGGGGCCTGTAAAAAGGGTTTGGGGGGTTTTCCAGGGGGGGTGTCTAGTGGGGTGTCCAAGGGGGTAGGGGGTGGGGGGGTGGTGTCCAGGAGGGGTGAGGGGTGGGGGGTGATTTCTAGAGGGGCGGGGGGCTATCCAGGGGGTGGGGGGGGGGGGGGGGGGGCTGTCCAAAGAGTTGGGGGGTGTCCAGGGGGGTGTCCAAGGGGGTAGGGGGTGGGGGGTGGTGTCCAGGAGGGGTGGGGGGTGCTGTCTAGAGGGGTGGGGGGCTGTCCAGGGGGGTGTCCAAGGAGGTGGGGGGTGGTGTCCAAGAGGGGTGGGGGGTGATGTCTAGAGGGGTGGGGGTGTCCAGGAGGGGTGGGGTGGGGGCTGTCCAAGGGTGTGGTGGTGTCCATGGGGTGTCCAAGGGGGTGGGGGTGGTGTCTAGGGGGTGGGGGGGGGGGCTGTCCAAGGGGGTGGTGGTGTCCAGGGGGTGTCCAAGGGGGTGGGGGATAAGTGTCAGTTGGGATTGACTACTGCATCGTGGTTTCTGAGATTATGACATGATGATTGTGCCGCGATGATTGGCTTTACATTGTGATTTTCTCCATCTGAGTTTTTATTTTAAATTTGATTTGATTCTCAGGTTTACTCCATTTTCTCTAATTTTCTATCAACCATTATAGGCCCCATGGTTTTCTTTGATTCAATGGAATTTAAAACTGTTATATCTAACTATATTTTGTTTTTAAAATAATATTCAAGCATATTTTTTAAATACGCATAGATTTGTTTTATATTTTAATTTTTTTTTTACATTCAAATTATGATTTTTTTCATATAAAAATATGTTTGTATTATCTTAAAAATATATATAATTTTGATATTTGTTATAGGTAATAACGAGTCGAAGTTGGATTATGGAACAATGAATGAGCAATGAATATGAGGAAGGTATTGATGCCTTTTTGGAATTTGCTAAATGAAATGTTCCAAGTAGTGACATTTCTTTCTGTCCATGCCTGAAATGTTTGAATATGAAGAAGTTGAAAATTAGAGAGATAAAAGATCATCTTATTTGTCATGGTTTTAATCCGAGTTACATCCCTTGGATTTGGCATGGTGAAACTAGACGAAATGTCACTGATGATGATGATTCGCAAGATGGTAACTCCGATGGAATTGAAGAAATGATTCGCGATCTTGTAGCAGAACAAATTGAGATAGAACTGACAGTTGCGCATCTATATGGTGCTACTGAAAAACCATTATATCCTGGTTGTACAGATTTTACAGTTTTATCGGCGGTGTTAATATTGATTAACCTGAAGGCGAAACATAGATGGAGTGACAAAAGTTTTACAGAGCTGCTACAATTAATGAAAGACATTCTTCCAAAAGATAATGATCTTCCAGATTGACATTATAAGGCCAAGAAAATATTATGACCGATGGGATTGGGATATAAGAAAATACATGCCTGTCCGAATGAATGCATTATATATAGGAAGGAAAAAGAATTTATGTCAGAATGTCCTAAATGTGGGACATCACGGTATAAGGTGAAAGAAAAATCACAGGCTGATGTAGAGATTACAAAGATCCCTTCAAAGGTATTTTTGTATATTCCTATAATTCATCATTTCAAACATTTATTTGCTAATTCAAATGATGCAAAAAGGTTAATATGACATGCTAATGAGCGGGTATGTGATGGAAAAATACGTCATCCAGCTGATTGTCCACAATGGAAGAAAATTGATGAGCAGTATTCTACATTTGGAAATGAAATTAGAAATCTCAGACTAGGGTTGTGCACAGATGGAATGAATCCATACTGAACCCTCAGTAGAACACATAGTTCATGGCCTGTTTTATTGGTAATTTACAAACTCTCTCCTGAAGTTTGTATAAAGTGAAAATATTTCATGCTGAGTATAATGATCTCTAGTCCAAAGCAACCTGACAATGATATTGATGTTTACTTGTCACCGTTGATTGATGATTTGAAACTGTTATGGGCTGATGGTATTAGGGTGTATGATTCTTATAAAATGGAATATTTTCAACTGCATGCAGTGCTTCTGTTCACTATAAATGACTTCCCATCGTATGGAAATTTGTCTGGATACAATGTTAAAGGGCATAAATCATGTCCAATTTACGAACAACAGACGTCATATTGTCAATTGCATCATGGGAGGAAAACTGTGTACATGGGTCATCAAAAGTTTTTGCCTATGTATCACCCTTATATAAGACTAAAAAAGGCATTCAATGGCTCACAAGAATTTGATACTGCTCTAAAATCTTTATCCCCTGATCTGTATTTTGAGAGGGTGAAAAACCTTGATGTGACATTGGGAAAGACACAGAAATATGGTAATGATAGACATATTTGGAAGAAAAGGTCAATATTTTTTGAGCTACCATATTGGAGGTATCATGAAGTTAAACATAATATTGATGTCATGCATGTGGAGAAGAATATCTGTGATTGTTTGATCGAAACATTGTTATATATTAAAGGAAAGACAAAAGATGGGTTGAATGCAAGATTAGACTTACTATCAATGGGAATACGTTTAGAGTTAGCTCCCACTCCTAAAGGAAGATGAACATTTATTCCCCTGGCTCATCATACATTATCTAAGAGGGAGAAAATTATCTTTTGTCAGTTTCTTCATGATATCAAAGTGCCTCAAGGTTATTCTTCAAATGTAAAAATTTTTGTCTCATTGAAGGACTTGAAGTTGATAGGTATGAAATCACATGATTGTCACGTCATGATGCAACAAATTCTACCAGTTGCATTGCATGGAACATTTTCCATCAGCGTCAGAAAGACTATAATGAAGTTGTGTTATTTTTTCAATTCAATTTGTAACAAGGCGATTGATGTGAATGCTTTGAACATTTTGGAAAAGGATGAAATTTTTATACTTTGTCAATTGGAAATGTTTTTTCCTCCAACTTTTTTTGATATAATGGTGCATTTAATGATTCATCTGGTTTGAGAAATAAATCTTTGTGGACCTGTATATCTTCATTGGATGTATCCTTTTGAAAGGTATATGAAAATATTAAAGGGGTATGTTAAGAATCCATATCGACCTAAAGCCTCAATTATTGAAAAGTATATTTCTGAGGAGGCAGCAGAGTTTTGTATGAGCTACTTGGCTGTAGCGCAACACATAGGTTTGCCTCCATCTCGCCATGAATGAGTTAATAATGAGGGAAAGGGGATTCGTGGCTTTAAAGTCAAATCATTGTCAGCTAAACAGATGAAGAAGTTAGAATCATACATCTTGAATAACATAGATGATGCTCAACTGTATATCACATTGCATATTAATGAGTTGAAACAATGTCATCCAAACAAGAAAGAAATGTGGATTTTGAATGAGCACAATAATTTTTTTTCATGGTTTAAAAAGACCTTGCTTGGTAGATCAGATGTATCAGAGACATTAAAATGGATAGTGGGTGGTCCATGTTTAAATGTGATAACATGGTCCGATTATGACATTAATGGCTATACATTTCATACGAAAGATCAGGACAACAGAAGTGCAGTTCAGAATAGTGGTGTATTGGTGTTTGTAGAAGCAATACATTTTTCGAGTGCTAAGGACAAAAACCCAATTTCTGCATCAAGTGCATATTATGGAGTGATTGAAGACATATGGTAGGTTGATTACTTTAAAATTAAAGTTCATGTTTTTAATTGTAAATGGTTTATCGGTAACAACAGTGTCAGACACGATGAATTTGGAATGACACTTATTAATCTGAATAGATTGGAAGACACAACTGATTCTTTTATAATGGCAACACATGAAAAACAAATTTTCTATATAGTAGATCAATTAGATATGCAGTGGGCTGTTGTTTTACAAGGGAAAAAACAATATGTTGGTGAGAATGAACTTGATGAAGATGCTGATTTATGTGATATCCCTACTTCCATGGAAATATTAACAGAACATAATGATGATCATGTTGAAGACATGGTTTGTGCCATAAGGAACGATCATGACGAAGGAATTTGGGAAAACAATCCATTTGTACATTCCAAAAATTACAGGTAACATATGTTTATTTCTTATTTACATTTATTTTTTTCATAAAATGTTATAAATTGTAAGTTTTTTCTTTATTAAAACATGTATTAAAACAAAATAAGTATAAGTTTTTTTTGTTTTAAGTTTGTTTAGTTTACTTTATCATGTTTACCATTACATGAATTATATATCTATTATTTTTGTTCAGTGACAATTACTTTACCATGTTTACCAGGTTTACCATGTTTACCATGTTTACCATGTTTACCATCTTGACCATCTTTACCATATTTACCATTGTTTAACATGCTTACCATATTAACAATGTTTACTATTATGTAACTTAGTACACTTTTCTATTTTCTGATTATAGTAGTATTAAAATATTTGAATTTGTATATTTGTGAACTAATGCTTGTTTTTTTGATTTGAAGGATAATGACAGATCATTCAGTTGATCAACCACATGATTCTGGAGATGAGCATATTGGCCATACCTCTAGGGAGGAACATTCACATGCTCCTCTTAATGTTACCCAATCTTCCTCATGTGCTCCTATTACGACAAAGAGTTCAAAGGTTGGTAAACGTGGGTGCACACGTTTACCAAAATTAGCACTTGACCGTACACAGGATCAGATGATACTCATTGAGTTTGATGATGATGATATTCCTAGAGGTCCAAATGAAAAAGATTTTAAGAGTTTTGTATCAACTCAGGCTAAGAGCAAAGTAAGCATTCTGTATGATGACTGGAGAAGTGTGGATAAAGCGATAATCTCTCAGTTGTGGGAGATGATTTTGGTAAGATCTTTTGATATTGTTTGACAATTCTTTAAATGTTTCTAGTATATATAATATGTTTAACCTCTTCTTTATCATATGACATTTGATATTCCTGACACTGGAAGAGTCAGTAAGAAATGCTTATCGTTGGCTGCCAGGATATGGAGGGATTTCAAATCAACCCTCTCATCTGATTTCATTTACGATCATAGGAGTCATGACAATCCATGTTGTATATATCCTTTTATAGATGAAGACACATGGAGATAGTTTTTTGAAAGTAGAAGAAAAGAGTCATTTTTGGTAAGGTAAATGTAAACTTTTATAAGCTTTCTTATATAAATGATCTTATTAATGTTTTGTTAATGATTTCTTATTCTTAATTTATAGAAAACAAGGAAAGCTCATCAGGAGATCCAATATAAAAATGTATACCCTCATAGTTTATCTCGGGGAGGGTATTCATTTTTGGAATAAAAAATGATGGCAGAAAAATTTCAACAACTAAGAGCTGAGTCTTCAAGCTCCAGAAAGGTGGCCCCTCCATCCCCTCCATCTAGACATAAAAAATGGAAGAGAGCTCAGATGGGAAAAAAAGGGGAATATCTTTCGGAAGAGTTGGGAATCATAGCTGAGAGGATTGTAAGATATCTATTTTATTTATTTAAGTTAACTATTTTCTTCATATAATTTCAATCATTACAGAAATGTTCAATTAATTAATACAGGACTCTCTTGAGGAGCAGATTTCACAAGGGGCATTTACAGCTACTGGGAGGCAAGATATTTTATCTGTAGCATTGGGAAAGCCTGAACATCCTGGTCATGTAAGAGGATATCCGGCAGGTGTATCGGTAAGAAAAATGTTTCCACGTTCTTCAACTTCTAATGTTGAGGGGGTTTATAAAAAAAATATAATCCTTGGAGGCTGAAGTTCATAATATTAATGCGACGATGGAGGAAAATATTAGAGCATCGGTATAGTCTATGTTTGAAGACATGCAAAGACAATTTCAGACTGCAGCTCCCACTCCTCCACCTCCCCCTACAGACCCCATTATTTATCCTCCACCTCCGCCAGTAGCTCCCACTCCCCCACCTCAGCCTGTGGACCCCATTTTTTATCCTACTCCTCCTCCACAACTTCCTACTTATTGTGAGTTGTATGTTGATGATCCTCAACATCATATAGTTGCATATGGGTTGGTATATTGTATAAGAGAAATAGTTTATCATCAACAATTAGAGTTAGAGAATCAGAGGGTTACTGTACAAGATATTATAGATAGATCAGCTCAAGTACCATTACCTACAGATGAGGTGACAACAGTTGGATATAGTATCGACCATTTTTTAATTTGTCCATCTAGACTTCTTCGACTCATTACCATAGAGGTATGAATGATATATTTTTTTTTATTAAAGTTGTTTTATCATTTGAAAACTAATATATTTTTCTATTTATTTTTACAGTAATACTTCAAAGGTAAAGAAATACTGTATAGACAACAACAAAGACAAATGGCTATGACATCAGATACAGATTCTAGTAGTCTTGACAGATTGTCAAGATATTCAAATTTGTTGGTGGGTCATTATGAGTTTCCAATGAAAGGTCATGTTTGTGGACGTGCAATAACTGTGGGGATTATGAAAACTGATATCATGGAGCTTTTTACTGAAGATAAGTTGGGCATCAACGTGGTGCAAATTTTTTCCATGTAAGTCTTAACACCTTTTCCCTGCGTTATATTTATTAAAAATGTATACTTATGTCTGTTTTGTATTAGGTATCTTTATAAAATTTGTGAGAGGAATGAGCTGACAGATGTATATGGATTCATGGACCTACAATTGATTTCCCCTGAAGCATGTGCATTGGATGAGGAACAAAGAATGCTTTATATTGCTGAAAGACTTGAAAAGAATATAGTCACACAATGTTGGATGATGCCTTTTTGTGAGAGGTATGAAACAAATCTCTCTCAAAGAGTTCATTATCTTTTAATATAAAAAATCACTAACCTTAAATTTCCTTTTATCAGTGATCATTGGATGTTAGGGGTTTTTTACCCAAGGGAGAAAACACTTTATTGGATATGCTCTGTCCATGATGATGTGTAGGAAAGTTTTAAGAATATATTAGAAAAGTAAGTTTCAATTTCTCAATAGTTTTATATATTATAATGAATTTTAAATTTACCCCATTCGTATTATTTTCTAACAGGGGATGGGTCTACTTTCGAAAAAACACAAAGAAAAGGAGTGCAAAGATCAAATATGTAAATGTGAAGGTAAATATCCATTTATAATTTTTACTTTTTGATTTATTACATAAAAATAATATATTGAATTTACACTCATTCAAACAGAATTTTCATGAACAACAAGGCGTCATCGAATGCGGATATTATATGTTAAGATTTATGTATGAAATAATAACAACTGGGACAGTTGTGAATTTTGACCTGGTAAGATTTCCTCTTAAACTTTTCCATAATATTTCAATTTTATTTATTCATTATACACGTTAACTACTATCCTTTTCATTTGTATCTTTTTGATGACCCTCAACCCTATACTGCTGAAGACATCAAACACTTACAAGTGGAGTGGTCAAATTATTTTACAGGTTTGATTGAATTTTAGTTGTTTGTAATGTAAAATGTAATTTTGAATATTGTCATTGTAATTGTGTATTTGGTAGTCGTTTAGGTTGGATTTAGTTTTTTTGAAGTTGACAGTGCAAGTTTTTAATGTTATATATGTGAATGTTTAATTTTTCTCTACTTCTTGTTTTGGTCTACTTATGATGGTTTTTCTAGTATGGATTCTGGTCTGGGGGGAGGGGTTAGAAGGGTGTGTGGGGGGGGGGGGGTGTTCAGTGGGGTGGGGGGGTGTACAGGGGTCTGGGAGGGATGTCCGGTGGGGTGGGGGTGGGGGTGGGGGGGGGGGTCCTGGGTGTCCATGAGAGTGGGGGGGTAGTTCAGGGGGGTGGGAGCGTTTCCAAGAGGGTGGAAGGGCTGTCCAGGGGAGTGAGAGGCTGTCCAAGGGTGTGGGGGTGTCCTGTGGGGTGAGGGGGGTTTCTAGGGGTGGGGGGGGGGGCTATCCAGTGGGGGGGGGGGTCCAGGGTGTCCATGGGGATGGGGGGAGGTAGTCTAAGGTTATGGTGGGGGCTGTCTAGTGGGTCGAGGGGGTTCTGGTATGTTTTTGGTAACGTTTTGGTCTCTTTCAAGGGTGTGGGAGGGCTATCCAGGGATGTGGGAGTGCTGTCCAGGGGCTGGGGGGGTCTATAGGAGGGTGGGGGGATGTCCAGGAAGTGGTGGTGATGTCCAGGGGTGTGGGGGGGAGTGTCCAGGGGTGTGGTGGGGAAAGTCTAGTGGGGTGAGGGGGTTCTGGTTTGTTTTTGGTAACTTTTTGGTCTGTTTCAGGGGTGTGGGAGGGCTGTCCAGGGGTGTGGGAGTGCTGTCCAGGGGGTGGGGGGGGTTGTCCAGGGGTGTTTGGGGATGTCCAGGGGGTCGGGGGGCAGTCCAGGGGTGTGGTAGGGGCTGTCCAGTGGGGTGGGGGAGGGCTGTCCAGGGTGTGGGGGGGTATACATGAGGGGGGGGGGGGGGTTGTCCCGAGGTGTTTGGGGCTATCCATGGGGTCGGGGGGTAGTCCAGGGGTGTGGTGGGGGCTATCAAGTGGGGTGTGGGGGTGCTGTTCAGGAGGTGGGTGGGTTGTCCCGGGGTGTTTGGGGCTGTCCAGGGGGTCGAGGGGCAATCTAGGGGTGTGGTGGGGGCTGTCAAGTGGGGTGAGGGGGTGCTGTTCAGGGGGTGGTGGGAGGGCTATCCAGTGGGGTAAGTTTTAAATGTTATCAATGTAAATGCTTAATTTTGCTTTAGTTCTTGTTTTGATCTACTTCTGTTTTTGTGGTACGAATTCTTGATTTGGTTTCTGGTTGTTTCTGGGGAGATCAGAGGACTGCATTTGATTTTTTTTAAAAAAAAATTTGTCTTCCAAGTCGGTTATTTTATAACCGACGTGATAAAGGAATCGAGAAGGGTTTATCACGTCAGTTTTTTGAATAACCGACGTGATAAACACCTGTGGAATGGTTTATCACGTTGGTTATTAAATAACCGACGTGATAAAAGGCATGGGAAATGGTTTATCACGTTGGTTATTTAATAACCGACGTGATAACCCCCCCGGACTGGTTTAGCATGTCGGTTATTATATAACCGATGTGATAAACCATTTCCCAGGGGTTTATCATGTTGATTATTAAATAACCAACGTGATAAACATCCCCCGCACGGGTTTATCACGTTGGTTATTATATAAACAACGTGATAAACTCCCTCAGTTTATCACGGCGGTTATATAATAACTGATGTTATAAACCCCCCTGGTTTTTGCACGTCAGTTATTAATAACCGACGTGATAAACACCGCGATGCTTTGTTTTTTACGTCGGTTTTTAAATAACCGATGTAAAAAATGTTATTTATGACGTCGTCCGTATTAATGTCGGCTAAAAACCGACGTAAAAAATGAAAAATAACCGACGTAAATAACATTTTCTGCACTAGTGTTAACTGGTTAGAGGGAGACCCATTACATATCCCTAAGTCCTACTGAACATTTAGCCCATTACATGGCCCGTATGCCCATTTTTTTGGCCCAAGGCCCATTCTGTGAATAGTACTACTACAGTACCCACCACTGCTATAGTTCCCTACTGTCGCTATAGTCACCCATCACCGCTATAGTACCCGCCATTGCTACAGTGCCTCTACTATTATAGCGCGCTATAGTACTGATACAGTACCCTGCACCCAATGGGTTTTGAACCCCAATTTTTCATGTAGAATTAAGGGGTGATTACCACTAAGCCAAACCCCAACTACAGGATGGAGTTTCTATTTATATGAGATGCATGTGTTTTTCATTGTGAATGTTGACCAAAGGGAATTGACCATGAGAGCTTCCCAATGTAGGGTAATTTCTGTATAATTGTTGTTATCATTGACCAGAGGAATTGACTATGAGAGCTGCCATGGGGTCATTGAACAGAGGGGTTAGAACGTGAAAGATACCCAGAGGGTCATTATTAAATGTATGTTGGACCATAGTCCATTGACTTTGAGAGCTACCATAGAGTCATTATAATTTTTATCGCTATGCAGGCTAAGGGGTATTGACTGTGAGAGCTACCCTGGTGGTCGTTTGTAATTGATTATTGCCATGTGGGACCAAATGGGTTAGACTGTGAGAACTTTCCCAAAGGGTCATTATTATTATTTTATTGAATTTATGATATGTTAAACCAAAGGGTTTATACTGTGAGAACTTTCCCAGTGGGTTTCTTGTGAATGATTGATGGATTGTGATGAGCCTGCCAAGCCAAAGCACAAGCTTGGACTCGGTCTTACTTGATTGTTTAGATGGTCTTTTGAGACATCTGTTTATTATTGTTATAAAAAGGGATGCAGATCTTGGGATAGATCCTGAGGTTACTTTATTCAATGGTTTGAATAATTATTAAATGTAAATAAATGTAACTAAAAATTGTAGGATTGTTTACTTTTGAGTGCTTCCTAGTTTATTGCTTATTTTTTCATATTGAATGCTATATATATTCCCTAACAGTTAGACATAGATCTTTTGGTGGGTTTCTACTGGGATTCATCTCACACCCTTCTTGGGTCATTATTTTAGACCCAAATAGATTATATGGTTATAGGTATAGATGAGGGAAATCACCCTTCATCATCAGGTACTTGATTGCAGTTGGAGATGGAGAGAATGAGACCAAGATGAGGCTTGCGATGCTGTTGAAGTTTACTATTTTCTATACTTTGGTTCTAGTATTGTATTTCCAGTATTGTGACCTGTTTGGACGATTTCCAAGATACATGTGAAATACATCATTTATTTATATATATGCTACAATTGTTTATACTATCAATATTCTGATGTTTACTTCTGTTGTATGGTATCACTACTTCTGCTACTATTTAGTGTTTTTTCCACTGTGTTACTCTGCCAATGAGAGCATAGTTTCCCTACTATCACACCCAAGGCTCTCACTACTAGTCGACAGCCTCTGGCGTTTGAGGGAATGCACTTGAGTCCATGTGACCCACTGTGTACAGTGCACCTTTGGGTGACACCTGGATCCAGGACGTTACAAAGTGGTATCAGAGGAGTTTCTTTTCTAATATGTATTACTTTTAGAGCCTATAGATAGGTATATGAAAGAATAGGTAGTTTGTAATAAGCTTTTCCTGGGAGTAGCTAACCCGTGTATAGAGAAAATCCAAGTTACCATGAATATTTCATTTTTTTCTAGTTTTTCAATTATTACTGTGGGTTTGATTTCACCATTGGGTGATTAACTTGTTTTTTGCTGTTATTATTGATAACATTATGGTTCTATTTCTATTTCAACCCAATGAGATGATGGTATTCCATCTCATGCATCATATAGGCACTTGCTAGAGATCACATGTCACACATTCTTGTCATGCCATTTAGGGTGCATTACTGATTGCATGCTGTTATGATAGTTGTTGTGCTAGATATGCATGTTGTTGTGATAGATGCCTTGATAGAATACTTGCCATGTTGATAGGGTATTGGAATATGAAAGTTTCATTTATATGTATGCCAAAATTTGGTCCCTGAGGTGTTATGGGTGCTCTTGGATTGGAATGTGGTGGATCATGTTTGAACTTTAACTGATTTTTGTTAAGTTATGATGTGAATAAGGATTCAAAACTTTGATTTGTGGGAGTATGGGCTCTCACAGGTCGGAATTTGTCATTCCTTGGAGAAAATTCTATGTTTTTAAGGATTTCAGAGGAGTTTTAGAGGCATACTGTCTGGAAACCCAGACAACACGACATGTGGTGTTATGAACACATGCCATGTGTTATTCTTTTATGAAAAAAATAACTTTTATTAAGTACACACTGTGTACTGGGAGTACACTCCATGTAGTGATTAACTGTGTGACTGACACTGTGAGCAGAGACATGGGTTGATAAATGTTTTCTAGAACATGCTGTGTACTGTGAGTACATGCCGTGTAGTAAGGACCGTGTGAATAATGACACGGGTGAATAAAACTTAGGTTGTACACACCGTTTCCCATTCTTGCACACCGTGTAGAGTCGACCGTGTCTCCGACTATGTGACTAATGACACGAGTGGTTATAACTTAACTAGTACATGCCGTGTCTAGGGTGAACACGCCGTGTAGTGTTACCTAGGAGAGAACCATGCAGTTCTAGCCATGTATAAGAACTAGGGTAGGAGGGAAAATTAAAGTACACGCCATGTCATAGGAGTAACATGCTGTGTGTATGGGTGTTACACGACCAGTTTTGGCAGAGGTACACTCCATGTTAAAATCTTAAGGGAACATGCCGTGTAACCTTGTTTTAAAAAACATGAATGTTTTCTTCTCCTCTTCCTTTCATGAACTTCTAAGTTTTTGTCCTTGATAATAATGTTAACTAAGGTGTGCCCTTGAAATTTCATAGTCATGACACCAATACATTCTTCGGTTGTACGCCAGGTATAGGATGATGACCAGACACTAGAGATGGTAGATCAGGGACTACCAGCAGATCCTCCCGTCGTGCCTGTTTTAGCACCAGCTATTATACCAGACACAGGTGGTGATGCACAGTTCTATGAAGGATTTTTGAGGATGTTACAAACTTTATAGGGAGCACCACATCCTACCCCGGCAATGGAAGAGTTTACGTGAGTGTTCCAGTAGCAGCATCCTCCCACTTTTTCTAGATATGGAGGACCACAGGTTGTAGAGTCATGGTTGGAGGCCATATTCTCTATCTTTGAGCATTTGGAGACACCTCTGGAAAGGAGGGTGAATCTTGCTACGTACATGCTACGTGATTCCTCCAAGAGAAATTGGTATGTTATCTAATAGGAGAGAAATCACTGGGATATGGTTTGGGAAGAGTTTCAGAGGATCTTTAACGACTACTTCTATCCTGAGACATTGAGGGTCGATCGTGTAACGACGCATGTATTTATAGAATAATACTTTTTGATTTATATTAATAATTATGAATAAGATATTAATTTTAATTTAAAGGGGACACTTTTTCTGATAGCGTACTCGACACGCAACAACGGGCTTCTCTGAAATCTTACATTGCACACAACATTGAGTTATACTGAAAAATAATACAATATTATTATTATTATTTTAAATGATAGTTAATGCCTAGCCATTGGAATGAAGGGAATGAATAGTATCAAATGAATTTTGAAATATGGTATACAAATTTTTAAATTATGATTTTTTAATTACCAAATTTATTAGAAATGGAAATAAAAACCAATTGAATATAATGGATGTGTTTTTATGAAAACCTATTTAAAAGAGAATAATTGTGTTTTCATATCACTCTTTATGGATTTTAATTTAATAAAAAATATATGATATATATTCAATTTAATTTTTTAAATTCATCTGAAATGTTTTATAGATATGATATAAGAATAAATTCACTTTTTCAGATAAAAGAAGTATTTTTTTTAAATACAGTTTTACCACCTTTTGATGGAGAACCCATTTTAAATATAGTTTTTGACACCTTTATATGTTTCATTTAACAAAACAAACTTCTTATTTATAATATGGACATAAAAATTTACTTCAGGTAAAATTTTGGTATTTTTCTGATAAAGTTCCTTTTTTGATGAATAGTGAAAAAACCTGCATTTTAATTCAAAACCACCTTTTAATCTAATTTATTTATATGATTAGACTGTCCTTTTAATTGGTTTTAAAGTTTAATTAGATTATATTTTTATCATTTAATCCAATATTTGTCATTGGAAGTAATTTTACTTTGAAATTGGACATAAACACATGTTAATCTTCTGGTAGTTTTTATTTCTTAAAAACACGTTTTTTTTGGTTTTGACAAAGGGAATCAATTTAAATAAAATTTTGAAACTTATGTGTTTTGAATTTAGAAAAATGGATTCAATATTTGGAATCATGAGGTTTAAATTGTGTAAATAGGTAATTTTTACTTTTAGACATTATGAATAGTAACTTCAGTAAATATTTTATTTACCATGGTTATAGGGTAAATATGGTAAATAAGAGCAAAATAATAATATTATAATAATATTAAATTATCCTAACACATATCCTAACACTATTTTCTTATACATTTCCGACTATGAGCATCCTTGGGTCGATTTTGGGACTCAATGGAGCCACTTGTAAGTGAAAATGATATTTTTTAAAAATTAATTTAAAGTTAAGGAAAATGTAACATAAACATATATCTTTTAGTAAATTTTTTTTTATATGGGATTATATAAGTTATATTTTCACCTATAAATATTAATTGGAAATATAAAAATATTTCCTACATCATGGTATTTTATTTATAATTTTTATACATTAAATAAATAAATATAATTATGACACAATGGTGATGCAGTGATTGCTTCATTAATAAAGGATTCAAATAAATGATATTATAAATATTAAAATAAATGTAATTTGGTTATTTTGATATCATCCATGAATTTTCTAGATGATAGTTACATGTTATATTTGTATTAATGAAGTTTTTTTGAATCAATAAAGTTTTTGTGAATTTTTAAAAAAGTCATGATATGACTAGTGTCAAAATTGACATAATTCATATTTTAAAATATAAAATATTTTTATTAAATATTATTGAATTTAAAAAATATAATATTTGGAAAAATAGTTATCATAAGTCTAAAATTTTATTATTGTCTTTTTATTTGGATATTTATTATATTTTGGTAACTATTTTGATTTCCAAAGTGTTAAATGCTTGATAAAACAGTAAGAGTAAAAAGGGTTAAATAAAAACGATAAGGATTAAAAAATATCCAAAAAATATCCAATTCTTATTGGATGATTTTATTTAGACTTATATTAATATTATATTAGAATTTAATGATTTTTGGATCTTTTGAAACTGAAAGTCATTTTATAATAAAATAATACTTTCAAACTTTCCTAAGGAACCCCTCCTCCCTCTTATAAAAGACCACCACCTCTAACCCATTACTCACACCTCTAAAGCCCATTTAATCATCCAAAATCTTCTCTAAGAAGCTAAAAATATCCTCCTCTTTCTAATATAATCTTTAACCTAGTAATAATGAAATTCAAGAAAGCCTTTTGGCTCAAATCAAAGAGAGTTACACGTTTTAAGAGGTAGCGTCTTCTCTAAAATTCCTTTCCATTATTATTCTTATTCACTCCATATTATATTCATTTTCTTTGATTACATAAAAAAACCAGTATTCTAAATATTATAGGTTGTTTTTATGAGAAGGATTAAAACTAAACTTACACACACCTCCATCTAATGGATTTAGAACATACTGTTTCTGTGGGCAACGAACTACTGCCTCACGAAACGATGATTGTTCAATTTTTTCATACCACCTATCATGGTGGACATTATGATGGGACTTTATTTATATGTGATATATATTATATTTATATTGTTTCTATGTTTCTGTATTTTTCATTTATATCATACCTTTATAGTTTTCATAATGGGTAAATACGATAATTTCATTTGAAGAAGTGCAGACTACCGCCCTCTCAATGTGATATGTCTCGTTCATACCATACATGGAACGTATAAAGGATAGTGTTAATGAACTTATTTAACGTATATATAATATGATATTATACTAGAATTATAATACACCTATTCATCATTTTGTTTTCATCCCTTTAAAAAAGAAAAAAAGAAATGAAAGTAGCGTTCATGTGTACATACAACATACCGTCTCCATGAACGGTGCATTTCATTTCTTATTTATAAATGTTATGGACTATTATAAATACATATATACTGGATATTTATGATATATATATGAATAATATTCTAGAAATAATTCACTTTTTACCACATAGATATATTGTAATTATAACAAGTTCATTTTTGACTCAAATTCTGAACATCAAAAAAATGTCTGATATGAACTCAAATAATTAACAAATTGTTATTGCAAGGTAATAAGTGATATAAAAGGAATAATAAAATTGAAAAATATTCTGAAGCAATTAGAAATTAACTTAAGTTTATTATTCAGGAAATTAAAGAATGAATGAGTCAAGTCAGACACGAGGTAAGAGAACTTCTTAACTCAATTTCCATTCTTTGGGTTGATCTTCTACTTATTGATTATGTAATGCTATGATTATGTAATAAATAAATTTTTATCTCCTATCTTGTTTTTATACTTGATTTATGTGTATTTATAGTGAATACACTTAATCGATCTATTTTATTTACAAAATGATCTTTGTAAGGGAACCTTCCACCCTCTTCTTTTAGTCAAAGACTTATTTTATGTTATGTATTTTAATTTCCATTTTCTTATATTGGGATATGTTCTTATATATCCTTATTTATGTACATTTTATGTCCATGTGATTAGAGACCCTTTTCTCTCTCATCAAATCAATTTCTGAATTTTTAAGTGACGCCGTTAGGCTGCCGAATTTTCGTAAGGGAACTTCTTAACCCAATTTCCATTCTTTGGGTTGATCTTATACTTCTTGTTTATGTCATGATATGATTATGTGATAAATAAATTTTGATATCTTATCTTGTATTTATAATTTCTTTATGTTTACTTATAGTGAATACAAAAAATTGATCTATTTTATTTACAAAATGACCTATGTAAGGGACTTCATCTCAATCCCTTTTCTTTGAGGCATACTTTGATTTATACACAAATTTACTTTATACGGTGTATAAACCCCTTTGAATTTTAATTTCATTCAAAGAAAATCTTTTTTCTATATAGAGTTTTACTAAATGACAAAGGGAATGTTTATTTTTAACATACGCAACGACAATGACCTTTTTTGTTACCGTGAGAATTATTTTATTTTTGGATTCCTCTATAAGATGTAGTGTTTTTGAAAGGAAAATAAATACCATATACCATTTTTATGTATTTTGATATTGAAAATGGTTTTGATAATAGATTTATTATGTCAATATCTTGAACTGATATCTTGTGATTACAATGTGAAAATGTTATATTTCATTTATGCTTGTTCATGTGTTATGATTATGTTATGGTTCTTGGGCATTGTTTACATATATAGGTGGTTCCGTGATAAACCTAGGGCAGGTGAGCCCGAGATAGCTCTCCAATGCATTGTGTAACGTGATAGAGGTAAACGTTAATGTTTCTCCTAAGAGATTTAGAGAATATACCGTGACGTGTATACCAAATGTAACTCCCTATGTAGCTGTGAAAGATACAATGTAAGTATGTTATGGATGCCACAAGTTACCTTTATGATTTATGATTTCTATGTGTTATTCATAAATCTTATGATATCATGAGGTATATTAAAGAGCTTATGTTTTGTATGTATTGATGGACTAATGTTTTCTTTCTTTATTTTATAACCCTTACTGAGATTTTTTATGTTCATCCCAAGTTTTTGAATTTTTTTTCACAGGGTATAAAGAAGGGTAAGAGAAAGGAAGTATTAAAGATGATTTATATCAAGAAAAGAACTCTTTTTTTAAGGAGTTTTATTATTTCAAATTTTTTGGATAGAGTAGAAGTGTCTACCTTGTAATTTTGAGATGTAATGTAATAGTTATGGCCTAATTCTCTAAAACTCTAAACCTGAAAATATCCTCAATGTTGAATTCTTTACTCAACTCAAGATTATGTAATTTTTAAAGTTTGGAGCCTTATAGTAGGTATCAAAGGCCCATTTAGACAACTTTAGGGATTGTGAGTTTTTGTTAGACACATGGTTAGTATCTATGTCTACTCTTTAAGTTAAATCATTATTTTGTAACTTTTTAAGATTAAGGAAATTATATCACAAATGGAAGGAGGAGGATCTCAAGAAACATTCCTATCTCTTCCTGATGACTTGCTTGCATTAATTATTGCAAAGTCATGTCCAGAAGATTCTAAAACATTTTATAACATACAACTCACTTTCAAGCAATTGTTTGAGATATCAAACACCTCCACTATACCTCGATACCATCGTGGATCATGGGTTGTATTTAATCAAATCCCATTTTCTCAATATTCTCATATTTTCAAGAAAGGTAAATATTATCAAGAAATTTTCAAATATTTTACCTTATCACAATATTTTGAATCATATTATGATTTTTAAAAATGTGCTGAAGAAGGAGACCCTTGCGAAACCTATTTACATTTACTTTTAAATTATAGTCTTTTAGCACATACTTATGGTATTTTAAAAGGAACATTGATTGAATGTTTCAACTCAAAATCGGTACAACTATTTTATATAAAACAAGTTTTATCAGATGTTTTGAAATTATATGTCATACATGATTATTTCTCGAAACTATTTTTCTATGAACACCCATATGACCCAAGTTGTATGAGGTATATTTGGATAAAGGAAGTAGATGATTTTGAAAGATTTATAAATCATTGTTTCAATGAATGGACTATCTATATATGTGAACAAAATGATGATGAAACTAGGTGGACACTATGATCAAGGTACGGTGTTCTTTATTTGGGAATAGTGTTATTTTATGGAGGTAAGAAAATGTCAATAAGACTTCATGAATTAAGATATTAAGGTCATTATGAGTTGGGATGAAAATGAGAGGTATAAGAAAACCATTTAGTTTAAATCATTCTAGGGTTATTTTTGAGTTTTATAAAAAGGGACAACATGCAAGATGGGTGAAAACCTGTCGCGTCTGGAAAGGCCACAGGAATCGAACCCACAACCGAAGAGCAACAAGGGTGCATCACCTACCACTGGCCTACTTGAAGCCTTCTATTAGTATGACTTATTCTTTTTAGTTAAATGATTTTATTGATCAAGAATAATTTGATTTGGGATATTATGTTTTATCAAATGGATATCCTTAGTATAAGAAAATGATTTGGTGATTAAGTGATAAAGGTTATTTTGGAATACATTCTCTCTTTTGGGAACACTATATGTTTAAGGAAAATAGAATGCTATGGGATATCATTTGTGGAGTAATGGTTGAAATTTTATTTTGTAAGAATATATGTTTTTATTGTGGACATATGGAGATTTGTGTTATTTATGGAAATGATTAAGCTATCATAGAGAATATGCGATTTGGTTAATTATACTTCAGTATGAGATGTTAAGAGTAGTCGATGTTATTTGGAGATAAATGTTACGATTTATTATGGAAGACTATGTGATTAAATCCTTATGAGTTTTGGGTTTCAATATTAGTTTGTATTACTTTGAAGAATTTTAAGGACAATTGTGTATTGAATGGTCTTTGTTGAGCTTTGGGTATTGTTTGTTCAATTTTAGAGATTAAGAGTAGTATTTCTTTTTATGAAGTATTATCCTTTTTGGAGATTATCTAATCTTGTACTAACCTTTTTTTTGGTTAATGTATAAAGACATGGGAAATATATGGTTCATCTTTTGTGGATCATGTTATCCTCTAGAAGTTGATTCTAGCGCTTCAGGTGTGACCAAGTCATCTTGAATACTCCTCATTTAGAGAAAAGACGAGCTTTTGGTAGAAACTTATTAAAGGATGAAACTCTACTTGAAAATTAAGTATATTTCCTTATGTTCTTAGTAAATTTCATAAATAATTTCTCCAAATTTATGAAAGGAAACCAAAAACAAAAAAAGTTTTCTGTTTACTTTTCCTATTAGAAAATCAAATACCGTTTAACCCATCACAAGTTTGTGGCTTTCTAGTGGTTAACTTTCTCATGATCGTGTTTTCTATCCCTCTCCATCAGAACTTGACACTTAGTTTTTCCTTCATATACATGTTTTCATGGAATCCTAGTATGTGTTATCTTGGGTGACCTTTCTACCTTTCTTTCATTATTTTAAAGTGATAGTATTATTGACTATTTTTTCGATGTGGGACTTTCAATAAAGTTTCCAAGCCTAATTTTAAAATTGTGAGGACGCAATTTCCAAAAGTGGGGAAGGATGTAATGAAACATGTATTTATAGAATAATAATTTTTGATTTCTATTAATAAATATGAATAAGATATTAATTTTAAGTTAAAGGGGACAATTTTTTTGATAGCGTACTTGACACGCAACAACGAGCTTCTCTGAAATCTTACACTGCACACAACATTGAGTTATACTGAAAAATAATACAATAATATTATTATTATTTTAAATGGCAGTCAACATCTATCTGTTGGAATGATGGGAATGAATAGTATCAAATGAATTTTAAAATATTTTTTACACATGTTTAAGTGATGATTCATTTATTACTAAATTTATTAGAAATGGAAATAAAAACCAATTGAATATAATGGATGTGTTTTTATGAAAACCTATTTAAAAGAGAATAATTATTTTTTTATATCACTCTTTATGGATTTTAATTTAATGAAAAATATAATATATATATTCAATATAATTTTCTAAATTCATATTACATGTTTTCTTGATATGATATAAGAATAAATTCACTTTTTTTCTGGATAAAAGAAGTATTTTTCTAAAAATGCAGTTTTATCACCTTTTGATAGTGAATCCTTTTTAAATATAATTTTTGACACCTTTAAATATTCTATTTAACAAAATAAACTTATTATTTATAATCAGGACATCAAAATTTACATTGGGTAAAATTTTGGTATTTTTGTGATAAAGTTTCTTTTTTGATGAATAGTAAAAATACTGCATTTTAATTCAAAACTGCCTTTTAATCTAATTTATTTATATAATTAGACTGCCCTTTTAATTAGTTTTAAAGTATAATTAGATTATATTTTTATCATTTAATACAATTATGGTCATTGGAATTAATTTCACTTTGAAATTGGACATAAACACATGTCACTCTTTTGGTAGTTTTTATTTCTTAAAAACACGCTTTTTAGTTTTAACAACAAGAATTAATTTAAATTCATTTCTACAAATTTTGTGTTTTGAATTTGAAAAAATGGATTCTATATTTGGAACTAGGAGGTCCAAATTTTTTAAATAAGTAACTTTTATTTTTAGACATTATGAATAGTAACTTTAATAAATATTTTATTTACCATGGTTAAAGGGTAAATCTGGTAAATAAGGGTAAAAAAATAATATTATAATAATATTAAATTACCCTAACATGTATACTAACCCTATTAGACGATAAATGTACAACCATGGGTATATTTGGGTCAATTTTGGGACCCCATGAAGCCACTTGTAAGTGAAAATGACATTTTATAAAAATTAATTTAAAGTTAAGGAAAATGTAACATAAACATATATCTTTTAGTAATTTTTTTATATGGAGTTATATAAGTGATATTTTCAACTATAAATATTCATTGGAAATATAAACATATTTCATACATCATGGTATTTTATTTATAATTTTTAGACATTAAATAAATAAATTTAATTATGACACAATGGTGATGCAGTGATTGCTTCATTAATAAAGGATTTAAATAAATGATATTATAAATGTTAAAATAAATGTAATTTGATTATTTAGATATCATCCAAGAATTTTCTAGATGATAATTACATGTTATATTTGTATTAATGAAGTTTTTTCGAATCAATAAAGTTGTTTTTAATTTTTAAAAAAGTCATGATATGAATAGTGTCAAAATTGACATAATTCATATTTTAAAATATAAAATATTTTATTAAATATTATAAAATTCAAAAAAATATAATATTTTGAAAAATAGTTATCATAAGTCTAAAATTTTATTATCTACTCTTTATTTGGATATTTTTTATGTTTTGGTAACTATTTTGATTTTCAAAGTGTTAAATGATTGATAAAACGGTAAGAGTAAAAAAGGGTTAAATAAAAATGACAAGGATTAAAAAATATCCAAAACCTATCCAATTATTGTTGGATTATTTTATTTCGACTTATATTCATCTTATCTTATAATGTAATGAATTTTGGACCTTTTAAAACCGAAAATCATTTTATAATAAAATAATAATTTCAAACTTCCCTAAAGCGCCCCTCCTTCCTCTTCTAAAAGTCCACCACCTGTTACCCATTACTCACACGTCTCAAGAACCTGGTCTCATCCAAAATTTACTTAAAGAATCTAAAAATATCCCTCTATTCCTACTATAATATTTCCCCTAGGAAGAAGGAAATTCAAGAAAGCCTTTTGGCTCAAATAAAAGAGAGTTACACATTTTAAGAGGTATCATCTTCTCTAAAATTTCTTTCCATTATTCCACTTATTCACTCCCTACTCCATTATTTTTATTTGATTAAATAACAACAATAGTATAATCAATATACTAGGTTTTTGTTATGATAAGTATTAAAACTATACTTACACACACCACCATCTAATGGATTTAGAACATACTGTTTCCGTGGATGGCGAACTACTACCTCACAAAATGATAATTGTTCGATTTTTCCGTACCACCTCTCATGGTGGCCATTATGATGGAACTATATTTATATTTGATATATATTATATTTATATTTTCTCTATGTTTCTGTATTTTTCATTTATATCATACCTTTATGGTTTCCATAATGGGTAAATACGATAATTTCATTTGAGGAAGTTCGGACTACCACCCCTTCAATGTGATATGTCTCATTCATACCATACATGGAACATATAAAGGATGGTGTTAATTAACTTATGAAATGTATATAAAATATGATATTATACTTGAATTATAATATACCTATGGATCATTTGGTTTTCATTCCTTTAAAAATGAAAAAAAATAAATGAAAGTAGCATTCATGCGTACGTACGACTTACCGTCTTCATGAATGGTGCATTTCATTTATTATCTTCGAATGTTATCAAATATTCTAAATAAATATATAATAGATATATATATAAATAATATTCTTAATATAATGGACTTTTGACCACATGTACTGATTGTAATTATAACAAGTTCATTTTTGATTCAAATTCCAAACATTGAAAAAATGTCCGGTATGAACTCAAATAATTAACTAATTGTTATTGCAAGGTAATAAGTGATATAAAAGGAATAATAAAATTGAAAAAGGTACTTAAGAAAGTATAAATTAACTTAAGTTTATTATTTAGTAATTTAAAGAATGAATGAGTTAAGTCAGACACAAGGTATGGGAACTTCTTAACCCAATTTCCATTCTTTGGGTTGATCTTATAATTCTTGATTATGTCCTGATATGATTATGTAATAAATAACTTTTGATGCCCTATATTTTTTTATAATTTATTTATGTGTATTTATAGTGAATACACTTAATCGAACTATTTTATTTACAAAATGATCTTTGTAAATGAACCTTTCACCCTCCTCTTTTAGTCAAAGACTTATTTTATGTTATGTATTTTAATTTCCATTTTATTATGTTTGGATATGTTCTTATATATCCTTATTTTTTTAAATTTTATGTCCATGTGATGAGGGACCCTTTTCTCTCTCATCAACTCAATTTTAGAATTTTTAAGTGACACCATTAGGCTGCCGAATTTTCATAAGGGAACTTCTTAACCAAATTTCCATTCTTTGGGTTGATCTTATACTTATTGTTTATGTCATGCTATGATTATATTAGCAATAAATTTTTATATCTTATCTTTTATTTATACTTGATTTATGTGTACTTATAGTGAATACACATAATTGATCTATTTTATTTACAAAATGATATTTGTAAGGGACTTCGTCTCAATCCCTTTTCTTTGAGGCATACTTTGATTTATACACAAATTTCCTTTATATGGTGTATAAACCCCTTTGACTTTTAATTTAATTCAAAGGGAATATTTTTTCTACATAGTGTTTTACTAAACGATAAATGGAATGTTTCTTTTTAACGTACGTGGTGACAACGACCTTTCTGTCCCATGACCATTATTTGATTTTTGGCTTCCTCTACAAGCTATAGTGTTTTTAAAAGGAAAATAAATACCATATACCATTTTTATGTATTTTGGTATTGAAAATGGTCTTGATAATGGATTAATTATGTCAATACCTTGAACTGATATCTTTTTATTGCAATTTGGAAATGTTATCTTTCCTTTATGCTTGTTCATGTGTTATGATTATATTATGGTTCTTGGGAATTGTTTATGTATACTGGTGGTTCTATGATAAACCTAGGGCAGGTCAGCCTGAGATAGATCTCCAATGAATTGGGTAATGTGATGGAGGTAGACATTAATGTTTTTCCTAAGATATTTAGGGAATATACTATGATAGGTATTCCAAACATAACTCCCTACGTAGCTGTAAAAGCTACAATGTAAGTATGTTATGGATGCTACATGTTACCTTTATGATTTATGATTTATATGTGTTATTCATAAATCTTATGATTTCATGAGGTATGTTAAAGATATTATGTTTTGTATATATTTGATGGACTAATGTTTTCTTTCTTTATTTTATAACCCTTACTAAGCTTTTTTATGCTCATCCCAAGTTTTTGAAATGTTTTTCACAAGGTATAAGGAAGGGTAAGAGAAAAGAAGTATGCAAGAAGATTTATATCAAGAAAAGAACTATTGTTTTATTTAAGGAGTTTTATTATTGTGAAAATTTTGGATAGAGTAGAAGTGTCTACCTTGCAATTTTGAGATGTAATGTAATAGTTATGGGATAATTCTCTAAAACTCTAAACCTAAAAAGATCCTCAATATCGAATTCTTAACTTAACTCAAGATTATATAATGTTTAAGGTTGGATCCTTATAGATCGACCCTGAGAGTTTATGCATTTTTAGGTGCATGAAAGAAAGGGGAAACCATTTCTTTCTTATGTAGCTATTACCTCTACTCTTCTGGATCGAGTGAGAATGAGGTAGTTATCAGATTCCAAAGGCCTAGTCCTACGAGAGAGTGTGTCAGTAGATGGCCCTACTCCTGGGTGGACTGTAGGTGGGGATGAGATCTTTCATTTTCATGGGTGCTTATGGGTGTCAGCATACATACGTGAAGAGTTGATGTTAGATTTTAATTCCTCATTTTGGAAAGTTCATCCTGGTGTCACCAAGATATATTGAGATTTAAACCGTCAGTATTGGTGGCCAGGTATGAAGAGTGATGTTTCTAGTTTTGTTATGAGATGTTCCAACTTTTAGAAGGTGAAGAAGAAGCATCAACGATCGACATGGCTATTACAGTAGTTATCCATTCCCGAGTGGAAGTGGAATGATGTCGCGATGGATTTTGTGACAAGTTTACCAAGGTCACCTCGATAGAATGATGTAGTTTGGGTTTTCATTGAAATACTCACAAAGGTTGCACAATTCTTACTAATAAAGTAGACCTTCAGTGTTGATGAGCTTAGAAGAATGTACATTTGAGAGATTGTACATTTTCATGGGGTCCCGTGCTCTATTGTTTTATACAGGGATGCCCGTTTTACTTCTCATGTCTGGTAGGGACTACAAAGAAATTTGGGTACACAGGTAATTCTATGTAAAACATACCATCCCCAAATAGATGGTCAGTCCAAGCGCACGATTCAGGTGTTGGAGGACATGATACGAGCATGCATCCTAGATTTATAGGGTTCTTGGGAGAGACATATACACCTAGTGGAGTTCATATACAATAATAGTTTTTAGATGATGATTCAGATGGAACCTTAAGAGGTTTTGTATGGAAGGCCATGCTGATCATCCCTATATTGTCTGGAGGAAGTAGAGGAAGCTATGCTGGGACTTCGTCTTATCCAGGAGACCACTGAGCTGGTGGAGTTGATTCAGAAGAGTATGGCTATTGCACAGTATCAGAAGAAATCTCATGCTGATCGATGGAGACAACCTCTAGAGTTCGAGGTCGGAGATCAGGTTTTATGTGTCACACCGAGGTTGGGACACATGAGGATTAGGAGTCAGGGAAAGCTTTCACTGAGATACGTTGGGCCATTTTAGGTTTTGGAGAGAGTCGGTCTGGTATCCTATTGGTTGTAGTTACCTCAGAGGTACCTAGATATGCATGATGTATTCCATGTTTCTCAGCTAAGACGTTACTTTTCAAACTTGTCTCAGGTTTTTCAACCCAAGGATGTTGATTTGGAGGTGGATGCATCCTTTAAGGAGCACCCTATTTATATTGTGGATCGCAACACAAAGTTTCTACATGGTCATTCTATTCCTCTGGTACGGGTTCTATACAGTATGGGAGAGTACAGGATGATCCTTGGTAGAGGGAGGCCGACGTATGATCCTAGTGGCTAGAGTTGTTTGAAGTTTCTTCTTCACCACCCTTGGAAGGGAAATTAGAGGAAAAATTTCTTTAATGGGGGAAGTTTGTAAGAACCTAGATCTTCATTTCAGGTATGGATCTTGATTTTGGGTGTTTTTGAGGAAAAAGGAAGAATTTGTAACTTTTCTAAGTACACACCATGTACTCAGTTTCTGCGGGTAGCCGTGTACTGGACGTGTAATGACCGAGTACATGGACATGTGGACCACATAAATAGGGGGCCGATTGAGGCCAGTTCATGGTGTGTACATTAAATGAACATGCCGTGTGCTTTTATTTTTATTTGATTAATCAGACTGAGGTCACGTCTAATCTCTAAAAGCATCTTCTTCTTCCCGTGTCTCGAACAGGAGAGAAACATATGACTGAAAATCTTCAATCTCCTCTCATTCTTCCTTATGACCTCCGATTAATACGCTGCCGAGTGCAATGGATTCCCACTGGTGAGTTCTCAATTTCCCTAAAGCCTCTCTTCATAATTTATTCTCTCTCTTGAGTTATCCAAGGTTGAACTATTTTGACCTTTTTGTATATATACAAAATTATAGGTCGATTCAAGGGCTGACGTTTGAGAGTGTTCATCGTACGACATTGAGGTAGGTGGTTTGTGCCTTTTCTTGGTTGTTTTTGGATTATATATGGTAAATGCGCCTAATACCCATGTTTAGGTATTTCTTGTTATGAAATTTAACCCTATTTAATACCTTTTATGGTTTGTTGATTGAGAAAGGGTTATTTTATTAAGCTTAAGGTTTAATACCATGATTATGGATATGTTTCCCATGTTTGATTTATTATGCCCATCTGGTCTAGAATTCCATGTTAGGCTGCTTTGTTTTCCATGCCTAGTGTTGTTAGGATGGAGTTTCTATTTACACGAGATGAATGTGTTTCACATTGTGAATGTTGACCAAAGGGAATTGACCACAAGAGCTTCCCGACGTAGAGTCATTTATGTATAATTGTTGTTATCGTTGACCAGAGGCATTGAATGTGAGAGCTGCCATGGGGTTATTGGCCAAAGGGGTTATACCGTGAGAGATACCTAGAGGTTTGTTATTAAATGTATGTTGGACCATAGGTCATTGACTATGAGAGATTCCAAATGGTCATTATAATTATTATCTCTATGAAGACCAAGGGGTATTGACCGTGAGAGATACCCAAGTGGTCATTTGTAATTGATTGTTTCCATGTGGGACTAAAGGGGTTAGACTGTGAGAGCTTTCCTAGAGGGTCATTATTATTATTTTATTGAATTGATGATATGTTAAACCAAATGGTTTATACTGTGATAACTTTCCCATAAGGTTGATTGTGATTGATTGATTGATTGTGAAGAGCCTGCCAAGACAAAGCATAAGCTTGGACTCGGTCTTACTTGAATGTTTAGATGGTCTTTTGAGACATATGTTTGTTATTATTATAGAGAGGGATACAAAGCTTAGGCTAGATCACAAGGTTACTTTATTCAACAGTTTGAATAATTATTAAATATAAATGAATGTAATTGGAAACTATAGGATTGTTTACTTTTGAGTACTTCCTAGTTTATTGCTTCATTTTTCACATTTCCAGCTGTATATATTCACTGACAGTTAGACATAGATATTTTGGTAGTTGCCTACTGGGATTCATCTCACAGCCTTCTTGGGTCATGCTTTTGGACCCAAATAGATTATATTGTTGTAGGTATAGATAAGGGAAAGTTCCCTTCATCATTAGGTACTTGATTGCTATTGGAGCTGGAGAGCATGGGACCAAGATGAGTCTTGCGATGCTGTTGGATTTTACTATTTTCTGTACTTTGGTTCTAGTATTGTATTTCCAACATTGTGACTTATTTGGATGATTTCCTAGATATATGTGACATACATCATTTATTTATATATATGTTGTAGTTGTTTATACTATTAGTTTTTTTTGTTTACTTCTTTTGTACGGTATTATTGATTCCTCTACTGTTTACTATTTGTTTTTTCTATGTTCTCTAACAATGAGGGCATAGTTTTCCCACTATCACAACCAAGGCCCTTGCTACTAGTCGACAGCCTCTGGCATTCGGGAAAATGTGATTGAGGCCATGTGACCCATCAGGCATGGGGAAACTTTGGGCGACACCTGGATCTGGGATGTTACAACATGTGACATGCATTATTTATTTATATATATGTTGCAATTGTTTATACTATCAATCTTCCGCTGTTTACTTCTGTTGTATGGTATTACTGGTTTTGCTATTGTTTAATATTTGTTTCCGCTGTGTTACTATGCCAATTAGGTCATAGTTTCCCCACTATCTAACCCATGGCCCTCACTGCTAGTCGGTAGCATCTAGCATTTGGGGAAATGCACTTGAGGCCATGTGACCCATCTGGTATGGGGCACCTTTGGGTGACACTCGGATCTGAGACGTTACACACTTGAAGTAATACCAGTCACATCATGTGTCGGATTGAGGTGATGATGATTCCTACACATCAAAAATGAATTATGAATCATTGTCCTAAAGTATCAAAACAATCAATATACATTTTCTTGATTTTGAGTATGTCACTTGTCTTTTTTACTAAAATGTCATTTGAAATTGCCAACATGAACTTTGAGTTATACTAGTCACATCGTGTATCTGTTTGATGTGAGACTGATTCGTACATATCAAAAATGACTTATGTATCATTTTAATAAAGTATCAAGATAATTTGAGTTCATTTTCTTGGTTTTCAGTGAGTGACATATGTTTTGAACAAAAATGTCAATTTTATACTCATAACATATACTTTGAGTCATATCAGACACACCGTGTATCATATTGAGGTACGGTTGATTCCTACACATAAAAAATGACTTATGAATAATTTTCTTAAAGTATAAAAACAATTTGAATGTGTTTGATTAGTTTTGAGTACATCAATTGTTTTTTTACCCAAATGTCAATTTTAAATAAAAAGAAACACTTGGAGTCATATCAGTCACACCGTATGTCAGATTGAGATGAGGTTGATTTGAACATGTCAAAAATGACTTATGGATCATTTTTATAAAGTATAAAAATAATCCAAATGTGTTTGCTCAGTTTTGACTACATCACTTGTGTTTTTTTACTAAAATGTAATTTTAAACAAAAAACACATATTTTGGGTTATACTGGTCACATTGTGTGTCAGTTTTGCGTGAGACTGATTCTCACACATCAAAAATGACTTTTTAATTGTTTTAATAAATTATCAAAACAATCAGAGTGAGTTTTTATGGTTTTCAGTGAGTGACACACTTTTTGAACTAAAATGTAAAATTTAAACTCATAACGGACACTTTGAGTCATATCTGGAACATGATGTATAAGATTATGGTGTGCCTGATTACTAAAAGTCACAAATGACTTATGGAAAATTTTCCCAAATTATCAAAATAGTTCAAATTCATTTTCTCAATCTTGAGTATGTCACTTGTCATTTTTACTAAAATTGATGTCAATTTTAAATAAAAAGACACACTTGGAGTCATACCGGTCACACAGTTCATCTAATTGAGGTTCATTTTATTCTTATACATAAAAAATGACTTATGGATCATTTTCCTAGAGTATCAAAATAATTTTAACGCATTTGCTCAATTTTGAGTATGTCACTTGTCCTTTTTACAAAAATTAATGTCAATTTTAAATAAAATGATACACTTGGAGTCATACCAGTCACACCATGTGTCAGATTGAGGTGAGATTGATTTATAAACATTAAAAATGACTTATGGATCATTTCATTAAAGTATCAAAATGATTTGAATTCGTTTTCTCAATTTTGAGTATGTCACTTGTGTTTTTTTACTAAAATTTTATTTCAAACTGGAAACACACACTTCGAGTCATACCGGTCACATCGTGTGTTAGTTTGACATGAGACTAATTACTAAACATTAAAAATGACTTATTAATCATTTTATTAAATTATAAAGACAATTATAGTGTGTTTTATTGGGTTTCAGTGAGTGACATGCTTTTTGAACTAAAATGACAATTTTAAACTAATAACAGACACTTTGAGTGATACTGGGCACACGGTTTATCAGATTGAGGTGTGAATGATTCCTACATATCAAAAATGACTTATGGATTTTTTTACTAAAGTATAAAGAGAATGTGAATGTGTTTTCTCAATTTTGAGTAAGACACTTATCTTTTTTACAAAAAATAATACGAATTTTAAATAAAAAGACACACTTTGAGTCATACCGGGCACACGGTATATCAGATTGAGGTACAAATGATTCTTACACATCAAAAATGACTTATGAATAATTTTCCTAAAGTATAAAAACAATTAGAATGTTTTTTCTTGGTCTTGAGCATGTCACTTTTCCTTTTTACTAAAATTAATGTCAATTTTTAATAAAAAACACACTTGGAGTCATACCGGTCACACTGTGTATTGGATTGAGGTGTAACTGATTCCTACACATCACAAATGACTTATGGATCATTTTACTAAAGTATCAAAACAACTTGAATGTGTTTTATTATTTTTGAGTATGTAACGTGTCTTTTTTACTAAAATTAATGTCAATTTTAAATAAAAAGACACACTTGAAGTAATAATGGGAACACAATGTATTGTATTGAGGTTCGAATTATTCCTACATTTCAAAAATTACTTATGTATCATTTTCTTAAAGTAAAAAAAACAACATGAATGTGTTTTCTCAGTTTTGAGTATGCCAACTGTCTTTTTTACTAAAATTAATGTCAATTTTAAATAAAAAGACACACTTGGAGTCATATATGTCATACCGTGTGTCAGATTGAGGTGAAAATAATTACCACATGTCGAAAAAAACTTATGGATCATTGTAAGAAATTATAAAAACAATCAGAATGCACTTTCTCAGTTTTGAGTATGTCGCTTATTTTTTTACTAAAATTAATGTCAATTTTAAATAAAAAGACACACTTTGAGTAATACCATCCACACGGTGTGTTTGATTGAGGTGCGGATAATTCCTGCATATCAAAAATGAATTATGGATATTCTTTATAAAGTATAAAAATAATATGAATGTGTTTTCTCAATTTTGAGTATGAAATGTGCGTTTTGAACTAAAATATAAATTATACACTAAAAAAAAAGTTCAAGTCATACTGAGAACACTATGTATCAGATTGAGGTGAGGATGATTGAGTATGTGATGTGTGTTTTTCTTTCAACTATCTGTAACAATCTATAAAAAATAGACATTTTCTTATTTGGATGGAAGAGGAAACCCCATGCTACCTAAAACACCTCATTCAAAAGCAACATGTTCTCTATTTTCTAGCTTGCTACAGACAGTTGAAAGAAAAATATGACTTCTCAAAAAGAACCCACCTGTATAAAAAACAATTTTTATGTTTTTAGTACTATAAATAAATAAATTTAACATAAATATGAAACAATACATTAATAAAATGACAATTTTAAACTGAAACCACGTAATTTGAGTCATACCAGGTACAACATGTATCATATTGAGGTATGGTTGATTCCACCATGTATTTTTATCCTAAAGTTCATGATTATAGTAAATGAGTGAATCATCCTTGTTGATGAAGTCATTCCTTCATGATATCTATAAAAACTAACAAAATAAGTATCAAATAAAAATAATGAGAAAATTAACTAAAAAAAGTAGATAAAATGATGATAAAATCAACTAAATAAGTAGTAGGAAGTCACATATTCATGATATATGCATACATTCTGACACCAGGTATACTTATTAGTCATTTCTAAACAAATCTATTTTATCTTGTGAATATGAGTACTTTAGAAAATCATAAAAGTACGGGAAAAATACAAATACACAAAGGATTAATAAACATTTTAATGAAATAGTAATTATATTTGAAAATAACTCTTCAGGGATGCTAGTTAGTTGATGTTATATGATATCCCTAAAAAATTTTCAAACATAATAACTACAATGTTTTCCATTGGTTTATTTTAAACACTGATGTAACACCCTAAAATTCTAAAAAAAGGACATTGAATTTGATAGCATGTATGACACACAAACACCAAGCACATATGGGAATATAATATCCTAAGACTTTTATATATTTACTATTTTAAATATATTAAATATATTACATATATTGAAATTTATATTACATTTATTTTATCTTCTCTTTGCACACAATAATGACTTTCTTCGATGCCTTGCATAACATGCAAGACCGAGGTTTACCAAACAATAATATATTATTAAAATATTATTATTTAATATAATAAGATATAACCTAGTCATTAATTTATAGGTTATGAATAGGATTAACTAACTTGTAAAAATATATGGTATAATTCACTGGTTACCAAGTAATTAGAAATTAATATAAAAACCGATTGAATATAAAGAAAATGTTTTTATAAAAAAATATTGTTATGCTCCCAAAGGCACTTTATATCAATAAATTAAATTAATTATTATTAGTGAATGATATTAATTAAATATATATATTAAATATTCAATAAAATATTTATATGTTTATACAATATATTTTATAGGCATAATATAAGAACAAATCTAATTTTACATATAAAAACCTATACTTTTATAAAGGCAATTTTATCACCTTTTAATGGAACACCTATTTTAAATTTGAATTTTAAAACTTTTATAAATTTAATATGAAAAAATAAACTTAATTTATGAAATATAATTTTCAAAATTATTTTAGGGTGATTTTTTGGAATTTTTCTGAGATGTTTCATTTTGTGATGAATAGTGAAAAATACTGAATTTTAATTGAAAACCGTTTTTTGTCTAAATTATTTATAAGGATAAATTATATTTAAAATTGGTTTTAAAGTTTAATTAGATAAATTATACATAAAGTAATCCAATTTAGGTCATTTTTATCAATTTCACATTGAAATTGGATATGAAAACATTTCAAAATTTTGAACATTTTCACTTTAAAAACCCGCTAAATCATCCCGTCTTTGGGATTAATTTTAAATTAATTTATGTCACTTATGTGATTGGAATTTGGAAAAATGTATTCAATATTTGGAATCATAATAATTTATAATTTCTATTAAGTTAAACTTAATTTCTTACCAAAATTATTAGCAGATGCAGTTAAAATTAATTACAACAATTTAGGTAAAATTAAGCTTATCAAGAGACTAAATCATAAACTTAAGGACCACAATGGCCTAGAAACTTGTTAAAAATAAATTTTATAGACATATTATGATCATATTATCTCTTGGGTATAATTTTTTTCATTATTATAAGCACATTATGTAAGTGATATCTCTCAATAGTGTTTACCTTTTTATATTTCCAAGAATGCCACTCCTCCCCCACTATAAAAAGTCACTCACTCCTCCCACTTATTCACACCTATAAATACCTTTGGTTCATTAAAAAAGTACCCAAATAGCTTTATAAAATACCTAAACTTATAATATAAGTCTCACTTTGGTTATAAATCAAACCAAATAAGTCTTTTGGTATAAACCAGAAGGAGATACCCGAATAAGAGGTAACATTATTCAACGATCACTTCTGTTTCATTTCTTTATCCACCCCTTCATTTATTATTATATATTTATTATATAATAAACATAGTATATTCAATATAATTATATTTTTTTTCACTAATAGTTTGACCTAAACTTTCACGCACATCCATCAAATGGGATATACAATTATCGTTCGTGTGTACGGTGGACTACCACCTCACAAACTGATGTCATTCGTTCATCCATTACCACATTTCAAGGTTAGAAATAATGATGGATTTATAGTTTATATATGATAAATATAATATTTATTACTTTTTTATGCTTCTTTAATTCTTATATAACTCATACCTAATGCTTTTCCATTTTGTGGGAATACGATAACATTGTTTGTGGACGTGTGGACTACTGCCTCCTCAAAGCAATGTGATTCATCCACACTTAACATAGAATGTATTAAGAATAGTTTTAAAAAAAATATGTAAAATTTATGACATAAATATGATATTGGAATTATAATATACACATATGTGTATATATCATTTATTTTTCATTCTTTTAAATACGATAAGGAAATGGAAGTAGCATTCATGTGTACATACAAACTACCGTCTCCATGAATGATGAATTTAATTTATATATCCAAATTTTATGGATTATTATAAATACATATATAATGAATATATATGATATTTAAATCATGGTTTACATACTATATATGATTAAATCATGATATACATAAGAAGAACAAAAATAACAAGTCAAAATATACTAAAAAAACCAGGCAATTAACACCCAAAATAGTTAAAATAATGAAATATTGTTAAAAAATGGGTAATAAAATATTATAATAAATTAATATGATATTATAAATATGATTATGGTTTTGGTATGAGTCAATAACATGCTTAATACCATTATATAGATAATTAAATGAAGTTTGTGAGGACCCGACCCCAGAAGCCTGGAGTCGGTGCCTAAAACATGGTATGATTTTTTTTTCTTTTCAAAACATGCTGATAAAATTACACATCACATTCAATAATAGAGAATATTCCAGGTTTAGGTTCTAGAAAACCAGATACAGCTGATACATTTCTTCAAAAGCTTGAAAAAGATAATCTTCATAATTTTGCCATCACATAGGAGCACTCAAAGCTTAAAAAATATACTAACCCTGTAAAGATAAAATTAAAATGTAGGGTGAGAACAGGAATGCCCAGTAAGGGGTTTTAAAACAATTTAACGAAATTATTTTTTTTAAAAACATAATTATAAAACATTTTCTAAAAGGAAAAAAACATTTCTTAAAGCACTTAATCAATATTTTTCAAATGTTACTTGAAATAATTTTAGATAAAAACTCACACACAATGATTTATATATATATATTTAAAAGCTAAAACATAAATTAGAGTATGCATATTTGTACAAAAATGCATGGAATGCTGTATATAAGCCAAAAATTGATTAAACTAATTTAAGGGTGACCTGCAAGGATGCAGATACAAATTCATTCATGAAATAATACTTGATTGGAATTACATAAGTAAGAATTTCATGATTCAATTAAGACTTAAAATGAAATTCATGAAATGATAGATGTAATATTAACTTCTGTGTCAAAGTTCTAAAAATAGATGCTACACTTTCTTTATAAGAAACTTTCCAAGTACATACTTCATTATGCCATGTGAATTTATTACCATTATCATAATTAAAGGATTCTTAACCAAGGAAATTCTACTAGTCAAATAATCGCATGGTTTAAATATTAATCACATATCGAGGAAAATGCATATTCTAGACATTCTAAAACATTTTTTAGAGGCCTCGTGCCAAGACCATATATAATCATTCGGTCAAGGCCTTATGCCATGACCCAGTTTGTCTCATGAGACTTGCCGATGCATCAAGAGGATATAGTGGGCCTAACCACTCACATAATCAGTCCAATGAATTACTCATAAGTCTAAATGTATTAAATAAAATTATCTCATACCACTTTGATTTATTAAATTATGTCTTTTATTCAAAGTTTTTCATACCACTTCGAATAATTAATTTATGTCTTTTATTAGAAGTGTCCCATATAAATTTGAATAATTAATTTATTTCTTTTATTTTAATTGTCCCATACCACTTCAAATAATTAAATTCTTAATCCATAAGATATTATAAGAGATAAATTCCATTTTTGAATATATATCTATATTCATAAATGAATCATGCATTAACTGTAAACATTAAACTAAATACTACATGGACACAAAGATGTTAATTTGTACAAGTGATGATAAATGGAGCACATAAAATAATAGTTTTTTGGGTTTATCACATAAAGTAATACCACTTAAACAGAAAATCCTTATTTCATGAAATTTAACACTTTATATAAAAAATACATGGTTTTGAATTTAAGATAGATATCATTCATATTTTTCATACACTGATAAACGGCAGTGCTAAAAAAATTAAATCATAAAATTTAATAACTAAAAGCATTCATTGTGGTAGTTGAATTGAAATATAGTTAGTATAAATGTAAAACAATTTTTTTTTGAGGTATTCATTCATAAGAAAATAATTAAACACATTTCACTATATTTTCTTATACATGTATATATATTTATGTGTAATGAAAAAAATATTATTCCAACCTTTGATCCTAACATTTATAAATTGGGGATGCATGAATATACTATCAAGGTGATGACTTATTAAAACTTTTAGGAACAAAATAACAAAACAAGGTTTTGTTATTATTTTCCAATATTAAATTATATCATGTGTGTTGTATAAAACATTTTGAACAAATCAAATCATAAAATCATCACCAGGTTAACACCGTCACAACTTCTAAAAATAAATCAAGACATGATTATGTGTAATTACTGTTATTATATATATACATGTGGGATTGAAAATTTTATAAAACCCTATATAAAAAAAGTGTATATGTGGGATTTTCATAATCAATACATGGTTTTAAAAATCCCTATAAGTTTCATACACTTCCAAAAAAATAATAATTTAATCATAAAAAACAGTTTTATGAAAACCTAATTCAGATTATAATTAAAATATATATGTATATATATATATCTGTATATACACAAAGTGTATATATGTGTTTTAAATATCAAATTAAAAACTAAAATAACCCTTACATGTATTACATGATTAAATAACATCATACTAATAAACATCATTTGAAAAATATGAAATAGAATAGGTTTGTTATATATAAACACACATATATGTATATAAGGGTTAATCAAACCAAACAAAAAACTAAATAAAAATCATTACATGTTTCACATGCATTAAGAACATATTTTAAAAACAAAAGATCACAATTATAAGATTATAAAATCCCAAATAAGTTTTTTTTATAAATAAATATATATGAATATATAGGTATATATATGTTTATAAATGATTTAATTGAACACAAAACAAAAATAAGCCCTTACCTGAACTCAAAGGTTGGGTGGAGTCGAACAGAGGTTGGAGAGAAGTTTGAGAAGAGAGAAAACCATAGGATTATAGTGAAAAATGGAGGTTTATATAAATGGTTTATATAAACTGTACATATATAAATTTTATACATAAACCTCTGTTCATAAGAAAAATAAACAAAGAGACCTAAAAGAAAACCGAAACCAATTATTTAGATAAAAAACCATAATAAAATAGGACCTTGAATAATTCAGTCGTTAGACAAAAAATATATATTTTATAGAAAAATTATCTCTTACACTTAAGGATTATCATTAAACTAAGGAACCTAAAGAAGCCTTGTAAAAAAACAAACCATCTGGGTTTGAGGAGGGTGATGGAAAGACTAACGGGAGTGGAAGAAGCAGTGGAGGGGAGATAGCGACTGGCTACTAGTGTGGTCGTGAGGAAGAAGAAGGAAATAGAAAAGTGTGGAAAGAGAATGTACAATTTAGATCGATCAAAGCCGATCAGACGACCGTGGGAAGTTCCATGGTTTTAAAAATGGATGGATGGTTTAGATTAATCATGGTTTGATCGGACGGTCTGGGGAAACCAAGGGTTTAAAAAAAATATGAGCCGATGAGATTAGTCGCATCCCGTTCATACGGTTGAAGGAAAACATGGTAATATGAAGTGGTCAGTGGAGTTCGAAGGTGAGATTGGATTAGATGGACGAGATTTTGCACAACAAGATTGAATGGACCATATTAGATTTCCCGTAAAAAAACACGTCCCACATCAAAATGGGAACGGTATCGAGACCACCTTAAATACCTTGACAACTCAATGACAAGGAAATGAAATCCCTTCCCCCTCCTCAGTACCGCCCCGTACTAGTTCTCTTGTGGGCATGCTCTATGCCCACACTATGCCACCAGGATGCCTTGCACGGCACCGCCGCCTCAGTTCCTCCTTAAGACCCATGTGGGCACACACTAGTGCCGATGTGCGACTCAGCATGCACGATGAATGCACTGCCCAATGGTTCTACATGAGACGCCCAATATACCTTGAGGGCTTGTTCTTTAAGTCCACCCTCGGTTGGGTGGGTACTCACCCAAATTTTTATAAAAACAAAACTTCATTTTTTTTATACATAAGAACATATTTATAATAATTTTTCAAAAACAGAATATATATTTTTTAATGTGGTTAAACTAAACTCCAAATACCATTGTTTTCATAAATTGTATACATTTTTAGGTTTTAAAGCATCATAAGTTCAAAATCTAGATACCAAATTTAACTTCCATTAAGACATGTCATAAATTCATTTTAACTCATTCTAAAAGAAAAATTGTTATATTTTTAAAATCAAAATATGAAATACATCATCAAATTGAAACCATATTTTCTTTTAACTAAAGATAACACTTTAATAAATTTAAAACATTTAAAAATATTTTAAAGATATATATTTATTTATAAAACAATTGATTATATTTCATTTATATAAAAAGATAAAAAAGTATACACTTTTAATACATAGTGGGGTATTATTTAAAAACTTTAAATTTACTTAAAAACATACATTTATTAACTAAAATCTTACTTTCAAAAATTAAAAACCCTTAAAGTTATTAAGGTACTTAAAATAATTAAGTTAATTTAAAATACTTATATACTTAGAATACTTAAAATAATAAAAATACTTAAAATAACTTACAATTATAAAATTTTATAACCATTACAAAAACTAATGGTCAACTAAATACCTCAACAATCATATTTAACTTCAAGGCCTTATAAATACTTGTTTAGGGTGTTCCATACTTCAAAAACCAATTCAGTGAAGATGGTGCTCTACATCCCCTTGGTGTTTAGTATGGTTTCCATTGTTATTTCCATAATGTTTTTCATCGTGATAGACCCAAATGAAATTCACTATTTTATTGGTCTGTTTATTGTATTTGGTGGTCTCCTAGTGATTCTGATAGGTCTCCTAGTAGGTATTCTAGGTTAGCGAGGGTCTTTTGGCCTATGGAACTGTAAGGTTTCAACATTTCTATTGAATAAAACATGCCTTATTTTTATTATGAAATTATTTTATTTTATATGGAACCATTATTAAACAAAAAAAATGATAATAATACTAATAATTATCAAAATATTATTATTACAAATTAAATATGTTTGGGGTGTTACATTATCCCCCCTTAAAAGAATTGTGTCCTCTCAATTCCATTGTACTCCCAGACTTCCACAACATCAACTCACAGACATCACCCTTGATGTCCCTAATTTTTTTAATAATTATTAACTAAAAAAATTTGAATGAAAAACAATATTTTATTTATAACTTAACCAGTTCCACCGGTGTCAGTAATTTTTCTAGTTCCTTCTAGTTAAACAAATCACCAGAGTAGTTTCAAACTCCTCAATTTCTCTGGTCTAAATGCAGCATGAGAAACTCTGGTCAAAATCATGTACACAACTATAGTATCTTGAGAGAGGGTCATGAGGGGTGTAAAGTTTGGAGACATCGGTATGAAATTGATGTCTATAAAAAAAGAAAAGGTTTGAACTCCAGAATTTCAAAGTCACTAACTCGAACATATAGACCATATGAAAAGATTTGACAAAGATATACTGCACAAAGGTCACCCTCTCTTGTAGATTCCTGGAAATACCTCAGGTATAGAAAACTATTGTCTAGGGTAAAACATTTAAAAAGGCCCTCAAAGTACTTCCCTCGACCTGTATAGAATGGGAGTTGAGCATGTGCCATGATAAAATAAACAATGCCTGATCCTCGATAAAGGTGAAGTATACTAAGAGTGTTAGATATGTGGTAAAGATGTTTGCAGGTCAAAAAAAGGTTTCTAAAGGGCTCAAAGTCATCTATGAATGACTTGAAAATTATGGTTTTTAGTGCCTCAGTAGGGAGAGACAAGAGGTTTGTTGGTGAACCCTCACCTTCCATTTAAAAATTTTAAGAAAAAGTTCTACTCATTGAAACATAGTATTTTGTATATATTCTATTCTAATTTTCTATAATTGTCTAAACCATTACTCTAATACCAACTATGAGGACCCAACCCTAGAATCCTAGATTTGGTGCCTAAAACATGGTGTGTAATTTTTTTCTCTTAAAAACATGCTGATAAAATTACTCATCACATTCCATCACAGAGAATCTTCTTAGTTTAGGTTTTTAAAAACTAGATATAGCTGATATATTTATTTAAAATCTTGACAAAGATAAGTTTCATAATGTTGCCATCACATAAGAGTACTCAAATATTAACAAATATACTAACCCTGTAAAGATAAGTTAAAATGTAGGGTGAGAACAAGAATTACCAGTAAGGAGTTTTAAAATAATTTAATGAAATTCCTTTTTAAAAAACATAATTATAAAACATTTTCTAAAGAGAAAAAAAAATTTATTGAAGCACATAATCAACATTTTTCAAAGGTTACTTGAAATAATTTTATAGAAAAACACATACAAGAGGATTTATATATTTATTTAAAATATAAAACATAAATCGGAGTACGTATATTTGTACAAAAATGCATGGAATGCTGTATATAATCCATTAATTGATTAAACTAATTGAAGGGTAACATGAAAGGATGTAGATACAAATTAGTACATGAAATAATACTTTATTGTAATTTAATAAGTAACAATATCATGATTAAATTAACACTTAAAATGAAATTCATGAAATGATAGATGTAATATTAACTTCTATGTCAAATTTTTGAAAACAGATGCTACACTTTCTTTATAAGAAACCTAACAAGTACATACTTCATTATTCCATGTGAGTTTATTACCATTATCATAAGTAAATGATTATTAAACAAGGACATTTTAATATTCAAATGATCCCATGGTTTAAATATTAATCACATATTGAGGAAAATGAATATACCGAACATTCTAAAACATTATTTTGAGGCCTCATGATAAGAACATACATAATCATTCTGTCAAGGCCTTGTACCATGACCTAGTTTGTCTCATGAGACCTGCCGATGCATTGAGAGGTTATAATAGGCCTCACCCATCACATAATCAGTCCAACGCATTCCTAATATGTCTAAATGTCTTAAATAAAAGTGTCCCATACCACTTTAATTTATTAAATTATGTATTTTATTCAAAGTGTCCCATACCACTTTGAATAATTAATTTATGTATTTTATTCGAAGTTCCCCATACCACTTCAAATAATTAATTTATATATTTTATTCAAAGTGTACCATACCACTTTGAATAATTAAATTTTTAATCCATAAGATATTATAAGATATAAATTCAATTTTTTCAAATATTTCCATATTCATAAATGAATCATGTATTAACTATAAACATTAAACTAAAGACTGCATGGACACATTGACATGAATTTGTACAAGTGATGATAACTGGTGCACATAAAATAATAGTTTGTTTGGGTTTGTCACATAAAGTAATAAAACTTATATGGAAAACCCTTGTTTCATGAAATTTAACACTTTATATACAAAAATACCTGTTTTTGAATTTAAGATAGATATTATTCATATTTTTCATACACTGATAAATTGTAGTGCTAAAAAAATTAAATCATAAACTTTAATAACTAAAATCATTCATTGTAGAAGATGAATTGAAATATAGTAAGTATAAATGTAAAACAATTATTTTATGTGAGGTATTCATCCATAAGAAAATAATAAAACACATTTCACTACATGTGCTTATGAATGTATATATATTTATGTGTATTGAACAAAAGATTATTCCAACCTTCTATCCTAACATTTATAAATTGGGGATGCATACATGTAATATCAAGGTGATGACTTCTTAAAACTTTTAGGCACATAATAACAAAACAAGGTTTTATTATTGTTTTCCAATATAAAATTATATCATGTGTGTTATATAAAACATTTTGAACAAATCAAAGCATAAAATCATCACCAGGTTAACACCATCAAAACTTTTTAAAATAAATCAAGACATTCTTATGTGTAATTTTGGTTCTTATATATATACATGTGGGTTTGAAAATTTTATAAAACCATATATGCACAAAGTGTATACATGTAATTTTCATAATCAAGATATGGTTAGATAAATCCTTATAAGTTTCATACACTTCCAAAAAAAAACACAATTTAATCACTAAAATAAGTTTTACGAAAACCTAATTCAGATTATAATTAAAATCTATATGTATATATATATAACTGTATATACACAAAGTGTATATATGGGTTTTACATATCAAATTAGAAACTAAAATAACCCTTACATGTATTACATGAGTAAAGAACATCAAACTAATACTCATCATTCGAAAAATATGAAATAGAATTGGTTTGTTAGACACACACACACACACACACACATATATATAAGGGTTAATCAGTCCAAACACAAAACTAAATAAAAACCCTTACATGTTTCACATGCATTAAGAACATAATTTAAAAATAGAAGATCACTATTTGAAGATTATAAAAACCAGAATAGGTTTGTTTTATAAATAAAAATATATACATATATAGGTATATATATGTATATAAATGGTTTAATAGAACACAAAATAAAAATAAGTCCTTACCTTAACTCAATGGTTGGGTGGAGTCGAGCAGAGGATAGAGAGAAGTTTGAGGAGAGAGAAACCCATAGGGTTATGGTGCAAAATGGAGTTTTATATAAACAGTTTATATAAACTGTACATATATAAATTTTATACATAAACCACTGTTCATAAAAAAATAAACAAAGATACCTAAAAGAAAAACTAAACCAATTATTCAAACAAAACAAAAACCTTAATCAAAGAGGACCTTGAATAATTTAGTTTTTAGACAATATATATATATTTTATAGAAAAATTACACATTACACTTAAGGGTTCTCATTAAACTAAGGAACCTAAAGCAGCCTTGTGGAAAAATGAACCTTCTGGGTATGAGGAGGGTGATGGAAAGACTCATGGGAGTGGAAGGAGTAGTGGAGAGGAGATGGAGACTGGATACTAGTGCAATTGTTAGGAATAAGAAGAATGAAAGGGAGAAGTGTGAAAAAAGAACGAATGGTTCGAATCGATTGAGGCCGATCAGAAAATTGTGGTGAGTTCTGAGGTTTTAAAAATGGATGGAAAACTTAGATTAACAATGGATTGATCATATAGTCTGAAGAAACTGTGGGTTTAAAAATAAAGATGAGAGGCTAAGATCAGTCGCGTCTTGATTGGACGGCTGAATGAAAATGCAGTAATATGAAGTGGTCAGTGGAGTTAGAAGGTGAGACCGAATCAGACAGTTGGGATATCGTTCGAGAAGATTGAATGGCCCATATTAGATTCCACTTAAAAAAACGTGTCCCACATTGAAATGGGAATGGTTTTGAGACCATCTTAAATACCTTGACGCGTCATCAACAAGGCAATGAATTCCCTCCCCCTCCCCGGTATCGCCCCATACTGGTTCTCTTGAGGGCGTGCTCTATGCCCACCCTATGCCGCCGTACCGCCCTGCATGGTGGCGCTGCCTCAGTTCCTCCTTGAGCCCTATGTGGGTGCACACTAGTGATGGTTCATGACTTGGCATGCACCATGCATGTGTTTCCCGAGGGCTCTATATGAGATTCCCACCAAAACTTGAGGGCTTGGCCTTCAAGGCTACCCTCAGTTGGGTGGGTACTCACCCAAATTTTTATAAAAACAAAACTTCATTTTTTTAAACATAAAAAAATATTTATGATAATGTTTTAAAAACAGAATATATATTATTTATTGTGGTTAACCTAAACTACAAATACCATTGTTTTCATAAATTGTATACATTTTTTGGTTTTAAAGCATCATAAGTTCAAAATCTAAATAAAAAATTTAACTCCCATTAAGACATGTCATAAATTCATTTAACTCATTCTAAAATAAAACGTATTATATTTTTAAAATCCAAATATGAAATACATCATCAATTTGAAACCATATTTTATTTTAACTAAAGATAACACTGTAATAAATTTAAAACATTTAAACATATTTGAAACATATATATTTCTTTATAAAATAATTGATTATATTTCATTTCTATTAAAATCTAAATAAGTATACACTTTTAATACATAGAGGGGTATTCTTTAAAAACTTTACATTAACTTAAAAACATACATTTATTAACTAAAATCTTAATTTCAAACATTCAAAACCCTTAAAGTTCTTAAGGTACTTAAAATAATTAAGGTGATTTAAAATACTTATATACTTAGAATAATTAAAATAATCAAAATACTTAAAATACCTAATGGTTATAATATTTTTTGACCATTACAAAAAAAACAGTCAAATAAATACCTCAACATTCATATTTAACTTCAAGGCCTTATAAATACTTCTTTAGAGTGTTCCATACTTCAAAAACCAATTCGGCAAAGATGGTGCTCTACATCCCCTTGATCATTAGTAATGTTACCATTGTTCTTTCTGTAACATTTATCATCTCAAGAGATCTAAAGGTCTTTCACTATTTTCTTGGTCTATTTTTTGTATTTGGTGGTCTATCAGTGATTTTGATAGGTCTCATAGTAGGTATTATAGGTTAGTGAGGGTCTTTTGGCCTTATAACACTGTAAGGTTTGGTCATTTCTATTGAATAAAACATGTATTATTTTTATTCTACAAGTATTTTATTTTATATGGAACCAATAATAATAATAATAATAATACTAATAATTATCAAAATATTATTATTAAAAATTAAATATGTTCAGGGTGTTACAACGTTCACCTGAAAGGAAACACAAGGTAAGAGATTCTTGTCTCACTTTTTCTTTCGTGAGACATACAAATTTTTCACCACTTATTTATTTTTTGTGGTGTATATAATACCCCTATTTAATTTTTTATTATGAATACATTTATCTTCATTGTATTTAGAGTTTCATTTAAATTTATTTCTTTTATGGGTATTACAATTCAAAAGTTACCAACTAGTAAGGGATTTCGTCTCAATTTACATTCAATTGAGACTTATTTGTTATCATGCACCAATTTACTTTAATGTGGTGTATATAATTCCCAATTTTTATTTAATATCATGATTCACTCAGACTTTATGATATTTTTAGTTTTAATTTGAACTATATAATCCAAGGGGTTTTGACTTAAAAATTACCAAGTGGTCAAAGTTATCTTTATAGTATCACTTTCTTTTGTGATTGTTATCTTTCTCTTGAAACAATCACTTCCTTATGATCATTTTTATTATACATTAAATTTATATTAAATATGCATATTCTCATGCAATGGATATTTTTATTTCTTAAACCATATACCATTTTTACATACAATGTTCACTTTGACAGTTATTTGATTAGCTGAGGAATTATTGATAAATGTGTATCTTTTATTCAATATAGATATTTGACAGGGCACATTATTTATGATTTAAGTTGATTATTTATATATATGAGGAATGATTTGGAAATCCACTATACGAGTTGGGGACCTGTTAATGCAATCCTCTCAATTCATCGGTAGTCTCATGAGATGAATCATTTGAAGAAATCAGAGTAGTTTAAGTTTTTTTGAGAATGGGTCTTGATGGAAAAGGTATCATATTCCTAGGAAAAATGATGTCTAATAATTAAGAATTTCCTTTATTGAGAATTCAGTTATTATTATTATCCATTATATTTTTTCTTTGATATTATCTATGGATGCATTTAATTATCAGTTTATTGATTAAATAGAATGTGTTTCAGTTATCTACCATTCCATATTGATTATTCCTTATCCAGATATTTATATGGAATGTGTGCTAAGTTATTTACCTTTCTATGATGGTTATGCTCATTGATTCCTTATTGATTCTGTTGTACTTACCCTTAATGATCATTTGAGGTCACCCTTATTTTGTTTCCTTTCTATAGGATATGAAGAATAAATATTTGAATGATCTTTCAAGGATGCAGTTCATTTAATTTTATCATGTATCATGTTTTATTTTCTATTTCCTAGTGTAATATGGGTATCATGTATGTAATCTGGTTTTCCAAAACTACTAAACTGAACGGTCCTCAGGATTTGATTCATTGTAATAATGCTAATGTAATAAAGTAAGACACTAACTTCAGGATTCTGGGGTCAGTTCGTTATAGTTGGTATGAAAGGAAGTTTAGTAGAAACCTTGGATACTATATTTAGGAAAAATATATTAGAGGTTATAACCCTAAGATAGGCTTTGAGGATAAGTATAGAAGAACACCCCAAATAAACCATGTTTATAATTATGATATTATCTATGAATAAACTTTTCAAATTATGTTATGTGTTACACCATATTTATAATTATACAATGTTCATACTTTTATGAGCTAATAAAATATATGCCATTGTTTAGAAATGAAACCTATAAGGAAGAATTGTATCAATACTCTTGGAAAATTTAGAGGTTTCCTTTCTAAAAATGTTTATATAACTATTTTTGGAACTAAGAAAGTTATGGATAAATGAGGGAAAATTAATCAAGTTATGAAAAATAACCTTTCCCAAATGGAGAAACCTATTCCACAATAAGAATCTCTGATATTGGATCACTTTATTTGATAGAGGCCCACCATCATTTAGTGGGAATACTGATCCAATGGTTGCTGATCAATATATTAAGTCTTTGGAGAAGATATTTATGGCATTGGGATGAAGTGAAGAGAAAAAGGTAATTCTTGAAGTGTATTGTCTCAATGGTGATGTGGATCAATGGTGGTCATTGATCTGGAATACTAGAAAGGAAGAAGAAATAGAACTCATGGAATGAAATTTTTTTAAGGACACATTCTTTGAAAAATATTTCCCTTGTCAGAAACAAACTAAGATGAAGAGAAAGTTACTTAGATTAAAGAAAAAGGAGTAAGAAAGAGTTGCTGAGTATGAAGCTACCTTTAAAAGGTTAGAAAGGTATGATATGCATTTCATACATAACACAAAATTTAATATTTTCCATTTATTTGAAGTACTTAATCCAAGTCTCTAAATGGGATTGGTTTCTCAAACTTTTTCTTCACATGGTGAAATAGTTTTATGTGATATCAATATAGAGAAATAATTCTCCAAGTCTTATGGATTAAAAGGGAATAAAGAGAAGAATAGGAGAAAAGAGAAAAAAACAGATAAAGGGAAGAAGGGAAAGAAGTATTTTTCCACATGTAATAGATGTGGAAAGAATCACCCTGAAAAATTCTTGAAAGTATTGGGAGTATTCTATAAGTGCGATGAGAAAGGTCACTGGAAAAAATAATGCTAAGGTAAGAAGGAAAATGATACTATTAAGTGTAACAACTACAAGGAGATGAGACACTATGAAAATGAATTCCTTAAGCATCAAGAGAATATACCTTAGAAGAAGCTAAGGGATCAAGTTCAATCTTATTCTGTTGATATAGTCAAAGTGGAATGATTAATTTTCTCCTATATACGGATCCTAGAATAATGTTATAAATGTATTTTGTTGATAATATCTTACTTATATATATGTGTTATGGAATATATAAGGATTGTATTAAAGTAAGTTTTCATCATGGATTTAAAATCTTTTGTTGATTGGTACCGATAACCAATAAATGTGATTCAGTAGCAAGTTGATTTTTTTAGAAAACACATGGTTAAGGGAAAGATAATCCTTAATATGTTATTGATGTTGAGATAATGATATTGGATAAAGATATGAATGATATGAATAAATTAAATTAGATACTACTAACTACCATGGAAATGATTCTAAAGTGTTGGATCATAATATTTTGGAAAGGTTAACCATTTATGAAATGGTTTAAGTTGAACTTTGGATGTGGTTTTAGATATTGATGTATTACTTCAACCTATGATGCAAATTGTGCTAAGAGATGAAGTAGAAATAGTTAAATTCAAAACCAAATGATAATTTTGTGCTTATGAAATATAAACACATCAATTAATTATATTTACCTACATTCTTATAGAGTGAAATAATTCCTCAACTATAGGAAAAAGGTTTTGAAACAAAAATGTTATCCTATTCTCATAATTTTTGATGATATTAATGAAAATTTTCAAACATCTAGGGTATGAATTTGTGATCATAAAATTTTCAACTAAACATGTTCTCTATCACTCTCCATAATAACTTGATTGTTATATTTCTCTTCCATGTCCATTTTTTTACTAATGTTATAATTGAAAGTCTAGTTTTATGGTGACCTTCACATTTCCTTTTCCCTATTATTAATAATATTTGTTATTAACCCTATTTACTATATGGGGTTTTAAACAATATTATTTACAAATATAAAACCCTATATTACCAAGATCAAGTTTAAATTTCGAGGACACAATTTTATTAAGGTGGGGAGAATGTAACACCCCGAAATTCTAAAAAAAGGACATTGTATTTGATAGCGTGTATGACACACAATCACTAAACGCATAAGAGAATATAATATACTGAGACTTTACAATATATTTTCTATTTTAAAAATATTAAAAATATTATATATATTAAAATTCACACAAAATTTATTTTATCTTCTGTTGCACACAACAATTTCTTTCTTCAATGGTTTGCATAAAATGAAAGACCAACTTTTACCAAACAACAATATATTATTAAAATATTATTATTTAATATAATAAGATATAAACTATCCATTAATTTAGAAGTTATAAATATGATTAGATAACTTATAATGATATATTATTGAATTTAGTGGTTACCAAGTAATTAGAAATGAATATAACAACCTATTGAATATAAAGGAAATGTTTTTATAAAAAAACTATTTTTATGCTCCTAAAGGCACTTTGTCTTAATAAATTAAATTAATTAATATTAGTGAATACTATTAATGACACACATATATATATATTATATTCAATAATTTTTTTTAATTTATCCAATATATTTGATAGGCATAAGATTAGAACAAACCTAATTTTATGCATAAAACCTATATTTTTATAAAGGTAATTTTATCATCTTTTAATGGTGCACATATTTTAAATATGAATTTTGAAAATTTTATAAATTTAATATTAAAAATTTAAATTTATTTTTGAAATATAAATGTCAAAATTAGGTTAGGGTGAATTTTTGGTATTTTTATGAGATGTTTCATTTTTTGATAAATAACGAAAGATACTGAATTTTAATTGAAAACTGTGTATTCGTCTAATTTATTTAAAGGATAAATTATATTTTAAATTGGGTTTAAAGTTTAATTAGATCAATTATATATAAATTAATTTAATTTATGTCATTTATATTAATTTAACATTGAAATTGGATATGAAAACATTTCAAACTTTTGAACATTTTCACTTAAAAACCCGCTTTTTTGTCCCATCTACGAGATTAATTTTAAATTAATTTCTACCAATTATGTGATTAGAATTTAGAAAAATGGATTTAATATTTTTAATCATCATAATTTATAATTTCTATTAATTTTAACTTAGTTTTTGACCAAAAATATTAACAAATGCAGTTAAAATTAATTATAGCGATTAAGGTAAAGTTAAGCTTAACAAGGGAATAAACCTTTAACTTAAGGGTCAAAATGACCTATAAACTTTAAAAAAATATATTTGATAGAAATATTTTGAATATATACAAACTTTTATATAATTTTTTAATTATTTAAATCACATTATATAAGTGAGACCTCTCAATAGTATTTACATTTTTATATTTACAAGAATGTCACTTCTCCTCCACTATAAAAAGGCACTCACCCCTCCCACTTATTAACACCTCATAATAAATTTGTATCATCCAAAACACATTTAAATATATTTAAAACATAAATACCCTCATACTAGAATCCTCTATTTTGGCATAAATCCAACCAAGGAAGTCTTTTGGTATAAACCGAAAGGAGTTACCTGAATAAGAGGTAACATTTTTCAACGATCACTTTTATTTAATTTATTTATCCACCCATTAAGTTCTTATAATATATTAATTATATAATAAACTAAGTATATTAAATATACTTATATGTTTTTATTAATAATATTTGACCTAAACTTTCACAAACATCTATCAAATGGGATACACAATCATTGTTCGTGTGTACAGTGGACTACTGCCTCGTGAACTAATGTCATTCATTCTTCAATTGACACCTTTAAAGGTTAGAAATAATGATGTATTTATAGTTTATATATGATATATATTATATTTATAATGTATTTTTACTTATTTAATTATTATATAACTCATACCTTCTCACTTTTCATTTGTGGGAATATGATAACATTGTTTGTGGACGCATGGACTACTGCCTCCTCAAAGCGATGTGATTCATTCACACTTTACATGAAATGTACTAAGAATGGTTTTAATAAAAATATGTGACATTTATGACATAAATATGATACTATAATTATAACACAAACACACACATATAGCATTTACTTTTCATTCTTTTAAATACGAAAAGGAAATGGAAGTAGCATTCATGCGTACGTACGACCTATCATCTCCATGAATAACAAATTTCATTTATATCTCTAAATTTTATGGATTATTATAAATACATATACACTGAATATATATTATATTTAAATTATCATTTACATCCTTTAGATTATTAAATCATGATTTATGTAATAAGAACAAAAAATAACAAGTCAAAACATACTAAAAAAACTAGACAATTAACACTCAAAATAATGAAAGATTATTAAAAAATAGGTAATAAGATATTATAAGAATTTAATAAATTATATTATAAATATTATTATGATATTATTATAAGTTAATACTATTCTTAAAACCATTATATAGGTGGTTAAATGATGTTCACCTAAAAGGAAACACAAGGTAAGAGATTCTTATCTCACTTTTTCTTCCATGAGGCATACGCCATTTTCCCCACTTATTTATTTTGTGTGGTGGATATACTACACCTATTTTATTTTATATCATGAATAAATTTATATTAATGGTATTTAGAGTTTAATTTGAAGTTATTTATTTTATGGGGATTACAATTCAAAATTTACCAAATAGTAATGGATTTCGTCTCAATTTACATTCCATTGAGAATTGTTTATTATTATACACCAATTCAATTTAATGTGGTGTGAATACTACCTATTTGTCATTTAATATCATGATTCAATCATAATTCTTGTTATTTTAAGTTTAACATTGAACTATCTCATCCAAGAGGTTTTTAATTAAAAATTACATAGCGGTAAAAGTTATCATTGCAATATCACTTTCTTTTGTGATTATTAAATTTATCTTGAAACAATAACTTCCTTATGATAATTTTTTTATAAATTACATTTATCTTAAATATCCATATTCCAATGCAATGGATATTATTATTTATTACACCGTACACCATTTTTACATATGGTGTTCAGTTAAACAGTTATTTGATTAATTGAGGAATTATTGATAAATCTGTATCTTTTATTCAATATGGATATTTGATAAGGTACATTGTTTATGATTTAAGTTTATTATTTCACTATATGAGTAATGCTTTGGACATACACTATATGGTTTGGGGACCAGTTAATTAAATCCCCTCGATGTATTCGATAGTCTCATGAGATGAATAGTTTGGAAAAATCAGAGTAGTTTAAACTGTCTCGAGAATAGATCTTGACGATAAAGGTATAATGTTCCTAGGAAACATGACATCTAATAATTTATCATTGCATTTATCAATAATTAAGTAATTATTATTATTATCCATGATATGTTTTCTTTGAAATTATCTATGGATTCATTTAATTCTCAATTTATTGATTAAATGGAATGTGTTTCAATTATCTACCATGCCATATTGGTTATTCATTATCATGATATTTATATGGAATGTGTGATAAGTTAATTACCTTTCCATTATGATTATTCTCATTGATTCATTATTGATTCCATTGAACTTACCATTACTGAGAATTTGAGCTGAACCTTATTTTGTTTCCTTTCCCTAGGATATAAAGAAGAAATATTTGAATGAGCTTTCAAGGATGTAGTTAATTTCATTTTATTATGCATCATGTTTTATTTTATATTACCCAATTTAATATGGGTATCATGTATGTAATTTCGTTTTCAAAAATTGCTAAACTGATTAGTCCTTTTGGATATGATTCCTTGTAATCATCCAATGTAATAAAGTAAGGTACTAACTCTAGGATTATGTGGTTGGGTTGTTAAAATTTCAGAAATATTGAGAAAAATAATTAATTTGTTTCAATATGTATTTTTATAGTGAAATATTATTATATATACCCTAATACTTATCCACTTGTAGAAGAATTCATGCTCCTTGTACACATTGACTGTCCTCATACTATGATTTTCATGATATTTAAAAATCTCCCTATCATAAAACAATTATCATTAAAACATTATATAAAATATATAAATTTAAGTTTAGTTCTAAAACATTAGATGTAGTGTATTAAAAATTTACAAGCATCATCACGTGTGGTCAGTTTATTGGGTATCCATGAAGTGAATCCAAAAAATAAAATTTTAGAGTATCCAAATTGACTGCAATGAGTATCTAATGTTTCCTAAAAAAAGGAATAATTAATGAAAGGAATGAAAATATATTTGGTATTATTAAATTATAGAGTTTTACCACTAAATCATTGGTAATAAGAAGAGCCTATTATATTTAAGTTTTATTTCAAACGCTGTAACTAGTTTTTCCACTATTACATCAATTTGATCAGAATCTAATGAGGTTAATTGCATAGATGTGAGGACTAATGAGTTAATATTTATGTTCATAGGGTTTTACTTAAAATATTATTGATATAGATTCCTGAAAAAAATATGAATTGTATTTATTCATAATTAACATAGTAGATCAACTATTGGAAAACAAAATCATGAAAACACACCTCATGTATACATTTATAATTAAGAGTTCTATCTAGCCACACTTGAGGATTTATTTTACATTCTCAAGAGAAATGAAGTTGACAATGGTCTCTCCATACATTTGTTCTTGAAAATCAACTATGACATCACTACCATTTTGTAACCTCGTATCTACAAGAACCTTCAATGTTAGTAAATGCAGATATTAAATAGGAAGGGTAAAGGTGCTTTGTGAAGATCTTTTTGATTGGTCAGTTGATCCTTTATATTGTTTTGATTTGATATTTAGTTTCAACCATTTCATTTTCCATTCTATTATAACATTCATTGGTTCATACATTTTTTCATTAATTATTAAAGGTTTATCATGAAAAATAAATTGGAAATGAATACCTATTTTTCAACATGTTTTTACAAGATTTGACATCCATGCTACGAATGTTTCAATAGCTTGCTCAACCATATGAATATATGCATCATCAAGTGGAATTGGAAGCTCAACGCTTAACTCACGAGGTACACTAATACCCACTCTCACATGACCTATTGGAAGTTATATGTTGTGTGGAGTTTCTTATTAGATATTGAACACAATATCCCTTGCAATAAGAAGATGGATAGTGTTGGTAGATATAAATCAAAACCATTTTCACCCTATATAATAATAGTACAGGAAAGGTATCAGTTTTTTCCTGATTCATATCTCACATAAAAAATTATGAGAATATTTACTACCTCATCTAATACAACACTTTGAGGGTAATTGCTCACTTCAAATATGGGGGGGGGGGATCTTCACACAGTGGTTATTCTTGAGTTGTTTCTTCTCTTTGATTCCCCCTCAATTTTTTTTTCTAGAAACTCAAACTTCCAATGAAAATTTTCTTTTATAGCATTGAATTGTGCCTATATCTCTTCCATTTATTTATCTTTTTCCCCTGTTATTTTATTTTCTCAAAATATGTTCAGGGTGTCACCCCAAAGCCTCCACATCTAATGTGACTATACTGTTCTAGCTGCTTCAATTCCACTGATATTAGTTGTTCATCCGTTATAGATGATGATGATTTTTGTGTCTAATTTAGATAAAAATATAGGAAAATAAGTAATCATTATTATGTAATAGTGATTTAAAGAAAATTTTTTATTATGTCATACTTACACATGCTTCCCACACTTTTTGTGTGTTTTCATATATTATAATCCCATATTTATTTACACATGTCTCCTTCTATAGAACATGATGTGGGATGGAAATAACTTTGAATTTTGATTTATCAATTTGTATATAAATAGAGGAACATAATTTTTTTGTTGTTTCGTGTCACATAAAAGTATTATGGTATATTTAAAATATGTACCAATTTTTTTTCAAGTGAAGCATACCCCATACTTTATTTACTGTAGGGTTACATTGATTTTGTTGATAATTTCTTATTTTCATCACTCAGTTATTATTTCATAAATTAACAATTCTTAATAAAATCAATTAATTCACATACTATCAAACAATGTATTACCAACCACAATGTACATGAAAATTTGTCTCCTCATGATGGCTAGTAAACACATCCCATGCTTCTTAGATTATTAGGTCTGCATAGATATACGGTGGGTGTGGGTTTATTTTCCCTTCAACATATTTGATATAAAACTTTGTTAGAATTATGAGAAAGCCTCTATGATCCTTTACAGTAAGCATTAATAAAAATTTATTTCAGGATCCATTTACTATAAATTAACTTTTCAAGGGAAGATAAAGAGTAAGACAATGTTTCATTATATTATTTTTAGTAAAATAAAGAAAGTATATCATAGTGTTACCCTAATATCTTCTCAAATTAGTGTCTTAAGCATGGAAACAACATGGTTCCACAAATCTACATGAATTGGAACATTCTAACAAGTGGTGATCCTAATGAAACTACTGAACATGACCTTGTTGGGGTTAATAGGCTGGTAGTGTGAATTCCATCCAACCTCGAATTTAATGTCTTTGTTTTTTGACTTAATAATTTTTGCTAACACCATTATGAAACAACACTCATATTTTTTTGGGACATCATTTCTTATCTATCTACCATTTTCTCAGGTTCAACACCAACAATATGTTGTTCCTCTAGATTAATAACATCAACATGTATAGAAGGTTGTTGTTCCTTTACACTGGTAGCACCAATAGTTTGAGAAACCCGTTGTTCCTTAGGATTGGGAGCATCAAAACATGAAAAATTCATTATCTGTATAAGTGGTTAAATATTTAATTTATATTACATAAATTCATCAGTTAACAAATAATAATATGTGGTAACACAATGTATATTACAAAAAATATAAAACCTAATTATTGAACTCTCTTTTTTAAATGTTGAAGGGATTTGAACCCTCTATCAAGTATCAAAATACCTTTATTGTGGTCTCTTATGACATACAAGACCCCATATAAATTGAGACCCCTATGAAATGATTGTGACGTCCCAATGAAAGGATCATCCTTAGTTGAATTTTCATCCAACCCTTCAATGGTTTTTGTCGGTAATATAACAATTGGCCACTTTTGGTTTATATGATCTAGAACATAAAATATGTGTACTTCCTGTGATTCCATTCTTCTTCATAACCTTCCTTAAGAAAATAAACTTTCACAAATCCCAATTCATCTATTTTAATAGCACTCTTGTTATCAACCCACTTGCATTGAAAAACAAACACTTGGAATGTTATATAATATAATTCCTATATTTGTTTGATAATAAAATAGTATGACATATTCATATAAATTGGATTTCTTTCCTTGGCACTAGATATATTAATCACTTCAAACATAAGAGTAACTACACTATTTTTCATGTTACTACCTGCATCATGTTCATTTTTATAGAATCATTAATTACATATCCATTATAAGATAATACACAAACACTTGGTCCTCTGGCTGGCCATCAAAGTCATTTTGAAATTGAATCTGTATTTTCATCCGACTTCTTAAAAATATAGTCTCGAAACCATCCTATAAACTATTGATTATGTGTATTTGATATATAGAATTCATACCTTGATGGATTTAAATTCCAAATAATTTATTTGTGGGTTTCAACATATGGGAAAACCTCTAAACTTTTATGAAAAATGTAACGGTGTTCCTGATTCGAATCTATAATAGTGATTGTGAAAACATCTATTCTAGAAATTCCATTACCCACAAGCTACCCAGTGTGATGAGATTTTGGTATACCAATGATTTCCACATCATATAGGTAGTCGGTACATAATTCAATGGATTCCTCAACAATATATCACTCCTCAATACAACCTTCTGACTGACTTTGATTTTTGACATACCCTTTAAAAATATTCATATACCATTCAATGGGGTACATCCATTTATAATGTACAATAACACATAGTCAAATATCTCTTACCAAGTAAACCATAAAGTGAACCATCATATCAAATAATGTTGGTAGGAGGAACATTTCCAATTTACATAACATGAATCTAATTTCCTTTTCCATAGTTGGAAATTTTTCTGGTCTATAAATTTTATGCATATAGATTTGAAAAATAAACAGATCTTGGTTAATTTATAATGAAAATTATTGAAAAAAGTGCAATTTAAAGCTACAATCATTAGATCATTCATAAAAACATGATATTCATGTGATTTCATACCCTTTAAATTTAAATCAGTCATTGAAACAATACTCTTGATATATGATGAAGTCCCATTTAGATCCTTTACATAATTCAAGATCTTTAAAAACCAATACCTCTAATACATGGAAATAGTGTAAGAAACTGGAGGAATAAAAGTATATTTTCACCCTTCATTGGTGCCAAATCTTCGCATATTCTCATGTCAATCATGTCCGACCTAGACTTAATCACATCCTTGTTTTTTATGGGTATATTTTGTAATGTTATAATGAAACTATCACATTCATTTTTTTTCAACATGCATAATATCAAGAAAATTCCTGATGTACAAAAAAATCTAGTATGGCAATTAAAAAAAAAACTAACCACCTTTTTCAATTGGTTTTAATAAGGTTTTTTGGAAAATTTTTACCAAAATAAGTGTCCATATCTTTTAATTTATCAAAAAATTGATCACCTGTTAGTTGAGAAAGTGTTTAACATTCTTCTAAACTCCCATTGAATTATGTAGTCCAAGATCAGTACTTATTTAATTGGGGTATAAATCTACGATGTCCTAGAAACACATACTTCAATGAATGTTTAAACCTAATTGACTGTGTACCTTATTAAAAAATGAGACACCCTTGAGTTCCTCAATTCTATATCCTGAAAATTTTCTATAAACAGGAATTCCATTTATCATCCCATACAATATGGATCTAAATGTGAAATCTTTATTTCTATAAGAATCATACAATGTAACACATAGATCCCACAATAATTTCAAATATTTGACCAATAGATCCAAATAATCTTCAATATCATTACCGGGTTGTTTTGGTCCTAATATAAGCATATATAACATAATGAATTTTCATTTCATGCATAACCACAATGGAAGGTTATAATTTACCAACATAACCAACCATGTACTATGAGTTTTTCATTGAAAACCAAATGGATTCACTCTATCTTTAGATAACACAATATGGAGGTTTCTTAGATCATTTCAAAATTCTGGATACTCATGATCAATTATCTCCCACTAAGGTGATTCTTCCATGTGAAAAAGTTTTCCATATTTATTTCTTGTATCTTCATGCCATGTCAATTGCCTTGCAGTATTATCACTTCCATATATGTGCCTAAACATTGGAATGATTGAAAAGTTCAATACAATTTTCACATAACCCAATTCATATTTATTATATTAATAAGCACCACACTTTGGGAATTCTTTAAGTGATTTATAGTCCTTACGAAATAGTATATAATCATTTGGACAAGAATGTATTATTTCAAAGATCATAAACATTAAACACAACATTCCTTTAGCGTCACATGTTTGGCTAGGAATCTCATTATCTTATGGGATCATATCATTCAAGATATCAAGTAGTTTAGTAAAATAGGAATTACTCTATTAGTTTCCAACTTTTAAATTATACAGCTTTAGCATGGATGAAAATGCTATATATTTAGTACAACCAGCATACAATGATGTCTTTTCATAACTCTTTAACTTCTCAAACAATTTTGGACAATCACAAAGTTAATCTTCAACTGTCATTTTCATTTCCTCAATTCGATCTTTATCATCATTCACACCTATAATCACATCCTCGATACAATATTCCTCATTGTCCACACTTGTAATCATATCAGATGATCCATAAACTGAAGTTCTATCCCAATCACTATCTACATTAACTTATACCATGTGTTTAGTCCAAAATTTATAACTTCGATCTATTCTATGATAGATCAAGTGTTCTTATAACTACTCTAGACTAATTATTCTTGAATAACAACATCATAAACATGGAAAAATGATTTGATAAGGGTCATATACAAGATATTTTGTAAACTTAATGAACCATTTCACCCCATCTTCACACCATTTTATCATATGATTGAAATCCATCCATTTTCAATTTATATCCATCCTATTTGACTCAGTAATATTATTATCCCAACTATGTAAAATACCCTAAGAGGGGTGGGGGTGAATCGGGGTATGAAAGATTAAAACAACTGCCCCTTTGGATATTGTTTCATTGTTAAACAAAAATATTTTCTCTCCCTTTCCCATATAAATGTATGGGATGAAATTAAATAATGTACAAGATTTTTTTTACTTGGTTCACCCTCACTGGGCTATGTACAATAAGCATACAATAGAAATGTGTTGATGTACCAAATCTACTAAGGCTTACTGATAAAATATTTTTTGGGCTAGATTACTTCTATTCCTGTCTCACTGAATTTACAAGGTTTAGTGTTAGCTTAGTGCTTTCCCAGGGGTCAATCCCCAAGTCTCCTTCTCTGGATCACTAATGGTGGAAAGGATCACCTTCTTCATCTTATTTCTCTCACTGCTCTAGAAAGAATCCACACATAGTTTATAGACTTATAGGTCTCTTTATTAACACTAATTAATACATCATCATCTGTAGGCAGATACTCTATTGAAGTCCCATTTTCATCCAACTGATAAATACCACTTTACCACATATTTACTGGGAAATTCCCTATGAACACTTTTGCGATGCTTACCTATTTTATGAAGCTAACACAACCTTCACAAAAAAAACCCAATTCTTCACCAGTTAATTCTATCTTTGTGAACCCCAAAACTTTCATGAAGCTCACTTAGCCTTTATGAAGCTCACAAATTTCGGTCGGATTTTTATAGCCTTTGAAAACTCCAATAATTTTGTGATGATCAAATATTTTGTTCATATTTTATAGCCTTTATAAACCAACTTCCTTCATGAACATTTTCACTAGGGCAACCTTCGTGAACCACCTTCAGAAATCCATAGCCTTAGAATATTCATTAAGTCTTACTACTTTTATAAATGGATTAGAGGCCTATTTATAGGTATTTCCTTTGATTCCAGAAGATTCTAGCCACATCATCACCATTTATAGAAGCTCCCCAATCTCCTTCATGATGCTCCATGTCTTCTCAATGCACTAGGTAAATTTTTCATGCACAAAACTTCTCGTAGTCATAGATATTACCATCAAACCTTTCATGATTTGTGATGCTCCACTTGAAATGATCCACATCTTCATAAAACCACCTTCAAGAAACCTAGTCTTCATGAAAATCATGACTTTTCCATATTTTTACAAGGTATTCATGGAAATCTATATTTCATGATGCTTAAGCCAAACTACAAACTTTGGACCCCAAAAATTTGAAAAACACTAGGAAACATCATCACCTTCGGTATGCAATTTTTTGTACCACTTCCAGGACATCCATTCCTTGGTCTTGGATCTTTATCAACATACCTATTCAACAATATCACTAGCACTCCACAACTTTCCATGGAAACATTCTTTATAAAAAAATACAATCAATACAAAAATACTCTAATGTTTATTTGAGGGGTTTTTGTCCAAAAATCTCCCCCTTTGGGTTTGTTGAGAACTCTTTACATTTTTATACCATGTTAAAGGTTCTTCTATCTTATATCAGCATTCTCTTATTATGATTAATATAGTGATCAAGGATTTACTCAACATACACTCTAAGACCACATGATCCATTCTCAACATGAGAAACAAGAGTAGCATGAAAAGTTTGTCAATGAGACACTTAATTCCAAAACCTCCAAACTGATTTCATCTTGAATCTCATCGATTATGATATATAACCTTTGATCGATCATCTTTAACATCATCAGATTTAAAACTCCCCCACTTCACTGATCAGGTTCTCATGCTTTAGAATGCTTAAATATGTCCAAGCAAAGCTCTGATAACCATGATTTAGAATGATTAAAGATGTCTAAGATAAGCTCTTATAGCTATAAAAATCCACTTATGTCACATATACCCTTCAACTTCTCCCCATGTTTTGATTAAGATATTTTCCACCCTTTAATAGCCACAATTTATCCCCCTTTGTCAATGAACCCAAAGGACACTTCGTTGTGGTCTGTAATAGGATAAAGAACAAATATCATTACATTAGAAAAAAAAACACCATACCTTGGGGAGAGGGGGTCCCACATCCACACTTTTTCAAGTGCGGGGAATTGACTAAACTCCCAGATCTAGTCTATGTTATTCAAACACTTCTTTAGGTAAGTCCTTTGTCAGAATTTCTGTAACCTATAGTTATATAGGAACATACTCCAACTTCACAAACCCTTGATCCATCTTATACTTGATAAAATGATATTTGATTTCAATGTTCTTTGTCCTTGAGTGATGGAATATATTTTTTCTAAGATTTATTACACTTGAATTATCACAATGGATTCTGATCAGAGACTTCACTTCAAATCCCATATCATCAAGATTCTGCTTCATCCACAATGACTACATGTATGCTTGAGTAGCTGTAATATATTCAGCTTCTGTGGTGCTCAATGAAATGAAAACCTATTTCTTTCTTATTTAAGAAATACACAATCTGCTAAGATATAATGCACCAACTGACGTTGATTTTCTATCATATGCTAATCTAACTCAATCTGCATCTATATAGCCCAATAACTCATGCTAAGATATTTCACTGTATAGCAAGCCAAAATCCACCATGCCATTGATATAATAAAGTATTATTTTTTACTTAAATCAAGTGGGTTTCCTCGGGATTACTTTGATAACATGCTACATGGCATGTGGAAAAAACAATATTAGGTCTTCTCACTATCAAGTACAATAGACTACCAATTATTTTTCTATATTGTATGATAGTAACTGTATTGCCTTCATCATCCTGTGATAGTTTCATCTGGGTAGCAACCAGATTCTTCATCTCCTTAGAATTATCCATCCCAAATATTCTCAAAACCTCATTGGAATATTTAGGTTCAGAAATTAATGTGCCATTATTTCCTCGTATCACTTTTAAAATAAGTAAAAATGTCAGTTCACCAATCATTAACATTTTGAATTCACTTTTCATGAATTCCAAAAATTGAGTGCATTGTTCTTCATCTAATCCACAAAATATTGTGTCATCAATATATACTAAAACCATCATCCTTTTATTACTATCATTGTTGATATAGAGATTATAATCAACTCCACCACACTGAAAAATGAGATTATTCAAAAATTGATCTAGACTTTAATATCATGCTCTTGGTGCTTACTTTAACCCATATAGTGCCTTCTTCAGTCAAAAACTCTATTCTCATCTTCATGAATAAGAAAACCATCTGGATTCTTAGTATAAACTTCTTCTTCCAGAACCCCATTCAGAAATGATGACTTGAAATCCATCTAGAAAAATTTGAACTGCTATGTCCAAGAATAATATGATTGTCTTTAGACTTGAAATAGGTGAAAATGTATCATCAACATCGATACCCTCTATCTGGGAGTACCATTTTCACACTAGTCATGCTTTTTTTTCTAATCCCTACACCATATTCATTCATCTTGTTGCGAAGGAACCATTTAGTCTTGATGAAATTATTATTTTTTGTCCTTGAAACAATCTCCCATGTTTGATTCCTTTCAATTTGGTCAAGCTCATCATTCATATCCCAAATCAATCTATCATCTATAGCTACTTCCTCAAAACATTTAGTCTCTACCTATGATAAAAATGATGCTTGCTGTAGAGTCTTCACCCTCATTATCCACATTGGTGCTGTCTGATCACCAATTATGTTATATCTATCAATTTCGGATCTTCTTTTTAATTTTTGTGTAGATAATAATTTATTCTCATCCTTTTAATTATCTAAATATTCTTTTGAATCAACCTCTGAAATTGGAACATCCCATGATCTTCTTATCTCTTCATCACTATCCTCCTAATACTGATCATGTATTTTCTGAATATTCTTATCATTCTACACTATAATTACATAATTGATTTCAAATACCTTTACCATCACCTTATTGAAGAATTTATATGGTTTTATCTTCTTTTATTAGCTAAGAAATATCTCTTTATCTCCATAGGACTCAAACTTTATGTGTTTCTCTTTATTGAGAATGAAACACTTATATCTGAAGACTCAAAAGTACATCAATGATGGATTATTTACATACCATAGCTCATATAGAGTCTTCTCTTCTTTATGATATAATAATGCTCTATTAGATGTGTAGAATGATTTCATCATGACTTCTTTCCAAAACTTCTCTAGAAGGCCTTTCTCAATGAGCATTGTTCTATCCATATTGTTGATAATTCTATTTATTCTCTCAAAAACTCCATTTTTATGGGGAGTTATTACTATTGAAACTTGGTTCCTTATCCCATGTTTCTCAAGATAATAACCAACTTGGTTTTTTTGTGAACTCTATTCCATTATCTATTCATATCATCCAGATTCTTTCACCCAACATCTTTTCAACTTCACTTCAATATGTTTTTATGAAACTGAACACCTCAAATTTGGGGGTAATGACTAAAACCCATGCCATTCTATTGAAGAGAACATAATATCTCCTCCCATTCATAGATCTTGGTGAAATAGATCTACACACATTAATATGCACCAACCAAAGTAATTTTTCAGACCTTTTCACCTTTTCCTTATACATTTTTTGAATGATCTTCCCTTGTTGACAAGCATCATACATATGGGTATGATTACATGATAATCTAGGGAGGTCTCAAGCATCATAAAATTTCACTAGGTATTCCAATTATGTTTGACTCAAATGACCAAGGCACTTATTTCATAACCTTTTTTCTTCTTCCTTGGAAAAAAATCACATATCCTATTCTCCACTTACAAGGTAGAGATTCCCTTTCATATGATTTCCTTACAAAAAAACTACACCATATTTTTACTTGATAACCCATAATTTCTTGGAAAATATTATGGCATGTCTTGATTCACACAATTTACTGAAACTTGGCATGTTGTGACTGAGACCTTCAATAACCAATACATCTACATGGTTCATGTCTTCCCCCCCAAAATTTACTTTTCCTAAGCCAATAATTTTTAGGCCTTCATCATTACCAAATCTCACAATACCTTACTTTTTGTATTCGATTACTATAACCAATTCCTTATTTCTTATCATATGGGAGGTGAATTCACTATCAATGATCCATATTCCAGTGTGATCTGATGCTTTGAAAGCAATCTCTATAACCACTACCTATTCATCTTTTTTCTTTTTGATTTATGTTTTTGACTTTGTACCTGATATAGATTGATAATATTGATCTTACTTGAATTATAATGGACTAGATTCATTCTGAAGAGCTGAAAATTGATTCTGCATTTTTATCTCATTTGATGATACAATTAGCTACTACTTATGAATATATTTAATCCACCTTCATAAATTCCTCTACATTGTTGATGTGAAATATTTTTCATATATCTGATTCCTCCGCACCCAAAATAATGACCATTAAATGATATCCTAAATATTGAGTTTGGTATGGCTGTTTTTGTTTGTCTTTTTCCCATTGATACCTCTTGGCCATGGAACAAACATTTTGTGAGTGTCCCATATTTCCACAACAATAACATCTAATGCGGGGTGCATTCTTGTGTGTCACTATTTAACTATTGGTTTTCACTTACGTTTTATGAATCTTTTAGTTATGATTTTTACCCAAATCAATCTTGAATCTTAGAGAAGGTTTTTGTGGTACAACTTCAACCATTACTGTTTTTTTGCTTTTGATCAAGCCCCATACCACTCTTATCATTTTCATTTGACTATTGCTTCTATTTTATTGGACCTCTATGCCCCACTTTCATCTTTTCAATTTCCTGAATTATCTTCTTTTCTGATGTCATCAAGAGATTCGAGAGTTTTTCCTGACCCTTAACACTTCATCATAGGCCAACGACTTCCTCTTCAAGTTCTTTGATAGGTTTGATTTGATATTTTCTAGTGTTAGTCAAAACATCAATTTATATTTTCTATTCTTTGATTTTTATATTGTAATCAATATAATTTTTTGAGATCTCTAGAATCTAAGACTTAGTTTTTAAATTTTTTTATTCATATCATAATTCTCTTCTTCCTACTTATGTATATAAATTTTAGTATCACAAACCACTTTATTTTGTTTCTTCATTTTGATTATTCAAACATCTATATCCTCAAGAGTGACTTCTATATCAGCCTACATATAAATTCTTACTTTGAATAATTCTTCATCATTGTTTATTTCTTCACTTTTCTAAGAAATTCTAACAACTACCACCATAGCATCTGATTCATGATCCTTGAATTTATCCAACTCTTCTACCTCAAATTTTTCTGAACTGTCATCTTCTTTTGAAAGCAGACTCTTCTTTTTGAAGAAAATTTTCTTACCTTTCACATAGGATGAATACTTATTCATTGAAATTTAAAATTTATTTTCATCATCATCTTGAAACTTCTTAGGGAACCTTTATACAAGATGTCCAACCTTTCCATATAGATATCCTCAAAGTGTGAATTTCCTTTTGAACTTTCTTTTTCCTCTTTGAAGATTTTGAGGAAATGAATGGCATAACCTCATCTATCTCTTCATCTTCCTATCCATATTAAATGGTGAGATTATTTATGGCCTTGAATGATACCTCTTTCGACTTCCCCTTTTATACAACATCATTATCATCATTTCTAATTTCATATAAGACAAGGGTGTTGTGAAATTTATCCAATGTCATCTCCTTCAGATCTTTATCTTCCAATATAGAAACTCTCAGATTGAACTGAGGTGGGATTTTTCTTAAGATACACTTAAAAATATTTATATCTTCAATAATTTCTCCAAGACCATACATGTCTTCTACAATAATGTTTACCTAGTCAAATAATGTATCAACTGACTCATTAGTGTGAATTCTGAGATCCTAATACTTGTTTCATAGAACCAACAACTTTTATTAAGTGGATTTTGAGTCACCCTCATAAATATTAATTTTTTTTTCACACATATAATGTGATAAATTACATTACACTCACCTTCGCATATATAGCATTGGATAGGGCTCCACATAATGAATTTATTCCTTTAGCATCAATATCTAATTCCCTTTGATCAGCTTCTGAATAAGAACCAATGTCAATGTTTGTTGAAATTACATGTGTCACTACTATAAATACATCCATTACTAATGATTATAAGTAGTGTTTCATCTGATTATTCTATAATTGAACTTTTTTCCATTAAATATTGAAATCCATTTGTGAATAACCACCTCTATTTATTCTAATAAGAGAGAACCATTGACTTTAAACCTTTATCTCTGATACTAATTATTATCCCAATTAGATTAAATACCCTGGTGGGGGGGGGGTGAATTAGTGTATGAAAAATTATAACAACTGCCCCTTTAGATCTTGTTTCATTGTAAAAAAACTCTCTTCTCTCCATTTCTCATAGAAATGTATGAGCGGATATTAAATCATGCACGAGGAACAACAATTTTACTTGGTTTACCCTCACAAGACTATGTACAAGGATCATATAATGACAATGTTCCAATTTATCAAATATACTAAGGCTCACTATCAAAATATTGTTCGAGATAGATCAATTCTATGCCCAAGATCACTGCCTTTACAAGGTTTAGGGTAATCTCACTGCTTTCCCAGGGGACACTCCCTGAGTGTCTTTCTCTGGATAACTAGTAGTGAAAATTACTACCTTCTTCCCCTTCCTTTGATCACTAATATGGAAAGGATATACACATAGTTTATGAACTTGTAGGTCCCTTCATTATCACTAATGAATACATCCTCAATTGTAGGTAGATTCCTTGTTGAAGTCCCAATTTCATCCAACTAATGAATACCACTTTACCATAGATTTATTGGTAAATTCCTTCTATACACTTTCATGATGTTCAATACCTTCATGAATCTCACATAGACTTTTCAAAACAACCCAATTCTTCACCAGTTAATATTATCTTCACGGACCCCAAAAATTTTATGAAGTTCACTTAGCCTCCACAAAGCTCACAAATTTTGGTCATATTTTTATAGCCTTCATGAACTCCAATACTTTTGTGATGCTCAAATATTTTTTTCATATTTTATAATCTTTACGAACCACCCTACTTCATGAACATTTTCTCCAGGACAACCTTTTCGAACCACCTTTGTGAATCCAAAGCCTTATAATCTTCATTAAGTCTCACTACTTTTCTGAGGGGGGGGGGGGTTAGAGGCCTATTTATAGGCATTTCCTACAATTCCATAATCTTCCACCCATGTCATCACCATTTTCATGGATCCCCAATATCCTTCATGATGAACTATGTATTTATGATGCACAAGGGGAATTTCTCATTTGCAAAGCTTCTCGTAGTCGTAGAGATTACCGTCAGAACTTTCATGATTCACGGCGATCCACATATTTATAAAACAACCTTCATGAAAGCTAGTCTTAATTAAAATCATGCCTTATATATGTTTTTAAAAGGCCTTCATAGAAATCTATGTTTCATAATGCTTAAGTCAACCTCCAAACTTAAAACCCCAAAAATTTGGAAAACACTGGGAAATGACGTCACCTTTTGTACATAATTTTATATACCACTTATAGGATATCCATTCATCTGCCTCAGATCTTTTTCAATATACTTAGTCAACAATTTCTCTAGAATCCACAAATTTCCATAGGAAATCGCTTTGTCAACAAACACAATCAACCCAAAAATACTACAATGTAACCTTTAGATATTTTTTCCCAACAAATATTAATATTTAATAAAATAAATAAATACACAAAAGGGGCCTTCAAAATTAGGGGAACCAAACATTTGAATTTTTTAAATAATTATAGTAATATTTGAAGGAAATGTTTAATTGAATTTAAGAAAAGAGTTACTCCACTAGTGGTAGGTTTTATCCTCTGAATTCATCCATAATGATCACTAATACCTAGTATGGGATGACTTCTGTTTAGAGTAGTTCAAGACATATAGGTGTATGTACAAAAGAGATGGGGGATGAGTTTCTGACAAAAAAATTCAACAATAACTACATGGGAGATGAATTTCATGAGGATGAAAGTTTCCTCCTTAAATCTAAATGTTCTCAGGCTGGGGACTTGGTGAAGCACAAGACAACATCTCTTATTTTTTATTATAAATTTCAAAAAAGTAGTAGAAGTATTCTAATCCCTACAAGGGGATCCTTGATTAGTGTGATCATGAGAAGGATCAACTGGATGGTCTTACATGCACTCATGTTGAGACAACCATTGTAGTTTCAATATTCAAAGAAAGTCTTCAATTGATCTATGAAAAGGAAAGGGATTTTGGTCTAACGATTAAATTTCAGTAGCTCTTAGCTTCCTTTGAGGCCAAGGTTATAGGAGTGGGGTCATGATGGATATCCTATGATTTAGATGGAGTTAGTGACATGCCCTTATCATGTTGTTATTATCAATCAGTGATAAATTACCACTTACCTAGAATATTCAATGTTTGTTAGGTTTGGTTGGAGTGGATGGTCTTCTTGGATGATACTAAGGTAATACATTATTTTGTCTTTTCTAGTTTCATACTTCATATAAAAAAATCCCTAATTTTATGGATGTATTTTGATAAGAGGTAAGTGAAAAAAGTGAAAATCTAATTCAAGTGGGTGATGTGAAAAATTCATTAAACTTATGTCTTAACACATGAAATCAATTATGAAATAGATAGATTGATCATCCTAACTAAAAAAACAATACTAGGATCACTTAAGGATATATTTTTTGTGACTCTCCAATACTAAAAAGAGAAAGAAATATGATGTTCCCAATAAGCCTAAAGGGAAAAATTGTTAACTCTTCATAGAATAATTTAGAGATACAATCTACCCAATAATTTAAGATCATTTATTTATGTAATTATGGGACTACTAGGATGCATTAAAAAAATAGAGAGAAGTATATTTTTTCATTATTGATAAATTTACCGAAATTAAATCAATTTTATTTGTGATTCATAAACCATAGGATCTAAATATGTTTAAATATTTAGAAGAATAGTAGAGAAGGATTATAATTTCTTCTTATAGATAATCCGTACAAATAATGGTATGGATTTTATAAGGGGAATAATTGATGATTATTTTGATAAGAATTATATTCAAAATGAACTTAGTGTACCATATAATTCATAATAAAATGTTGTTTTTGAACAAAATAATAAAATTTTAGTTGATATGGCGCGAACACTACTGATAGAGCATACAACATTATAAAAAAATGAATCTATTTACTCTAATTTCAAATAAAAAAACTCCATTTTAAAATCAATGTGAAATTTAAAAGATCCTTTATTTAGATAATCATTGAAATACAAAATATCATCCTCATTATGAAATATTATATAAATAAAATTTATTAACTTTAAAACTAATCATTTACCCTTAAAATCACATTGAAATTATAAAAAACTGATGAATCTTAACCTAAAAAATCATTGGGAAACTTTTTATTAGTTTTTAAAAATGATTTTCAACACTAAAAAACACATTAACATTTATTTAAAATCACATTTTAACAAAATTTTTACCCATTAAAAAAACATTTGTTGGAAAATAAAACACAAGATTCATTTTCAAACTATCTTATAAAACTCACTCACTATTTTCAAAACCAATCCCTTTCCATTTTGAACCATAATTTAATACTTTTAACAACATCCAACCCCATTTGAGAAGATTATCACACCTATTATATAGTAAAATATGTATAAAAATTTACATATATATATATATTTACATGGAAATATAAAAAAATAAAAGCTATATTACTTGAAAACTATTTTTATAATATAAAATATATCTATTAAATATAATAATGGTTTCAAAAATAAAAAAATAATTATTATGTTTTTTAAATATTTTTTATAATAAAAACAAATATAATGAATAAAATTCAATTAATGGTTCCAATAAACATGAACAATAAAATGATCACCATGAATGAATCAAAAAAAGAAGTGGTAATGTCATAAAGAAAAATGATTGTAAATTATTCAAAACTAGAAAACATAATAATGAAAATGATTCTTCTAAAAATATTGAATTATAAATTAAGCCACCACCACACAAGACGCAGCCTTAAAAATCTCCATTTTTTAAAATATTCACACACTTTCTAGAAAAATCCATAAAGAATTTCCAAAAATGTTATTCATAAAAAAAGAAATATTCATAACCACTCTAAATCCATTTATGAATTAATTTAAAATTGTTTTAATTATTTTTTCTGAATTTCTACATATAATACTTCACAATTTCTCAAAAATTAGTGTATAGAAGAATCCACCCACCTTAATTATTATGGAATAAAGAAATATCATATCTAAAATTAATATATTTACCCTAATAATCCTCCTTTGATAACTAGGAAATAAATCCATAATTCATCTCAACCCATAACATTTGATTCTATAAAAACCTCTTTGAATTGGTTTTTACCAAGTGAAAAATAAGAATTTTAAGGGATATAATATATTCGGGATAAACATACATTCCATTGAGCACTAAAATATTTAAAAATTACAATATAAAATATATCTAGAGGGTGAAACCACCCAAACCTACCCAATTTCTTTCTATATTTCATATCACAATGTGGAAGAGGAGAAATGGGAGATATTTCATGTATTTTTATAAAAAAAATATTTTTAAGGTACACATAATTGATCACAGTGTTAGACAACATGATTGGCCTAACCATGATGAAACCATTTCTTCCGGGAACAATCAAATTTGTAATCCATAACCATCAAAATAAGGCAATAATATTTTATTATCGAGATTTATAATGTTATACCAAGATGGGTGCATGGTATGATCACCTACCAAAACTTATGTTTTAAAAAAAAAGTATAATCCTAGAACGCATGTTCTTAAATTTTTTAACAAAAAGGTGTCAATTAGGACCACACCATTTTGAATGAAAATCTTTTAAGGACAGGTCTAAAACTGCACCTTTTCTTCAAAATTTGTTTCTCTATATTCCCATTGATAACTAAATTTTAGTAAATATATGGAAATTATAATTATTATTCTAGATAGAAAATAAAATAACATTAATTTAAAAAATTATTCAGTCATTTTTCCATTAAAATTTTATAGAAAAGGGGAAAATTTTATCCTAATTACATGTGACTATAAAAACAGGAGATTGATTTTCTCATTGATGTAACACCAGGAAGTTATTAATATAGTGAAGGGGAATCATTACAGTGATAAAAAAAATATTTCGATCACACATTTGTAGAGAAGAAAATAATTTTATCTTAGTGGTAAAAAACATAATAACTAGAAGAAAATGATTGTTTCATCATTGCAATTCTTGGAATTCCTTACAATGACAATAATCAATAGGCTAGGGAAACATTATCACAATGGTCATAACCATTTGAAAATTAGTTACTTCAAGAAAATGGGAACATTTTATCTCAAAGAGAAGAGGTTGGATAATAAGAAGCAAGTGATTCTTTCATTTATGATTATTAGAGTAGAATTTGGATGCACACTAAATGCATTGAAAATTACCACGTTTGTTGGTATAGTAATAAAATCTTAAAAAATTGAGTAACAAACACTTAAATTTTAAAAAAAATAAATAATAAAATAATACAAATAAGAAAAACAATTCACATATTATTTTGGGGACATATTTCTATTCTGAGGGATGTGGAAGCAGTTTAGAGAAGGTAAAAGTTTGATGCAGTTCAGTACATGGTAATCAGTTATATAATAAGGATGTGGATGCTATAAAATTAATGAAAATTTGAGTAATTATGGGCGAACCCATGATTAAATCTAACAATCAACCCAAATTATGGAACCCTAACTCCACCTCAAGTAATTCCTTCCTTTAGAGGTTCCATGAAATTCATGGGTTTTTTCATAGTAAAGAAGAATAATAAAAGGATAATAGTAAAGATCCATAGGAATTAAGAAAAAAATAAAGGAAAGGAGGAGGAGGATGAAACATGACCGTGAAATAGAGTTATTCCTCATAAAACACCACTTCTGAATGATCGAAACTCTAAGATTGAATAAGGAATGAAGATGAGGTGAAATATACCTTATATTTGGAGAGGGTTGATTTGTCAAGAAATTTGATGAAGACTGAGACCGGTAGTAGAAACAGGGTTTGATGATAGTAGAGAAAATAGTGGTAAAGAAATCTATTGTGCAATCATGGATTCATATCAAATTATTGAATTGGTATTTTTAGCATTCAAGTATACTATGAGATTTATCTATAGAATTTGGTGCCCCAATTAAGTTTCATAAAGAAACTGAGATGGACAGGTATTACCATTTTTTTTGAATCTTGGTCGAGTTTGATCTTTTCCTTCTTCTTATTGATACTATGTATTTGATCACTGGTGATTTTAGGTTGGAACCTTCAATTGAGTTTGAACATGTTTCTGATTTTTTTGATAATTTTTTAACCATTGGGAATGTTAAGGGAAATTTCCATAGAGGCGTGAGATGTTCGAATTTCAAAAAATATGGTCACCTGTATGACAAATGTAATATCAAACTACCACTTATTCACGAATATATCCCTTTAAGGGAGCTGAATTTTGTGCTTGATTCTGGGAAAAAGGATACCCTTAATTTTCAAGGTTTGAAGGTTGATAAACATTTAACATTTAAGGGGATACTGATGGATGGTAATCCTTCTATGCCTTTGAATGGGACCATTGTAAAATCTTCTTCTAGTGACATTGTCAATGGTGTATTGGAAAATCAAATTGATACCCAATCTGATGATGGTGACAAAGATGTATTTCTCGACTCTTTAGGTGTAAAGCCTCTTTGCATTCAAAAAATGACTGAGAATGATTCTTTGGTTTTGGGGGAAGCCTCTCTTTCCAAATGGGGTGATGAATGCATTTCCATTCAAGGAAGTGTTTTTGATTTGGATTCCGCTATTTCTGTGTAAAAATAGTTTTTGTCCAAAGGCAAGATGATATCTGGTTCTCTCTCTAACAGATTCCTCCTCTTGGGAAAATTAAGCAGACTGTAATGTTTTTAGGCTTTAATCATTATGAGGATTCTTCTAACTAGAAGCATGAGTCTTATATAGTTGATGCTACGATTGTAATGGTGACTGGAGGAACTTCTCCTATTCAGAAGAGAAATTATTTGGAGGTGTCTCTTTCTAAATACAAGTCTCAATCTGCTTTGGTTTCTACCTTAGACCAATGTGAGGTCGCTGTGCATGAATCAACACTATCTTCTTCTGCATCCAAGGCTATTCATGCATTGGAAGATGGAGTTGATAAATTTCAATGTGAAATTGCTTCTTAAGATCATGATTTTGTGCATTTAGCTGATACTCTTGCTTCCAAAATAGCAGCGAGACCTACTATGGATAGACACGACATTGGTGTTGTGAATTTTTTCAACATATTGGACTCAATCAATTATCCTAAATTTGATTTTCTATATATGGAGATTTGTGAGAGGAAAGCTACATTTAGCTTGATTTTTTTTATTTCGGATGCCCCTTCTTCTCTAATGATTGCGCAGGCTGCCATTGAAGGTATTCACACCCAACAAGATGGGAAGTCCACTAATGAGGAGTTATTAGAGGATAAAGCTCAATGCATTGCTGGCAAGGAGGATACTGTCACTCATGTTGATCCCGGAACAACCCCAGAAGATGTTCAGCTTGGTGGCCTTGACTTTGATGATGGACCCTCGGGCACAGATGATCAGGGTGGTGCTTGTCAGACTCCGAAACAGTGGAGAAGTGGAAGACACCAAAGAGGACATGGTGGTCACCATGGAAGGGGTGGCGGGAACAAAGGACGATTATTGTTTATTTTCTTGATTTGGTGTTCTTTTGTCACTTGTACCCTGAACCTCTCTATCATCTTGTCTATTTATCTTTACTTTTAATAATAATTTTATAGACCATGGATACCTCTATAGTTCGCACTGTTTGTTATAGATAAATATATTTAAATATATTTATATATAATTATAAATACAATAAATATATTTATTATTTAAATACATTTTTTATAATTTTATAATAATTTGAATATGTATTTATTCATTTATAATTATAAATATAAATAAATATATTAAAAAAGTATTTATATTTAATTATAAATAAATAAATATAAATAAATATATTTATTAATATATAATTATAAATATAATAAATATAGTTATTATTTAAATATATTTATTATAATTTTATAATTATATATATATTTATAATTTCATAAATACTTAAAAAAATATATTTTTAATTGTATAATTAAATATTTAAATTAAAAAATTATTAAAAAAATCATTTAAATAGATTAATTATATAAATCTCAAACACATTTTAAATGATAAAACTTAATAAAGAAAAATCAATACATATTATTCAAATAAATTACAAACATATTGAAAATATTACATGTATTTTAAATAAATATATGTATCAATAAATATTACAAAATGATTAAATATATTTTAAACATTATTAATGAATATATAATAATAAATGAATAAATTAAACTAAATAAATTACAAAAATATTAAAAACTGAATCCGTAAAATTTACATGAATTAAAAACATACATATGTACACATACACATCTACACGTACATGCAGACACACATACACTTACATACATGTAGTTATACATATACATATATTTTAAATTTTTTAATATCAATATAAATATATATCTAAATAAATATATTCATTTACATATTATATAATTGTTTAAATAAAATATTAATGTATTATATTTATTTTAATTATATACACATTTTGTAATTAATGTATATAAATAAACTATTAAACATTTTAACTAATATAAATTTGATAATTTTTTATATATAAAATTATGAAAATAAGATTCATTTTTTATTAAAAGTTATATAAGTCATGTTTATATATTACTTAATATCTATATATATATACTTATTGTAATATAAATCTTATTTAAAAATATATAAATAAATAAATATTTATTTATAATTATAATTATAAATAAATATATTTATAATTATTTGTACATAATTATAAATAAATATATTTATAAATATTTTTATATAATTATAAATATATATATAATTAAATAAATAAATAAATATATATATATTTATTAATATATAAGTATATATAATTATAAATATAATAAATATATATTATTTAAATATATTTATTATAATTTTATAATTTTTTAAAAATATATATATATTTATTTATAATCCTAATTATAAATAATTATATTTATAAATATTTTTATATGAAACTATTTATTATTTAAATATATTTATTATAACTTTATAATTATTTAAATACGTATATATTTATTTAAATATATTTATTATTTAAATATATTTATTATAATTTTATAATTATTTAAATATATATTTATTTGTTTATAATTTTATAAATATTTTTTTAAAGAATTATATATATTTGAGTTATTTAAAAAATATTTTAATATTTAAAATTTATATTAATTATATACATACATTTTTTAATTAATGTATATAAATAAATAATATTTTTTAATATAAATATTATAATTATATATATATATATTGATTATATTTTTATTAAAAGTTTTTATCATTGATAAAAATAACACTGCTAAAGATCCACCTTTATCAGCACTAAAAAAAGTGCTAATAAATGGTATACCTTTATCAGCACTGATAAAAGCTACCTTTGTTACACTTTTAGCTAGTGCTGATAAATGTGACCCTTTTATCAACACTTTCTCTTTAGAACTGATAAAAGTAGGCACTCGCTAAGGCATGATCTGTGGTAGTGGAAGTGGGAGAGCATCTAAATGATAATGATAAACACCCTCCTCCTGTGCCACATCATCACATGTTGTATCCATAAAAGGATCATCACCCTCTAACAGATCTATATTAGGCTCATCACCCTAATCATTTCCTGATACATTAAAGAAAATCTTATGATAAATATTATCCATTGGAAGAACCACATTTGTCACTACTTTGTGAAAATAAGCCTGGTCAAATGTGCCTCCCTCTATAACATCATAGACGTGAATGAGGTGTGCGATATGAGCATCCTAAAAAAAACAAATTATACAATTAACTAAAGTTAATAAAAAACTGTTCAAAAGTGGAAGGAAGAATTATTACCAACTGATGATAATCTCGTCTGTGTCATGTAAGATATATCTATACAGACATGCAGTACCAGTTCCAATAATCCAACTAATTTGATAGATACAAGCATGTTGTACCCACCTCTAGTAATCAGGACTCATGATGTATACCACATATCTCAATATAGAATTCATGATATCATCTCCAGTCGAAATCTTGCTTCTCTGACATCTTTAGGGAATGAAGTTAAGAAAACTTAACGGGTGGTGTGAGAATGAGCTGATAAAAGCCGAACTGCCTCATAACTCGATCACCATGATGACACTCAACAATATGAAAATGAATTATAGGTATGACACATGAGTTGGCAGTAAGCATTGCTGTATAGTAAGGTGAGAAACTATGAATTATAGTCTCAATATATGGTATCCATGAAAAGTTAAATATTTAAAAAATGAATAATAAATTAATAAATAAAGTTAGGTACAATATACATTAATAATTTAACTATATAATTAATAATCATAAATGTCATTCAGTCGAAGACTATCAAACATAAGTCTGTAAGCATGGACATCATGTCCGACGGTATCTAAATATCGATGATCATGAATCCACTAGTAAATAACATTTTTATACTTATAATTTTGTATTAGAAATTTATACATTTGATTTTCACATAATAAGGAAGTTTAAACATACCATCATCCACATGGGGACTCCTGTAAAATAAAGGCAGTCAATGGCGCTTGGACATGTGGAGCTAATCGAGGGATGCGCTCACATATCCACATCTAGATAAGAACAACGCATCCCATAATCTGCATCTTATCGATGTGGCATGAATTTCATAGTGAAATGTATTTATAAATACAGTAACATTAAATACATCAAGTGAAAAAATGTAGTGGAATGATCAATGAATATCATGCTGCCAAAAAGTCTCAGAATACATGCACATGAAGATCTCAGCATGATGATCTCGCCAGCTTCGTCAGCTAGATTTTTGAAGTTCTCATCTATCCATGACATGCGTAATCAAATCCCTATGATAGACCTTCCATCATCCCATATCTCAATGCCTAGTAGTATGTGAACTAAATTAAACCAATTCACACCAACTTGGTTTGTCATAGTCATACCCTCAATGAGGAGGCCCAATATAATGGATACATCATCCAGAGTAATAACCATATCTCTTTCTAGAAAATAAAATGTATGCATCTATAGTTTTCATTTCTCTATAAGGGAACTAGTGATATGATGACCAATGAAGGTTAAGTCACACATTGCTACACTATATAATCCAACACGATGAAGATGGGGGATGATGGAAGAATATGGTGCAACATGATTGAAATGATGAGACCTCTTCATACTTAGTACTGATACCCGACATCCCTCTATAACTATATGTGAAACATGTATGTCCTGGAATGTGAGAAATGGAGGGCCACTATAACGCCCCAACCCCAGTTACCCAGAGTCGGTGCATTATTGCGTAACATTGGCATGATCACAAAGATCAAGTCTCGAAAGACCGATTAGTTTAATAGCCTTGAAACACTAGATAAATTCATAAGTTTTACATTACATCATAAATTAATACAAAACTAAAACAACATCTTGTCTTCATATCCCCTCATATTATCCCTTCAGGTCATTCATAAAATATTTCTTCACATCCTGGAAAAATTAAAACATTGAAAGGGGTGAGCTCAGATGTTCAGTAAGGATAACAATATAGCAGAAAATTTCATAAATAAACATAAACATTTAAGGCAATGTATAAATAAAACAAAATCCTTTTAAACTTGAACTTAAACATAATATAGCAAAAGTAAAATGAGATAATGCCATTTACTTATTCACATGTATATTATACTGGTTGAATAATCACATGAAATATCAATAACCACTTTCATAATGATGGAATGAATAATTCCAGACTATCATAACCACGTAGCCAAGGCCTCGTGCCAAGAATACAAATAATATTTTGTCAAGGCCTCATGCCAAGAAACTAGTTTGTCTTATGAGACCTACCGATGCAATTTTTTTAGAAGATACTTACGTTTAAAATTGCTCAAATATACCCCAGTGTTTTTCTGAAAACATTATGCAAGCTTTTGAAAACAAAATAACTAATTCTGAGACTTCTTGACTAATTACAGGCTATGATGGGTCCACGCCCAATCCCTTCGTGTCTACCACACTCGAGAGTAGGGTTTTATGATGACAATTTTAAGCTTGCGTTAAATACATACACATTTGCACTGGATTTTCATATATTTGAGAGAAATATCTCTCTCTTTTTTGAAATCATTTAAAAAAGGTTATTGCGTGTAGAGGAAGCCGAAACTCAAATAATGGTCATGGTGGCAGAGAAGTCGTTGTCACCGCATACGTAAGTCAAAACATTCCTTTTGTCGTTAGTAAAAATGCTTTGTATAAAAAGATTCCTTTTTAATAAAAGTAAAAGTCAAAGGGGTTTATACACCGTATAAAAGAAAGTTGTGTATAAAACCAAATATGCCTCAATGAAATGAGATTGATACAAAGTCCCTTACAAAGATCATTTTTTAAATAAAATAGATCTATTATGTGTATTCACTATAAGTACACATAAAGAAAGTACAAATACAAGATAGGACATAATAATATCATGAAATAATTTGAAAGTAGGAGATTAACCCAAAGAACAGAAATTGGGTTAATAAGTTCCCTTAAAAAGATCATTTTTTAAATAAAATAGATCTATTATGTGTATTCACTATAGGTACAGATAAAGAAAGTACAAATACAAGATAGGACATAATAATATAATGACATAATTTGAAAGTAGGAGATTAACCCAAAGAATGGAAATTGGGTTAAGAAGTTCCCTTACAAAGATCATTATTTTTAAATAAAATAGATCTATTATGTGTATTAACTATAATTACACATAATTAAAGTACAGATACAAGATAGGACATAATTATATCATGACATAATTTGAAAGTAGGAGATTAACCCAAAGAATGGAAATTGGGTTAAGAAATTCCTTTACCTCGTGTCCAACTTGACTCGATAGTTCTTTAACCTCCTGAATAATAAACTAGAGTTAATTTCTACTTGCTTAAGAACCTTTTTCAAGTTCATTATTCCTTTTATATCACTTATTACCATGTTATGAACATTATGTAATTATTTAAGTTAATAATGGTCGTTTTGTCGATCTTTGGTACTTGAGTTAAAAATAAACTTCTTATAATTACAAGTTGTTCATGTGGTAAAATATCCATTATATTCAGAATTATATTCATGATTTAGATATCATATATATCATATATATCCAGTATATACATTCATTCATAATATTACGTAACATTTAGATGTAAGAAATGAAATGCACCGTTCATAGAGACGGTAAGCCGTATGTACGCATGAACGCTAATTTCATTTTTATTTCGTATTTAATGGAATGAAATCATAATTATATAAAGGTATATTATAATTCCAGTATAATATCATATATAATATCATTTAATCCATCCTTTATACATCCCACATATGGCATTAACGATTCAAATAACTTTGAGGGGGCGGTAGTCCGCACTTCCTGAAATGAAATTATCGCGTTTACCCATAATGGAAATCATAAAGGTATGACATAAATGAGAAATACATAAGCATAAGGAAAACATAAACATAATATATATCATATATAAATATAGTGACATCTTAATGGCCACCATGAGAGGTGTTAAAAGAAGATTGAACAATCATCGTTTCGTGAGGCAGAAATTTGCCAACCACAGAAACAGTGTGTTCTTTAACCATTAGACGAATGTATGTGTAAGTGTAAATCAAATAATTCTCATAAAAACATACTAGTGTATTGAAGATACTGGTTTTGTTACAAAATAAATGAATAAAAATAGTTTAAGGGGTTATAGAAGAAAAATAAAACAAAATAACATAAGAGAAGACAATACCTTAAAATCGGGTAAATCTTTTTTTTGATTTGAGCCAAAGGCTTCCTTGGGAAGAATTCTGCCCAAAGTGAGGCTTCTAGGAGTAATATAAGGAAGTTGAGAGAGTATTTGGGCAGATTTTGGCTGAGCCAAATGGCCTGAAGTTGTGAATAAGGTGGTAGAGGTGGGGGCCTTTTATAAGAGGAGAGGATGGGCACTCTTGGAAAGTAATGAAATGTTACTTTATTATATAATGATTTTCAGACTTTAAAGGTCCCAAACTTATATATTTCGAGGCTAAGGTAACAAGGGTTCGAAATATACTCATCCAATTGGCTTTGGACAAGTTTAAGTCTTATATTTTACATTATCCTTCCATTTTATTAAAATCGTTATTTAATGAGGTAATCGCTGCATCATCATGGTGTCATAAATAATTTAATTTATTTAATGTCTAAAAATTATAAAAAAAATATCATGATTTAGGAAATCTTTATATATTTCTAATGAGTATTTATAGTAAAAAATATGACTTGTATAACCCCCTTTAAAAATTGTTTTAGTAAAACAAATCATGTTTGTGACATTTTTATTTTAACATTAAATAAAAAGTTTTTAATGTCATTTTCCTACCAAAGTGGCTCCATGGGGTCCCCAAGTTGACCCATGGATTGTATTGGTCAGACATTACTCATAAAATAGGGGTAGGACAAGTGTAAAGGTCATTTCATATTATTATAACATTATCTTTACCTTAAATTACACTAATTACCTTTAATCGCGATTAATAGAACTTAAAAGTTACTATTGACCAAAAATTATTTTAATCCCATTGAACCACATTTTACTTCCTAATGACAGTGATGTATGTCGGATTTTGGAAATTCAAATCATAGAGGTGTTAAAATTTCATTTAAACGAAAAATCAGTTTTTTAACTACCACTTAGTGGTTTCACTATTCATCAAAAATCGAATTTTTTCAGAACAACACCAAAAATTAACCCTAAGATATATTTGATATTCCTAATTCAAAAATGATGTCTATTTTACAAAATTCAAAACATATAATTTGAATTAATTAATTTAACAATTAATTCTCGCTGTCACAACAAATAGCGTGTTTTTAAGAAAGAATATCAATCAAAAGATTGACAATTGTTTATGTCCAATTTCAAAGTGAAATTAATTCTAATGAACACCATCGGATAAAATAGTAAAAATATATTATAATTACACTTTATAATCACTGAATTGTATAATTTATCACTCTAAATTATTTTGATTAAAAAATTTGTTTTTAAGTATTTTTCACTATTCATCAAAAATTGGAAGTTCTCAGAAAAATACCAAAAATTCAACATAGGATAATTTCGATATTCTGAATCCAAAAATGAAGTCCATTTTGAAATATAAAATTTATATGATTTCAAAAAGTGGGTATTACTATTCATAACTGATACTTTTATTGGTCGCGGTGTGTTAGAACTCGAGGTTGCATACAACACACGCTGCTCTATTATTCAAAGAGGAGCGTAGCATGGAAGCTTGGGGTGTTACATTCTCCCCTCCTTCAATAAATTGCGTCCTCACAATTTAAAATTTTTCTTTGAAAATAAATGGTTGAAAATAGAAAATACCTTTGTGGAAAACCCACATCATAAATATGGTTAATAAAAATATAACTTTAAAAGAAAGAAAGATAAGTACAAAGGTCACCCGAGATAGCCCATACTAGGATTCTATGAAAATATGGATATGGAGGAAAAAAAACCCATCAAGGTCTGATGGAGAGTTGTATAAAACATGATTAGGAGAAAGTTAACCACAAGAAAATCACAAACTTGTGATTAGTTAAACGGTCATTGAATCCCTAGTTAGAAAAGTTAACCGGCAACGTTTTTGTTTTAAGTTACCTTTTATAAAGTTAAGGAATTTATTTAGGAGATTTACTAAGAACTTAAGGGAATATACATACTTGTCATGTAGACTTTCATTCTTTAATAAATTTTTACCACAAATCCATCTTTCACTCTAAAAGGTAATAGAACTCAAAAATATTCTATTTATCATAATTTTATAAGGTTCCAAATATTAACACATACCATTTAGATTAGGAAAACTTTTTGTAATAACCAGGGATTTCCTGTAGGCTAGTGGTAGGTAATAAAGGCCTGTCGCACTATGGTTGTGGGTTCGATTCCTGCAGCTTTGTCCGATGTGACGGGTTATCCCCCGACCTGCAGGTTTTCCTTTTCCTAAAAATATAGTATTATAATATTCCAAAAGTAATCTTCAGAAATGTTTTAACCTTAAACAATACTATCCAAAGTTCAACTTAATCCATTCCAACCTTTATAGTTATCCAAAATACCTCTACCTAGACTTTCTCTAAATGGTCTCTAAATTCCAAAATCAATTGTAACATCAGATTCCCTAAACAAAGTAAAGTTTCTCTTATTATCACATACTAAAAATATTATTACCTTAATCATATTAAAACCTTAATGAAACAACAAGTACTGTAGTACAATCCTTATATATATCACAATATCCTTATAACCAGAATATAATCCTTGAGTCCAAAAGCACCAATACATTAATTATTCCACTTCAACTATAGTAACAACATAAGATTTTCCTTGATCCCTTGGCCTTTTCTGAGGTAAGTTTCCCTGACTCTTAGGACATTCATTTGCATAATGCCCCATTTCCCTACAATTATAGAATTCAACATTAATAGCCTCTTTCTTTCCCTTGCAATCACGAGCCTGGTGACATTTTCCTCCACATTTATAACAAACTTCCATTCCTTTTAGGCAAGTACCAGGGCGATTATTCCCATAATTATCGCATAATGGAAAATCCTTCTTTCCCTTTTTCCCTTTATCTGTCTCTTGTTCCATCGTTCTCTTCTTCTCTTGCTTTACTTTATTGTTATAAGATTTAGAGAATTCCTTTTCTGTCTTGATAGCACATGAGACAATATCTTTGTACGATGAGAAAGATTGTGAGACTAAGGCTCGATGGAGAAATGGTTTTAACCCATCAAAGAAACTATCAATATTACTTCTTGGGTTACGTATATAATCTGCAGCATGTCTTGCTAACCTTGTAAAGCTGGCCTCATACTTTGCGACATTCTCATACTCATTTTGTCTAAGACTCAAAAATTTCCTTTCCATATCTGCTCGATGGTCATGAGGAAAGTATTTTTCTAAGAAAATATCTTTGAACTCCCTCCATTCCATATTCGATACTTCATCATCTTCCTTTTTATTTTGAATCAATGACCACCATTGATCAGCATCTCCAGTGAGGCGGTAAGCTGCCATGACTAATTTTTCTCTTTCACTACTCCCTAAAGCCAGAAATATTTTCTCTAGGGAATTTATCCATTGTTCAGCTACTAAGGGATTAGTACTCCCATTGAATGTTGGTGGTTGTTTCTTCATGAAGCGGTCTAACATTGATCCTCCACGTTGCGGATCAGGGTGCTCCATACGAGTAAGGTTATTATTCATAACCTGAGTGAGTTGTCCCGGTATGGTGATAAGTTGATCAGCACCAGTTGTATCTCCAGCTCCATTATAATTATCTTGAGCAGGATGACAATCCCTACATAGAGTGCATGCATTGATACGGTTTCCATTCCTTCCACTAGGCTCCATTTCTAAACAATGGCATAAACTAGATTAGTTTATGAATCAAAATACATAATTACAAACTTGAAAAACACTTAACATAAATTGAACAATTTATGGATATAATCCATAATCACAAAAAATGTTTTCTTTGAGGAATTATATACTCATAACCCTTTATAGTGGTTTGTAAAGAAAATGAGAATTATTTTATGCATATCCCTCGGGAGTGTCGTAACCAAGAGTGTAGCAAGGCCCGTTGTCGTGCACCAGTTCCCGTTCGAGTCTAGCTCAAAGCGGTGTTTTCGGGTTTTACCCCTAGGTTCATCTATGCCAGAGCCGCCTCTACCTGCTCATATCCAGACAGGGATGTATTGCTCGGAAAACTCACAAAATCTCTATAATACCAAAATTATAGGAAGTTCTTCTATACTAATCCTCAAATTCTATCTTATGGATATGTGCTCTAATCAGAGTTTTTTCTAAATCTAGCTTTCAAGGTTAGTACTAAACTGCCTCTGATACCAACTGTAACGCCCCGACCCCAGTTACCCAGAGTCGGTGCATTATTGCGTAACATTGGCATGATCACAAAGATCGAGTCTTGAAAGACCGATTAGTTTAGTATCCTTGAAACACTAGATACATTCATAAGTTTTACATTACATCATAAAGTAATACAAAACTACAAAAACATCTTGTCTTCATATCCCCTCATATTATCCCTTTAGGTCATTCATAAAATACTTCTTCACATCCTAGAAAAATTAAAACATTGAAAGGGGTGAGCTCAGATGCTCAGTAAGGATAACAATATAGCGAAAGCTTTCATAAATAAACATAAACATTTAAGGCAATGTATAACTAAAACAAAAGCCTTTTAAACTTGAACTTTAACATAATATGGAAAAAGTAAAATGAGATAATTCCATTTACTTATTCACATGTATATTCTACTGGTCGAATAATCACATGAAATATCAATAACCACTTTCATAATGATTGAATGCATAATGCCAGACTATCATAACCACGTATCCAATGCCTCGTGCCAAGACTACAAATAAGATTTTGTCAAGACCTCATGCCAAGACACTAGTTTGTCTCATGATACCTACCGATGCAATTTTTTTAGAAGATACTTATTTTTAAAATTGCTCAAATATACCCCAGTGTTTTTCTGAAAACATTATGAAAGCTTCTGAAAAAAAAAACTAATTCTGAGACTGCTTGACTAATTACATGCCATGATGGGTCCACGCCCAATCCCTTCCTGTCTACCACACTCAAGAGTTGGGTTTTATGAAAAAAATTTTAAGATTGCATTAAATACATATACATTTGCACTGGATTTTCATATATTTGAGAGAAATATCTCTCTTTTTTGAAATCATTTAAAAAAATTATTGCGTGTAGAGGAAGCCGAAACTCAAATAATGGTCACGACGGTGGAGAAGTAATTGTCACCGTATACATAAGTCAAAAAATTTCTTTTGTCGTTTAGTAAAAATGCTTCATATAAAAATATTCCTTTTGAATAAAAGTAAAAGTCAAAGGTGTTTATACACCGTATAAAGGAAAGTTGTGTATAAAACCAAATATGCCTCAATGAAAGGAGATTGAGACGAAGTCCCTTACAAAGATCATTTTTAAATAAAATAGATCTATTATGTGTATTCAATATAAGTACACATAAATAAAGTACAAATACAAGATATGACATAATAATATCATGACATAATTTGTAAGTAGGAGATTAACCCAAAGAATGGAAATTGGGTTAAGAAGTTCCCTTACAAATATCATTTTTTAAATAAAATAGATCTATTACATGTATTCACTATAGGTACACATAAATAAAGTACAAATACAAGATAGGACATAATAATATAATGACATAATTTGAAAGTAGGAGATTAACCCAAAGAATGGAAATTGGGTTAAGAAGTTCCCTTACAAAGATCATTATTTTTAAATAAAATAGATCTATTATGTGTATTAACTATAAGTGCACATAATGAAAGTACAGATACAAGATAGGACATAATAATATCATGACATAATTTTAAAGTAGGAGATTAACCCAAAGAATGGAAATTGGGTTAAGAAATTCCCTTACCTCGTGTCCGACTTGACTCGATCGCTCTTTAACCTCCTGAATAATAAACTAGAGTTAATTTCTACTTGCTTAAGTACCTTTTTCAAGTTCATTATTCCTTTTATATCACTTATTACCATGTTATGAACATTATTTAATTATTTAAGTTAATAACGGTCGTTTTGTCGATCTTTGGTACTTGAGTTAAAAATAAACTTCTTATAATTACAAGTTGTTCATGTGGTAAAATATCCATTATATTCAGAATTATATTAATTATTTAGATATCATATATATCATATATATCCAGTATATACATTCATTCATAATATTACGTAACATTTAGAGGTAAGAAATGAAATGCACCGTTCATGGAGACGGTAAGCCGTATGTACGCATGAACGCTACTTTCATTTATATTTTGTATTTAATGGAATGAAATCATAATTATATAAAGGTATATTATAATTCCAGTATAATATCATATATAATATCATTTAATCCATCCTTTATACATCCCACATATGGAATTAACGATTCAAATAACTTTGAGGGGGCTGTAGTTCGCACTTCCTGAAATGAAATTATCGCGTTTACCCATAATGGAAATCATAAAGGTATGCCATAAATGAGAAATACAGAAGTATAAGGAAAACATAAAAATAATATATATCATATATAAATATAGTTACATCTTAATGTCCACCATGAGAGGTGTTAAAAGAAGATTGAACAATCATCATTTCGTGAGGCAGAAATTTTCCAAGCACAGAAACAGTATGTTCTTTAACCATTAGACGAAGGTGTGTGTAAGTGTAAATCAAAAAATTCTCATAAAAACATCCTAGTATATTGAAGATAATGGTGTATTTACAAAAGAAATGAATAAAAATAGTTTAAGGGGTTGGATAATCAAAATAAAACGAAATAACATAAGAGAAGACATTACCTTAAAATCGGGTAACTCTTTTCTTGATTTGAGCCAAAGGCTTCCTTGGGAAGAATTATGCCCAAATTGAGGCTTCTAGGAGTAATAGAGGGAAGTTTAGAGAGTATTTTGGCAGAGTTTGGCCGAGCCAAATGGCCTGAAGGTGTGAATAAGGTGGTAGAGGTGGGGGCCTTTTATAAGAGGAGAGGAGGGGCACTCTTGGAAAGTAATGAAATGTTACTTTATTATATAATGAGTTTCGGATTTTAAAGGTCCCAAACTTATATATTTAGAGTCTAAGGTGATACGGGTTCGAAATATACTCATCCAATAGGCTTTGGAAAAGTTTAATTCTTATATTTTACATTATCCTTCCATTTTATTAAAATCGTTAATTAATGAGGTAATCGCTGCATCATCATGGTGTCATAAATAATTTAATTTATTTAATGTCTAAAAATTATAAAAAAAATATCATTATGTAGTAAATATTTTTAAATTTCTAATGAATATTTATAGTAAAAAATATGACTTGTATAACCCTATTTAAAAATTGTTTTAGTAAAACAACTCATGTTTGTGACATTTTTATTTTAACATTAAATAAAAAGTTTTTAATGTCATTTTCCTACCAAAGTGGCACCATGGGGTCCCCAAGTTGACCCATGGATTTTATTTGTCGGCCATGACTCATCCAATAGGGGTAGGACAAGTGTAAAGGTCATTTCATATTATTATAACATTATCTTTACCTTAAATTACACTAATTACCTTTAATCGCGATTAATAGAACTTAAAAGTTACTATTCACCAAAAATTATTTTAATCCCATTGAACCACATTTTACTTCCTAATTACAGTGATGTATGTCGGATTTTGGAAATTCAAATCATAGAGGTGGTAAAATTTCATTTAAACAAAAAATCAGTTTTTTAACTACCACTTAGTGGTTTTACTATTCATCAAAAATCGAATTTTTTCAGAACAACACCAAAAATTAACCCTAAGATATATTTGATATTCCTAATTCAAAAATGATGTCTATTTTACAAAATTAAAAACATATAAGTTGTATTAATTAATTTAACAATTAATTCCCGTTGTCACAACAAATAGCGTGTTTTTAAGAAAGAATATCAATCAAAAGATTGACAATTGTTTATGTCCAATTTCAAAGTGAAATTAATTCTAATGACCACCATCATATAAAATGGTAAAAATATATTCTAATTACACTTTATAACCACAGAATTGTATAATTTATCACTCTAAATTATTTTGATTAAAAAAGTTGTTTTTAAGTATTTTTCACTATTCATCAAAAATTGGAAGTTCTCAGAAAAATACCAATAATTCAACATAGGCTAATTTCGATATTCTTAATACAAAAATGAAGTCCATTTTGAAATATAAAATTCATATAATTTCAAAAAGTTGGTATTACTATTCATAACTGCCACTTTTATTGGTCGCGGTGTGTTAGAACTCGAGGTTGCATACAACACACAGTGCTCTATTATTCAAAGAGGAGCGTGCCATGGAATCTTGGGGTGTTACAGACACCATATCTATATTTGATACTATGTTTACTTTTTATATTTAATTTAATACAATTTTTAAAATATTTTTTAAAAAACCACAAGAAGAAAAATGAGTTAGATAATTAGTATTCATAATTAAGAATTATGAAGGAAATGAGGTAAAAAAATAGACATGACTGATGTTGTTGGCTTAAACAAAAAATTTATATTTTTAATGATCTCTAATCATGTTTACTTTATTTTTAAATAATTCTATGTATATCGACCATGATGAAAATACCGCATAGTATAAGTGACTACATGATATATTAAATAGACCATGTTAGAAGGGAAGTGGATATACTCTATTGTAACACTTTGTTTTGAAGAATCAATGATACTCTATTTTCTTAAAAAAATCACAAACTTCAAGAAAATATTCACGAGGCCACTTCATGTGATGTCAAGGAAAAATTTAAAGATAATTCATTTAGAGGATGAACCTCTTGTTATTCATTTCCACTTTGGGAAATTTTTTATGAGTATACCCTTCTATGTGAAAAATGATGCATCGTAGTCCTAATACCTATTCTCAAGGCTAGTACATATCATTTTTGATACATGTAGACTTTTTTCATCCTCGAGGGTGAAACCTAGTAATATCAAAAACCATATTCTACTGATGAGAAGACAAGGTAAAAGTATGAAATATCACAAAATTATTTCTAATTCAAGTTAGAAATGAAACAAGTCTGAAATGAAAAAAGACAAAAAGTAAGGAATCCATTGATAAAAAATCCTGAATACAAAACCTAGTAATATCAAGGACCACATTTGTCTGATCAACATGCAAGGTAAAAGTATGAAAATCACTAATAGGCATCCAAAGTGTATTATAAAAGTCAACAAAATTACTCACATGATACACCAGGTCAACATAGGGTTCCCATTATAAGTTCACCAATACACAAGCTACTATGGTATGCATGCAAGGATATATCAAGGCTTGGAAAGAACCATCACCACAATACCTTCTTTATAGCAAGACCACTAGCACTTGTATACCGTTTCTTGTGAGTGAAGGTTATAGGTACAATGGAAGCATTATATTGGGCATTCCCAACTTTTATTTTTGTTATAATCAAGGATTAATCCAAGATTTACATAATGATAAATTCTATGATCAACAATATTAAATCAATGAATATTGATGATAGAAAATACTGGAACCAAAGCATAGGACCCTGACATATTATTTATAAGTAATTTAAGTAATTATGAATTACCTTGAGATTAATTCTTTCTTAATTGATGTATCTAATAATGTCTCTAAATAATACCATTGTTTCATTGTAGGAATCAAGTATAGATTTCCTCTAGTGGTGATCCACATATGCTCCGTGATTCTCTGAACATCACTGTAGGAATCTCCGAGTGCTAGCATGAAAGATCCTAACTCTTGTGTTATTTTCCTTTGATCACCCCAAGAATCTCTTCAATGAAGGTTTATATTAGATCTATATAGAATTTAGATTAGTGTTGAAGGATAATATATCTCTGTTTTTGAGAGATTTCTTGGAGAGATATCTCTCTAGGGCTTTAATGGGATTCAATATGGATGTCATTGCGCACAACACAAATGAATTGAATCTCTGGAGAAATAATATAATTGTATTTATATATTGCTAGGGGTAGAAAATAATAATTTCACACGCACCCTTATTATTTTTCTTAATTTCTAAGAAACCCCATTTCTATAAAAATAATAATAATATTATTATTTATTGACATTCTTTGAACTCATGAATTAAATTAACTATTATTTTTTCAAATAATATTCAATATATATTATTTCTCACCGGACCTTTTAACTTGGTCCTCCAATCCATAACAATATTTATTGGACCTTGAATAATTACTATTTATTTAATAAATAAATACCACTACATTATTCTCTAATAAAAAAATATATATTATATTTACTAAATAAAAAATAAATATTTATTAAATGTTCTTCTCACATAATATCCTATTGAATAACTAGTGAAAGAATATATTGAATAACTAGTGAAAGAATAAATGAGATCAAGAAAACATGAATAATTATTATAACACTTATAGGAATAATATTTATTAAACTTTTTAAATAATAAATAATATTATTATTTAAATGAGGTTCAGGATAAAATTACTTTGTGACCCTCTAGGCCTCTTTCTTAGTGGCATTATGAAAAACATCCCAAAGTACAAAGTTATCATCAAGAAAAATGCCAAGACACTTATAGAGAAAGAATTTAATGTTGTAACAATATAAAACCACATACAGAAACTTACTATGTAATATAATCCCTTTATTTCAGTATCTATAATCAATCAGGTTGCATGTTGGTTCCATAAACCAATGTTCTTAAAGTATCTTTCTTTGAATTTTTGGAAATCAAACTTTCCTACAGAAAACCATGGCCATGGATTTATTTGGGATAGATAATTTCCCTCAAAGGGTATGAGATATCAACTTTCATTAAAGAACAGAAGGTACAAATCCTTCTCTCTCATTATTCATTAATTAAATATTACTCGTGACACACCCAAATTATCTTTACTCACCACAAACATATATCATCACGATTTTCATTAATACATCAAGGTATATGACTTATAATAATCATTAATAATAATATTAGAGTCTAAGGATCACTACATATTTATACAGATAGAAAAATTCAATGACATATATAACCGTGGATTTCCTACTAATAGGTCTTGTTCTTATAATATCCTACACTATACATTACCAAGGGTGTACACCATGAGAAGGTTCATCAAATTAATATGATTATTGAACACTAATTCCTATATCATTTATGTCCCTAAAATGATTTCAACTAGATATAAAACATATATTTAAGAATATTTTCATGACACTTATGGGTTCTCATCATAGCGGGAAAATGCCATGACTTTTCGGTGCGACAACTACTCTTAAGACATTATCACATACTATGTTACATAGAAGAACAATCATGATGTGATAAGGAGTTTATTAAAATTAAAAACAATGAATAAATATTATCATAAAGTACACATAAGTTGGTTTTAGGGCACTGAATCCAATAGACTTCCACTTACACTAGAGACAACTGCTAATAACCTTTAGTCTGCTAGCTCTCACATGATACTCATGCTTCCACAGAGATATGACTTTATTCAAAGGGTCCACCACATTTTCTTATATGAAAAATATACTTACTTCAACTTCACCCTCTGAGAAAAATACCTCAATAGGTGATACTTTTAAAGAATGTGCTTTGTCTGTTGGTGTGGCCTTGACATTTTTACAATAACCACCACTGTAGTATTATCACAATATAATGTGATAGGGTCTTTAATACTAGGTAACACATAAATATCCTAAATTTTTTTTTATATCCAAATGGATTTTTTTGGATATATCAAAATGCATTATATATTCAAAATCCTCTATAGAATCGATGACAACTGGAGGCTTTGAACTCTTCCAGCTCAAAAATCCTCCATTGAGATAGAAAACATATCCTGACTACGACTTCAATTCATTTTAAACTATTTGAAAACTAGCATCAGTATAACCCATGATGACTAGTTCATCATCTCCTCCATACACTAGGAACATATCATTAGTTCTTCTAAGATACTTAAGTATAACCTTAACAACAGATTAATACTATTCTCATGGACCATCTTGATATCTTTATACCATGATCAATGCATAGAAAACATAAAGTTTGGTACATACCACGACATACATGATTGATCCTATCATTAAAGAATATTAGATATTACTCATTATATATTTATTCTATTTTAAGGACACATTTTATTAGAAATATGTATACCATGTGACATTGGAACCAATACCCTATTGGATTGTTCCATATTAAATCTCTTTAGTATCTGGTTAATATATGTACCTTGAATTAGTCCAAGAAACCTCTTAGATCTATCACGAATGATCTTGATCCATATAATGTAGGTTAATTCACCTGATTCCTTCATGGATAGACACTTGTTTAACTATTCCTTAACAAATTGTAATACTGGTATGTCATTCCTAATAAGTAAAATGTCATTAATATATACTACTGGGATAAATACCACATTCCCACTAAACCTCTTGTAAACACATGGATCACATTTACTCTTAATCAAACCAAATTATTTTTATAGCTTTATCAAATCAAATTTTTCATGACCTAGATGCCTGATTCAATCCATAAATGGTAAATGTTGTTTTGTCATAGAAGAAACCACATAGTGTCTTTGAGATATTAAGCTTCCTTGGTCTTGCTGGATACTATTGATAGTTCATCAAGTATTTATCTAAGCTAGCGTCACCTTTGACTGATCTTACCAAGAAAGCGGTGAATTTATCATGGTATGCGAAGTGTTATTATTATTTGATGAACTGAAATAAACTCTGACATCAACACCTATTATTATCTTACCTAAGCCCGGTAAGGGGTATGAGGTTTTCTATGATGCATCTAGTGCTGGTTTGAGATGTGTGTTGATATAGGATGGTCATGTGGTAGCTTATGGCTCTCTTCAGCTCCAACTTCATGAGAAGAATTACCCCACTCTTGATTTAGAGCTTTCTACAGTGATGCATGTGCTTAAATGTTGGAAACACTATTTATTTGGGGAGAAGTTCACAGTCTTATCTGATCATAAGAGTCTGTGATATATATTTTCTCAGAAGGACTTGAATATCAAATAGAGATGATGGGTAAAATACCTTCAGACATTTGAATTCGACATCGACTACACCCTAGGGAAAGGGAATGTAGTTAAAGACACTTTAAGTAGGAAGGTACCATCACAGGCTGTTCTAGAATTGAAGGAGGAGTGAAATATTATGGGGATTTTCTCTTAGTTTCACTTGGACTCTCAGGAGGATGTATCAGGTATGGTTCTGACTAGTGTTTAGTTGTCTTCATCTCTCATGGAGTTTATCTTGAAAGGTCAACAACACGATGATGAGTTTCAAAATATTTGGGAAAACTGTTCCGGGTTAGTCTCTTTATTCAGAGGGAATACTTCATTTCAAAAAGTAAGTTGTCAAATCAGTATCTATGAGAAGTTAAATTTTGTTTGATTTTCATAAATTTTCATGGTCCATTCATCCATGTGCTACAAAGATGTGTTATTACATGAAAAGAATATTCTGGTGGCTGAGTATGAAGCATGACATTGCAGATTTTGTGTCCCACTATTAGACCTGCCAATGGATAAAGGCAAAGCACATAAAACCCTCTAGTTTTATTCATCCTCTTCTAGTATTGGTTTGTAAGTGGGATGAGGTGTACATGGATTTTTTTGTTTGGTTACCATGGATGCCCTGAGGTAAAAATTCTATATGGGTGGTTATTGATCGGTTGGAAAAGTCTGCACATTTCATTCTGATCAAAGACACTACTAAAGTTGAATATTTGGGTAAGGTGTATGTGCAGAAGATAGCGAGGTTGCATGGGAGTCCTTCTACTATTGTTTCAGATAGGAATCCTAGTTTTAACTCAAGGTTTTGGAGGATTATTCAAGAGGAAATGGGGACTCAAGTCAAGTTGAGAACAACTTACCATCCACACACATATGTCCAGACAGAGTGTGTAATTCAGATCCTAGAGGATATGCTTCATGCCTATGTCTTGGATTTCAGTGGATCATGGGATAAACATATGTGGCTAGTTGAGTATGTTTACAACAAAAATTACTAGTTGTCAATCAGAATGGATTATTTTGAGGTGTTGTATGGTCACCCATACAGATCACCTCCTTGTTGGGCAGAGGTGGGAGAAGTATCTTTGGTTGGACTAAGTCTAGTTTAGGAGATGACGAAAAAGATTCTAGAAGTGTGACAATGTCTAGTTACAGCCTATAGTCGATAGAAATCATATAAAGATCAAAAATATCTTCCTTTTGAGTTTTTTGTTGGTGATTGGGTTTTCTTGAAATTTTCTCCTCGTTTGGGTCACCATTGACTCTAAAAATAAATAAATTTGGCTCCAAGACATGTTGGACCATTTGATATCATCGAACAAATTGGAAAATTTGCTTATCGGTTATCATTTCCGGCTCAATTGATAGACATTCATGATGTTTTCCACATATCACATCTTAGGAAGCATCACCCTAACCCTGCTCATGTTCTAAGTTGGGAAGAAATTATGCTAGAACCAGACGCTTCTGTTTTTGAGAAACCAATTTAGATAATTGAATCTCAGACGAAAGTCTTGTGTGGGAAGTCAATTCTGTTTTTCAAAGTTCTATGGAAACAAGGATCAGATTCTCATGAGACTTGGGAACATGAGTCGTTGATGAGGTAGTAGTGGACTCATCTTTTTCTAGGGAGTACATCTTTCACATGACTTACTAGGGATGTAAAGTCCTTATGGTGGGGAGATTGTAACATCCCGTTACCTTGATCGGGTATGTTTTCCCTTTTTCGAAGTTCCTTTTTGGTTTTTAAAATCCTTAGATATGTTTTTTTGGGTTTACTGCAGGTTGAAGAACATGTACATATCGTGTACTTGAGGTTCACATCATGTACTGGTTACTAGTTTTAAGTCTTGAATGGGGGATCATGGTGTGAGAAGGTACTGAGTAGGCACAGATCGTGTACCTGAGTTACATGTCATATAGGGGTTAAATAAATGATTTTTAACCTAAGGTGATGGATTTTTCAGCATAACTTATCCAACGTGGACTACACATTGTGACCAAGGGGTACACATCATGACCCATCCCTCATCCTGGTTTAAGTCATTCATTTTTCTATTTTTATCAACCTTTTTCCTCCTTAACCTCTTGGATCTCGACCCTAAACCGATTCTAGGTGTTTTTCAGAGGCGTCTCACTTTCCAGATCGATCCGATCAAAACCAGTTCAATGTTTCTTCTACGATGTATCTCTATAGGTAAGTGTTCTCTCCAATTCTTCCTTGCGATTGATCACAATAACACCCTAGCCTTGATTTATTGGATCTACTGATATAAGTTGGATGTTTCTTGTTGTACTCATCTAGATCCATTGTGAGATCTTACCTCGAAGGCCATTCCTTGGATAGTTGTGGTGAATTTAATGTTATTTCTTGAGGTACATGGGATTTATTCTATCTTCCAACTCCTTTTCTTCTATTTTGAATCAATCCTTTGAGGTGAAAGTTTGATTCTAGGGCCTTTGTTGATGGCGTTGTTGGGTTTCGTTGCTTTTGGATTCTGTTGTGGGTGTGTGCGACCCGAACATTGAGGTAGGTGGTTCTGTCTCTAGCCTATGATAATTAGTCTGATTGTTATTTCTTAATAAATTTATTTATAAAATTGGCATGATTTTTATGTTTTTAGAAAAAGGGTTTTGAAAGAAAAATGCTTTCCCTAGATTTTGATAAATGGATTATAAATGGTTTTGAATGGTTTTCATAGAATTGAAATGGGTTTGTGAAAAAAAGCTCATGGGTTACCTTGGGTACTTAGGTGGAAGGTTTATCTTGAGGCTATCATCCATTGTTGTTATTATCAAGGATGTTTTTCTTGGGATTTTTATTTTTTCCCTAGGCCCATTATTCTAAGAGACCAATATTAACATTTTGGGGGGGATTACTCTTGGGGTTTTCCTTTGCTTCCTAGGCCCGTTGTTCAAGGATCAGTTTTGTGAACTTGATTATTTTGGTACAAGTAGTCTGCTACCTAGACCTGTATTATTCCATAGTGCTGTGATACATGTGCTTCTATTTTGTATTTCTTGGCTTTCTGAGTTATCTTGGATATGAATGTGTATACTTGTAGAAAATGTTATGGAAAATGTGATTTGAAACTGATCTACCTGCTTTTGTTTAGAACTATGAAAAAAGGGAATGTTTACCATGTTTACAATAAAGCTGCTTTACTGCCTATCATGATATGATTTAAATTTTAAATAAGTATACAAGAATTGTTATATAGAGGCTTACTATAGAACACATGGGTGGGATCCTACTGATCCTATTAGATCACACCCTGCGCACTGCTTCGGTGGTGTGTAGAACTTTGTTTGTCTTCTAGTATAGAGAAAGGAAAGGCGCCATAGTGAGGTGGTGAGGTTCATGTCAACTAGGATGGGTAACTGGTGGTGATATGGTTGGAGTTAATCCATGCCATCATTGGAGTAACTATTTGGTTTCGAGTTCCTTGTAGTCAGACTTGTCGTTTGAAGTTTTTAGGTACTATTCCAGTTGTTTTGTTTATGCTATTTTCTTTACAGTTATGGAATATATACTATTTTGTCTTCAAATATTTCTTATTTTCTATATATATATGCTGTGTGGTTATTCAGTTTGGGTGAAATTTTTCCCTCAGTTTTTTCATTCGATGCCTGGGTGCTTGTCGCCAACCCGTGGGGATCAGGAATGCACTTCGGGTATGTGACAGATCGGGCCGTGTGCCGGGTTTTAGGGAAACCTAGTCCTGTTCTTTACAAAAGTATTCTTTCTTTCGGTCTATTTATATTAATTACAAATTTACTGTGAACAAATCACCTCTTGGTTTTGACATATTTCATTTTCAATATTATTTGGAAAAAATTTATTGGTCATGATGTTTAGATCATGTATAATATGTGAATGATCCATCAAATCCAACATTTTCTAAGTTAGTATTGGCCCCAATAATCACTTCTACTATTTCTGGAGCCATTAAGTGGTATTAGAGCGATCAAATTCAATTTTGTTAATATTTTATTTGATTATTTATCATTATGCATTTAAAACATAAATTTAATTTCTTGTTTTAATCCGTTCTTAATCCATCATCGAAATATCTTCTTCCTATTCTATGTTTCTATCTCACTTTACCAAGATAAATTTATAATTAAAAAAATAACATATGAAAAACCGATCCATAGGTACGAAGATATATGGATAGATAACATAGGGTTACATGGTGTATAATCCATTGTTACTTGTTTTGTACCATTTTTTATTACACGAGGACACCCTCATGGACTCTGGGTTGTCATGTAATAAATACATGCTGCATGCATTAATTTCACCATGTGTTGACTGAATAGGGTGGAACATGAATTTTCTGAACTATATGACGTGTATATTTTCTATATTCTATATAGTTTGTGTGTTTTCAAGGAGAAAAACATGGGGTCATGCTGCATCTCATAATTAATACACCATGTGTATTTAATACGTGATGCGTATAGGATGGCTACCATGTAACTTGAAGTAACACACCATATATTCATTCTACATGCCTTGTACTTTTTTCACCATCAAGAGTAAAAAATTTATTCAGAGAAGAAAGAAAAAGGGTACAGCACAATACCAAGCAATGTCAGGGGGGACGAAAATAGTGGAGACCTAACGTGTCATTTTTAACAAAAAGTTTGCACTCATTAGGAAGAGATCCCAAGCTAGAGAAGAGAGTCAATTATTCTCCAGACCCATCTTGTCTTGCGAGTGAGTCTGCTGCGAAATTCCCTTCATGCCAAGTGTGGGAGACACAAACATTGTGATTAATAAGACTTCTGTAATATCGGACAAAATATACCAGATTCCAGGGGACATCAGCATTCTGTTGGAGAAAATTGACCAGTACCGCCAAATCAGATTCCACTTCCGAGATTGACATGTTGTATCACCTGCACAAGGAAAGTCCCAAGTCCATAGAAGTGGTCTTGGCACCCTGGGAATTACCAGAACCAAAGGAGGTGCTGAAGCCCAAAAGCATGGAACCTCTATCTTCCCTGATCAGGCCGCCTCCCCTTATGCTCCTTTCGACACAAGATCCATCGACATTGAGTTTCAGGCCAGTGCGAGGTGGCCTCCATTTGACCCATCGACGCCGGTTGTAAGAGCTGGCAAAAGAAGCTTTGGAGACACCCGGAAGAAAACTCCTGAAAGTAGCAGAATTCCATGCGTCTTTAAGGAGGACACCGAATTCAGCAGCATCAATTTTGATTCAAATTTGAAGGCTGCGCAGCGACTAGGGCACCCCAAGGCGGGAGTTATTCCTTGCTTCCCAGAGATACCAAAAAACAGTCGTGAATATCATGCCACAAACTTTAGTTTCCAAACCAAGATGACCAAAACCCATGAACCGGGATTCTGTGAAGAGTTGAAAAGACACCCTGGAAAAATGGATATTCATACCCAGCTGCAGAAAATTCCAGACTCCCGTAGCCCATTCACTATGGAGAAAGAGATGGTCCGTTGTATCCTATTGGGGTTTAGAGCAGTAGTAACATCTAGAAACCATGGAGACACCTCTTTTTTGGACATTATCATCAGTAGGGATAGCATGATTTCTAATACGCCAGACTAAGAAATTAAGCTTACCTGGAATTTCCTTACACCATAGTTTTGCAGCCCAAGCATCTGTGACACTAGATGAGTGAAGCGTATTCTTGAAGTCCCGACAAGAGAATCTTCCTGAACTGGATCTCATGAAGGAACATCTATTCAGCTCATCAGAAAGTATTATACTATCATAGATGATCTTCTGATCCTGATTTAAGATTGCATCCAGAAAGGTTGGGTAAAGACTGGCCTCTGAAGGAAATTGCAGGGACTGGGCAACCTAGAAAATGGAGCAGCGAACTCGACCAGTTTGACATCCAAAGGTTGATGTCACCACGACCAACGATCCAGTGATGATGATCCTCCACATACTCTAGGTGTTTAAGCATGCAGTGAGCCAGTCCTGAAAATATTTGGGGTTGAGAGCTCTAGCTTTTCCAATTTTCGTATCTATTAATAATAAATTTGTCCCAGATAGAGGTCCCTTCTAGAATATCCCAAGCCAGCTTTGCTTACATCAAGCACATGTGATCTTCCACATCTTGTAGGACGATACCCCCTTCCTCGATAGATTTTTCCATCCGATGCTAAGAGGCCCAATGACAATGCCCAGTTTGTTTGGAATCCCAAAGGAAATCAGTCATGACCTTTTCCAGTCTCCTAAGAGTGCTTTTCGGGGCTTTGATGATGGATAAGACATGCATCGGGATAGAAGTGAGGACACTATTGATAAGAGTGATACACCCTCCAAAAGAGAGAAATTTATTCTTCCAATTGCAAATTCTTCCCGTGATCCAGTTAGTAATGTCATCAAACAGAATTTTTTTAACCCTTCTGTTGGAAATAGGAGCTCCAAGATAGACCATAGGAAGGTGACGTCGCTGAATGCCAAGCTTGGATTGAATAATATTGGAGCGACGAACCGGGAACTTGTTGGAAAAGAAGACATTGCTTTTTCTGGAGTTGATAATCTGACCACTCAACTTGCCATAGGAAGAAATGATATTAGAGAAGCCATTTAATGACCTCTTCCTACCATTTATGAAAAAAAGGATATCGTCGGCGAACATGAGGTGGGAGATGCATCCATTTCCAAATCTTTTGCTAAAGGGGAGGACAACCCCATCAGAAATACCTTTGTGGATGTTTCTTGACAGAGCTTCTTGATCTAAGATGTACAGGGTAGGAGAAAGGGGGTCGCCTTGCCTAACTCCACGAACTGATTTAGAAAAACCAAAGATCTTACCCATGAGAGAAATAAAGATCTAGGGAGAAGCATAGTAATGGAAGCAGAGGTTGCAAAACCAATCCTGAAAACCCAAAGTTCTCATAACCTTCAAAATGAAACTCCACTCCAATTTATCATAGGCCTTATCAATATCAATCTTGATCATGATATTAGATCCAACAAATTTTTTTTTCAAGTCACTAACCATCTCTTGGGCAATGCCAATAACACTCTGAATATTTATTCCCTTAACAAAACCATGTTGCTCTTCCAAAATAATTCTTGGGATGACTTTACAGAGCCTCCCATTAATGAGAGTAGTCAAAATTTTATATGCGAAGTTGCACAAACATATTGGTCTGAATTGATTGAGGGATGAAGGGTCCTTAACTTTGGGAATGAGAATAACCTTGAAGGCACAAGTAGGCCGGGTAAGGGGGCCACCTCTAAAGAAATCAATAATGGCCTCCATAACATGATACTTAATAATGGGCCAAGCCTCAATAAAGAAAGCGCCTGGGAAGCCATCGAGACTAGGAGAACTTTCTCTATTCATGCTGAAAACCATATTTTTGATCTCAACCTCATCAGGTAGCTTTGTCAACATATCCATGCCACTACCAATAATTAAGTTGGGGATACAATTCAAGAAGTCCAACTCCTCAGCAAGTATGTTATATGAACCATCATTGGAGGAATTCGGCCCAACTAAAAGGTTTTCAAAATGCTTCATAGCCAAATTCCCAACCACTTCCACATCCGAAGTGGAAGAGCCGTCATCAAGATTAAGTTTGATTAATTTTCTCACCCTTTTCTCTTTGAGGCAGGATTGAAAAAAATCAGAATTTCTATCCCCCTCTTTAAGCCACAAAGATCGAGAAAGTTGCCTGCATGACCTTTCAATAGCCAGTAGCTGCTCCGTAAGAATTTTTTTCTTTTCAACCAGCTGAGAAAAATAATTATTGTCCCAAGCTTCAATAAGGGTGTCCTCCATTGTCTGGATGTCCCTTTGAATACCGTATAAGCTATTATCCTCATCATTGAGCTGGGAGAGAAAAATATGAATATCCTTCCTAAGATGATGAAGTCGATTCATAAGCCCAGACCAAGCCAATTCCATCATAGGCCGATCCCAAGAAAGTTGGAACATCTACCAGAAACCTTCGCGCTGATGCCAATTGGTAGAATAGAAGAAATGCCTAGGCCCCGAGTCTTCGTGTCTCAAAATCACAAGGAGGGGAGCATGATCGGACACCGACCTAGAAAGGTTTGTGACGGAGGCTTGGGGAAAGGAATCAAGCCCTTGGAGATTATAGAGGCAGCAGTCAAGCCTGCTCCAAATTTTGTTAGAACCTCTGCGATTGTTACACCATGTGAATTTGCAACCAAAGAAACCCATATCCATAAGACCAGAGGCTGCCAAAAAATCTTGAAAATCATTACGATCATGAGAAGAAATTTCAACACCCCCACTTACATGGAAATTTTAAATTTAAATAATTACTATATTAAACCTTCTTGACCTGATTTCTTAGGGTTATTAAGTTTATAGTACATGATGGTCATTAGTTTTTATATTATATTAAATGTTTAATTAATTTCACATAACATTTGAAACTACAATTAATGTATTATCATTTCATAGTAAATAATCAACACATGAGATTGTACAAGAAACATAATATCCATGTGTTTCATGTGGCATTAATTTGGTAGTACATTACATGAAATTATGAAACATTACATGTAAAAAATACATTATATGAGTGCATTTTATATAATTATAACCACAATGAGTAGTTCAGACAAGTATTCAAAGAGTTGTTTCCAAGTAAAAGGCTGTGTACTATTTTATTAAGTTTTAAATAAAATAAAATAATTTATTTTATTTAAAATCATAGTTTATATAAATTTCAAGATGATTTGATGGAATAAGATAAAATTAATTAATTTATTAATAACACCATTAATCAAATTAATTCAACCACATTTTATCTTATCGAATAATGAATTGAAATGAATGCTAGTTAGTTTTTTTAAATGCATAATCATTGCATGTGTATGACTGATCATGAGCTTTGACCAGACCTATACATGTTATTTTTTTATTAAATATTATTTTATTACATGGTTTTGAAATTATTTTTTATTAAATTTTATATGATAGCTTATGGGTCATATCTCCATATTTTATTATGTAGGACTTGCCTATCCAAGATTGATTTATGTAATTCCACTTAACCAATCATTTTTTCCCCTCACCAACATGTGAGTTATAAAACATATGTAATAAATATAGTATCTAAAGTTGCATGGTGTTAGTTCAAGGCAGAACTTAGGTAGAGATGTTTCAACACAAAACTAAGATAAAACCAACCTGAGTGATTCATAAGTGGATAGGTGGAATGCTATAACTCATGCCAAGATTGGAACAAAGAGTTTTACCCTAGGGTCATATGCTTATTTATTGTTCTCTCAATAAATCAACCATTATATGAGCTTATGAATTATTCAATTATTAATTTTTTATTTTTTTCTATGCATGATTTATTTTATGGATGCAAGACTGTAATCACATCAATAAATTTTCTAATATGAAAATATGTAATTAAATTAAATGTGTTATGCACAAATGTTTTATCAAAACATGGTTAATCCATAAATTAAAATCCAATTTATATTAAAAATACATGTAAAGGAATAGGAAATAAATATTTATTCACAATAAATAAAATCTCTTAACTTAATATTAAGTTATAAAAAACCTTCCATTACTTAATTGAGAATGAAACCATAAAACTAAGGGTTTGACCAAACCTTATTAGGAAAATAACTTTTATTAGGGAGTTATTATGAAAAGTTTTGGGTTGAACTAACCATTTTGAATTAATAGGAGTAGTACTTTCCACACTTCATGTAACTTGGAGGAAAGTGTTGATGAAACCGGAGTAAGGGTTTTTGGATTGGGGAGTCCACTAAAAAGATCAGCGGGCTACAAGCCCATAGTTGGAAAATACCCAACTACCTAAATACCTTTTATTAATTGAACAAGACCTTTCTTGGGTTATGAGAAAGGGAATATGGATCCTTTCCACTAAATTTTTTGAGCAAATACACATTCCGAGTCCAATGGTGAGGGTTTTTAGGACTTGATAAAATAGTGGGAGTTTTAATAAAATTTTAAATTATTATGTCTCATATAATTTATAATCAAGTAAAGTAATATTAATATAATATTTTAATATTTTAGAACAATGAAAATATCATCAAAAAATTTATCCTAATGATCAATTCTGGAGAAATACCATTTCCTAACTAGTAGTAACTTCCAAGAATGGTTTAGATGCCTATGGGTTGTATTGCACCATGAACAAAAGTATTATGTTCTAGAATCCTCAATGCTTGATCCACTTGAAAAATAAGTGAGTGAAGATGAGTTCAATTTCTATGATAAAAACATGAGTGATGTAGTTTTTGTTCAATGTTTAATACTTTCATCCATATCTAATGAACTCATGAAGTCACATGAAGATGTGGACACTTATAGCATGCTCTGACATGTCCGTGGTCTTTATCAAGAAAGACCTAGATAAGAATTTTTTGAGATATCCAAGTTTCTCTTTTAGAGTAATCTTGGATAAGGTGTGCTAGTTGGGCCTCACATAGTCAATCTTATTGGATAAATTGAGCGTCTAGAGGTTCCAGGGCTTAATTTTCCTAGATAACTATGCACCAATCTCATTCTTTCATCACTCCCTTAGAGATTATCATGTTATCTTATAAATTACAATATAAAAAATATTGATAAGTCTCTCCCAGATCTTATCACACTTCTTTTCCAAGTTGACAAGGATATAAATTGTAAAAAATCATTTTATTTCTATGGTGAATAAAAGGAAAGTCTAGGAAAAAAGCTCTAATACTAAAGCTTCTTCACAACGCCCTTCCAAGAAAATAAGGATCAAGGGACATGAAAGGGAACAAGATGATATCTGTTTTACATGTGGTAATAAGGTCCACGTAATGACCCATAATTTTATCAATAAAATTTCTCCTTTTAATATATAATTATGTCATATTTAGTAAGACAACATTATATAATGCACAAGCACCATAAGATAAAACCAACAATATTTTATTATATTAATTTAAACATTACATTTCAGGATTAAATTTGGCCATAATAATTGAAAGTAATACAATAGGAAAATAATTAAAAATAATATAATAATAATAGAAAAATTTGGCCATGCTTGATCCCCTAGAATAATTGCACTCATGAACAACACTATAGAAATGAAGCAGAAATTTAGTAATGAAATATGAATTTTGATAATGAAAATATATAACCTTAAGGAAAAATAAAATTAAATGAATAATGAATTTAATATGGGGTATTTATAAAAATCATGGATCCCATATGATCATTAAAAGTTTAAGTATTGGAATAATAATATAACCATTGGAATAGTAATATGATCGTTGGAATAGTAATATGACCGTTAGGAATAGTAAAATGACCGTTAGAATAATTTCTTCACCTATGGAAGTGTAAAATAATATTTTGGTACCTTATAAAATGAAAATATGGGATATTTATATCATGATACAAGTAAATATATATTTTAAAGATAATAAAATAAGTGCTCATATTTTTGTAAAACACATATATTTTATTTTCATTTTTATAACAAATATAATTATTTAAAAGAAAGTTTATTTTCATAAATGGGCTTATAAATTAATATTAAGTTATATTATAATGATAAGATAATTTTATGATATGGTAAGTATTTTTTCAAAAGGGCTAGAAAATTGATCATAATATTAAAATTGGTATTTTTCAAATAAATGAGGATTTTATTCGAAAATTAAATTTCTCATATCTAGAAAATTATTTTCATAAAAAAGATTTTATTTTTTGGAATATACACCTCTAAAAATGGTTAGAGTGTTTTTTTGTATTTTTCTAAAATAATATATTTTTTGGTGAATAGTTAAATACGGTAAAATACAATATTTAACATTATAAGATAAATACATGAAGTTTTGAGTCATGGATGATGTAATAACCCATTAGTTCAAAATAAAATGAAAAAATTACTGTATATATTCATAATAATCAATACTATTGATATTCTTGATCCAAAATAATAAACTAATGAATATAATATAAAAACACCCATATACTCCCTTTATAAATACCACCCTCACCACCCCTTATCCTCATAAATTATAATACTTGTATATTACAAAATTTATGCCTAATTCCAATCCCAACACTCTCCCCCATTCCTCAATTCCATTTTCCTCACTAAAATACTATTTCAAGGATCTTTAAGGGGTAACCTATGAGAAGTCAACCAAAGAAAGATGTAAGATTCTCGACTAATCACTTTCAATTTTATTCTTCTTCTACCACCAAAAAATATCAATACACCTAAACATAGTAAAATTAGTATCCTAAATATACCAATATGTTATTATTATGGTTTAATATCCATCTTCTACACTCCCTTGTTTTGTTCTTTAAACAAAAGTGTTGTTTACAATATGGTTGGTTCACCGCCTCTATGAACAACGTACTTCGTTTTTCTACACCAAATTCAAAAATCATTATAGAAAAAATATTATGGTTAAATATGATTATAATAACTATATTATAACTTATTTCAAGTTATTAAATGTTTTATTAACCATTTAATTAAATAAAATGAATCTATTTTGTGACGGTCTGTAAAACGCCCTAAATGAACTAACCATGTAATGCTAGAATTTTTACTAAAAGAATATTCCCTATGTTGGAATAAATACGGGTATTTGGGACCATTTAAATTTATGGAAGTATATTATTAACATTTAATTTCAGTTATATATTTTTATCCCCATTTGATAAGAAAATCAATAATTATCCATAAGTGATCCAACCTTGGAACTATGGAATAAACGCCCTCAAAACAATGAAATAAAACATTATATCACATTAAAATGGTTATAAAAAAACATAAGAAAATTATAATGAATAAAATATAAATATAAAATGTTAAAAATTAATTAATTAATGAATTTAATTGGATTATATAGGATATTAAGTGCAAATGAAAAATGATTCTGGAATAAAAGGTAAGAGATATCTCTGAACTACCATTTTTCTTTAGGTTATGACCATTATTTCTCAAAAATAAATTTCTCTATATCTTTAGTGTTATGAAATTTTTATAAATTATGTATATATGTCTCTCACATATATACCTATATTATTATTTCTTCCTTTTATGGTGTAATACATACCTTATGTTCATTTCTTAAATGATTTATGTTTATGCATTATGATTGATTACCTTTTGTGGAACACATAAGAATGTAAATGTTATGATGGGTGCATCCAAATATTTCTCCAATTCATTAGGTAGTGTTATTTTCTCATGATACATTATGTATGGGATTATAGAGTTAACCTAATACATTAATGGTCTCTTTCCACCATGTGATGTTGTCTCAGTGATTAACCTTAACTTACACATATGTCATGTTTTATATGACTACCAATTTCCTATGTTTCCATGATATTATGATACCATCATCTTTATTTTATTATCCCATGTGATTATTCATGATCATTATATTTTACGATATCATGTTATTCCATTTGAATCACATTTTATTCCTCAGTACCATGTTTATTTCCTTACTAGGATTTATAACGCACCCTTTCTTTTATGTATTACCTAAGTTATCCTATACAATATTAGGAGATCAATGGGATTTAGGAGATAATTTTTGAAAATAAAATAGCGATGTTTTACTTTAGTTTCTTTTTTCTACATTATTAACCTAGTCTTCTAAATACACTAGGCCTCACAATATTTAGGTTGTTGTTATTGGGTGTTTCTATTAAAATTCATGTAATAATACATGTAAAAGGTTTGGGTCACAATAGTTGGTATCAGAGAAAGGTATAGTTATTTTTGGGGATTAGGACTTGAATAATTTAGTGATAACCCTAAGTATAAGTCTAAGTTTAGGAAAACATACTAGAATTTTGGTGAAGTATAGATCGAGTGGTTTCCAAGAAATTACATCCCTATCTAGATTCTATAAGTGGATGTGGCTCTGACACAATTGTACCTAGGGAAAATAACCATTAAAAGGGTGAATTAGTATTAAATCAATTTCACCTAGTGAACGAAAAAGAGGCCTTACTGCACACTGATTTTATACTCCCAGTCTATATGCTTCATAAAATTCATAAAATATTTTACAATCCATTATGAAGGATTTGAATAGATTATTAGGTTAGAAAACCTAATAGGAAACATTACCATGGATAAACTATATTGAAACCTAGAGACTGATAAGTTAAGAAATAATTTTTATTTATATAATATTCCTTATATGTTCATAGATTCCCTTTTTATATTTTTTTTAGTTTGAGTATTCTCATCATTTTTTTATTTTAGTTAATGGAAGGAAATAAGATGAACCTTAACAACAACAAACTTGATAGGAAATGTGATTATTTCCCAAATAATATACCTAAAATTATAGGAGTGGGAGATGAGAACTTCATGGAAGTACTGGACATGTTGACTCATTATATGAATAATAACTTGAATCATGTACAATTACCTCCTTCTCCTAAGAAAGTGCAAGTTGCGGTTGAGTCCTTTATGCGAAAAAGGACTCCCACCTTGAGTGGATCTTCTAATACCATAATTGCAAAACAATGCGTTAACTCCATTAAGAATATATTATCTATCCTTTAATCCTCAGAATAAGGGAAAGTCACACTGGCTGTCTATCATCTAGAAGGAGAATCTGATCAGTGGTGACACTGATCAAGGAAACAAAGTCCAAAGAGAAAATTTATTCCATATAATGGGAAGGATTCAAGAAAATATTTTTCAATAAATATTTTCCAAGAACTATTTATCTTAATATTGAGAGGGATTTTCTTGGGCTGAATAGAAACAAATATGAGCGTATTAGATCATATGAGGAAAACTTATTAGGCTTTCATGGTACTCCTTATACTTCTTCATCAATACTAAAAGTTAGGTAGATTATTTCTATAGTGGATTAAAGTTGAGTCTATAAAAAATATTTAGTGATTTGAGACTTTGAAAACTATGAAGATATTTTCTGTTATTCCCTTAAGGTATAGATGGAGATTGGTAACTCTTACTGGTTTTGTGAGACTGGAAATAAATAGTGTAAAATGTAGTTTTCTTCTGGAGGATCAATGAATAAATATCACAAAGGAAAGACACCCCAACATCCCAAGTGTCAAAAATGTGGGAATAATAATCCAAAAAACTATCTCAAGGGAATTAGGAGATGCTTAAAATGTGAAAAAGAGGGGAATTTGGATAATCAATTCCAAAGGTATATGATGAAACCTACTAATGTGATGGTATAAAAGAATGTTCAGATCAATACTTAGCCTATAATAAAAATTTTCAACTATAAAGAACATGATCATTATGTAAAACAATTACCTAATCCAAGGGTTTTCAGAGATAATCAATGAAATCAACCTCCATGGCCTAGAGAGAAAGGAATGGAATATTCTATCACTACTATTGAGGTGGATCCCAACAATGATGTGGTGATAGGTATACTGGTTATTAATTCAAGAATAGAAAATTTTATTTTTGATTTTGTCTCTACACACTTTTTCATATCTTTCAAGTTTAGTAGAACTATTCAAACACCACCTCCAAACATGGGATTTGAGCTATTTATTATAATAAAAAATAGAGAAATCATTACAACCCAACTATATAACTCCTCCCTAGTAAATGGTTGTGGAATTAACCTTATATTAAATATTTTCATACTACCTTTAGTGAAATTTGATGCTATATTAGGAATAGATTGGATCTATTTATATAAATTTGAAATCAACTATTGATATAGGGAGATCAATCTTCACATCTTAAACTATCCTCCAATCCTATACAAGTGTAAGGAGGAGGATGAATCTCATTTGAAATATTCATATCAAGTGTGTATATTATAGAATTATGATAATGTATATCATTCTCAAATGATTGATAAAAAAGAGAGAATCATGCTTGAAGATGTTCCCATTGTGAGGGATTACACTAATGTATTCCCTAAAGAGTTTCCTAGTCTACCTCCTAACTGAGAGGTTGAGTTATCAATAAAGATTATACCCGGATCTATGACCATATCCCAAACTCTCTACATAAAGTAAACCATTATAGCATCCCGACCTTTTCTTAAATTACTATTACATCATTTTAAAGATAAAAAACATAACTGTATTACACATAGAGGATCTAAAGGTTTAGTGTCTTGGGAAAACTAGGACCATACATAACAATTACAATATCAAGAATAAAAATTTATTTAATTTCTTCTTCTCTAGCTTCTTATTGGAACTTTTCTTCTCCTTAGTACATGTAGCCACCTGAGGATATACATCAAAATGGGTTATCTAGAAGCCTAGTAAAGGATATATAAAAACAATATATCATGGGGTGAGCATAATAATAACATGGGAAAAAGATCATGAACATGATATTAAGCATAAATATAAGACTTGAAATGTGGCCATGCATAAAAATGAAACATCATGACTTAGTGGTTAACTACCACACATACTTGTGAACCAATATAGAATCTTGTTCACACATCATTTCACATTTACTCATAAGATTAATCACTTTACCCAATGCATTGGAGCGCTGTATAATTCCGGGCGCACCCATCACATTCAAACATTCATATTGCACTATATAATTCCGGGTGCACTCGTCACATCATAATATTATCATTATCATTCATTACACATAGAACATAAATCAATGATGAACATGACTAACCCATGTACAGGAATGAGTTTCATCTCATTATAACACATTCATAAACTTTGGGTTCCCAAAAGAATGAGGGAATAACAAACATGTTACAAGAACCGTCCACTTTGAGTGATAAGTAAAAGGCGTGTTCTTAAAAGAAGAGTTATTTTGGAAAACATTTTGTTTGACATAAAAACCAGTGAAAAACATGTATATCCAAGAAATTGAAAGGAAATGATGAAAAAATGATCTGTAAGGAGTACCCATATCAAAAATGGAGTGAAAGAGGGAGAACCTGATGGATGAAAGTTGGGTTTGAGAATTTCCCCTTACCTTGTATCTGAATGATTCCTTCTATTTAATGTCCTGTATAATGAAATTATATTCATTAATTAGAAATCCAGAACCTTGTGTACATTAATATGGTTCATTATGGTTTCATTAAGTGATTTTATGTGCCTTTGGATGAGTTATAGAGTTTAAAAATATTATTTGGGAATGTTTGTTTTTATGGTTTTCTTGAGTGGTTCACTTGTATTCTTAAATTGAAATTTGGGTAGAACATGGGTAAACATACAGAACTGATATTACATGTTATTAATGATATTTCAGGAGTTTGGATTATATTTTAAGGAATTATATTATATCCATGTGGATGAATCATTAGATAATAATTAAATGATGATTGTTTGGGTTAATTTGAGCAATTTTTCGATCATAATGAACTTGTTTTATTTTATCACTAGCACTATGGTAATAAGTTAGTTAAAGAAATTTAAATAGGATATAATACATATAAAATGTTCTGGTTCAACCATAAAAATGTTTTCATGACCATATCTTAAGGTAGAAATGGAAGAATAAAACTTGTCATTCTTGAAGGTGATAAATTAACACCTCACAAACCACGTTCTCCTTAATAAAATAAAAGGAAGTGGGAAAAGGGGTTGGATGATATAATATCCCATTTAAATCATAACATTACAATAGATTTATAATACTAGATTTACAATACCATTTAGATGAATAAAGGTGGGGAGATATCAAGAAATGAACTTGAACTTGAAAGGAAATTAAAGGAGAAGAGGGAGAGAAATTACCTCTTAAATCCTCCTCTTGAGATTCTCCTTAAGGAAGCTAGGCTTGGTCTTTTGATGAGACCAGAAGCTCTTGAACGTGGGAGAGGGGCTAGATAAGAGGTTTGGGCAGAGTTTAGAGAAGGCTTGGAGCTTGAGAGGTGTGTGGAAATGAGGGTGTGAAGGGTGGTTTTTATAGTGGAGGGGAGAGGGGTTTCCTTAATATAAAATTCATTAGTTTATTAATTTCCCATAAGACAAGGAATAGTGAGTCTTGAATGACCAATAATAGTAATTTTATCATGTGATCCAGAACCAAGTGGGGTTACATTAGCATAACATCACACATGACTCTATAATTAGCTTATTTAGCTTATTTTTTTTGTAAATTACGGCATTTCACTATTCATAAAAAATTCAAGTATTTCAGAAAAATACCAAAAATTTACCCCAACCATTTTTTGACGTGTAGAATCCAAAAATGAAGTGATATTTTCAAAAATAATTTCCAAAATATTATTAATTTAATATTTAATTAAAATCATAATTTACTTAAAAAAACAGTTTTTAAAAATTAAAACTGATTTTATAGTGCTTTCAAAAATTATTTAGGGTCTTATAAAATTATCTAAAAACTATAAGACATTGATTCAATAATTTATGGACACAATTTAGGAAAATAAATTTTCTTTTAAATTAATTAATTAATTATAATTAATTATTTATGACTTAAAAAATACAAAAACGTTTACTAAGGTCAAATTATCACTTTCTAATATGTCTAAATTTTATTTAATTATTCATGGGTAATGTTACTCTTATGTTGGATGATTTACTATTCCTAAGATTCATATTACTATTCATAAGGGTATGTTACTATTCATAAGGGTAGGTTACTATTCACTAAAAATTATTTTTGTTTTATTAGACTCTAAAAATCATCTTGAACACAACTGAGTATGTCAGATTTTCAAAATTCCAATCACAAAAGTGAAAAACTTATTTTTAAAGGTCACTTATCACTTAGTAGTTCATTATGTTGTGTTTTAATGTTATTTTATGAAATAATTATAAGAAGGTAATTTCCATTGAAAAACTTTGGGTCGTTACAACCATTGAGTTGGAAGAATTGAATAAGCAGTTAAAAGAGAATCAGGATAAGTGTTTTATATGTAGGAGTGCTTCACCGTGGGGTGCACCGGTCCTCTTCATCAAGAAGAAGGATGGGTCAATTCACCTCTTCACTTATCATCACAAAATCAACAAAATCATGATAAAGAAAAAGTGTCCCCTTCCATTAATGAATTTTTTAGTTAACAAAATGAGGACCAATATTTCTCTAAGGTTGTTCTTTGGTTGGGATATCACTAATTAAAGGTGAAAAATGAAGATATTCCCAAGACTTAAATTCAAAAAAGGTATTGGCACTATGAGTTCATAGTGATTCCCTTAGGACTCACTAATTCTATATCAATATTTATGGAATTAATAGATAAAGTCTTTAGATATTACCTCAAAAAATTATTCTAGTATTTATAGATGATATTTTGATATACTCAAAATCATGGAGAGCATGGGGAGAATTTGAATACTATGTTAAAGACTTTTAGAAATAAGAAGATATATGAAAAGTATAATAAATGTGAGTTGTGGATGATATAAGTATAATTCTTAGGGATTGTTATCACCAGTAGAGGGATATATGTGGACCTTTTTAAGAAAACAGAGATTGAGGAGTGGCCCATACCAACATCTGTAATAGAGATCTATAGTTTCCTTAGACTAACTAGGTATTAATGATGATTTGTGAGAAACTTCTTTCAATTTTCAAACCCTCCATCCAAGTAAACTCATAAGGGAGTCATGTTTTTTTAGACTGATGAATATGAAGGGAGCTTCAAGGAATTGAAAAATTGGCTTATCACCGCACTAGTCCTCATAATTTCCTCAAGCGTGGAAAATTTTAAGGTATATATTGATTATTAAAAGAAATAATTAGGTTGTGTACTGATGAAAAATGAAAAAGTGATAGCCTATTACTCAAGGTAGTTTAATGTTCATGAGAAGAGAAATCCAATGCATGATCTGGAGTTAGATGTAGTGATGTTTATATTGAAAATATAGAGGAATTATCTCTATAGGGAGAAGTGTGAGATATATACAGATAATAAGAGCCTCAAATATATATTCACATAGAAGGAGCTTAATATATGACCATGAATATGGTTAGATATTATCAAGTACTATGACTGCTCAATCCACTATAGTCCTGAGAAAGAAAATAAAGTGGTATATGATCTAAGTAGAAAGGATCTAAATAACTTATCAATGATGAGAATTAAGAAGGATATAGTATTATTTTACTAGAAAAGGATGGACATGAGTATAATAAAGAAAGAAACATCATCATTCCTTTATCAAATTATTTCTCAAACATCCATTCTAGAGAAGATAAAGGATTCTCAAAGAGATTATGTGGAAATATAGAAGAAGTTGGAAGCTATATGAAAAGGGAAATTATTAGATTTAAAAATTGATAAAGAAGGAGTTATAAGATTTGTGTCATGATAATGTGTACCATAAAATACTTAGATAAAGAAGGAGTTATTGAATGAAGAACATAGACCAACCTTATCCATCCACATAGGGAGAATGGATATGTATCAAGATCTCCAAGAGAACTATAGGTGGGACAATATGAATAAGGTGATCACAAAATATACATCAAAGTGACAGGTATGTTAGTAATTAAATAATGAAAGGTAGAAGTCTAAGTGGATGATGCAATCATTACCCATACCTACATGGAAATGGGAAAACATCAACATAGAATTTATCACTAGTCTTGTAAAGAATTCTAGAGTAAATAATGATATATGGGTTGTGGTGGATATTCCTACAAAGACTGCTCACTTCATTACAATTAAAGAGAATTTCTCACTTGATCAACTTTTAAGTATATATATTAGAGAAGTGGTGAGGATATATAGAACACCACTATCAATTATATATTTCCTAGATCCAAGATTTAACTCTATGTTCTAGAAAAGTATCCAACATGATCTAAACATTGAATTTTACTTCAATACGACTTATCACCCCCTAAAAATGGAAAATCTGAGTAGACTATCTAAACATTGTAAGAAATTATGAGAACTTTCTCGATAGACTACAAAGGAGTATGGGATCAACATCTTCATTTGGTCGGGTTATATTACAATAATAATTTTCACTCAATCATCCAAATGGATCTATATTAATCCCTTTATGGGAAGATATGCATAACACCTACATGCTGGGATGAATTTGGTGAACACAAGCTGCTGGGACTTGAAATAGTTAAGGAAATGGTAGAAAAGGTCAATACCATTCAATGTCACATTGGGGCTGATCAAAGTCGATAAAAGAGATATGATTACAATATTCATCAGGACCTGTAGTTTAAGGTTGGAGATAAAGTGTTACTCAACATATTTTCATGAAAGTGATTCATTATATTTGGGAAGAAGGGTAAGATAAGTCCCAAATACATTGACTCATTTGAGATTCTAGATCGCATAGGAGCTATAGCCTATAGAATAACACTCCCACCAACTATATCTAAAGTACATGATGTGTTCCATGTATAAGTATTGAGTACATACATACCACATACCTCACATGTACTCAATTTAGAGGTGTTATAGCTGGAAAATGACATCTATCATAAGGAACATATAGTGAAGATCTTGTACCATAGAGATAATTTTCTACACAACAGGACAACTCACCTAGTCAAAGTGCTATATAAAAACCATAAGTTTTAGGTGGTGACATGGGAACTGGAGGAATCCATGAAATAGAAGTACCCTCACATTTTTTACCTTAGTTTTTAAAATGAAATTTTGAGGAAAAAATTTATAGTGGGGAAGAATGTAATGACCCAAAATTTTGTCAATGGAATTCCCCTTCTGAATATATATTTGTATCATATTTATTAGTAAAATATTATATAATGAACAAGCAATACATGATAAAACCAAAAACATTGTATTATATTAATTTTAACATAATATTTAGAGAATAAATATGTCCATAAGAATTGAAAGTATTATAATGGGACAAAAAATTGAAAATAATATAATAATAATAGAAAAATTTGGATATGCTTGATCCCTCCAAATAATCTCACTCACGAACAACACTGTATAAATAAAGTAGAATATTAGTAACAAAATATGAATTTTGAGAATAAAAATATATAACCTTGAGAGAATATATAATTGAATGAAGAATGAATTAATTATGAGGTATTTATAGAAACTAGGGATCCCATATGATCTTTACAAACCCAACTATTGGAATATTAAGATGACTGTTCTAATAGTAATTTGACCATTAGGAATAGTAACCTGACCATTAGAATAGTATCATCACCTATGGAAGTGTAAAATAATATTTAGTTACCTTATAAAATTAAAATATGATATATTTATATCATGATACAAGTCAATAAATATTTTAGAAATAATAAAATAAGTGTTCATATTTTTGTAAAATATTTTTTTTTTCATTTTTATAACAAATATAATTATTTAAAAGAATTATTATTTATATAAAATGGATTTATAAATTAATATTAAGTTATATTATAATGATAATATAATTTTATGATGTTGTAAGTAAATTTTAAAAGGGTCATAAAATTGATCATAATATTAAAATTGGTATTTTTCAAATAAATGAGGATTTAAAAAAAAAATTCTATTATTTATAAAATTATTTTCATAAAATTAATTTCATTTTTGAAATATTCCCATCTAAAAATGTTCAGAATGAATTTTTGTAATTTTTATAAAATAATAAATGTTTTGGTGAATAGTGAAAAACAATAAAATATAGTATTTAACATTATAATCTAAATACATGAATTTTTTAGTCACGAATGATGTAATCACCCATTATTTCAAACCAACATGAAAAAGTTACTTTATATAGTCATAATAATCAATATAATTGTTATTCTTGATAAAAAATAATTAATTATTTAATATAATATTCAAAAACACCCCTATCCTCCCCTTATAAATACCACCCATTCTCCTCACAACTTCTAAGCCTTTTAGATTGAAAAATTTCTACTCAATTACCCTAAAAAACTCTCCCCCATGTATTAGTGATTCTAGTCTCTTCAAAATACCATTTCAAGGATCCTTAAGGGGTATCCTAAGAGGAGACAACCAAAGGAAGAGGTAAGATTCTTGACTAATCTCTTTCAATTTTATTCTTCTTCTACCACCACCACATGTTCTCTATACACACAAACATAATAGAATCAGTATCCTAAATATACTAATGTGTTATTATTATGCTATAATATTTATCTTATACCCTCCCTTCTTTTGTTTCTTAAAAGAAATCACTGTTTACAATATAGTTGTGTCACGACCCGACCCTACCCGGGCTCGAGCCGCAACTACCCCAAGCCCGCCTCCATAGGCCAGGGGATGACGACCAGCGCCGAAGGCATAATAACTTGGGGAAGAGTTTTCCTAAGTACCTATACACACACCCATAGCACACTCAATGCAAAAGTGTAGAGTAAAAAGAAAAGCAAAGGGGAAACTGCTATAAATAACCACAAGAGTGCATCGACCTCTAAACAGTACACAGTAAAAGCTGAAAAGAAAAGGGGCAAAACACATGCCTAATCAGAAAAGTGACACAACCCGGCAACAGGTGAACAAAAAGTAAATAGCTGGAAGGGTCCCCCACCTGGAACCCGACTCCGACCACCACACGCGGTCCAAGCTCATGAACTCCTAAGCTCCACTGAAGTCACGACCAACCTGTCCGTCGCCTGCAAGGGCACACCAAGTGCGGGCAAAGCCCATGCAGGGGTGAGTATAAAAATACTCAGTAGGATACCCAAAAGGCTCGAGGGAGCAAAAAAGGAGGTACCGAAGGGTGAGAAGTAGAGATAACAGATAATAGTAAAGGAATACAATAGAGAGTGAAGTAAGGAGTACAGTAAAGAGTCCATATCAACCCAACAAGAGGAAAAAAGGTAGACTCATCCAGACACAAGGAGCTAGAAACGGTGAGAAGATGAACTTCCTATCGAGTATTCGCTACCCATAGCAGGAGAGTAGACTCGTCCAACCATGAGAAGCTAGACACGGAAAGCACGTGGCATACCCCACACGTCTTCGCCTATCCAGGTAGGAGAGTAACCAAACCCAAGAAGTGGGTACTGGAACAAGTTATATACATATTCTTATGCTCAATAAAGAAGCCCAAACAACGTCGTAAGGGGATATCCATCCCGTATCTCAGCCCAAGAAAAGAGTAGCCAACAGTCCCAGAAGTAACACCATCGATGCCCAGTATCCCACACGTCTACCTTGAACTTCAAGTCAAGGGATCAATAACCGCACCTCGACACTATCCGCTTTGGGCGGCACTGACTCGCCCGCACGGTTTTAGGTCGCGTCATAGGGACGCGTCTCGGTGGGGAAAGCACTCCTCGTACTCGAGAGTTCTGGGGGAACGTCAAACCACACCACATCACTACCCCACAGTGTAACACCCCAAGCTTCCATGATACGCTTCTCATTTAATAATGCAATAGCTTGCATGGTATGCAAGTTCGAGTTCTAACACACCGCGACTAATCAAAGTAGCCGTTATGAATAGTAATAACCACTTTTTAAAATTATAGAAATTTTATATTTCAAAATGGACTTCATTTTTGTATTCGTAATATCGAAATTATCCTAAGTTTAATTTTTTGTAACTTTCTGAGAACTTCCAATTTTTTTTGAATAGTGATAAATACTTAAAACAACTTTTTTAATCAAAATAATTTATTGTGATAAATTATACTATTTATTGGTTTTAAAGTATAATTAGAATATATTTTTACCATTTTATCCAATGGTGGTCATTATAATTAATTTAACATTGAAATTGGACATAAACAATTGCCAATCTTTTGATATAAATTGTTTCTTAAAAACACGCTATTTGTTGTGACAACGGGAATTGATTATAAAATTAATTAATGCAACTTATATGTTTAGAATTTTGTAAAATAGACATCATTTTTGAATTCGGAATATCAATTATATCTTAGGGTGAAATTTTGGCATTGTTCTGAAAAACATCAATTTTTGATGAATAGTGAAACCACTAAGTGGAAGTTAAATAACTAATTTTTAGTTTAAATGATATATTACCACTTCTGTGATTTTATTTTCAAAAATCCGACATACATGGTTTTCATTAAGAAGTAAAATGTGGTTCAATGAGATTAAAATAATTTTTGGTGAATAGTAACTTTTAAGTTCTTAATCGCGATTAGAGGTAATTAGTGTAGTTTAAGGTAAAAATAATGTTTTAATAATATGAGATGAGCTTGAAACTTTTCCTACTCATATTGGATGAGTCATGGCCGACCAAGACAACCCATGGGTCAACTTGGGGACCCCATGGAGCCACTTTGGTTGGAAAATGACATTAATATATATTTATTTAATGTTAAAATTAAATTGACACAAACATGAGTTGTTCTACTAAAACAGTTTTTAAGTGGGGTTACACAAGTCCAAATTTTGACTATAAATATTCATTAGAAAGATAAAAATATTTCCTAAATCATAGTATTTTTTTTATAATTTTTAGACATTAAATAAATTAAATTAGTTATGACATCACTATGATGCAGTGATGACCTCATTATTTAACGATTTTAATAAAATGAAAAGATAATGTAAAATTCAAGGCTTACACTTGTCCAAAGACTATTGGATGGGTAGCTTTAGTACCCTTATCACCTTATCCACGAATTATATAATTGTGGGACCTTTATAATCTGAAAATAATTGTATAATAATGTAACATTTCAATCTTTCCAAAAGAGCCCCTCCTCTCCTCTTATAAAAGGCCCCCACCTCTACCACCTCATTCACACTTTCAGGCCATTTGGTTCGGCCAACCTCTGCCCAAATACTCTCCCAACTTCCCCCTCTTACTCCTAGAAGCCTCACTTTGGGCATAACTCTTCCCAAGGAAGCCTTTGGCTCAAATCAAAAAAGAGTTACCCGATTTTGAGGTAATGTCTTCTCTAATGTTGTTTTGTTTTATTTTTCTTCTCCAACCCCCTAAACTCTTTTTATTAATTTCTTTTGTAACAACACCAGTATCCTCAATATACTAGGATGTTTTTATAAGAAGTATTCGAGCTACACTTACACACACCTACATCTAATGGTTAAAGAACATACGGTTTCTGTGGATGGTGAATTTCTGCCTCACGAAACGATGATTGTTAAACACTCATATAACACCTTCAAAGGTGGCCATTAAGATGTCACTATATTTATATATGATATATAATATGTTTATGTTTTACTTATGCTTCTGTATTTCTCATTTGTGGCATACTTTATGATTTCCATTATGGGTAAACGCGATAATTTCATTTTAGGAAGTGCGGACTACCGCTCCCTCAAAGTGATTTGAATCGTTAATGCCATATGTGGGATGTATAAAGGATGGAGTAAATGGTATTATACAATATATTATTATGGAATTATATTATACATTTATATAATTATGATTTCATTCCATTAAATACGAAATAGAAATGAAAGTAGCGTTCATGCGTACGTACGGCTTACCGTCTCCATGAACGGTGCATTTCATTTCTTACCTCTAAATGTTACTTAATATTATAAATGAATGTATATACTGGATATATATGATATATATGACATCTAAATCATGAATATAATTCTGGATATAATAGATATTTCACTACATGAACAACTTGTAATTATAAGAATTTTATTTTTGACTCAAGTACCTAAGATCGACAAAATGACCGTTATTAACTTAAATAATTACAGAATGTTCATATCATTGTAATAAGTGATATAAAAAGGATAATGAAATTGAAAATGGTTCTTAATAAGTTATATATTAACTCTAGTTTATTATTCAGGAGGTTAAAGAATGGTTGAGTCAAGTCAGACACGAGGTAAGGGAACTTCTTAACCCAATTTCTATTCTTTGGGTTAATCTCCTACTTTCAAATTATGTCATGATATTATTATGTCATATCTTGTATTTTTACATTATTTATGTGTACTTATAGTGAATACACATTATAGATGTTCTTTATTTAAAAAAAATGATCTTTTTAAGGACTTCGTCTCAATCCCCTTTCATTGAGGCATATTTGGTTTTATACACAAATTTCTTTTATACGGTGTATAAACCCCTTTGAATTTTACGTTTATTCAAAAGGAATCTTTTTTATACGAAGCGTTTTGCTAAATGACAAAAGGGAATGTTTTTCTTTCCGTACTTATGCGGCGACAATGACTTCTCCGCCGCCGTGACCATTATTTGAGTTTCGGCTTCCTCTACAAGCCATCATTTTTTTAATGAAAAATAAATACAAAGTTTTAACTTTCTTTTATTTTGGTATTGAAATGGTTTTGAAAGCGTTTTTATTATATCAATGTGTCGTATTGATATCTTGTGATTGAAATGTGGAAATGTTATGTTTCCTTTATGCATGTTTTATGTGATACGATTATGTTATGGTTTATGATATGTTTAAACCTATTCATATGAGGAATGTATTGGACTTAATAAGTGACGGGTGGAGCCCGCTATAGCTCCTCGATGCATCGGTAGGTCTCATGAGACAACTAGACGTGGAATTGGCCGAGGCCCTTTCCCAATTTGATTTATGGCTTTGGCTGAGGCCTTAATCATTTTAGACGTCTTGGCCGAGGCCTTGACAAAATGTTTCAGAATGTCTGGCATTATACATTCCCTTATTATGAAAGTGGTTATTGATATTGCATGTGATTATTCGACCAGTAGAATATCCATGTGAATAAGTAAATGGAATTATCTCATTTTACTTTTGCCATATTATGTTGATGTTAAAGTTTAAAAGGCTTTTGTTTTATTTATACATTGCCTTAAAAGTTAATGTTTATTTATGAAAGCTTCTGCAATATTGTTATCCTTACTGAGCATTTGAGCTCACCCCTTTCAATCTTTTAATATTTTCCAGGATGTGAAGAAGTATTTTAGGAATGACCTGCAGGGATAGTTAGAAGAGGATATGAGTGTGAACTATGAAGACTTTGTTATTAGTTTTTCACTTTATGATGTAATGTAACATATATGAATGTATCTAGTGTTTCCAATGCTACTAAACTAATCGGTCTTTCGAGACTTGATCTTTTGTGATCATGCCAATGTTACGAAGTAATGCACCAAATCTGGGTAGCTGGGGTCGGGGCGTTATAGTTGGTATCAGAGGCAGTTTAGTACTAACCTTGGAAGCTAGATTTAGATAAACTCTGATTAGAGCACATAGCCCGAAGATAGACTTTGAGGATTAGTATAGAAGAACTTCCTGGAATTTTGGTATTGTAGAGATGTTTTGAGTTTTCCGAGCAATACATCCCTGTCTGGATACGAGCAGGTAGAGGCAGCTCTGGCACAGATGTACCTAGGGGTAAAACCCGAAAACACCACTTTGAGCTAGACTCAAACGGGAACTGGTGCACGACAACGGGCCTTGCTGCACTCTTGGTTACGACACTCCCGGGGGATTTGCTTAGGATAATTCTCATTTTCTTTACAAAACATTATTTAGGGTTTATGAGTATATACTTCTTCAAAGAAAACATTCTTATGATTATGGATTATATCCATAAACTGTTCAATTTACATTAATTATTTTAAAAGTTTGGAATTATTCATTATAATTCATAAACTAACCTAGTTTATGTCATTGTATAGAAATGGCGCCTAGTAGAAGGAATGTGAACTCCAACAATACGTATGATCCAAAGAGTAAGAAGGATCGTATCTTTCACGGTATTAAGCCAACATTTCGAAGGGAAATAGTCTCCCATGTGTTCTCAACATATGAAGAAATAGTATCATATGTTAATAAGATAAGTAAAGAATTCTCTGAGTCCTATGGCTTTGAAGTGAAGCAAGAGACGAAAGGGATGGAAGAGAGAATGATGGATAAAGGGATGAGGGGAAACAAGAATTTTCCAATATGTGGTAATTGTGGGAAGAAACATCATGGAACTTGACTAAAGGGAATGGGAGTTTGTTATAAGTGTAGAGAAAAAGGACACAAAGTGCGTGACTGCAAGGGTAAGAAAATGGTTTCAAATGTACAATGCTTCTTCTGCAAGGATTGAGGACACTACGCAAACCAATGTCCAAATCATCAGAGTATGCCCCAAATGATGTTATTGGATAATAATCAAGTTATGATACTACCACAGATGAGGAGTAATGATTAGAGTTATTATGTTGTTATTAAAGAATTTTGTAATTTGAGTGTTGTATCAATGATGTACTGGTTATAATAATTATGGAGTATATAAGGATTGTATTGCAGTACTATTTCATCAAGGACTTGAGATTGTGTGGAACCAAGAAAAGTGACTCCACAGTAGGTTAAATTTTTGGAAAATATATGGTTGAGAGAAAGATAAACCATAATATGGTTCTGATACCGAGATAGTGATTTTGGAATAAGACGTGATTGATTTGGATAAATTATATTGGATATTCTTAACTTCCTTGAAACTGATTGATGATTTGTATACATTTTTGGATAGAAGGAGTATATCTAGTATTCTATAAGGAATAAGGGATCATGGTAATTCAGTATGTTTAAAAAGAATACATGATGAAGGTGTTCACATGTTGTTACATGGAAAAAAGGATCTTCATTATGTTTACCTTCCTTATAAAATTTGGATTGTGAGTTGGACAGAAGTATTTTGGATAACTATAAAGGTTGGAATGGATTAAGTTGATCTTTGGATAGTATTGTTTAAGATTAAAAAATTTATGAAGATTATTTTTGGAATATTATAAAACTATAGTTTTAGGAAAAGGACAACCTGCAGGGTGGGGCATAACCTGACGCGTCGGACAAAGCTGCAGGAATCGAACGCACAACCATAGTGCGACAGGCCTTTATTTCCTACCATTAGCCTACAGGAAGTCCCTGGTTATTACAAAATAATTTTACTAATCTAAATGGTATGTGTTAACATTTGGAACCTTATACAATTAGGATAAGTATAATATTTTTGGGTTCTATTATCTTTTTGAGTGAAAGGTGAGTTGAAGGTTGAAACTCTAATTGCCAAGCATAAATATATATATACCTATCTGTTATTCAATGAATAAATTAATTCTTAAACTTTAGTAAAGGGATATTAAAACAAAAAAATATGTTACCCTAATACCTTATGTCTTGTTGAACTGATGATATTTTAAATAAACATAGATTGAAGGCTTTGAGGCCCTCAATTTGACAGTTGATTGTGATTGATGACCTCAATCACTCCCTACAAATATTTACGTTTTTCCTCCAATTATATGTCTCTAATTGCCACCAATGTTCTCCTTATTGAGATCATAATTTGGTGGTGACTTTCTTATTTCCATTTCCCTCTTATTAAGGCTAAATTTTATTAACCTTATTTCCGATGTGGGTTTTCCAAAAAGGTATTTTCTATTTTCAACCTTTTATTTTCAAAGAAAAATTTCAAATTGCGAGGACGCAATTTATTGAAGGAGGGGAGAATGTAACACCCCGAGCTTCCATGATACGCTTCTCATTTAATAATGCAATAGCTTGCATGGTATGCAAGTTTGAGTTCTAACACACCGCGACTAATCAAAGTAGCCATTATGAATAGTAATAACCACTTTTTAAAATTATAGAAATTTTATATTTCAAAATGGACTTCATTTTTGTATTCGTAATATCGAAATTATCCTAAGTTTAATTTTTTGTAACTTTCTGAGAACTTCCAATTTTTTATGAATAGTGATAAATACTTAAAACAACTTTTTTAATAAAAATAATTTATTGTGATAAATTATACTATTTAGTGGTTTTAAAGTATAATTAGAATATATTTTTACCATTTTATCCAATGGTGGTCATTATAATTAATTTAACATTGAAATTGGACATAAACAATTGCCAATCTTTTGATATAAATGGTTTCTTAAAAACACGCTATTTGTTGTGACAGCGGGAATTGATTATAAAATTAATTAATGCAACTTATATGTTTGGAATTTTGTAAAATATACATCATTTTTGAATTCGGAATATCAATTATAGCTTAGGGTGAAATTTTGGCATTGTTCTGAAAAACTTCAATTTTTGATGAATAGTGAAACCACTAAGTGGAAGTTAAATAACTAATTTTTCGTTTAAATGATATATTACCACTTCTGTGATTTTATTTTCAAAAATCCGACATACATGGTTGTCATTAAGAAGTAAAATGTGGTTCAATGAGATTAAAATAATTTTTGGTGAATAGTAACTTTTAAGTTCTTAATTGCGATTAGAGGTAATAAGTGTAGTTTAAGGTAAAAATAATGTTTTAATAATATGAGATGAGCTTGACACTTGTCCTACTCCTATTGGATGAGTCATGGCCGACCAAGACAACCCATGGGTCAACTTGGGGACCCCATGGAGCCACTTTGGTTGGAAAATGACATTAATATATATTTATTTAATGTTAAAATTAAATTGACACAAACATGAGTTGTTCTACTAAAACAGTTTTTAAGTGGGGTTACACAAGTCCAAATTTTGACTATAAATATTCATTAGAAAGATAAAAATATTTCCTACATCATAGTATTTTTTTTATAATTTTTAGACATTAAATAAATTAAATTAGTTATGACATCATTATGATGCAGTGATGACCTCATTATTTAACGATTTTAATAAAATGAAAAGATAATGTAAAATTCAAGGCTTACACTTGTCCAAAGACTATTGGATGGGTATATTTCGTACCCTTATCACCTTATCCACGAATTATATAATTGTGGGACCTTTAGAATCCGAAAATCATTGTATAATAATGTAACATTTCAATCTTTCCAAAAGAGCCCCTCCTCTCCTCTTATAAAAGGCCCCCACCTCTACCACCTCATTCACACTTTCAAGCCATTTGGTTCAGCCAACCTCTGCCCAAATACTCTCCCAACTTCCCCCTCTTACTCCTAGAAGCCTCACTTTGGGCATAACTCTTCCCAAGGAAGCCTTTGGCTCAAATCAAAAAAGAGTTACCCGATTTTGAGGTAATGTCTTCTCTAATGTTGTTTTGTTTTATTTTTCTTCTCCAACCCCCTAAACTCTTTTTATTCATTTCTTTTGTAACAACACCAGTATCCTCAATATACTAGTATGTTTTTATAAGAAGTATTCGAGCTACACTCACACACACCTACATCTAATGGTTAAAGAACATACGGTTTCTGTGGATGGCGAATTTCTGCCTCACGAAACGATGATTGTTCAACACTCATATAACACCTTAAAAGGTGGACATTAAGATGTCACTATATTTATATATGATATATAATATGTTTATGTTTTACTTATGCTTATGTATTTCTCATTTATGGCATACTTTATGATTTCCATTATGGGTAAACGCGATAATTTCATTTTAGGAAGTGCGGACTACCGCCCCCTCAAAGTGATTTGAATCGTTAATGCCATATGTGGGATGTATAAAGGATGGAGTAAATGGTATTATACACTATATTATACTGGAATTATATTATAAATTTATATCATTATGATTTAATTCCATTAAATACGAAATAGAAATGAAAGTAGCGTTCATGCGTACGTACTGCTTACCGTCTCCATGAACGGTGCATTTCATTTCTTACCTCTAAATGTTACATAATATTATAAATGAATGTATATACTGGATATATATGATATATATGACATCTAAATCATGAATATAATTCTGGATATAATGGATATTTCACCACATGAACAACTTGTAATTATAAGAATTTTATTTTTGACTCAAGTACCTAAGATCGACAAAACGACCGTTATTAACTTAAATAATTACAGAATGTTCATATCATTGTAATAAGTGATATAAAAAGGATAATGAAATTGAAAATGGTTCTTAATAAGTTATATATTAACTCTAGTTTATTATTCAGGAGGTTAAAGAACGGTTGAGTCAAGTCAGACACGAGGTAAGGGAACTTCTTAACCCAATTTCTATTCTTTGGGTTAATCTCCTACTTTCAAATTATGTCATGATATTATTATGTACTATCTTTTATTTTTACATTATTTATGTGTACTTATAGTGAATACACATTATAGATGTACTTTATTTAAAAAAATGATCTTTTTAAGGACTTCGTCTCAATCCCCTTTCATTGAGGCATATTTGGTTTTATACACAACTTTCTTTTATACGGTGTATAAACCCCTTTGACTTTTATGTTTATTCAAAAGGAATCTTTTTTATACAAAGAGTTTTGCTAAATGACAAAAGGGAATGTTTTTCTTTCCGTACTTATGCAGCGACAATGACTTCTCCGCCGCCGTGACCATTATTTGAGTTTCGGCTTCCTCTACAAGCCATCATTTTTTTTAATGAAAAATAAATACAAAGTTTTAACTTTCTTTTATTTTGGTATTGAAATGGTTTTGAAAGCGTTTTTATTATATCAATGTGTCGTATTGATATCTTGTGATTGAAATGTGGAAATGTTATGTTTCCTTTATGCATGTTTTATGTGATACGATTATGTTATGGTTTATGATATGTTTAAACCTATTCATATGAGGAATGTATTGGACTTAATAAGTGACGGGTGGAGCCCGCTATAGCTCCTCGATGCATCGGTAGGTCTCATGAGACAACTAGACATGGAATTGGCCGAGGCCCTTTCCCAATTTGATTTATGGTTTTGGCTGAGGCCTTAATCATTTTAGACGTCTTGGCCGAGGCCTTGACAAAATGTTTCAGAATGTCTGGCATTATACATTACCTCATTATGAAAGTGGTTATTGATATTGCATGTGATTATTCGACCAGTAGAATATCCATGTGAATAAGTAAATGGCATTATCTTATTTTACTTTTGCCATATTATGTTGATGTTAAAGTTTAAAAGGCTTTTGTTTTAGTTATACATTGCCTTAAAAGTTAATGTTTATTTATGAAAGCTTCTGCAATATTGTTATCCTTACTGAGCATTTGAGCTCACCCCTTTCAATCTTTTAATATTTTCCAGGATGTGAAGAAGTATTTTAGGAATGACCTGCAGGGATAGTCAGAAGAGGATATGAGTGTGAACTATGAAGACTTTGTTATTAGTTTTTCACTTTATGATGTAATGTAACATATATGAATGTATCTAGTGTTTCCAATGCTACTAAACTAATCGGTCTTTCGAGACTTGATCTTTTGTGATCATGCCAATGTTACGAAGTAATGCACCGACTCTGGGTAGCTGGGGTCGGGGCGTTACACGCAGTCGAGAGGTATATTCAAAGTCGACAGGCGACCCCCTGCCCAGCCCCACTGGAGGATCCCTAGAAGTCGACGGGTTCCCACTACAGGGAGACCCAGAAATTCGACAGGTGCCACACTGCCCAGTCCCGTAACGGGGTAATCCACTAGAGGGAGACCCAGATAAAGTCGGCGACGATACCACTACCCAGCCTAGCTGGAGGTAACCCAACATCGGGGACCACTTCCCAGCCCAGCTGGAGGTAAGCCCGGCATTGAGGACTACTGCCTAGCTCAGCTGGAGGTAAGCCCGGCATCGGGGACCACTGCCTAGCCCAGCTGGAGGTAAGCTCGGCATTGGGGACCACTGCCCAACCCCACTAGAGGTAAACCCGGAACTTCTCTGGCCATCCCTGCTGGATGGTACTGCTCGGTGAACACTGCACTGGCCATCCCTGCTGGATGGTAACCCACTGGCGAGCCCTACTCGAAACAACCTCAGCCCTGCTGGAAACAACCTCAGCCCTGCTGGAAACAACCTCAGCCCTGCTGGAACAACCTTCTGGGTAGAGGATCGGTGCCCGCGTAAAGTGTTGGTCACACTGAATCCACAAGAACTCTAACAGGGGTCATGAAAGAATGGGAGAAACTCCCTAGAACTCTCAAGTAGATCACGATCCAATCTACCAAGTCACTGTCGAAGCGGACCGAGACATCTCATCCCAGAAAGTGGGGAAAAACACCCACACTGTATGAACACCCATAGTAGCAAAAGGTGCCGCAGTCTGGTGAAAGGGAATGGTACTGAAACCCTTCACGACCGAAGAAACAGAGGAAATGAACCATCTCTTTCGGCCAAACCATCGAGAACGAAACCAGGGGGAGACCACTCAACCCTACTGGTCAAACAAAAGAGCACCAGGCCAGGGGAAACTCCACCCTGCTGGTCAATCAAATGAGCACAGAGGGACCCTCTACATCGCGAGAGGTCAAAAGTATGTAAAGAAGAACATGACACACACATGGGGCCCACATGACGTGTGGCCCCAAGTCAACCCCGACCGAACGCACAACGTTCTCAGGTACAAACAACCACATGTACCTCCAACCATTCCTGTATACTCCCATAGTATACCACGTTCCAGCCCACATGCTATCATGCACACGACACCCAACGTCACGCGAAGGTGTGACGTAACAACTCCAACCTACCACCTCATAGGCTGAGGCACAGGCAACCACATCTCTTCACACACACGGGAGTGCACGCAATCACACGCCAAGGGTTCTCTGCAAACACGGTGAGAAGAAACTCTATCAGAGCGCCTTTCACATTTACACATTTAATAATATCGCACAAGAGGCTCCACACAACCAAACGGATCGCACCGTTGTAATCCTCCTGAAAAAACACGCGAGATAGACTATTTACTCGCCTCAAACAGATATCTGACAGAAAAGTCACCAACACTGCCTCACGCCCGAACGACGTCCTGTGATCCCAAGCCTCGGCCCCGAAAACAGTCGGGCACATCGCACCATTACGATCTCCTCGGGAAGACATGTCAAAAAGACTGCTCACTTGAGCACAACGGATATCCATAGAAAAAGATGCTTTCCGGCGCACCGCACACGAGCGGTGCTACATGGGTCCCGCATCTCGGTCCCAAAACACAATGAATGGATCGCACCGTTGTGATCCTCTCGAAAAAGTACACATGTTCGACAAATCACTTTTCCAAAACGGACACCCGGTGATAAAGCTGGAAAATCACCGTCAACGCCCAAACAGCCCTCGTGGGGCCCGCACCATCGTGTGGAATTAGAGCGGGCAGACTGCGCCAAAGAGATGCCCTCGGAAAAACACCCAACATCGACTGCTCGCACGCCCCGAACAGACGTCCGATGAAAAAGTTACAAAATGCTGCACACAGCTCAAAAGACGGGACGTGGGGCCCACGCCTCAACTTCGGCTTCAACGCCCGAAACCACCCTAGAAAGCTTCGTCCCGGTGCCAGGGTCCCAACGCCACTAATGGCACTCAAAATGGACGTCGGACGCGTCCGCGCCGTCCAAAACAAGATCCCCCAGAAAAATGACATTTCACTTAAAGACGCGTCACGCCTCCGAGGCCCATCATTTCGGGAATTAAAAATTTCCGAAACCATCTCAAAATATTTGTCGCAATTTAAGGAGCGCGTCTCCGTAGACGGCGCCCAAATCCGACGCCCGGTCTATGATTTATAAATAATAAATCATTTCCCATAATAATAAAATAATAATAATAATATTTTTTTAAGCTTAAATTATATTTTTATATTTTTATATTTTTATTTTTTTAAAGCCAGACTGGCCATTCGGCCGGTCTCCATTTTCCAACAGGACCCGCCGTGTGCGGATCCTTGTCGGCCAACCGGGGTCCGACGACCCCGATCTTTCCCATGCGCACCGACCGGCAAAGCCGGTCGGCCCTGGACCTCACCTCGCCGGCGCCCCCGCACGCAGACGCCGCCGTCCCCTGCTGGCTCCGCACCGCCGTGCTCCGCTCCACCTGAAGCCAGCGCCCGCACCACACGACCTCCGCCCTACTGCTGACGCCCCGAACTCCTCCGCTCGGCCTCCCGCCGCCGCCGCCGTCCGGAGCTCACGCCGACCACTCGCGGCCGTGAACCGATGACTCGCCCGCAGCCTCCACGGACCGCCGCCTCCGACGCACGGTCCTGCCACCGTGAACTGGCCAGACTCTCCAAACCGGCCAGAAGAACAACCAAAACCCGCAACCTTCGGCGAGTGATTGCGAGCGCGTCGGGTCTCGGATTTTAGAACAGAAAAATGCATTGGGAAGATTATAATTTCTACTACGCATATATGGTCTTTGATCGAAGACTCGACAGAGGTTTGATACATAAATTTGTGCTCGAAGAAGATGCGGAAGGAAAAATTAAAAACCACAATGATCCTACCTCGTGGGCATTGCCCGGAGCTTCGCCGTAGAACCGCCGCCTTGCCGGAGCCGCCTCGCCGGAGGGGAGGAGGAGAGGAGGAGCTTCTCCTCCTTGGGAGCTGCTGCCAAAGAAACGGAGGGTTGGTTTAGGTTTTAAAAAGAAAATTAAATTAATTAAATTTTAATTAATTTAATCCTCAATTTTGACCCGCACCCGAAATGCCCGACGAGGTCGAGGTTAAGCCTCCCCTAGGGTAAACACCACCTTCTGAGAATAACAGAGGTCTCGGAATTTGATTCCGAGCTTCCGTTTGAAAGTTATAAAATTTAATGTCCAAAGCTGCTAAATTATGAAAATGCCCCTGGAGCCATTTTTCACTGACGACCCTCGCCCACAAAACATACACCCCTCTTAGGGTAAACGACTTTCTCTGAACTCAACGAAACCCTCAGTTTTCCAATCTGAGCCACCGTTTAAGAGATACTTGTGTTTCAACATTAGACGAATTAATTAATTAATTAATTAATCCGTTTAATGTTCCGAAAGTGAGCGAGGGGTCCAAAAGTCCAGTGATAACATGTTTTATGTTGTTCCTATGGTAAACACCCCATTCTGGAACCATCCGTACACTTGGATATCTGATCTAAAGCACCATTTAGGAGTTATCCCATTTATTTGGCGTGGCCAGTGTGAACGCACTGAAAATTTAATTCCGGCCACTCTGGGGCTCGGAATCGCACGCCGTCTGAAGGTGCTACTCTAGAATAACATAAAGAATATTCCAAAGTCTTTCACAGCAAAAACCGAGTTCTTACATCATTCCCTGATTCAAGCTTTTCGTCCCCGAAAAGAAAAACCAGGGAACAACTCAGGGTACTGAGCCCACACCTGGCTCTCCCGTACCCAGAAGAACTCTTGCACAGCTCCACGCCACTGCACACAGACCAAAGAATTTGATCTATTCACACGAGGTATGCCCTTGCCGATGTCATGCATAGGAGCACACACACTTCTTCTCGGGTAAGTCACGTGGGAGACGTCGTGCACCCACTACAGACTTTGGGGTTAGGGAAAGGATATAGGGAACCTATCCATCCCTCTGCATGGTCTCATTCAGCCCGAAGGCCCTCAGGGGTAGCTCACCTCCCCGACCGAACCCCTACGTCGCATACCACGACTGGAATCACCGCCCGCACCTCGAACAAGGCCTAGTGATTCCCTCCTTCAGAATATCCATATGGTGAAACACCCAAGGATATCTGGTCACACAAGATTCACAGTCAATCTCCCATGACCAAGACTCTCTTATACGCTCGAAAAGAGAAGAAGTCACCACCATCGGCAAAATAAAAAGGTCATACGCCTTTTATCTTACCAACACAGGGTTACACCGACGCCCCACGTCACCCTGGTAACAACTCAAGCAAGGAGAGGGGATAAAAGCATTCCACACACATAGTCTAACAATTCTACTGCAAAAAGTAGAAAAGCTGTAGAGAATACCTCTTACCACCTCATGCTCTGCAGGATCGTAGACATCCAAAGCTCGCGGCTATCCGCGGTCCCAAACGTCAGCTCCCAGAGCCTGATGTGGACCTTATAGTGGTGATGGGAAGACCTCGTAAAGTCATCTCCCACTACCAGATCCTCCCTCTCCTCTGCTAGCACCACCTCCAAGGTACTACTCTGATCACGATGCTGCCTCCATTGTGGTGGTGCACCTGCTACCTGCCTGAAGTTCTCCGCATGCCTGGTCGGGTAGTCCCGTGCCAAGTGACCTCGCCTGTCGCATGCATAGCACCGACTCTCTCTGGGTTGCACTGGTTCCCTCTGGTGCCACTATGGTGTATGACCACTCCCCTGAGTCCGGTTGTCAGAAAGCCACCTGTGTCGAGGTCCTGCTTGCCGACGCCCGCTAGCTGCGACAGACGTCTCGGATCCAACGTGCCTGCTGTCACCACCAACTCCAGAACGTGACAGGAAGCTCTCTGTCACCAGCGCCTGCTCTAGAACCCCGAAATATGTGGAAATTCCCAAGGGTACTATGAAAACATGAATATCTCGACGGATACCCTTCTCAAACTTCCGCACTCGGATGTTGTCGTCATGGACCAAGTCTGGGTAAAAGCATGCACGGTCTGCGAAACTAGCCGCGTACTCGACCACCGTCATCCCTCCCTGCTGAAACTGCAGGAGCTCCTGAATCCAAACAGAGTGCAAGAAGGAGGGGAAAAACTCCTCATGGAAAAACAACTGAAAGTCACCCCATGATAGTGAAGACTCATCAAGAAGCTGAGTCACCAGACTCCACCAACGCCAAGCTGCTCCACGAAAAAAGTTGGTTGCCAAAGCCACTCTCTGATCTGTTGGCATCTGCACAAGCCTGAAAAGGAGAAACATTGCCTCTAGACAAACCTCTACTGGCTGAGGGTCTGGATCACCACTAAACCTCAGCGGTCTCTGCCGCTGGAACTCACAGAGTGCTCTCAACCTGCGCTCAAGCTCAGCCTGCTCTGCTGAAACTTCCTGCTTCTCAACAAGTGGGGGTGCTGCTACCGTCCCACTCGGAGAAAGGGGCTCGCATGATGAGTCATGGACTGTGGCCTCATAGCTCACAGGGTTGTCGTCATGAACCAATGCTGGTATCCTGGCTCACTGTCTTCACGGAGACATCCTGAATATTATCAAGGAGTTCCGCGGTCAGATGAGCATGTATGTATATACCAATAACAACAACATTGGGGAGCTGACTCAAGAAGGACAGTCAATGACTCAATCCTATGTGATCCACAAACAAATTTTCCCTACAACAAGTGTCTCAACATGCCGAGTCAAAAAGCGAGTTATCAAGGTCCTGGTGAATGGATAAGTCGGCCGCCGCACCATCACTGGACTCCCTGGCCTGAGAGCCGCTCTCGAGACACGTTAACACTGTTACCCTAAATCCCAACCAATTCCTTTTATTTTAGGGACTCCAAACAACATCCCAAGGAACAAACCAACTCTGATACCACTTTTTCACGACCCGAACCTACCCGGGATCGAGCCGCAACTTCCCCAAGCCCGCCTCCATAGGCCAGGGGCTGGCGACCAACGCCGAAGGCACAATAACTCGGGGAGGCCTTTGCCTAAGTACCTTTACACACACATGCAACACACATAATGCAAAAGTGCAGAGTAAAAATAAAAACAAAGGGGAAACTGTTATAAATAACTACAAGAGTACATCGACCTCTAAATAGTACAAAGTAAAAGATGAAAAGAAAAGGGGAAAACCACACGCCCAATCAGAAAAGTGCCACAACCCGAAAACAGGTGAACAAAAAGTAAACAGCTGGAAGGGTCCCACACCTGGAACCCGACTCCGAACACTGCACGCGGTCCAAGATCCTGAACTCCTAAGCTCCACTGAAGTCATGACCAACCTGTCCATCACCTGCAAGGGCACACCAAGTGTAGGAAAAGCCCAAGCAAGGGTGAGTATAAAAATACTCAATAGTATACCCTGAAGGCTCGAGGGAGAAATAAAGGAGGTACCGAAGGGTGAGTAGTAGAGCGAACATAGAATAGTAAAGTAATACAATAGAGAGTGAAGTAAGGAGTACAGTAAAGAGTCCATCTTGACCCAATAAGAGGAAAAAAAGGTAGACTCATCCAAAACACAAAGAGCTGGAAATGGTGAGAAGATGAAATTCCCGTCGAGTCTTCACTACCTATAGCAGGAGAGTAGACTCATCCAACCACAAGAATCGAGATACAAAAAGCATGTGACATACCCCGCGCGTCTTCGCTTCTCCGGGGAGGAGAGTAACCAAACCCAAGAAGTGGGTACTGGAACAAGGTATATACATATCCTTATGATCAATCAAGAAGCCTGAACAATGTCGTAAGGGGATCTTCATCCCGTAGATCAGCCCAAGAAAAGATTAGCCAACAGTCTCAGAAGTAACACCATCGATGCCCAGCATCCCGCACATCTGCTCCAAACTACAAGTCAAGGGATCAATCACCGCACCTCGACAATATCTGATTTGGGTGGCACTAACTAGACCGCATGGTTTTAGGTCGCGTCACAAGGACGCGTCTCTGTGGGGAAAGCGCTCCTCGTACTTGAGAGTTCTTGGAGAACATCAAACCACACCACATCAGTGCCCCACAGTCAAGAGGTCTGCTCAAAGTCGACAGGCGACCCCCTGCCCATCCCCGCTGGAGGATCCCTGGAAGTCGACGGGTTCCCACTACAGGGAGACCCGGAAAGTCAACGGGTGCCACACTGCCCGGTCCCGTAACAGGGTAATCCACTAGAGGGCGACCCGGCTAAAGTCGGTGACGGGACCACTGCCCAGCCCAGCTGGAGGTAACCCAACATCGGGGACCACTACCCAGCCCAGCTAGAGGTAAGCCCGACATCGGGGACCACTACCCAACCCAACTGGAGGTAAGCCCAGCATCGGGGACCACTGCCCAGCCCAGATGGATGTAAGCCCGACATCGGGGACCACTGCCCAGCCCCGCTGGAGGTAAACCCGGAACTGCTCTGGCCATCCCTGCTGGATGGTACTCCTCGGTGAACACCGCTGCACTGGCCATCCCTGCTGTATGCTAACCCACTAGCGAGCCCTGCTCAAAACAACCTCAGCCATGATGGAAACAACCTCAGCCCTACTGGAAACAACCTCTTCCCTACTGGAACAACCTCCTGGGTAGAGGATCAGTGCCCTTGTAAAGTGTTGGTCACACCGAATCCACAAGAACTCTAACAGGGGTCACGAAAGAATGGGAGAAACTCCCCAGGCCTCTCAAGGAGATCACGCTCCAATCCACTGAGTCTCTGTCGAAGCGGACCGAGACAACTCATCCTAGAAAGTGGGGGAAAAACACCCACACTATACGAACACCCGTAGTCGCAAACGGTGCCACAGTCTGGTGAAAGGGCACATTACTAAAACCCTTCACGGCCGAAGAAACAGAGGAAATGAACCATCTCTGTCGGCCAAACCATTGAGAACAAAACCAGGGGGAGAACACTCAACCATAATGGTCAAACAAAAGAGCACCAGGCTAGGGGAAACTCCACCCTGCTGGTCAAACAAACGAGCACAGAGGGACCCTCTACGTCGCGAGAGGTCAAAAGTTCGTAAAGCAGAACATGGCATGAACATGGGGCCCACACGACGTGTGGCCCCAAGTCAACCCCGACCGAACTCACAACGTTCTCAGGTACAAACAACCACAAGTACCTCCAATCATTCCTGTATACTCCCATAGTATACCACATTCCAGCCCACAGGCTATCGTGCGTATGGAACCCAATGTCATGAGAAGGCGTGATGTAACAACTCCAACCTGCCACCTCATAGGCTGAGGCATAGCCAACCACATCTCTTCACTCACACGGGAGTGCACGCGATCACACGCCAAGGGTTCTCTGCAAACCCGGTGAGAAGAACCGCCATCAGAGCACCTTTCACATTTCAACATTTAATAAGATCGAAAAAGAGTCTCTACACAACCAAAAGGATCGCACCTTTTTAATCCTCGTGGAAAAACACGCGAGACAGACTACTTACTCACCTCAACCAGATATCTGACGGAAATGTCACCAACACCGCCTCACGCCCGAACGACATCCCGTGATCCCGAGCCTCGGCCCCGAAAACAGTCGGGCGCATTGCACCATTGCGATCTCCTCGGGAAGGCACATCAAAAAGACTTCTCACTTGAGCACAATGGATATCTGGAGAAAAAGATGCTTTTCAGCGCACCGCACATGAGCGGTGCTACGTGGGTCCCGCATCTCGGTCTCGAAACACAATGAATGGATCGCACCGTTAGGATCCTCTCAAAAAAGTACAAGTTCGACTAATCACATTTCCAAAATGGACACCCGGTGATAAAGCTGGGAAATCACCGTCAACGCCCAAACGACCCTCATGGGGCCCATACCATCGTGCAGAATTAGAGCGGGTAGACTGTGCCAAAGTGATGCCCTCGGAAAAACACCCAACATCGACTGCTCGCACGCCTCGAACAGACGTCCGATGAAAAAGTTACAAAACGCTGCACGCAGCTCAAAAGATGGGCCATGGGGCCCACGCCTCAACCCCGACTTCAATGCCCAAAACCACCCTGGAAAGCTTCGTCCTGGCGCCAGGGTCCCAACCCCACTGACGGCACTCAAAACGGACGTCGGACGCATCCGCGCAGTCCAAAAATAGATCCCTCGAAAAAACGACATTTCACTTAAAGACGCGTCGCTCCTCCGAGGCCCATCATTTCGGGAATTAAAAATTCTCGAAACCATCTCAAAATATTCATCGCAATTCAAGGAGTGCGTCGCCGTAGACGGCGCCCAAATCCGACGCCCGGTCTACGATTTATAAATAATAAATAATTTCCCCTAATAAAAATAATAATATTATTGTTATTATTATTTTTAAACTTAAATTACATATATATATATATATATATTTTTTAAAGCCAGACCGTCCATTCGGCCGGTCTCCATTTTCCAACAGGACTCGCCGCGTGCGGGTCCTTGTCAGCCAGCCGGGGTCCAACGACCCCGATCTTCCCCATGCACACCGACCCGCAAAGCCGGTCGGCCCTGGACCTCACCTCGCTGGCGCCCCCGCACGCAGACGCCGCCGTCCCTCGCTGGCTCCGCACTGCCGTGCTCCGCTCCGCCTGAAGCCATCACCCGCGCCACACGACCTCCGCCCTGCTGCTGACGCCCCGGCCTCCTCCGCTCGGCCTCCCGCCGCCGCCGCCGTCCGGAGCTCGTGCCGACCGCCCATGGCCGTGAACTGCCGACTCGCCCGCAGTCTCCACGGACCACTGCCTCCGACGCCCGGTCCTACCACCGTGAATCGTCCAGACTCTCCAAACCGGCCAGAAGAACAACCAAAACCCGCAACCTTCGGCGGGTGATTGCGAGCGCGTCTGGTCTCAGATTTTAGAACCGAAAAATGATTTGGGCATATTATAATTTATACTACACATATATGGGCTTTGATAAAAGACTCGAGAGAGGTTTGATAAAAAAATTTGTGCTCGAAGAAGATGAGGAAATAAAAATTAAAAACCGCAATGATCCTACCTCGTGGGCGTTGCCCGGAGCTTCGCCGTCGAACCGCCGCCTTGCCGGAGCTGCCTCACCAGAGGGGAGGAGGAGAGGAGGAGCTTCTCCTCCTTGGAAGCTGCTTCCAGGGAAACAGAGGGGTGGTTTAGGTTTTTAAAAGAAAATTAAATTAATTAAATTTTAATTAATTTAATCCTCAATTTTGACCCACACCCGAAACGCCCGACGGGGTCGAGGTTAAGTCTCCCCTAGTGTAAACACCACCTCCTGAGCACAAAGGCGGTCTCAGAATTTGATTTTGAGCTTCCGTTTGGATGTTATAAAATTTAACGTCCGAAGCTGCTAAATTACGAAAATGCCCCTGGGGCCATTTTTCACTGACGGCCCGCGCCCGCAAAACTTACACCCCTCCTAGGGTAAACGACATGTTACGAACTCAACGACACCCTCAGTTTTCAATCCGAGCTACCGTTTAAGAGATACTTGCATTTCAACATTAGACGAATAAATTAATTAATTAATTTATCCGTTTAACGTTCTGAAAGCGAGCGAGGGGTCCAAACGTCCCGCGCTGACATGTTTTATGTCGTTCCTAGAGTAAACACCCCATTAAGGACCCATCTGTACACTCGGATCTCTGATCTGAATCACTGTTTAGAAGTTATCCCATTTATTTGGCGTGCCCAGTGTGAACGCACTGAAAATTTAATTCCGGCCACTCCGGGGCTCGGAATCGCACGTCGTCTGAAGGCGCTGCTCTGGAATAACATCAAGAATATTCCAAAGTCTTTCACAGCAAAAAATAGGTTCTTAAATCATTCCCTACTTCAAGATTTTCATCCCCGAAAAGCAAAACCAGGGAATAACTCTGGGTACTGATCCCACACCTGGCTCTCCCGTACCCAGAAGAACTCTTGCACAACTCCACGCCACCGCACACAGACTAAAGGATTTGATCTATTCACGTGAGGTCTTCCCTTGCCGATGTCATGCACAGAATCACACACACTTCTTCTCGGGTAAGTCACGTGGGAGACGTCGTGCACCCACTCCAAACTTTGGGGTTAGGGAAAGGTGGTAGGGAACCTCGAGATCCCTCTGCATGGTCTCATTCAGCCCGAAGTCCCTAGGGGGTAGCTCACCTCCCCGGCCGAACCCCTACGTTTCATACTGCGACTGGAATCACCGCCCGCACCTCGAACAAGGCCCGGTGATTCCCTCCTTCAGAATATCCATATGGTGAAACACCCAAGGATATCTGGTCACGCAAGATTCACAGTCGATCTACCATGACCAAGAATCTCTTATACACTCAAAAAGCGAAGAAGTCGCTACCATCAACTAAAGAAAAAGGTCATACACCTTTTATCTTACCAACACAGGATTACACTGGCGCCCCGTGTCACCCTGGTAACAACTCAAGAAAGGAGCAGAGATAAAAGCATTCCACACATAGAGTCTAACAATTCTACTGCAAAAAGTAGAAAAGCTATAGAGCTTACCTCTTACCACCTCATGCTCTGCAGGATCGTAGACATCCCAAGCTCGCGGATGTCCACGATCCCAACCGTCAGGTCCCGGAGCCTGACGTGGACCGCCTAGTGGTGATGGGAAGACCTAGTAAAGCCGTCTCCCACTACCAACTCCTCCCACTCCTCTGCTAGCACGACCTCCTGTGTACTACTATGATCATGACACTGCCTCTGTTGTGGTGGTGCACCTGATGCCTGCCTGAAGTTCTCCGCATGCCTGGTCGGGCAATCCCGTGCCAGGTGACCTCGCCCGTCGCATGCACAGCACCGACTCTCTCTGGGATGCACTGGTACCCTCCGGTGCCACTGTGGTGTACGACCACGCCCCTGAGTCCGATTGTCAGAAAGCCACCTGCGTCGAGGTCCTGCTTGCCGACGCCCGCTAGCTGCGACAGACGTCTCGGCTCCAACGTGCCTGCTGCCACCACCAACTCTAGAACGTGACAGGAAGCTCTCTGTCACCAGTGCCTGCTCTAGCACCCTGGCATATGTGGAAATGCCCAAGGGTACTATGAAAGAACAAATCTCTCAGCGGAGACCCTACTCAAACTTCGGCGCTCGGATGTTGTCGTCATGGACCAAGTCCGGGTAAAAGCATGCACGGTCTGCAAAACTAGCCGCGTACTCGGCCACCGTCATCCCTCCCTGCTGAAACTGAAAGAGCTCCTGAATCTGAATAGAGCGCAAGAAGGAGGGGCAAAAATCCCCATGGAACAACAACTGAAAGTCGCCCCACAATAGCGACGACTCATCAAGAAGCTAAGTCACCAGACTCCACCAACGCCAAGCTGCTCCACGAAAAAGGTTGGCTTCCAAAGCCACTCTCTGATCTGTCGGCATCTTCACAAGCCTAAAAAAGGCGAACCACTGCCTCTAGCCAAACCTCTGCTGCCTGAGGGTCTGGCTCACCACTGAACCTCAGCGGTCTCTGCCGCTGGAACTCACGGAGTGCGCTCAACCTGCGCTCAAACTCAACTTGCTCTACTGAAACTGCCTGCTGATCAACAAGTGGGGGTGCGGCTACCGGCCCACTCGGAGAAAGGGGCTCACATGATGGGTCCTGGACTGTGGCCTCGTAGCTCACATGGTCATCGTCATGAACCAAAGCTGGTATCCTGGCTGGCTGTCTTCACGGAGACATCCTGAATATTATCAAGGAGTGCCACGGTCAGATGATCATATATGTATATACCTTTAACAAAAACGATGGGGAGCTGACTCAAGAAGGACAGTAAAATACTCAATCCTATGTGATGCACACACAAATTTTCCCTGCAAAAAGTGTCTCAGCATGCCAAGTCGATAAGCGGGTTATCAAGGTCCTGGTGAATGGATATGTCGGCCGCCACACCATCACTGGACTCCCTGGCCTGAGAGCCCCTCTCGAGACACGTGAACACTATTTCCCTAAATCCCAACCAATTCCTTTTATTTTAGGGACATCCAAATAGTGTCCTGAGGAACGAACTAGTTCTGATACCACTTTGTCATGACCCGACCCTACCCAGGCTCGAGCCGCAACTACCCCAAGCCCACCTCCATAGGCCAGGGGCTGGCGACCAGCACCGAAGGCACAATAACTCGGGGAGGCCTTTGCCTAAGTACCTGTACACACACACACAACACACTCAATGAAAAAGTGAAGAGTAAAAAGAAAAGCAAAGGGGAAACTACTATAAATAACCACAAGAGTGCATTGACCTCTAAATAGTACAAAGTAAAAGCTGAAAAGAAAAGGGAAAAAACACACGTCCAATTAGAAAAGTGCCACAACCCGACAACAGGTGAAAAAAAGTAAACAGACGGAAGGGTCCCCCACCTGGAACCCTACTCCTACCACCGCACACGGTCCAATCTCCTGAACTCCTAAGCTCCACTAAAGTCACGACCAACCTGTCTGTCGCCTGCAAGGGCACACCAAGTGCAGGCAAAGCCCAAGCAGGGGTGAGTATAAAAATACTCAATAGGATACCCCGAAGGCTTGAGGGAGCAAAAAAGGAGGTACCAAAGGGTGAGCAGTAGAGCGAACAGAGAATAGTAAAGGAATACAATAGAGAGTGAAGTAAAGAGTATAGTAAAGAGTCCAGCTCAACCCAACAAGTGGAAAAAAGGTAGACTCGTCCAGACACAAGGAGCTGGAAACAGTGAGAAGATGAACTTCCCGTCGAGTATTTGCTACCTATAGCAGGAGAGTAGACTCGTCCAACCACGAGAAGCTAGACATGGAAAGCACGTGGCATACCCCGCGCGTCTTCGCCTCTCCGGGGAGGAGAGTAACCAAACCCAAGAAGTGGGTACTAGAACAAGGTATATACATATCATTATGCTCAACCAAGAAGCCCAAACAACGTCGTAAGGGGATCTCCGTCCCGTAGCTCAGCCCAAGAAAAGAGTAGCCAACAGTCCCAGAAGTAACACCATCGATGCCCAGCATCCCGCACATCTGCCCCGAACTACAAGTCAAGGGCTCAATCACCGCACCTCCACACTATCCGCTTTGGGCGGCACTGACTCGCCTGCACGGTTTTAGGTCGCGTCACAAGGACGTGTCTCGGTGGGGAAAGCGCTCCTCATACTTGAGAGTTCTGGGGGAATTCCAAACCACACCACATCACTTCCCCGTAGTCGAGAGGTCTGCTCAAAGTCAACAGGCGACCCCCAGCCTAGCCTCGCTGGAGGATCCCTGGAAGTCGACGGGTTCCCACTACAGGGAGACTCGGAAAGTCGACGGATGCCACACTGCCCGATCCCGTAACAGGGTAATCCACTGGAGGGAGACCCGGCTAAAGTCGGCGATGAGACCACTTCCCAGCCCAACTGGAGGTAACCCAACATCGGGGACCACTGCCCAGCCTAGCTGGAGGTAAGCCCGACATCGGGGCCCACTCCCCAGCCCAGTTGGAGGTAAGCCCAGCATCGGGGACCACTGCCCAGCCCAGCTGGAGGTAAGCCCGGCATCGGGGACTACTGCCCAGCCCTGCTGGAGGTAAAACCAGAACTGCTCTGGCCATCCCTGTTGGATGGTACTGCTCTGTGAACACCGCTGCACTGGCCATCCCTGCTGGATGGTAACCCACTGGCGAGCCCTGCTCGAAAAAACGTCAGCCCTGCTGGAAACAACCTCTGCCCTGCTGGAAACAACCTCAGCCCTGCTGGAACAACCTCCTGGGTAGAGGATCGGTGCCCGCTTAAAGTGTTGGTCACACCGAATCCACAAGAACTCTACCAGGGGTCACGAAAGAATGGGAGAAACTCCCCAAGCCTCTCAAGGAGATCACGCTCCAATCCGCTGAGTCACTATCAAAGAGGACCGAGAAAACTCATCCCAAAAAGTGGGGAAAAACACCCACACTATATGAACACCCGTAGTCGCAAACGGTGCCATAGTCTGGTGAAAGGGCACGATACTGAAACCCTTCACAGCCAAAGAAACTGAGGAAACAAACCATCTCTGTTGGCCAAACCATCGAGAATGAAACCAGGGGGAGACCACTCAACCCTACTGGTCAAACAAAAGAGCACCCTGCCAGGGGAAACTCCACCCTTCCGGTCAAACAAACGAGCAAAGAGGGACCCTCTACGTTGCGAGAGGTCAAAATTACATAAAGCAGAACATGGCACGCACATGGGGCCCACACGACGTGTGGCCCCAAGTCAACCCCAACCGAACGCACAACGTTCTCAGGTAAAAACAACCACATATACCTTCAAGCATTCCCGTATACTCCCATAGTATACCATGTTCCAGCCCACACGCTATCATGCGCACAACACCCAACGTCACGCGAAGGTGTGACGTAACAACTCCAACCTACTACCTCATCGGCTAAGGCACAACCAACCACATCTCTTCACTCACACGGGAGTGCATGCGATCATAGGCCAAGGGTTCTCTGCAAACACGGTGAGAAGAACCGCCATCAGAGCACCTTTCACATTTCCACATTTAATAAGATCGTGCAAGAGGATCCTCACAACCAAACGGATCACACCGTTGTAATCCTCTCGAAAAAACACGCGAGATAGAATACTTACTCGCCTCAAACGGTTATCCGACGGAAAAGTCACCAACACCGCCTCACGCCCGAATGACGTCCCGTGATCCTGAGCCTCGGCCCGAAAAACAGTCGGGCGCATCACACCATTGCGATCTCCTTGGGAAGACACGTCAAAAAGACTGCTCACTTGAGCACAACGGTTACCCGGAGAAAAAGATGCTTTTCGGCACACTCCACATGAGCGGTGCTACGTGGGTCCTGGATCTTGGTCCTGAAACACAATGAACGGATCACACCATTGCAATCCTCTCGAAAAAGTACACAAGTTCGACTAATCACTTGTCCAAAACGGACACCCGGTGATAAAGCTGGAAAATCACCGTCAACGCCCAAACGGCCCTCGTGGGGCCCGCACCATCGTGCGGAATTAGAGCGGGAAAACTGTACCAAAGCGATGCCCTCGGAAAAACACCCAACATCGACTGCTCGCACGCCCCGAACAGACATCCGATGAAAAAGTTACAAAATGCTGCACACAGCTCAAAAGACGGGTCGTGGGGCCCACACCTCAACTCTGGCTTCAACGCCCAAAACCACCCTGGAAAGCTTCGCCCCGGCACCTGGGTCCCAACGCCACTGACGGCACTCAAAACGGATGACGGACACGTTCGCGCCGTCCAAAACAAGATCCCCCCGGAAAAACGACATTTCACTTAAAGATGCGTCACGCCTCCGAGGCCCATCGTTTCAGGAATTAAAAATTCCTGAAACCATCTCAAAATATTCGTCGCAATTTAAGGAGCGCGTCGCCGCAGACGTCGCCCAAATCTGACTCCCGGTCTACGATTTATAAATAATAGATCATTTCCCCTAATAATAATAATAATATTATTATTATTATTATTATTATTATTTTTAAACTAAAATTATATTTTTATATTTTTATTTTTTATTTTTAAAGCCAGACCAGCCATTCGGCCGGTCTCCATTTTCTAACAGGACCAGCCGCGTGCGGGTCCTTGTCGGCCAGCCGGGGTCCGATGACCCCGATCTTCCCCATTCGCACCGACCGGCAAAGCCGGTCGGCCCTGGACCTCGCCTCGCCGATGCCCCCGCACGCAGACGCCGCCGTCCCCCGCTGGCTCCGCACTGCCGTGCTCTGCTCCGCCTGAAGCCAGCGCCCGCGCCACACGACCTCCGCCTTGCTGCTGATGCCCCGACCTCCTCCGCTCGGCCTCCCGCCGCTGCCGCCGTCCGGAGCTCGCGCTGACCACCCGCGGCCGTGAACCGCCCACTCGCCCGTAGCCTCCACGGACCGCCGCCTCTGACACCCGGTCTTGTCGCCGTGAACCGGCCAGACTCTCCAAACCGGCCAGAAGAACAACCAAAACACGCAACCTTCGGCGGGTGATTGCGAGCGCGTCGTGTCTTGGATTTTAGAACCGAAAAATGCGTTGGGAAGATTATAATTTCTACTACGCATATATGGGATTTGATCAAAGACTCGACAGAGGTTTGATACAAAAATTTGTGCTCGAAGACGATGCCGAAATAAAAATTAAAAACCGAAATGATCCTACCTCGTGGGCGTTGCCCGGAGCTTCGCCGCCGAACCGCCGCCGTGCCGGAGCCGCCTCGCCAGAGGGGAGGAGGAGAGGAGGAGATTCTTCTCCTTGGGAACTGCTGCCAGGGAAACGAAGGGGTGGTTTAGGTTTTAAAAAGAAAATTAAATTAATTAAATTTTAATTAATTTAATCCTCATTTTTGACCCGCACCCGAAACGCCCGACGAGGTCGAGGTTAAGCCTCCCCTAGGGTAAAAACCACCTCTTGAGCACAACAGCGGTCTCAGAATTTGATTCCGAGCTTCCGTTTGGAAGTTATAAAATTTAACGTCCGAAGCCGTTAAGTTACGAAAATGCCCCTAGGGCCATTTTTCACTGACATCCCACGCCCGCAAAACTTACACCCCTCATAGGGTAAAAGACATGCTCTGAACTCAATGGTGCCCTCAGTTTTCCAATCCGAGCCACCATTTAAGAGATACTTGCGTTTCAACATTAGACGAATAAATTAATTAATTAATTAATCCGTTTAACGTTCTGAAAGCGAGCGAGGGGTCCAAACGCCCCGTGCCGACATTTTTTATGTCGTTCCTAGGGTAAACACCCCATTACAGACCCATCCATACTCTCGGATCTCTGATATTAAGCACCGTTTAGGAGTTATCCTATTTATTTGGCGTTCCCAGTGTGAAGGCACTGAAAATTTAATTTCGGCCACTCCGGGGCTCGGAATCGCACGCCGTCTGAAGGCGCTGCTCTGGAATAACATCAAGAATATTTCAAAGTCTTTCACAGAAAAAATCGGGTTCTTAAAATTTGGTTTACCACCTCCATGAAAAACGTACTTCATTTTCCTCCACCACCTTCAAGGTTGGTTATAGAAAAAATATTACAATTAATTATGATTATAATAATTATATTATTATTTATTTTAAGTTATTTAATGTTTTAATAATTTTTAAATTAAATAAAAAAAATATTGTTTATGATGATCAATAAAACAACCTAAACAAACCAACCATATAACATTTTCATTTTTAATAAAAGAATAATACCTACATCGGAACACATATAGGTATTTGGGACAATTTAAATTTATATAAGTACATGAATACCATTTCATTTAAATTTTATATTTTTAGTTCCATTTTAAAAAAACACCAATAATTATCCACAAGTGATCCGACCATGGAACCATGAAATGAACACCCTCAAAACAATGAAATAAAACATTATATCTCATTGAAATGGTTATAAATGAACATAATAAAATTATAATAAATAAATTATATATTAAAAATGACCTTAATTAAGTAATTAATTAATTTAATTTGATTATTTAGGTTGTTAAGTGAAAGTACAAAATGATTCTAGAACATAAGGTAAAAGATCTCTCATAACCATAATTTTCTTTAGGTTATGACCATTATCTCTATAAATAACTTTATATATCTCTTTATTATAATAAAGTGGTTATTAATTATATATATATGTCTCTTATATATATACCTAGATTATTATCCCTTCCTTTGATGGGGTAATGTAAAACCCCAAGGTTTTACAAATAAATTTAATATAGAATGCATGCAACACTGAGCCCCTGAGAAAAAAAAAAACACTTTGTTGTAGGATATAGTTATAACCTAGCTGCTAAACACAATTTTTTTGCTTTTGTGATTTGAATTTTGAAAAAATGACATACACAGTTGCGATTAGTAACATATTTAGAGTCCAATATGATCAACTTAAAGTTTTGGTGAATAGTAACTTATCCTTGTGAATAGTAACTTACCCTTATGAATAGAAATGTACCCTTATGGATAGAAACCTCACCCATGCACGTATAAATAAAATTTAGGCACCATATAAATGAGAGTGAATATTTTATAAATTAATAATCAAGTGTTAATAATTTTGTGAGTAATAAATATTTAATTATAATTTTAAATAAATAAATTTATTTAAAATAAAATTCATTTTCATAATATATATTTTTAAATAAATATTTTTTTATCCTATGATTTAGGATAATTTTATGAGACCTCAGTTAATTTTTGAAAGTATTATAAAATCAATTTTAAATTTAAAATATGTATTTTTCAGGTGAATAATGATTTTATTTAAAAATTAAATTTATCTTATTTATAAAATTATTTTAATAAAATTGAGTTCATTTTTTCAATTCTACATATTGAAAAATGGTTAGGGTGATTTTTTGGGATTTTTCTGAAATAATTGAATTTTTAGTGAATAATGAAATTTGATAATTTACGAAATATGCTAAATAAATAAATTTATGCATTATTATTGAGTCATAGATGATGTAAATGGACATTGTTTAATACTAACACGCACATATTACTATTTTTAGTCATAATAATCAAGAACTATTTCTTTTCTTGAGCAAAATAATAAAATAATGAATAAGATATTCAAAAATCACACCTCACCTCCACTATAAAACCACCCCTCACTCCCTCTTCTCTTCACTCCTCTAAGACTTGAATATTCTCAAAGTTATTCCAAAATACTCTTCCCTAGTATCTCCTCACACCCAAGAGCTCTTTCTCTTTCAAAAATACCAAAATACCTTCCCTTAAGGAGGTTCTCAAGGAGGAGTACTCAAGAGGTAAAATCCTCTTTCTTTTTTCCTTTTAATTTCTCTTAAGATTCTTATTTTATTTTTATATAATCACCAACTATATCCAAATGATAATGGTAACTTATATATAATATATATAAAATAATTATATCATTTTAATGGATAATAAATCATCAATATCCTTACTCTCTCTCTTTTATTTTAAAAACAAAATCATTGTCCGGGAGGTGCTGATTTACAACCTTCAAGGACGATGAAGTTTCATTCTTCAATTTATTCTTCAATGATGGTCACGAAACCATTTTTATGGTTGAACCAGATTCTAAAATATGTATTATTTATTATTTAATGATTCTATAACCATCATTTATACATGATATTAAGTAATGGAACAAAAATACTTCATTGTGATCGAAAAACCGCCGTAAAAATCTAAACGATTATCACTAAATGTTTTATCTAATGATTCATAATCATAATATATATAAAAATGATATGTATAGAAATTTAAAATACTATATTTTAATCAATATCATATAAATTAAATTCTATATAATTATACCAATTCCATATGAACTTCCATTATCATATACAATTATACCGATCATGAAAACCAAGGAAATGAGTGCTCCCGAGCAATAAATTTGTATCTTATAACTCATCAAAAGGCCATAAATGAACTTAATAAAATTATGAAGAAAATAAAACATGTAAATAAGTTTCTTAATTAAATAATTAATGGATTTTTTTATCCAGGATTTCAAGCTCATGTTTAGAACACATTCAGAAACAAGGTAAGAGTTTTCTACCTGAACCTCCATTTTCTTTCAGGTTAATTTTTGTCTCTATTAATCCCAATTAAATTCTTAATTATTCTTATTTACTCCTCATAAATTATGTTTAAATTCTATATATATTTTTACGAATCATAATCCTTCTTTATTTTATGGGGATTTAAATGTTTTATAAAGATCTTTCTCAATTCTTCCTGATAAACAAACCCCATTCAAGGGAACTTCCCAAATTCTTACCTATTTTCAAGTGTACTCTATAATCTATTTTAAGAAAAAAATATTTTTATACAACCACTAATTTCATGATGGAAAATATACCATAGTTAATTTATGGTTTTATGCAATGATTTTTCCAGAATAACCCTTCTTTTCAAAGTAAAAGTGTATTTCTCTCAAAAATTCCTCGATGATTTTATTAGAGTATTTTTGTATATTTCAACACCTCTGGTAAATTTTATGTCTTATTGAGTTTAATATATTATTTGTATCATCTAACATATTGTATTAAATGGTTTGTTATTAGTTTGACTGTGGATGTGCTATCTTGATACCATTCACCATACTACTCAGAATGGTTAGTGTTTATGTGTACAGATTGGGGAAAGTTATTTTATATGTTCACGTTGTTTATGTTTATCCCCTTTCATATGAGGAATGAATTGGACATAGAAAGGGACAAGTGGGGCCCTCTATATCCCCTCTATGCATAGGTAGGTATCATGAGACCAAATAAAATTTGGTTTTGGCCGAGGCCTTACCTTAGTATTTTCAGAAGTCTTGGACGAGGCCTTGAAAATATGTTTCAGATGTTCAAAATTATGCATTCCCTAATTTTGGTATTAGTAATTGATAAAACACATGATCATTAGACTAATATAATATCAATGGTTATGTTTCATTCTCTTATGATTATTTATATGGCCATATTTAATCATCTTTCATTCCTACCATATTATGATCAAGTATATTTTTAAAGTCATGTGTTTTTAGTTGTTCATCATGCCTAGTGTTTATTTTTATGATAAATTCTATTGTATTAATTACCCTTATTGAGCATATAATGTCACCCATTTCTTATGTTTTATTTTCCCCAGGTTGTGAAGATGAATATTATGAATAAATTTCAGTGATAATCTAGGATTAATATAGATTTGTTATTATGTATTTAGTTTCAAGTTGTAATGTTGAACTTATGTTTGTATCTTGTTTTCTAAAACTACTAAATTGTTCATTCCTTCAGGATAAAGATTTATTATAATCATTAAAATGTAATAACATAAGGCACCAGCTCTAGGATACTGGGGTCAGTTCCTTTCAGTTGGTATCAAAGGAAGTTTAGTAGAAAATGCACAAACTAGATTTAGGAAATGTTGATTAGGGAACAAAACCCTAAGATAAAATTTGAGGAAAAACATACAAGAAAATACTAGAATTTTGGTAAGAAAGATATTATGTGTATATTCCTAGAAAATAAATCCCTGTCTGGATACTACAAGTGGACATGTTACTGGAACAGATGTACCTAGGAGTAACAACTCTGACAAGGTGTTTCGGGCTTGACCTAGGCTAACCAAGTACACGAAAATGGGCCTTACTGCGCACCTGGTATGACACTCCTGGGGTATATTTTTAGGATAATTCACATATCCCTTACAATCCATTTTGAATGATTTAGAAGTAAAATTTTCTTCAAATAAACCATGTTTATGATTATGGGATTAATTATGCATAGGATTTCAATTTATGTTAAGTATTTTTCTAATTCATATTATGTAATATGATTCATAACATAATCTAGTATATGCCATCATTTAGAAATGGAACCTATTGGAATTAATAGAAACCACATGAATGTGTGTATCCCAAGTAAGGATTTACCCCTATGAAAGATAATAATGTTGGTTCTAGAGCTGAGATTGGTGCTGAGAAACTTATAACTATACTCGGAAAACTGACTCAGGCTATAAACAACAACCTTACCCATATGGAGAACCCTAAGACACAAAGTGGATGAGAAATGTTAGAAAAATTTATGTGACAACAACCTCCATCATTTAATGGGACTACAAACCCATTCCTATCAGAGCAGTGGATACGTTCCATAGATAATATATTTCTCTCTTTAGGAAGTAACAAAAGGGAGAAGGTTATCATGAATGTTTATCATTTATTAGGAGATTCTGATTAATGGTGTCCACTAATTAAAAACATGAATGAGTATGAAGAAATTGAAAATATGGAATGAAGGGATTTTAAGAAAATATTCTTAGAAAAATAATTTTCTCATGAGAAACGAGCGGATATAGAAAGGTAGTTTCTGAATCTAATGCAAAAAAAAGAAGAGAATGTTTCAAAGTATGAAGCTAACTTCACTAGGTTATCAAGGCATGCCACAAACTACATATTTAATCCAAGGAAAAATATTGATCGATTATTTGATGGTTTAAAACCATTCTTCCAAAGAGAAATGGTTTCCCAAACATTCTCATCATACGAAGATATAGTCTCATGTGAAATCAAGACATATAAAGAATTCTCTAAGTATTATTAATTTAAAGGAAAGAAAGAGAAGAAGAGGGTGGTAGAGTAAATAATTGATAAAGGGAAGAATAAAAAGGGGAGTTTTCCAATATGTAATACTTGTGGAAGGAAACACCCTAGAGACTTCTTAAAAGGAAATGGAGTCTATTACAAATGTGGAGAAAGAGGCCACCAATCTCGAGATTGTAAGGGAAAGAAAGAAGATACCAATGTTCAATGATATAACTGTAAAGATATGAGACATTATTCCAATTATTTTCCTAATCATAAAGGAAACATTCACCAGAGAAGGCCAAGGGAGCAAGGCCAAGCTTATGTGATCATAACTACTAAAGTTGAAGTTTCTAACGATGTGGTGGTAGGTACTATAATCGTTTCCTAAAACTTGTCCAATGATTTATTTGATTATGGATCATTAAATTCATTTATATCTTCCCAGTTTCTTTAAAAATTAGATATTTTCAATTCTCCTTAACAAGGGAGTTGTCAGTCAAAACCCCTAAGGGAAGTCTCATTGCAACAATGATGTGTTATTAAGTCTTCATTATGGCATATAAATATGATTTATCTGATGATTTTATCATCATAACTATGGTCAACTTTGACATAATCCTTGGCATGGATTGAATTTCAAAATATGATAAAAAATTTATTATAATAAGAAGGAAATTATGATTTAGGAGGAATGTGTAGAATCCATTATCTTTAGAGTAGAAACACCACAATCTAATTATTATCTAGATCCACCCCCAATAGCTCTACTGAATGTAATTATTGGGGAGGATGAGAAATCAATATCTATGAGTAAGGAAGTAAATATTAAAATTTAGGATGTACCTATTGTGAAAGAATACATTGATGTATTTTCATAGGATTTACCTAGACATCCTATGGAGCAGGATATTGAGTTTTCTATTGATTTAATTCCTAGTGCAAGGCCTATATCAAAGACTCCTTATTGAATGTCCATAGTATAATTTGTAGAACTAAAAAAAAACTAGAGTAATTGAGTGATAAAGGATTTATCTGACCTAGTGTCTCTCCATTGGGAGACCCTGTTCACTTTGTCAAGAAGAAAGATGAATCCATAAGGTTGTGCATTAGATATAGAGAAATTAATGCTATTACAATAAAGAACAAGTATCCCCTACTTCAGATTAATGATTTATTTGATAAACTTTACATAGTGAAATATTTTTCTAAGATCGACCTTCGATCTGGGTATTATCATTTTCATGTGAAGAAGGAAGATATTACCAGGATATCATTTTAAACTAGGTATGGGCAATACAATTTTACAATAATGCCTCTTGAACTGACTAATTTACCCTATGTTTTTATAAATCTAATTAATAGATTTTTCAAGGAATATCTTGATGACTTTGTTATGGTATTTATTGATGATATCCTTGTATACCACAAAAATTATGAAGATCATGAGAATCACTTGTGCATTATTCTAAAGACTCTTAGAAGATATAAATTATATGGGATGTTTAGAAAGTGAGAATTTTGGATTCAGTTAGTTTCTTTTCTTGGCCATATTTTCTCTAAGGATGGAATCTTAGTTGATCTTGTGAAGACCAATGCTGTCCAAGAATGAAATACTCTAATGAACTTAATTGAGGTACATAATTTTATTATTTTTACAGGTTATTATTGACATTTTGTTTATAACTTCACCTATTTATCCAACCTGTTGACCAAGCTTACTCATAAAGGGGTTAACTTTGTATGGAAAAAATAATGTAAAGAATGTTTTGAAGAATTGAAGAGGAGATTAGTTAATGCTATGATCCTGACTCTACCATTGGGAAATGGTGGATTTGTGATCTATAATGATGCATCAAAGAAAGGAATTGGTTGTGTCCTCATGCAGAATGATAGAGTTATTGCCTATACATCAAGGTAGTTAAAAATTCATGAACAAAACTATCCAACTCATGATCTTGAGTTAGAATCTATAATATTTTATTTGAAGATATAGAGACACAATATCTAAGGATAAAGGTGATATATATATATATATATACAAATCACAAGAGTTTAAAATATATCTTCTCATAGAAAGAATTAAACATTATCCAAAGGCGATGGACTGAGCTACTCAAGGATTATGATTGTTCCATACACCACCACCCAGGAAAGGCAAATAAGATAGATGATGCATTGATCTGGAAGGATCATGGAGTTTTAAAAAAAATGTGGATTGAAAGGGATCCTATATCCATTGATCTAGTAAAGTTAGATATGGGAATTATCAAATAAGGTGAACCATCATTACTTTATCAATTGGTTTCCGAACCATATTTATTGGAAAGAATTAAAACTTCTGAGTCCAATGATTATAATATTAAAAAGAAAATTAAAGGTGTGAATAATGGGAAGTTGGCTGAATTCATGCGTGAAGATGGAATTTTGAAATTTGGAAAGAGGATATGTGTTCCCTCTCTACCCGAGCTAAAAAAGGTGTTATTGGATGATTCCCATATTTAGAATTTCACTATACACCATGGTAGCACTAAAATGTATAGATATTTAAAGGAACATTTCTAGTGGAACAACATGAAGTAGGAAATTCTTGATTATATATCAAGATGTTTAGTCTATCAATAAGTGAAGCCTGAACGACAACATACTAGAGGAGTCATGAAACCTCTAAATATTCATATATAGAAATGGGATGATATAACCGTTAATTTTTTAACTGGATTACCCAAAACTCCAAGAAAGAATGATTCAATATGGGTAATTGTGGACCGACTTATGAAATATGCACATTTCCTTGCTATAAGGGAGGATTTTCCACTGGAGCGCCTTGAACGACTCTATATCAATGAAGTTGTGAGACTTCATGGAGAACCTATCTCAATTGTGACTGATTGTGATCCAAAATTCACATCAAAATTCTAGAAAAGTCTTCAAAAATATTTGGATACTGAGATTTGATTTATTACCCTCAAACTAATGGCAATCAGAAACGATGATCCAAACTTTAGAAGATATGTTGGGATCACGATCACTTAATTTTCCAGGCATGAGGGATCAATATTTACTTTTGGAGGAGTTTCAATACAATAATATTTTCCATTCCAGTATTCAAATTACACTATATAAAGCATTGCATGGAAAGAGATGTCGTACACCAACGTGTTGGGATGAATTTGGGGGAAGGAAGCTTGTTGGCCTAGAGATTGTGGAGGAAACAACAGTGAAGGTAAAGACTATTCAAACCCATATCAAAGATTATCAAAGAATGAAAAATAGCCATGATGATAATCTAAGGAAGGATTTAGAATTTCAAGTGGGAGATCATGTTTTCTTAAAAGTATCTCCATGGAAGGGTGTTATAAGATTTGGGAAGAAAGGTAAATTGAGTCTCAGGTACATTATTTTTTTTTGAAATTCTAGAGAGAATTGGAGTTTTGGATTATCATTTGGTAATGCTGCATAGCCTTTATAGGGTACACAATGTGTGCCATTTATCATTGTTGATAAATTACATGCCAGAAACAACACATGGACTCACTTATGAAGGTATAAAATTGGAATCTGACTTATCTTACTATGAAGAGCCTATCTAGATTTTGGACACTAGAGAGTAGGTGTTTAGGAATTGGAAGACTCAACTGGTAAATGTACTTTGAAAAAATCATAAAATTAAAGAGGCAATGTGGGATCCTAATGAACTTACGATGAAGACCTACCCAAATCTTTTCATGAGGTAACATTATGGTAATTTCAAGGATAAAATTTTTGTAAGGGGGGAAGAAAGTAACACCCCAAGGTTTTACAAATAATTTTAATATATAATTCATGCAACATTAAGCCCCTAAGAAACAAACACTTTGTTATAGGATACAGTTATAACCTAGTCACTAAACATAATTTTTCCGCTTTTTTGATTTGAATTTTAAAAAACTAACATACACAGTTACAATCAATAAGATATTTAGAGTGTCATAGGATCAAATTAAATTTCTGGTAAATTGTAACTTATCCTTATAAATAGTAACTTACCCTTGTAAATAGTAATGTACCATTATTAATATAAACCTTACCCATGTATGTATAAATAAAATTTAGGCACCATATAAATGAGAGATAATATTTTACAAATTAATAATTAAGTGTTGATATTTTTATTAGTAATAAATATTTAATAAAAATTTTAAATTAATAAATTTATTTAAAATAAAATTAATTTTCATAAGATATATTACTTAATAAATATTTTGTTTTCCTATTATTTTAGGATAATTTTATGATACCTTAGTTAAATTTTAAAAGTATTATAAAATCAGTTTTAAATTTAAAATATGCATTTTTCAAGTAAATAATGATTTTATTTAAAAATTAAATTTTAATTATTTAGAAAATTATTTTGATAAAATGGAGTTCATTTTTAAATTCTACATGTAAAAAATGGTTAGGGTGATTTTTTAGGATTTTTCTGAAATACTTGAACTTTCAGTGAATAGTGAAATTCGATAATTAAAGAAATATGCTAAATAAATTAATTTCTGCATCATTATTGAGTCATGGATGATGTAAATTGACATTTATTCAAACTCAAATACACCTATTAATTTTTTTTGGTTATAATAATCAAGCACTATTTCTTTTCATGGGAAAAATAATAAAATAATGAATAAGATATTCAAAAATCACTCCTCCCCTCCACTATAAAAACCACTCCTCACTCCCTCTTCTATTTACTCCTCTAATGCTTGAAGCTTATAAATGTTATGACCAAATAACATTCCCTAGTATCTCCCCACATCTAGGATCTCTTGGACTTTCTAAAATACCAAAACCCCTTCCCTTACGGAGGTTCTCAAGGAGGAGTACTCAAAAGTCAAAATCCTCTTCCTTTTTTCCTTTTAATTTCTTTTATGTTTCTTCTTTTATTGTTATCTCCTCAACTCCTCTATAAAAACGATCAAGATAAATAAATTTTAATCTATATACTTGAATTATATCATGTTAATAGAATATCCATCATCAATACCCTTACTCTCTCTCTTTTATTTTAAAAACAAAATCATTATCTGGGAGGTGCTGATTTACAACCTTCATGGACAACGAAGTTTCGTTATTCAATTTATTATTCAAGGATAGTCTTGAAACCATATTTATGGTTGAACCAAATTTTAAAATATGTATTATATATTATGTAATTATTCTTGAACCATAATTTATACATGATATTAAATAATAGAAAAAAACTAGTTTGTTGTGATTGAAAAACCGCTATAAAAATATAAACGATTATCACTAAATGTTTTATCTAATGATTCATACTCACAATATATAGAAAAATTATATGTATAAACATTTAAAATAATTTATGTTCATAAATATCATATAAATTAAATTCTATATAATTATACCTATTCCACATGAACTTCCATTATCAAATACAATTATACCGATCATGAAAACCAAGGAAATGAACACTCCCAAGAGATAAATCTATATCTTATAACTCATCAAAAGTCCATAAATTAACATAATAAAATGTTTAAGAATAAATAAATGTAAATAAGGTCCTGAATTAAATAATTAATGGATTTAATTTTATTATCCATGACGTTAATCTCAAGTGCATAACATATTCATATACAAGGTATGATTTTCTACCAAAACCTCATTTTTCTTTTGGGTTACTCTTTGTCTCTCTTAATCAAGATTAAATTCTTAATTATTATTATTTACTCCTCATAATTTTTTTTAAATTTTTTTATATATTTTTACCAATCAGAATCCTTATTTATTTTTTGGGGAGTTAAATGTTTTATAAATATCTTTCTCTATTCTTCCTGATAAACAACCCACATTCAAGGGAACTTCTCAAATTCTTATCTATTTTCAAGTGCACTATATAATATGTTTTAATAGAAAATTATTTTTCTAAAAACACTCATTTAATCATGGAAAATTACCATTTTTAATTTATGGTTTTGTGTAATGATTTTTCCAAGTGTATTTATCTCAAAAATTCTTCGACGATTTTATTAGAGTATTTTGATCTATTTCAATACCTCTAATGAATTTTATGTCTTATCGAGTTAATATATTATTTTCATCATATAAATTATTGTATTAAATGGTTTATGATCAGTTTTTCTGTGGATGTTCTATCTTGATACAATTCACCATACTACTCAGAATGGTTAATATTTATGTGTACAGATTGAGGAAAGTTATTTCATATGTTCATGTTGTTTATGTTTATCTCATTTAATATGAATAATGTGTTGTACTTAGAAAGTGATGGGTGGGTCCCTCTATAGACCCTCGATGCATCAGTAGGTCTCATGAGACAAAACAGAATTGGGTTTTGGCGAAGGCCTTACCCTATTATTTTCAGACATCTTGGATGAGGCCTTGATAATATGTTTCAGATGTCAGGAATTATGAATTCCCTCATTATGGTGTTAGTAATTGATAAAACATGTGATCATTCGACTATTATAATATCAATTGTTATTTTTCATTCTCTTATGATCATTTATATGGCCATATTTAATTAGCTTTCATTCCTACCATATTATTCTCAAGTATATTTTTAAAGGCATGTGTTTTTAGTTTTTCATCATGCCTAGTGTTTATTTTTATGATATCTTCTGCTGTATTACTTAATCTTACCAATTATATGAGCTCACCCCTTTATTATGTTTTATTTTCCCTAGGTTGTGAAGATCAATATTATGAATGAATTGTAGAGATAATATTGGATTCATATGGATTTGTTATTATGTATTTCATTTCAAGTTGTAATCTTGAACTTATGTTTTTTTATTCTAGTTTTAAAAAACTACTAAACTATTCATTCCTTCAGGATAAAAATTTCTTGTAATCATTCCATTGTAGTAAAATAAGGTACCGACTTTGGGCTACTGGGGTCAAGTCCTTACATGTAATACATGCCTCAAGTTCATTTCTCAAATGAATTATGTTTATGCCTTATAATTTATTACCTTTTGTGGAATACATAAGCATGTGCATGTTATGATAAGTGCTCTGAGATATAAATTCAATGAATTGGGAAGGCTTTTTGTCTCATGAGATGTTATGTATGGGATTAGAGAGTAAACCTAATCCATGAAGGGACTCTGTCCACCATATGATGTTTTCTTGGTAGTTATCCTTGACTTATGTTTATGTCATGTTTTATGTTACTACCACATTACTATGTTTCCATGATCTTATGATATCATGTTCTTTATGTTATGCTTCCATGTTATTATTCATGAGCCTTATATATTATTATATCATGTCATTCCATTCGACTCACACGTTATGCCTCATTACCATGTTTATTCCCTTAGTGGGATTTATATCTCACCCCTTTCTTTTCTGTAATCCCCACAGTTTTAGGAGCTAAAAGGGATTTAGGAGCTCATTATAGATAATAAAATAAAGATTATATGTTTTAGTTTCTTTTTGATGTTTTATGAACTTATTCTTCTAAATAAACTAGGACACATGATCCTTGGGTCATGTTTATTGGATGGTTATGTTAAAAAATATGTAATAATATGTGTAAAAGGATTGGGTCACTATAGTCCTCTGGAATAAAATCCGCACCTAGGAAAAGAATCAAGGTAAAGATTTAGGTGTGTTTATTACCAAGTTCAATTTTTTTCTACAAATGAGTTATTAGATAAAACATTTGGTGATCACATATATATTCAAATATAGGAACCAAATATATTTCAAAATATTTCCTAGGTTTAGGTAGATCTATGAGTAGCCAACAGAGCCAGACATTCCATTTTTTCTATTGAGGACTACCACCTCACGTTTCCAATGAGAATGATATTGGTTTTAAGAGATTGTTATTATGTATGTTAAGTTACCAAATACATTATATCCATGTCTATAATTTATATAGATGGATTTACTTTCATGTTTGGAAGTAAGTGTTGGTTATTTTATAAAGAAATCATTTTTTATGGTAATACATATTTAAATAAGGGTCTTTATGTGTTGGATTACATGAACCACGTAATGGAAATTGAGATAAAAAATAGTTCACCTAACACATACCATACCCAACTATGGAACCACCAGTTAGGTCATGTAAATGAAAAGTGTTAGACCAAATTATACCTAGATGGATATTTATATTCCTTTTAAATAAAACCACTTAGTTTATGTCACACTTGTTTATAACATAAAATCAAAAAATCCCCATTTAGTGAAAAAGATAAAAGGGCTACTGAGCTTATTGAACTAGTTCATACCGATGTGTGTGTACCATTTCCAATTGAAGCCAGGGGTGTGTACTCATACTTGATAACTTTTATTGATGACTTTATTAGGTATGTATATGTATAATTATTATGGTATAATTCATATGATTCAAGGAATATAATAATAAAGTTGAGAACCATCTTGGTAAGAAGATTAAGAAACTACACTAAAAAATTGGTGGAGAATATATTAATCAATTATTCCTTTATTTTTTACAAGGGGTTAGGATTATATCCTAAATCAATCCTCCTTATACACCTTAATGGAATGGTGTGTGACAATGAAGGAATAAAACCATGTTAGACATGGTGAGATCAATGATAACTCATGTGAGTCTTCTATTATCATTTTGGGGCCATGTGTTATAGGCAGTAGAACATATACTAAACCAAGTTCAAATTAAAGTGAAAAATGGTATCCCATATGGAAATTTATGTGGATGGAAATCCATGTTATATAATTTATATGTGTGGGGTTACAAAGAGTTTGTCAAAGCCACTTAAGGAAACAAAATTTCATCATGAGACAAAAATTTTATATTTATAAGATACCCAAAGGAAACAAGAGGATATTACCTATATGAACCCTTACATAAAAAGGTAATTGTGTAAAGACATTATATATTCTTTAATAGGTATCAAATCACTAATAGAGATAGTGGGATCAAGATAGACTTCAATGAAGTCATGGATCATGATATGAAAGAGTTGGCACATGAACATATTCCAAAATTCCCTATAGAAGAGAAATTATCATAGAAAAAAGTACTATGTAGGAGAATATGAGAGGTCATAGAACCTAAATGATATGGTTTTTTAGTCACTGATGACAATGAATCATTATAGTTGATAATAATGATCCTATAATCTACAAGGAAGTAATAAGTTGCATAGATGTTTCCAAGTGGAAAGAAGCTATGAATTCTAAAATGGAATCCATGTATCAAAACTAAGTCTAGATTTTGGTAGATCCTCTAGTGGATGTAAATCTTTTTGGTTGTAAATGCGTATTCAAGAAGAAACTAGACATGTATGGACTAGTTGGTACACATAAGGAACAATTGGTTACAAAAGGGTTCAAACAACACCAAGGCATAAAATATGATGTAAATTTTATCTAATTTCTATGATAAAATCCATAAAAATTCTACTTTACATAGTATCTTACCATGAATATAATATTTGGAATATGTATTTTAAAACAACCTTCCTTAATGGGAACCTTTAGGAAGATTTATACATGAAATAACCTGAAGGGTTTGTGACTCCAAAGGATTCCAACAAGGTATGGGAGTTTCATAGATCCATTTATGGATTAAAGAAAACTTATAGGTCATGGAAAATTTGGTTTGATGAATCCATAATAGAATTTGGTTTTATAAAGAATGAATGTGAGCCTTGTATTTATAAGAGGTTTAGTGAGAGTTCTCCCATTTTCCTAATAGTTTATATCGATGACATACTACTTATTGGAAACAAAATACCAGTCATATAGTATATTAAAGACTGGTTGAACACATGATTATTTATTAAGGACTTAGGTGAAGTACCTTATATTCATAGGATTAAGATCTATTATGATAGATTTAAGAGGATGGTTAGTCTAAGTCAAAGTATATATATTGAAAAGATACTGAAGAGATTCAGTATGGAACAATCCAAGAGGGTATTATTGCCAGCATCACATGGAATTCATATTTCTACGAAAATGCATCCAAAGAAACATAAATAAAGAAATAGGATGGAAAAGATTCTATATGAATCAGTGATTGGGTCAGTCATTTATGTTATGCTATATAAAAGGCTATATGTCACCTACACCTTAAGTGTGGTAGGAAGATATCAAGATGACCTAGGTGGATACCATTGGATATGATTTAAGACTATCCTTAAGTATCTGAGGTTTACTAAGGATATGTTCTTGTTATATGGAGGAGATAAGGAAAAATTAATCAAGGTATATATAAAAGTTAGTTTCTAAACAGAATAATATAATCTAAAATCAAATTCAGAATACATCTTCACTCTCAATGGAGGTCCTGTGAGTTAAATGGATCAAATAAATAATGGTCATACATTCTATAGTAGAGTTTGAGTATATTATGGATTTTTAAGTAGCTAAATAATCATTTTAGATACAAAGATTATTCCTAGATCTTGAGGTGACCCCTATCTATAAAGACCCTATCACACTTTATTGTGATAATACTACAACATTGGCTCTTTCTAAGAATCCAAGGTCAAATCAGCGGATAAAACACATACTTAAGAAGTATAATCTATGGAGGTATTTTTCTCAGACAGGTGAAGTTGCAGTGAGCAAGGTCTTCATGGAATACAACATGGAAGACCCCTTGAATAAATCCTTAACTTAGCAAAACTATGATCTTTATGTGAGGTCTAGTGAGCTAAAAGTCATTGGAAGTTGGATCTAGTATAGGTTGAAGTTTGTTAGAGTTGGTGTTTTAGAACCAAATATTTTAACTTTGGATTACATGTATATTCAAAGTAGTGAATATTAATTAATACATATTATTACACACTATTCACTATTTTTTCATGAATTTAATGTAATAATGTCTTAGAGTATCAATCACATTGAAGAGGGCATACCGGTTCTTCACTATTGTGAGAACCTTGAAATTCCACGATGATATTATTAAACCAAATTCTATGATTAGATAACATTATATCATGTGGAACATAGTATATTGACTATAAGATACGAGTACTCATCTGCTTATGAGACTTTATCTCATAACGTTCTCACTTGTTAATCTCTAAGATGATAGATTATAAGAAAAAAACCACTTGTAATAATTTTTCATGCTTAGTTGTCATAAGATATTACTATCTATGAGAATGTATAATGGTCCTTATAATTTAATATTATTATTAATTATTTTCATGAATCACATACTTTGTTGTATTGACTAAAACCGTGATACCATATTTTTATGGGAAGTAGGGTACATTGGGTGCATCACAAATGATATGTTATTAATGAATAATTCTAGGAAATATTTATCCCTTTCATATTTATGAAAGTTGATATCTTGAACCTTTTATTGAAATAGAACCATCACATTAAATTCCATAGTTTTGGTGTAATGACATGATTATTTCAGATAGTCAAAGAAATATGTATCAAGAATATATGTTGATGGCATAGGTGTGAAACCTACATGATAAGACATCAGGATAATGGTATTATATTAAATAGAGAGTTCACATGTGTGGTTTTCAATGTTGCAATATTAACATCTTTATCTTGGGGGACTTGACCCATTTCTAGACTGTAGTCTTGGACTTTAAAAAATGCCTCTTAATTCTAATTAGAAAGAAGCATAGAGTGCAACCCACTATGTGTTTCTATTGATCCCAATTAAATTCTGTTTGAATTTAATTATTGGTATAAATATTATTCTAAATATTGAGGAATAATTTGATTTAAGATTAAATTATCACATAAATTAAATAAATATTTATTCACAAGGTAATTATTAAATAACACACACATATAATATTTATTTACTCATTTATTGAATGAATGAATATTTAATTTATTCAGATATTCAATAAATAATGAGGAGGATGAACGGTCCAAGATTTTTTTGGGTGATAAATATTAATTTGAAAGATGGTTAAATACTATTTATTATTAGACCATTTAGTGCACACCATAATAAAATAATAATATTAATGATATTACATGGAATGGGTTCATATAAGTTTTAATATATTATTTAAGGGCCGTTGTGAAATTAAATAATATTTTAACCCTAACCCTACATCTATAAATAAATGAACATGTCTATTTTGCAGAGATTGATTGAAATTGAGAATCTTTGTGCACAATGAAATATAGAGATCTATTTTAAGAATAAATAAAACTCTTGAGATTCTCCTCCCTACTACATTTTCTCAAGAAAAAGATTATAAGGATTATTATTCATGCCCAAAGTGATTATCATAGTGATATAGTCAAAAATTGAAAAATGATCAATCCACCATGCTATCCCCTGATAATCCATCAACATTGTTCAAAGATCAAAGGATCATGTGTGGATCACCACTAGAGAGATTCTACACTTGTATCCTACAACTACAATGATAGTAGAATAAAAAGGGTTTCAGAAGATCAACAACATTATCAACTAAATATCTCAAGAACAAGGTATTATTTCTTAGATCTATTTAAATTAATTATAAATTAAACAAGAAAAGATCCCCTCTTGGTTTATTCATATTTAATTTTCAATATTATTTAGAAAATATTTATTGGTCAGGATGTTCAAATTTTTTACATTATGAAAATGATCCATTGAATCTGACATTTTCTGAGTTGGGATCAACCTTGATAAGCACTTTATCTATGTTTGGAACCATCACATGTGGAAGGATCAACATGGGTTTTAGTATGAAATGGTAAAAAGAGTACAATATAAAAAAACTAGACAAGGGAAAAAGTAGGACCAAATACATACATGAATAAAACCAAAGAAACATACAAAAGCTTTCAAAAATTGAAAAATAAAATATATACAGGACAAAGACACCATTATCAATGATCAATATCACCTTTGTTAAAGTAGAATCTAACTACAGGTGCCGAAATCATAATTATCTCATCATCTTGGTCTGAAATCTTCAAGATAATCAATATACACGGCCATTTCCAAGTCCATCATCCTCCAGGTTCAATAACTTGAACCATTTCCTCTATCCCAATCCTATTTATGCACATTGTCAAAGGGAACCATTGGATGTAATGCCCCAAAGCCACATTCCTGAATCAAGTTCCTAAAACACAAACATTACATACTAGATTTTATACCAACTATATATTTCTGGGCATAACTATACCATAATTACATGACTTAACATAAATATTTCATTAGATACATTCCCAATACCTTTTAGGTTTAGGGATTTAAATAATTTGAAAAAAATCATAAACTAATAAATCCTTGTAATTTCTAAACTAATAGAAATTTTAACACTATATAAGAATCTTATTAATCTATAAAAAGTCTTCAAAATATCCCACAAATTCTCCACACAAAATATCTTGCATGTATTTCACCACATATGACGCGTTGTGTGGTCATGCCGACATTACTACATGTTTGAACTAAATTAATAATAAAGTGTGTATAACCCTAAATCATGAAATGGAAACTCTAAATGGGCTATAAAAATATCATTGGCAAGTATAATGGGACTTTTGGCCACCCATGGGGTGTAACTAACCTTGGAGGGTGGTCTGAAAAATTAAAGAGGTGACCCTAGGGGTTATTTAAACATAAAATGTGACTGCATGTGTGTGAAAAATAGATTAGTTAGTACTTTATGTGTGTATGACTTCTGAAACTAAATTAATAATTAAAGGGGAGACAATAGGTGTTTTGTGACTTAAGAAATTTTCTGTTTAAGTGGTTATGGATTTTTCAGACATTCTCTAGGACCCAAGGTACGTGTTCATTATGTGAGACCCCTTGTAAATGAATTTAATATTTTTTTGGGTTTCATATGTACATGGATATTATGTAATATGGTTTAGGAAATTTTGGAGCAATCCCCCATGAGTTTGTATTATGAAATATTATTTGGGATATCATGTGGAAAATCAACATGGGTCTACATAATTAAACTTGTTTTTGGTTATCATGGAGGAAATCCCCCATAGGTTCGTATGATGAAACATGGTTTTGGATGCCATGGGGAAATCCCCTATGAGTTTGTATGATGAAACATGGTTTATAATTTCATGGGAAAATCTCCCATGGGTTTATATGATGAAACACAGTTTAGGATTATATGGGGAAATCCCTCATGGCTTTGTATGATGGAACACAGTTTGGAACATTTTAGGGTAGTCTCCCATGGGTTTAGATGATGATTGGTGATTAAGAGTGCCTTGGGGTAGCACCCCTCAGACTCATTATGATTCATGGTTTGGAGATCCTTAGGGAAACCCCCTAGGAATCTATTGTGACTCTATGGGATATTATAGATAGATACATCCATCTTAGGTTGAAGTTGGCATGGTCGATCTCGGGTGTCACTTGGGAACCTGAGTATTGATGATGGTATTATTTATTTGTGTTATGCCTTTATTTCTTACACACATAAACATTCACATTATTTTTCATATTAGATATGATTATAGAAACCATTGGTGGTGTTATACTAAGTAATACTCACACCCTTCTTGGGCCACTGGTTGGTATTTGAGAAAACCTTCATGATTTCAGGACATGATATGGGCAAGCCCCCTATGGTCGATACTTGATATTGTTAGATATGATAGAGCATGAGAGTTTGAGACCAATCTATTGAATCATGACTACTTTTCAAGGATTTTCCTAGTTTTTTATTTTCTTATTTTGGTTTTTAATATATATAACCTATCACTGATGTATGAATCCCTAGCATGTATTGTACAGTCTCATTTTAATATAGCATGGGCTATGGTTGATTATTTATTGATACTTTCCTAGATGTATGTTTACTAATTTACTTATTTGGATGTATCTGAGTGCTTTATTATTTCAGTTATTATTTTTACTATGATATATGGGTATAATATCCCCACTATACCACCATATAACCATGATTCTAATCAGTAACATATGCAATATGGGGAGGTGTGCTTGAGGTTAAGTGGTGACCCTTTAGGTTCGGGCAGCATTCTGTGGCCGCGAACTGGAGGAAGAATGTTACAAAGAGGCATCAGAGTACTTTCTTTTTTATCAATATTTTGGGAAAGATATAAAAAATCTAGGTCTTCATCAAAACATAGTATGGAACTTGTTCTTAGGAGTAGCCACCCCACACATGTGGGAAGTCCACATTGTTAGGGATGGGATTTTCATTTATACTTTTTTTCTTTTACTGTTGAACTATTTCATTTTGAGTGATACACTTGATTATAAGGTTATTGATTTATAAGATTTTATCTCTTGGATAGAATGGAAAGTGTGTGTTTTTACATGCATCATACTAGGAATGTTGGATTATCATGTCATTTTCATGATTTCCAATGGTTGTTTACTCAAAATATGACATGGGTCAGTTATTTAAAGTGTCTACCATGATTTATATAATGTTTTACCATATAATATTATAGAGAAAACTTAATAAAATATTCCTTAAAATGGAAAAAATAACGTTAAGTGATAATTTTACTTGATTATTATAAATCCTCAGCTAAATAAAATTCAAATTATTACTTATAAATAATTTTTCTCTATAACTTGTATTTGAAATTTCATTAAACCAAGACTTAGTTGCTAAAATTTATGGTTAAATTAAATGGTTAAAACTATATTATTTGATTAAATGTCTTGATTATTATATAGATTCATCTAAATAAAATTCCAATTTCAACTTATAAAGAATTTTACTTTATAACATGCAATTGAAAGTTCATTTAACCAAGCCTTGTTTATGAAAATTATAGTTAAAGTAAATAGAAAAGTTTGATATTGTGAATAATATATATATATATATATGATTTGGACATTATGGGTATATTATATTGACCCTATTTATCAGTAATTATAGATATTGAGAGAACTAAAATTATAAGATTCACATGGTGTGAGATTTAGAGAAAAGTGGAGCATTGTGCCTATTATCGCTTTTCATAAACTATAATGTTGGGATATATTTTTAATAGAAATGTGTTCTGATATGGTTCATTATGTTCATGAAATAATCTTGATAATGGGTAATTAAGGCTAGAGAGTGATCCTAAAATGTGATAACTTTATGTTGTTGGGTGTATAAGATAGTAGAATATTATGACTATTGTGACTTGGGTTTAAAAAATGACTTGAAAACTAAGATATGTCATTACTGTTAGTGATCCTTATGGGTTTATAACTGACTTGATAGTGGGTAAGGTAGTCTATACCTGAGATGGTATGTGATACCCTTTTTTAGTATAGATTGACTAGAGCATTGAGAAGTGTTTTCTACCGTTTCCTTTCCTCTGACAAGTTAGAAATGAGTTGAAAATAACCCCATAGTGGGTGTTTGGATTAGGTATGGTATTTTTGATGTGTATATGTGTATGATAATCCTAAATGGGGTAAAATAGTAGTGAGTTTCTTAAAATGTTGATATTTAGCATAGGATACTAGTAAGATGAGCATTGGGGCTTAGTAACAGGATGTTTTCTTGTGGTTATTGGACATAGATTTGATTTATAAGGGTAACCCAAGGGAAGGGTTATCCCATCCATGAGGATGAATTAGGGATTAAAAACATGTTATATGACTTATATAGATATATATGCATGGGAAGTGCTAACAAATACCCAGAATACGTGTGTATATGCCTTGTTTGTAATGGGTGTAGATGCCCAACCTTGATGTGGTGAGTTGTATCTAGATTTTGGAGGGTATGATCTATTAGATGACAGAACTGGGTTGGTGAGGTGATCCTAGATGGTTATATCTAGAATAGGTAGAGTTTGGGTATATTATTCTATTTTTTTGGCTATTCCATCAAGATGGGTGATCATTTGGTTTCCCTTGGCATGGGTGAGATGCCCTAGGCTTATTAGAAAGAATGCATCGAGCAATATGATTTTGGATAGGTGAGTTGAGATGTAGCAGGCATGGTCACATGGGTTATTGAGCACGTGATCCTAGGATTGATGGGATATGACTCTAGATGGTCAATTTAGATTATACATCATGGTAACATTGAGATTTATGATTACCAGGTATGCCTAGTTAGAAACTTGAGCTATTGAGCACGGTTGAAAAATTTTAAATGAGATATATACTTACCATGTACAAAGTGAGTGATTTTTTTAAAAGTATATGATAATGGGGTTTGATGCAGCCTAAGATTAGCCTTACAGAGGTAAGTTTGGTGTTCAAATTGATGTGGCTGTCTTTGGATGGCATGTGGAAAATGTTTATGGGTGATTTTTAAGAGAAATATGGGATATGGAGATTTATTTGGGAAAGTTATGTGACACCTAAGGTGAGGTTATGATAATAGATGAAAATTTATGGTGGTTTTATTTGATTATCCTAGAGTGAAAATATACCATTTTGGGACATATTTATTTTTTCCCTAGAGACCCATTAGGGTTAGGACCTTATAAGTTTCTAGCGTATTCTATGGTATCTAGGACTCCTTAGTTTCCCCTAATAATTTAAAGTCATTTCATGGGTTATTTATGGTATTGGGGGATGATTCAATGTGAAATGATGGTGGAAATGTTTGAGATATATTGTTTGAGTGAGAATAAGAAGATGGTGAATACCCTTGGTGTTATGGTGGATGATCGTCCGAGCAAGATCTGATCTAGGTTATGACATGGTGTAGAATATATTAGGAAGTGGATTAATTTGGGTATGGATGATGAGTGAGACAAGTTATCTATAAGAAATGATGAACTAACCATGGGGTCATGATAAATTTATTGATGTTGAGATGGTAAAATCTTATGAAGTATGAGTTGTGACCTTTTTTTAATAGTAAAAGCTATAATATAATGACCGTTGGTTATTATGAAACATTGAGTGGATCAGTGTGATGAATCCAAAATCAAAGAGTGCCTTAGTTGTGAAAAGATAAGCACTAAAATAGTAATGGGTTTAATGTAGGTATAGGTATGATGGTGATCAAGGTTGTATACCTTGATTTAGAACCATCATGATTAGGTGTATGGTGTAATTTTCTCAATAGATTCAGAAAGTTGTTGTGTGGGGAACTATGATGTTATGAAAGTTTCAATACAAATTCATGTTGAGAATTTTTGGAAGTGATGCGGGTGGGTCTTGAGAAAACCAGTGTTGGTTTATGGTGGATATCAGACAAGATTGTTCTTATAGATCAGTGATAAGGGATTCCTTTTATGAGGAGAACACCTTAGACAATTTATGTGCATAATGATAATTTTGAGAAAATTTTAGTAAATGTTGCAAGTGACGTTTTGATAGGTTCAACCCAAAGGTGGTTGAAATGTTGTGATGTCACTCAGAAATAAGAAACCATTTTAGATGTAGAAAATGGAACACTCCCAAGAATGGGTGTGAGTTGATGAAATTTTGGGTGAATTTATTATGATTGGTTTTTGGTAATTTCTAGATATGGGTTTACAGTTAAGTGATATGTTCATGTGTGGTTATTGGGAAACATGTTGGTAGAGATATTGGATTTGTGAGACATTGGTGCTTAGGGATGAACCACCAACACACATTATTAAGTGAGACATTATGTTATAAATATTCTTGGGATAGAGATTATAGGTTTTGATGAGATGATTATGTGAGAAATAGACCGATGAAAACCAATATAATTAACTAGAAAGGTGTGATGTATATATTTTTGTAATTCATGAATGCCACTGGAAGTGGTGCATCATGGTGGAGTAGGTTGAAATAATTGGAACTGTGGTGAATTGTTCGGTGAGGTTTTAAGAAGTAGAGATGGTTTGGGTGTAGTGTTGGCATGACTATAACTAGTGGGAGACATACTGTTTGGTTCATACATTAGGAAATATCATTGTGAAAAATCAGATAAAAAGATTGAGATTTTATAGGACATGTTGAGATCATGTACCCTAGGTCTCGTCATTTCTTTGTAGAACCACTTGGATTTAGTGTCATTTCTAGTGTTGTTTGGAAGCTGGTGAGTTAATATTGATCAGGATAAGTATCATGTAGGAGAATTCTAATATTTTTCAGTTGATCTATAAATGGGTAGAGACTACCAAGAGCATTTTGTGACATGATTTATAGTGTGAACCTATTTTTTATCTTATTTTAGGGTGTGAAACTCAATTTTATTGCATGATTCTGGGGGTGAATCCTTTGATGAAACCTAGTGAAGGTAACATTTTAGAGCATCAAAGTTCAAAAAGTTAAGGAAATTGATGTTGTGGCTCATGCATATGAGTGGGACCCTACATGGGGTCATTAGTAAGATGTTGGGATTGAGGATAACACATCCTATAAGAAGTTTCCAATTTGTAATTTGATTAAACTAAAAGAGGCTCTCCATTTTAAGAAAATCCACTGGTGTGTATGTAGTAGAAACAAATAAGTATCCAATAGAAGGCATAAGAGTGGGAGTCAATGATGTGAAATTAGTGGTTAGTGTTGTTTAAGAGGGAATATCAAGGAATAACTTATTTATGGTTGGGAGGTTATAAAACCCTTACCCTTTCCATGGAAAAAACATATTAAGTTTTATTATAATTCATATAATTTACTTAGTTTTGATAGTTTAGGGTTCAAGGGTGGCTCAGGGATATATTTAGGAAGAATGGGCAAGTCTATAGTTGAAAAACTATAGTATGTGGGCTTTCATGGTGTGGTAAGTTGTTTCATGCTATGAAACTAGTGGAAAAAGGGGAGGAGACCCTTACCCTAAAAACTCACAACATGAATGAGTTGTTCACACTGTAAAACCATATTGTGAGTTTTTTACTTTTTAATTTAATTATTTTAGTTGGGGGTGTTTTAAAATAGGTGTGTGTGTGTGTGTGGGGGGGGGGGAGCTCTCCTTTGGCTAATAGTGCTTTATAACACCTCCTCCCCTTATTCTTATCCCCTTATAATAGAAATTTCTCCCTTATTTTTCATCTGAATATGCCTTCAATCATTGAGATTTTAAGACAATGATAAGTATACAATTTCCTCCATTTTTTCTTGGTTTCTTCCATTGTTAAGTGAGATTATTCCATTTATGATCATTTCCCCCTATTTCTAGGGCTTCCTTTTACTTTTATGATTTTTATTGGGTTTTCTTGAATCAAAGGTCAATAATGGATTAGTGGACATCTAAGAGTATAAGGTAGGTGTTTATAATTTATCCTATAAGTTTTATGCTATTTATGAGCATGTTCATTTTTTGTTCATGAAGAAATTACCATGAGTTTGAATTAAATTAACAATTAAGTGTGTGTAGACCTAAATAATAAAATTCAACAAATCAACAATCCATAAATAGCACACTATCGAGTAGAAAAGGACTTTTATCACCCCATAGAGCACACCTAAACATAGAGAGTGATTTTTAAATTTAAAGAGGCAACCCTTAGAGTGCTTAAACTTAAAATGTGATTATATGTGTGTGACTAGGACTTGAGATGCCACTTTAGGCATGCTTGACTTGGTAATAATAAAAAGTTAATTAAATGGGTGACCCTATAGTGTTGTGACTTAAGAAATTGAGTGTTTAAGTGGTAGGGATTCATAAGATATGATCTAGGACCCAAGGTATATATTTGTTATGTTTGACCAATTTTAAATGAATTTAAAGAATTTTTTTGGGATTCTTATGTACTTAGATATTATGTAACATGGTTTTGGATGCCATGGGGAAACCCCCATCAGTTTGTATGATGAGACACTATTTGGGACTCCATGTAGAAATATCCCATGGGATTATATGATAAAACCTGGTTGGGGACATTATGGGGGAAGTACCTTATGAGTTATTATGATGAAACATAGTTTGGGATTCTGTGGGGTAATCCCCCATGGGTTTCTATAATGATACACACGTTGGGATGCTGTGGGGAAATCCCCCATGGGGTTTTACAATGAAACATAGTTTAGGATGCCTTAGGGAAATCCCCGATGGTTTTGTATGATGGAATACATTTTGGAATATTGTGGGATAGTCCCCTATGGGTTCAGATGATGATTCATGGACTGAAATACCTTGGGGTAGTCCCCCTAAAACTCATTATGATTCATGATTTGGAGTGTCTTGGGGAAACCCCCCTTAGAATCATTTGTGCATCTATGAGATATTATGGACAAAAAAATCCAGCTTAGGATGAAGCAAGTATTGTTGAACCTGAGTGTCTTCTAGGAATGTGAGGATCAATAGTGGTTTTATTTATTAATGGGGTGACTTTATTTATTACATAGATAAACATAAAATTTATGTCCTAGACTATATATGTTTATAGACATCATTGGTGGAGGCCTACTGAGCCATATTCACACGCTTCTCGCACTATCGATTGGTTCCCGATCAGACCTTCATGATTTCAGGATGGAAAAAGGGAAAAAGTCTTATATTTGATTCTTATTTTGGTTGAATAGGATTTAACATGAAAGTTTTGGACCATTCTAGGACCCAAGACCACTTTTTGTGTATTTTACCACTTTTGAATTTTCTTTTTTTGGGTTTTGATGTATATAACCTACTGCTGATGTATGACTATCTGACATGTATTGTGTAGTCTCATTTTATTATTACATGAGTTATGGTTGATTATTTATCAAAAATTTCCTAGATATATATTTACTACATCACTTATCTAGACATATATGATTGATTTATTATTTTAGATATTTTCTACTCTGATACTTGGGTATAGTCTATGCACTATACCTCTATAGAATCATGTTTCTTGTCGGTAGCCTCTAGCATATGAAGAGGTGTTCCTGAGGTCAAGTGGTGAGCCCTCCGATTTGGGTAATATTATGTGGTCTCAAACCAGAGGCAATATGTTATAGATGAAGCGTGTTCTAACTACAAAATAGCCTAACAAAACACATGGTACAAAGGGAATGGCTGGTAGGGAAGCATGTGGTTTGATCCTTAAAAAATATCATGGATAATGAAAAGTTAATTAAAAGCATAGGTTCATGATATAATATAATATATAGATCACAATGATCCAAGAAAGAGAACCAAATAAAAAAAATGAATACATGCCAACATTTAATATTCATATTAAAATTAAAAAACAGGATATATTAAAATATATAATTTAATTACCAATGAAAGTGATTTTTTTTCAAAATTCACCACCTTGGTAATTAAAATGCATAGAAACAATTTAATATACAATAATCACATAATATATACCATGATAATTAAATCCAAAACCTCATGATGATTCTTCACCACCCACAATCATCAATTGGATATCACATCCAAAATAGAAAACCACTACATAATACAATAATAGGTTTCCCCATAATGTGTATCAACACTACACACACCACCCAAATTAAATGAAATTCCAAAAAACTATTAAAAATAATCATAATTTAAAAAATTGTAAAAAATTTTCATCATTAAACCTCACATTGCAAACCAAACCTATCACTTAGGCCAACATCACACTAATCTCTTCCTACCCCAGAACCCCAGACATAAGTGGTCAATAATCAATAAAGGTCTTTATTGGCTTACATAGGTAGGAAACTAGGGGGAAAACAACATGAAAAAACAATTAATAACATATGAAAAATTATAGCCATAGAAAGTAAATGGCCCAGCTAATCAAACATCAAAGCATTCTGCAATATAAAATACAAAAAAAAATTATTTAAAATAATGAATAATTTTATTTCTAATTTTAATGACACCAAATTATGATCAATTTGGCCCTGACACCAATTTTTTGGGGATGTGCTATAACTATAGTCTACACACAACAACCAAGATCCCATTGGGTATATATTTTGGTTTTTAAAACTGAAAATACGAAATCTAAAATGATATATATTATATCTAGTTTCATGAAAATAAAACAAATAAATAGAAACTAAATTATTCTAAATAGAATTACAGCACTGTAATTACAAAATTATTATATCTATGAATGATAACACTAAAAAGTGGTAGTGGAAACTATGAGTCCAAACCAAAATTCAAGATTTCAAGAACTCTCATAGCAGCAGAAATATAAATTTGTAATTTCTGAATTAATTACATAGAATCAAAAACAAGAGAAATAATTTATAGATTCAATAAATTTAAATTTCATAATAATGAAAACTATTCTTATACATTTAAATAATGAAAACAATAATATCCATTGAATATATAAGAAACACTAAAAACCAATAAAAGAAATTACTCATAGAAATTAAAATTAATTCAAGAATAAACATTCCAAAAAAAGATGGTTTATGAAATAAAAATAGAAATTATAAAGTAGTAAAAGAGACATGAGGATTTATGTGATTCATCCAATTATAATATACACAAAGAGAAAGATCATCACAAGATTCACTATGTAATAGAAAAATAATTATAAGAAGAAAAAAGAGACATGAAAAAGAAGAAAGACCAAATAAATACATGTCAAAGACAAAAAAACTAAGTAGCATGCACAATAATTCAAAAAACCAATAAAGAAAATATATACATGACCAATTCCTCCATACCACTGCTTGATCTCACCTTTGTCTAAGAAGAATCCTTCAGTAGGTGTAGAAATCATCATTGTCATATCTTCTCATTTAGCATCCCTAAGATCGTTAATGTCTAGGTCTATCACCATATTTTTCACTCTCTAGGTTCAAGATCAAGAACTTATACCTTCATCACAAGAACCTTTCAAATGAATTGGTAAAGGGAAATATTAGAGCTCTTCTTGAGTGTTGGTGACCAGCTATGGAATACATAACACCACATACTCTCTTCAACATCTTTTAAATATTCGAAATCAATTATAGGTACATATCCTCAATGATCTTTATCAATTAAAATAGAACCTTGAAATAGATCTAGAGTCTCTCTCTTTGATGAGATATCCCTCCCTGAATTGAACAAAAAAATAGTTATCATCTTATTGATCTATCTCTAGTGAAAATCTGAGATAAAAAAACCCTTAAAATTTCCTAAAAAATGTATCACCTTATGAGAGAATATAATCAATGGTGAAAGGGAAAGGCATGAATCTAGAAGGAAACACATAAAACAAATAATGCATGGATGATGTGAGTTACAACTAAAAAATATCCTAGTGAAAGTTGGAACACAAGTGGAATATCCAACCAGGGAGCATCTTGTTTAATCCCTAACAAATATCATGGAGAATGAAAAAGTAAAGAAAATGAGAGCCACACAATTCAAGATAATCAATGAAAAAATTTTAATATTCATATTAATATGAACACGAATTGTATATTAATTTTTTTACTTAATTACCAATGAATGTTATTTTTTTTACAATTTCATGTAGTCAAAGAAATATATTTCAAAACATCTATAAAATGACAATATAGTGGGGGTTTTTAGCATCAATTTTAGAAACTACTGTTAATTTTTTCTATAATGTTATTCTTCTTCTATTTAGTCGACGTTTTTAGAATTGCTTCTAATTTATTTATTTAGCTGTGTTTTTACTTAAAAATTCAATTAAAAAAGTTAGGCTATTATATAATGGCACTTTTAATTAAAAACTCTTCTATATTTTTCTGAAAAAAAACATTATCATCCCTGAAACCCTACTCTCATGATCCCTATGACCCCTAACTATCATGATCCCCCCGAAAATGCCTGGTACTAACAATCACCACCCCTCCATCATTAATCCTCATCACTATTGCCCCTCTATTTCCAAGAGCAACCGTCGCTAATCCCCCGCTATCCCCTTCTCTCATGACCTGATTCCTCAACCCATTTAATTACTAAATCCCTTAAATATATCCCTTCCATCATTAAGCCTCAATATCGTCAGTCCCCCACCATCCTCTTCTTCCTATATTTAATTTAGTTTTGGATAACATGGTTCATTTTCATTTGTTTCAATTTGTATATATTTATATAGGTTTAGTTAAGTTCATTCTAGGACTGTGAGGTTTGATTTGGTTTTTCTCAGTTTCTTGAAATACATTTCAATTTGGTTCAATATTGTTTTGTATATATCTAGTATAACAGGGTCAATTATATTCCATTTCAATCCATTAAAGTTATTTTAGTTTTATTTGGTTTTGTTTGGGTCTATTCAGTTCAGATTTATACTATTTAGTATGGATTGATTTAGTTTTTTCTTTAGTTTGATTTAGATTACATAAATTACAATATGTTTAGCTGATTTTTTTAGATTAAATCCATATATATCAGTTTTAGGTAGTTCATGTTGATTTAGTTCTATTTGGTATGTGTTTTTTTTACATTGGTTATCCTATCTTCACATTGTTCATCTCAAATTGGTTTAGATGAATATTATAATTTGGGTTAGGTGTGATTGAGATATTTTAGATATGTATAATTTAATTTAGTTTAATTTTGTTCTATATTGGTTGGATTGTGTCAGATTTTATTTTGGTTTTCCTATAGTTTATGTCAGTTCCATTATGTTGAAATCTATTTTAGTAAACCAGAAATTGATTCTTGAACTAAAATTTTATGATCTGGTAATGTATTTGGTAATTCATTCTCTCTTGAGACCACAATCATATTTTATAAAGTAAATATTTTCTTTCAACTTTAACCTAAATGAATCATAAATCAATGAAGAATACTTAACCTTTGTTAGGTGATTTAATTTATGAAAAGGTAATAGTTGGGCATATTGAATACAAATAATGATTTAGTTATTCAAGTTGTTCTATTTATTTAAGTACTTTATTTCATAAAAAAAATATTTTATTTGGAAATTTGAATTATTATATAGTGGATACATTGAATAATGGTTGTTAATTTTTATTTCAAATTGATTTTTTTTTCAATTTATATTTTTAGTTTGAATTACCACCTTAAATTTTAATTTTAATTTAAAATTAAATTTTCAATTGAAATATCCATAAAATTTTAATTGAATAAATAGGATTGTCTTAATTTTTTAATTAAAATGTATTATTTTATTTTTATATATTTATGTAATAATATTTTTTATTTGAAAGTGTGGGAAGTCAATTACATATGGATAAATTTTTTTTACATTACCTCGGAACACATCTTGTTATGTTGAAGGTTTAGAGATGCTTTGGATTTTGAAATTTTAAATCGATCAATGAATGAGTGAATAAATATCCACATACTAAATGTAAATTAAAATTATGGTTTAAGAGATATGAAGTATTTGAACACAATATATTGAAATAATTTCCTTCTCAACATGTTTAGTGGACTTGGCATGGATAATAAACATTACAGAAAGTTCGAGTAGTAATGTCTAACATCAAAATGAATTGGTTAATTTTCTGAGAGAGGGAAAAAATTCAGATCATGATAAATTATGGTTTCAACATAGTAGTAAAATACCATAAAGATAATAACACATTGGTTGGTCCACATATTGATGTTTAAAATATGAATGATGATTTCATAACTATAGGACAACCTGATCATGATGATAACATATTACTGGATAATGATTTGGAGACTAATACAATGGAAATTTAACTGAGAATACAAATGAATTTTCTGAATTAGTCAAATATGGAAATCAAGAATTATATGAATGATATTACAAGTATTCAAAATTTTATTTTTTACTAAATTTTTACCACATCAAGTGTCAATGTGGAATTGAAAATAAAGCAATGTCCTTGATATTTGAATTATTTTATGATTCATTTTCTGAATTCAAGATCCCTACATCATTTTATGTGATGAAGAATATTATTAATAATATTATAATGAATTATAAGAACATATATACTTATAAAAATTATTTTCAGTTTTATTAGAGAGAATATTCAAATAGATAAGAGTGAAAAATATTTCAAAATTCTAGATTAAACTCAATAAATCATGATTCCACTCTGAATATATATACTACCATATAGAAATAGAAAAATAAAACTACTATGAATGTTTTCCAATAAATTCCATTAAAAACATGATTAGGAAGATTATTTATGTCATCAATTTTTTTTGAACATATCTAGTTTTACGCTTTGGATAATAACAATGATGTGTTCATGCGATATACAAGATATTCAAATGAATGAAATACCTTTGATTCATTGTATAAAAATTTCTCTTTCCATCCTAGAAATGTTTTCTCAAGATTGTAAGCTGATGGATTGACCCATTTTAGGAATTTAATAATCAATTACTACATATGGTCTATTATTTTTATCCCTTATAATATACCTCAATGGATGTGTATGCAAAAAAAATCATTCATCAAAGCAATGATTATTCTTGGAAAGAAAATGCCTAAAAATGACATTGATGTACACCTTTAGCCTCTTCTTTGAGAATTAAAAGAGTTATGGAATGATGGTGTAAAAAACATATGATTCATCTACTATGAAAATGTTAAAAATTTATACTTCCCTAATGTGGACCATCAACGAATTTATTGGATTAAGAAATTTTCTTATTAGGAACACACACAAAGGTTTGGATTGTCCAATTTATAACTTCAATTATGAGCCTCAATGACTACCTTATAGAAAAATGTGGTGTTTTATGTTTAATTTTAAATTCCTTGATATATCTTATAGATTTTAGTTTAAGTTATGATTTAATGAAAAAAATAGATTTTAGGATTCCTCTAAAATTATTTTTTGGATCACATATCTTGACACAATTATAAAATGTTGATACAAGTTTTGAAAATTAGTTTCAATATAATCAACATGTGATAATAGTTAGAGCACCATCAAATATGACTGAATCACAAAAATGAAAGAAGAAGAGAATATTTTTTGAACTTCTATATTGGGAATTTAATTTTTTACATCATAATATTGACATTATGCACATTGAGAAGAATGTGGGTGATAATATTCTTTTTTTACATTGCTTAATAATCAGGGTAATTAAAAATATCATTTAAATTACTGTAAGGACTTAGAATAATTTAATATAAAATGAGATCTATGATATAACCATAATGTGAATTATTTAAAAAAAAATTAGTCAAAAAATTATGTTTTCATTTGAATATTAAAAAATGTAAAATTTATTGATGGATACTCAAAAAATATTTCAAGATGTGTTAATTTGAATAATTTTAAAATACATGGATTGAGAATTCATAATTCACATATATTGATGGAGAACTCACTACCTTTGGAAAAGTATAATTTATTACCTAAAAAAATAACTATAGTTTTAATTGACTTTTATACATTCTTCAGAAAGGTTTGTGGGAACACCTTAAATGTAACCAAACTGGATAAACTTCATGAAAGAATTGTAAGGAAGTTATGTCAATGATTCATATGAATATGAATTTGGTTGAATAATCTAGAGTTGTAGGGCCTGCACATTATTGATGGATATATCCCATTAATATGTATTTTATTTTAATTTCCTTCTAATTATTGAAATATAATTTTCCTAGTGAGTATATATGAACTTTATGGATTAATTTCTTACTATTTTTTATTTTATATCAAGTAAACTTTAAGACTTATGTAAAAAATATAAAACAACCAGAAGGTAATATTATAGAGGGTTACCTTGTGGAAGAGTGTCTAACCTTCTGTTTGAGATATTTGGATTCGATAGAGATAATATTGGATCAAGTGGGATTATTTGTTGATAATCAATGTCATTATTAAGAAAATAATGAATCATAAATGTGTCCAAATTTAGTTAAATCATTTGGAAAAGTATCTTAATTTTTAATTACTGATTTATATTTAAGACAGGCACACAAATATGTGCTAATAAATATTAATATTTTTGATCCATATATCAATGATCTAAGGGAAATATGAAAAAAAGAATTAGGATTGAAAATAAAAATGAGGTAGAGAAAAAAAGTAGTAAACAAATAAATTGTTGAATGGTTTTCACACCATATATATTTTGAATCTAATACGTGATTTGAATATGTTGATAATTATCTAATTTAAGTAAAAATATTATATATCAACTTTTATAGGTTACAAATGGTGATAATCAAGAAAAACTTTCCATAAATTTGAATTATTTTTCTTGAGGTGCCTTGAATAATTATAAGATTTTTTATGCTTATAATATTAGTGGATTCAAGTTTTATACTATTTATTAGGAGGAAGGTTTGAGAACACAAAATAATGTTATATTTATAATTTAATATTAGAGTTACTATGGAAAATTGGTTGATATTATTGAGTTAAATTATTATGTAAAATTTGTAATTGTGTTATTTTATTGTAAGTGGGTAGATATTAATAAGGGTATAAGGAAAGATTCATTACTATTTACTTTTATCAACTTATCTTGGTTGATCAATATTTGGGAATGTGAAGAACCCAATACTTTTACTTTGTCTTCCTAAGAAAAGAAATGGTATATTATATTGATGATATTGTAGATGAAGGTTGGAGTATTGTTGCCTACATGAAATCAAGAGATATGTATGATATGAGTGATGAAGGTGAAGTGATTTATGATAATGGATATCATCAACCACAACATATTGATTCTTTTCCAGAAGATATTGAAAATTTTGGTCTTTTGAGGGATAATGAAGAATAAGAAAAAATAGAAAGATAAGAACTAATGTTAAAAATAGATGTTGATAACAATATAATAAAAAAACAATTGAATTTTCAGGTTTATTTTTTTAATTTAAGTAATTACAAGGTTTCTTTTTATTTATTTTTTAATTGAATAAATATAATTATAATGATTTGTAATTTAATTTTAGCTTTAAATGAGTTATTTTTTTTATATTTTTTGTAGGTATTACTTGATCAAATAAGTTTAAGGACATGATCCACTCTTTATTATATGATTACCATTCTATGACACCAGGTACACTTCATCATAAACCTTACATACTTATTTTTGGTACACTTCATCACAAAATTTAAATCTAATTATTTTTAAATGAATTGTAAATCTAATTTATTTATTTTGGTGATATTTTTTAAGTATTCCATCCTTAGAGGGGATTACAGACACAACCCACTCTAAATCACAGGAATCTCAACCTACCCCAATGAAAACTGGTACACTTCATTACATACCTTTCATACTTGTTTTGGTATAATTTTTTCTTATACCATTATGCTTTTATTCACATGTATCCCTTTTTTAAGGTAATTAGGGCTTCAGGAAGATAACCTATAACACTTGCATCCAACATTTAGGCATGTACACTATTATCATCGAGTGATAACTGGTGCATCATAGTCAACAATATATATTATCATTTGATAACATTAATTTCTTAAATGTTAATATTAATTTTTTAATTCATATGTTAAATAGAAAAAAAATAATAATAGAATGGAGATAAACAACAACATTCAATATGTTTGTACTTTAACTAACTTAAAAGGTAGTTATCCCTTTCAATGAATATGAGGTACCCATTAATGATGAAAAGGGAATTTATATGCATATCCTAGGACATTTAGCTTGTGAGGTGGAATTCATACCCATTCATTATTCATATAGAAGGCACATTCTATTATCTTGGAATAAAGAGTTATTATATAATCATATAAAGGTACTATTATAATTAGGTATTTGTATTTGATTAAATTAAAAATTATGACTTAATATGTTAATAATATAAGTTTATTTATGTATTTTGTTTGTAGATGGTGTTTTGTTTTTACATGCTTAATGAAATTTCATATCCATGAACATTAAAAATAGAGGCAATAAATGGAAATATTTCATGTGTATATTGTGGAATGAATTTAATAAAACATCTTTAACAATGCCAAAAATGTATGAGAAGGTCCCCGAGGGTGTGACTAGAGCTTATTTTAAGGATTTTTTTGACCATAATCATATCATATAACATCATATGTTTTATTATATATAAATATATTTATAGTGATGTCTTAATAAAATTTAAAATTTTAATGATATATAATCTCATCAGGTAAATTCTATGAGGAATTCCACTCATCGATAGAATCAAGTAATTCCCCACAATTATAGGTTGATGAGTTTAAGTTGGAAACAAAGTAATAAGGTACCCTTTAATTAACTGAAGATATATCCATAACAATTCAATTAATTTAGTTTTCTAATTGTTAGTTATAAAATTTTTCAATACATTTTATAGAGGTAGGTTGGTCTATTGGACAGATAAAGTTATGAATCGATGTCCACAAAAAAGGATGGTAGCCATGTCAGTGACCATATAGAAAAAATTTGGGTAAACAATTTTATATATAAATTAGTGTTATTAAGTAAAAAAATTATTTAATGTTAATCAATAGAAACAAAAACTCCAAGAAGTGTGGGATACCAATCCTTCCCACTCAGATTTCATATCCTTAGAGGATGTTATGGATCAATTTTTAATAAAGGAGTACTATGGTCATGTGAGGGGGTGGGTTGTGGACCATCAATGTTGTGGGTCTTTGGTATGTCACATAAATATAATTTGGAAATGTCATCAGCTGAAATTGGGTTGAAAAATTTAGGGTATATTGAACCCCAAAAATAAATCCATGAACTAAAAAATACTATTAAATATCAAGAAACACTTATTAAAACATAGAATGTTCAAGTATCTGATTTAGAGAGTGCATTGGATTTCATGTTTTAGAGGATGAATGAAATTATTCTTGAAGAAATAGGGATACTCATAGGTGATTACATATTAGTATGTTTCATAAATGTATAGTTATGCTTTTCATTTTACATTCATATTTTTATGATTTATTACTCATGATAAATGGAATAAAAAATTTAAATCCTATAAATGATATACTAGGTAAATATAGAGGTAATAATTAGATTTTTTTTATATTAATTGATTATATTTTTCAAATTATCAAGCATGATAATGCTTGCATTAAAATTAATAAATATGTGTGTCGGACTTTTATTGTTTGTTTTTTGGATCAGGTCTATTCGTTATGAATTTTAAATTGTTAAATATTCATTTTAAATGTGAATGGGTAAGTAAGATACTTTATTGTGAATTTAATGCCATGATTTTGTTGGATATTAATGGTTTAATGGTGATTTATAAATATGTATTAAAAGATTATTTTAACCTTAAGGGGGTTTTTGGTTTGAAATAATATGATTTTGGATTATATTTTCATTGTTTCCCTTCCATGAATATATATATATATATATATATATATATATATATATTTGTGTGTGTGTGTGTGTGTGATTCATTATGAATCAATGATGGAGAAATTGTGATTTATGATTATTTATAGATTTATTGGATGGTGTTTAATGGGAAGAGACTAATGAAATTTATTATAATGTTTTATTTGTTTCTTTATTTGGTTTTAAACTAATTTTTAACAATGATTGAAATAGTTTTCAATTATTAAAGCTCAATTTTGGAGTGAAATATTTTAAACTTATGTTATTAATAGGGTTTTTTTTCCATAGGGTATCAGTATGGATTTTTTGTAACTTTAAAATTGATTCAAATGCATAATTTGTTTTGAAAATTTAATTTCTTTTTTTATTGGTTTAAAAATTATTTAAAGTGTTGGTTTGGTTTGAAAAAGTTTATAAGTAGTTTTGGTGAAGAATAAACATTTTTAGGGTAAGAGGACCTTGTTTGGTAAGAGAAGCATGTGGGTTATATATTTTTTATACTCGTTTGATCTTAATAAATTGTGTTTGAGTTTTAATTCAATTAACCTTTATTAAATATGTTCATTACTAATGTGTGTATAATTACTTTTAATATAGGAACCAGAGGCAATGAGAAATCAAGGAGGTGATGAGAAATGTGATATACCAAGGGAGAGAGAATGAGATGCATCTTAAGTGAGAAGTGATGCATTTATAACATTTTTATGAAAAAAATAAAAATTGACATGTTGTAAATGTTGGAACCATGACCATTCTATACAAGAAATGGTGCGCGAAACATTGGAGTGGTGCACAAAAAACATGGATTGTGTGCTAAATTAGTTTTGCGTGCAATAGTGAAAGTAGGTTAGTTTTTTTGTGAAAAATGTGTTTTGGGATCAGAATGCTGAAAAATGGCAAAGGAATGAGGTGCATGGAAAATATAGAGTTGTGCATGGAAAATGGTTCTTGCGCAAAAACATTTTCACGCAAAAAGAATGTTTTGCGCGCACAATGGGTTTTGAGCGTTGGGGTTAGCAATACCTATAAACAAGAGGTAGCCCCCCTCTTTCAGTATGGATGAAGACTTAGAGAAGATCCAAGGTCTGATGTGTGTAAAAGGTGTGTGCAAAGGGGGTTTCGTAGAAATGTTTAAGTTGCGCGGAAAAGATTAAAGTTGCACGGAAAAGTAGAAGTTGCACATAAAAGTTAAAGGTATGCGTAAAATTTAATGTTGACATAAAGGGTGTTGTTGCACAAAATATTTTCCGCGTGAAAAGAAAATATTGCACGTGAAAGTGATATCTTGCGTGCAAAGGGTAGGTGTTACGAGCAATTGTCAGTGTAACCTATTTGCAAATTCTAAATATCTGATTCAGAGGTTCAATGATTTTAAGTGCATCAATCCAGGCCTTTGATGTAAGCAGTGTCTCATGCTGAATAGAGACAAAGACTTTAATGAAAATATATTGAAGGGACCTTTATGTCCATAAACTGAGTGTGAATTCATCCAGGGCAGTGAGCCAGGGGGAGTCAATGGATGTGATCCGAGGGAATCAGTGAGCTTTCCCTGAACTTGTGTAAAGGCAGTGTGCCTGGGACAAAGTGACTATATCCGAACCTTGTAATCCAAAACTAGTGATGTTTAGTGGAATTAGGTACAACCAAAAACTTGTTGGCATATGCTCCTTGGACGTAGCCCTTAGTGGTGAACCAAGTAAAAGTTTTGTGTGGTCTATTTTCTTGTGGTTGTTTGGTTTCTCTTCCCATTAGTCTTACAGGTTTAATGAGTTCCTACCACTGTGAGAACAAGATCATTTTTTTGAAAGAAAAAGTTGACACCCTGATTCACCTCTACCCTCTCAGGATGTCCTGGGGTCCTACAAGTGGTATCAGAGGGAGGTTACTGGTGTTAGATCTATCCTTTTCCGTCATGGAGAATGAAATCAATTCCATGGGATTCCCTCTCTTCGATGGAAGTAATTTTTAGATCCAGAAGAACAGAATGAGATCTCATTTAAGATCCCTTGGAATGGATGTCCTCTTTTCTACTGTTCAAGGAATACAAGTTACTGATCCAACATGACTTTCTATGACTGATACAGACTGGAAAGTTCTTGATGTAGATGCTAAATCCCATAATGCTATCACTACAGCTCTTTCAGATCAGATCTATCTAAAAGTGATGATTTGCACCTCAGAAAAGTCTATGTGGGATAAAATTGAATATATTTACGAAGGAGAAAACAAAGTAAAGGAGTAAAAACTTCAAGTCCTGCACAACAGGTTTGACGATCTAAAGATTCATCCTGATGAGAATTTAGATTCATTATTCAATCGAATTACTGAAGTAGTGGGAGCAATTAGAGGTCTTGGAGAGGAAATCAAAGACATTGATATCATAAAGAAAATTTTGAGAAGACTTCCTCATATGTATAATGAAAAGGTGTCATATCTTGAATAAATAGATCTATCTAAACTATATCTAGATGATATGCTAACTAGTCTAGTGGAATATGAGATGATAGTCAAAACCAAAGATTCTATGACTCGTTTTAACAAGGAAATGGAATTCAAATCCATAGAAAAACTGAAAATTTTAGAAGATAGTGGTGGTGAAGATGATGAGGAGAAAGAGATTATTTCTCTCATTTCCAAGAAGTTGAAAAAGGGAAAATGTAAATTTAAAGGTAAGTGACCTATGGCATATTTTGTGTGTGGAAGAGTTGGGCACATTGCCTCTCAGTGCCAAATAAAGTTCGATGATGAAGAGGGTGAAGTAGAAGACATTGAGAAGCCTTGGAAAAAGTTTTTCAAAAAGGGATAATTTAAATCTAGAAAGAATGTACAGAAGAAGAGTTTTGTCTGTGAAGAGGAAGATTATGATATTGAATTCTGTGAAGAAGAAGAACCTGAATTTAAAACTAGAAACCCTACTTCCATGATGGATACCATTGAAAAGTCATAAACCTTGATCAATAAAGGTAGAGATAATCAGATGACTCCTAATTATGATCCCAAGTTAAAAATTAAGGATGCCTTTTCTAAGCTTGAGAATAAATGTAAGAGATGCAATAAGTGGAAAGAAATGGTGGAAGAATCATCAGAACATGTTGATGAGTTTGAAGCTGAAATTGAACGACTAGAAGAACTAGTGATAATTCAGTCTTGAATCCTTGAAGGCACAGATGACGTTGTAGAACTGAAGATTAGAATTGAATAACAAGAAAAGTTCATAAATTACCTTACATCTAGACTGGAAGAGAAGTCCAAGACTATTGAGGGTCTTATGGAAGAAGTTGTTACTCTTAAGAGTAAACTTGAGTCTCAATCAACCACAAATGAGGGTAAGAAGAAAATTCATTTTTGAATATTCTCAGATGCAGAATTACTAGTATGAGCCAAGCATGGTTTAGATGGGGTTGGAAAAATATTGGGTGATCAAAGACCCGCTTTCATGGGAAAGAGTGGAATCAGTTGTGAAGTTGAGACATCAACTGCTGGAAGTGAAGAGAGACAAAATAAAGACAAGATGAAAGTTGGAAATGTTGAAAATTTTCCTAAAGTGCTAAAAAAGAAACCCTCAATCTAAAATAAAAGAAGAACTGAAGATTATCCTCAAACTTTCAAAAATGACAGGCAGTCCAACCATTTTCCCAGGAAAGAATGCATGAGGAGAAATATAAGTGAGAAGACATTTCCCCTCATAAAGTGTCAGTTATATAGCTATCTGGGTCATACCATGTCATATAGCGAAGAGTCAAGGAGCTACTTGAATAGGGAATATTTTGGAAGTCAACAAAGGATACTAATTTCATATCCTTCATATTATAGAAGATATAGTGTCTAAGGATATTGTTTTCATTGTTCTAACTTTGGCCATAAAGCTATGTATTGCAGGAAGAGGCAGGATATGAGAGATTCATACAACTCTCAAAGATGGGTTAATACTCACCCTCCCGATGGTGTTGTTCTTACAAATAGGTTTTCTCCTCTAAAATAGGAGTATGTGTATGAAAAATCTGATTATTTAGAAGAAAAAATTAGAAGGACATCAGTGTCCTACACTCAATACAATATCTCATGGAAAGAAAATAAGAAAATTGAGCAATTTAATCATACAGAAGTATCCCATGAAGCTACAAAAAGCAGCAACAGATAGATTCTTGATAGTGTATGCTCGTCCCATATGACAGGAAATGCTGACCTTTTGAAAAACATTAAAAAGAAGGTTGACAGAATAGTGAGGTTTGGTAATGATGGTGCTTTGAAGATTAAAGGAAGTGGAAATACTGCTTTGGCCAATGGAGAGCTGAAGAAGACTAAAGTTCTTTATATTGACAGTCTACGTCAAAATCTCCTCAGTGTGAGTTAACTCTGTGACTCAGGGCTCATAGTAACTTTCAATAAAAAATGATGCAATATAAAATAAAAAAATAGGGAATTATATTATGAAAGGCTGCATAACAGATGGAAACTTATATTAGGTTGACAGTAAGGAGAACTCTTGCTATTTGTCTGTTGAAGAAGAAACCAACCTGTGGCATCGAAGGCAGGGGCACATTAACCAATAAGACATGGAAAATATATCTAAGTTGAAGATTGTCATGGATATCTCTATTCTTAAACATGAACGGGAAATGACTTGTGATGCTTTCATATGGGGGAATCTAGTCTATAATTCATATTGAACAAAGAAGAAAAGGTCATCAAACCTTCTTGATCCCATTCACATAGACGTATGTCGCCCGATAAATGTTTTCGAAACTCATGGAGAGAGGTACTTCATCCTTTTTATTTTTGATTATAGTATAATAGCCTACATAATGGTTATTCAAAGGAAGTGGAAAGTACTTGATTACATGAAAACTTATCACCAGATTGCAAAGAATGATATTGGATGGAAAATCAAAGTCCTTAGATCTAATAATGGAGGGGAATACACATCCATTGAGTTTGAGAATTACCTGAAAAAACATGGAATACGACATGAGGTAGCTTCTTCGAGAACTCCACAATAAAATGGAGTTGTTGAGCACCATAATCAACAAGTCAACAACATGGCTAGGACTATGCTGATTGAGAATCATACCTCTCATCATTACTGCAAATAAACTGTTGAAGATATGGTGTACATTCAAAATCGAACAAGGATTTATATGGGAGAAACAAAGACATTATATGAATTGTGGCATGTCAGGAAGAATTCTTTGAAATACCTTCATGTTTTTGGAAGAAAATGATTCATCTGAAATAAAGAAGGAAATCAAGGGAAGTTTGATGAAAATGAAGATGAAGGAATATTTCTTGGATATCCAATAAACCGCAAAGCTTATAAGTGTTTCAATAAGCTCTTAGGGAGGATTGTGGAAAGTAGTAATGTTAAGATCATTGAAGAAAAAACCCCAAATGCTTCAAATAATTTCTATTCAGATGAGATAGAAGATGAGGAATAATGTGAACATGTAGTAAATGAAAATACAAAAATAGAGGAAGGTGTAAAAAACTCCTAGGAGTCACATCGCGATGTTGACTCATAAGAAAAATTTGAAGTTGAAACTATAGCTGGAGAGAATTTAGTTGAACCTCAGAGGTGGGATCGAAGAGCAAAAATTGATCAATCCAACATCATTGGGGATTGGACTGAACCCACACAAATGAGGAGAATGAGGATTAATACAGAATCTACATTCTTATCTACGGTGGAACCATCCTCATTTTAAGAAGCTGCAAATGATGAATCATGGGTGAATGCCATGAATGAAGAGTTAGATCTGATTGAAAAGAATCAGACCTGGGATCTAGTCAAGAGACTCGAAGGTCACAATGTGATCGGTATAAATTGGATTTTCAAGAACAAGTTTGATAAGCATGTAAGTGTTATCAGAAACAAGGCACGAATGGTATGTAAAGGATATTCACATATTGAAGGTGTCGATGTTGAAAAAACCTTTGCACCAGTGGCTAGACTGGAGTCAATCAGGACTTTTTTTTCTATGTAAATCCAAATAGGATATAAAGTATATCAAATGGATGTCAAGACAATGTTCTTGAATGGTGTTATCGAAGAAGAAGTCGACATCGAACAAACAGTGGGTTTTCTTCTTGGTATTGATGAAACAAAGTTTGTAAACTAAAGAAGGCCATCTATGGATTGAAGTGGGCACCATGAGCATGGTATTCCAGGCTGGATTCTTATCTCAAGAATCAAGAATTTGAAAGAGGAGGAGTAGATCACAATCTCTATGTGAATAATTTTCTGAAAGATCAGTTCACAGTTCTAGTTTACCTTGATGACATTATATTTGGTGGCAGCAGGAATAAATCAGTGGATGAATTTTCCAATCACATGAAATCAGAATTTGAAATGTCAATGATTGGGGAGCTCACATATTTCTTGGTTCTGTAGGTGACTCAAAATAAATATTACACTTTCATCTCTCAGGAAAAGTATGCAAGAGAGTTGCTGAAGAAATTTAATATGCATGACTCAAAACCAATGTCAACTCTGATTTCAGTTGGAACCAAACTTGAAATGCATGAGAATGGGACCTCTGTATAGGAGGATCATTGGGAGCCTATTATACCTGACAGAGACATGGCTAGATATTATATTTGCAGCATGTCTAGCGACTCACTTTCAGAGTAATCCAAATGAGGAACATATGACAGTAGTAAAAAGAATCATGAGGTACATTCAAGGTGAGAGGACCAGTTTGGGATATACCTAACACTGAGGGGGGGGGGGGTGAATCGATGTTGAGGAATTTTTAAACAATTTCTTACTTTTTTATCCTTGTACCTCTTGACTTGTTAGGATCTTGATTCTATTATTCTCTTTTACCTATTGCATGAAATAATAGAAAGAAGTAAAAATATGCACACGATATTTTTACAAGGTTCACCACTCAATAAGAGTAGCTATGTACTTGACATTTATGGGAATGACCAGTGCATGGATTCTATACTATACTATAATATGCTGTTAAATGGAGTGGCTAGGAAAAAAAATACTCTAGATAGTGTGAGTCCCTACACTTTAGAGGGGGGGGGGTGAGAAATAATCCTCTTCCCTGGACTGGTGATAGCCTAGTCCAACTTGAAGTCTCTAGTTGGTTCTTTATACTGCCTATAGTGATAGTCTTATTCATTCTTGATAAGGTAGGTTCTGCTCTTGGTATTCTTTAATGATCTTCACTTGATTACTTGCAAAGTAGTAGGCAAGCAATTCTTCCTTATTTCTTTCTCTTCTTCTCCAGTCCAACACCAACTACACTAGAATTCTTCTTTATTCTTCTTATTTCAATAACCAACTGCACTAAATATTGTTCTCTCTTCTTGGCCAGAATCATATATACCAATGTGATTATTCAGACACTACGGATCATCTAACATAGCATCATCTGAATTAAAATGACCTAAATAATTTTAGGCTTCAATTGGACATACTCTGTTCTTCTTCTTCTTCTCTTCTTTCTATGTAGAAAACCTGTAAGCTGCACACTCTTCTTCTTATGCTTCTTCAATGCAAAACTAGCTTCACTGAAACCTTCTCTTCTTTACATGTTCTCTTTTAGTGAAAAACCATCTGCACTGAACTCTTCTTCTTCTTATTCATGCTAGAATCACAAGTTCTCTTTGTGATTGTTAAAACAATGAAGTCTAGCTCAACTTAGCATCATCATAGTTGATCAGATGTTGGTAAGAACTTCTAGAACAACTCCCAGCATGCGCGCCAATCCTTACTTGTGTGACACCCTACTTGCATGCCTCCCTGCTTTCATTCCACCAAATACATGTGCGCCAAAATTTTGCACAACTCACAATTTGCTCACCACTTTAGGGTTAGACACAATAGAATTGTTTCACACAACTCCCTACTTTCGCACCTCTTACAAATTGTGCGCCACTTCTGCTTGCGTGCCACACTGCTTGTGCACCACTCTGCTTGCGTGCCTCCCTACTTGCGTGCCTTATAAATAACCCTCAAATTGCGTGCCACTTCAGCTTGCACGCCACTTTCTACTACCTACGTGATCAGAGCTCAAATTTTCTCTTAAGTTTTGAGCCTTAAAAAATGAGAAGGCTAGTCATCTATTTATAAGCATTTTGGTGATTGCACACCACATACACTTGTGCACCATTCCTAATTGATCACCGCCCCATCACTTCCACGCCGCTCCATCACTTGCATGCTGCTCCATCACTTGCATGCTGCTCCATCACTAGAATGACACATTCTTTTCTTTGTCATATTTTGATAATATTATGTTGAAACATGACTTGCTGCAACATAAACTTGCACGCCACAATTGCGCGCCACTTATACTTGTGCACCACTTTCTGACTTGCGTGCCAATCTTTAACTTGCGTGCCACTTAATTTCCTTTGTCATATTTTGATGTGATGATCTTGAAATATGACTTTCATGCAACATACACTTGCGCACTACATATACTTGCACACCACACTTGTGCACCACTTTTGATTTGCGCGCCACTTTCTTTCCTTTACCAAAATCACTTCTTTACCCCCTATCCTTCATAAGGATTGCATCATAAGTTCTCCTAACTTATGATATTTGTGAAATACAAATCAGCAAAACATCCTCAAAGTTTTTGTCTATTCTCATAGTTCCAAGCCCATGCACTACTTCATGTCTTCTCTTCATCTTCAAAAATCATCCTTCTTTCTTCTTATACTCTTTAGAATATGAATTCCAAAGCACTTCTTCATGCTCACTTCAAATCCTCAATTCCTTTTTGGAGTGTTAATTCCAAATAACTCCAATCATCTCTCTTCATCCAAAAGTGGAGGCTTGAGGATTCTTCAAACACCTTCAATGTTGTAGACGACGTATCACCTTTAATACATGTATTTGGAAAATAATAGTGCAATGATCATCTGATTTCAAGGAAATATGTAATTCATGACCATTGTAGTATGCCAAGACCTTCCACACTCTCTCTTATTCTTCAACCATCATTCTCTACTTCATGCAAATCATATGATTCTTTTCTTTAAGTAAGATCTTTCATGGTTCTCATGAAATCGTGAAGCATTTAATGGTCTTATTAAAATCTTTATTCTTCTTCAATCATCCTGATATGGATGATACTTCACCATTCATCATTATTTTAAACAATGTGTTGCCTTGGACACAAGTTCTTTGAACTTAGGATCAGTTCAACAATATTATGAATTTTCTTCATGGAGAATTTCCCAATCATGAAATTTAATGCTATGATTGTATAACAATTCTTCTGGAATCCTCACTTCAGCTGATCTCCATTAACTTTTGAGTCCTTCATCTCCTTCTTCATTTTGACCATCATTGACAACTATTGACAAAAAATACAATATTCATACACAAAGTGGTCCCAACAATCTCCCCCTTTGTATTTGTTGTCTTTACCTTGAAGTTCTCCTCAAATGAATATGTTAATGTCAAAATGATAATATTTTATGTTCCATTTACTTCTTTCTATTCCCCTTACTTTTCAAACTTTTATTTCACTTTCTCTCCCCCTTATTGACAAGAAATAAAAATTTTAGGGTAGAGAGGGTATCCGTCCATACTTAAGCAATGTGCTATCAATCATTTCACTCTAATTCTACTTGAGCAGTGCTCAGTGTAAAAAACAAGAGGATTTGATTTAGACAACAGAGTTTTCCATTATCCACTGAACATGATACCTCATGAGATGAGAACTCATACAATTGTCATCAAGGGATTTCTACTTTCATTCCAGGCTTAGGATAATAAGTTTGATATAAAATAATCAACCTGAAACTCTTTCACTTACTTCAACAAATGGATCAAAAACATTCAAGTTCAATTGGCAGTATAAGTGTCCTTGGGGAACTTTTACTCATATTATGTCACTGATTAACTTTGTTACACACCCTTTATAGAATGATCTTTATTTCGAGTAACCAAGGATGAGAGGTTTAGAAATAACATACCTTTTCCAATGACATGATCTTCAAACAATCTTCAGAGTAATTGAGTTTTATACCAACTGATGTTGATACAGATTGACATAATGACTATGACAGCTTCTTCACGTTTCTACCCCTCAAGGGAACACTTCTCATCACTGAATCTCTGGTTCTCCCCCTGAGATCTTGCTTCACCTTAAATTCCCTGTATAATAAGAACAAATATAATAAACAAAAATTTAAGGGAATAAGGTGGATCCTCCTTGCTTCATCAATGTGAACAATAAGGTCGAGATGATTTTCTCAACCAAGATGCTCCATTATTCACACTTTCACAGCTGATCTTCAATGATGATTGTGATTGTGTGGGCCTCAGTACATCTTCGATTTATTTGTGTGCGATTCTTCTCTATTGAAGGGATTTAAAAGCACTAGAATCTCATGGTGAAACATTCATATTCTTGAGGAATTCTTGTTGGGATGGAGTAAATTCAAATAATCTTCTAATAGCGTGACCATCCTTATTGCACCTCACAAATAGAACTTCTTTGTCTTCATGTAGAATCTTCTTTTTGTTTTTAGCACTAGCCTTAGCCCGTGCATCTTTCATCCTTTTCATTCTTTCCAAATCTTCTGGCCAAACCACCAGTATGTCATTAGGGACTAAGGCATCAATATTTGATCTTATACATAGATTCTTCTAAGTGTAATCCTTCTTAGTAGTTCTTTTGTATGCACTACCCTTCAACTTATTGGATTTAGAATCCAAGGTCTTCTCAACTTTCCTCCTTAGTGTCTTCTTGGGAGTGTTTGATTTTAAAAAATTCTTCTCACTACTTCCCAAGGATGATTTTTCTTTCTTAGCCAGCTCTTGTGATCTTATTTTGTTATCATCTTTGGATACCTGTTTAAATGAACATGTACCATTCATGTGACCACTCCTATTGCATACATCATAGATGTTATCTAACATTCCAAATCTGTTTGTAGTATACAGATGCTTCTGGATCTGTGGATGTTTCTTCTTCTTCTATGGATTTATACCCCTTGATATGGGCTTTCTTTGTGATTTTACATTTAATGGGTTGTACCAACAATAAAGTGCGCAATGCCTAAATCTATTATAGCACCATCATTGACCAACAAACCTTGAATTCTTCTAATATTCTTTATAAGGTTGATGAATCTTCTTCTTTAATTGATGTAATTTATATGGGGTTCTATCTTCCACACTCTTTCCCCTATCCACCATAGACATGGGGGTGGGATTCTTCACATTCTTCTTCATACATACTTTAGAATTTTTCTTCCAACCTGCACTTTTTATAGAATCAATTTTAGAGACATTAGTACAAGTTAGTATGGATTATACCTTTACATTCTCAGCTACTTGTGATAGATCAATGAGTGAAGCCATGATATTCTTATCACATGTTGGAGGTATTTTGATAGTAGAATCCTCAATTAAGAATTGAGTACTAGAAGAAACTATTTACTTCTTTTATGGAGACTCAATATGTGTCTTATCAATATTGGTCAACTTAGATTCCAATTATAGACATATCATATTGAGGATGATTTCCTGATGTTAAATCATTTTTATCTTCTCTTCATAATACTTCTTTAATTTTTCAACTTCATCTTCATGCATCTTTACTTTGTTTTTTAATAGAGTCATATTTTTTGATCCTTTTGGAGTTTTATTCCAAATATACCTCCTTGACTTCATTGCACCTTTTTAGCTCATATTCAAGTGCATGGATCTTCTATTCTAGAGTCTTATTGATTCCCTATTTCTTTTCAACATCTTTGAGACACTTTGAAGAACTTACTTCAAATCCCCTCTTTGTTGCTTCAAAGGCTCCAACCTATCTGGAGAGATTTAAACATTCAACAATTTTTTATTGTAAGACTTTCTCTAAAACATCAGTTTCTTCTTCTAGTTGAGTGATATTTTCTTGCATGCATTGAAATACACCACAAACCAGGGATGCACTTTCTTTAGTAATACCATGCAAACTCATTCTTAATCTATCAACTAATATTTCTTGAGATGTTGTAGATTGATCATCACCACTTGTTCTAGAATTTAAATCATGAGGATAAATTCCAAATGTACTAACACATACCTGTTGATCAGTTGAGGTAGGAAGGTTTTCCATCTTCTTGGTGGGGACTTGATCCACCTTCTCATTAATTTCCAAGTCTGTTGTGTCTTCAATGTCAGCCAGATATAGAGAACCATATGCTTCCTCTTCTTTAGATAAGAGGGAATTCTTCTTCAATTTTCTCTTCTCTTTCTTTTTCCAGTTCACAATGGTCTTGGTAGATATATCTTTCTGCTTAGAGATAGCTGAATCTTTACAAACACTACTCTTTATTGTTGAATTAGGAAAGGAACTCATGTTTTCAAAAGAGAATAACTTCACTATAGAGAATCCAACATAGGTGAACCTCCCTTTGATACCGATTGAGAGGACCAGTTTGGGATATACCTAACACTGAGGGGGGGGGGGGGGTGAATCAGTGTTGAGGACTTTTTAAACCAATTCTTACTTTTTATCCCTGCACATCTTGACCTGTTAGGATCTTGATTCTATTATTCTCTTTTACCTATGACATGCAATAATAGAAAGTAGTAAAAATATACACACGATATTTTTACAATGTTCACCATTCAATAAGAGTAGCTAAATCCTTTCCATGCATGGGAATGACCAGTGCATGGATTCTCCACTATAATGCAATATGTTGTTATGTTGGAGTGGCTAGGAAAACAATCCTTTATCCAGTGTGAGTCCTTATAGTTTAGAGGGGGGTGAGAAACAATCCTCTTCCCTAAAATGGTGATAGTCTAGTCCAACTTACAGCCTCTAACTGGTTCTTTATACTACCTATAGTGGCAGTCTTCTTCCTTCCTGATAAGGTAGGTTATTCTCTTGGTATTCTTTAATGATCTTAACTTGATTACTTGCGAAGCAGTAGGCAAGCAATTCTTCCTTCTTTCTTTCTATTCTTCTCTAGTGCAACACCAACTACACAAAACTTCTTTATTTCTTCTTCTTAGTGCAATAACCAACTGCACTAAATCTTCTTCTCTCTTCTTGGCCAGAATCACATATTCCAATGTGATTATTGAGATAGTAAGGATCATATCACATAGAATAATCTAAATTAAACTTCCCTAAATAATTGTAGGCTTTAATTGGGCATACTCTATTCTTCTTATTATTCTATTCTTTCTATGAAGCAAAACTGTAAGCTACACACTCTTCTTCTTCTGCTTCTTCAATGCAAAACCAGCTGCACTAAAACCCGCTCTTCTTCACATGTTCTCTTTGAGTGAAAAACCATCTGCACAGAGTTCTTCTTCTTCTTGCTAGAATCACAAGTTCTCTTTGTGATTGTTAAAACAATGAAGTATAGATCAACTTAGCATCATCACAGTTGATCAGAAGCTAGTAAGAACTTCTAGAACAACTCCCAGCATGCGCACCAATCCTTACTTGTGTTCCACCCTACTTGCATGCCTCCCTGCCTGCGCACCACCAAACAATTGCACACCACAATTGTGCACAACTCACAACTTGGTCACCACTTTGAGGTTAGACACAACACACTTGTTGAACACAACTCCCTACTTGCACAACTCTTACAACTTTCACTCCACTTCTTCTTGTGTGCCACGCTGCTTGCGCACCACTCTGCTTACACGCCTCCCTACTTGCATGCCTTATAAATAACCCTAAACTTGCGCGCCACTTTAGCTTTCATTCCACTTTCTACTACTTGCATGATTAGAGATCAAATTTTCTCTTAAGTGTTGAGCCTTAAAAAATAAGGAGGCTAGTCGTCTATTTATAGGAATTTTGGTAACTTTCATGCCACATACACTTGCGTGCCATTCCTACTTGCACACCCCTTCATCACTCGCTGCTCTATCACTTGCACACCACTTCATCACTAGCATGCCACATTATTTCCTTTGTCATATTTTGATAAGCTGATGTTGAAACATGACTTGTGTATAACATAAAATTACGTGCCACTTATACTTGCACGCCACTTATACCGGAACACAACTTTTTTACTTGCACTCCGATCTTTAACTTGCGCACCAATTTATTTTTTTTGTCACATTTTGATGTGATGATCTTGAAATATGACTTGCACAAAACATACACTTGTGCGCCACACTTTCACACCACTTTTGATTTGCACGCCACTTTATTTCCTTTTCCAAAAACACTTCTTTACTCCCCCTATCCTTCATAAGGCTTAAATCACACATTTTCCAAACTTATGATATTTTTGAAATACAAATCAGCGAAGCATCATCAAAGTTTTTGGCCATTCTCATAGTTCTAAGCCCATGAACTACTTCATGTCTTCTCTTTATCTTCAAAAATCATCTTTCTTTCTTCTTATACTCTTTGGAATATAAATTCCAAATTAAATCTTCATCCTCACTTGAAATCTTCAATTTCTTTTTGGAGTGTTAATCCCAAAGAACTCCAATCATCCCTCTTCATCCAAAAGTGGAGGCTTGAGGAATATTCAAACATCTTCAATGTTGTAGACGATGTATCACCTTTGAAACATGTATTTGGATCTTTAAGAACAGTGCAATGAACATATAATTTCAAGGCAATCTGTAATGCTTGGCCATCATAGAATGCCAATCCCTTCCACACTCTCTCTTCTTATTCAACCATCATTCTATACTTCATGCAAATCATATGATTCTTTTTTTCAAGTAAGATCTTTTATGGTTCTCATGCAATCGTGAAACATTTCATATTCTTATTAAAATACTTATTCTTCTTCAATCATTCTGATATGGATGATACTTCACCATTCATCATTGTTTTAAAAAATATGTCACCTTGGACACAAGTTCTTTGAACTTAGGATTAGTTCAACAATCATCTGAATTTTCTTCATGGAGAATTTCCCAATCATGAAATCCAATGCTATGATTGTATAAAAATTCTCCAGGCATCCTCACTCCAGCTGATCTCCATTAACTTTGGAGTCCTTCTTCATCTCTTTCTTCAGTTTTACCATTATTGACAACTATTGACAACAAATACAATCTTTATACACAAAGTGGTCCCAACACAAGGTACTCATAATTTTGGGTTATAATTTTCTGTAGGAAGGGACAGTGAATTATCAACATTTTTTGATGGTGACTTAACTGGCAATGTAGTGGATAGAAAGTCCACTAGTGGTAGAGCATTCTATATTGGGTAGAAATGTGTTGGCTGGTTGAGAAAGAAACAAGAAAGTACTTCTCTTAGTACTGCTGAAGCTAAGTATATGTACTCTACAAAGGCATGCACTCAACTTCTTTGGATGAAGTAACAACTGACATATATTTGTGATGAGGTGAAACAACCAATAGTGATTTACTCTGATAACAAAAGTGAAATTAATCTTACGAAGAATCCTGTTTAGCATTCTTATACAAAACATATTGAAATCAGATATCACTTTATCAAGGAAAATGTTGTACAAGGTGTGATTAAAATGGATCATGTGGGAACTAATGAAAAAGTGGCTGATATCCTGACCAAGCCACTGTCAATGTCTATGTTTGAGAAACATCAGTTGAACCTCAGTGTTCAGCCACCTCCCAATGCATAAGGAGGTTCTGAAGTTTCCCTCTCCTTAGTTATCTTAACTATTTTTAATATGTTTGTGGATGTGATAAAATATTATGAGGGAGATACTATCTAGAGGGTGTTTTGATCTGTGCGATGAACAAATACCGGTCCTTGGGTTTATTGTCAATGGGGGAGAAGGAATAAATTCAGGACATGTGAAAGATATGTAATGCTTCTGTGACTCGATGAGAACTCCATGTCAGGAGGAGAAGGAATTATGTTAGAGCATTCACGGGAACCCAATTCAAGATTCCCCTCTTATTTTCTACACCCAACATTTCTCACGCAGACATAGAGTGTTGGCTGAGTTGATTCTTGTCTTTCAGGTTTTGATAGTGGATGGTGTTCTACTGAATTTATCTGGAGATTACCAATAAACCCAAAGGGGGAGATTGTTGGAACTAGGACCGTTCTATTCAAGAAATGTAGTATGGTTTGTGTTTGTTGTCAATCCTCATTGGAAATTCAGAATTTTTTCAATAAATGGATCATACAGTTTAAGCAGACAACAATATTAGAGGTGACATTGTTTTCCAGTGTTTTCCAATTTTTGGTCCTGATAATCAGAAAATGGAGAGATTTTTTTTCTCAAAGGATGGTGCATGAAATATTGGAGTGGTGCGCAAAAAACATGGATTGTGCGCTAAATTGGTTTTACACACAATAGTGAAAGCATGTTAGTTTTTTTTTTCACAAAATGTGCTTCGGGATCAGAATGCTGAAAAATGGCAAAGACATGAGGTGCATGGAAAATCTAGAGATGTGCGCAGAAAATAGTTCTTGCATAAAAATCTTTGCACGTAGAAAGGAAGTTTTGTGCGCAGAGTGGGTTTTACATGTGGGGGTCAGTGATTCTCATAAATAAGAGGTGACCCCCTTTTTTGGTACGACTGAAGACTTATAGAATATCCGAGTTCTGATGCGCGTAAAAGGTGTGTGCAAAGGGGGTTGCGTAGAAAAGTTTATGTTTCATGGAAAAGTTTAAAGTTGGGCAGAAAAATAGAAGTTGTATGGAAAAGTTGAAGCTGCGTGTAAAAGTTAAAGTTGGGCATAAAGGGTGTTGTTTCATGAAATATTTTCTGTGCAAAAAGAAAATATTGCGTGAAAAGTGAGATCTTGCTTACAAAGGGTAGGTGTTGCATGCAATTGTTAGTGTAACCTATTTGCACGTTCTGAATATCCAGTTCAATGGTTCAGTGCTTTTAAGTGCATTAATCCTGGCCTTCGATGGAAGAAGGGTCTCATACTAAACAAAGACAAAGGCTTTAGTGAAAATCTATTGAAGGGACCTTCATGTCCATAAAATGAGTGTGACTTCATCCAGGGCAGCGAGCTAGGGGAGTCAACGAAAGTGATCTGAGGGAATTAGTGAACTATCCCTGAACTTGTGTAAAGTTAGTGTGCTTGGGACAAAGTGACTGTATCTGAACCTTGTAATCTACAACTAGTGAAGTTTAGTGGAATTAGTTAGGACCGAAAACTTTTCGGCGTATGCTCCTTGGACGTAGCCCTTAGTGGTGAACCAAGTAAAAGTTTTGTGTGGTCTCTTTTATTGTGGTTGTTTTATTTCTTTTCCCATCAGTCTTACAGGTTTAACGAGTTCCTACCACTGTGGGAAGATGATCCTTGTTTTAGAAGAAAATGTTGAAAACCTGTTTCACCCCTCCCCTCTTAGGGTGTCTCGGGGTCCTACAGTAAATTGAAATATAATCTACTAATTTTATATAAAGTTTTATGTTGTTTATTAATGTATAATATATTTTTATCCTACATTTTCTAGATAATATATATATATATATGTGTATATATATATATTTGTATTTGTTTTTTTGTGGGTTAGAATGAAGTATTTTATGTATAGATTGTACTAAAGAAAAGTTAACATTGGTTTTAATAAAATCTAAATAATTAGAAGTGGTTAAAACTTTCACTTTATACCACACATGATATTTTATATGTAATAATTTCATAGTGGTTTTAAAAAACCACAATGAAAAAATTAGAGGTGGGTAAAACCGCCATTAAATTTTAAAAACTACTACTAAATTAAGAACATAATATACACAAGGATTATATTCAACAATATTTCTAAACCTCTGATATTCATTAGTGGTGATTTAAAAACTCTCTATGAATAAAATAAACTGCCATGAAATAACAATATGTAAATTTCAAAAAATATTACATTTATAAAATTTATCCATTGCTAAGTTAATAACCACACACCATTTTGTGGTGGATTTATAAAAGCATCATGTGAAAATTTAGTGGTGGTTTTAATTATTGTTAATCCTTAAAAAACATCCAATATCTTATGATTTTCCTATAGTTCCAGCAAATATCTTGATGAAACAAGTATAAAACCTTATTGATGAGATATTTAGATTAAGGGACTATATTACATAATAAGTCTTCATATTTGTTTTTTAATTTCTATATTAACTTATTTCTATATGGGTACCTTGACGTGTTTCTTGATTATAATGTTATACTTTAAGCCAACTCGCCTAATACCACTAAGAAAGTGGATAAGAGGTTCACATAATAAGTGTATCCAAAACCTCAGTTAAATTCTATTTGAATTTTATTTTGGGAATAAATATTATTACTAAGACTAAAAAATAATAATTATTCAGGTTATATTGATTTCATAAATTCAGTCACTAGTTGTTATAGTTTATAATATATGTGAGTGGAATATTAAATAAATACTTATTCACCAGTTAGTAAATATAATATTTATTTATTTTTTAATGAATAATATAATTATATTTATATATTTAAATAAATATTTATTATTCAAGGTCCGATAAATGTTGAGGAGGATTGAAAATATATGTTAAGCACTCATATGAAATGATATATTCTATTTAATATCATTTAAATAAATATTTATTAATTTATTTCTAAAAATGATATTTAATTATCCACAAGTTAGTGCATGTCATAAAATATAGTAATAATAATATTATTACTATTTGACATGAGGGTTATTTATATTTAACTATTAAATTGGATCCTTTGTAAAATTATTAATTATATAATCCTATGTATATAAACTCAATTATATCATTTTGTAAAGGAGAGGTTTTACTGTTCACAATAATATTCTCTCAATAGAATTCTCTTGAAGTCCCAAGAAGAACCTCTTAGGAATTCTCTCAAGAATAAGAGAAAATCATCATCCACCTCCCTATTAAGATCAAGATAACTAAAAGTAATCTTTCAAGACCAAAAGGATTCTCATTACAATCAAGAAATAGTGATGTAAAATTCTTGGTTACTCCATACTAGCACCTGGAGTACCAACAATGACATTATGAGGTTTTTAGAGCATGTTTGGTTACAATGATGACATGACAAAAAAGTTTAAACAAATTCATTAACTAAGAAAATATTTTCAATCCAAGTTATTTCTTGATTATAATTAATTATAAATTAACTGTTAAAAGATCATCTCTATGAAAATTATAAGGGTTTTTTCATCCAGTTTTGAGGATTTATCTGAAGGAACTGATGAAATACATTATTGGACATGAGTCTAACCATTTTGAATGCACACCATAACCTTCAAGTGGTATCAGATAAGTCACATAACTATTTATAATTATTTAATATTAATTGATTGTTTTTTGGTATTTTTATCATAATTTCATTTCCTATTTTTCATTATTAATCCTAAAGATGATATAACATGATCATTCAGTTTCATATAGCTAAGAAAATTACAAGAACATGTGAAGAATGCTTAAAGATCCTATATATAAGTGCTAGTGATTTGGATATAAGACAAAAATACACAATGCATAATAGAAAATTACAAGTTCTATACCCATGATCAACCACCCCAAGATGAGTCACAAAAATCACAACACATCATGTGGGGGTTTGGTGTACAGAGTTAATAAATGTCATGTATTGATCACTATTTAGCATGTGGTATGTTAAGGGCACACAATGTGTATCTATCACAAACACTATATAACCTCACATGGTTTGACCCTATGATAATCACAGAATCCAAGTGGTTAAAGTACAAGACATGAAATTAATACATGTTACATATTTACTGCCAACCAAGAAACTTGAAATTACATGAATTACATGACATGTAGTGGGTTTTACATTCCATGTAACATGTAACAACCCATGTAAGATACACGCCAAGTCCCAATGTGTGTAGTGAAGGTGTCCAATAACAAATTTCATAATGTGTAGCTAGCTTTATATGCTGTGTGACTTGATCCAACTCAAGAAAGGTGCACTCTGAGATAGGTGTGTTTTGTGAGCCAAAAAAATAGAAAAAAAATTAATTAAATTGAATGAAAATTATAGTGCATGTAGGTAGCTGCACATGTAGTGTGACAAGGTTTTTACATGAATTACATCTAGAGTGACTTTGGATGATCATGTGGGATATTAAATATTTTATCAACTGTTTTTTATTTTATTACATAGATACATGACGTGTATAGTTATTGTATATTTCATGTACTTCAAGGGAATTTTTAGTGGTACACACCACATATATAAATGCATGTCATGTGGCTAGACAAGCTGTGTAAATTACACAACCTGACCCATTGAACAACATGTCTTGTATATCATGACACACCATTTTGGAATACATTTCATGTAAGTACACAGTACATGAAAAATACCATACGCATCATTTATCACATGTCATGTTGTGTGATGGTACATGCCATTTAAAAGTTAAATTCTAGAAATGGATTTAAAGAGACACATTAGGGTATACAACATGCTTTCTATAGTACACAAAATGTACTTAATTAATTTTTAATTAAATTATTAAATTTATTTAAAATTATAGTGGATGAGAATCTCAAGGAACATTTGGATGTTTAATTAAGATAAATTAATTAATTAATTAACAATAAAATTAATTTATTAATGACATAATTAATAATTCAATTAATTTATTAATTATAAACATTTATCTTAAAAAATAATGAATTGAAATGAATGTTATTATTAGTCATTGCATATTTTGGATAATCATTAGTTTGATCAACCTATGTATGAGTTGATTTTTATTTAATTTAATTATTTATTTCATAGGTTTTGGCTATAAATTCATTATTAAATTAAATATAATTATTTTTGTATCATCCATTACACCTTATTATGCATGATCCTATATGACCAGAGTTCATTTTATGTAACCCTAGACCCCTAGTTCCCCTCACATGTGTGTGAGTAAATATATGTAAAAGATTGAGCACCCAGTGAGTAGATATAGTTCAAGATTGAGCCAAAATGAAACCATCCATGGAGATACACAGGTTAAAGGTAGAATTTGGAAACTTTATTAAAGCCTAGTTTAAGGAGTTTTTTCCCTAAAGTCAGGGGTTGGTTTATCCTCCACTTTATAAACCAACTGATAGTTAAAGTTTATGAACATACCATATGTTTATTTTTTTTTAAAGTTCCTGATTATTTATTTATTTATGTAATTCATGTTTATTTTATGTTTAAACACAATCACATAATGTCAATGAGATGACAATCATTATAAGTTAAAATAAAATAAATGGACTATGAATTAAATTATATTATTAAGACATTTATAATTAATTATGTAAAATACAAATTATAAAAATAAACATATAAAGGATAAAAAAAATATTTTCACATAAGATAGAAAAAATCCCTCAAAAAAATATCAGGTCAAAAAATCCTTTTATTACATGAGTTAGAACACGACTATAGAAATACGTATTTAGTCTGGCCCTTTTCTAGATACTTTTATTTATTATAGTGTTATAATTAATGTTTTGATATGACTTAACCTTATTGTCACCAATGGTTAATTGAGTTTTCATGAATTGGTGTAACTTTTGAGGGAAGTGATGATGAAACCCAAGTCAAGTATTTTAGAAATTGGGGTGTCCACTTAATGGATAAAGGAATTTTGAGTTAATGTAGTTGGAAAGAATGTCTACCTACATACCTTTGAGTAATTTTACCAGGCCCTTATATGAGTTATGAGAAGGTAAATATAGATCCTTTACACTAGAATGTCCATGTGATATGACATTTTGAATCCAACGGTGAGGGATGCTGTGATTTTATAAAATAGCAGGTGACTAATAAAATAAAATTTTTTATATTAAATTTGATAATCAAGATAAAGTACTAAAATCTATTTTTTATAGAAAATATAAATTAATTCAACCTTGAAATTATCCCCATGACCAATATTTTAGAAATACAATCTCTTGATCGGCACTAACTTCTAGGAGTGGTAGAATTGCTCACACATTCTACTACTCCAAGATCAGAAGTTTTACATGTTGGAGTCCCCAATTCATGACCAACCTTCTAAGGAGACTAACTAGGAGGAGCATTCAGTTTTATTGAAATATATAGAAGATTAATTTTATGTCCAATTCCTCATGCTATCATCCATGACTAGTGATATCCAAAATCTTTACAAATACATGTATAAACACACTATTTTGTCTCATCTTCATGATCTTTATCAAGAGAAATCAAGAAAAGAGAGGTACAAGATCTATAAGTCACTTTTTATGTGTAATCATAGAGAAGGTTCACTATCTATAACTCATGTAGTCAAGATGATTGGCTATATTGAGAGTTTGGAAATTCTGGGTTTCAAGATACCCAAAGAATTATGCACAAACCTTATGCTCTTCTCACTTACTAATATATTATCTTGTTTTATTATGAATATTTAGAAGTCACTCATATATCTCCTTACATTGATTCCCTAGGTAGGTAAATACATAAATCAGGAAAAAACTTTGGTCCTTATGGTGGAAAATTATAAAGGAAAGGTTAAAGTCCCTAAGATTAATTCCAAGTCTAAGGAACCTTCTCACCACCCCATCATGGGAGAAGGATCAAGGGGATGACCAATAAAAAAATACAACGTGTTTTTTCATTTGGATAGAAGGGACACTTGAATAATAACTATGCCTCAATGAAGAATCAAGGTGAAGATTTAGTTGTGTTTTTAGTGAATGTAACCTCATTATGTATAAAAATTGGATGTTAGATAAAACTTGTGGGGATCATAATTATATATAAATATAAGAACCAATTAGATTCTGGAAGTTTTTTAGAGGTGATGTGGATATTTGAGCTACAAATGGAGTAAGACTAGATCACTTGCTATTGGAGACTACTATCTCACTTTTTAGATAGAATTAATTCCACTTTTAAAGAATTATTATTATGTGATTAGTGTAACCAAGAACATAATATCCAAGTTAAATCTATGTATGGATGGATTTATTTACATGTTTTGAAATAATATTTGATAATTTTATAAATATAACATATGTTATGGGATGGAGAATTTGAATAATGGTCTTTACATACTAGAATACAAAAAATAATGTGTTGGAAATAAATAAGGAATCTAGTTCACATGACTTATATCGCATCTAGTATTGGAATCCTTAGCTTGGTCATGTAAATGAGAAGTGTTTAACAAAGATATATCAATAAGGGTGTATATATTCTTTTAAATGAAAATCACTAGATATATAACACACTTTTTTTAAATAAAAATGACCAAGGCTCCATTTAGTTTAAAGGGTGAAAGGTCCACACAAATTATTTAATTAGTGCTCACAGATATGCATGAACCATTTCCAGTTGAAGCTAGGGGTGGATACTCTTACTTAAAAACCTTTACTAATGACTTTCGTATATATGGATATATATAAATAATGAGTCATAAATCATAATATTTTTAAAAATTTAAGGTTTTCAATAATTAAGTAGATAACCATATTGGTAAAATGTTAATGAAACTCTTATCATACTATGGTAGAGAATATCTTAACAAAGGATTCATATATTATTTAAAGGAGTTTGGGATACTATCTCAACTCACTCTTTATAAATCATATGGTAATGGTTTCAATGAAATGAGGAAACAAACCTTATTTGATATTATGTGATCAATGATGATTCATTATAGTCTTCCATTATCCTTTTGGGGATGCATATTACCAACTACAACACTCATACTAAAGCAAGTGTCAACTAAAGTAGTAAACAAAATTCCATACCGGTTATGGAGTGGGAAGAAATTTGTTTTGTCAAATATACATATATAGGGATACAAAACATTTTTTAAGTATATCTTTGGATATAAAATTGTATATCAAGGAACTGAGATCTATGAAAAAAACTTGTATCTCAAGGAACTAAGTGTAACTTTATATAATTTTACAAGGAATTAAGGGGTTATTATATATATGAATCCTCAGATATAATTGTAATAGTTTAAAGAAAATATATATTCCTTGATAAGTAGAACATCTCTAAAATATATAGTTCAAGTAAGACTAAATTTGATAAACTAGAGGCTCAAGATATACAATAGATGAAATAAGAAAAAAGTTCACAAAGCCGGGTTGAAGAGGTTGTTCTAGAGACATAAGTGTTGTTTGGGATCACCAGAGAGGTTATAGAACTAGAGAGAGTTTATTTTAGTCACCAAATATGGTGAATAATTATTATTTTATAATAATGAACCTCTATACTATAAGAAAGTAGTAAGAAACTGAAAATTTGTGAAGTAAAAAAAGACATGAATTTCGAATTTGATTCCATGTACTGGAACCAATTCTGGGTTTGTTAGATTTTCTAGTGGATGTAAATCCTATTGGTTTCGAATGATTATTCAAGAATAAATTGGATATAGATGGTAAATTCATTAACTTTAAAGTATTACTGATTTCTAAAGGTTTTAAGAAGCGTTAAGGCATAGACTATGATTTTTTTCACTATTCACTATGTGAAAATCGATATGAATTCTCCTTGACACAGAATCTTACCCTGATTATGAGATTTGATAAATGGATTTAAAAATAGTATCCCTTAATGGTAACCTTATGGAATATTTCTATATGACACTACCATAAGGGTTTATAAATCCAAAGGATGACAATAAGGTGTGAAAGTTATAGAGATGCATTTACGGGTTGAAGCAATAATCAAAATCATGGAACATTATTTTTGAAGAATCCATAAGAGAATTTGGTTTCATAAAGAATGAATGTGAGCCCTATATATAATAGTGGTTTAATGGGAGTGAAGTCATTTTCCTATTAGTATATGATAATGGGATATTAATAATATTAAACAAGATACTAGTCTTACAATTAGTTAAAATGTGATTAGAAAATAATTCTCCCTGAAATACATAGGTGAAATATCCTATATTCTAGAGATCCATATAATTCCTGATAGATATAATTTTCTACTTGTAATAAGTTAGGGAACATATATTGATAAGGTACTAATGTTATTTATTATAAAATAGTCTAAGAGGGGACTGTTTCTAATGTCACATGATATACATCTCTCTAAGAAAATGTGTCCACAGTCACAAGTGGGGAGAGAGATAAGATGATTAGAATCACTTATTCTTCTATAATAGTTTCTATCATGTATTCTATACTATATAAAATAATTTATGTTTCCCATACATTGATCATGGTAGGAAGATATTAAGTTGAATTGGGAGAGCCACATTGCATTTTTGTAAAGACCATTATAAAGTACATGATGTGTATTAAGGATATGTTTCTTGTTTATTAAGGAGATGAAGAAATAGTTATAAGTGGATATATAGATTCCAATTTATAGATAGAATATAATAATATGAAATCATAATTGGTATATGTATTCTACAATAATGGAGGAGTTGTGAGTTTAAAGAGCCCATAATAGTCGATGATCACTGATTCTATAGAAGACCACAGGTATATTATAGCTTCTGATGTAGTTAAATAAGTAGTTTGTATAAATTTTTTTATGAGGATTTTAATTTGATTCCAAGTAGTAAATATTATATCACACAATATTGTGATAATACTTAAGTGGTGGTCAGAGCCAAGGATCTAAGTTCACATAAATAGGTGAAGCATATAATTTATAAGTATCACATATTGAAAGATTTTTATTAGAGGGTTGAGGTCATATAAAATATATTTTCCACAACATAAATTGTTATAAACCCATTTCTTAAATCCTTATCTCAATATAAGCATGTATATCATGTGATAGCTAGCGGATTTGAAGTTATTAGTACTTGACTCTAGTGTATGTGGGAGTATTTTGGATTCGATGCCCTAGAACCAACCTAAATTTTACTTTCGATTACCTATATATTCAAAGACCTCAAAATTAATAAACTTTTTATCACCAAATTATTTTTATTATGTGTAATGTTAATGGGATAATTTCTTTGGAATATTTATTATATTGAATGGTTATAAAATATTCCCTGTATATTGAGATCCTTGAAGTGAAATTAAAATATTATTAAACATATATATTATGGTCTAGATGACATAGTCTGATATGTTACACATGATGTTTTCCTATTAGGTTTTAGAGGCTTATAAGACATTGAGACTTCTTCTAATAATTTTTCACTTGGTAATCTCCATGACTGTAGGTTATAAAGACAAAACCACAAATAAAAATTCATTATATTATATGTGTTTTTAGATAATATTATCTATGAACATGTGTCTTAGTCCTTATACTTGAGATTATTAATAATGTATACTATGTATCACATACTTTGATGTACTGACAATAAACATGGTAATATATTCTCATGGTGAGGTAGGATATGTTGGATATGTTATAAGTGATATAAAATTAAAGAATATGTTATTAAAGGGTTTTTAAAATTTTTATTAATAGAATTTGATATATATGGACCTTTTATTGAAATAAAACTATCTTATTAAGTACATGACCATGGAAGTTTATTGATGAGTTCATTTCAGATAGTTAAATAAATATTTATCAATAATATTAGTTGATGACAAAAGTATGTAAAATTTTTAATAAGAAACTGAGACAAAGGGATTATATTACACAATAATAATTTATACGATGTTTTTGTCTTTGTGATATTAAGTTCTTTCTCAATTGGTGAATTGATGTCTTTTTATATTCTAATCTTTTCTAGCTCATATAATTCCACTGAGAAAGAGACCTAGAGGGCCACACACTAAGTGTATCCAAAATATCTGTTAAATTTTATTTGAATTGGAATAAATATTATTCTCATAGAATAATAATAATAATAATAATAATTTAGTTTATGCTGGTCACATAAATTCAATCACCAGTTATTCTAATCTTGAATATATGCGAGTTGAATTTTAAATAAATATTTATTCTATAGTTAGTGAATATATTATTTATTTATTTATTGGAACCTATCATCTTGACCTTCCCCTATGTGCTAATGTAGGATGGAGGGGTGCCCTGTCTTGCTGTGTCTGACCATCATGATGTATCTTCTTGATAGAGGGGGCGATGTAGAATCTTCGAATGGAAGCATAAGTGAGATTGTTCTAGTAGGGGCTACATGACATTTGAATAGTAATTTTACATGATGCAAGATTCCTCTTGGGACTCTGGGTCACCTCATTCAAGGGACCCTTAGGCCACATTTACAAATCTATGCTTTTGGGCCACTATATATAAGGACTATGAGCCACTGGGACATCGAGATTTATTTAGGATTTTTTATGAACCCTATTAAAATAGGGATTCTATCCTTTAATAAAAAGGGGCTTCAGCCCAAACCTTTTTAATAATAATAATAATATAATGATATTTATCTATTTTAAAAATATTTATTATTGAAGGTTCAATAAATTCCAAGGATTGATGGGCTGAGTTAAGAGTTCGAATGAAATGATATATTTTTATTTAATATCATTTAAATAAAAACTTATTGATTTATTTGAAAATGTATATTTAAATTTCCACGAGTTAGTGCCTGTCATGGAATATAATAATAAGAATATAATTATTAATTAACATGAGATTTATTTAGAATTAACAGTTAGATAAGGGACTTTGTGAAATTATTAATTCTCTAACCCGAATTATATTGATCAAATTTTACCATTTTGTAGAGGAGAGGTTTTGTTGTGCACAATGATATTCTATCAAGATTATTCTCTCAAAGCCCTAAAGTTCACTTCTCAAGAATACTATTAATAATGAGAGACTATCCTCCACCTCCTCCCCCTCAAGACCTAAATAACTAGATATAATATTTCAAGATTGAAAACATTTTTATCACAATCAATGATAAATAATAAGAGGTTCTTGGTTCCTCCTCCCAAGAAACCAAAGTACCAATGAAAACATTATGAGGTCTATGGATCATGTTGGATGCTGTTAGATGATTTTTGATTTTGATTCATTATCAAAATTATGATACGATAAGAAAGTTCAACCAAAGTCATCAATGAAGAAAGAATTATCAAGATGAGGTAAATCATGATTATGAAATAACAATAAATTATATATAAAAGACCCATTATTTTAATATTTTGTGGTTTCATTTATCCAGTTATGATAATTTTATCTTAAGAAACCATTGAAAAACATTATTAGGTATGATATTGACCACTTATATGGTTCCCCAAAACCCTGAGTTGATGACTATCCCTAAGAGATCATACACACATAATGGAAAGCATTCACCCATGAAAACTATAACAAAACATTATATATATGCCACTAGAAAAATAAATTCAACCAATATACTAAAGGTATAATAGGAAATACATGGGTGAATGATATAATATCCATAAAACAAATAATAATTTACATATATAAAACCTTAATAATGCCCCCTCCACTAATCTCTCCTATATATTCACTATAAATCAACGCCATATTCTATACAATCACTATGATATCCTATAAAATGATAGATGACTGCTGATTAGCCGCTGGAAGAGGCTAATATTCATTGTTAATTTATATAGTTTTCATGTGATTTGTTATTCATAAATACCGTTTTAGTGAATTTTACACTTTGAACATCATTTCAAATCATGATTGCAATTCTTTCTTAAAATGCCCTATTACATGGTACATTCTTGAACATCTTATAAAACACCAAATGGTTTTTATTTTATTTTCATATTTTATTTTCATGTCTCTCATGATATAAGGAACAATTCATTATTTTTGAGAACTTGGAGATTCAATTTGGAAGACCACCAATGTGGGCTTTGAACCAACCACATTCTGGGCAAAGTGAGCTGGACATTAGCCCAATCAAATTACTGTAACGACCATTATTCAAGCCCAATGAGTCCCAAAATTTACCTAGAGTTAGAAAAAATCATGGGGAAAATTTTATTCAGCATTTTCCAAAGCTAATTCTAATGTTTTAATGGAGTTACAAGCATCCCAAGTTGAAGATGCAATTCAGGGCTAGATTCTACGGCCCATAAAAACATCCCACCATTTAAATCATATCTCGAAAAAAAGAAGTGTTTTGGGATAAAATTTTACAATATATTATTGGAAATATGGGTATTCATTTAATTATTCTATGGCCCAATCCAATTCGGCTTTATAGAAGGTGATTTAGGCGCTTCTGTTCGGTTGATTAAAGCTAGCTCCCACTTCGAGGCAAGAGTTGAAAGATCTCCTCTACATTTAATGTCCACCCACCTTTCCAAACCAAAATTAATTAAAAGAACATGGGATTATAGGGGCTCATCCAAGGACTTAAAAAAGGCCTATTTAAGGCATTAGTGGTAGAGTATTTGAGGGATCTTTGAGTTTTACTTTCATTGTGATGTTGTTATGCCAAATTACTTTTGTAACGTTCTTCTTTCGCATGTAAGTTGTTTGAATCACCTTAGTTTTCAATAAAAGTTCTTCTTATTATCTTTTTTTGTTATTATTCTTTTCAAATTTATACCATTTCCCCAAGGTGTGATCTTATTCACACAATCACATGTGAATTTATTCACACAACGGTGGAGTGATCGTTTTCATTGTTTATTTTTCTTCTTCAATCCCGCTTCTTTAAGTCGAATTCCCGCTTCCATTTATTGAATAACATAAATGGATGGATAACCCCTTATGGGTTGGTCCTATGGAGTTTCATGGGGAATATTGGATGTTATTTTATGATCTTAAATTTGGTAATCATTTCATTATTTTAATATTTCCATTTGATGATTTATTTTCTTCTTCATCTAGCCAACTTTAGCAATGACACATTTCGAGTGCTAGTACGATCCAATTCCTTGGAGTGATCATTAAATTTATCCTCTAAGTGTATTTGTGATTAGCCTTGTAATTGTGTAGAGATTAAATTGGTGAATGATGTTGATGAATTATATCATTTTGTGGATACATCTTGAATTTGTGAAATGAACGTTATAAGAAAATAAATACATCCAATCTAACCCTAGTAACAAATTAGGATCAACTCATCTCCATTAATTGTTTTAGACTAAGTAATTGTATGCTTTAATTTATTTTCTTTAAATTAAATTAGTAGTTATTAAAATCAATTCAATCTGAATAGTTGTCCACTTCATAGCCAAATCCTTCCAAGATCAGAGTGTCTTTAGGTTCTTTCTTCGGTCCCTGTAGATTCGACCCCTACCTGTACTACAACGACCGCATATCTGTAGGGTAAATTTGGGCGCAACCATATTTTTGCGCCATTTTCAGGGACCCAAGTAAGTTACCTTATACACTAGCATCCTCTTCTCACCCCAAATTCTCTATTCCCACCCCCATCTCTCTTATCTTTACCCCTTTCTATTTGTGCGTGTCCTGAGAATCTAGAATCCAAATTTCTATCTTCTCCAATGGAGTATCTTCCAAATTATCATGTAACAAACTCATGCTGGAATCAAATAGAAGATCAATATTGGGAATCCCCTAAATTAGAAAATTTCTTTGATCAACCCTTGATTAATTACCACACAACTGGTGAGTTGTATAATCAATGGGATGCTGATTGTTTAAAGAATGAATTTTCAGCCCTCTTGAGGAAGATTAAAGAGATAAAACTTAATGAAGGTCATGATTTACAAACTCCTATCCAGTATAATCCTCAAAAAACTATTTAATAATTGTGTAATCAAATGGATATAATGAGTTCCAAGGTATCATCTTTGAGATTAGAACTACAATGAATTAATACTTGTGAGGAACTCATCTATACACCAACTGTACCTTCCAAAACCTTATGTGATGTGTCTAGTTTCCCACAAAGCTTGCATGAATTTATTGAAGAACTAACCTTTGTATTTGGGGTAGGTTAAGTTAATAAATAAATTGTTGAAGGGTCTTTAAATCAGGAATAAATTGATTTCATGTATTCACAAGAGGGAAATTTGACATCGTGGATGGAGTCTCCTAAGTTTACCTCTATTGAAGATTTTTCAAAAACACTAATCCCTAAACCATTGAGAGAAATAAAAAACAATGAGTCCATACCCATTCCTAACACTGTTCTTTCAAATTTTTTGGTTCAATCTTATATTCAAAAGGAAACAATTTTGTTGAGGAATTTTGAAAATGAAACCGAGTTGGATTCAAATTCTCAACCTGTGTCTAAATTTCCTATCCAAATCGAGCTCAAAATCATTGTCCTTCCTTCCCCAATCGAGTATCCTATCATTTGTGTTAAGCAAGAGCTTGGGGTTTTCATTAATTCATCTCTTGAACTCCAAAAATGGGGTTGATCTTTGATTTATTAGGAAAGACTACAAAAGAAAAAAGATCAACCATTTCTGATATTCCTTGGATTTTCCCATTCATTTTAGAAAATTGGATTGTTCATGAATCAAATTAAAAATATTCTTAGCAACCACAAGGGATACGCATTCTCAATCATGTTGAAGTGGAGAAAGATGAGGTCATTAAAATTTTTAATGTTGGAATTGGATAATTTGGGGGGTTCAAGTCGAGCTAAAGATGTTAAATTAAGCGCTGCATGGAAGGCAACCCATGGTTTTCATGTTTCCATTCATTTAATTAGAACTTCAGACTATTGACCTGTTCTTCTTTAATGAGTAAGGATGGGTATGAAAGGGGAGCACTATATTCATCCGTGTCATGTGGTGTGATCCCTGAGTAATACCTTACCCAGAAATTTAAAAGAAGATAATGTATCATCAGTTTATTTTATTTTATTTATGTTTTTGTAGGTTAAAAAAATTAGACTATTGACCTGTTCTTCTTTTATGAGTACGAATGGGTATGAAAGGGGAGCACTGTATTCATCCGTGTCACACCATGTGATCCCTGAGTAATACCTTACCTAGAAATTTAAAAGAGGACAATTCATCATTAGTTTGATTAAAAAAACAAAAAAATAGGGAAAACCATAAAAATGATTATACTTGGAATTAAATAAGTCGTTGTGTTGTTTGTTTTTTCTGGTCTGTTATTCATTGTATGGTTAAAGGACTATTTTGGGTGATACATGTTCAATCAAGGAGGTTCCTACATCCACCAAGAGATCAAAGGAGTAATCTGGAGCATCATGAGCTTCATCTTCAATAACCAAGTGAATTTTTTCCATGTTTATCATTTTCAATTTCCTCTTTGAAATCCTCTCCTACCCCCTTATAACTTTTATTTTCTTTAAACACCGGGGACAGTGTTATTCTATATTGGTGGGAGATAAAATAAAAGCATTGATTTTGTTTTCATCATAAAATGTGTGGAAGGAAAATTTTCATAAACCTTGAACATGATAATACACATTGCAAACTCTGAAATTGGATATCAAAGAATTTTGCATGCCTTGATTCTGATTTTAATGCAAGTTTAGGTTCATGTGAATAGATTTTGGAAAGTGCGGTTTTACGATGTGATTTTTCACCTTTATATTTTCATCCATTTAATAAAAAAACGCAATGCACATCCTCTAGATTGTGGGGTTTTAGTTTGAGTTCTTGGGGACCCATAATAAATAGCATAGGTTTGGTGATCATTTTAATTTTAACACGAGTATTAAAAAAAATCTATTTGCACGTAGAGAAATGGATTGACCTAATGTGTGGCTTTCGTCACTTGGGGATCGCGACTTTATAGTTGTCTGGCCCGGAGTTGGGAATTTTATCTCTATTTGTGGTAATTTGAATTTGTTTTTGATTGATTTAACTTGAGACGATGCCTGAGAATGTGAGATTAACTTGGTGCCCTAAGGTCTTTGAGCCTGGGAGTCATTGGCAAAGTCTTGCTACATGGGTTGACTCGATTGAGTTCAATTTCAATTACCATGGAAAAATTGCAAAAAAAAAAGCAAAAAAGCAAAAAAAAAAAGCAAAAAAAAAAGAAAAAAAGAAAAAAAAGAAAAAAAGAAAAAAATTGAATACTCATCTTAATATTAATATCTCATTCCTCCTATAGCTTCCATCTTTTCTCCCTTTTAATGAAAATGAACTCCCATGTCTATTGTGATGCACAACACTTCGTCATGCTTAATTGAAATTGGATGAAATTTGGCGATGAATTTGAACAAAGGAGTGGGCTTGGGCTTGGGTCATGCCTCTGGACCTAGATTGTTTTAAATGATTTTGATGGGTTTCATTTTTTTTGGTATAAGTTCTTTGGGTGAGCAATGTGTATTACAATGTTTTTGGAAAAGGGAATTCAAATTTCATGTTTATTTTGCTCGGGACTAGAAAAACTAAAGTTGGGGGGTATGATTAGCCATTGGAAGAGGCTAATATTCATTGTTAATTTATATAGTTTTCATGTGATTTGTTATTCATGAATACCATTTTAGTGCATTTTACACTTTGAACATCATTTCACATCATGATTGCAATTCTTTCCTAAAATGCACTATTACATGGTACATTCTTGAACATATCATAAAACACCAAATAGTATTTATTTTATTTTCATATTTTATTTTCATGTATCTCATGCTATAAGGAAAAATTCATTCTTTTGGAGTACTTGGAGATTCAAATTGGAAGACCACCAAAGTGGGCTTTGAACCAACCACATTCTGGGCAAAGTAAGCTGGACAGCATCCCAATCAAAGCACTGTAGCGGCCATGATTCAATCCCAATGAGTCCCAAAATTTACCTGGAGTTATACGACATCATGGGGAACATTTTATTAAATAGTGTCCAAAGGTAATTCGAATGTTTTAATGGAGTTCCAGGTGGACCAAGTTGAAGATGAAATTCTGGGCTAGATTCTACGGACCAGAAAAACATCCCACCATTTAAATCATATCTCGTAAACCACAAAGTCTGTTGGGATAAAATTTTTCAGGATATTAGGGGACATACGAGGTTTCATTTAATTATTATATGGATCACTCCAATTAGGCTTTCTAGAAGATTATTTCAGTGCTTCTGTTTAGTTGATTAAAGCTGGCTCCCACTTCGAGGCAAGAGTTGAAAGGTCTCCTCTACATTTAATATCCACCCACCTTTCCCAACCATAATTAATTAAAGGCATATGGGATGATGGGGTATCGGCCAAGGACTTCCAAAATTCCTATTTAAGGAAGTAGTGGTAGAGTATTTTAGGGATCTTTGAGTTTTACTTTAATTGTAATGTTGTTATGCCAAATTGCCTTTGTAAAGTCTTCTTTTACATGTAAGTTGTTTGAATCACCTTAGTTTTCAATAAAAATTCTTCTTCTTATATTTTTATATTATTCTTATTTTCACATTGATACTGTTTTACCAAGGTGTGATCTTATTCACACAATCACTTGTGAATTTATTCACACAACGGTGGAGTGATCGTTTCATTGTTTATTTTTCTTCTTCAATCCCGCTTCTTTAAGTTGACTTCCTGGTTCCATTTATTGAATAGCATAAATGGAGGGATAAACCCTTATGGGTTGGTCCTCGGGAGTTTCATGGGGAAGATTGGATGTTATTTTATGATCTTAAATTCTGCAATCATTTCATTATTTTAAGATTTCCATTGATGATTTATTTTCTTCTTCGTCTTCACCAACTTTAACAATGACACATTTCGAGTGCTAGTACGATCCAATTCATTGGAGTGATCATTAAATTGATCCTCTAAGTGAATTAGTGATTAGCCTTGGAATTTTGTAGGGATTAAATTGTTGAATGATGTTGATGAATTATATCATTTTTTGGATACATCTTGAATTAGTGAAACGAACGTTATAAGAAAATAAATACATCCAATCTAACCCTAGTAACAACTTAGGATCAACTCATCTCCATTAATTGTTTTAGAATAAGTAATTGTATGTTTTAATTTATTTTCTTTAAATTAAATCAGTAGTTATTCAAATAAATTCAATCTGAATATTTGGCCACTTCATAGCCAAATCCTTCCAAGATCAGAGTGTCTTTAGGTTCCTTCTTCGGTCCCTGTGGATTCGACCCCTACCTGTACTACAATGACCGCATACCTGTAGGGTAAATTTGGGCGCAACCAACTGAACAATCACTAGTAATTTAAAACATAATTCCCCATGCATGGGTGAGTATAACAAACCAATAAGATTCCTTGATTACTAAAAAATACCTAAACCAAACTCAATTATAAATAATAATAAAGTAAAAAACTTATAAAATATATCCAGAAACTAAACTCCACTACTTAATACACCTAAATGATCCATCTAGTTCAAACTATTAGATAAAAGGATACCTTATACTTGGTTTACATAAATCATTATTTTCAATTTTAATTAATTTGTGTATACCACACCCAAAATTACCAGAAACATCACTCTATAAATAATAAGGATCACAAAGACACACACACACTCACACATTAAATATATATGTTCCAAACAACGACATGTTTTTTCCTTAAGATAACACCACTACAAATGCGGGGACTATGCAATGACATTAACCCATATATCTAATGTTACCCTTCCTAGGATGGAAATGATGAAAGATAGATAATAAACTCTCTAAGTACCACCTCCACAAGGCCCTAGGTTGATGACAAGTATTGAGGGTATAAAAAAATCACACATTTGGAAGTTATTACCCTTTTTAATTATATAGGATTGGGAGATAGGATAATGATACACTAAGAAAATAAAAGTAATAAAAAAATAGGAAACCAAAACCTTCCCAATATGCACGTGTAAAATAAAAATATATATAAAGAATCTCTAAATAAACACCCAAAAGAAAGTACAAACTCAACAACACAATGACAACTCTAAAGTCCGTGCTAGTAATGTTCAGAATGTTCTAAAAATTCCTCCTAGAAACCTGAAAAAAACTATTTTTATATACCTGGGGTGAGCATAACATGGATAATTAGTCAGATCTTACCCAAATTCTCTTATGCACATGTGAAAAGAGAATACTAATGCACCCATGAGAAAACAACAGAACCAAAAACACCTAAGCAGGTCAACTAACCAATCCTATCCTGAATATATCATGCTCACTAAATGATTCATAAAATTATAATAAAATTATAAGAATAATTTCATTTAAAGGGTACCCACACTACTTTCCCACTATTTTTCCACTCCCACACCCCAACATTGTATGTCCTGGTGCTCTTATATCTTTCATATAACCCTAGATGAAGACACTTGGACAACCAAATCATTACCGAAACCCTATGTACAACTGAACATCATATCCCACCCAAAGACATATAGACCATCACATCACATCTCTACCACAACCGCAACCAGAATAGTAGGGCACCATGACCATGAATAACATCAACCACATTCCCTCCTCTTACCAGACATGACCTTCACTCTGATCACATCATCACCTAATCAAACATCATCACTAGTGCACTATTTCCTTCTGGCTATCACAAAAAATGTATATAATACTCTCCTATAATAAAGAGTAAGGAAGAGGGGGTATCCAACCATCTTCACCATCTAAATGTTGGAAAAAACACCCCCTAAAAAATTTGGGAGTCGGACATGATGTTTGATGCGGGTGGGGTGTGTATAGATTTAACTGTAACATCCCAAATAAATAAAGAATAATAAATTTTACTTATTTATTAATATTTTTGAATTAAATATTAATTTTACTTTAAAGGGGATGCTATGTTTGATGGCATACCCGATACACAACAATGAGTTTCTTTGAAATCTTACGTCGCACAATAATAATATAATATTATTATTTTAAATGGTTGTTAATTACTAGCCATTTTATTGGTATGAATGAACATAACTAACTAAATTATGATTATACATGTTTTTTAAATGTTTTTACATTAATTCAATTAAATGTAGAGGCTTAAAATTTGAATGAATCTAATTTTAAGCATAATTTACTTTAAAGTTTAATTTACTGACTTTTGATGGTGAATCCTCTTTAAATATAGTTATATTCACTTTTATATGTTATATTTGATCAAATAAAATTCTTCTTTATAATCGAGACATCAAAATTTACTTTGGGTAAATTTTTGGCATTTTTCTAAAAAAATTCATTTTTTAAGAATAGTGAAAAATACAGTATTTTAATTCAAAAGTGAATTTTAATATAATTTATTTATATGGTTAGATTATATTTTTAATTTTTTTTAAAGTGTAATTATATTATCTTTTTACCATTTAATCCAATTTTGTTCATTGGAATTAATTTCACTTTTAATTGGACATAAACAGGTATCAATCTTTTGATAGTTATTGTTTATTAAAAACATGCTATTTGTTTTGATAACGAGAATTAATTTTAAATTAATTAATGAAACTTATATGTTTTGAATTTGGTAAAATAGACATAATTTTTTAATTTGGAATATCAAATATAGCTTAGGCTGAATTTTTGGTAGTTTTCTGAAAAACATTAATTTTTGATGAATAGTGAAACCACTAAGTAGTAGTTAAAAACTGACATTTTTCATTTAAATGAATATTTACCACTTCTAGGGATTGAATTTAAAAAATCCAACATATATGGTTATTATTATTAATTAAAATGAGGTTCAATAAGATGAAAATAATTTTTTTGGAATAGTAACTTTTGACTTTTATTTACTGCGGTTAAAGGTAAATAGGGTAATTCAAGGTAAAATGAATATTATAATAATAAAAAATTACCTTAACACTTGTACTAACCTTATTGGTTGAGTCATTTACGACCATGATAATATTTGGGTTGATTTTGGGATCCCATGGAGCCACTTGGGAGTGATAATGGCACTTTATTTTAATTAACTTAAAGTAAAGGCAAAAATGAAATAAACAAATATCTTTTAGTAAATTAATTTTTACAAGGGGTTATATAAGTTATGTTTTCGACTATAAATATTAATTGGAAATATAAAACTATTTAATACATTGTGGTATTTATTTTATAATTTTTATACATCAAAAAAATAAAATTATTTATGACACAATAATGAGGCAATATTTACCTCATTAATAAATGATTTTAATAAATAAGATTATAAATATTAAAAAAATATCCAAAAAATATCCAATTATAATTTGATCTATTTATTTATAACTTTAGTAATCTTATCTTCAAATTTAATTAGTTTTTAATCTTTATAAACTGAAGATAAGTTTATAATAAAATAATATTTGCAAACTTTCCTAAAGAGCCCCTCCTCCCTGTTATAAAAATCCCTCACTTATAACCCATTCCTCACACCTATCAACCCCCTTGGCTCGTCCAAAACCTACCCAAGTAATCTCTAAAGATCCCTATCCTCCTCATAGAAGCCTTACCTTAGGCATAAGGTACTTCAAGAAGTCCTTTTGGTTCAAACCAAATGGAGTTACCCAAATTAAAGATAACATTTTCTCTTAACTTCTTTTCTTTTATTTTACTTCTAAAACCACTAAAATCTTTTTATTCCTTTATTTTATAACAAAAACAGTATCCTAAATATACTAAATTTTTTTTATGACAATTATTCGAACTACATTTACACACACCTCCATCTAATGGGTGAAGAACATAGTGTTTCTGTGAATGGAAAACTAACGCCTCATGAAATGATGATTGTTCGATTATCTCCTACCGCCTCTCATGGTGGCCTTTAAGTTGAAACTATATTTATATATGATATATATTATTATTTTTTATTTATGCTTTTGTATTTTTCTTTTATGGCATACCTTTATGGTTTCCATTATGGGTAAATGTGACAATTTCATTTGAGAAAGTGCGGACTACCGCCCCCTCAAAGTGATATGACTCGTTAATTCCATATGTGGGACGTATAAAGGATAGAGTTAATGATATTATATATGATATTATATAGTAATTATAATATACCTATGTATCATTATTTTTATTTCCATTAAAATAAGAAATATAAATGAAAGTAGTGTTCATGCGTACGTATGACTTACCATCTCCATGAACTGTACATTTCATTTCTTACCTCTATATGTTATGTACTATTATAAATAAATGTATATAATGGATATATATGATATATATGATATATAAATGATGAATATTATTCTGGATATAATGAAATTTTGACCATGGGAACAACTTGTAATTATAAGAAGTCCATTTTTGACTCATGTACCAAATATTGAAAAAAAGAACATTATTAACTTAAATGATTACACAATGTCTATAACATGGTAATAAGTGATATAAAAGGAATAATAAAATTTAAAAGGTTACTTAAGTAAGTATAAATTAAATTTAGTTTGTTATTAAAGAGATTAAATAATGAACAAGTTAAGTTAGACACGAGGTAAGAGACTTCATCTCAATCTCCTTTCATTGAGGCATATTTTGTTTTATTACATGATTTTATTTTATCCACTATGTAAACACCTTTGACTTTTACATTTATTCAAAAGGAATATTTTCTCTATGATGTGTTTTAATAAATGACAAAAATAGAATGTTTCTTTTTAGCATAAGTGGTGACAATGACCTTTCTGCCACCACGAGTATTATTTGATATTTTGGCTTCCTTAACAAGATGTAATGTTTTTAAAAGGAAAATAAATACCATATACTCTTTTTACATATTTTGGTATTGAAAATGGTTTTGATAATGGATTTGTTATGTTAATATATTAAAATGAGATATTGTGATTGAAATATAGAAATGTTATCTTTCCTTTATTTTTGTTTTATGTGTTACAAATATGTTATGGTTATTGGGAATTGTTTCATATACGGGTGGTTATATGATAAACCTAGGGTGGGTGAGCCCGAGATAGCTCTCAAATGCATTGGGTAACATGATAGAGGTAAACATGAATGTTTCTCCTAATATATTTAAGGAATATAATGTGATGGGTATTCCAAATGTAACTCCCTACATAGCTATGAATGCTACAAAGTAAGTGTGTTATGGATGCCACAAGTTACCTTTATGATTTATGTTATCTATGTGTTATTCATAAATCTTAATATTTCATGAGGTATGTTAAAGATCTTATGTTATGTATGAAATGATGAACTAATGTTTTCTTTCCTTGTTTTATAACCCTTATTGAGACTTTTATGCTCATCCCAAGTTTTGAAATGTTTTTCACAGGACCTAAAGTTAAATAGGGTCAAGGATGTGATTAAGGAAAAGTCATGCTGTTTAAAACATGTGACTAGTCATGAATCCTTTTTTCAAGAGTTTTTATTTTATTAAAAAATGGAAACTGAGTAGAAATGTCTACCTTGTAATTTTTGAGATGTAATGTAATAGTTATGGCCTAATTCTCTAAAACTCTAAACTTGAAAAGATCCTCAATGTGAATTATTAATTTAATTCATGATTATTTAATGTTTAAGGTCGGGTCCTTATAGTTGGTATCATAGGTCGGTTTAGACAACTTTAGGAGTTAGGGTATTGTTAAATTCATATCCATAAAGTAATTGATATTGAAATTATATAGCATTTATTGATTACCATGTTGCTTCGCCTAAGATATTTCTGTATTCAGAATGGTTTTCTGCAGAAGAAACAGGGTAGCTATGTTGGGATGACATCAGGCGGAAGACAACCTTCCAAATCAGCAACCTGAGATGGTCGAAATCAGAACTGAACAATTTGTTGCAGTGATATAACAGTTGGCTCAGGATATAAATGGTGGTGGTATCCATGCACAAGATCAGTGAGATCAACCACAGAGAAACATGTCAGTAGTGGAGCCTTTCATGCGGCAACATCCCACATCATCCAGAGGATCATCTGACCCTGTGCTAGCAAAAGGGTGGATTAAAGCACTGGAGAAAATTTTCGATATTATGGGGTGTTCAGAACATCAAAAGGTTAGTCTTTCTATTTACCATTTTGAAGGTGAAGCTGATCAATGGTGGTCGATGGTAAAAAATATCAGGGATAGTGAGGAGATTGATGCTCTTTATTGGATTTAATTCAAAGGTATTTTTCTTGAGGAATATCTTCCTAAGGTGGTTCATCTTAGGATGAAAAAAAAATTCCTAGAATTGAGGTAGGAGGATGACTCACTGGTTGCTTATGAAGAAAAATTCACTCGACTGGTAAGGTATGCTCCAAAATTCATAAGAGATCTTGATTGTAAAATCAATCATTTTTACTCAAGATTAAATCCAAAGTATCGAAGTGATTTAGATTCTCATGAGTTCAAAAGTTATAAAAAACTTGTTCATTGTGCAGAAAAGGTGTAAACGGAGTTTGCTGATGATCATGTGTTCTTTGACAAACAAAAGAATAAGAGGTCGAGGTGGCAGACGAAAGGAAAGAACTCTTCAAAAAAGTTTGATGGTAAGAAACTTAAGTTTACAATTTGTGAAAATTGTGGTAAAAATCATACTGGGGAATTTATTTTGAATTTTGGTAAGTGATACCGATGTGGTAAAATGGGTCATAAGGCTCATAATTGCACTGAAAAAGATCAAGGTAATGGTAATACAAAATATGATTTACAGTCATTAAAATGTTTTAAGTGCAATGAAATGTGTCATTATGCAAATGAGTGTCCAATGAAGAACTCAACTGAGGAAAAGCAGCTAGACTACAAGAAGAAAGGGGTGGTGAAGTACTTTTCAACTACTTCATTAGACGTTGGGCCATTGAATAAAGTAGTATCAGGTACAATATTTGTTTTTTCTGATTATGCCAATGTATTGTTTGATTTGGGGTATACACACTCTTTCATTTCTGAGAAGTTTTCTAGTAAATTGGAAATTCCATATTAAGATATGAATACATAACTTATGGTAAAAACACCGGGAGGAAATGTTGCAACAAACAGAAATTATAAGAACCTTTCTGTCCTTGTGTGCAGAAAGAATCTACCTACCAACCTTATTGTTTTGCCTCTAGTGGAGTTTGATGTTATTTTGGGTATGGATTTGATTTCTATTTATCATGCTAAGATTGAATATATAGCTAACGAGGTTTCTTTTCAGAAAGATTTTTAGTTTGTGTACAAGAATGAACCATTTCTTTTGATAACATATCAGGAATATGAGAAACTAGTAAAAGATGGAAATGAATGTTACCTTACACATATTGTTGAAAGCAAAGGAACTATTCTGATTAATGATGTGCTAGTGGTAAATGATTACCTTGATGTTTTTTCTGATGAGTTTCCTGGTATTATACCTGATAGGGAAGTTGAATTTACTGTTGACTTAGTTCCTAATGCTAAGAAAAATTGAAAACCCCCTTATTGAATGGCACAAATTGAACTTTTAGAGTTAAAGAAGCAATTTCTAGAGTTATTAGATAAAGGTTTCATTCGACCTAGCACATCACCTTGGGGTGCTCCTGTCTTGTTTGTTAAAAAGAAATATGGTTCAATGAGACTTTTCATTAATTATAGAGCATTGAATAATGTCACTATTAAGAACAAGTATCCTTTGCTACATATCGATGATTTGTTTGATCAGCACTACGAAGATAAGTATTTTTCAACGATTGATTTGAGTTCGGGGTACCATCAGTTGAAAGTAAAGGAAGAAGACATTCTGAAGACTGCATTTCATACTAGATATGGTCATTATGAATTTGTAGTTATAGATTTTGGTTTAACCAATGTACCTGCTGTATTCATGGATCTTATGAATAGAATTTCCTGTGATTTCTTGTATAAGTTTGTGGTTGTGTTCATTGATGATATTTTGGTTGATTCTAAAAGTAAATAAGAGCATGAAAGTCATTTAAGGGTTATCTTACAAACCTAAAAAGAAAATAAACTATTTGGGAAGTTCAACAAGTGTGAATTTTGGTTACAGAAAATTTCTTTCCTTGGCCACATTATTTCAAAAAATGTCATAACTGTTGATCCTACAAAAACAAAATTTGTTTAAGAATGGACAAGACCCAAAAATATAACCAAGATTTGTTGTTTTCTTGGTTTGGCAGGTTATTACTAGAGGTTTGTTGAAAAGTTTTCAAGGTTATCTAGTCCACTGACTAAGTTAACTTGAAAAGGTGTTAAGTTCATTTGGAAAAAAGAATGTTATGATTGTTTTCATGAATTTAAAAGAATATTGGTGAATGCTCCAGTTTTGGAACTAACTTCTAGAAATGGTGAGTTTTTTATTTAAAGTTATGCTTCATTGAAAGGACTTGGTTGTGTCTTTATGCAGAATGATCAGGTAATTGCTTATGATTCACATTAGTTGAAACCTCATGAGTTAAATTACCCAACACATGATTTGGAATTAGCTACTGTTGTTTTTTATTTAAAAAATTGGAGGCATCATATGTATGGAGTAAAATATGAAATATATACTGACCAAAAAAGTTTTAAGTATATATTCACTCAGAAAGAATTAAACATGAGACATAGGAGATGGTTGGAAATAATCAAGGATTTTGATTGCATGATCCTTTACTATCTGGGAAAAGAAAATAAAGTGGCTGATGCTTTGAGTTAAAAAAGTAATGCTTCATTGACCATTCTATGTTTGGAATGAGATCCTTTGGTTTTTGATTTTTTGAACTTTGGCATAGAAGTTGTTGGTGCAGGAAATTCTTCTATTTTGTTTTAGGTGTCAGTGAAATCATCTCTATCAGACAGAATAAAGAAAGTACATAACAAATATAGTGAGTTACAGAAAAAGGTAGAGTTAGTTCATAATGGTAAGTTGCCTAAATTTAACATTGATAATGATTTTCTTGAGGTTTGGGAAGAGATTATGTGTGCCTTGTGATTCACAGTTGAAGAATGAGTTGTTATGTGAAGATCATAGTTCTCTATTTTCAGTTCATCTTGGCAGTACTAAGATGTACAAAGATCTTCATGAGTATTACTGGTGGGATGGAATGAAAAGAGATATTTCTGATTTTACTGTGAAGTGTTTGACATGTCAGCAGGTCAAAGTAGAGCGACAGTTACTAAAAGGGATGCTTCAGTCTTTATCGGTGTGATAGTAGAAATGAGAAAATATATCAATGGACTTTGTTGTGGGATTATGAAAGACATATTGAGGTAATAATGCAATCTGGGTTATTGTTGATCGGTTGACTAAATCTGATCATTTCCTTCCTATTCGAGATACTTTGTCTCTAGATCAACTTTCTCAGTTGTATGTTAAAGAGATAGTCAGGTTGCATAGAGTTCCCCTCTCTATTGTATCTGATCGCGATCCTAGGTTTACTTATAACTTTTGGAAAGGCCTTCAGAAGTCGTTGAATACTGAATTAAATTTTAGTACAACTTTTCATCCAAAATCAGATGGGCAGTTAGGACGAACAATTCAGACCTTGGAGAATATGCTACGTGCTTGTTCATTGGATTACCAGGGAAGTTGATACCAACATATTTATTTGGTTGAATTTTCTTATAATAGCAGTTTTCATTTCAGTATATTGATGGATCCATTTGAGGAAATATATGGAATGTGTTGTCAAACTCCATAATTTTGGGATGAAGTAGGTGAAAGGAAGCTGATGTGACCAGAAGCAGAGCTAAATAGATTGGAATAATGAGAGGGTATGACAGCCGCCATCAGGACCAGGAACTGTGTAGCTTTGTATGGGGCAATGCTAGTCGATCAGAAATGAAAGGTGGGGAGCAAGGTGATCAATGATGCAGAAGCCGAGGAGGGGCAGTTCAAGTGGGCTGGGCCTATGGGTCATGTATTGGAAATGGTATGCCTCTAGGCCTTTGGGTCATGTTTGTGGGTCAGTCAGGCCTTGTGCCTTGGGCCTACGGGTCATGTATGGGTTCCCCTTCAAACCTTAAAAAGGATATTATCCATAATAAAAATAAAAAATAAGGCCTTAGGGCCATTTGGGGGGGGGAGGTGATCATGTCTTTCTCAAAGTTTCTAAAGGGAAAAGTGTGATGCATTTTGGTAAGAAGGGAAGGTTGAGTCCGAGGTTCATTGGTCCTTATGAAATCCTGGAGAAAGTTGGATCAATTGCGTAAAAAGTGGATTTATCTCCAAGTTTTTCCCAGGTACACAATGTTTTTCATGTTTCAATGTTAAGAAAGTATATGCCAGATCTAACTCATGTTTTAAGTCCAGAGGTAGTTTAGTTGGAAGAGAATCTTTCTTATAAGGAACAACCAGTCCAGATTCTTGACCGTAGAGAGAAAGTGTTGCGAAATAAGGAAATTAACTAGGTAAAGGTTTTGTGGAAAAACCATATGATTGAAGAGGCAACTTGGGAATCTGAAAATGCTATGAGGGATAAATACCCCCATTTATTTGATAAGTGGATAAAATTACGAGGACACAATTTCCAAAAGGGGAGAAGGATGTAACATCCCAAGTAAATAAAAATAATAAATTCACCTTATTTATTAATATTTGTGAATTAAATATTAATTTTACTTTATAGGGGATGCTATGTTTTATGGCGTACCTGATACACAACAATGGGTTTCTTTGAAATCTTACATCACACAATAATAATATAATATTATTATTTTAAATGCTTGTTAATGACTATCTATTTTATTGGGTATAATGAATACATATAACTACAATATTATTATACATGTTTGTTAATTTTATTTACATTAATCCAATAAAAGTTAGAGGCTTAACATGTGAATGAATCTAATTTTAAGCATAAATTACTTTGAAAGGTTGATTTATCGCCTTTTGATGGAGAACCCTATTTAAATATACTTATAGTAACTTTTATATGTTCTATTTTACCAAATAAAATTCTTCTTTAGAATCGAGACATCAAAATTTACTTTGCATAATTTTTTGGTATTTTTCTAATAAAATTCATTTTTTTATGAATAGTGAAAAATACTATATTTTAATTCAAAAGTTCCATTTAATCTAATTCATTTATATTGTTATATTGTATTTTTAATTGTTTTTAAAGTGTAATTATATTATATTTTTACCATTTAATCTAATTTTGGTTATTGGAATTAATTTCACTTTGAAATTGGGCATAAACAAGTATCAATCTTTTGATAGTTACTGTTTCTTAAAAATACACTATTTGTTTTGATAACGAGAATTAATTTTAAATTAGTTAATGAAACTTCTATGTTTTGAATTTGGTAAAATAGACATAATTTTTGAATTCGGAATATCAAATATATCTTAGGCTTAATTTTTGGTAGTTTTCTGAAAAACGTTTATTTTTGATGAATAGTGCAACCACTAAGTAATAGTTAAAAACTGACATTTTCATTTAAATGAAATTTTACCGCTTCTATGGATTTAATTTAAAAAACCCGACATACATGGTTGTTATTAGTAAGTAAAATTTGGTTCAATACGATGAATATATTTTTTGTTGAATAGTAACTTTTGACTTTTATTTACTGCGGTTAAAGGTAAATAGGGTAATTCAAGGTAAAAAGAATATTATAATAATACAAAATTATCTTAAAACTTATCCTAACCTTATTGGTTGAGCCATTTATGACCATGGGCATCCTTAGGTCGATTTTGGGACCCCATGGAGCCACTTGGGAGTGATAATGACACTTTATTTTAATTAACTTAAAGTAAAGACAAAAAATGACATAAACAAATATCTTTTAGTAAATTAATGTTTACAAGGGGTTATATAAGTTATATTTTCGACTATAAATATTCATTGTAAAGATAAAACTATTTACTACATTATGTTATTTATTTTATAATTTTTAAACATCAAATAAATTAAATTACTTATGACACAATAATGTTGCAGTATTTACCTCATTAATAAATGATTTAAATAAATAAGATTATAAATATTAAAAAAATATCCAAAACTTGTCCAATTCTTATTGTATGTTTTTATTTAAAACTTGAGTCATCTTATATTCAACTTTAATTAGTTTTTTATCTTCTTAAACTGAAGATAAGTTTATAATAAAATAATATTTTCAAACTTTCCTAAAGAGCCCCTCCTCCCCCTTATAAAAAGCCCTCACTTCTAACCCATTCCTCACACCTCTAAAGCCCCTTGACTCATACAAAACCTTCCCAAATAATCTCTCAATACCCCTCTACTCATCCTAGAAGCCTTACCTTAGGCATAAGTCACTTCAAGAAGTCCTTTTGGTTCAGACCAAAGGAAGTTACCCAAATTAAAGGTAACAATTTCTGTTAACATATTTGCTTTTATTTTACTTATACAACCACTAAAATATTTTTATTACTTTATTTTATAAAAAAACCAGTATCTTCAATATACTAGAGTGTTTTAATGATAAGTATTCGAACTACACTTACACACACCTCTATCTAATTGGTTAAGAACATACTGTTTCTGTGAATGGAAAACCAACGCCTCACGAAATGATGATTGTTCGATTATATTCTATGGCCTCTCATATTGGCCATTAATATGAAAATATATTTATATATGATATATATTATGTTTATGTTTTTTATTCTTCTGTATTTTTCTTCTATAGCATACCTTTATGGTTTCTATTATGGGTAAACACGATAATTTTATTTGAGGAAGTGCGGACTACCGCTCCCTCAAAGTGATATGACTCGTTAATCCCATATGTGGGACATATAACGGATGACTTTAATGATATTATATATGATATTATACTGGAATTATAGTATAACTTTGTATCATTATGTTTTTATTCCATTAAAGGAAGAAATATATTTGAATGTAGCGTTCATGCAGACGTACGACTTACCGTCTCCATGAACGGTGCATTTCATTTATTACCTCTAAATGTTATTTAATATTATAAATACATGTATATAATAGATATATATGATATATATGATATATAAATCATGAATATAATTCTGGATATAATGAAATTTTGATCATGTGAACAACTTGTAATTATAAGTAGTCTATTTTTGACTCAAGTACCAAATATCGACAAAACGAATGTTATTAACTTAAATGATTACATAATGTTTATAACATGGTAATAAGTGATATAAAAGGAATAATAAACCTAAAAAAGGTTCTTAATCAGGTAGATATTAATTTTAGTTTATTATTCAAGAGATTAAATAATGAACGATTCAAGTCAGACACGAGGTAAGGGACTTCGTCTCAATCTCCTTTCATTGAGGCATATTTTGTTTTAATACATGATTTTCTTTTATACTCTGTATAAACACCTTTGAATTTTACTTTTATTCAAAAGGAATATTTTCTCTATGAAGCTTTTTACTAATCGACAAAAAAATAATGTTTCTTTTTAGCGTACGCGGTGACAACGACCTTTCCTCCATCGTGAGTATTATTTGATCTTTTGGCTTCCTTAATAAGACAAAATGTTTTTAAAAAGAAAAGAAATACCATATAATTTTTTTATGTATTTTGGTATTGAGAATTATTTTGATAATGGATTTGTTATGTCAATATATTTAAATGATATATTTTGATTGAAATGTGGAAATGTTATCTTTCCTTTAGGTTTGTTTTATGTGTTATGAATATGTTATGGTTCTTGGGAATTGTTTCATATACGGGTGGTTCCATGATAAACCTAGGGCGGGTGAGCCTGAGATAGATCTCTAATTCATTGGGTAACCTGATAGAGGTAAACATGATTGTTTATCCTAAGAGATTTAGGGAATATACTGTGATGAGTATTCCAAATGTAACTCCCTACATAGCCATGAAAGCTACAACGTAAGTATGTTATGGATGCCACAAGTTACCTTTATAATTTATGTTTTCTATGTATTATTCATAAATATTAAGATTTCATGAGGTAAGCTAAAGATATTATGTTATGTATGAAATGATGAACTAATGTTTTCTTTCTTTGTTTTATAACCCTTACTGAGCATTTTTTGCTCATCCCAAGTTTTGAAATGTTTTTCACAGGACCTAAAGATGAATTGGGTCAAGGAAAAGTCATTCTATCTAAAAAATGGGACTATACATGACTCTTTTTTTCAAGCATATTTATTTTATGAAAAAATGGAAACTGAGTAGTAGTGTTTACCTTGTAATTTTTGAGATGTATTGTAATAGTTATGGCCCAATTCTCTAAAACTCTAAACTTGAAAAGACCCTCATGTGAATTATTCATTTAATTCATGATTATGTAATGTTTACGACTGGATCCTTATATTAACTGTGAAAATAAAATGTATATATAATATAACACACACAAGACGAACATACATGTTAACAAAAAAAGTATAAACCCAACTAAAAATATCACCAAAATCTTCAAAACCTCTTCCACTTTCACTACCGCCTCTAAATGCACAACTCCATAGAAGGAAGCCACACCACAAGCCACATTACACCTTTCTTTTCATGTTAAGACAATTTAGATATTTCTACATTACCAACCAATTTCATTTATCTATCCCATTAATTTCATGTTAAACAACAACCGCATTAAACACACTTCCCATTTTAGTTTAAGTGTTCATTATCCATTCCAAACTATCATTATTAATTAATTCTATTACTACTAGGAAACTAGAACAAAACAACACATAATAACAACCCATCCTTATCATTCAAAAATGACCAACATTTCCACCATTTGGCATAACAACCACTTCCTCATTAAAAATGACACATCAAAACCACTTCCCATTATAACTACCACATATCACAACCACAAAACACAACCAATTTTTATATATTATTTTAGTTCAATTTTAAAAAGGTATTTCATCACATTTACTTCATTATTTCAAGGTAATTATCACAAAAAACAATATTCTATTTTCACAACCAATTAATTAGTCAGATATAAGTGATTAAACTTTTATTCAGGGTGATATAAATAATAAAAATGTCAAGGGTTCCACAAACACATCAATCCAACAAAATCAAGGCTCGCAATTACCATATTTTTTAGTGATAAATTACTATATATAATAAAAATATTATTAAATGTGGTAAAACATGTGTTCAATTTTCTATTCCCCTTAAATTTCATTTGAAAAATTGATTATCTTTATTTATATGGTGTATACCATCTTCACAAAGGAATTAAAAATCATGATTATTTTATATGTTCAACTAAAAGAGGAAAGACATAGGATCACCTAGCAAGAAAAATGATTTATAAACCACCATATAGGAATTTGATTTCCAAGCACCATAATGAAATATAACACCTTGATCAATGCATCACACAAATAACCACATCAAAATTTTAACAAAACACCACAAAAACTAGTGGTTCACTTGATAATAACCTTCCCCAGATGAAGAATAGGAAGAAAATATAGAGAAAAAAAGAGGGGGAACTAACCTAAACCCCCTAAGGGTCTCTATCCCAAGGATGAGTTTGAAAACCAATGAAAATGGGATGAAATAACTCATAGGGATACACTTGGGTTAACCTAAGAACTAAGATAAAATTTAGAAGAAGGAGGGTGTTTGAGGTGGTTTGGGATTTTATAGGAAAATTGGAAAAGATAACACCATGATGTAGCCTGGCTCACCATGATACAAAATTATTAAAAAATGAAAAGTCCATGACATAAAAAAAGGACACAACATAGTGGGGATGGCCAAAGAAATGACCAAAAAACATGATGAGGTCCAGACTATAGATCTAAAAAACCAAGGAAGATACCATGACATAGAAGTAAACACCACACCATAGGATGAAACTACTATGGAAAGGCCCATGCCAATACCCCGCTCAGTAGCACAATTACCCCAAAAATTAACATATCCAAAAAATAAACCCCTCTGAGACTCCACACCATATATATGTGACCATGCCTCATCCATGTTGGAAATAGTAGAACCACATAAATTCCTCCTTCTATACTCTACACCACAACCTCTCTCCATACTAGAACTATGCCAAATATAGAGAAAGAATCAAAACTTAACCCTGAGGATATAAACTACAATGGGACTCTTTATGCTATAACAACCCTCCTTATGGTGAAAGACAATACCCCACATCAAATAATCCTTGTTAGCTGGATTTTTCTACTACAACTCCACCATTTCCCATCAAACTCCCCTAGAACTTTCCACAAACACCTTAGTCAACAAAATTCCCAAAAAATAATGGGTCAAAAGGTCCATACCATTACATAAGAAACCTATAAAACTATTATTATCCTTGAGAATAAAAATAAACCTGGAGCATATAAAGGAATGAAGGGTCCAAAAAACCATCCCATGATATACCACTCAAGGATCTCATTACAATTGAAAAACTATCCCCAACCAAACACACCATGTTAAGTTGAAAACATCCAAAAAACATCCCACACAACCGAATTACCATATAATTTTACACTATTCAAAATCCACCATATTTTTCACATAACCATTACACCACTATTCCAACTTCCACATGACCCAAGCCAAAAAATTCCACAACCATTACACAACAAGGTTCCAAGAACACAAATTAATAGTTCAACCTTACACATCATGATATTATCCACTTTGGGTGGAAATGACTCACCCGAATTTTTTTAATATGTCTCATACAATGAATATTTATTAGGAAATGTTTTTATTATCTTTATATCATTGAAATTTTAACACACATAATATCAAGGAAAAAGAAAAATTTCATAAACCAACAAGATCCAAAAATCACATCATCAAGAAAAATAAAACAAGGAAAAACTCAAAAACAACTTTGGGTACTGGGAATGAATATGCATATTATGCTCACAATTACTATCCTCTAAACTACAGTACCTCAAGAGAACAGAAACAAAAGGAATAGTATATCTATGAAACACCTTCTACCGATGACCCTGGATATTTACTTAAAACTCTATGAATTTTATTTCATACTTAATATAAAAATATCCCTATTCAATGACATGGGAGTCATTTGAAGGTATATACAGAGTTGAGAAATGTGAAAGATTTCATGGATCCTTTCTAGATATGGTAGAAGCACCAACCGATATTCAACTATGCCAACATGTTCCAACTTCTCGAGGGGTTCCACAAAATGAGAAGAAATTTTACTCACCCTTCCAAACCTTTGATTCCCATGATGAGAAGAAACCTTTAAGAACATGTATTACCCAACCTTAAACTCTAAGGTAATCCTCTTGTGATCGAAATAAGTCTTATTCCTGTCCTGCACCACTGTTATCCTCTAACAAACAACCTAAAACTTCTCTATCATGATCTATACCACTTTAGGATGAAGAATTAATGTCTCCCCAACCTTGAACCATCACAATGGATAATGACATGTCCACCTATACAAAGCCTCAAATGGGGCCATGCTGATGGATGAGTGATAACAACTATTATAAGAAAACTTAACCAGGGGAAAGTGATCTTCCAAAGATATGATGAAGTACTAGATACACAACCACAAAATATCTTACAATGTATACATGTACCGCTCTGTATGTAGGTCTGTCTGAGGGTGGAAAGTAGTGTTGAGGCGTAACCAAGTTCCAAAAGCATGAAGAAATCCTCTATAGACTCATGAGGTAAACCTAACATCCTAATTTGATACAATAGACCTTATAACTCCATACATCCAAAAAACTCATCCAAATATCTCCTTATCAAGACATCCATGGTGCTTGACTCCTTAATTGTTTGGAAGTGAGGTTAATTCGTTAACCGATCCATTATTACCCAAATAACATGAAAACCTCTCTGAGATCAGGGTAATACTATGAAAAATTGCTTCAAAATTTTCTCCATTTTTGACTCAAGGATATCCATGGGATAAAATACACTTCCAAGAACATAGTTTTTAGCTTTCACATACTAAAAAACCAAACACTTCGCCAAAAAATCTTCCATTTATAGTTTTATCTCAGGTCTCCAAAAATGAATCCTCAAACATTAGTACATCTTAGATACACTTGGGTGTACTACCAAAGGTCTGCTATGGAACTCTTGAAGGAATCCCTCACACATCACCATCATAATGAACAACCTACTTAAAAAACTTTTTTTTTTACCATCCTCCGTCCATACCTCTAGAGCAACACCTTGGTGAACATGGTCACTCATCACTTGTTCCTCCAAGTCTCCACACTAAGAATCCTCTACCTACCACATCATTGAAGACTTCACTATCATATGAAATAAGAAACCTACACTATTATCTACCCTTTTATCTAAGCACTGTGCTTCCAAATCCTCCATCTCCCTCTAAGCGACTCCAAACTCTTGAACAACATCCATTTGCGACTTCCTACTTAACGTTTCATCCATAAAATTTCCCTTTCAAAAGGTATAGAAGATCTCAAGTTTATAGTTCAGGAGGAACTCTATAAAACTACAATATCATAGGTTCAAGTCACACTGAGAAAACATATGCCTCAAGTTATTGTGATTAGTGAAGATCACAAAGCATTCTCCAATGAGTTAATGTCTCTAGAAATTCAATGAAAAAAAAATAATTACTAGATCCAGATCAAGTGTGTCATAATTATGTTCATGGGGTCATAAATAACTATACCAATATGATATCACCACCTTCTTCTATATTAAGACACATCCCAAGACTAGATGAGAAGCATCACGGAACACCTAAAACATCACCTCTTCCTTTAGAAACTGAAGCGCTAGATCAATGATCAATTTCCACTCTAGGTAGTCGAACGCTACCTAACAATAATATATCCAGATAAAATCAATGTCTTTCTTGGTTTGAGATATTAAAGGGACGTCTATAAATGATAAATCTAACATGAACCTCTAGTATATGCTACAATAATGAGGAAGCATCAAACATATGTCACATTATTTGGTGATTCCCAAGAAATAAATACCTTAATATTTGATGGTTCCACAACAAAAACCTCCTAGAAAACAAAATTCTTGTGGAAATGTACCTCCTATGTCCAAAACTTACACTTGGATGACTTTATATAGAGTTTGTGGCGTAAAATGAACTATAGGATAGATCTAATATGATTTTCATCCTCCTACTCTGACATTTAGTAGATTAATATGACATAGATGAACATGATTATAAACTAGTCAAATAACTCACATAAAATAGACTTCATGATCCCTATGAACAACTGGTGTATTTGTGACAATGACCAACATGAACACAAACTTGAAGTTCCCATACCAACAACATAAGGTAGTCTTTGAGATATCTTAATCCTTTACCCTCAACTAATGATATCTAGACCATAGATTTATCATAGAAAAATAACTAGCTCACCTCAACTAGTTGAATAAAGCATAAATAGTTAAATAAGGGTAACCATTCTTTATCATCAATTGATTTAACCTCCAATAGTCTATATATAGCATTAAACTACCATCCTCCTTCTTGGTGAATAATACTGGAGCACCCCAAAACAACACACTGGGATTGATGGAACCCTTCTACACTAGATTATCTATCTAATTCTTTAACTCCCATAACTCAAAAGGTTGCATCTGATAAGTATCCATCAAAATCAAAGAAGCATCATGGTGTAGATTTATCCAAAACTCAATATCATGTTAAGGGGGTAGCATGAAAACCACCTTAGGGAAAAAATGTTGAAACTCCACGATGAACCTAGAAACCTCCATCATTCTAGAATCCACTGATTCCATAGATAGATCTTCCATTAAGTAAAGAAGGGTATCCACACATCTACTACCCAACTTATAACCTCTCTCACCAATGAAAACATCATGATCACCATCTGTGACTGAGAAAATGACCTTCCATCAGAAGAATTAAATAACAACACACATAAAATAAAACTAATTAATGATGAGGATGATATTGTATAACTATATCTGATGAAATAAGATATCTCTACATGACTGATGTTTCCCCATCATCAGCACACTCCCCTGGCACACACAAAACAAGATGGTCTAGCCTTCAACTGGTTTAGTCAATAAAAAGGTATTGAGAAGCCTCTCTACATCTATTATCTGAGAATGAAATAGAGAGGGTTCAATAAAGGAGTATAAATATATTGAATCAGACAAGTTACAAATGTGGGTAGATGAAAAGATAACTGTACCTCTAATAATATCTTTCCCCTCTAGTGCTGGAACCTGCACTACATGTAACTACCCATGTCCAGTTACCTTGTATCATTGCTGACAATCACCTCCATGGGAATACTTAGGGAATGTTACCCAAAGAATAAAAACATCCCGAGCTCATCCTCTCCTTGATCCATCTCCTCTTGGAAGAGAATAATCTTGCTAACCTTGCTATTGAAACAATATCCTTGGTGGATACTACCAAGGATGGCACTAAACTAGACTACCTTCACTACATTGAGCTCTAAAATAATGGGACAATAATTATAATAATGACCATGACCCCCATAGATGAAGCACACTGGCCCAAATTACTCAAAACATAATGGAAACTACTGACCCTGGAAGGATGAAAATGAAGCTGCTGAGGTCGACTCCCCCTTGGTTGAAACCTCAAAGGCCCTTGCATCTAAGATCAACCACTGACAACTTTGCTCTTTAGAGAACCTCATTAGTTCTCCTCTCATGGTAAACCCCTTTGCGAGTTCATATGATTGATAAATTTCTCCTTCTTCTATACTTACAAGTATATCAAAAATGTAAAATGAAAAAATGAATACTGGATAGAAGGGTAGAGTGCCTCCTCAAGAATCTGTGCATGTGACTCCTCATCAAGAAAAAAAGTTGGGGGTAAGACACAAAAGATTCTGAACTTGATCCCTAGATCCCAAGATCTCACATTGACTTGATACCCTTTTAGAGAGATATATATCATCTCCCACCTCTTCACTACCATCATGGCCGATGATAGAAAATACACTAATAACTCCTTCTGAAAGTATTCACTTGAAACATCCATCTCATCCCACACACCAAGATATGACATCCACCATTAATGTGTTGCACCCCTCATTTTACTATCTTCTATGAAACCCAATACCCCTCTTGGTCCATAATAAAACTAAAGGTGATATTGAGATCCTTCAACCTATGTTTTGTATCTAGATAATAAATTATTCTCTTATACTTTGAAAAGGTTTTCTATTAAAATGCACACAACTTCCTCTACCACTGATCATCCTCTTCAACTAGGTTGAAACACTGGTCTCCAACTTGGTCAGCCTGCCAAACGTCTCCAGCCCGAACCACACACAGATGATACCTATGATCCATAATCAAAAGAGAAAACCAAGATTATCTATGCTTGATAGTATGAAATTTTATTAATATTATTTCAATTTATTTTAACTTCCCAAAACCACCCACTTCAGATAAGAACAGAAATAACCATGATTCATATACCACCCTCAGGTCTCTACCCTACAAGTGAAGTCACCTCACTTGGTCATTCTGTAGACTCATAGTCCTTGCATAAAATCACGGTGGTCCTAAAATATCATGTCTTAGCCAAACCTCCCTAGCCCATGTCATGAACCAAGATCAACTAACATCATTTCCCTATCAAACCATTAGATCCTCATAGTTCCTAATTCGAAACTATATCTTATCTCTAAATGAAACCCCTTTGATACCACACTGTCATGCCCCCTCCCTCTAAAGGTACCTTTGACAACCATTGTCTTTATTACACATCAATTAATGATTTATTACATAATAATTCACATTATAAAACCCAGAAGATCGAGAATCCTAGTTCCTTTTGGAATTATGTATATTACATATCAACTTAAAATAGAGGGCACATTGGCACTATTGAAAACTTCCTTTACATGGTAATAATTTTTTATCATTCTTAAAACTACATGGGATGACCTGGGGACATACATAAGAATGGGGTAATCTATAAATCCCAACAAGGGAATAAAAAAATCATAACAAGAAAAATGTATTACATATTATACAATAAGAATTTCAATGGGACATAGAAAGGGTGAGAATCATAAATATGAAAAATGAGGCATGATGTAGCATGATAACATAAAGGAAACATGGTAATATAGAAAAAAAATAAAAAATGACATCATAAACATAAGACAAGGGTAACTTCCAATACATCATAAAATGGTGGAAAAAGTCCTATAATGGATTAGGTTCACTCCATAATCTAATACATGAAATCTCATGAGACTAAAATATTAAACAATGCATTAGAGTGCTATATAATTTCGGGCGCACCTGTCTCTTTAATATCATGTACATGCATAAGTGTGACACATAGATCATACAACATAAGTATGTCTTTCATTAAGTTTTCTCCATTATAAAGAAGTGTGGGTAAAATACAGGTAAGTAACCAATAAATGAAGTATATGTACTTTAAAGACCCAGAAAATTAAATGTATTTTTTTTAATTATTTGGGATTATTACAAGTCTTTGAAAATTGACGGTACATGATTCTGAGGCCTGGTGTGCCCGGAATGATTTTTTGAACTTTTTTAGGTACGTTTAGTAAACGCGTGGGTAATGTTTTCTATCTTTTGAACTAGTGATCGAAATTGAAATCCAAGAGCACTGTTGAATCTGCATTGCCAAGATTCTATTAAGGGAAGAATCACTTGAATCTTAGTTTTTTTACTAGAAAAAGATAGTTTTTGGAATTTTTAATGAATAAAAAAATAACATGTAATTGTTATTTTATTTTCTTTTTTTCCAGCGGATGAGCGACAGTGGAAAGACTGGTGACTTTTCAAGCCATTTAATGGCTTGACTCCTCAACTGCATAACTCCACCATTGTGAATGAAAATAGGTTCATTAATTAATTTAATGAACCTCATTAATTCTTCAACACATTACTCACATTTCCCCCTACTATTTAGATGGAGCTCGGGGTGGGGTTTTGGCATGGCTTCTTCAAGAGAAGAAAATATGGCGGAGTCCTGTAGAGACATCCACTAACGGAGGATAGAGGATCGAGTAACAATGATTCGGGATTGATGAATGCCTATGACTCCATCCAATATGGACGCCCGTAGCTGACAAACTGGGTCAGACCGGGCCCAGGCCCAACCGGCCCCCGAATAAAGGAACACCCGTAACTGAAAAAACAGGTGTCCATTTGACACATCATTAGTGGCGTTGGGACCCATTTTTGGGAAGTGGTCCCTTTGGCATTTCTGGAAGTCCTGACTGGGCTGGGCTGGACCAAGGTGTGATCACCCTCATTTCACGGAAAGAGGTGTAACTAACAGACCGGGCGTCTGATTGACGCATCGTCTGTGGCATAAGGACCCTTTTAACAAGGATTTCCTTTGGAGATACTCTAAGTGAGTTTTTAAGGAGTTTGATGTGTGACATGGTTTGGATCTGACTTGAATCCAACCGGGCCCTTTTTACAAAAGTACCTATATCTCACAGACCGGGCGTCCGATCGACGCGTTGTCTTTCACGTTGGGACCGCTATGATGGGGCGGTCCTTTGGGTATGAGTTTTTCAGGACTTAGTACCAGTTTAAATATGAATGATGGCTTGAGGAGAAGAATCTTCTAGAGATCAGGAATTCTACATGTGGGAATCCAATGGCTGGCCGTGACATGAAGAAGAAGAGAAACCAATACGAGTCAGCATTAGAAACTACAGAGTGGGATGATCTAGCTATACAACTAATCATCCCTACCTCTGTACTAGTGACCAATACGTGTCAACACTAGTGGCCAATACAGGTCAGCACCAGCGACCAATACGGGTCATCACCAGTGACTAATATGGATCAACACTAGTGACCAATATGGGTCAGCACCAGCGACCAATACGGGTCAACATCTGGTGAACAATATGGGTCAGTATACAGTGACCTATATGGGCCAGTAGTAGAGTTACTATAGATAGGATGATCTAGATTCACGACTATCCATCCCTATCCTAGTAACCTTGAAGTTATACCATTAGAGTGAGATGTCTCTTTTGATTTGTGCTTCATGATTTAAATCATGCTTGTGATATTACCTTTGTGTTATTTTCTATGATGTTTTCCTTTGAGGATTACTGAGAGACCTTCAGGGGTATTGGGGTCCCATACTGAGTTCTTATACTCACCCTTGCATGGGCTCCGCCCACACGCGTGTGTCTGGTGAAGACTACTAATTCTCCGAGGAAGACTTTGGAGGTTTGGGACTTGGTGGAGCTTGGTGCGATGAGAGCCATTGAGATACTCTTCTTCAACTTCAGACTTATAGCTAATACCCACTAGGTAGAGCTCCAGGTCAAATGTGACAGCTGTTTACTTTCTTTTTTGTTTCTAGGGATTGTATTCCAGACCACTAATTTTAATTTACAGTTTTACTTTTGTTTGTACTTTACTTATGTGGTTATACCTTACTTTTGTTGGTTGTTTACATTATTTTACCTTTTTGAGTGTGTACATATCTCTAAGGCAATGCCTTCCCTATTCAGGAAATTCCTTCAGCTGATAGTCACCAAACCATGGCATATGGAAGGCAGGCTTGGGGTAGTCACATTCGAGCCCCATGGGATGGGTCGTGACAGGTACATCAAGGTGAATACCCTTGAGTGAAAATGGATGTGGATATTCACAACACAATCGTTTGTCATTAAAAATCACAGTGAAATTTCAATAGCATAATGACAGTACTTAAAGATTCATAAAATATTTTAATAGGAGTGAAAGGGGTATCTCATAATTTTGATATCAAAAGCTTAGTATGAGGGATATGTGAAGTCATATCCTATAATTATTAATTGGGGAATAAAATGCATTACATAAATAAGGTTCTTGAATAAAGAGGATAAAGGGAGGATCTATTATTAAATTTTGACATATTAATGACTTAAGTAAATGATATAATGAGAAGAAATAAATGATCTATTATTTTTGAGACTTAAATTTTATAATATAAGGATCTTTATAAAGTAATTAGATCATAACCAATGGAGATTAAAAAGGTTAATTACAAATAAGGTGCTTGAATGGAAAAGAAAAGAGGGAAATCCATTACCTTGAGATGGTGATTCCAAAAGATTAGGGGGAGCTTATTTATAGATTGTGGGAAACTTGGTAAGACTCTATAGTGGATATGGTAGAGTAATTACATGCTCTAAGGTTCTTTAGTGAAGAGGAATGGGAGCTTGGGTGAGTTTATATATGAAAAGAGAGGGGAGTTCTTTAATATTTCCTAAAATTAGGTTTTGGAATCTATATAACAAAGTAATAAAAAAACCTTCTTATGATTTTTCTCATGGTTTTTTCCAAATAAGAGTGGTTTTATTTATTTTATAATTCCAATTTCCGAACTCAATAAAACATTGCACTTAGCGATGTGGAAGTGAGTCATGTTTATAAATGAATGATTTTAAAACCCTAAAAATATAATATTAGTTTTTGGGGATTTATAAAGGATTAATAAAATTAATAAAATAACCTTAAAAACACATTTCTTCAAAGGTATAACACATATTTTGTCATGTATACCTTTTATAGCATTCATTACATCACTTTTTGAGATTTTATGATGTCATAATACACACCATATTTTATACCATATTTAATTTTTCCAAAAACATAATTGTCTCATAAAATTATAAAAAAATTCACTATCAAGTAATTTCAATAGGATGATTCTAAAAATAATATTTATTTTATCCAAATAATTCTCAATTTTTTTTAATTTTCACTTTTAAAACAATAATTGAAATTTATTGTGAAATGTTGTGTGTTTTGAAAATAATAGTTTTTGAATCCTTATAAAAAATTACATTTGACTTCATAAACATTATATTATCATTTATATTTAATAAATATTATTTAATTTTACTCTTACATTGAAATATAATTTATTTTAAAAATTACTTAATTCATCAAAAAGGAAGGACTTAATTGACATTTCATATTACACAGAAATATAATTTGTTTTTTTTATCAAAATAAAAAATAATTTATAATGTAACAATAATAATAAGTAAATATAACCATTATTATATTGAAAATACAATATACATATTCATATTATTATGGTATTTATACATAGAACTTTAGTACACTATAAAATTTATCAAGGGTAAGGTGCATGATGATGATATTTTCATGGGGTGGTTCGATGTACATAGTTTGGGCCATGATCTCAATGAGATTGAAATTCTCCCATAAATGGTTTCTCTCATGATTTAGTTATTATATCTTGGATTGGTATTAGTCAATGTAAAATACTAGTGATTCTATATCCATCAAAATCTCTGGTAAATGTGATTCATAGGGTACGATCCTACTGGTTGAGGCCATTGCTTCTTTTTTCTATGTTAACTGGATTTTCATAACCCTATATTTATACTAATCATATGGTCACTATTCAAAAACTATTTTATCAATGGTTATGATGCTTAATAGTCTTTTAAATCTGATAGGATATAATAAAACCAAATAAGTGCACGTGTTTTCTAAAACCATAATAGGGAATTTAATTCAATCACAAATGGAAATTTATTTATAAAAGTTTGGGTTGTTATAGTAACCCTCCTGGGATGAAAATGAAAGAATATAGATAATAACCCCTTGAGTCTTTCCACCAGTAGGCCTCAGGTTGGCAATAATCACCAAAGGTATAAAAACATCACATATGGAAGACATTAACTTATTTAACTATATAGGATTAGGAGATAAGATAAACAAACACAAAGAAACTCCATGACATTAATATAATAGGAGATCAAAACCCTCACAATATTCATGTGTAAAATAAAAAAATACAAAGAATATATAAATAAATACCTAAAATAAAGTCATAAGGTAATTAAAAAACTATAACTCCAATGTCTGAGCTAGTAATGTCCATAACAATCTACGAAGTCATCTGGGAAACCTAAAAAAAACAGTTTGTATATATGTGGGTTGAGAATTACATATATAATCCATAGTATTATACCCAAAGTATCTCATGTACATGCAAAAAGAGCATACTAATGTACTCATGAGCAAATAGAAGAACAAAAAATACATAAGTAGGTCAACAAACCAATCCTATCCTCACAATGTCATGCTCACCAAATAATATATCCATGTATAATAACATAATAAGAAGAATATCGATAAAAGGGCACTACACACAACTTTATCACTAATTATCCACTCTCACATCCCAACTTTGTACGTCCTATAACTCCCATATCTTCTATATAACCCTTCCTGAATACAACTAGGAAACTATATCATACCAAGTTCCCTGTATGCAACTGGATAACACATCCCTCTTGAATACACCCAAGAAATCCCATCACATCTCACCATAAGACACTTAGGAAATCAAATCACATCTATACCACAACCATGACAAGAATAGTGGGGTAACGTTAACATAATGAAAATTAACTTTGAACCCTCCCCCTACTATGTATGACCCCCACTATGAACCACCACATCACATCATCAAACATAACAAATAGTTCACTTTTTTACTTCTGGACATCATAGTCTGTGCATATCAAACACTCCTCAAAGAGAGAGTGGAGAATAAGGTGTAACCAGTAATCTATCCTCACCATTTGGATGTTGGTAAAAACACCTCCCAAAACATTTGGGAATCAACACATGGTGCCCGATGTGGGTGGGGTGCATATAGAAATCATATGGTATTTAACAAAGGGATGATAAGTAGAGAGGAGTATACTCAAAGTTGGGATAAGTTAATGGATTGATTTGAAGACATCCTTATTGAAGATCCATATACATAGGTGCACTCTATCTTCTAGAAAATATTTAGGGAGGAATTATCTAATAGGATTAAATTTTGTTTTAATAATTTTGTGATCTCTTGTGAGGTCCATCCTCCTGGTTGAACTTATGAGGTTTCTCACTTTTCATTAAATGTGTTTTATAATAAAAAATTTAATTTTTAGTCATATGGAAATCAAAATGAAAATAAAATTTATATATAATAGTCACACACACAATCCCAACCTATGGGTTAACAACAAGAGTATCATACCAACTCACAACATCACCATAATGTCTCAAAACCTACACTAATTTTACTGCCACATATAAATGAACAACTCTACACATGTAATCCACACAACAAGCCACAATCCACCTTTATTTTCAAGTTAAACCAATTTATAGATTTTTCCATTACCAACCAATTTCATTTATCCATCCCATTAATTTCATGTTAAACAATAACTACTTTAACTACACTCCCCATTTTAGTTTTAGTGTTCATTATCCATTCCAACCCATAATTATTAATTAATTCCATTACTACTGGGAAACTAGGAAGATACATCACAACAAAACAACCCATACTCCCCATGTGAAGAAGCCCCACTTTTCTGATATTTCACATCATAACCAATTCCTCATCACAAACACCACATCATGACCACTTTCCATTAAAACTACCACATATCACAACCACATAAAAAACCAATTTTAATATCTTATTTTAGTAAAATTTTATTAAAATGGATTTCATCATATTCACTTATTTATTTCAAGGTAAGTCTCACAAAAAAAATTTCTATGGGTAACCAATTCATTAGCCGAATATAAGTGATTATCTATTTATTCAAGGTTCTATTAAATAACACTTATTCAAGGGTTGCACAAAAATATCAATTCTAACTCAAACAAGTCTCTTAATGGACATGATTTTCTATAATACATAAAGCATGTCTAATAGTAATAACATAAAAAGTGATAAACATGTGTTTCTTTCCTGAACTTAAATTTCATTTAACCAATAGATTATATTTATTTTTCCAGTGCATACCATCTTCCACAAGGAAATAAAATTCATTATGATTCCATATGTATAACTAAAATACGAAAGACAAAGGATCCCCTACCTTAAATTAAGATTTTTAAAATTCCACATATGTTTGAAACAATAGGAAATTGATTTCCAAGAACATTAATGAAATGGAACACCTTGATCAACCTATAACATGATAACATATATCAACCTCTTATTGAAACATCACCAAAACCAGTGGTTCACTTAACAATGACCTTATCTAGATCAAGAAGAATGATAAAATAGGGAGAAGAAAAGAAGGTGAACTCACCTAAAACTACCATGGATTGCTATCATAAGGTTTGGGTTTAAAAATAATTAAAATGGAATAAAAGTACTCATAGGGACACACATGGGTCTCTTTGAAATCAAGAAAAAATCTGGAATAAGGAGGGTGTTTGAAGGGGTTTGGGATTTTATAAGTATACTAGAAAACATAACACCATGATGTAGACTACATCACCACGGTGTAGATTTAGTGAAAAAGGAAAAGTCTATAGTGTAAGTGAACGAGTAAAATTTTAGTGGGGATACTCAAATACATGTTTGAGAAACACGGTGAGGTCCACATTGTAGAACAAAAAAAACACGGAAGAGGCCACAATGTTGGAGGAACCACCATACCACATGACTCAACTACTAAGGAAAGGTCCACTATGTATCCTTACTCTATAAAATTGCTACCCAAAAAATAATAGAGACATAAAATCCACCCTTTTAGAACTCCATCCCATAACTAGGTAATGATACCAAACCATGGTGAAAATGGAATAACCACCAAAATTCCTACTCCCAGACTCTACACCACAACCTCTCTCCACCTCGCAACTATGTAAAAAATGGAAGAATCATAAAAAACCCACCCCTAGGATCCATGCCAAATCTGGTTTCTACACACCACAATGACCATCCTTATAGTATAGAACAAACCTACACACCAAAAAATTCTTATCAGATAAATTTTTTAACTACAAATCCACATTTCCCCTCCAAATCCCTTAGAAATTCCCCTAAACACCTCCATCTATAGAATTCTTAAAAAGTAATAGGCTAGAAGGCTTGGATTGTTACATGGAATGTAGAGTTGATCTTAGATTAAGGAATATTAAAACTCCATCATGGATGATCATGTAATACAAATGATAAACATCATATAAATAATTTACTGAACTCTATATGTTAGTTTATAGAGGATAAAGTAGCGTCAAGTGTAATGATAGTGAAGGGATGACCAAAATTTGTGACAATCAAGTCTCTATAGATGGACACCAGTTATAGTATCCTAATGTCTGAGTCTCCCAATTAAGAATTGAAAATAATAGTAAACTATGGTGTAACTATTGAAATAAATGGATAATGTTGAGGATAACACATAAATCCATCCATTATGGTATATATAAGAGAAAAAATCAATAACACCATTTATTAGAGGTCAATACACAAGTATCAACTCCTAATGTATAGAGTTGGTCAAAATAATGTCATATCAACTTGGTGTCTTCTATAAGTCAAGTACCTTTTTACAGTAATAAATATAATGGTTTAATATAAGGAAACCCAAATAAAATATACATAGATCTTACATAAATTTACATGATTATATATAAAAAATAAACATTAAAAGGAAATACAAAAACTTAAATGTTCATTATATTTGGATATTAGATATATATTTTATATTATTATATATAAAAAAAATTCTTTAACAAAATTATCCCATATGAATATCTTTTAGATATATCGCTACATAAGAAATCTTAAGGGAATATATAAACAAAGGAAATGGTGAGACAATAACCTAGTAATGTAAAAAACATCAGGGATTCCAATAAGAGATGCGTGAATGATCATAAAGTTTATATAACACAATTATCAAATCAGAATCATGTAAATGTAAACACATGAATGTGATACATAACATAAGAGTGAAAAAAATCAAAATAGAATTATTATGAACCATGAAAAGAAAAAATATATTATAATGTGGAATATACATAATCATAGGATATCATAAACATAATTCAAGGCTAATCACTATGATAATTATAACATAATGGACTAGGATCACTACCCAAGTACAATACATAAATATCTTATGAGATGTTATGATTTATCCAAGTCATTAGAGTGATATATAATTTCAATCCCTCCCATTACATCATAAAATCCACATATATATATATATATATATGTGTGTGTGTGTGTGCCACATAAAATTAATAATAATAATAAATCATAACATGACTAACCCATGTAATAAAAGTGGGTTAGAAAATAATTTTATGAGAAATACAAATCAACCATAAAAAGAGAGTATATACTACTAAGAATGTATATCTGTAAGGACCCAACCTTAAACGTAACATAATATTGAGTCTTTTTTCTAGAATTCACATTCATTCATTCCCAAATATATTTTAGGTTTATATTTTTATATTATTAATGAAAAGTCTTACATAGTAAACCCATAAATTAAAAGTGGACACTTCTACTCAGTATCCATTTTTCCTATAAAAAACTATTTAAAATAAAATATGTGTTCGTTTAATGAAAAAAATATTCACAATTTTCATATTAACATCATCCATGTCTATACTCATCCTTAAAACCTATGAATTTTTTTTGAACATGGAATGAGTACAAAAATATTAGTAAAGGACATAAAAAAATAATAAAACTGCCAGTCAAGTGAAAAACATGAAAACCCATGAAAATTTAACCTTTATCTCAATGATATTTCAATAGATGAAATAAATAATATAAAAATGAAAATAATACACACTTTTTTCTCAAATAAAAACATTAAACCTCATATCAAGAAAATAAAAACCCTTTTGGGAAACATAGAGCATCACATTCATAACCTGGTTTAAACCAGTATCAGAAATAACTAGAGCCCAATTAAAACCATAAGAGA